>OZ010798.1:274243177-275625677 GCA_963932465.1 Maratus speciosus
AAATAATAATAATAACTCAGAAACAAATTGAGATACAGCTTTCAAACAAATTGCATTTAAAAGTACATTTTTTTCTCTATACGACGGTGTAAAAAGTAATATTGTGGGATGTTTAGACGTTTAAGAATGAAATTTCATTTAAAATTGGTACAAGAATATTAATGTTTAATCCATGGCGTTCGTAATGTATGACCAGCTCCGTAGAAGTTAGTTTAAAAATTTACAGTACCGAGAATTCTAAAACTGAAATTTCTTTTAAAATTTGTTCATGATGGGTCCAGGAATGTTAATGTTTAATCCATGGCGTACGTAATGTATGATGAACTCCGTGCGATTTTTTATGTCTTAAATTTTAGTCTTTGAAAAAATCATTTTCAAAATGGTCGTTGTAATTTGTTAAATTGCTTTTTTTTTTGTTAAAATTATTTTGTTCTATAATAATAAATGCATATAGTTAGTAAATGTACATCAGTTTAAAAAAAATCATCAAAGGGTACCGAGTCCCTTTAATCCTTAAATGCATTAATTATTCTTTTAGATTTGTGTTTCTTATTCTTAAATTAAGGAATAGGCACCAAAAATTTTAAGATAGATTTTTTACTTTACTTAGTAGCATATATATATATATATATATTTTTGTAATTATTACTGCATTAACCCTCTCGCTGCGCAGCCCGAGATTATCTTGGGCATGCATTTTTTCCGTCTAATTAACGCTCCTTGGTTGTTCCCACCAGTAATTTTTTTATTGTAAATTTTGCTTTTTAATCGGAGCATTTTCCATATTAAATTAGACAAAAAGTTTTGTTTTGAAAATTCGGTGCAAAAGAATAAAAATTCTTAAAAATTGCTCGTCGCGAAGGGGTTTTGATAAAACAATTACACAGCGAGAGGGTTGATATTTCTATATAAATATAGTGGTTGCTAAGAACTTAATTTATTTATTAAAAGTTAAATAAAAAGTGATGCAGATATACATCACTATCCATTTTAGGATTAATGTAATTTGTTTTGCGAAAAAAAAGAAAAAAGTTTATAATTGCCACAGTACTTTATTAAAATAATAATCATAGCTGCCAAGTTTTACGCTTTTTTCCTACCACTATATTTTAACAAGGAAATTTGCGTTATTTAATCATCGAAAACATAGGATTAAATTAGGCAAATTTTTCTGATTAAAAATAGTGGCGGGACAAAAGCATAAAAGATACCTTTCTTAACTGGTGTCAAAGCAAATTAAAATTCTACCGTACACACATTTAATGTCTGAATTTTAAAACTTATACGACTTTAATAATAATAATTTTTAAAAAGGCAGACTTGCATACACATAAATTTACACGCGACGAGGTTGAATGAGGCTTGTTCTGTTCCAAGTGAATATTACTCTATTTTCGGATAAGTAACTTTAATTTTAACTGTTTCTTGATTAGTCCTGTCGTTTATTTTTCGATGGATAGTTTGTACTGATGAGGACTTGCGGATATTTGGGCGAAACATATACAGGTTTTTAATGTATTTATGTACATTTATTTTTATAAATTTTATGTTGAAATATATTCAAGCCTGCCATATTTTTATTTATTCAGATTTTCCTTTCCCCTTCGCTTTCCTCTCATTTTTACTTATTTTTTTAAATTAAAGTTATATAAATTAAAAGTGTTAAAAAAAAGTAATTTCATTTATGAGATTTACATAACACGTTTTGCTTAGTACTATTGTGTTTTATTAAAAAAAATATGATAAATTTCAAAATTTCTGCTTTAACTCATTTCAAAGTAAATTAAAAGTGTTTTTAAAATAAATAATTTCAACTGTGAAATCTACAAGATAAATTTTAAAAATGGTGCTGAGGAAGAAATTTTCGAATTCTCCAGAATTAAAAGTTTATTAATTGCATACTTATAAATGAATATTTCATATACTTTTAAATTTTCTGAACCGATTTCAAAAGTAATGGTTGGAAATTGATGGTGACAGATTTTGCTCTACCATACGCTCTATTTCATGTCGGTGTCACAACCACCTGGGGGTTGCAGGAGCAGAAAACGTTCTAAATTGCGATTTCTGTGATACTGAAGAGGCTAGAAACTTTAAATATGGCATGGTTGCTACTTATAAAATATAAATGCCCCCTAATAGCTGTAGGAAATAAATTCGAAATTTAAAAGAGATGAAGCTAAGGGAAGGATCGAAAAGCGTACTAAAGGTACTAAATTACGATTTCTATGCAGTCTCAGGAAATAATAAACCGATTACAAAAGTAATGGTTCCGACTCAATGGTGACAGTCTGTGATCCCACACAGGATATATTTTATGCCAGTGCCACTACCACCTGGGGTTGGCAGGAAAAACAAACATTCTAAAAAAACCTTTAAAAACCTTCTAAATTACCTTTTCTATGGAATATTAGAAAATACCATACCGATTTCAAAATTAATGTTGGAAAATTAATGGTGACAGTCTCTGTTTCAATATAGGCATTTTATGTTAGTGCCACTACGACCATATCCTATCATATGTTCACTAAATATCTTAATATTTTGAATTTAATCCGCTTTATCTAAATTTTAATCAAATCTACCCAGTTGTTATAAAAAGTATATACAGTTAAGCCACCTAAAATGGAGTTGCTATAAATCGGAGACCAATGCCACATACAATTTCGAAGCATAAATGTGGTTCTTATTTTTAACTACCTTTAAATTTCCATGTAGAAAGCTTTGCCTTATTTAATCGTATTTAATTAAATTTCTGAGATAAATTAGGACAAAATTACTATTCTGAAATAGTGGTATCCACCAAAGACTCGCAGATTTGTGTATAAGACACTGTTTCCAAGGGGGTCAACAATGAACATTTTAAGTTCCTTACCAGAGCAGGCTTGCCAGTTAGTTTTCTATTTTCATTCCGAAATTTCGAGTTTATATCGTATTTAATTAAATTTCTGAGATAAATTAGGACAAAGTTACTATTCTGAAATAGTGGTATCCACCAAAGACTCGTAGATTTGTGTATAAGACACTGTTTCCAAGGGGGTCAACAATGAACATTTTAAGTTCCTTACCAGAGCAGGCTTGCCAGTTAGTTTTCTATTTTCATTCCGAAATTTCGAGTTTATACCAAAAATTAAGAACAGTATTTTTTGCTTTATTTAATGAGAGACATTTCGTGATTACATAAATTTAAAATTCTTCTTTCGGAACTTCCGGTATGAATTTGAAATAAAAATGGAGACCAAACTGGCAACCTCGTGCAGAGATGTATGGATATTTGAATAAGATACAAATCAATAAATTCTATTGAAGTCAGATAAATTTTGAAGTTTCTTTAATAAAAAAATAAATAAGGGTTTTTTTTTTTTTTTTTTTTTTTTTTTTTTTTTAGATAGGGCAGGTCGGTTAACGCATTGTAAAATTATATGACGCATCGCTCTTTGAATAGATAATGCAAACATTTAAATTTAAACAAATATAAATATGATAATGTACATCGAATCCAGCCAGAATAACATGGATGGGAACAGAAGGTTTCCAACCTTGCATTTCGCAGGTGTTGGAACAATTCTGTGCAATACACAAATTAGTTCAATCTACCCCTTGCAGAGAAGTATAGCCAAAAAATGAGGAATGTCACCGACCAACATAAAAAAAAGGCAATTTAACAAATAACAACGACCATTTGGAAAATGCTTTTTTCGAAGACTAAAATTTAAGACATAAAAAATAGCACGGAGTTGATCATACATTACGTATGCCATAAATTAAACATTAACATTCCTGGACCCACCATGAACAAATTTTAAAAGAAATTTCAGTTTTACAATTTTCGGTACTGTAAATTTTTAAACTTCTACGGAGCTAGTCATACCTTACGTACGCCATGGATTAAACGTTAATATTCCTGGACCAATTTTAAATGAAATTTCATACATTACGTACTCCATGGATTACATTTTTCGGTACTGTAAATTTTTAAACTTCTACGGAGCTGGTCATACATTATGTACGCCATGGATTAAACGTTAATATTCCTGGACCAATTTTAAATGAAATTTCATACATTACGTACACCATGGATTACATTTTTCGGTACTGTAAATTTTTAAACTTCTACGGAGCTGGTTATACATTACGTACGCCATGGATTAAGCATTAATATTCCTGGACCAATTTTAAATGAAATTTCATTTTTAAACCTCTAAACATCCCACAATATTACTTTTTACACCGTCGTATAGAGAAAAAAATGTACTTTTAAATGCAATTTGTTTGAAAGCTGTATCTCAATTTGTTTCTGAGTTATTATTATTATTTTTTTTGTAGTTTTTATTACTTTTTTGTCATAGTGGCAACAGAAGTATCCATCTCTGTTGAAAGTAGAGCGAAAATACAGATTACTGTATAGACCAATCAAATCTTATAGTAAATTTTGTGTTATTTAATCTTCAGAATATCACGATTAAACAAGACGAAAATTTCTAATAAATTTTAGTGGTAGTAAAAAAGCGTAAAAGTTGGCAGCTATGAAATACCAACCGATGTCAAGGTTAATGTTGGCAAATTAATGGTGACAGTCTCTGTTTCAACATTTTTAGAGACATTCTATTTCAACTCTGTTTCGCCATTTTATGTTGGTGCCACTAACAACAGAGCGAAGGTAGACTGTTAGACAAGAAGCTTGGAATTTGACATGATGGTTAATTTTAAGATGCAAATGCGTTAAGTTGGTTTCTAAAAAATTCAGAACTTCAAATGAATACTGAAATGAGCGTATGAAATGAGCATAAAAGTCTCAAAATACTTTCTAAATTATCATTTATTTTGAATTAATTTTAGTTCTTCTTATTAATTAAAATCTCATTTCTGTCTGTTGCACTTTTATAATGAAGTTTAGTCAAACTGTGGCTTAATTTGTAATTTTTGAATTATTTCAAAAAGTGTTCTTCTAATAAAAAAGTTATGCATATCACTTGGCATATTTCAAGTATTACGCGAGCAAAGCCGCGGGGTTTGCTAGTAGTTCTATAAAACTTCGGTATACCCCCCCCCCCACACACACAAAGGCAATTTTTGTTCAGAAAAATGATTTTTAAATAATATACAATATAATAAATAAAACAATATTACAAGTTTTCGAATAAAATTAAGATAGTAAATATTATTACCGATAGTAAAAATTATCGAAAATATTATAAAATATCTAACATAGTAATATGGTATGAGCTCTTTTACACCGAAAAAAAAAAAATTATACATTAGGACGTGAGTTTCAAAACTCGCCTTATCAAAAATATAAAAAATCGAGTTTTCTTTAACAATCTATTCTATTGGTGAACCTGCACTGAAAAAACATTACAATCTGCAAAAAAAAAAAAAAAAAAAAATAGTTTTTTCGCGTATTTCTGGCATTGTAAAATCTGGTTTTGCAATGAAAACCAGTGGACGCAGCCAGATGTTTATCTCATTTCCCAAAATTTGATTTTCTGTATAAGGCGAGTTTTGAAACTCACGTCACAAAAAAAAAAAAAAATATATATATATATATGTTTTTTTTTTTTTTTTTTTTTTTTGAGAGACTATTTTCAGGAGCTTATAAAAATATCTCACCTCTTATTAAGACGCATGTTCAAGTAATCACAAAAGATTTAATATTTGAAATTTCATTAGTACACGATACTTGGATTTATTGACGAAGAGACTTCTTGAGATGGAACTAAGTTTATTAATAACATGAGTTTAAATTTAGTAGCATATTATCTGGGCTAATATCACGGCATGCATCGTGATTACAAGAGAGAAGAGAGCGTGCTAACATCTCCAGCAGATACCATCATAATAATACATTCGTGTTGCCATTCAGCTCTCTAAAATATGGTGTTGCCATTACATAACAAAACTTGAATAATAAATAGGTGTTGCCACAAGTATACATATATTGCACCCTTCTTTTTAATTTGAAAGAGACATGGATTATACAATACATTATAAACAACTTAATACAATTATTACACTATACAAATACAATTATTACAATATACAAATACAATTATTACTGCAGATACTTAATAGCAAACATAATCATTTAAATGTTTCGGAGGTCTTATCATTCGACCACATGAAGTCATAAATGGAGCATTATTTGCAATATTTTGTGGTGGAATGTGATGCGATGGGGCTGAATTTGAAACATTCATTTGTTCATTCTTGACATCTGGTAAAGTGTCAAGCATATCATCACTATAGCCAGAATGTGATGTTTTGGATGTTCTTAGGAATTTTCTATTCCTTATGAATATTCTGCCACTTGCAGTTCTAATTTTATATGATCTTGGATTCCTAGTTTTAGAAATAACCTTTGCTGGCTCCCATACTTTAGTTTTAAAATTTTGAACAGTGATTTTATCACCTGGCTCTAACTCATTTAATGTTTTTGATGACCTATCATAATAGTGCTTTTGAATTTGTTGACGTCTTAACATCTTAGTGTTTACATTGCCAAATATCTCTGGATTAAGCATTTTATTGCTTATAGGTAATTTAGTTCGTAGTCGCCTACTGAACATCATTTGGGCTGGAGATAGACCTAAGCCCACAATAGGTGTGTTTCTATATTCAAGCAACCTTATTGCAGGTCTTCGGTTGTCCTCAAAGGCTTTTTTGAAAATGGCTTTACTAATGCCAACTGCCTTTTCTACCACCCCACTACTTTGTGGAAAATTTAGACTAGTGAAGGAAATTTCTATGTCCCATTCCCTCCCAAAGTTTTTAAATTTGTAACTATTGAACGGATTGTTGTCGCAAATTATTGTTTCAGGGATACCAAATCTTGAGAAAATAACCTCTAGTTTAAATATAATTTCCTCGCTGGTCTTATTATCAACTTTTACTACCTCTATCCACTTGGAAAAATAATCAAATACTATAAGTTATTCTGTGTTATGTAAATACATGAGATCAATACCTATTTTTTCAAAAGGCCTATTTGGAATATCATGAGGTTCTAGCGGTTCTTTAGTCTGCGTTTTTTGAAATTTTTCACATACACTACATTTACTGATTAATTCTTCAATATCTCTGGTGATGCCTGGCCAGAACATTATTTCTCGAGCTCTGCTTTTACATTTTGTTATGCCTAAGTGTGATTCATGAAGAAATAACATGTCCTGCCTGAGTGCATTTGGCACCACAATTTTATCCTCTAAAAATACTAGTCCATCAGCAACATATATACTGTTTTTAACTTTATAATAGCAAAGAAGATTTTTAGAAATTATTTTTTTACTTTTAGGCCAACCCTCCTTAAAAATTTTGGAAACTAATTTAAGTTCCTCATCTTCCGCAGTTAACTTTTGGAACTGTTTGAATTTGTTTTCACTCATCGGCAAGAGTTTTGCAACAGAGTGTACCACATCTAGCATTTCGGGGTCTTCTTCACCCACATCTTTTAAACTTGCTCTTGACAAGGTGTCAGCAAGGTACATTTTACTACCTGGGACATATTTTATAGTAAAATCATACTTAAGCAATTTAAGCAATATACGTTGCAAGCGAGTGGTAATTTTACCAATGGGCTTGTGCACAATTGACGTTAGAGGTTTATGATCGCTTTCAACTAATACTTTGTGACCATACAACAAATTATGATATTTTTCAAATGCAAATACAATTGCGAGCAGTTCTTTCTCAATTTGAGCATAATTTGTTTCACACTCGCTCAAACTTCTAGATGCAAATGACACTGGGTGTCCCTCTTGTAAGAGACAGCCACCTAGCCCACCTTGTGAACTGTCACACTGAACAGTTATAGGTAATGAAGGATTGAACACTTTTAAAACAGGAGCTGAACTTATTTTTTTTTTCAAAACTAGTCTCTTGTTCATGGTTCCACTGAAACTCTACATTATTTTTTAACAATTCTCTCATTGGGGCTGTTACAGCTGATACATCGGGTAAAAATTTACTTAAGAAATTAACCATGCCCAATAGCCTTTTGATATCACGTTTACATGATGGCTTCTCAAGGTCATTAACCGCCTTAACATGGCTAGGATCATCCTTAATTCCATCCTTAGAAATAATTAACTTCATTTACTCTAAACTGAAATTTGTCAGGATTGAACTTTTTGTTATTTGATTGTGCTCTCTCTAAAACTTTCAAAAGAATTTGGTCATGTTCCTCTCTAGTTCTACCTCCTATAATTAAATCATCGAAATATATTTTAACACCTTGTATATCACCAAACAATTTAAAATTAGTTTTTTGGAACACCTCTGGTGTAGAGCAGATTCCGAAAAGTAATCTATGAAAACAGTAACGGTCAAAAGGAGAATGAAAAGTACACAATTTTGAGCTAGCTTCATCTAACACAATTTGCCAGAATCCCTCCTTTAAGTCGAGCACTGAAAAATACCGTTTTCCTTCAAGTTTACTAATGATTTCATCTGCAGAAGGAATAACATAGTGCTCCCTTTTAATGGCTTTATTTAAGTTCTAGGGTCAAGATAAATTCTCAACTTGCCGTTTGGCTTTTCAACCACTACAAGGCTACTGACTCAATCTGTTGGTTCATTTACAGGGATATAATGCCTAACTTTGTCAATTCATCAAGAGTTTTGCCTAGATCTTTATGAAGGGACTGAGGTACCCTTCGCGGTGGATTTATAATGTGCTTCACATCATTTTCCACTTCAATGTGATGTGGCTTGCCAGGAAATTTACCTAAACCCTCAAATACATTTTGATACTTACTAATTACATTTAATTTTGAATCTAAATTAATTTCATCAATCAATTGTATCAGCTGTAACTATTGGCATGCCTGTAAACCCAATAAAGGCCTAGCCTTAACATCCACAACAACAAAATTTAACTTTACATTAGAACATTTATCAGTATTACATGTTAGCATAATGCACCCTCCAGGTTTCAGCTTATGATTACCATATGATAATAAAACAATATCAGTTGGGGTCAAATTATTTTTAAACTTTAAATCAAAAGATTGAAAAATTGACACAGGAAGAATATTAACTTGAGCACCTGTGTCTAATTTAAAATTTACTTGCTGATCTCCAACTGTTACTGTTTTATACCATTCTTTCTCAGTTGAATTTACAGTATCAACATTAATTAAAACATTATCAATATACAAACAATTAATATTAGAGCTAGTCACCTCATTGACTTTTTGAAAATTATTTCTATGGTGGCTTACCTTATTTGAACTCTTGCAAACAGCAGAAAAATGATGCTTTTTCTTACAAAGATTACACAGTTTGATGTATGCTGGACACTGTTCTTTCACATGTTTTCTTCCACACGATTTACAGTCACTAAAATTTTTAAAGTTCATGGCTTTTTTCTTTTGTTTAACCACGTTAATTTCCCTGCATTTGAGGTCATTAATGGTCTTCATCTGTTCCCTACTAACTTCACAGGCTCGAATGCTGTCCACAGCTTTCTTCAGCGCAGATCCGATTCCCGAAGTAGTCTTTCCTGTAAACTCTTGTCCCGAATTCCAAGTGCTATTCGATCTCGCAGAGGGCTCGATTCTTGTTCTCCAAATCCACATGACGAGGCTAATGTCTTTAATTCCGTCAGATATACATCTACGACTTGTCCGTCTTTCTGAGAGCAGGAAAAGAATTTGAAACGTTCAAATACCTCGTTACTTTGGGGCAAGCAGTTGGTTTTCAAATTTCTTAATGACGTCGTCAAATTTTTCTTTGCTTTCTCCATCTTCAAAGAAAAAAGTGTTCCATACGCTGACGCCTTCATCACCAATAACGTTCATTAGGATGGCTATTTTAATTTTATCGTCTTTTCCATTCTTTTCAGAAGCCAACATGAAGTTATCAAACTTTTGTTTCCACTTCAACCAGTTGTCGGACAAATTTCGCGCACTGAACGTCAATTCACTGGGGGTCTTGAAACTATCCATAATTATTTAGAACACAAGAGTTCACTGTTATTTACCACGTGATTAAAGAACACATCAGTTCCACTTAAAGCAGTTTCAACCTCCTTCGCACAACAGCATGATCGCTCAACGTCTTAGAAATCTGTTTCCATCCAAGTCAAAAACAAACTGACACCATATACGATACTTGGATTTATTGACGAAGAGACTTCTTGAGATGGAACTAAGTTTATTAATAACATGAGTTTAAATTTAGTAGCATATTATCTGGGCTAATATCACGGCATGCATCGTGATTACAAGAGAGAAGAGAGCGTGCTAACATCTCCAGCAGATACCATCATAATACATTCGTGTTGCCATTCAGCTCTCTAAAATATGGTGTTGCCATTACATAACAAAACTTGAATAATAAATAGGTGTTGCCACAAGTATACATATATTACAATTAGATCTTCCATTAAAAATACTTTTGAAATAGATTTTCCTCATTAAATAGAAATATGTTAAATAAAGACAGAATCTTGCTTAATGGTACACAAAATACGAACTTTAATAAGCTAAAAGTTAACGTCTATGTTTCGAGGTGTTTCTACAGCCGTCTTCAGGAAAATATGATGGTAAAATGGCTCAAAGTTCAGAGATGAAAGCTTCCTGTGCAAGAGATAATTAGTCGAAACTTGACCAATGATTTGAATACAAAAATGTAGTGTTGCCATCTAGTGAAAATAAATAATTATTACTGATCTGAGATCAAATGAATCAAAAGGTCGATTTAAGAAACCACGAGTGCCGCCACGCCATCTACACACGAGGGACAAAACCACGTTCAACTGAGTTTCCATTCAAGTTTTGGAACGTGGTTTTGTCCCTCGTGTGTAGATGACGGCACTCGTGGTTTCTTAAATCGACCTTTTGATTAATTTGATCTCAGTTCATTAATAATTATTTATTTTCACTTGATGGAAACACTACATTTTTGTATTCAAATCATTGGTCAAGTTTCGGCTAATTATCTCTTGCACAGGAAGTTTTCGCCTCTGAACTTTGAGCCATCTTACCATCATATTTTCCTGAAGACGGCTGTAGAGCTCGAAACGTAGAAGTTAACTTTTAGCTTATGAAAGTTCGTATTTTGTGAACTATTAAGCAAGATTGTGTCTTTATTTATTATATTTTATGGTGCAATTTTCCAGTATGTGTTATGGAAATATGTTGTCTGTTTAGGTATTTAAATAGAAGACCTGCTCATTTATTACACCAAAACAAACAACATGGGCTTTAAAATCAAAAAGTCTGCGTTTGGTATTGGCCAGAATAAAAACATAAAACCAACACGATAACAATATCCATCTTATACCGCTAAAATTTAACGGATATTTGTTAATGAAAAAAAAAAAAAAAAAAAAAAAAAAAAAAAAAAAAAAAAAAGGAAGGTGTGTAAACGACGGTTGCAATGATTCAGCATTATCAAGAACACGAGTGAGCGCTCAAGTTCTCCTCGTTGTATAAAATCCAATGATGTTTATTGATATTTTTCCATCTTTCCTACCAAGAACTTCTATGTAAAAAGAACGAAATGAAAAAAAGAGCGTCCCTCAACTTTTTTTTCTTTCATGTAGGTGAGATGGGGCAGATGTGAACATCGCAATTTTTCCATAGTTATTATAAGTTTTTTTTATTTGTAAAAAATTGCTACAGATAATATCACCTGTAGACATATGGGAAAATTTTTTGAAGCTCTTTGACGTTTTGTTTGTCCTCTGGTGCCAAAACAATGTTTTTAGATCTCAAAAGTAAAATCTTTGTTCCAAGTTGATAAGCGAATAACTTTATTTATTTATTCATTTATTTGAATCTGAGTGTTTTAACATATACTATGAATACTAATAAATATTTTTGATTAAGTTATTTTTCTTCTAAAACTGAGAAATGTTAATGATTTATCAATTTAACTGACGCAGCAATCTGGGGCACTTGTGAACAGACTAGTTGGGGCAGATATGAACAGTACATAAGTACCCAAATAATCATTCTGTGATTCTGTTCATTTCAGTTAACTTCATGAGCAATAATGTCAGATCCAATATGTATAATTTTCCTGAAATAGAAGACATTTCCGTCATACAAAGTTGATTTTGTATTGAAACTTCCACAAACACATCTGTCAGCAAGTACATAAAGAGCAACAAACTTGTTTACATTCAATTATAATTTAAATAAATTTAATGTTTTCTAAAATGCAATAAGTGTTATGTATTATTTTACTAAACGATTTACAACAATATTTTTTATGCATTGTTAATACGAACAACTTTGCAAATTTTTCTATTATATTTGTTCTAAACTTGCGATGATGGTTTTCATCTCCATCTCTGATGATATCCATCTCTAAAACAGTTATGTATATGATGCTTTAAATGGCGATAGATATCAGTAATATTTTAAGAAAGTAAAAATTTTAAACTGATAATTACTGTAAAATCCGATTATAACCCCCCCCCCCCCCTTCTTTCAAAAGCAAAAGAAGTTGGGGCGGTGGGGGGCGGGAGTACAGTCGAGATTTTTTTAAATCATTAAAAAACCCTTCTTTATCTATAATTTAAAAGTAAATAAGGCAAATACAGGAGTAAGACTCTTTCGTATTTCGGCAGATTTCCGATAAATAGTATGTAAATGCCCCCACCCTAAAAGTTTCCCCTAACAAAAAGCCCTAAGCAAAATTTAAAAGTTTTAATTTCTTTTTTAAAATTGTTTCGTTATTATTTTATTTTACTGCAACAATGCTGTATGAATCATCTAAGCCTCGTTCCCCCCCCCCCCCCCAAATCTACTTATTTTCATTTTTTTAAGTTTTGCTTAAACATATCATTCAGAAACTAGGCAATCTTCTTATCACACCATATAAATCGATACAAATTACATTAATATTTCAAACATTTTATTTTTTTTTCCTTATTTTGCATTTTAAAGTTAATATTTCTTTTTACTTTCTTCTATCTTTACAAGAAGAAAGTATTGGTTTCATGAAAATTTTCGAATTCCAGTTTTCGACGGATTTACACGTTTTATGAGTCAGAGATTCCAAAAAACATGTTTTTACAAAATGTCTGTCTGTGAGTCTGTCTGTCTGTCTGTCTGTCCGTCTGTCTGTCTGTATGTGACACAAATTTTGTGGGCGCTCTATCTCAAGAACTAATGCACGAAATTTCACAAAACTTCATATTTAGTTAGACCTTGATATAAACTGGAACTGATTAGTTTTTGGTGAAAATCGCCCAACAGGTGGCGCTGCTATGCGGCATTTTTAACGATTTCTGCAATAACTGTATCTCATTAACTACTGCACGGATTTTCATAAAACTTCAGATTCAGTTAGTCCAGGATATAGTTTGGTGCTGATTACTTTTTTGTGAAAATCGCCCAACAGGTGGCGCTGATATGCTGAATTGTTCATGATTATCGCAATAGCTCTAACTCAAGAAAAAATGCACGAATTTTCATCAAACTTCAGATTCAGTTAGTGCCTGATATAAATTATTGCTGCTTAATTTTTGGTGCAAATCGCCTTACAGGTGGCGCTGCTGTGCTGCATTTTTCCCGATTCCCACAAGAGGTGTATCTCAAGAACTATTGCACGGATTTTCATCAAACTTCAGATTTAGTTAGTCCTTGACATGAATTGATGTATAAATTAGTGCTGTTTAATTTTTGGTGTAAATCGCTCAACAGGTGGCGCTGCTATGCTGTATTTTTTGCGATTTCCGCAATAGCTTTATCTCAAGAACTAATGCTTGGATTTTCAACAAACTTCAGATTCAGGTATACCTTGATATCGTTTAGTGCTGTTTACTTTTGGTGTAAATCGCTCAACAGGTGGCGCTGGTATGCTACATTTTTTTCAGAATTTCCGCTATAGCTCTATCTCAAGAACTACTGCACGAATTTTCATCCAACTTCAAATTCAGATATACTTTGATATGAATTGGTGTTAAATCGTTGTTATTTCTTGTACTATTTAAATGATTTAATTGACGTGATTTATATAGAAGAAAGTTTTGTGATGGCCACAACATACTAGTTATAATACGTATTAGCCAAACATTAAGAACATTCAATGTTGCATTAAAAGTAATCTTAACTATCTCACGATGATAGTTGATAAAAACTTTGCATCATGACATACAAATAATGAAAATGGAAACAGAAGAGAATAACCCATACTAATTAATTGAAGTTTTCGGGAAAATGCAGAAAAATATATAAGTACTCACGTAGTATGCTCAGCAGTGTTACTGACATTGCATTATCAATGGATTTAAGGTATTGTGAGCCTTTTCCCTCATTTTGAGTGTAACACATCGGATTTATACATGTTTTAAATTGCAAAGTTAGTCTCGAGATGAGACTAATCTTGTAATCTGAAATTATAAATTTTCTTTACGTGTTTTTAGTTAAAATAATTTTGTTATTTTCGTGACGACCGATATTATTTTCATGTACCCCTAGTAGATCCGCCACGTACTTCCACGGGTACAAGTACCCCAGGTTGGGAACCGCTGCCATAGAGGACTGTTTCTTTTAAAATCCTTTATATTATCCTGAGGGATGGTTCTAATGCAGATAAATATAAACCGATTTTCATCGTTCCATAATGAAATTTTCTTTTACATTGGACAAGGCGGTAACTCACAACGTTATCTTCTGTTCTCCATATTTGGCAACTTGTCGCTTTATTGGCAATAAAAGAAAACGGAAGGCTGTTTATTTTGATTAGTATATTTTTTTTAAAACAAAATTTAATAGTTGAGCTTGTTTTGTTGACGTTGAATTAGGTATAATTATAAAAAAAAAAACCCTATAAATTAAAATCTCCACTTGCAATATATAAAATAAGATGAGTTATTGTTATAGTGCAAATAATCAGTTTTAAATGATTTAGCATTGTATTTTGTTTAACCCCTTACCACTCGAATTAAATTACGGTTAAAAAAATTCAAATTGCTTATTGGCACCACTTTTATGAAAAAGAAATATTCACCTTATTTAATGATAGGAAAAATGATACTAAAATGTAGCCAATTTCACTATTTTATAAAACTGGTGGGAATCAAATCAAACAATTTGAGTAAAAGACATCCCGAGAATATGACGGGAGCGGGAATTAAGGGGTTAATCTTTTAACGTTATTTCATCTAATATGAAAAGTAATGTAATATGAAATCTGCAAGTGAAATATATTTTATGCTTCTTTTTATTTCTTTATTTTTGCCCTGTTATCCACTTATTGGGAAGACTTATCAGTATATGTTACTTATTTGTTAAATTTGTAATAATCTTTTCTTCCTTCTCCATCATTCTAATTTTGGGAAATATTCTTCATCCAATTATCATATAAAACTACAGAGGACTGTTTCCAGTACTAATGTTATAAATATTTTAATGGCTTTTGAAACCTCTGAAAGTGTATATCAAATATCAAAATCTGTGAGAGTACTATAAAAATTTAATTATGTGTTATTGCGTTTCTTCAATCATTTATAATTATTTACAATATATCTACCCTATATAAAGCAAAAACATAATTTGAAGAACAAATTAAAATAAAACAAAATTTATTTCCTAAATTGCTTAAGCCCGGGAAGGGACAGATATTAAGATATTTCATTCAACTAGTTCTACATTTAATGTTAAATTTATGTAACAAATAAGTTAAGCCAATTGAAAATTAAAAATTAAAAATAAAACTCATACAATATGATACTTAAACACCCAAAAAAATTAGATTCCGTTCAAATGAAATCGAAATAAATCTCGCAAAATAAATTTAAAAACGCCATTTTTAATTGAAAATCTTTGTATTGCAGATTTTGTATTATGTTTATGATGATTGTACATAAAATGATAAGATGCGGGCAAAATACAAAACTTTAAAAAAAAAATCTAAGATTTATTTCGATTTCATTTGAACGGAATCTAATTTTTTAGGGTGTTTTAAGTATCATATTGCATGAATTTTATTTTTATTTTTTAATCTTCAATTGAGTTAACTTATTTGTCACAAAAATTTAACATTAAATGTAGAACTAATTGAATGAAATATCTTAATATGTATCCCTTCTCGGGCTTAAGCAATGTAGGAAATATATATATGTCAAGTTTTTTAATAACTACTGCATTCAGACGAACTCATTTCAAAATTAATGGAGGGTATCATTATGAGGCTTTGATGTATGCGGTATTGCATCACAATGTGTGATTCAGTTTACCAATGTATAATTCAAAATACAGTAGCACCTCTTTTATCCGAAACCCTTTTAACCGAAACTCTCGGTTAACAGAAATCCATTTTTAAAGCTTGCTCCCCCCCCCCCTTTTTTTTTACTATCACATTCCTTATGTGATAGCCCTCCCCATTTTTAAAGCTTCTTTTTTTACTATCGCATTCATCAAAGCGAAGAAGAGGACAATGATGTGGGTGAAGAAAACGAACAAATTAGCGATTCTGAAGCTTTTGAATGTTATGCAAGAGGTTTGGCATTGCTGGAGCAGCAGAAAGACTGTGATACTGGTGAACTAATAGCATAAAAAAAAAACTTCGGGATAGAGCTGCAAAGCAAAGGCAATCGAAACTGCAACAAACGAAACTTTTTTCCAAACTCTTGTGAAATATTTAAAAGTTATTTAATTTCAAAATTAAAATGCAGATAATTTATTCTTGTTCCTATTTTTCTATTGCTTTATTTTTATTAAGCTCTTGTTACCATAATAAGAAATAGCGCAGATATTTGTCCCTAATCTTAAAATTGAAGCATTCTCGATTATTCGAAAATTTCGATTTTCCGAAAGGTTGTCGGTCCCAATTACTTCGGATAATCGAGATTGTACTGTATTTCACCACTGCAGTAATGCAGGTTGCAGTAGTTTGGACACAAACTTCCAAACTGAAAGTAAAAAAAATCTATAATCAAAACACAAAAAATTAATTTCACTTAAATTTCGGTACCTTATTTCCCACTCAGGAGCTCTATGAATGCAAAAATAAATTGTGTTGAATCTTTATTTCTGATATTTAACAATATTATAGCTGTGATACAGTAAAAAATAAAAAATAAAAAAAAAGGTTTTCTTAAATTTTGTTACCTATAAAAACTGAAATATTTTAGTACGATTTTGACAATATGACGTCATATTCATTGGCCTTTACATCTAATTCAGCAATAATAATTTTATAATATACTCGCTAGTCCAAGGGCGTATATATATTTTTTATTTTGTATAATACTTACCGAAAGTACGTAGTTTTCTCTAGAATTTCGTGAAATATTTCTTGGAGGCTTCCCTATAAGTGTTTGCTTTTAGCTCCTGCATATAGCCAAACTTAGTTCAAGATACGCATTCAATTTTACATTCTTTGCTATCTAATTGTTATTCTTAGGAGTAATTTTTTATTCCAATCCAATATGATTTTCATTTTATACATAATTTGCACTGATGACTTGCTTTAAATGTACATTTCAATTTGGGAGGTACTCCTTCATAATTTTCAATGTGGACACCGAAAAGAGGCGTGGCTAAGATCGGAATACAAAGGTCCAGAGTCTCACTATTTCCGCTATAAATGTATTGATACGTTTATTGCTGTGTTACTCTCCGCATATCGTCTCCCCAGAGCAACAGTAGGACATCTAGTAATAATAAAAAAATGAGATGTCTGACTTACTGCTATGAATTAATGTGTTTGCATCTAGTGAAGCAACTTCTGAAAGATAAAATTATGTTTAATACTATATCTCAGATGTGTTTTATAAAAATTCCCTACTGTGCCACTAGAGATGCAGACACAGTTTTTCATAGCAGTAAGTCAGACATCTCATTTTCGATTGTTACTAGATGTCCTACTGTGGCTCTGAGGCGACAATATGGCTCGAGCAGTTTTCGAAGCGCTTCGAGTATGTCCACTACTAGTATTTAAGTTGTAAAATTTAAAATCTTTAATACTCTTTGATTTATAGAACAATTTCTGCCCCTTTTCTTACTTTACAGTAAAAATAAATGGTGCAATTGTTTATGCAATTGTTTGTGCAAGTGCAATTGTTTATTTTCATGTGTTAATTGCTTCTGTAAAAGAACATGTTCTAATAACGTGTAACTGTTTTTATTCACCGTTCACTAAGTCCTTTACCTCTACGAAAACTATATGCTACTATTTATCGACCTGTTAAAGTTTCCTTAAGGCTGTTCTCAAATCCAAAAGGGCAACTTCCTGACATAAATTTTAATTTATTTTTGTTCGAAAATGCATGAAACTAGCTGGTGTTGTTGTTCAGAAACTATGTCATCGAGCTGTTTTTTCCATTTTTTTTGCAAACGCAATAGATCTTTCAGAAAATAGTGTCAAAGTGCACGTTTTGAACCGAATTTCCGTGCGAAAGTAGAAAAATCACTCAAGAGCGGTCGAAAAACGGGTTTGTCACGTGATCGAAATCGCTTATAACTCAATGGGTAATTGATTGATCAAAAAATGGAAAATACAGTTCAATTCCAAATCGCTTCCATGGCCAGGCTTTCCAGTTTTATATCTTTTCGTTAAAAAATGAATGTGTAACTGTGTCAGAACGGTTTGCGCTTGTTGAGCAGAGCAGTTAAGAACAGCCTTAATGTGAGGCAATTCCACAGAATTTTTTTTTCGGGGAGGAGGGAAAGCAGTGATGGAACAGTGTAGCAGCAGAGAATCAATTGACACCGCAAAATTTTATTAGTATTCTTCATCTAACTTCAGGCCAGAATTTCTGAGATTTTTGAAGGCGAAGAATACTATAAAAATTTAGTGGTGACAATCACTCAACTGCTGCGCCACTGTTCCATCACTGGGGAAAGTAAAATGAGTAGTATATTTAATTTAAGCGTATGATTGGAAAGCTTGATATTTTTATGTTCCACAAAATATCGTAACGAGAAGGCATTGAAAACTACTGTTCACAAACTAAATTAAGTGCCTTTATCTAGACTCATATTATAAAGAGGTAAAAATTGTTTATTTGTAGGAGGTAAGCTCTGGAACTACAGAACCCATTCCAAAAGTAATGGTATCAAAATTATGGTGTTAGTCCAACTTAGAACATAGGCTATATCTTTTGTTCGTGCCACTGTCCAAAAGGGGGTTTAGGAGCAAAAAACGTTCTAAAAGTGCGATTTTTGTGTTACTGAAGGGCCTCGAAATATGAAATTTAGAATATTAGTTACTTATTAGATATAAATGATGTCTAAGAGCAGTTCTTAAACAATTCAAAATTTAAAAGGGGTGAAAATGCACAAAAAGCGTTCTAAATGGTAGTTTTTATATAATCTCAGGAAATACCAAACCGATTTAAAAAGTATTGGTGTCATAATGATGGTGGCAACGCTTGCTCCAAGATAGGCTATATTTTAGGTCGGTGCCACCACCCCAAAGGGGGTGCAGGAGCAAAAAACGCTCTAAAAATGCGATTTATGTGTTACTGAAGGGCGTATAAATATGAAATTTGAAATATTAGATACTTATTAGTTATAAAGGATTTCTAAAAACAGTTCTTAAACAATTCGAAATTTAAAAGGGGTGAAAATGCGCGAAAAGCGTACTAAAAAACGTTGTAAATGGTGATTTCTACACAATCTCAGGAAATACCAAACCGATTAAAAAAATAATGGTGACAAAATGACGGTGACAACCCTTGCTCCAACACAGGCTATGTTTTATGTCGGTGCCACTAACCCAAAGGGGGTGCAGGAGCAAAAAGCGTTCTAAAAATGCGATTTTTGTGTTACTGAAGGGCCTAGAAATATGAAATTTGAAATATTAGCTACTTATTAGATATAAAGGATTTCTAAGAACAGTTCTTAAACAATTCGAAATTTAAAAGGGGTGAAAATGTGCGAAAAGCGTTCTAAAAAACGTTCTACATGGCGGTTTCCACACGATCTCAGGAAATACCAAACCGATTTAAAAAATAATGGCGTCAAAATGATGGTGACAACCAGTGGCGTGGCGTGAAAATTTTCGGTGGTCATCGCAATTATTTAAGTTTGTGGTGAAAAATTATTAACTCTAAAATTCAATGGTTTATTGTTCAAAAAAGAAACTTTAAATCTTACCTTCACTTATACATGAACTCCAAATGTTCTGCTAAAACTGGATCGTAGAGTTTTAAAAGCTTATTAAGAGTTTTAAAATATTGCTTGGTCATCGCCGCATCCAGCGATGACCGGACGCCACGCCACTGGTGACAACCATTACTCCAACATAGGCTATGTTTTATGTCGGTGCCACTACCCCAAAGGGGGTGCAGGAGAAAAACGTTCTAAATTGCGGTTTTTGCGTTACGGAAGGGCCTAGAATCGTGAAATTTGGAATGGTAGTTAGTTATAAGATATCAATGATCTCTAAGGACATTTCCTAAAAAAAAATCAAAATTTAAAAGAGGGTCAAAATGCGCAAAAAGCGTTGTAAAAAACGTTCTAAATTGCGATTTCTATGCAATCTCAGGAAATACTGAACCGATTTGAAATATAATGGTGTAAAAATGATGGTGACAGATCTTGCTCCAAGTTAGGCTATATTTTATATCTTTTTCCACTACCCCAGAGGAGATGCAGGAGCAAAATTCGCGAAAAACGTTCTAAAAACGTTCTAAATGCCGATTTGTCAGCAATACCTCAGGAAGAATCAAACTGATTTCAAAAGTAATGATAGGAAATTGATGCTGACAGCCTCTGCTCTAACATAGACGCTATTTTATGGCGGTATCACTATCAGCTAGACGTTGCAGGAGCAAAAAAGTGTTCTAAATTTCGATTTTTGTGATCGGTAGGGGCTAGCAACTTAAAAGTAGGCAAGGTACATATTTATTAGATATAAATGATCTTTAAGAACAGTTTCGAAAAAATTGGAAATTTAAAAAGGGGTGAAAATGCGCGAAAAGCGTTCTAAAAACGTTCTAAATTGCGATTTCTACTCAATCTCAGGAAATACCAAAGCTACTTCAAGTAATGGTTGTAAATCAATGGTGACAATCCCTGCTATAACATAGGTTATATTTTATGTTGCCGTCACTACCATCTGAGGGTTGCAAAAGCAAAATATGTTCTCATTTGCGTTTTTTGCACTACTGAGGGGTCGAACACTTTGAAGTATGGCATGGTATTTACATCCAAGATGCAACTGCTTTCTAAGAACAGTCGAAAGAAAATTCCAAATTTAAAAAGATGAAGTGAGCGAAAAGCGTTATAAATTACAATTTTTATGCAATCTTATCAAATACCAAACTGATTAAAAAATGATGATGACAAATTGTTGGTGATAGAACCTGCTCAAACATAAGCTATATTTTATGTCTTTGCCACTATCACCAGAGGGTTCCAGGAGCTAAAAACTTTCTAAATTGCGGTTTCTGTGATACTGAAAAGGCTAGAAACTTTAAATACGACATATAAAATATAAATGCCCTCGAAGGACTGTCGAAAATAAATTCGAATTAAAAAGGGGTGAAGTGAAGGGGAGGTGCGAAAAGCATTCTAAAAAAGTCCTAAATTACGATTTCTATGCAATTTCAGGGAATATAAACCGATTATAAATTTAATAGTTGCGAATCAATGGTAACAGTCTCTGATCCTAGACAGGCTATGTTTTATGCCGATGATTCTACTACCTGGGATTCACAGGAACAACAAACGTTCTAAAAAAGGTCTTTAAAAGCTTTCTAAATTACGTTTCTGTGGAATATTAGGAAATAACAAACCGATTTCAAAATTAATGTTGGCAAATTAATGGTGACAGTTCCTATTTCAACATAGCTCTTTATGTTGAGAGAGGTGGTAGGACTTGGAAATTGACATGATAGTTAATTTTAAGATGTAAGAAGATGGTTTCTAAAAAATTCAAAACCTCAAATGACAACAGAAAGGAGCGTATTAATTGAGCATAAAAGTTTCAAAATATTTTCTAAATTATCATTTATTTAGTTTTATTGTGTTTTATTAATTTAAGTCTCATTTCTGCCTAATGTAGTGTAATAATGATGTTTAATCAAACCGTGTTTTAAATTGTAATTTTTGAAGTATTCCTAAAAGTAATAAGTACCTTTTAATAAAAAAACCATTTTAATAAAATAAAATATTACCTTTTAATAAAATAAAAATTTATTTAGTGCATTTTAATAAAAATTAGTTATATAAATATCACTTGGCATGTTTCAAATATTACGCGA
Organism: Maratus speciosus; assembly: GCA_963932465.1. Classification (NCBI taxonomy): domain Eukaryota; kingdom Metazoa; phylum Arthropoda; class Arachnida; order Araneae; family Salticidae; genus Maratus; species Maratus speciosus. The sequence goes on from OZ010798.1 coordinate 274,265,346, forward strand.
GCAAAGCCCCGGGGTTTGCTAGTTGTCTTTATAAAGTGATACCTCAGTTACACAATAAAAATTACGTCAGTTACATATGTAAATGCCATTTTTGTTGTTGTTGTTCAGAAATTCATTAAACAAGTTATTATTACAATTTGTCATTACTTATGTTGTTAAGAACATAAAATCACTTTTTTTTACTGGATAATTTTGACAACTTTTACACTTCAATGAAGGCAGAAAATATGTTTGTCTATTTTACGTTACATCAGCTACAGGATTTTGAAAGGCAATTTTTGGCACTAAAATAGAGATTGAAAGAATCTGCAGGTATTTGGGTATTAGGGGAGACCGGGGCAAGATGACGAATGCCTTAAATTTTCTGTTTTCCACTAGGTGGTAGCATCGACCGGACACTACTGGCTCTGATATTATATCGGCCGTTCGTTAAACAATAGTATAGAGACGTTGAAATTGCCATTTTTGTGTTAGTTGTGAAGCTTTGATTGTTTACCACTGCCACGTTATAACTTTTATGCATGTTTAAATAAGCTCTGCTACAGATACAGGTTAGATATATTGTTTCTCTTTAATATTTATGAGTAACTTAGTTTGAATACTACCTATTACCATGAATAAATGTCAATTAATCACCTTCCTTCATGGCAATGAAAACGAATATTTTTAAACAGGCAGTCCGGGGCAAGATGACGAGCCCTGTGTTTCGGAATTTATTAAACTAACTGTGTAGTTCAATCTACTTAAATCCTGTAAACGCTTGTTTGTCTGTGTGTTTGTCCGCGCGACCTTGCACTTCTATCTCCTCTGGGGCTAAGGGGCGCATCGGATTGGGGAGGTGTCTTTCGGAAAGGGGCGACCAGAGGAAGACATTTTTGCCATCCGCTAAGTCCCCCTAGCCCCTTCGAAAGAAAAACCCTATCGGGGTCCGTATCTCCGCTTCCAAGCGATCGATCGGTACGAGGGGGGTACCGTTCGACGGGGTTCGACCTCGAGGTCAAGGCCTCCCTCCTTCCCCCAAATAATTCGAATATTGTGGCCCACCAGCAGAAGAATGGATCCAGTGCTGTAAATGCCAAGAGTGGTGGCATGAGGAACGTTCCAATTATGAAAATGGCATTTTTATTTGTGACTATTGTTAGCAGCACAATTAAACAGTTCAACATTACGTTACAATGCATTATGCTTAGTCTGATACTTTGTACGGAGTGGTTAGATCTCCGGCATCCGGAGCTATAGTATGGTTCCGGCAGTGAACCTTTGAATCAACTCGAATCATAAGAACGACTCCTCCTTGAAATCATTTCTACGACTCTCCGTTGAGCGTCATTCGTCGTGCCGTCGTGATGTTGCTGATAAACCAGTATTTTAAATTAAGAAAAGTTAGAAAAGAATAATGTTATTAATCTCCCTTCGGTATGTTGTAATGCTTTTCTTTACTTTACTGTAGAGTTTTATGATTTTTTTAATTTAAAATTTGTATTTTTTGTTAATTGTCATGTTGGATGCACATATTTAGGCCTAACGCGAATTACTATAGCGTTTCATGTTTTTGTAATTAATTTTACTGCCTGTCTCAGTGCTAAAGGCAGTTTATATGTGTACCGTAATAAATATTTTGCAGGGCAATGTCATAAATTGAATTTTTCAATTTCTTGCAAATAATTTTCTGATTTTATTGTTCGTTTCCCAGTGATTGCACAGTCTAGACTTCTAATGTCATTTTATACTTTCATTTTAAAGCTTAATGTGCATGAATTGTTATTCAGATTGGTTGTATTTAGAGTATTTTATATTATAAAATGTATGATCTTTATGAATCATGCTTTAAAGCAGGCCCCTTGGACGAATATCCAGTTAGGGTCCCCTGTAATTTGATTCTAATACCACTCTTTGTAGTCTGTTTAAGGAAAATGCTTATATCTTTGCTTTCGGAGCCCTGGGCAGCAGCTTTGTTTACCTTTGTGAAAATCAGGTCCTGTTTTAAGAAACTATCACTGATATTTTATTGTATATACATTTGTTAATAAATTTCTGTTGACATTTAAGTATTTAAAATATCTTTTCAGATTCTTGAAATTTTCCCGAGACTGTGGGACTACTGTGCTACCGAGATAAGAAAAACCCTGAGTATGTTTCCAGCTTTCGAAGGTTCCAAAACTTCTAGGGAGCGGACTTCATCCATAGGACAAAAGACTGCTAATTCTCAGAATGATCGGTTGAATGGAAAAAAGAAAATGCGGGACTTCCCTAAAATAAAGTCGACTGAACAGTTACCTTGGCAACAGGACTGAGGCGAGACCGGTTTTAGAATCTTTCTTATCCCAGCCAGACAGTACATTAATCAAAATCCAGGCACAAAGGCTGCAGAAGTGTTGCCGAGTGGATATGTGAGTGATTTTCACGGCATATTCCTTGGTAACATTGCTCCGGCTAAATTCCGTTTCAAAGGGCCTTCAAAATCGAAGCTTTCTGGCAGAAAAAAGGTGTGCATTGAATTGTTGAAGTAGAAGTGACTGTATTGCATAAAACATTTGAAGGAAAACCACCACTATATTCAGTTGAGGTATGTTAGTAAGAATTTATGCTGTTTTCAGTACTTTAATTATGTTTTTTGTGATGATTTTGTTCAGTATTTCTTATTTTATTTATATGATCAGCTTATCATATCAGTTTATAACAATATTTACAATAATTGTGTCTCAGACATGACATTCATATATTTTTTAATTAAAAAAAAATGAAATTTCCAAATTATGTATTGTATTATATTCATAGAAATCATTTTGCTTTTTTGTATGTTTATTTAATGCTATTCATAAATTAATTTAATAATTAAAAAAATGATTTAATTAATTTAATAAATATTAACATATTTTTACAATTCAAGAATCTATGTGCATATTCCAAAATGTTAAACCTTTGTCACACTTGTAAATGTATTGTTATAAATTGATCTGATATAAATCAAATAATAATATGCAAAACAGAATCATTTTCTCTAAAATATTTTATTTTGGCTGTGTTTGTTTTTTTCGAGATTGTTCCATAAAGCTAGTTTTATAAGATAAAAATAGTCTTTTGGTATTGTCAGTCTGTATAAAAATTACAGCTAAAAAAAAGCAAATCATCAAATTTTGATAACTGTTTTTTTATCGTTAACATTTTTTGGTACATAAATATACATGTGAGAAAAATAAATCGCCAATCGTGTTCAAAACAGTACTTGGTGTAATCTTATTAAATATAAATTAATAATAAAAATGGTATAATTTTGTATAAAAAAACTAACAATGTAAAAACTGTAATTTAGTATACATTTATTAACTTCATAACATCAGGTTGGTGGATTTGATCACTAAGGTATTTACAAAGGGAATTTTATTTTTTGTGGTGTATTATACTTACTTAAATAAATATAGTATTGTATAAGTTCCAAAAAGCATAAACACAACACTTTTTGGGCAGTATACACCCAAGCCTAATAAGGATTTATTTATGTGAAATTGAACAGAATATGAAGTGTGATTAAAATCCGTGCATTAGTTTATGAGGTACAAATCGTGGAAAATTAGCATAGCAGTACCACCTATTAGGCGATTAACACCAAAACCTAAACAGCAACAAGTTATATCAACGTTTAACCTAATCTGAAGTTTGATGAAATGAAAATCCATGGATCAGTTCTTCAGATAAAGTTAGTGCAAAAATTATAGAAAATGCAGCATAGCAGCGCCATTTATGCACGATTAACACCAAAACCTAATCACCAATAAGTTATGTCAGCATCTAACTGAATCGGACGGCTTATGAAAATCCTTGCAATAGTTCTAGAGATAAAGCTAGAGCAAAAATAGTGAAAAATGCAGCATAGCAGCCAGGGTTGGGTTTTTGACGTCAAAAATTGGTTTTTGACATGACAAGCGTCAAAAACTGGTTTAAACTGTCATAAACTGATTTAAACCGTCGAAAACTGTCATAAACTGGTTTAAACTGTCGAAAACTGCCAAATACATGTAACACACTAAAACATTTTAACAATAGGTAAACATTAAATAAGTCAATGATTTATGTGATCTTTTATTGAAATTTAATAATTTAAAAAATATTATTTGCAATAAAATACTTTTTTTTTTATTTTTCAAACAGAAGAAAATAATTTTGTACAATTAAATAATCCCAAGGCATTTTACCCTCGTGTTTCGCACATTTATTTACACCCAAAAGATTTTTGAGTTTAGAGTGTATGAAGTGTTAGAAAATAGTTTGTCTCTTAATTGATGCTGAGCTAGTAGGACTTAATAGCAAAAGCACTGCTAGATGAGCAAGTTTTGAAGCAGACTCAAAAAGCTGTTGCATTTAATGATACCTTTCCACCAAGCAATGGAGTCCTCTCTATAGCACTGAAATAAAAAGACGGGAAAGGGGATTCTTTAGGCTTCATACACAATCAGTATGGGTAAGGATCCATAAATTCTCTCTGTAGCTCAAGTGCGAGCTGAATCAACTGATACAGCAGTCAACGCTTGCTCCTGATGGTTGGGATGCAAAGTATAAGCCAAACAATGGTATGGTTTCATGATTTGATCCCTTCTATTATGCACTTTTTCAATACGGGCTTAAAGAAATTTCCTTTTAGATGACTGGCCAATTTTGTTCAGTTTTAAAATCGAAAACATTTTTATATATTGAAAGAAAGCATGTTTAAAAAGATTTTGACTTTAAGCTTTTTTTTTTTTAATTTCTTCTCTTATTTTGTAAATGTTTAAAATAAATAATCCAATTTCAATTTTGAATGGAATGGTTATTGCCTAGACTAGAATAACATCGATGCATATTATCTTGTTATATATACAAAAAAATCTGCACTTTTCTAAGTTTTTTTTTCCCATAAAAAAAGCTAGCTAATGCTTTAAGCTCTCAAAAGTAAGAGAAATTAAAATGATTTTAAGTAAGAGAAAAAATGTACAGCTCAGGTGAGCTTAATGTCTACTTTTTAGAAAAACACAATTTTACAAAAAAAAAATTTAAATAAAAATTTTACCTGTTAAAAAGTTGTACTTAACAATAATACTTTACTATGTACTAATTACTGATATACAGTAAGAGTGAATTTAAAATATTACATGTAATGTTGTCATGTGTGACATTTAATTTGAATTTTTACAGATCAATTTAGTATTTGAGGTTTTTGACATGATGGTTTAAACTATGGTTTAAACCCGACATAAACTGACACATGTCAAAAACCTGCTAACCCTGTAATTATTACTAATACTATATACTAATTATACAATTACAGTAATAGTGAATTTTAAATATTAAATCTAATGTGTGACATTTAATGTGAAATTTTACAGATCACTGTAGTATTTGAGGTTTTTGACGAGGTTTTTGACAAGGGGTTTTTGGCATGACGGTTTAAACCACAGTTTAAACCGTCAAAAACTGACACGTGTCAAAAACCTGCCAACCCTGATAGCAGCGCCACCTATTGGGGGATTAACACCAAACCCTAATCAGTAAATCTTACGTCAATGTGTAACTAAATCTGAAGTTTGATGAAAATCCGTTCATTAGTTCTTGAGACAGAAGTCGTATATGATAGTCGAACGATATATCACAAGAGGGGTGTCAGATATATTTAGAAAAGTGACCCCCTTGAGGGGACTAAAAGGGAAGGAGCACCGGAGGTACATAAAATGATTAAGCAGTCACAGACCTTACCAACGATATGTCACATGAGGGGTGTAAGCAAATTTTAGAAGAGTGACACCCGGTGGGGCAAATTAAGGAACGGGGAATCAGAGGTACATAAAATGAATATGCAGTCACAGACCTTTCAAATGATATGTCACATGAAATGTGTCGGGGGGAGGAGGGGCAAGTTGGAGGGTAGAGACCGGAGGTGCATAAAATGATTAAGTGGTTACAGGCTTTTCCAATGATATGTCACATGAGGGGTGGTGGCAAACTTTTCAAGAGTTCCCCCCAGGGGGTAAAATGAGGGGCGGAGCACCAGAGGTACATAAATTGATTAAGCAGTCACAGACCTTTTTAACGATATGTAACATGAGGGGTGCCTAAAAATTTAGAAATGTGCCCCGATTGGGGGGGGGGCACTGAAGGTGCATAAAATTATTAAGCGGTTACAGGCCTTTACCATATGAGCCGTATGCCATATGAGGTCTGTCAACAAAATTTTAAAAGTGGGGCAAGGGGCGACGGAAATGCATAGCGTGTATAAGCGGTCACAAGCCTTTCCAACGCTATGTCACAGGACGGGTGACAACAAAATTTAGAAAACTGCCCCCAGGGGGGTGGGCAAGGCACCGGAGGCACATAAAATGATTAAGCGGTCACAGGCCTTTCTAATGATATGTAACATGAGGGGTGTCCTAAAAATTTAGAAAAGTGCCCTGCCAGGGGGATTGGAGATCAGGGCACTGGAGGTGCAAAAAATAATTAAGTGGTTATAGGCCTTTACAAAGATATGCCACATAAAATCTGTCGACAAAATTTAGAAAAGTGAACCCTCGAGGGTGCAAAGTGAGGCAAGGGGCACCGGAAGTGCATAATATGTATCAGCGGTCACAGGTCTTTCCAATAATATGTCACATGACAGGTGTCAGCAAAATTTAGAAAACTGCCCCCCCCCATGGTCAAAGTGGAGGGCAGGATATTGGAGGCATATATAACATGAGTGGTGCCCTAAAAAATTAGAAAGTACCCCTCCGGGGGTACAAAGTAGGGCGAAGGGCACTGGAAATGCATAACATAAATAAGTGGTCACAGGCCTTTCCAGTGATATGTCACATGACGGGTGTCGGCAAAATTTAGAAAAGTGACCCCCCTGCAGGACAGGGCACCGGAGGTGCATAAAATGATTAAGCAGTCACAGGCTTTTTGAACGATAAGCCACATGAGGAGCAATGGCAAAATTTATAAAAGTGCCCCCTCATGAGGGGCAAAATGGGGGGGAGGGACACCGGAAGCACATAACATGAATAAGTGGTCACAGGCCTTTCCAACAATACGTCACATGACGAATGTCTACAAAATTTAGAAAACTGACCCCTCCCGTGGGACAAAATGGGGGGGGGGCACCAGAGGTGCATAAAATGATTAAGTAGTCACAGGCCTTCCCAACGATATGTCACATGAGGGGCAACGGCAAAATTTAGAAAGGTACCCCCTCCTGAGGGGCAGAATGGGAGAGGGACGCCGGAGGTGCATAACATGAATAAGTAAGTGGTCATAGGCCTTTCCAACGATATGTCACATGGTGGGTGTCGGCAAAATTTAGAAAAGTACCCCCAGGGGTCAAAATGGTGGGCGGAGCACTAGGAGTGCATAAAATAATTAAGCAGTCACAGGCCTTTACAAGGATATGTCACATGAGGGGTGATGGCAAAATTTAGAAAAGGGGCCTCCCGCGGGAGGAAGAGGCAAGTTGGAGAGGGACACCAAAGATGCATAACATGAATAAGCGGCCACAGGCCTTACCAACAATATGTTACATGACGGATGTTGGCAAAATTTAGAAAAGTGCCCCCCCAGGTGTGGAAGTGGGGGGGAGAATCACCAAATGTGCATAACTTGAATAAGTGGTCACGATATGTCACATGAGGGTTCTCGGCCAAAGTGCGCTGCGGGGTCGTGATTATATAATTATTATTTCATTTGTCTAATTAAATCCACTGTTGCAAATAAAATGTTATATTTCATTTTTTTATCGCCCTTATTCACACCTTGTTCAATAACAAAGAGCAAATAAATATTCATCAACACCGCTGAAATCTAAATATCATAATAAAATGAAAGCCATGGTGTCTGTAGCATACAACTCATATGCTCCGAGATTCAGCATACACTGTCAATACCGTAAAAAAAAAATTATATATATATATATCATCTGCTGTCAATGATCGCATCAAAAACTGCATGTATGATATTTATCACCCATCATATAAACACCGAAACGAAATCACATACCATTAGTATCATACACACTGACCCCCGAAGAGTCGGTATTTAATATCACAGTTTAGGCTGGGAGAAGTCGCACCATTAATATCAAGAATACCGAAACCGGAGAATCAGTATTTTTAATATCATGGTTTAGACTGGGAGAAGCCACTCCGTTAGTATCATGATAACCGGAACCTACGATTCACGCAAAGGCGTAGCGTCGGGGGGGCACGGGGGGTAACGTGCCCCCCCCCCAACCTTCTGTACCCCGGGCGCCAGAACAGAAAACGTAGGGGGCGCCAAATGAAGTTTTTTTTTTGTCTTTACATACAAAAATGTATATATATATATATATCGAATTTGCATAAAAATGTCTCGCAGCCGGAAAATCCAAAAGGAAAACTGAACCAAATGCATTAAAATTTACAAATAATGTAAAAAGATTCATCTATAATAAGAAGACTGCAAATAGGAAAATCGCTAACATTTTCCAAGGCCAATAGGTCAGTCTCTACTCCTCTCTTTTGTGTAAAACTGTCCCTCGCCGATAACCGATCCTGGAGGGGGGGGGGGGGGGTTGAGGGAGGGTGCAGAGTCATGTGCCCCGGACGTCAGAATGAAAGGCGAAAAGGGCGCCAAATGAAGATTTTGTTTGAATGTGACTACTTTTCTGTTGAAAAGATACCATGAAGGCTGTTCTATTCTTTTTGGAGCTTTCTTTTTCCCGTCTTGCTATGGGCGCGGCGTCAAATGATTGTCCGGTACGATAAAAATAAATGGGAGAAGGAGTCAGGGTTTGAAACTATGGGGGGGGGCAGAGGGGGCATGTGTTCTGGGCGCCTCGCGCAGGGAACGTCAGATGAAAATTTGGTTTGCCGTTTTATACAATATATATATATGCGTGTGAAGTTTGTGTAAAAAATATTTTCTACCCGAAAAGGTCAAAAAGAAAAGCTTAGTACAGTGCATTAAAAATGTCAAATAGATAAAAAGATTCGCATACAAGACAGAAAATGAATAACCCCATTCTTTTTCTTATAATTACTTTTTTACTTGTATATCACCATATCTGTCGTTAGAGGAGACGAGGACAGGTGACCGATTGTTACAATAAAAACCAAGCGGTCGAAAATTCACAAAATAAAAAGTAAAAACTTAATAATTTTGTTGTTGTTTTGAGTCAGACATAAATTTGAAAATTAGCATTAAGTTCAGGAAATATATGTCTATAAATAAGAAGAGTGGTATAAGTGATAATTCCGAAAAAGTTATGTAGATAGTACAGGAAGATATTTTACAAAACTGAAATTCATTTTTATACCTACAGTAAATCCTGGTTTTTTAGTTCCTAAAACAATGCGACTCATATCACTATGACATTAAAGTGCCCCAATTGTAATAATTTGTAATGCTATAACAACAGTAAAATCTCGAAAAATGAAATCCGTCTATAATGGAGTCGCGTCTTAAATGAAAAAACTACATGGTTCCAACAGAAAGAATACCAACAGTTATACCTCCTAAGACGGAAACCTGTATAAAGCGGAATTATTTCCGCTTCCTTTCGATTTTTCCCCCAGGTTTTAATGAATAAATATTTGATAAAGCTGGTTATATATTTCAATATTATGTATTTTATTGTTACACATTTTAAATTTTAAAGTAAGTCCGCTACTAGAAACTTTCGTAAATTTCTCTTTGTAAATTTACTTTGCAGAGGAAAGGGGGGGGGCGCCAAAATCGACGTTTTCCCCGTGTGAAAATATAGCTAGTTTCGGCCCTGGAAGGAGTGCCAAAAGTAAAATGTTTTAGTAAAGTCTTTTAAAAGGAAAAAAAAAAAGAGTATAGCATTTGCAGTGGTACAGTAAAAAAATATCTCACAGGGCGCCATCATGGCTAATAAAACGCCCCTTCCTTTTTCCCCCAAAATGATTTTTTCTCTTCTTTTTGCCTTTTCTAGGCGTTTTGCTACCTTAGGCGGAAATTGTAAAATGCAGCTCTGTTCCTTTGGGTGCAATTATTTTTTGCATTAGTTTTGGTGCATTATTTTTTGCATTACTTTTGGGGCAATTGTTTTTTGCAACCAACCAAATCCAGTCTTAGAGAGAGGAGGCAAGCTTGGGCGACTGCCCGTAATTAAAAAAAAAAAAAAAAAAAAAAAAAAAAAAAAAAAAAAAAAACCAGGGCGCCATCAGCCGCCCCTGCTTTTACCTTCCCAAATTACATTTCTCGTCCTTTTGCCATTTCTAGGTAGGTGACAACTGAAAAATATTCGCCCATGCCTTTTACTAAAATTACTTTTTTTTTGCATGCAGATCCGGTCTCAAATGGCGCGAGGTCGAGCAACTGTCAACGAGTAAAATCTAAGGGTTGAAATGTGTGCAAGATAGAACAGTAGTCCCCCTTTTTAATGTTTTTTAAAGAAACCCGGACCGAAACTGGGGGGGGGGGGTGCAGAGGGGGCATGTGCCCCAGGCGCCAGAACAAAGGCGAAGGGGGCGCCAAATGAATCGTTTGTCGATTCATAAAAAAATGTATATATATATATATATGTATATGAAATGCAAAGAAACTCGCAAGCTAATGTTAAACTAAGGGAGCGTTCTTTTGAAATTTCTCGTTTTGATTTTAATATTTTAATTTTTTTTTTTTTCTTAGGATAGTTTAGATTGATCTTTAGCGTTGCCATACTTTTAGGTTTTGAAACCGGTACTGGAAGTGAAGGTAACTTTATAAAAATAATCTACAACCAAAATCTAAAAAGTAAACACTAACCTGGTTAGAATTTAACCTCAGCTTTTCTAAGCTAAGAAAAAAAATCATTTAAAACTATTAATATGCAAGCGAAAAAATTAAAAAAGATCGCTCCCATACGTTTAGCATTAGCGTTCCAGTTTCTTTGCGTGACTTGTTTAGGCTCTTAACGCTCAAGCTAATGTTAATCCTATGGGAGCGTCGTTTACATATTTCTTGCTCTAATTTTAATTATTTAATAATTTTTATTTTTTAGGAATTTTATTTATTTATTTATTTATTTTGCATAGGGTACCTGAGGTCAATAATATTCATTGTGGGTGAGGAGATTGTCGCCAAAATCCATGTTTTCCCCTGGCGCAAAAAAAGGCTAGTTTCAGCCCTGAACGTACGATTGATATTAAGGTTCTACTTATTGTGCAAATTATTAAAAACCTTCATTTGTCACTGTTTTAAAAGGATATGTGATTGTGTATTATACATGGGATTTTCAGATAAATTAATGTGAAATTTATATTCACATATTTTAGGATTGTGATTTGTTGAGACTTTTACAAAAACGATAAATGGCAGTAATTTTCAATTGCTTTTTTTTTTTTTTTTTTTTTTTTTTTTAAAGATGCAATCAAATTTAAAACTTTTTAGTTTGTAGCATTTCACCCACTCTCTCTTCCCCCAAAACAAAAACGCTTTAGTTCTCAACCATTAATACGGTGCTGGTCCATCATTGATATTTGGTCAGTAGTTGTAATTTGATCGGTAGAAGGAAAAATCTCCCCAACTGCAAAGCTGGTCTCCAGTCACCCATTTCAGTGAGTAACACAAGGTGGTCACACAAAGAACTTCTTTGACCTCTGAACTTGTGTTTGTGCAAAGTGATATAATAGGAGCGTCTTTACCTAAACTCTCTCCACACACTTGGCTCGGTATGATCTGGTCGTTTGTGGGAATGTACTCGTAGTTAAATGTTGTTATTACTATTTTTTAAACTGATCAGGAATGAATGAGCCACGCAAAAACAAACGCGATAAAAAACAGGAAATTTTTATAGAAAACTCAATAACAAGCGATGTTATGAAGCACACAATGATTCTAAATTCATTCAAGTCTGGCTTCAAAAGGACGAAAATGGAATAGAAGGTAAGAACATACAGAATTGTTTGTTTTATTAAATTAATAACGTTTTCAGAAAAATCAAAAATCTCCACTCAAAAATGCGATTATTTTTGACACATTCATAAACTCATTTCTATTCCTATTTGCCTGAAAATTACAGATGTGAGCATTCGGATGCTTAAGAATCGAGTTGCGTTCTCCCTTTTAACATTTTTCCTAATTCGAAGCAGCTTGATTTAAAGCGGATTACTAAATGTATCCGTCTTGTAATTGTCAGCCTTTGAATTTGGAAATCAAAAGTCCAACTTCGATGTTATTTTATTAAAAAAAATCGGATTTTTTTAGAAAAAAAAACCTTTATTCTACTTCATAAAAGCATCTCAATTGTAGGGCTGCCACTGCCGAATGACACTGAAAATAGTAGCTTTAGTAGCCTCCAACGAAAAAAAAATAGTAACATTTGTTCGATAATAGTAGTCAAAATACTCGCATACCCACTTTAAAAAAAGGGAAGAAAACTTCTATCCATAACAATGAAAGGACTTTATGAATGCACACATTTTATTTCACAGTATATGCTTCTGCTCAAATCAGTGAATAAAGAATAGAGTGATTTCTTCAAATGAGAAAGCAAGTTATCCAGAAAATAAGGCCCTAATGTTTCAGTTACGAAGTAACTTCCACAATAAAAAATTATGTACAGTACCTGGAAACATAGCATTAAAAACTTCTTGCAGATCATCCCCGGAACTACTTTCCATCAGGCCTTTCATTTCAAGAGTTTCTTGGAGAGAAAGAAGAAAAGTTTTATTTGAGGGGCAGGGTTAAAAATAACGTGCGGGATATCGCAAATCCCACACAAAAAAGGAAAATCCCGCATAATAAAATATTTGTTTGGATGGAATCTTTCAAATTTATTTCTTGAACAGGCATATGATTCGTATGCGATTTTTTTTTTTAATTTCGTGAAAGCCACGATTTTTTTTCTTCGAGAAATCCACAAAATCACTTCATCAAACAATCGCGAATTTTGCCATTCGGTAACGAAAAAAAAATCGCCAATATCAACAATTGGCCTTAGAAAAAAAAGTTTTCCATCAGTCGCGAAAAAAAAAATTGTAAATTTCACCTAAAGATTACGGAAAGAAAATCGAAAATTTTATCAAACTGTCGTGAACAGAAAAAAAATTACACCCGCGAATTTGGTCAAATAGTCGCGCAAAAAATCGAGCAAAAAAACAAGAACTTCCTCAGTCAGTCGACAAAAGAAAAGATCGTTTAAAAGAATCGCGAATTTCGTCAAAAATCCCTGAAACAAATACCGAATATCATTTTCGTCAACCGGTCGTACAAAAATTCACGAAATTTGGCAAAGGATCGTGTAAGGAAAATCGTGAATTCCACGAAACAATTGGCGGAAAAAAATGTGAATTTTTGTAATTCGTCGGGAAAAAAAATCGCGAATCTCCTTAAAGGCCCGTGGAAAAATATCTTGAATTTTATCAAAGGTTGTGGAAACAAATGACGATTTTCGTCCTTCGGTCACAGACAAATCATCACAAATTTCGTCAAAAGAATATACAAAATATTACGAATTTCGTCATACGATGAAGAGAAAAAAATCGCAAATTTCGCCAAATGGTCGCGGACAAAAAGACGGCAGGTGTAATTCTGGATTTTAAAAAAAAAACTGAAATTCACAGCAAATTTTCTAAAACGTTACAGCAGAGGGAGGGAAAGGGGAGGAAATCACCTCCCGGCGCCAATTATGCGTTTTTTTCCTCCAATCCTTTGACGAAATTCGCATTTCCCGCGATCCTTTGATAAAATTTGCGATCCCTCTGTGAAATTTTGGTTTTTCACGCGATTCCTAGACGAAGTTTGCGTTTTTTGCGATCCCTCGAAGAAATTCGCGATTCTTTGGCAAAATTCGTTTTTTGCGATCTTTTAAAGAAATTGGCGATTTTTAGCTGTGAACGATTGTCGAAATTGATTTTTTCGACGACCATTTGCCGAAATTCGCGATATTTTATTTTCCCGAATTTTTAAAATTTTCGGAACCGGATGCCTTAAATTTTCGGAAAATTCAGAACAGAATCATCCCTGAAAAGACACGAATTTGATCAAATAATCGCGTAAATAATTGAGAATTTAAACAAATGATTGCACAAAAAATCAAGAATTTTGTAAGTTGGTTTTGAAAAGGAAATCACGAATTTCGATAAACTATCGTGGGAAAGAATCGCGAATTTCGTTAAATGATATCTGAAACAAACAGCGAATACTATCAATCGATCACGGAAAATATATATATCGCGAATTTCGACAAGTTGTGGCGGAAATAAAATTTCGCCAATCTGTCGCAGAAAAATTCGCGAATTTTGGCAAAGGATCGCGGAAAAATATTGTGAGTTCCGAGAAACGATCGCCGGAAACAAAAACGCGAAATTTGGCAAAGGATCACGAAAAAAAGATTGTGAGTACCGTGAAACGATCGCCCCCAAAAAATCAGGAAATTTCTAATGGGTCATAGGAAAAATTGCGAAATCTCCTTCAACAATCGTAGCAAAAGATGGCGAAAAGAAATAACTATTTTCATCAATCGACTGGGGAAAAAATCGCGAATTTTGCAATTCGTCGCAGAGAAAAATCGCGAATCTCCTCAAACAACTGTAAAAATATCTTGAATTTTACCTAAGGTCGCGGAAACAAATGGCGATTTTCATCATTTGGTCGCAGAAAAATCATCTCAAAATTTCGTCTAAAGAATGGACAAAAAATTACGAATTTCGTTTAACGATCACAAGAAAAAAATCGCAAATTTCGTAAAATGGTCGCGGACAAAAAAACCCCACAAATTTGGTAAAAAAAAAAAAAAAAAAAAAAAAAAAATGGGAATCTAACCAAATGATAGCTCAAAAAATCACGAATTTTATAAAATGGTCATAAAAAGAAAATCCCAAATTTTGACAAACGATCTGGAAAAGAATCCGTAATTTCGCCAAAAGATCTCTGAAACAAATAGTAGCTACCATCAATCGGTCGTAGAAAATATACATCGCGAATTTGGACAAATGGTGGAGGAAAAAAAATCAATTTGGTCAATCTGTAGTAGAAAAATCTGCAAAATTTGGCAAAGGATCGCGGAAAAAATCGCAAAATCTCCTTCAACGATAGTATAGAAAGACCTCAGAAATAAATAGTTATTTTCGTCAATGGTTTGGGGGGGGGGGAATCCCGAATTTTGGAATTCATCGCGGAAAAAATCGCGAATCTCTTCAAACAACCTTTGAAAAAGTGCGTTTGGGAAGATGACTTTACACGCGCTTTGAAGAAAAAGACCGAATATTTTCAGTAAAAATAGTCGCTGAATCCGAAAAAAGTCGCCTACTGCTTTCTTGAAATAGTCGCTTTTTAACAGTTTTCGGCCTAAAATAGTCGCCATAGCCGCCGTATGCTGAAAATAGTCGCTAGGTATAGCATTTTAGTAGCAAGTGGCAGCCCTGCAATTGCATGTTAAGAAAAATCGGAATTTTTGAGAAAATGAGTCGGGCCGGACCAGACCTGATTTAATTTGTTTTTGTTATGGGCCGAACTTATTTTCACTGATTTTTTTACGAACCGGCCCTGGCCATGAACTGTGAAAATATAAACGGGCCGGGCTCAGGTGGAACTTTTAATTTTCACGCCGGCCTGGAAACTGTGGCCAGTACAGACCTCTAGTGTTCCCCCCAGGGCCGTGCAAAGAGGGGGCTAAAAGAGCGGTCACTCCGGGCGCAAAATTTATGCTGCGAACCACGGTTTTATTTGTTTATTTATTCAGTTTTTGCCCGCCGAACATTTTCCGGGGAATTTTTTTTCCTTTCTTGATCATTTTTTTTTTCCTGTCGCAAAACATCATGAACTCTGTAACAAATAAGTGCAATTTCCTCTTGTGTTATTCAGTTGTTCTGAATTTCTAAATTAAAATTAAACATTTTAAAGTTCCAAAATAAACGCGAAATATTTATTCATATTATAAATAGTATATAATTTATTTATGTTTTTGCACTTTATCAATTTTATTACACTCATTACAAAGAGAAAGATTTTTTTTTGTGGGGGGGGGGGGGGCAAAATTGAAAATTCGTTAAGGGCGTACTTCTCACGGCCTTGGTGCCCCCCCCCCCCCCCCCAGAATTTCTGGTCACGCTACGCCTATGCGATTCAGTATTTAATATCAGGGTTTAGACTGGGAGAATCTAGAGTACTTGAAGCCTAAGAAGTGCTGCTTAATGTTGCGGTTTAAAAAAGAACTATGATAATCGTGGCTTTTACACCACGATTATGGTATCCATGATGTACCGTTGTGTATAGGGTTTTTTAATATCGTTATCATGATTTGCATATTATATCAATATATCACCCAGCCTTAATGGCAAGGCGGGAAAAAAGAAAGAATTCTCTATGCTGCTCAGCGAGAAAGAAATAAAGCATAGAACACTCTTCATGGAAGTTTTTCATTTAACAGAAAAACGAGGGAATCGCTTGTCAATTATACTTGCCGGTCAGTACCATAGAGGCATGAGGAGAGATTGACCTTGAAAAATGTTAGTAATTCTTCCTACGCAGAAAGGGATTTCCACGATAAAAGGCATAGACATGGCATATTTAGAATGGAAGTATAAAAATAGATCTAAGAGAACAGTTCTTTTTTTTTCTTATTCATTTGCAATCTTTATTGTAGATTAAAATCCCTTGGGGACGAACGACCACTATTTGTGCCACTTAAGGTGCTCAGAATCCTTCATTATTCCCACCAGTTATTTTTTAATTGTAAAGTTTACCTTATTTAATCAGAGCATTTTTGTGATTCAATTATGTAAAATTTCCTGTTTTGAATAACCGGTGGTAAAAAATTAAAAAGTAAGCAAAAAAACTCTTGTCGCGAAGGGGTTAATATTTTTATTTATTTATCAGATTTAATGCATTTGATTCAGTTTTCTTTTTGGATTTTATGGCTCGAGACATTTTATCCAAACTTCATATATATATACTAGGGGGCTCTGCCCTCTACAAGTTATGCTCGCCAACCCCCGCTCAGACACTGCAGAATCTAAAAACACGCTAATTTGATCAGCTTTAAAAAGAGTAGAGAAGATTGAATTATAAATAAAAAACAAGTAATTGATCTCTCTGTAAACTAGTTTCCATTCATTTCCCTTTGATTGAGAAATTTTAAGGCCGATTCAGCTGTTGTTATTACATCCAATGTCTGTTTTCGTGTTTGATTAAATAAGGTCATTTAAACATTTGAAAATAAACTTAAATAAAAGAAATTAAGTAAACAGAGTTTTTGCCATCCCAGTATTTTTTAACAACGTTATGAAAAGACTAACAAAATACAATACAGACATTTTAAATGTATCGTTTTAAATAATTTTCAATAAAGTTTTAATTCTCTTTTTAACATTCACATGAAAATACTTTTGTTAAAATGAAATATTATTATCTGTGGAAGTTTTCTTTCACTTTTAATATTCACATGTATATAAATTTTTAATCGTAAGGAAATATTATTCTTTGCACTGTTTTAACAAATGGCAACAATTTAAAATAATAACCTTTTCTAAAATATTTTAAAAATTTATCTTGAAATGATTAAAATAAATAAGAAATTATTATTTATTTTATTATTATTATTTAATGAATTATTTTTTTTCAACTTTCCTGGAAAACATAATTTAATCACTATATTTTCTTCACTTGTGATTGAAATAAAAGATAATTTCAAATTCAGTTTGAAAATGATAAAAAAAAAAAATCTAATAATCTCTAAATTTAAATTTTCTCGCTTTTCCCACATAAATTGTGTAATTTTGTTGCCATAATTACATAAATGTCATTAAATTTAGAAAAAAATTAATATCTCAAAAACTAATTCAAATTAAAAAATTCTAATAACATTTTTGACATCCACGGCTCATTACGGATAATTTGTGTCAATTTCATTGCCAAACATTCCATATTTTATGAGAAATAGCTGTGAAACGTAATCAGTTGTTTTATAAAATTGTTTCATAAAGTCGTTTCATTAAAATTTTATATATATCGGGTAGATATAGTCAAACTTTTTTGTAATTGTAAACCATACACATTTTTGTATCAAACGACATTCAAAATCTTCATTTGGCACCGCCTTCGCCTTTTGTTTTGGCACCCAGAGCACATGTCCCCTCTGAGTTTTGACCCTGTCTGAACCCGGCAAAAAATGTTTGACTCAAACTTGACACACTTTAACCCATACCCAGAGTGAAAGAAAATTAATTCATATTTTAATGCAATTTTGGAAAATTAGTCTACAATAACATCTCTAATCTCAATTTTAGTTTTTAGGTAAAAAAAGGAACATATTTATACTCATTAATATTCAAATAAATAGTTTTTAATCAGAAAAAAATATCCTGAACCTTCTTATGAAAAATCTGGTCAACTTGAATACGACACAAAAAAGTCAAAACCCAACCCAAAATTAAAACTTTAGCCAAATGTCTAATACAGTCAAACTTTGTTAACACAATAATCGCTTAACATGGAATAATATTGAGTTGGAAAATTAATGTTAATTCATTTGTTTAACATGATAGAGAATTTCAAAAAATAGGGCCTAAGGTGAAAATATTTTTTTGAATGAAAGTTTCCCTATAATTAAGAAAATTTTCCCCCAGCTTTGGACAAATTATATGATGCCCACACATTCATAAAAAGAAGCAACCTGCAAAAGTTAATAACAGACTTAAAAAAAAATTATTAGCAGGTACCAAAAGTAAGCCTCCCTCCCCCCCCCCCCCCTGCCCAATATATGATAATTTTTCCTTTTTTGAAAAAGTACTATTTATAAGCCCTCCCATTCAAATTTTATTTTCTAACACTTTCAATCCTTCTAAGTTTCAGGAAATTCGTTAATTTTTTTTCCATACCTCCTAAATGAATATATATTATGCAGTTTATTTGTAAGTAGTCTCTTTACATACCTATTGTATCAGAATGACATATGTTCTCTATGTAATACTATTAATGTTTTCCTTGATTTTTATGCACTAAGACTTAAAAAGATATTTATACTGAGTTTATTATAATTCTTGTTCATATTCTTTTTGCATCTAAATTAATTATTTTATGTAAATTTGTTTCATTAATTTATTATTTTTATTAATGGAAACTATTTAGCTTCTATCGAAGGAAATTTTAAAACCAAAAAAATGTTTAGTTTATTTTGCAAACTGTATAAATCCATTGAAATTTCATAAATTCCAAATATAACCCCCCCACCCTTCGAATTTTCCCATCTTTTTCACAAAAGTTCCAATAATAAGCCTACCTTAAAATCCTCAGAATTTTCTGTCTGCTAAAGTTCAGTATTTTACTTTAAATAAATTTATTATTGTCTAAAATGATGACCAATTTGTTTCATTTACATATTAATTTTTTTTATTTCTTACTAATTTATGATTTTAAGAGAAGGGAGATATTTGTAGGTTAATTTATTTCATTTTTATGTCTATCATAGATGGCGCTACTGTTTTTATGTTTAATACAAAATCTCAGATAACGCAGAAAAAATTCACAGTCCTTTCAATTTCGTGTTAATGAGGTTCGACTGTGAACAAATATACATTAGACTCATGCACAGGTGTTATTATACTTGATAATTCTATTTCAATCTGACCAAAAGAAGTTTGACTCTAACCTAACACATTTTAATGCACACTCACAAGTGAAAGATAAATAATCCATATGTTAATTGCAATTATGGAAAAGTAGTCTACAATAACATCTAGATTCCATTTTAGTTTTTTTTTTTTTTTTTTTTTTAATGAACCCTTATACTCATTAATATTCATATATGGCTTTTAATCCAAAAAAATGTTTAGAACTTTCTTTTGAAAACAAAAAAATTGACGTGTAAAAATCAAAACTCAACCTGACTTGCCAAAAGAAAAAAAAAAAAACATTTCCAACTTGATTTGTGGGTTAGTTAGGTGGATTGAGTCAGGTGCAAGGAAAATCAGGTTATATACCTGATCCGACGCAGGACTCTACTTTGGGTATTTTGTATGTAAGAATAGTATTTTATAATCAATTTTCCACTAACTTCTTGATATACTAGCGTTTTAAAGCTAGAGTATGAAAATTTTATACACTGGTGTGTGTCAAAAGAAAATACACCATTTCAATATTTTTAGAACTTAATTATAAATTAATTTTAAAGCATTTTCCCTTTAGCCGACAGCGGGAGATAAACCAACAAAAATTCTTTATTTTACAACTGTTTCCATGTAACAGAAACAATCGAGTTAATTATGTACCAAAGTATGCCAACTGGCTGTAAAAGTGCTATGACGAAATATTTTAAATACTGAAAAGCAGAAAATATAAATTAAAGAGTTTAAAATATATTCTTTTATCATTTAATAGTTTTATATTAATTAAATTTATGACTATACTTTGAGAAAACTATTTAGAAATACTGAATACATAGTTTAAATTATGCTTTCCATTTCTTAAAAAAGAACCATAAAAAATCATCATGCCTCATTAACATATTCACTAAACCGCATAAATCAAAATTAAACATAAATCAAATCAGTGAACTTTCACCAATTGGGATGCACGCCAAATAAACGTATTGTGATAGAAATTCTTTGGAACTACATGAATTTCAATATGAAATGAGGGAGATTTAAAAAATAAACGTAGAATGAATGTATGTATATAAAAAACTTTTTATTTCTTCCTGCCCCCCCCCCCCCCCCCCCTCACATCTTTTTTTTTTTTTTTTTTTTTTTTTTTGAAGAAGAGTGAGGTGGAGGGGTTATTTATTCCCCTTAACATCAAGATTTGAAAATGATAAACAAACATTTTGTTATTATTAGAAATTGATAATTTTGATGTTTGCAAACTCAACTACATTTATTCTTTCATTTTTTAGAATCATTCTGATATTTTTATTCTATTTACTATGTGACATTCAGAAATATTGTGGATTGTCATATTAAAATAAATGTAGAAATATTTATTTAGTTATCTGTAGGCAATTAACAATCACTACTATGTTTTTTATTAAACTTAACTATCAAAACTGTAATAAACTACAGTATTCACAGTTGAGTATTTTTATAATAAGCAGTAAATAACAATAATTACTTCTTTAAAAGTTAAAATGTAGTTTCGGTCTTTATCCCCCCCCCCTCCTAAAAAAAAGAAAAGAAAACCAAACAAATATTATAAGATATAAAACATATTGATGTAAATAAAGTGATTTATTGATTTTTAAAACTAAATGTAAATTAATAAACAAATTATAATTTAAAAATTAAAATATTAGTTTTAACACTAAGTACAAAGAATTCAGAAATTTTGTATGTATAGTAATTTGAATTGATAAAACTTTTAATATCTCTAAAATGATTCTTCTAGAACGATGTTAATGTTGTTTATTTACTGTATAGTTTATTGGGTTCCGGCAGTCTATCGTACGCAAACACTGTCTGCCGGTAATAAGAATCGTTCAAATAGTGATTCGTTCTCTGGAGCAATGGACAGTCCTACTACGCATGCGTAGTAGCCTGCCGGAACTATAATAAAGATCCGGCTGCCGGCTCTCTAACCACGGCCTACTTTGTAAGATGTAAAAACACAGTTATCATTTGTTAAACCATGTAACATATTCAAAAGATAAAATATGTTCAACCTTTTTCAGTGTTGTCATCTTGCCCCACACTGTTAAAAAAAATCCAGTGACCTTCCGTTTTGGAAAAGGCAACTAGTAGCCTTTTCTGAAACGAATAGATTCATTTGAGAATGAAAAGTTTTAATTTGGAACACGATTAGTTTCACATCTGCAATGAAAGTATTCTTTTTGGTAATGAAAGATGCCACTTTCATTGCAGATATGAAACAAATCGTGTTGTAAATTAAAACTTTTCATTCTCAAAATGAATCTATTCCGTTTAAAAAAAGGCAACTAGTTGTCTTATCCAAAACGGAACATGCCTGAATTTTTTTTACAGTGAAAGGACAAAATCATCTTGTCCCAGTACTGGGGCTATTTAATTAAGATGACGATTAGTTAATGTTATGAAAAAATAAAATTATCCTTCATTTTTTTTTATTTGAAAAATTAAATTGTAATATATTTAAAGGAATGCTCTAACAGTTCATGTAAAATTAATTTTACTATACTTAAAAATGAATTAAAAAACAACAAAAATTTTTAACATAGTCATCTTGCCCGGTTCCCCCTAAGTCTTTAATGAGAAATATTTGAAATTATAAAAATTTGTTCTATCTTTATAAGTAAATTTTCTGCACAGTTTAGAAAACACTAATCGATCATCAAGTGTTGCATCAGTTACGTTGGAATTAACCTGTTTAGTCTCGAATTTCAGCAGTATACGGCGAAGAAGGCGCTACTTCATTCTTAACACATTCATGACGGGAAACGAGAATCCTCGTTTCATTCAAAAGACATCATTGACTAAGGCCGTGGCTTCTACCGACTTCTACCTTACAGAAAATGCATTTATATCATGTTGTCCATATTTCTTTAGATTGTAAGACATTTTATATTAAATTCGTACATTGAAAGATATTTACCGATGCATAAACTTGGGAAACCTATCTAAAACACCAATTTACAAAAGACTTTCAGAACAGGGAGGAGTTTCTACTGTTTTAAAATTAAGGTTTGATAAAAATTTCTCGTCGGCAATGTGTTAACTTAATTGTAATTCTTGTGTGTGTAAACACCTCACCTACATTGTCATTGCAAATATATTTCAAAGTGTATATTTTAATCCGTGCCCTACCCAGCGATACATAATACAACTATTGTTTGTTTTCGGATAGCAAAACCCTCCGCGCTATTGCGCATGCGTCAAGTCTGCTTTGATTTTATCAAAATAGGAGTGAGCGGAGTTTTGGGGAAATAATATCGATTTATGTAAAAATGTTTTTGTAGTTAATATTTATAAGAAACGAAAACGCTTAAAAATTTAATAAAGTTATACAGCATTTTTGCTTTTCGCGAAAAAAAAAATTATTATTATTATTATTATTTTTGCAAATTATATTAAAAATGTTTACTTGTTAAAATATACCTTTAAATGTTATCCGCCTCATCTGCTGAAATTCATCTATACCAGTGGCGTGGCGTGAAAATTTTCGGTGGTCATCGCAATTATTTAAGTTTGTGGTGAAAAATTATTAACTCTAAAATTCAATGGTTGAATGTTCAAAAGAGAAACTTTAAATCTTACCTTCACTTATACATGAACTCCAAATGTTCTGCTAAAACTGGATCGTAGAGTTTTAAAAGCTTATTAAGAGTTTTAAAATATTGCTTGGTCATCGCCGCATCCAGCGATGACCGGACGCCACGCCACTGATCTATACCTGTTTTTTCAAAGACATTCTTTTTAACTCTTTTTTAGGTGAACAAAAAAGAGGCCCAGATAGCATTTTTTGCTTTTTAAAGCCTTTTTTCAACCGTGCTACGTAAATGTTTGAATGCTTTATAAAGGCTTTGCATGAAAAGTTTGTAAATGTTTTGTAAAGGATTGAAAAAGGTTCCTAGTTGACGCTATCTGAGGAAGTTTGTAAGTGTTTCATGATAAGCATGTGAAAAGGAAGAAACGAAAGGGTAGTTACAGGAGTTGCAATCAAAGATTGATGAAAGGCTTTTATTACAAGCATGCATAAAAAAATGAAAATGAGGTTTTTATAAATCATAAAATCTTATTTGATAGAAAAATGAGATAAATAACTCAACTTAGAATTTTTCTGAGCTGAGCATATTTTTTTTTGTTGTTTGTTCCTGTGGAAAATTAAATTTTAGTCAAATATTATCTATACATTGAACAATACTGGTTTTTATTAGTCCACATGTTTATCAAATTGCTTATTTTAATTAATATGTTCATTTTTTACCTTGAAAGAAATTCTTACATCCCTGTCTTTTACTATGTATGTATAAAATATATGTTTAATTTTTATCAATTCGCTACATTATTAGATCCTATTTTAATAATAAAAAAAGCTTAATAATGTTAACAGGCTACTTCACTCACACAGAAACACCTGCTTGCTAATGTTAATCCTCCGGGGCTTTTTTTTTTTTAATATCTCGCTTGTGGTTTTTTTTTTTTTTCTTTTTGCATTGCATACCTGCAGTTTTGATACAAAGGCCATTTTTCGACTTTGTTTTACAAGGTTTTTTTGCTTATTAGATATATTCAGAACTGCTTTCGAAAGCAAAAATACTCTAGTGAAAAAAAAAAACACATTGCAAACAAAACTGAAAACTTAAAAAAAAAAAGGGTGTTTGTACAGATTGACCACAAGTAACAAATAATAAAATTTACAATATTGAAATGCAAACGAGATATTTAGAAAAATTCTCCCATATGATTAACACTAGCATGCAAGTGTCTATACCCATTAAAAAAAAATTTCTTAAGGAAAAACACTTTCATTTGAATAAAAACCATTCCAAGTAAAATTTTAATTAATTATCAGCAGTGAAATTATTGAAGATTAAATACGTAAAATTTTTTACATTGCTAACTCGGCGCAAATCAACAGTGCATTGGAGCACTATTTCAGGGATCCGGGTTCGACATTTTTCACTCTGTTTATTTACGCTTAGTTAGCAACTTGAAAAATTTCACGTATTTAGTATTAAAAAATCATTCTTATACACATAGGCATAGAGTCTTGAAAATTATTGGTAACTTAAAATTAAAAAAAGCAAAGGTTTTTTTTTTTTTTTTTTTTTTTTTTTGTCATTTATCCTTTAACAAAAGAAAAAGGAGAAATTCAATAAAATAAAAAACTAAAAGCTTTTTTATATTAGAGGGTAAGAAAAGGTATTTAAAATGCTACAGGGACTTGAGAACATACAACTCTATGTCTATGCTTATACATAGTAAATTTAATTATACTTTCAGTTACTTACCTTTTGAATCCAGTTCACTATTCAGGATCAGATAATTTTTTATTGTATACATATATAATGAAATCTGTGTTTACCTACAATAAACTGCACATCAAATATGTGGAATTCCAATATAGTGTACATTTAATGACTGTAG
The DNA here is from genome assembly GCA_963932465.1 of Maratus speciosus. Lineage (NCBI taxonomy): Eukaryota > Metazoa > Arthropoda > Arachnida > Araneae > Salticidae > Maratus > Maratus speciosus. Next base: position 274,290,320 of record OZ010798.1, read on the forward strand.
AAGATTGTATATTTTTTATATTACTACTTCATTAAATTTTTTAATTCTTTCATTTATTAAACTTATTTCTTAGAATTTTCAATTATTATTTAGAGAATATTGTCAGATTTATAAAATAAATCCTCCATAGGATTCTGATTGATGACCACGGGGATATATTTAGTCTTTTCTCTGAAAATTGTTTAATGATGCAAAATGCAAAAGAATTTTTTTTACAAATTCAATGATCTTTCCGGCATTTTTACATAAAAATAGTAATTTCTTGCTTGTTTAACAATGTAAATTACATATTACAATAAGACAAATTTTAAAAATCATCTGCTTTCCTCCCTTCTCCAATGTTTTTCTTTTACCAGAGAAATATTATCCTATGTACAACAGAGCAAATACTAAACTAACATTATTTTTTTTAGTTCTTTAAAGTATAATTTAAATCACTTAAATTGTTCTTTTTCTGATTGTAATTATTTTTAATAACTTAAGACTGAAGCAATGAAAAATATTTCTCAATATCAAGGAAATAGACTCGAAAACAAATGAAACATCATTCAGTTTATAAAATTCTATTTATTTACATATAAAGAATTAATATAGCAATTTATTTACATATAAAGAATTGATATAATTAACAGGAACTTCATTAAATTTTTCTTCTTGATTCATTCTTTACTCTCTAGAAAAAAATAAAAAATAAAATTATAAACACACAAATTAGATACGTATAGTAAAAGTAAATAAAGTACAGTGTGATCTCAAAAATCCAGCATCAAAGTCATCTCGCCGCTTTTTTTTTTACACTTCCACCTTATAGGAGAAAGAAAAATAATAAATCTTTAAACAATTAAAAATTTCGAGATTGAAAGCGATGGATTGGCTGACAGTGAGATCGCAGATGCTATGCTAAATTGAATCCCTTCTGAGTACAGAAGAAAAGGTATCAGTGGAAAAATGCTTAAATTTGACTGGAAAACCATCTGCTTTAGATAAATAAGACTGTATTTTCAAAATCAATATTCTACATTTGTGTAAAATTAAAACTTGTTAAAAAGCTGTTCAAAGAATTGAAGCAAATAAAATTGACATCGATGTTTAGGAAATTACACGAGAAGAAATGATATATATTAGATTTTTTTTTTTTTTTTGTAACATAGAAAATGTGAATAGAAACTTTTAATTTTAATATTTTTTAAAATATTTAATTTTCTAATTTTCTCAAAGACCCTCTCTATTACTTGGGTATGAATTAAATTACGAATAACGGCACCATTAAGACTATTAAAAGTATTTTTGAAGTCAGAAATTCGGCATCGTCATGGTCCTGACAATGCCGGATTTTCGAGGTTATACTGTACACAATAGAGAGTGACACAGACAATATCTTCATCTGGGATTGTTACTCATAAAATGAACGTTTTGATTTTGTGACACACACACACACACACACACAAAAAAAAAAAAAAAAAAAAAAAAAAAAAAAAAAAAAAAAATCCCTACATAATGAAAAGCACAAATAACCATAATAAATCTAGCGTTTATGTGTTTAAAGGTTTCATAAAAGAGCATTTTCTTATATCTTCAGATAATAGGGGAAAAAAAAGAAAAAGAAGAGAGTGAGAAAGAGTAATAATTAGTGAAATAGGTGAAAAAAAAAAGATTATATTCTATCAGCAGAGGGTATACACTAAAGAGTAAACACTATAGCTACAAACAGCATGGTTCAGTGATATATATAAATGGATACACATCCGATATTTATTTTCAAAATATTGTGTATATTTTCAGTCGAGCAAGAGTAAATGGATTTTTCGACTTTGTCGTTCTGTAGATAAAGAACTTTTGCTCTGGCAATATGACAATTTTAGCCCCCCCCCCCCCCCTCCAAAAAAAAACAACAAAAAAACAGTAAAGTACCAATTATACGTCTTTCAGGAAACCTTTCTAAAACGATGCATAACTGAGAAAGGCGTATAATCGAAATTTTAGTCGGCTAAGGTCAGGGTTCGCAAGACTGGGCCCAGTTCGAAAATACCCAGTGGGTTTTTTCAGAATGGGCCCACTTGAAAAAGCCCACTGAAAAACCCACAATGTGGGTTTTTTCAATTTTTAGAAATAATTTAAAAATTTAAACAACATATACATTTAATGAATTTAAGTCATTTCAGTTAATTTAAAAAAAAAATTAATATATAAAAGCCATTACATACACATCTGAAGTAAAATAAAAATGTATTTCAACACATACTTTACTAACATAGAACCTAGTAGGCAACATACATAGTACATAATTATAGGTAAAGGTTATATCATAAGAATGTCTTTAAATAAAAAATTCAAATCAACGATATTGATGAAAATAAAAAATATGTATTTTTACTTTCTTCTATCTTTACAAGAAGAAAGTATTGGATTCGTGAAAAATTTCGACTTCCAGTTTATGATGGATTTATACATTTTAAAAAGGTCCTGAAGACGATATGATGGTTTTTAGAAAATGTCTGTGTGGGTGCTCTATCTCAAGAACCTCAGAATTTCACAAAACTTTAGATTGAGTTAGACCGTGATGTAAACTGGTGCTGATTAGTTTTTGGTGTATACTGCCCAACAGGTGGCGCTGCTATGCTGCATTTATCTCAATTTTTGCAATAGCTTTACCTCAAGAACTAATGCATAGATTTTCATAAAACTTCAGATTGAGTTACAAGTTAAATTGTTGCTTATTGAATTTTGGTGCATATCGTCCAAAGGGTAGTGCTGCTATGCTGCATTTTTTGCGATTTTAGCAATAACTCTTATCTCAAGAACTAATGTATGGAATTGAATAAAAATTTAGATTCAGTTAGACCTTGATATAAACTGGTGCTGATTAGTTTTTGGTGTATATCGCCCAACAGTGGTGCTGCATTTATCTCACTTTTTGCAATAGCTTTATCTCAAGAGCTAAAAATGCATGGATTTTCATCAAACTTCAGATTCAGTTAGACGTTGATGTAAACTGTTACTGATCAGGTTTTGTTGTAAATTGCACAACATGTGATACTTATACCTTCTTGTTAAATGCATCCAATTCAACAAATCTATATTTTACAATCCTCATGATGGGCATAAATTGTCATTTAATTTTGGCGCTGTGATAGCGAATTTTGAATTATTAACATGTATGAGATAGATGAAACTTTTGGGATTGGCACATCCGACTAGTTTACCCCTTTTTTCTTCCTACTTATGTATTTTAAATTTTAATATTCTATTCATTATTTGATTTAAAGAAAATTAACAATTTTATATCTTCTATTGTATTTAAAACTAATTTGTGAGAAACACTGACATTTAATTAATTTAAATTCATATAATTTATAGCTTGTAAAATAGCATTACAATTATATTGTATATAAGGGAACAATGTATTTTTTTATGTATAGTGTATATAAATATATAGAAAATATAGCATATAATAATATAATTACGCATATATTTTACTTTTGAAAAAACCCGATTTTCCCCGGGGAAAATTGGGTTTTTCATGAAAAAACCCCAAAAAACCCATGTGGGTTGGGTTTTTTTAGAAAAACCCGGCTTTTTGCGAACCCTGGCTAAGGTGCAAAATCTTTGACTGTAGAAATACAATGCTGCAATCGCACAAATTGAATTTTGATACCATTTTTTATTGTTTTAAATACATTATATATTGAAAAAAAGTTATCCCTTTGCACGCGAGGACTCCGGAGCAGAGCCATTTAAAATTTGTCTTCAAACTTGAGGGCTCCGCTATGGAGACAATAAAAATAATTTTGCGATACCTGCAGGGTTCATTGATATATATCAATGGATATATATCATGATATATATCCGATATTTATTTTTAAAATATCAAGATTTTTGATATTTTCGATATTTTCAAATTCTTGATATTTATTTTCAAAATATCAAGATGTTTGATATTTTGTATATTTGATATTTATTTTTAAAATATCAATGTGTAAGATAATTTTGATATTTTCTTCAGTCAAAACAAATGTAAATGAAATTTTCAACTGTTATTGACTGTGCCATTCTGTAGATAAAAAACTTTTGTCTCTGGCAGTGACTTTTCTAGGCAAAGAATACAAGAAATTTTTTTTACAAATATCTTTTCTAAGCTTTATGTTTGAAACTTTTATTTTTAAATGTAGAACTAATGATTATGAGAGACAATTAATTCAGAACAGCCATTGAAAGAGAAACTGTAATTTACATAATCTTATATGCAGCATTATTAGAAAAGAATTTTCTGATTGTGGTTTAATTGAGTCTAAACTGTACTACAGGTTAGGGAATAAACAATAAGACAAAATTACATTTATGTTAAAATTCTTCAATTTAAAAAAAAACTAATTTGTATTTAAAATTTTATTTTATAAAATATAAAACTTTCTTGATACTTGATACAAATCCTATAGTTTATATACATATGCAAAATGTATGCAAATATATGCAAATTGTATCTGTTTTCAAATAGTACATTTTCAATTTTGTTCTAAGTAAAAAAAAAAAAAAAAAAAAAAAGAAACAAAAAAAAAAGAAGAGAAATGCATTTTAGAATGCTATTGTTTAAGTTTTGTAAGTTAATTGCAATATGTTTTAGTTTCTAATTTATATTATGCTTGAAAATATTCATTATCAGCAGTAAGTTGACTATTTTGAAAATATCGGATATATATCAAAATATCGGATATTTTTGATATTTTCGAAAATATCATGATATTTACAAACCCTGGATACCTGTCTAGAAAAGCCAAGATTACATATTGGCAATTGCTTCAAGAGGTATCACACTTTACGATTACAAAATGTAATAATTTTATAATTTTTAGTTTTTTTTTATATATCATAACATTTGTATTCGTATTCATAAAGAATTAAAAAAATAATAAGATATAACTAAAATCACTTTGAGTTGCTGGTAATACAAATGAAAAAAACCTTTGAGTGCGAAGGGTTAAAATATTAAAAAAAAAATAATTAAATAATTTCTAAAACTGAAAAATAAAAGTGAGAATTATCAAACCTTTTATATCAGTTGCATACCTTGTTAATTAAACTAATTTTTAATCATCGTTTGACATGCCGATTTACTTTAAAGACTTAAGCAAAGCATTATTTCAAGAATCAGAAGTAAATTTGCTTCATATACTTTTTATGCTTTCTGTATATTAGTAAAATATAGTATAGGCTTGTTTACGTGTAGATGTAATAGTTTTTCTATTTATTGAACATCATACTGTATATTATTCATAATTTAAACTATGCCTAAAAGTAGAACTTTTGTTTATACAAGAAGTTTAACATAAAAGAAGGTAGAAGGAGGAATGGGACATGTTTAATTCTTTCTTTTTAATAAGATGAATGTAAATTGCTAATATGCAAATATTTTTAGAAGGTAATATATTAATTATAACATTATAAATATATTCATTTACTTCAAAACATAAATAAATTGAACTGATGATTTTTTAATGCTATCTCTGATTGACAATCCTGAATTTTCCTTCCAGTGATGAAGGTACTGAAATTTGATATTGTAGCACAGACATCAACCTACAATCTTTGTTAGACTGTATATATAGCCAACAATAGACTATTTGCCCCTTATCATACATTGTTTTATAGCTGTTCCATACCTCCCTGTTAGTGGGAAGGTATGGGACACATTTTGAAATTTATAATTTCTTTATAAAATTGTTTCTGCAAATTATGTTTCTATATTGTTCAAGGACATTAGAGAGTGTTTCATTTTGTATTCTATATATCAAAATTTTGTTTATGTGTCAGTAGTAGGCAGGGGGATCTGGCGAATACAATAGAAGGGGCGTGTCCACCTGTCAATCAAAAGGGGGCGTGTCCGAACACGTGCTATAAGAGGGGGGGGGGTGAATTTTTTTCGGCGGGGAGCGTGGGACCTCTGGCGAAGTCAATCAAAAGGGGGCGTGTCCGAACACGTGCTATAAGAGGGGGGGGGGTGAATTTTTTTCGGCGGGGAGCGTGGGACCTCTGGCGAATACAATGGAAGGGGCGTGTCCACCTGTCAATCAAAAAGGGGCGTGTCCAAACATGAGTTATAAGATGAGGGGATCCATTTTTTCGCCTGGTGAAGGCACGGGTGATTTTTAGGAGGGGGAGGAAGTGGGGGATGACAATAGCGACATGTTAGAGAAGAGGGGTGGATTTAAGTTTCGGTTTCTGGACGGAATCGGTGGATTTCAATTTAATTTTATGGAATTTATTGAAATGAACTTAATTTTAATTTAACTAAATATAAAGGAGTGTGTTTTAATTTAAACTTTTAAGGGAGGATGAGTTCAGAATTTTTAATGGGTTTCAAAACTATTTTTATATAGACCCTTTTACTGAATGCTTTATTCTCAGAATGATGTATTCGGGCATTCGAATTTATTTAATTTCATGAATTAATTAAAATTAAAAAAATTAAGCTGATTATTTATAAATTGATTTTAAGATTTATAGAATTGAATTTTAACTGATTTTTTTTAATTAGAACTTTTTAAGAAATTGATTTTTTTTTTAGAATTAGGAAACTTGTACAGAAGCTTAACTCAAGGATTCGAACCCACATACTCTTGGTCAATAGATGAACGCGTTTCCCAACCAGTACAAAGAATTATTTGTGCATTTTGGATACATTTTTAGACGAACGACTTTAATTTATTTACTAGTTAAAACGTATTTGAGCGCAAGCACGACTTAAGTTGGCTCTAGATTTGAACATTGTGACTTTTATCGGCATTTAGAATCTTCTAAGGAATAGTTTGTACTATGTTTAATATACTCATTTTCTTGTTATAAAACACAGACTTTTTCAACTCTTTTTTTTTAATGATTTATCGTTGGCAAAATATCTTTTAATCCGTATTACTTCATTTTGAAAATCGGAACATACTTTAAATTTTTTACTAAACGTATAAAATATTTTTTATTTTACTGAACATAAGAATATATATTTTTCATATTCTAATACGATTAAAAATTTTATTTCCTGAGCATTTATAATACTCTTTCATTTATCTGAACTTAGAAATATATTTTCTTTGATATTCTGATTGCATTTATATATTGTTTTTTCTGATCCTATCAATATTTTTAAACATTACATTATTTTCAATTAATCGAACAAGTGATCATTTTTCCAATTGACTCAACATAAGACTATCTTTTTCATTTTACCGAAGCTAAAAGTATTTTATTTTTGAACATAAAAGTCCATTTTTCAAAATATAGAAATACATTTTTCCATAGAAGCATCCTTTTCTGATATTCTGATTGTAATTATATTTTTAATTTTACTGAACAAAGAAATATCTTTTCCTGACATTTAGTGCTTACGTACTAATCCTATAAATATTTTTATATCCTGAAGATATGATTTTCACTTTATTAAATCTATAAATAATTCTTTCCTATTTTCTATACTTAAAAAAAAAACGCTTTTTAAAATAAAAATAATGTTTTTATCCCCATGAGTATATTCTTTTTATTTTACTGATTTTAGAAATATTCTGATAGTATACATATTTTTTAATTTCTTTAAAAGAAAAATATTTTTTTCTTTCCTTTAAAAAGTATATCTCTATTTATCTTGATTGAAAAATGAAACAAATGCAAAATTATATAATTTGTTACGCGTAAAAACTGTATTTGTAAAACTTATAATCCCTAAAAATTTGATTAAAGACACGCCTTTTTTCTAAAATCGATCATTTTTCCCCCTCTCAAAATGACAAACCAAAATATACTTTCAATGCGTATTATTTGTAAAACTTATAATTCCTAAAAATTTGATTAAAGACACGTCTTTTTTCTAAAATCGATCTTTTTTTACCCTCACAAAATGACAAACCAAAATATACTTTCAATGCGTATTATTACTACGTATATATTAAAGATTTTTGCATTTCTAACAAAACGGAATTTACTTTTAATACGGACTTACGATTTTTTTTTTTTTTTTTTTTTATACAAACTAAATATACTTTGAATTTTTACTGAAACTCATTTTTAACTTATTCTTTAATGTTGAATCAGTTCATTTATATCTTGTATATTTTGAAAGTTTTAAATACTAAAAGAAAAAAATTATTTTTAACTTAGTAATACTTTTGTATCTCAACTGTTACAAATTTTAAGAAATAGAGATTATCCACTTTGTTATCACAAAGCAGCCTTTATTTCTTTTCAAAGCGTATTTTCTTCAATTAAAGTTTATGTGTTTGAGAAACCGGAATATATTCCACAGTTTTGATTAAACACAGCCTAAATTCTAAACTAAATTCTTAAGACTAAATTTATTAATTTTTTCGTATACTCGAAATCTGAAATACTAAAGAACGAAAAAACAGACGATTTTTTTAGAACAAAGTATAGCTTATTTTTATGCAAACACTTTTAAAATAATTTAATATATTCTTAGTTAGCTCAGGAATTTACCAGACTGTTAGTATAGTCAAGTTGACTTTTTACCATTCACCTGTTGATTTTCATACACTTTTCTCGCCTTATTTATGGATCCTTGTTTTTCGCACCTTTTCCTTGATTAATATGTAATGGATAATTTTTTAGCAAATTTTATCCTTTAGTATAGTTATATAATTAACTAGTCATCTTGCTTAAGTTAAAAACTTTTATTTAAAAAAAAAAATAACAATGAGTTTTTAGTCTTCGGAAATGAAAATAGAAGTATATTTTTTTATAATTTGATCCTTTTAATATTTTTTCCTAATTACAAAACTTTTTCCTAGAAAAGTATCTTTTTTTAACTGAATATATTTTTTCCTAAACTTAAAACTTTTTTTCCTAAACACAAAATTTTTTCCTAAAACATAAAACATTTTCCCCTAAACACAAATCATTTTTTCCTAAACATAAACTTTTTTCCCTAACACAAATCATTTTTCCTAAACACAAATCATTTTTTCTTAAACATAAACTTTTTTCCAAACACAAATCATTTTTTCCTAAACACTAAACATTTTTTACTTAACTGAAAACTTTTTTCCCAAACTCAAATCATTTTTTCCTAAACATAAACTTTTTTCCCTAACACAAATCATTTTTTCCTAAACACAAATCATTTTTTCCTAAACATAAACTTTTTTCCCTAAGACAAATCATTTTTTCCTAAACACAAAACTTTTTTTACTTAACTGAAAACTTTTTTTCCAAACACAAATCATTTTTTCCTAAACACTAAACTTTTTTTACTTAACTGAAAACTTTTTTCCCAAACTCAAATCATTTTTTCCTAAACATAAACTTTTTTCCCTAACACAAATCATTTTTTCCTAAACACAAATCATTTTTTCCTAAACATAAACTTTTTTCCCTAACACAAATCATTTTTTCCTAAACACAAAACTTTTTTTACTTAACTGAAAACTTTTTTCCCAAACACAAAACTTTTCAACTGAACTGAAAACCTTTTTCCAAACACAAAACTTTTCAACTGAACGTAAAACTTTTTACCTAAACAAAAATCTAATTTTACAGTACATCATACTTTTTTCCTAAACACAAATCTAATTTTACAGTACTTCATACTTTTTTCCTAAACATAAAACATTTTGCTAAACACAAGACTTTTTTACCTAAACATAAAAAATTTCCCAAACACAAAACATACATAAACTCTTTCCCAATCACAAAACATTTTTTCCTAAGCATAATCCTTTTTTCCCTCATCGAATGAAATTACAATTTGATTTTTAAAAATTTAGGTATAGAAACAGGACTTGACCATACTGTTACTATGCTCTAATTCACTTTTTACCATACGCCAGTTGATTTTCATACAACTTTCCCGAATTATTTATGCCTTTTTGTTTTTCCCAATTTTTTTCTGATTAATATGTAATGGATAATTATTTTTAGTAATTTTTATGCTTTAGTATCACCATTTTAATTAACTAACCATCTTGCTTAAGTTTTTATACAGGTAAATTAACTACACCGAAAACCCATATTCTGTATTTGTTCTTAACGTATTTTTTTATATTATTGAGATTCTTTTAGTGAAATTTTATGCATACCCCTAATTTTACGAAAGTATAAATTTTTCTATACATTAATATTAAGTTTTTAATTTTTTTAAATTATTATTATAGGTATAATCTTAAATTTTTATAGTTTACATATAGTTTGTGTATGAATATAATATTTATTAGGGAAACATATAAAGAGCCTAATAGGTTTTTGTTTTGGTTCTTTAATTTCGTTTTAGTACATTTTACAATAAGTTTAAGATTACCTAGCTTACATAACCGTATCTTATACATACTATTTTTTACTTTAAGGAAAATCTTAGTTCTTTTATAATTTTACACGATATAATTGATTTTACATATTTCTCAGACTGTTCAGAAAAAATATATATATAAACTTCAGTATAACATTTAATATTTATACTTTATGCAAGCATGCTTGATTATAATCTTTAATTTCAAGTAATAATTTACATAAAAAATATCTACATTATATATTTGTCTTATAACATGGAACTTATAACAACTGGTTATCGTTAGATGCTTTTAGAAAACATTTCAACATTATATTGCTCATACTTCTGATTTTCAAAATACGCAAGATCACGTATCAATATTTTGTATAGTGTAACCATTATTTTTTATTACATAACATATAATTTATACAGTACTTTAAGATTAATTGTATTCATTTTAGTTGCTATAATCAAAATGAAATGAACTTTTTCATAGAAAAATCTCTGTTTATTCGTAATTTTGAACTAAAAGAAATAATGGTACATGCAGCACATACACACATTTTACATTCTTTTGCTTTATACTTTAACCACTAATTTCAAAACATACTAAGTTGACTATACTATATCTAACGGAAAATAATCAAATCTACGAATACACCCTTTTAAAAGTTACATTACTTTAAAATACTAGTACTTCTTAGACCTGTTATCTGTATAACACATGAAATCGAAACTAACTTTAAAATACCCCCAATGTACATAAACCATATAATTTCTGCTTAGATATCCAAAGTTTTAAAATAAATTTATACGTGTCTTAACACAATATACTCTGATAAGAAGAAAAAACACAAAATATCAATTGAATCAAATAGAAATTTTATACCAAGTAAAAATTCTTGTAAAAAAATCTTTTACAGAATTAATAAATGAAAAAAATGAAAAAATCTTTAACGTTACATGAAAAAATACATATTCTAAAAAATTTCAAATAAGAAAAATGTTTGACAAAAAGAGAAAAAAATATATTTCACAAAAAAATATGTTTTACAGGAAAAAATGTTACCGAAAGAAACTAAGATAAAAAAAAATATGTTTTACAAAAAAAAAATATTTTAGAGTAAAAGAAAAATTCTTTTATAAAAAATATTTTCTTTATGGTAAAAGGTATTTTTCTTTTTTTGTAAAATATTTTTTTTGTAAGAGATATTTTTTTATGTAAGTTTCTTTCTGAAAGATTTTTTTTTGTAAAATATTTTTTCAAATATTTTAGTACGTTTTATGAAAGTTTTTGTGTATTGTTCCTTGTAATGTTATAGATTTTTTCATTTTTTTCATTTATTAATTCTGTAAAAGATTTTTTTGCAAGAATTTTTACTTGGTATAAAATTTCTATTTGATTCAATTGATATTTTGTGTTTTTTCTTCTTATCAGAGTATATTGTGTTAAGACACGTATAAATATATTTTAAAACTTTGGATATCTAAGTAGAAATTATATGGTTTATGTACATTGGGGGTATTTTAAAGTTAGTTTCGATTTCATGTGTTATACAGATAACAGGTCTAAGAAGTACTAGTATTTTAAAGTAATGTAACTTTTAAAAGGGTGTATTCGTAGATTTGATTATTTTCCGTTAGATATAGTATAGTCAACTTAGTATGTTTTGAAATTAGTGGTTAAAGTATAAAGCAAAAGAATGTAAAATGTGTGTATGTGCTGCATGTACCATTATTTCTTTTAGTTCAAAATTACGAATAAACAGAGATTTTTCTATGAAAAAGTTCATTTCATTTTAATTATAGCAACTAAAATGAATACAATTAATCTTAAAGTACTGTATAAATTATATGTTATGTAATAAAAAATAATGGTTACACTATACAAAATATTGATACGTGATCTTGCGTATTTTGAAAATCAGAAGTATGAGCAATATAATGTTGAAATGTTTTCTAAAAGCATCTAACGATAACCAGTTGTTATAAGTTCCATGTTATAAGACAAATATATAATGTAGATATTTTTTATGTAAATTATTACTTGAAATTAAAGATTATAATCAAGCATGCTTGCATAAAGTATAAATATTAAATGTTATACTGAAGTTTATATATATATTTTTTCTGAACAGTCTGAGAAATATGTAAAATCAATTATATCGTGTAAAATTATAAAAGAACTAAGATTTTCCTTAAAGTAAAAAATAGTATGTATAAGATACGGTTATGTAAGCTAGGTAATCTTAAACTTATTGTAAAATGTACTAAAACGAAATTAAAGAACCAAAACAAAAACCTATTAGGCTCTTTATATGTTTCCCTAATAAATATTATATTCATACACAAACTATATGTAAACTATAAAAATTTAAGATTATACCTATAATAATAATTTAAAAAAATTAAAAACTTAATATTAATGTATAGAAAAATTTATACTTTCGTAAAATTAGGGGTATGCATAAAATTTCACTAAAAGAATCTCAATAATATAAAAAAATACGTTAAGAACAAATACAGAATATGGGTTTTCGGTGTAGTTAATTTACCTGTATAAAAACTTAAGCAAGATGGTTAGTTAATTAAAATGGTGATACTAAAGCATAAAAATTACTAAAAATAATTATCCATTACATATTAATCAGAAAAAAATTGGGAAAAACAAAAAGGCATAAATAATTCGAGAAAGTTGTATGAAAATCAACTGGCGTATGGTAAAAAGTGAATTAGAGCATAGTAACAGTATGGTCAAGTCCTGTTTCTATACCTAAATTTTTAAAAATCAAATTGTAATTTCATTCGATGAGGAAAAAAAAGGATTATGCTTAGGAAAAAATGTTTTGTGATTGGGAAAGAGTTTATGTATGTTTTGTGTTTGGGAATTTTTTTATGTTTAGGTAAAAAAGTCTTGTGTTTAGCAAAATGTTTTATGTTTAGGAAAAAAGTATGAAGTACTGTAAAATTAGATTTGTGTTTAGGAAAAAAGTATGATGTACTGTAAAATTAGATTTTTGTTTAGGTAAAAAGTTTTACGTTCAGTTGAAAAGTTTTGTGTTTGGAAAAAGGTTTTCAGTTCAGTTGAAAAGTTTTGTGTTTGGGAAAAAAGTTTTCAGTTAAGTAAAAAAAGTTTTGTGTTTAGGAAAAAATGATTTGTGTTAGGGAAAAAAGTTTATGTTTAGGAAAAAATGATTTGTGTTTAGGAAAAAATGATTTGTGTTTAGGAAAAAATGATTTGTGTTAGGGAAAAAAGTTTATGTTTAGGAAAAAATGATTTGAGTTTGGGAAAAAAGTTTTCAGTTAAGTAAAAAAAGTTTAGTGTTTAGGAAAAAATGATTTGTGTTTGGAAAAAAGGTTTCAGTTAAGTAAAAAAAGTTTTGTGTTTAGGAAAAAATGATTTGTGTTAGGGAAAAAAGTTTATGTTTAGGAAAAAATGATTTGTGTTTAGGAAAAAATGATTTGTGTTTAGGAAAAAATGATTTGTGTTAGGGAAAAAAGTTCATGTTTAGGAAAAAATGATTTGAGTTTGGGAAAAAAGTTTTCAGTTAAGTAAAAAAAGTTTAGTGTTTAGGAAAAAATGATTTGTGTTTGGAAAAAAAGTTTATGTTTAAGAAAAAATGATTTGTGTTTAGGAAAAATGATTTGTGTTAGGGAAAAAAGTTTATGTTTAGGAAAAAATGATTTGTGTTTAGGGGAAAATGTTTTATGTTTTAGGAAAAAATTTTGCGTTTAGGAAAAAAAGTTTTAAGTTTAGGAAAAAATATATTCAGTTAAAAAAAGATACTTTTCTAGGAAAAAGTTTTGTAATTAGGAAAAAATATTAAAAGGATCAAATTATAAAAAAATATACTTCTATTTTCATTTCCGAAGACTAAAAACTCATTGTTATTTTTTTTAAATAAAAGTTTTTAACTTAAGCAAGATGACTAGTTAATTATATAACTATACTAAAGGATAAAATTTGCTAAAAAATTATCCATTACATATTAATCAAGGAAAAGGTGCGAAAAACAAGGATCCATAAATAAGGCGAGAAAAGTGTATGAAAATCAACAGGTGAATGGTAAAAAGTCAACTTGAGTATACTAACAGTCTGGTAAATTCCTGAGCTAACTAAGAATATATTAAATTATTTTAAAAGTGTTTGCATAAAAATAAGCTATACTTTGTTCTAAAAAAATCGTCTGTTATTTCGTTCTTTAGTATTTCAGATTTCGAGTATACGAAAAAATTAATAAATTTAGTCTTAAGAATTTAGTTTAGAATTTAGGCTGTGTTTAATCAAAACTGTGGAATATATTCCGGTTTCTCAAACACATAAACTTTAATTGAAGAAAATACGCTTTGAAAAGAAATAAAGGCTGCTTTGTGATAACAAAGTGGATAATCTCTATTTCTTAAAATTTGTAACAGTTGAGATACAAAAGTATTACTAAATTAAAAATAATTTTTTTTCTTTTAGTATTTAAAACTTTCAAAATATACAAGATATAAATGAACTGATTCAACATTAAAGAATAAGTTAAAAATGAGTTTCAGTAAAAATTCAAAGTATATTTAGTTTGTATAAAAAAAAAAAAAAATCGTAAGTCCGTATTAAAGGTAAATTCCGTTTTGTTAGAAATGCAAAAATCTTTAATATATACGTAGTAATAATACGCATTGAAAGTATATTTTGGTTTGTCATTTTGTGAGGGTAAAAAAAGATCGATTTTAGAAAAAAGACGTGTCTTTAATCAAATTTTTAGGAATTATAAGTTTTACAAATAATACGCATTGAAAGTATATTTTGGTTTGTCATTTTGAGAGGGGGAAAAATGATCGATTTTAGAAAAAAGACGTGTCTTTAATCAAATTTTTAGGGATTATAAGTTTTACAAATACAGTTTTTACGCGTAACAAATTATATAATTTTGCATTTGTTTCATTTTTCAATCAAGATAAATAGAGATATACTTTTTAAAGGAAAGAAAAAAATATTTTTCTGTTAAAGAAATTAAAAAATATGTATACTATCAGAATATTTCTAAAATCAGTAAAATAAAAAGAATATACTCATGGGGATAAAAACATTATTTTTATTTTAAAAGGCGTTTTTTTTTAAGTATAGAAAATAGGAAAGAATTATTTATAGATTTAATAAAGTGAAAATCATATCTTCAGGATATTAAAAATATTTATAGGATTAGTACGTAAGCACTAAATGTCAGGAAAAGATATTTCTTTGTTCAGTAAAATTAAAAATATAATTACAATCAGAATATCAGAAAAGGATGCTTCTATGAAAAAATGTATTTCTATATTTTGAAAAATGGACTTTTATGTTCAAAAATAAAATACTTTTAGCTTCGGTAAAATGAAAAAGATAGTCTTATGTTGAGTCAATTGGAAAAATGATCACTTGTTCGATTAATTGAAAATAATGTAATGTTTAAAAATATTGATAGGATCAGAAAAAACAATATATAAATGCAATCAGAATATCAAAGAAAATATATTTCTAAGTTCAGATAAATGAAAGAGTATTATAAATGCTCAGGAAATAAAATTTTTAATCGTATTAGAATATGAAAAATATATATTCTTAGGTTCAGTAAAATAAAAAATATTTTATACGTTTAGTAAAAAATTTAAAGTATGTTCCGATTTTCAAAATGAAGTAATACGGATTAAAAGATATTTTGCCAACGATAAATCATTAAAAAAAAAGAGTTGAAAAAGTCTGTGTTTTATAACAAGAAAATGAGTATATTAAACATAGTACAAACTATTCCTTAGAAGATTCTAAATGCCGATAAAAGTCACAATGTTCAAATCTAGAGCCAACTTAAGTCGTGCTTGCGCTCAAATACGTTTTAACTAGTAAATAAATTAAAGTCGTTCGTCTAAAAATGTATCCAAAATGCACAAATAATTCTTTGTACTGGTTGGGAAACGCGTTCATCTATTGACCAAGAGTATGTGGGTTCGAATCCTTGAGTTAAGCTTCTGTACAAGTTTCCTAATTCTAAAAAAAAAATCAATTTCTT
Organism: Maratus speciosus; assembly: GCA_963932465.1. Lineage (NCBI taxonomy): Eukaryota > Metazoa > Arthropoda > Arachnida > Araneae > Salticidae > Maratus > Maratus speciosus. The sequence goes on from OZ010798.1 coordinate 274,306,616, forward strand.
AAAAAGTTCTAATTAAAAAAAATCAGTTAAAATTCAATTCAATAAATCTTAAAATCAATTTATAAATAATCAGCTTAATTTTTTTAATTTTAATTAATTCATGAAATTAAATAAATTCGAATGCCCGATTACATCATTCTGAGAATAAAGCATTCAGTAAAAGGGTCTATATAAAAATAGTTTTGAAACCCATTAAAAATTCTGAACTCATCCTCCCTTAAAAGTTTAAATTAAAACACACTCCTTTATATTTAGTTAAATTAAAATTAAGTTCATTTCAATAAATTCCATAAAATTAAATTGAAATCCACCGATTCCGTCCAGAAACCGAAACTTAAATCCACCCCTCTTCTCTAACATGTCGCTATTGTCATCCCCCACTTCCTCCCCCCTCCTAAAAATCCCCCGTGCCTTCACCAGGCGAAAAAAATGGATCCCCTCATCTTATAACTCATGTTTGGACACGCCCCTTTTTGATTGACAGGTGGACACGCCCCTTCCATTGTATTCGCCAGAGGTCCCACGCTCCCCGCCGAAAAAAATTCACCCCCCCTCTTATAGCACGTGTTCGGACACGCCCCCTTTTGATTGACAGGTGGACACGCCCCTTCTATTGGATTCGCCAGATCCCCCTGCCTACTACTTGTGTCAAATAAAGTTGATTTTCTTATTTTTCTAAAAAGCATCACATTCCTCCCCACTCTCCCCTCAAGGTCAAGTAAATAATAATTAATGTATAATTAAATATGCATAATAAAGATGAGATACATTTTCCAGGAATTATTCAATGGAACTTTACTCATAAAGGTATCATATTAATTCGCATCAAAGTCGTAAAGTAAGGAAGTTTTATTTCAGGTTTAGCCAGTCTTAATAATAATAAAAGCTTGATTAATACATAAATATATTTGATAAAAAGATTGTGATTACCAATTATCAGCAATATCTTGATTTTTTTCAGAAATAAATTTATACTTTCTTCACGAAAAAACAATGAGTTCAGTCATATATCGAGAATTATATAGACCCCTTGCATTGACGTCACGTTGCTATTAGTAACGACTGATACTATAGCTTCTGGAGCACACACGTGGAGCACAGAACTCCCCGTTTGCCATTAAAAGCACGTGTTATCTTTCTCTTTAATTTAGAGCTTCCTTATTTTTATTATTATAGTAAAAATAAGACTAAAAAATCAAATGGAGAGTACCATATTCGCCTTATATTTGGGCGCCATACGAAGCGATTTCAGACATGTGACGTCATGTGCAACCCGTCTATACAGTAGACTCCCTCAAATCCGCACAGCTTGGGACCAGTGGTTGTGCGGAATGTAGAATTTTGCACATTTCTAATCATTACTTTGTTTACATTTTTTAAACAGTAATTTGAATGTAATAATGCATTCAAAATTATACATAATGCTTGCAGGGGCGTATTTAAGCAGAATTCATTAGGGGGGCGTATATGACGATTTTGCCGACTAACTTAACTATACACGGTGTCCCTGAACTCATGGTACATACGCTAGGGGGTGATAGAACACATCAAGACGAGTAATAATAAATAGGAAACCAAGGGTCTCAAACGTATTCCGAAGAAGATAGGCGCCTTCAAAGTTTAGGGTCCAAAATTTCAAATGATTATAAAAAACGGAAAAATTGGTCGATTCGTTTGCGGTTTTCGCTAAAACTATTCTTTATGTCAGTATTTTCTTGAGAATAAATTTTAAAGATACAGTTCAAAAAATGCGAATAGAGGGCATTTTAGACTTTGGAGTAACCAACAGCTATTTTTTACCGTTATTTTTTGTATCTCATTACATGCTTTCAAAAGCTTAGACTTAAACTTAAATTTTGAGCTCAAAATCTGAATTGTTGGGAGTGGTTAAGTAGCGCAAACTGAACTGTGTTCAGGAGTTAAAATTTCAAATGATTATAAAAGACGGAAACATTGGTCGATTCGTTTGCGGTTTTCACTAAAACTATTCTTTATGTTAGTATTTTCCTGAAAATAAATTTTAAAGATACCGTTAAAAATGCCAATAGAGGGCCCTTTAGACTTTGGAGTAACCAACAACTATTTTTTACCGTTATTTTTTGTATCTCATTACATGCTTTAGTAGTACATTTAGTTTACATGGTTAAGTAGCGCAAACTGAACTGTGTTCATGTGTTGAAATTTGAAACCCCCTCCTGAACACAGTTCAGTTTGCGCTAGTTAACTACTCCCAACGATTCAGATTTTAAGCTCCAAATTTTTAGTCTAAGCTTTTGAAAGCATGTAATGAGATACAAAAAAAAAAAAAAACGGTAAAAAATAGTTGTTCGTTACTCCAAAGTCTAAAGCGCCCTCTATCGGTATTTTTTTAAACTTTATCTTTAAAATTTATTTTCAAGACAATACTGACATAAAAAATAGTTTTAGTGAAAACCGCAAACGAATCCACCAATTTTTCCGTTTTTTATAATAATTTGAAAATTTAACTCCTGAACACAGTTCAGTTTGTGCTACTTAACCACTCCCAACGATTCAGATTTTGAGCTCAAAATTTAAGTTTAGGTCTAAGCTTTTGAAAGCATGTAATGAGATACAAAAAATAACGGTAAAAATAGTTGTTGGTTACTCCAAAGTCTAAAGCGCCCTCTATCGGCATTTTTTGAACTGTATCTTTAAAATTTATTTTCAAGAAAATACTGACATAAAGAATAGTTTTAGCGAAAACCGCAAACGAATCGACCAATTTTTCCGTTTTTTATAATCATTTGAAATTTTGGACCCTAAACTTTAAAGGCGCCTATCTCCTTCGGAATACGTTTGGGACCCTTGGTTTACTATTTACTATTACTCGTCTGGATGTGTTCTATCACCCTCAAGCGTATGTACCATGAGTTTAGGAACACCCTGTATATATATATATATCTTTAAAAGTACATTTCTGTATCTGTATATATTTATCTACCCGGAGTCCTAAAATAGACTGACTGATTTTAACCCTTAAATGCTGGATTTTTCAAAAATCATTGTAATAATGTTTTTCGGCTTTCATTTTTTAAATAAATCATGGGAAAAATACTTAAAAAAAGCATATTTTGTTTTAAGTATGGTTTACGGCTAAAAAACAGTTTGTTACTAATCGGCAATACTGGTGTTTAATTGAAAAAATAACTTTCCTTGATAAAATTCTATAATATTAAACACACAAGAATGTTAGGAACTATAATAAGAAATAAATTTTACTTGCTCACTGCAGAACAAAAATTTCGCAAGCCTCCAAACAAAACATAAAGAACATGTAGCAACAATTGAAAAAATAAATCTATCTTTATTCTTAAACAGCACAAGTGTTGCCATGTACATGTTGAAAATTGATTTAATAATATTTTCAGAATGTATTTTATTGGCAACATTAGGCATTATAGCTTCAATATTATTCTAATAGTATTTTAGAAGCCTAAATTGAGTATGTTGCCGAAAAACAACACCAGGCGTTTAAGGATTAAAATTCAATTAACTTGTAAATGGTGATAGCTATAAAATTAAATTCTTGCAGGAGTGTTATGTAAGATCTCAGGAATTTTTTTTTACTGCGATAGTCGATTTTAGTTCAGATGGCGCTGCTTGAAATAGGCGCTAAATTGGCGCCCGATTTTTGGCCTCTCTCTTTTCTCAATATTGATGCGAAAGAAGGAGATTAAATATATGCATTGGGCCCCTAAGAACAAAATAGCATTGGCGACTGAGAATCAGTCCATACATTTAATCTCCTTCTTTCGCATAAATACTGAGAGAGAAGAGAAACAAAAAATCAGGCCCCGATTTAGCACCTATTGCTAGCAGTGTCATGTATCGCTGCTATTAAATCGAGAATAGCTGTAAAAAAACTCCTGACATCTTACATAACCCTCCTGCAAGAATTTTTTTAAATAGCTGCCACCATTTGCAAGTTATTGAATTTTAAAATCAGTCAATCCATTTTAGGACACCCGGTATATTCTATATAGAATTGAAGATTATTAACCCATCGAGATCAAATTTTTCACTTTAGAACGTCGAATACTTTACATTTTAGAATATTGAGGAGAATATAAGGTAGATTTAAAGATGGATACACCACCCCTTCACTTACGTTACATTGTTGTAAATGTTCCATTAAAGTATTTTGATATTTTTTGCTGAATGTGCAGATGGAAATATGCAATTCGGATTAATTAAACAAGTTTTTAGTAAGATGCTGCTTAGAACTTATACAAAATCAGCTTATTTATATTTAACATTATTTATATTTATATTTATTTTACATTAAAAAGGATGAAATCAAAATTTATTTTAATTACATTTTTTGTTCATTCATTGCATAACATGCATTTTAACCCACCATTTTTTTAGACGAGCATTCACAACAGCGCCCAAATCTAGGTATGTCGAAATATCCTTCTCAAATGTAAGCATCATGAGTGTATTCAAACGTGGATAAGTCATTGTTGTTCTTATATATTTTTTCACAATTTTTAATTTACAATTTTCTTTAATTCGAGGCAACTGTGACTGGAGAAGTTAAAGCCTGATGACTGGCATGGTTCGCAAGAGGCAGAATTATCTCAAAGGTTCTGTTTTTATGTAAATATCGTCCATTCTTCCAGCCTCTGGCAGAAATTTGACAAAATTTTCAGCTCTCTGTGTAATGCTTCCATATCAGGAATTGCCAATGTTTCACAAAAGACATTTATTTGCCGCTTTCTTAACCAGATATAGTGTTTATTTCTTTCTTGTAACGGGAGGATACATTATTTTATATAGTGGTGAGATTATGCTGATGCAAGAATTAAGGCTTTCAGCTATCACCACTGTAAGAGTATCCAGTACCTTCTGAAACTCTATGCATTAGAACATTAGAAGTTCGGGAGCAAAGAGAATGTTTCAATTACCTGGTTCCAATCTTCGTCGATACTGCATAGCAAATTCATTTACGGATCAACACCTTACTTGCTTTAAAAGAGAACTACACTCTATATTTCCCTAATCACAATTTCATTGTCACTGTTGATTTTTTCCAATGGTTTGATACAAGTCTTCAGTGTTTTCGTATCGTCTATTTTAAGAGTCTTCGACTTCATTTTTACAGTAACTAACTTGCACTTGTACTGAACGTGCTTGAGAAACATCATAGTGAAGCAATGAAGTAGAGCGATAACATTTTCTTTCTTAAACTTCGTGGCTTGATCATTGTTTTGCTAACAGGAGTAGAGAAATCAACTTTTTCAAAATTTGTAGGATACATTCATATGAGATCCAAACCGCTTTCAATGATTCCGCTCGAGCAGTCCATGTAGCCTTAGAAAGATTCCGCAGCAGAAGAGTATTTTCTATTTCTTGGAGCTTGTCTACTAATGGTTTCTTTCGTTTAGTACTTGCTGTGAAAAACACAAACATCTTGCAGTATGTCGAACACATCACCTATAACATTGCAGGCATTGCAGATATGCGAAACGAAAGTGTTGAGTCTGTGACATTGACAAGGAATATAGGGCACAATTCGACCCACGATTTCTGAAAACGTCTCCTAAGTGTCGCTGAATTCTCCAGACATGTTGCTTGTAAAATCGTATGACTGGAAAAATGCCTGTTCTATTTCGAGCTCATTCTTTGTAAGGATGTGCGATATCTAGCATGCGTGGTCGACATTGGTTTTGACGACTTCTTTCGCGAAAACTTCCAAAAGCCGATCGGAGTTTTTCCATCTTTGTCGACATATTTCAACCCAACAGCTGATCGATCATGGTGCGAAGAATTTGGTGTCGTATCTGCCACAATTCCATAAAATTATGCTTCTTGAATATCCCTGACTATCATTTTGCGCACTACTGTAGCAAAAAATTCAATCATCTCGTTTTGGGATGAATCGGAATGGTAAGTTAAATGGTATGGGCTGAAACGTGTGTCCTCAAACATTTCCTCAGTTGTGTGTTATGTCTGGATATTAATTTCACAATTTTTCAAATGTTTCCATTTCCGTCTTTGTCATTTCCACAAACTAGACCTTGCCTACCCAGCATTCGCGTAATGTCCATTAAGATTGCTACAATTTCTGTGCTGAATGCAAGATATTGCTATTGCTCTTCCAGAATAATCTGTTTGCGCTTGCTCTCGTCGAATAAGTGATTATGCGTCATCATGAACTGACAAAATAGGAAACAGCAAATTTGGTGGGAGTTTGAAGAGAAATGTTGTGCGAACTTTCTGTTCTTTCTTTTCCTTAAGCTCTTCATTTTGTGTCTTTTGTTTACAGCACTCTCAAGTGAAGCATTTTGTATTTTTTATTCTCCCAGGTCCTTCATGAAATACGCAAAAAAAATTAGCATTGAGTTCTTTGCTATATTCCAAAAACGTATGCTCTTTTGTACCAAGCGCTGTTTAAATGTCACTCTCAATCTTGCGGGATGGAACCATTTATCGGCTATATGCTGAGTTTTGGCTGATATGGACCTAAACTGATCAAATATGTCTCTGATTGTCTGACTTCATTTTAGACCTTTTTCCCGGATCATGTTCAATGATGGAATCGTTCCCACTTTCCGCAATGCTAACCTCTCCACGGTTCTTCTCGATTTCTTTCACTATCTTTCTATAAATATTTGACACAGACGAACAAATTTATTTTTCCCTGTCAATTATATCTATGGTCTCCTTAAGGAACAAGAAAACACTTAATTCATCAGGTGGGGTCAATTTTTCAATAATTGGCTTGCAATCATTTAAACAACCGACTAAATGATTCAATTGTCGAGCACATTTCAATAAACCACGAGTAATATGAATGCCTTCACCGAAGTCGTCATCATCTTCAGTGCTAGTCGATCGTCTAGAATAGGGATGCACAACCTTTTTTAGAGAAGAGCCACTTACAAAAATGTCTGGATTGTCGAGGGCGACATCAGTAAATCGGAGTTTTGCCCCTCTAAGTTCCCTTACCCAGTCAAAATAACCAATTCAGTTGGTAAGGATATATCAACAGTTCACGTTTGTATATATAACACAGATATAGCAAGGATTGTTTTCAAGGAGTGATAATATACCTTGATTTTATTCGGGGGAGTAAATTTTGATTTATTATAACTGCTAAAAAACAAACATAGGCATGAGAGGGGCTAGTGCCGAAAAAAAAAATGTTAAATTTATGAACGAAGAGGAGAGAAGAAGCCAATCAATGAAATTTGAGATTTTTCCGCACCTGATCAATGAAATTCCCGATTTTTATAAGCCTGATCGACAACATCCGCAATTTTTCAGAAACCGATCGACAAAATTCGCTATTTTTCCGCACCCTATAAACAAAATTCGCTTTTTTCCTCGTCTGACCGACGAAATTCTCCATTTTTCCGCGCCTGATTGACAAAACTCGGAATTCTTTTCATGCCCAACGAACAAAATTCACGATCTTTCGGAGACCGATAGACAAAACTTGCGATTTTTCTGTGCTTGTTCAACGAAATTTGTGATTTTTCTCGCCCGTGATTGACAAAATTCGGGATTTTTCCGCGCCGGATAAACAAAATTCGCGATTATAACTGACCCTGACGAAATGTGCAATTTTTTTCCGCCGCAAATTGACAAAATTCGTGTTTTTTCTCCCGATAATCTGACGAAACTCACGATTTTTCCTCTGCCGATCAACGAAATTTTCAATTTTTCTGCGCATCATCGACTAAATTCGTGATTTTCCCGTGCCCGATCAACGAAATTCGCGATTTTTGCGCAATTGATTGGCAAAATTCTGGATTTTTTTTAACCCGACCAACGAAATTCTCGATTTTTCCCGAGCCCGATAGACAAAACTCGTAATTTTTCCGTGGCCGAGCGGCGAGATTTGAGATTTTTTTTTGTGCCTTATCGACAAAATTCGCGATTTTCTCGTCCCCTATCAACGAAACTTTCAATTTTTCCGTGCCTGATCGTCAAAATTCGCGATTCTTAAATGGCTGACGAAATTTTCAGTTTATTTCGGTAAAGTGACGAAATTCACGATTTTTTCTTGCGACCTATGGGCAAAAATTGCAATTTTTTCCAGTTATAAATTGACGAAACTCGCGGGTCACAGGCTGTGCACCCCTAATCTAGAATCTAGATGTTCCGAACCCTACTATATTGTATGTAGGAAAAATCGGCTTTTCAAGGACAAACGTCCTCGATTCATTATCCCTTCGTTGGTCACTCCTCGGCCCTTATCTTAGGTTAGTAGCTATGGTCACGAAGGGAAAATGAAATGAGCACATATGTCCTTGAAGTGCCGATTTTTCCTACAGTGAGTATAATCCGGTACACCGGACTGTCAGAAAGACCCCTTTAAATATTCAGAAACTACTCTCTCCTGGTTCTTTCTCAATTTATTTTCAGTAGTCACGCGAAGTCGAAGAAAGGAGAGTCAAACTTCGGATTTTTAAAAGAAATTAAAACAAATGCTAAGGATTGGTGTTTTTTTAGTGTATGTTTTAAGAAAAAACGCAGAAAATTGAAAAAAAAAATCGATTGATTCAGAGTTGTATCGATCGATACTGACTACCTAGAATTTGCCGACTGTGATCAAAGTTGCCGACATTGGGGGGGCGAGACGCCCCCCTAAGCCCCCCCCCAGTAGCTTCGCCCCTGAATGCTTGCAATATGGTAAAATATTAAAATAATTAAGTAAAGTAATAAATTACAGTGATGAAAAGTAAGATAATTTTGAAAATGATTAAAATATTGAAAGTAAAGGTCAAGTAAATGATCAATAATGTATAATTAAATATGCATAATAAAGGTAAGATACATTTTCCTTGAATTATTCAATGAAATTCTACTCATAAAGGTAACCTATTGATTCAAATCAAAATCATAAAGTAAAAAAGTTTTACTTAAAGTATCTTAAAGTAAAAAGTTTTCAAAAAAATGGGTTGCTCATGGAGGGAGTTCAAATGGGATGGTCTCTGAATGGAGGTAAAATTAGTATTGAGCCTATGGGAATAAATTTCGTTCCATGAAAAAAAATGATCGGTCAAGGAGGTGGTCGCACAGGGAGGTTTCACTATATATATGTGTGTGTGTGTGTAAATATATGTATATATTTAACACTGGCGTACAGTTACAGAAAAGTACAAACTTTCATAGGAAAAAGAAAACATTATTCGTACCATTGAGCATGAACTCACAAAAACAAATTTTGTTAAAATATATAATAACCAACCTGTTAATTTAGAAACTACTGTCTGTTCCACTTCTTGCTGGACAATTTTAGATTTTGTACCCTGTTAGGACTTTGTTCCAACATCATCTGTAATTTTCACAACATGCTAGCAACCATGACTTCAGCATCTTTACCAGATGATGTCATTTGTTCTTGAAACTAAAAAATAAAACATAAAATAATAACAATGAAGAAAAAACTTTTAAACCCTTCATGACAAGCCTCCCTTGTACCACTATTTTCAAATAGTGACTTTTTCCTTATTTAATAAATTTATATTAAATAAGGTAAAAATGGTACTTTTTAGTTAGCCGGGCGCCAGTGTTATGTATACAAGTATATATACATATATATGTATGTATATATAACACTGGCGCCCGGCTAACCGAAAAGTACCGTAAAGATTACCATTCTGATATAGTAATAATTACAGTGTTATATATCACACTTTATATGTGTGATATAAAGTGTGTACACAAGGACTGTGTACACACTTTATATCACACATATGTTGTCATGAAGGGCTTAACATTAGAATACATTTTGTAATGTATTTTTGTACCAATTTATATTTATTATTTATTATCAACTACACCGGTAGCAGAAAGTTAGAGATGGGAGTCGCAGATTTTCTTTTTTCGTTTGCAGGTTATTTTTCTATTGAACTCTTATTTCGCTTTATATTATGTTTGGCTCTTTCTTACTTAATACAAAAACTTAAGATTATTATTAGTAAAATTAATAAAATGCATAATAACATTTTTTAAAAAAATGATCGTTTGATTAACACTTCGACTGTAAAACTTGCAACCTGTCAAACCTGTTTTACCTGCAGATTATTTTCTGCCTCTGAAGTATCTGTTGCAGACACTTGGAGGATTTTCTGCTATTGGGTCAACTACTAAAAGTACACTTATTGAAAGTATGTACTAACTTTATTTGGTGAAATTCGTTGTCCGGATAATCAAGTAGTACCAAAAGAAGTAGTAGTATGAATTTCATGCCCTGTCAATTTTCACACTGATCACACTGCCAGTACAGATAAAATTATGGGGGGAAGGGACAAGAAGGGTAAGGTATTTTCATATTTATTAATTAAACAATAATAATAATAAACCAAGTTTTAATTTGTATGAATTTACAAAACATTTAATTTTTAAATAATTCTTATTTTGATTTCATTTTTTCCAATTTACTATTAATAACTAAAAAGCATTGATGGGCAATTTAAAAATTAACAAGCTAACTGATAAGCATTTAAGGCTCATGATTTTATAGGCTGTGCTTAATATAACGGTATCACTTCAGGGAGGTGGAGTTTGGCACTTGATATCTTATGATATCTCTAGGGAGAGGGAGAAGATTCGTTTTCGATATTGTTACCATTTTTGATCCAATCAAAATATTCATTTTTCTATTTGTAACTGTTTCTTTACATCAAAATATTCAGTTATCTATTTTTATGAAAATACTAAGTTATTATTAAAATCATTAAATGATTATATACAATTATTTCATTCTGAAATGTGGAATACCTCAACGTTTAGCTTTCCTATTTTTTTTTTATTATATATTTGCATATAATCCGCTATTGGAGAAACCAGATAGTACGTTTGAAGTGATACTTGTGCTTATTAGTAAAATAAAGAGGAAGAATGTTGTCTATCTGTTTAGTTGATAAGAACGGCAAGAAACAATATATCTGTTGAATACATTATGTAACAAAGAGCTATTTTTAAATACTTTTAAAAAATTTTATTGATATAAACTTATTTTATATTTAATATAGTGATATTTTACATACTCTTTCTTCTTTATTAGAAAATTTTATAAATAACAGATGTATAACAATATATTTGCATATAACTGAAAATATGTAAAAAGAAAATGAAAGGAAGAAAAAATAAAAAGAACTTTGAGACACTGATAACAATATGATTAGTGATGGAAGGGTGGGACATAATCCAGGAATGATAATGTAAGATATTGTAAAGGCCGGAAAGATTACAAAATTACTATAAAGTTGGTAACGTTATATATGTACAGCCTCTTAATATTAAAAGCTTTGCCGATTCTCAATCAGCTGGCAAAATGACATACAAAAATTAATTTCTACTGTAAATGTATGTTTATTTTTAATAAATAATTTTTTTATTCTTCACTACACATAACAAATTTATTTTTTGAGATGTATACATGCACATGATTTAGTGGGGATTTTTTGCAGAAAAACTTTTAAATAATTACTTGTGTTTGAAGACAGTTTTTAAATTTTACATATAGCAGCTACTATAAATATAGGAATAGTGAAAAGGGAGTTTGTGCAATAAGGATAAGATATTCCCAAATAAATTTAATGAAGGACATTATAATTATACAATTATTGGCACAGATGTCATATTCGCCCTATATTGGTGCAATTTTTTTTTCGGTTGCCAATTTGGCGAAAACATCAACAGCATAAACAACATAATCTGGGTTACCACATCAAGCAAAATAACGGCACTTTGGCGCCAGTTAAGTACCCGTTGCGTATATGACATTGGTGTCAGAAAAAAAATCGCGCCAATATGGGGCGAATATGACATCTGTGCCCAATTATTATTGTTTAAATATGAATATTATTTAACATATGATAAAACATTTTTTTTTCTCCTTAAAATAAGAGCGAAGGTTGAATGCATTTTTTTTTTTTTTTTAAACTTAAAATGCAATTTTTTAGGAATATATTAAAGAGACACCTTTTGAATATAAAGCTTTTTTAAATAGACTTTTAACAATTCTAATATAACTGAAAAAAAAAAAAAAGGATTTCTGTTTGAATGTTATTTTAAAATTACAACAGAAAATCATCTGTAAATATATATAGACGCTAAAAGGGATAACAAACAATATTCCTACATTTTGATAAATACATTTTAATGAAATGATCTACATGTTTTATACGCTACGCACAGCATATATATTTTCAAATGAATGTAATTTGTTGAAGGTCAAAGTCTGTTTTGATTTGTAAATCAGTCCACAGCAGGGGTGTGGTGGTGATTTTAAAACTTTAAGTATACATTCCTTATTTTTTGAAGACTTTAAGAAAAAAAGATAAAATTTATTTTTACAAGCTTAAAATAATTAAACATAAAAACAAAATTGTGTTTAAGACTTAAGTGTTTTTAATTATAAAAACACTAGTATAGCCTCGATCATAATTAAAAATGTTTTATTATAATAAAATATGTTCCTAAACACTTATTCCTACAAAAAACTCCTTACACTTTCTCGATTTCGTGTTTTCTGATTCATTTACATTACCATTACGTCAATCCTATGTGTTAAAAGTATATATAACGGAACTGCAGTTATGTTATCAAAATACATTTGAAAATTCGCGATGGTTACGAAACGTGAAACGATACGTTATAACATGTTTTAAGTAAATCATGTTTATAGAAGTTAGTTTAATTTAAAAATGTAGCATGCTGTATAACATAATTAAACAAAATAGCGTTGAATCAAATATCTTTTCCCCATGGGTAACTTACACAGAAATCTTAAATATAAGACAGTACAGGAGAAAAAAAAGACTACGGTAAGAACGATTTAAATAATAATGATATATACTAATAAGTAAAAGTAATGGCAAACTTACCGCATTTTCTGTAAATGTTAGAAACGTAGAATAAACTTGACACAAGGAAAGCTTTCAAAACAGACGCCATTGGGAGACGCTACGCTGGCCGTGAAAAGAAATAAGTTGCGCATGCGCAAAAATCGTACGGATCATAATGATTTCCGAACAAGTTTTAATTTGTATTAAAACGAGATATTAATAGAATTTTAAACTTTGATCGGAGGTAAAAAATACTCCCTCTGTCCCAAATTAGTTGCTACATTTGCTTACTTTTGTACTGATTATTGATACTGATGATCTTATCATTTTGTTTGAACATTTTTCAGAGATTTCAGGGTGCTATTCTATCAGTCAACAACATTTACTGACCAAGCATTTCCTCCGTCTCTCATTATTAAATAAGTCCCAAATTAGTTTTTAAAAAATCCAGGGTTCGCACGCTCTTAAGCAACGCCCCATTTTATAAGTATTCTTCCACCAGTAATCGCATAAAACTACCTTCTAGCTAATGAATCGTTAATTGTTTAGGAAGAAAATTATCTTTATGGTAAACTGGTTTTAGAGTCCTCACAAAATGGTGTCGATCTACTAAACTGCATGGAAGCTTTGTATGACTCCACACTAGCGTCTCTTTTGTGCGCTATTCCCTACCTGAGCGATGGATAGCGGTTAAGTCCATTCTAAATGCAGGTGGGAAGGTTGGGAGAGTTCGGAAATTTGCTCCGCAAACCACGTGATGTTTGCGTCATCATTGTTTATGCTCAGATTTACTACTCTGATTTCGGCGTTAAGGTCGCCCGTTGGCGTGGTCAGTAAGCGGAGGCTTCTGTCACCCCGAGGGCTCGGGTTCGAGTCCCTGGGTAAGACATGGATGTAATTGTGAATGTCCCATTGTAGTTGTATAATATATGTAATGTAATGGAAAAATAAAAAAAATTGTTGTGATTTGTTGTTGTTTCTATGTTATAATAAGGATCATTCGAGGCGACAGCCATAGTAGCTATAGGCCTCAAAGCATTCTCCACCACGGTGGACGTCAAATCAAAAATCTTCGGCGTTAAGTGATATATGCAGCTTCTTAAAATCTTGTATATCGTCATTGACGACTATTTTATTATTAAAAACATTATAGCTATAGGAAGGTGTATTCCTTATTCCAAGAAAAACATAATTTATAAGAGTTTAGAAAATGCCCATTTAAATATTCCTTCTCATCAAATAAAATCAGTTTTCCATCTTTTTAAATTTATATGCTCTTGTATTTTATTTTTGAAATTTTTCTGATCATAAAGATAATGTATGAAAAGGAAGATTTACTGTTTTCTTTACATACTTGTTTGTTGGAAAGAAAGAGGTATATTTTAGTATCTTTCATGCCTATAATAAATTTTAAAATGTCAAGGTATATATAATTATATTTAGATGATGATAAAAAGGTATGATTGGTAAAATATTACTGTTAACTTGTATGCGGATCTAATTAATTTCATTAAAATCCTAATTATGTAAACATATGCTTAATAATAAGCATTTCTTAAAGTGATAAAGGATGTTGTTTTTAAAAAGTGCTTTTAAAGAAAAAATCAAATAAATATTAGTTATTTGTGATTATAATATTCTAATAATATTTATTTCAATTTATAGAGTATAACGGTTTTTTGTGAATAATACAAAAAGCTATTTTATTTCTCTGTTAAGGTGATGATTTTAAAACTAATGTTAATAAAATTATTGAATTAAATTAATAAATTAATTTATAGGGTTTTAAAAAAGTTGTAAATGCGAAATGTGGATAAAATTTTTAAATATATTTTAAAAAACAAAAGGCTTTTTTAAGTCCATATTTAAGAGCATATTGTAGTTGTTTTCGTTATTTTTAACACACTCTTAAATAGTTATCAAAATTAACTTAAATAATTGACAGATTTTTTTTTTATTAAAAATATTTATTTTTGCAAATTATTAAAAGCTTGTGAATGGTTATGAGAAATGTTTTGTGTATGAATTGTACTATATATATATATATATATATATATATATATATATATATATATATATATATATATATATAACCATTAATTAAACATAACCTACCACCATCAAATATTATGAATTAAAGCTGTAAGTATAAAAAGAAAAAAAAATAATTTATTATAATATTTATTATGGAAGAAAAAGAAAAAAGTAAACACTGACAAAAAATGGAAAAGCTTATACATTGAATTACGTTGTCAAGGGCACAGAATTCAATGATATAAGCAAAATGGTTGTTTTCTGTGAGAAAAATAAGCTAAAGCTAAAAATTATTTTCCCCTGTGCCCAAACAACCATTAAAATCAAGTGAATTGATTAAAAATGAAAACAGAATAGAAACAAATAATATGAAATGGAAAAATCAATAAAACCTATTTAAATATTTATAGGATATAAAATGTAAATAATAAACATCATACCGATTAATATTTCAGTATTTTACAAATATCCACGCACATGGCTACCAGAATATCATAAAGATTAAGGTGAATAAAACAGTTAAGAAATCACAGTGATTGATACCAAAGGATGCAGTTAATACATTTTGAAATAAATTTTGAAATACCTTGTTAAATACATTTAATATAATATAAAATAAATAGATAGTAATTACATTATTTAAAATGCACTATTAAATTAATTAATAACTGTTTAACATTATCGTCAAAATTTAGCTAAAAATACCCCCTGGTGTAGTAAATTATAACTGAAATAGAGCTAGAAAAATTAAAATTTAGAGCTATCTACAAAAGTCAAATTTTGGTGCTGTCATCTAGTATTACTTATATTATTCAACTGTCACAAGATAAATATTTGTAAGCATTTGAATGTAAATAATTTTTTTAACAGCAAAACCAAACATATCCTTATATATAGATAATTATAAACCTAATATAAACCACACAATGTATTAAAAAAAAAAAAAACTGTTGTTAATAAAATTTAAAAGCATATAAAGTATTCTATTAGCTAACTTATTTAAAGTAAACTAAGAATTTAAATAATTCTAGAACATTAATAATATATAGCATATAGCTATATGCTATAAAACAAAATAAATTCAGTAATAATTAATATAAATAATTATTAAAAATAATATAAAAATTATTTTTTAAATCAATTATATATAAGATAATTATAAAATGAACAGGAAATAAAAAACATATGGAAGTATACAGAAAGTTAAATGATACTTAAATTCCCATTACTTAAAAAGCACAAATATAGAGTGTGGATTATTTTCATACATCCATAAAAATCCAAAAAGTATGAATGTGGGACATTCAAAAACATTACACCGATAATAAATTGAAAATAGATAAATATTAAAAAGAATAGAGGAATAATAATAAAAATAATTACCCAATTTTAATACATACAGTATAACTATATTTATATTAAACATACTTATATGTATCTTAATCACTATAAAAATGACATACTATTAGTAATTAATATGATATTGTCCTTAGTAAATTAAAATTTAAAAACAAATGATTGTAAATAAGATTAATCAATAATTAAGCTAATTATAATATTAATGAAATTCTCCAATTACATATAAAATATCAATATATATATACATATATATACATAATCATTTACATATTTCAGTGAGATTTACCTAAAGGTATTAGAAAGTAATTGCTATCTCAAATTATTAGAATGTAACTGTCAATATTATTGTTTTATTTTTTCTCCTTTATTAAGCATAAATTTAAAATCTTATTATGAAAAATAAGATTCTAGATTCTAGAGAATCTTTAAACTTTTCTTATTTTTTAACAAAATGGAAAAAAAAATGCATAAAAAAACAAACAAACAACAACAAAAAAAAAACCCTTCCCTGAATTCTTAAAAAATAACTAAAAACCATTTTTCAATGACTAGCCTTAAAATTTTCAGTATACACACACACACATATATTTAAATATAATTCAACATTTATTCGGTATTCAAACATATTATCACCCCCCCCCCCCACACACACACACACACACCTCTATCTCTCCTTTTTTTTTTTTTTTTATTGCAAAAAAAGAATCATTTCAAATTTACTAGCTTAATATGTCATATCATAAAATGAAAATTTTATGGGTAGTTACAGAAAGAACATATTGTATTATTACTATTATTATTTTTAATATTATGAAGAGTTTATGAATGAATTCATTAGTTTCCATCTAATTAAGAAAAAAAAAAAAGAAACCTAAAATTAATTTCAAGAACCCCAGAGGATCTTATTTTTCATAATAAGATTCTGAATTTAAAATAATAAAAGAGAAATCAAGAGAAAAAATACATTAATAATTTTAGCTAACTCTTACTCCAACATGTAAATCATTTTTATAAAGATAGTTCAATTTATTCAAAACAATTCTCATAGCCATTCATAAGTTTTAATAATTTAACAGAGAATTTTTTTTTTTTTTTTTAAGTGTAGAGGGGACACTGCTTAGTTAAATTATTTTTAATAAATAATCAACTAAGAAAGTGTTACATAAAAAAGCGATATCCTCTTACATTTGGACTTTAAAAACAATAATTTAAATTAACATAAATTAAAACTTTTTCATACCTTATAAATTGAATCATTAACTTAATTCAATTCGTATAGTATAAGAAATTTAATTCTCCAACGAAATATGGTTCCACTTCAAGCTGTCATGTTTATGATTGCATGTCGATACAAGGCAGAATTAGAAATCCGTCTTTATCTTGATTTAAACCAGGTCTTAGCTGAAAATTTCCACTCTTTTTCTAAATGTTTTCATCATTTGAGCACTACTATATGACAGAATAGACTTTAAAATCCGAAGGATCAAGAATCAAAATTAAAAATTTAGTTCTTAATTCACGAATTTATTATTTTCAGTATCTTAAGTTCAGATTATTAAGATATTTTAAAAATAAAATTTAAATTTAAAAATAAAATTGAAAAGTAAAGTTTAAAAAAGAGAGAGTGAGGGGGGGGGGGGCGGAGGGATACATTTTAATGCCAAATATTAAATTTATATCCTTTAGCATTGAAATTATATTTAAGTATATGTACTGCAATTTATACGCATAAATACTTTTCTATCCTGAAAACCTAAAAAACACTTTACACTTTATCTTGATTTAGTTTTTACTTTAAAATAATTATTTTAGAATTACTAGTTTATGATATCATACAATAAATTGAAAAAATTACGGCTATTCATAGGAAAATCATAATTGAAGAGCTAAGTGGAAGAACATGTTAAGTAACAAAAATTACATTTGAAGAAATTTGAAGTGAAAGTTTTTGTTGTCAATTTTAATGATTTATTTTCTGTTTGATACCGTGTGTTTAAAATATTAACAAGTGTGGTACTGAACTCTATCAAAAAAACTTATTCTTATTTAATTTTGAAATATTATAAAATATCAATATTATTTACATTATTAAATAATAAAATATTAAATATTAATGAACAATGTCTTAAATCTTCAAGGCTAAATAGAATTTTGGTATTTTAGCTTTACCAGGTGATAGAATACAGGATAACGCCTTCGTACAAAATATAAAATAATTTTTAAGAAAATGTAGCATAACATGTTCTTCCACTCAGCTCTTCAATTAATTATTATTATTATGTAAGAATTCAAAGAAAAGGTTTTTTTTAATTCATTATTTTTGCATCTTGTTAAGAAACAAGAAAGGTTTAATTTGAAGAACCCCTTCGAATCTTATTTTTCATAATAATATTTTGAATTTATACATAATAAAAGAGAAAGGGAGAGAGAAAAAAAAAATATTAAGAATTACTTTCTAATAATTTTAGCTATCAATTATTTTCCAATATCTTCATTTAAATCTTACTTAAAGCTTGTACTACACTTATTGAATTAAATTAATGAATTAATTTATAGGATTCTTTAAATGTTGCAAAATTTGGATTTAAATTTTTAAATATACTTTTAAAAAATTATTACTATTTTTTTTTTTTTAAGTCCAAGTGTAAGAGTATGATTTTTTTTCCATGTAAGGAACTCTTAAATAGTTATTTATCAAATATAACTTAAATTTAATTGTGCCTTTTTCTGTTGTTGTTGTTGTTGTTTTTACATTAGAAACAATTTTTCTGTACTAAATTATTAAAAACTTATTAATGGCTATGAGAATTCTTTTGTATAAATTTGTCTTTTTTATTTATAAAAATTTATTATTTATTTAAGTAAGATTTAGCTAAAGGTATTGGAAAGCACTTGATAGCTAAAATTAATAAAAAGTAATTGTTATTATTTTATTTTGTCTCCCTTTCACTTTTATTTAGTATAAATTCAAAATATTATTATGAAAAATAAGATCCTAGTGGGTTCTTCAAATTAAATTTCTCTTGTTTCTTAACCCTCTAGCGCATACTGTTGCCAATTGGCAATATATTAAAATTTCCCTCCTTATTGTTTATTTGCCGTTGTCTCTTGACAATTTCATGCTTTACGTATTCATGTTTGTCCTATATTTAGATTTAGTTCATAAAAAGTATCATAGTTGGCAATAGTTGTTTATAAATTACAAATAAAAAGCAACTTTTGATACCTTCCATTTTGTTAGCTATAGTCGGATTTCTAACTCATATAAAAAATATTTAACATGCAAAATTTAATTTGAAAAAAATATTTCTGAAAGAAATATACTTTTAAAAGTTATTTTAAATAATTTTCAGTAATGTTTATTGAAACAAAAATTGCATGCACATGAATATACATTTGTTGCCATTTGGCAACACCATGAATTTGAGTTTCGCTTTTGTAAACATTTTGAGCATTGTTCGTTTCACAACTGATTCGCATGATATTTAGTTTTTTTTCACTTTTATCACCATATGTCACCCTAACTCGATAAACGACTCTTATTAAATACAAAATCCTCTCAGTTTACTGTAAAACCAGGGCCTCACTAATGCAGGGGTATGCGGGCAGCTGCCCCGGGACTACCGATTTGAGGATCCCCCCGCCCCCTCCCCCCGATGGCAGATATAAGTTTTTTCTTAAACGGGAGCCAAATGGTAAAAAATGGCCAAAATACTTCTTTTTCAGATTTAAAGGGACTCTATCAACACCTACTTGATACTCTTACAAAGCCATTTGGCGCTCTTCCGGGATTCCACTAACGTCATTAACAGTGGACCGGTGGACCGTCCGATCTGTCTAACTAAACTGTTTTTCAATCTCACCTTCTTCTACCTTCTTATAGCAATAGCATAGTAGCGTTGCTTGCTTGAACGTGTATTTCATCGATGTTGAAATTGAATGTTTTGTTCTAAAGCATTGTTGGATAATACGAAAACCATTTGATAATAAGGTAAGATTTTTTATCGTGATTAATCTTAAATATTGCATAAAATTATTTATTTATATGTGAACCCTCTAGTATTTTTTACCTGCTTTTGATATGTTGAATATAATATATACAAGTCACCACGTGTTCTGTAACTTAATGTGAGTGTTTGTTTTTTTTTTGGAGGGGGGGGGGGGTGGCGTTTAATATGTACTATTTCATTATTTCGGAATGCAATTATGCTATGTTGTTTTTTACCGGCTCATTTTTTTTTTTCAAATATTTTTATATTTGTATACGTAAACATGACTGAAGCATAAATGTATTTTCATTTAGTGGTAGAAATAATAACAATTGTTAATATAAAATAGCTGCCTTATCCATTTTATTTTAGGAAATCAGATTGGTTGAATTCATTTATTAAATAATCATTCATTTATTAGACTACCTTTTAAAGTGCGGAATTCTTGAAATCTTATCGTTTAGGTCATGATAATGATACTGATTGTTAAAACGAAAGAAAAGAAAAGCAACTTCAGTATTTTGTTATTATGTTAAAATAATTGTATGTATTAACTATAAACATTTATGTGTATATGATGTCATTGCTCTTACACTTTAAACTACGTTAAATAACGCATATATTTATTGCTGTCATTTATTTATTCCATTCTATTATTATTATTAAATTTTTAATGATTTAGCTTTTGTCTTTTTGTTAATAATTTATGTACCCCGACATTTTTTAAACTTAATGAAATTAAAATATTTTATATCTATTATGTATAAAACATGTCTCATTCGGGTAAAATATATAGTCATAGTTACCAAGAAAGCATTGCTTTGCTTACAATATTATTATTATTATTATTTGTAAAGGTTTAAAGATTAATTGAATGGTACTTGCTTTGACATATTATTTTCGAAATTTTAATTAAATCTTAGCAAAATACAAAAAATAATATTTTAGTCATACATACAAATATAATGATATAGTAAAAAATTATACAAAAAAAGTACATAAAAAATAAGGATAATTAATAATAACAATACATTTTAAAAATAATTAATGTAGTTTAAAGTTTAGTTTGATTGTCAAAATAATAATAATAATAATATTCAACAAATTACAGATTATTATTATAAATATTAATTATGTTTTTAATTAGGTTTTTTTAAATAATACTTTGAAGATTAGGAATATTTCATTTAATGAGATATTAAATGAAATATTCTATCTAGAGTATGAATTTCTTATGTCATATTGTTTTTGTTGTTTTAATATGGTTTTATAATAAATATGATACTCAAATTAAAAAAAAATATATAACATGATTTTTTTTTAATAATAATAATAATAATTAAAAAAAAAAAAAAAAAAAAAAAAAAAACTATATCAAATAACGAATAATTCCATTATTACAATTTATTTTTTCCCCTAGTTTTTAATTTTTCTAAATGCTCATTTTTAAAGTTATTGGTATTTAAATTCTTGAATTTTATTATTGCATGTATTTTAAAACTTTTGAAATATTAATAAAATTTATTATTTTATTCCATGTATAAAACTATGATAATTTTATTGCCAATTTATATACATTTTACCTTTATATATTTCAGTTGTTTAAATTATAGAATAAATACTAATACTTGTTTTAAAGTCAAATAGGTAAAATTTATGTTCATTTTTTTTAAGTTAGGTGTGTCAATCTAATGTTAATTTTTTTTTTTAAATTTCTATAATCAAAGTGAGTTTTAAACAATTTTTAATAATGCATAATATTATTAAAATTTTAGATATTTAATTTTCGTGTTTTAATTTAACATTTTTTGGTACCATACATATATCAAAATTTATCAAATCTAAAAATTTAATATTCTAACTTATGTAAAATGCATATCGTTTTCAGATAATGAAATATTCACTTTTATTAGTTGCCATATACTGGCAATATTATCTTGAATTTCCCTAAAAATCTCCATCTACAATATTGACTTTATTGCCAATTTGTATATGGAACTTGTTTATGAATCTTTATCGATTTCACGTATATGTTTTATCAGATGTATTTAATAATGGTTTGAAAATTAAGAAAATATTTCATCTGGCATACTATTTTTGTTTTTTTAGTTTTAGGATAAATAATAATGATATAAGTAAATAAAACATGATATTTTTTCAATTAAATTAAACTACATTAGATAATGAATAATTTTAGCATTGCTATTTATTTTATTACTTTTTAATTTTACTAAACGCTTAATTCTTAAATTATTGGTATTTTAATTCTTATGTTTCAGTTATGGACATATTTTAACATTTATCGAATATGAATGATAAATAATAATCATAATTTTTTACGATATTTAATGTATTTTGAAGCTTGATTTGATTTTTAAAAGAAAAATATAATGGCCAACAAATTACATATTATTAAACATTATTATTATCTGTTGAATTAAGAGTAATAAACATAGCAATATTACTTTATGCTTTTTTATATATAAAGCTACCTTATATTCAACATTATCAAAATAACTTATATACTTTGTAAACAATACATCAAAAGCAGATAAAACATCTAAATAAGTAAATGCATAAAAGATTTATCAAGATAAAAAGAACTTACCTCATTATAAATTGATTTTCCCATTATCTATAAAAATGTTAAACAGCGCTTGAGAACAAACAACGTTGCAAAAAAAAAAAAAAAAAGGGTGTAAAATACAAATTAGTTTCACTAAAAGATGATTTTTGAAAGTGATTTTTTATGAGATACATCTGAGCTACATTTTTTATTAATATATTAATAATTAATTGACAAATTGGCACAAAAATTACTTTTTTTTATATAAAATGAATGCATTGATATTTCATTAATTTTCTCTTTTAAAATTAATCTGATTTACCTAGTGTAAATAAAAATCTCTAGCCAAATATCTAAATTTTTATTTACTAATGTGTATTTCGTAAAATTTGAATATAACTGATTAGGAAAATCTTTAAATAAATTGTTATATATGTATTTAAAAATTAACCTTTGTTTACAAAGTAGGAAAGACAGGAAAAAATAAGTGTTTAATTTAATTCTATTTAAAAAAGACTATGCGGTGGAAAAATTTACAAGTTAAATAACAGTTAATAATTTTTCAATGCTCAAAGAAAATGACATAGTTTCATCGGGGAAAAAGAACGTAGGTCGTCTAAGGGTGACGTCACAAAATCGCCCAAAGGCTTTATGTCAAGTAGGTGTTGGCTCTATTTTCCTTCCCTTGTGCTCCCGTGTCCATGACACCCTGAGGGTACCAGTTACATCATCAAAAAAGCAATGATTAAAATTTTATAGTAGCAACTTAGTAGTCCATTGTTTTCAGTTTTATGAAACTTCTAAAGATGTCAGGTAGGATAAAATTCATCACTGGCCACAACACTCAGATAAAAAACAACGGTGTAAAGTTCTGGGCTGTATAGGTTACACTAGAGTAAAATGCATTAAGGGTTTGGTACCTCTATGTTTAAACAAAAACAATAAATGTTCTATTGGTTACCATATTATTGATATAAAATTCTATAGTCAGGGGCGAAGCTACTGGAGGGGCGTAGGGGGCGTCTCGCCCCCCCCCCCCCCAATGTCGGCAACTTTGATCACAGTCGGCAAATTCTAAGTAGTCAGTACCGATCAATACAACTCTGAAACAATCAATTTTTTTTTCAATTTTTTACGTTTTTTTTAAAAACATACACTAAAAAACACAAATCCTTAGCATTTGTCTTAATTTCTTTCAAAAATCTGAAGTTTGCCTCTCCTTTCTTCGACTTCGCGTGACTGCTGAAAATAAATTGAGAAAGAACCAGGAGAGACTTGTTTCTCAATATTTAAAGGAGTCTTTTTGAGAGTCCGCAGCGGATTAGTAGGGTTCTGAACATCTAGATGATCGACTAGCACTGAAGTTGATTACGACTTTGGTAAAGACATTCATATTACTCGCGGTATATTGGAATGTGCTCGACAATTGAATCATTTAGTTGATTGTTTAAATGATTGCAAGCCGATTATTGAAAAATTTACCCCATCTGATGAATTAAGTGTTTTCTTGTTCCTTAAGGAGACCATAGATATTGACAGGGAAAAATAAAATTGTTCATCTGCGTCAAATATTTACAGTAAGATCGTGAAAGAAATCGAGAAGAACGGTCGAAAGGTTAGCATTACGGAAAGTGGGAACGATTCCATCATTGAACATGACCCAGGAAAAAGATCTAAAATGAAGTTAGACAATCAGAGACATATTTGACAAGTTTAGGTCTGTATCAGCCAAAACTCAGCATATATCCGATAAATGGTTCCATCCGTAAGATACACAGCGACATTTCAACGGCGCTTGGTACAAAAGAGCATCCGTTTTTGGAATATAGCACAGAACTTAATGCTAATTTTTTTGCGTGTTTCATGAAGTACCTGGGAGAGAGAAAATACAAAATGGTTCAGTTGAGAGTGGTGTAAATAAAGGACACAAAATGAAGAGCTTAAGGAAATGAAAAGAACAGAAAGTTCGCACATTTCTCTTTCAACTTTCACCAAATTTGCGGTTCCCTATTTTGCCAGTTCATGATGACGCATAATCACTTACTCGATGAGAGCAAGTGCAAACAGATTATTCTGGAAGAGCAGCAGCAGCACCTTACATTCAGCACAACAATTGTAGTAATCTTAATGAATATTACGCGAATGCTGAGTAGACAAGATCTGGTTTGTGGAAGTGACAAAGACGAAAATGGAAACTTTTGAAAAATTAGGAAATTAATTTCCAGACATAACCCACAACAGAGGACATGTTTGAGGACACACGTTTCAGCCCATACCATATAACTTACCTTTTCGCTTCATCCCAAAACGAGATGATTGAAATTTTTGCTACAGCAGTGCACAAAACGATAGTCAAGGATATTCAAGAAGTATAATTTTATGGAATTATGGCAGATACGACACCAGATGCTTCGCACTACGATCGATAAGCTGTTGAGCTGAAATATGTCGACAAAGATTTAAAAACTCCGATCGGCTTTTGGAAGTTTTAAAAGAAGTCGTCAAAACCAATATCGACCTTGCATGCTAGATGTCGCACATCCTTACAAAGAATGAGCTCAAAATAGAACAGGTCATACGATTCATTTCCAGTCATACGATTCATTTCCAGTCATACGATTTTACAAGCAGCACGTCTGGAGAATTCAGCGACACTTAGGAGACGTTTTCAGAAATCGTGGGTCGAATTGTGCCCTATGTTCCTTGTCAATGTCACAGACTCAACACTTTCGTTTCGCATATCTACAATGCCAGCAATGTTATAGGCGATGTGTTCGACGTGCTGGAAGATGTTTGTGTTTTTCACAGCAGGTACTAAACGAAAGAAGCCATTAGTAGACAAGCTCAAAGAAATACAAAATGCTCTTCTGCTGCGGAATCTTTCTAAGGCGAGATGGACTGCTCGAGCGGAATCGTTGAAAGCGGTTTGGATCTCATATGAATGTATCCTACAAATTTTGAAAAGGTTGATTCCTCTACTTCTGTTAGCAAAACAATGATCAAGCCACGAGGTTTAAGAAAGAAAATGTTATCGCTTGACTTCATTGCTTCACTATGATTTTTCTGAAGAACGTTCAGTACAAGTGTAAGTTAGTTGCTGAAAAAATGAAGTCGAAGACTCTTAAAATAGACGCTACGAAAATACTGAAGACTTGTATCAAATCACTGAAAACAATCAACAATGACAATGAAAATGTGAATAGGGAAATATAGGGTGTAGTTCTCTTTTAAACCATGTAAGGTGTTGATCCATTAAATGAATTTGCTATGCAGTATCGAAGAAGATTGGCACCAAAGAAGTTAGACGGTAATTGAAACAATCTCTTTGTTCCCGAACTTCTAATGTTCTAACGCATGGAGTTTCAGAAAGTACTGAATACTCTTACGGTGGTAATAGCTGAAAGTCTTAATTATTGCATCAGCATAATCTTACCACTGGATAAAATAATGTAACACTAAATCTGGTTAAGAAAGCGGTACCGAAATGTTTCACGAAAGCGGTCTTTCGTGAAAGATTGGCAGTTCCTGATATGGAAGCATTACACGCAGAGTTGAAAGTTTTGTCAGACTTTTGCGCAGAGGCTGAAAGAATGGACGATATTTACATGAAAACAGAACCTTTGAGATACATTCTGCCACTTGCGAACCATGTCAGTCGTCTGGCTCTAACTTCTCCAGTCACAGTTGCCTCGAATGAAAGAACATTGTAAATTAAAAATTGTGAAAAAACATCTAAGAACAACAATGACATATCCACGCTTGAATACACTCATGATGCTTACATTTGAGAAGGATATTTTGAAATGCCTAGATTTGGGCACTGTCGTGAATAGATGGACTCGTCTAAAAAAATGGTGGGTTAAAATGCTTGCTATGCAATGAATGAACAAAGATGTAATTAAAATAAGTTTTGATTTAATACTTTTTAATTTAAATATAAATAAGCTGATTCTGTATAAGTTCCAAGTAGCATCTTACCAAAGACTTCAACTTGTTTAATTAATCCGAATTGCAGATTTCCATCTGCACATTCAGCAAAAAATATCAAAATACATTACTAGAACATTTACAACAATGTAACATAAGTGAAGGTGTGGTGTATCCAGGGTTCTCGCTGCCGCTCGCCATTGCGCCAAATCGGGACACAATGCTTCATTTGGCGACTAAGCAAACAAGCAAATTCGCCAAATTGCGAGTACTCAATTTATGCTCTTTTTTTGTGTGTGTTTTCCAATACCGTCGAGATTCTTATCCACGTTACTGAACAATTGATGTCGCTTTAAATGTTCAATCATACCGTGCCATTTACAGTAGAACCTCTTTTATTCGAAGCTCTCGGTTAACCGTAATCCATTCTTAAAGCTTTTTTTTTTTCTCTATCACATTCCTTGTGTGCAAAATCCATTTTGAAAGATTTTTTTTGATCTGTCATATTCCTTGTGTGCATGCGGTCCTTTTCGAATTACGAGTACATATAAATATTTTTGATCCCCTTTTTTAAAGTTCCTTTGAACTTGAATTTAACTTGAGCTCCTGTAAGTTGCGGAGTGAAACGAAGAAAACGAACAAATTAGCTATTCTGAAACTTTTGAATGTTTTGCAAAAGGTTTGACATGGCTGGAGCAGCAGAATGAAGTGATACTGGTGAACTAATAATATTAAACTTCGTGATAGAACGTCAAAGCAAAGGCAATCGAAACTGCAATAAACAAAACATTTTTTTTTTCAAACTCTTGTGATATATGTAAAAGGTACTTAATTTCAAAATTAAAATTCACTTAATTGATTCTTGTTTATATTTTGCTATTGCTTTATTTTTATTAAGCACTTGTTACCATAATAAGAAATATTGCATATATTTCTCCTTAATCTTAAAATTGAAAAATTCTCGATTATCCGAAAGATGGTCGGTCCCAATTACTTCGGATAATCGAAGTTCTACAGTACATAGCTCTATTTATAGAGATGCTGACTCAGAACCAATTCAGTTCAGCAACAGCCAAAGACACAGAAAGGAATATGCAATAGTTATTTCTTTGTTCTCAGTTAATTGCTATCTATATGCCTGCGTCGCATAAAAACAAAATTACTCGCATCAAATGCCAAATAAAGAAAAGTTTTGCTGGAATGCAGTGTTGAAATTAGTCATTTACCATACTATTTGTTAGTTATATACAAAGTATCATTGGCTGGTCATTTTTTTTCTCTATCGGATCGAGTGGAAATATCATAGCAATTTTTAGTGCATAATTTTCACAATGATAAATCAAAGATAGCCATTTTAAATTTTTATTTAGACTGCTAAAAGAATGTCTGAAATATTTAGACATTTAGAAAACATTTGGAACACATTTATTTTTAATAGGTTCTGCAACAGATAGTCGAATATCTATTTTATAAGCACTTACAAAAAAAAAAAAAGAAAAAAAAGAGAAAAAAAAAAGGGTTATTGTAGAACATATTGAAAAAAAGGGATACAATAAGGGGTTAGAGATATCTTTTTCAGTGTTTCACGCCAAATCTATTTTGTTAACTATTTTTTTTTCATTTGGCTATTGTTTTTTATTTCTTATTCGCCAAATCGCTAATGTTCGTCAAAAGCCAGCGAGAACCGTGGGTGTATCCATCTTTAACTCTACCTTATATTCTCCTCAATATTCTAAAGTGTAAAGTATTCGACGTTCTAAAGTGAAGAATTTGATCTCGATGGGTTAATAATGTTGAATTTTATATAGAACATACCGGGTGTCCTAAAATGAATTGACTGATTTTAAAATTCAATAACTTGAAAATGGTGGCAACTATTTAAAAAAAATTTTGCAGGAGGGTTATATAAGATGTCAAGAGTTTTTTTTTTTTTTTTTTTTTTTTTTTTTTTTTTTAACAGCTATTCTCGATGTTAATTTAAAATAGCAGCGAAACATGGCACTGCTAGTATTAGGTGCTAAATCGCAGTCTGATTTTTTCTTTCTCTTCTCTATCAGTATTGATGCGAAAGAAGGAGATTAAATATATGGAATGACTCTCAGTCGCCAATGCAGTTTTGTTCTTAGGGTCCCACTGCATATATTTAATCTTCTTAATGCATCAATATTGAGAAAAGAGAGAGGCCAAAAATCAGACCCCGATTTAGCGCATATTGCAAGCAGCGCCATCTACCACCAACACTTTAAACTAAAATCGAGAATCACAGTAAAAAAAATCCTGACATCTTACATAACACTCCTGCAAGAATTTAATTTTATAGCTGTCACCATTTGCAAGTTATTGAGTTTTAAAATCAGTCTATTTTAGGACTCTGGGTAGATGCATATATACAAAGAAACGTACATTTAAAGATATATATATATATATATATATATATATATATATATATATATATATAAGTTAATCGGCAAAATCGTCATATACGCCCCCCTAATGAATTCTGCTTAAATACGCCCCTGTCTATAGTATTCTGTTGCATTGCCCGTATATTTTATTAGCCTATGATTGTTTGATTGTATTTTGCATGTGATATTACACTTTATAAGCCCATTTTGGTTTTTAAATTTTAAATGATTTCAATTGGTTTAAAATACAGGATAAATATGGCTGCTTTTCCGCATTTTATTGTGTATTTATTTAATTATATTTTTTACAATACTTCTATTGTGTTATGTATCAGAGTACAGCATATCTTCTTATTCATTTATAAATTAAAAATGATTCTATTGTAGCATCTAACTTCATATGTTCATTAAATATCTTAGAATTATAATTTGGAACATTATTATTTTATGGATAGATAACAATTAATGTATAATATTATTACATGCCATCTTTATTTAGAATTTTGGTTAATATTGTTATATGACTTGAAAGTTAAATTTTGATTTAAAATTATTATTATATATATATATATATAGTATATGTGTATATATGTATATATATATATACGTATATGCATACACATATATATATATATTTATCTTTCTAAGTGCATGTAAAGTATTATATGCATTTAAAATCTTATAATTTACAAGTCGCCATTTGGCAACAATTTTAAAAACTTCAAAATACTAAAAAATATAAGAGTGGAAATTTTTTCAATATTTTTCCTGTAATTTATGGCCGTCAAGGAAGCAAATATATTTTTGTTAAGAAAAAATAAAAAATCATGCATTAGAGGGTTAACAAGATGCAAAAATTATGAATTTAAAAAAGTTCTTTAAATTCTTAAATAATAATAATAATTAAATAAGATTTTTCAGTGATTAGCCATAAATTTTTCAATTTACTGCATGACATCATAAACTAGTAAATCTGAAAAAAAATTTCTTCAAAGTAAAAAAATAAAAGAAATAAATAACAAATAAATAAAACATGCTATTATTAACAGATGCTAGTCCTAAAACAAGATACACGCATATATTTTAATACAACTTCAATGTTAAAGCATTTAAATTAAATATTTGGTATTAAAATATATCCCCCCCCCCAACCTCTTTTTTTATTTATTTATTATTATTATTATGTTAAGAAGAAAAAAGAAATACAAAATTAATTAAAAACCCTTCTAGATGTTAATTTTAGAAGATTAGCCAGTAGATGGCGCTCGTTTCTAGAGTGGGAGGAGCCTTGAGTTTGTTTATACCTAGGCGTTGTGCGATTTAGCGCTGACCGCAGAATTCCTGTCTACCCTTCCCACCTGCATTTAGAATGGACTTAACCGCTATCCATCGCTGCCGTAGGGAATAGCGCACGAAAGAGACGCTAGTATGACTCCACCCACTTGAAATGTAGCAACTAATTTGGTCCGGCGAACTTCGGAAAATGCCAAACTGAACGTAACGCCCCTTTGCACAGTAGAATC
Organism: Maratus speciosus; assembly: GCA_963932465.1. Classification (NCBI taxonomy): domain Eukaryota; kingdom Metazoa; phylum Arthropoda; class Arachnida; order Araneae; family Salticidae; genus Maratus; species Maratus speciosus. Next base: position 274,337,246 of record OZ010798.1, read on the forward strand.
GCCCCAGAGTTTTAGGGTACGATTTCAGTAATATTCTGCATCAAACATCGATCCAACCTTATAGGTTAGACACGACAAGAGAAATTAATGAGAAACCTTTGGAAAGCAAGATTGATTATTTATTCTTTTAAAATATATTTCTAAAATTAACTGGTGTGAGATGTAAAAAACTGAAGTCATCCTAAAAGCAGTTCTAACCACGGTAAGTAGACCACTCGGTAGGGTTCCCGCGCAGGTTTCGTTTCTCCCTCTGACGTCACTGGTACCCAAGTCCAGTCTTGGGTAACGCACTTTTCGCTTTGTATAAAGCTTTCCGTTTCATAAAAAGATGTTCAACATTTGTTTAATATCCTGTGTATGATATTACTGAGGTGTGTGACACTTCGAACATCTACTACTTAAACATTTTACAGTTTTTTAAAGCGTAAATCTTCTGTTTTCATTTGGTTATTTGGAAGCATAACTTTCGCCACAATTATCATTATTTTATTTAAACACATATGTAAAAAAGCAATTTTCTTACCTGGTCTGTTGTATTTCAGTATTTTAGACACCGTCTTTTCATAATATTTTTGCAATTTCGCATTAATCCGAAATAGTTTGAGAAAACTCGGAAAATGTTTGCTTTAATTCATAAAACTTTAGAAAAAGTGCACTTATAATTATGTTGTATATTTTAAAATATATATATTATACTCTCATAAAGTTATATTTTATTAAAATTTAAAAATTTATAAATTTTTTTAAATCCCTATTTAATGTTCTAAAAACATAAAACGGATCTAATAATGCTTTTAAAAGTTACGAGTATAACTCTAAAAAACTTTATAGCACTACGTACTTTAAAACACAGGCATTAAAAAATATTATAGCATTTTCAGGGCAACTTTAGATAAATGTAAGAAAAGCTTTTTTGAATTGATACTTGTGATTTTTTCGAATTTACAAATATTTTTTAAAAAAAATGCGTGATAACAAAACGAGTAAACAAAGAAAACAAAAAACTTCTTAAATAGCCGTAATAGCTTAAATAACGTTTTAGATAATAATAATTAAAAAAAAAAACTCTTTAAATTTTTGTATACACTAATACAGAAATTTAAATTATAAAATATTGAAAATATGAGAAGAATAGTCTTTCTACATAGTCTTTCTAGAGAACATATTGTTACGTCCACTCTTATGTAAGAAAGGGTAGCGCAATTTCAGAAAGAACAACTTTTGTTTTAAAATAAACAATTTACTTTATTTGCAAATAATTAGAAAATAAGTTAAAATAGGTATCAAAATATTAATAAATATAGGTCCGTACAACTTTTAACTTTAGAAACAGAATAATCATTGGCACACAAGATTCTGCGATTAACTAACACGATGTCAAGTCTATCTAAGTTATAATCTAGGTATTGGACTTCCGGTTCAGTAAATATTAAACTGTCTAACTCTCAAAGTCAAACAAAAACTAGGTTGTAAACATTCAAAATTTGAAGAAAAAAAAATAGATGTCATATTACGATATTACGGTTAAAAAAATTTAAACAATCAAATATTGTTTTTATGATTAATATACTATATATGCATCCTTAAATTTTTAATACGCACTAAAGTATTATCAGAAAAAATTTAAATTACAAATTGTGAGTGGAATATTATTTTATATGGATTATCTCAATACCTTAAAATAAGTAAAAATTAGGGAATATATTTTCAAATAAAAATTAAGTTTTTATTCTATTGCTACACAAACATATTTTTATTCCCACAATATGCATTTTCGAAACTTCTAGATCGATACCTATTTATTAATCTGATATAAGTTTTTGATTTAAGGTCCCATATTGCTTACAAACCCTTACATTTTATCGAAAAAAAAAAAAAAAGACATACTACAGTGTTTATTTTATTTTTCTTTAGTTTTGGGTACATTTAACTATATAAGTACTCAAAACTAAAACTAATTTCTATAAATTTCAGGAATTGTAACACAACGATTTCTCTAGGCGAAGAATATTTAAGTTCACCTCTTACATACACCTCTTCTGAATATGCAGCTTTATTTTAAAAATAGAATTTTGAGATAACTGGAATTTATATTGTTTCATAATTTCTTTACAACGAGAATTTTTTTATTTTTTACGTACTACATCGCAAAATTTCCCCCCTAACCAGCTGATATACATATATTTTTTATTTAATTTAGCTTAATTTTTTTATTTAATTTCATCTAATATCTGAATGATTTATCAGCGATATAGGAGTGACTGTATTGTTCTTATTAAGAGAGAAGAAATAAATCAGGATTGGATTTATCTTGTTGATCACATTCATTTTTATTTAAGAAAAAGTTTATTTCTTTTCATGTATCTCGACAGCTCATTCTTCTTTCTTTAATTTTTCAGCAATATCATTAGTGAAAAGTAATACTAAAGTAGTAGTAGAGCTGAAAAATTTTATATGGAAACTGATTTATATCTTACAATTTGATTTGGTTTAAGATTAAGCTATTTTGCTTTTAAATTCTTTTAAAAATCTGTTTCTTTAAAGTAAATTGAAAATACTTTTGAATAATAAATGCAAAAATTATCTGATCTTTTGCATGCGTGCAGCAAATGGTTTTCATGCTACAGTATGTGTTAAAAACGATGAAATGAAATTCCTTTGGAATATCTAGAAGAATTAATGCGTTACTAATTAGTTTAATGTCAAATCCTTTTCAAAAACTAACAATAAAAATAAGACATAAAATGATCATGTGAAAAAAAAAATAGTAATAATAACATTTATTGTCAGGAAGAGAAAGAGAGCAATGCGAATAAAAGGAAAAACACAGGGACAGCTTGAATAAGGCTTGAACGGTGGGTGCCAGTGACGTCACGAACTGGACGATCTACTGCGCATCTCGCTCGTGGACCCTACCGTGTATTCTAAGTACTGTGGTTCTAACTACGTCCATTTTTTTTTTCAATACGACTACAATAAACTTCCGATTATCCGCACTCTATCAACAGCCACCTCTTCCACAATGAAAAAACAAACAAACAGACAAAAACCCCAGAAACGAACAATGAAAATTTTAAAAAATCCGAGTGAGAAGGGGTAATTTTGAGTACAAGTGAGAAACAGCAGCTAGAAAGTATTTCGGAGGATGGAATCATAGACTGTCTTAGTTGTGACAAGAATGATATTGGTTATGAAGAATTAACGCATAACGAAATTATTTAAAATATTTTGAATCCAGAGAAATCTGAAGAGGATGAATGTGAACCCAAGTACTTTTATTACGTAGATTTCGTAACATCGCTGCAGTAAAAGCACTAGAAAAACGCAAACAAGAAGTGTAATGGATTACTTTGTATGAAAAGAGGTACAACATGTTTATTCAGTAAAATTCTAAATTTGTCTGATAAATAGATTTCTTATTTATCAGTTACGCTTTTTATAAAAGAAAGCACATAACAAATTAAAAAAATCTTTTCACTATTCTTATTTATAAATTAACATATAGAAATGCAATTTTAGTAACGGTCTTGTACAGTCTTTCGATTATCCGTCTATTTCGATTATGCGCCACATCATCGGTGCTATTCACGTTTTAACGTAATCCCCAATAAAGAATATTTTTTGGAAACACTGGCACAGAACAAAAAAAAAAAAAAAAAAAAAAAAAAAAAAAAATGCAATTTAACAAATTACAACGACCATTTGGAAAATGATTTTTTCAAAGACTAAAAGAATTTAAGGACATAAAAAATCGCACGGAGTTGATCATACATTACGTACGCGATGGATTACATTTTTCGGTACTGTAAATTTTTAAACTTCTGCGGAGCTGGTACGCCATGGATTAAACATTAATATTCCTGTACCAATTTTAAATGAAATTTCATTCTTAACCCCTTCGCGACGGGAGCCTTTTACGAAATGTTTATTACTTTGCTACCGGTTTTAAAAAAACAGAAGATTGTGCCTATTCAAATCGGGAAAATGCTCGGATTAAATAAGGCAAATTTTACAGTAAAATGTTACTGGTGAGGATAAACGAGGATTCTTAGGCCTATTTCCGGCACGTATACGTGTTGCTCGTCCCCAAGGGGTTAAACTTCTAAACATCCCACAATATTACTTTTTACACCGTCGTATAGAGAAAAAAATGTACTTATAAATGCAATTTGTTTCAAAGATGTATCTCAATTTGTTTCTGAGTAAATAATTTTTTTTTTTTTTTTTTTTTTTTGTAGTTTTTATTACTTTTTTGTCATAGTGGCAACAGAAGTATCCATCGCTGTTGAAAGTAAAGGGAAAATACAGATTACTGTATAGACCAATCAGAAAACGAATAAAATGCGGATTCAACTAATAAAAAGCTTCAGATATGTTTTTGATTTCCTGCCTTGACCGAGGACAATAAACATTTTTCCAAATGGTTAAAAAAAAAAAAAAAGAACTGTGGATAATATAATTTTTTTTTATTATTTCAATTAAAAAGGAAGAGGTTTAACGTAGTACAGTGCAACTTCGATTATCCGAGCCAACTGGGACCGCTGGCACCTCGGATATAGGAAATCTCGGTTAATAGAATTTGTGTATAAAACTCGCCGTGCTCGCGAATTTAACGTCTTTTAGAACAAAAAAACTATATTTGAGCTTTGTTACGTCTCCAATCGCCTATTTTGATTTCACCAACTCCAAATTCCTGAGCAATTTTTTTTAACCTTCACCATTATTAATTCTTTTAATAGCATCAAGCTTTTTACCCATCGAAACAGCAACTCTCTTTCTTTTTAACACTTTCCAACAAAGTTGAAAAGTGTTTATGCATTCGGTTTGTCTGGCCGTCTGTCCACGCTCTAACTCCCGTAAATAGACTCGGATGTACATGCAATTGATAATCCATATTTAGGGTCACTTAACCATGTTTGGTATTGCATATGAAGTATGTGGGATTAATATTTCATTTACTGGGCTACCAAAAATAATTTCATTACATTATGGTACATGGTGAAAAATCGTTTGCAGAGTATTTTAATGGCATTACGCTGTTTCAAATGTATTTAAACTGATATAAATCACTAAATTTCACTACGATCACGTTAGAACATGGCATTCATAGCATTTTTTATTCATTTACAGGGACACACAAAAGAAATCGGTTACAGTACTGTCTTTGAGCAATAATTGCTGGAGTGTGGAGTGTGCAGTCTCAAATTCGGCATGCGCTTTTAAATTTAGATAATCTTTTGCACGTTACTCGTTATGTATCAATTCTATACCTCATATACAGGGCTGCCCAAAAGTATTTAGGTACCATTCTCGTTATTAGAGGAACTTGCTGAAGGGGAATTTTCAATTGAAATATATGTATTTCTTAAGTGAACAAAATTTTGGCATGCATGTAGTTAATAGATTCAAATCTATAAATCATATACATAGCTGCTGAAACAATTCAGATAATTTTCCGATTGTAGATGAGAACAGCTGAAATTGGGTTTTGAAATGTGTTATGCTTTTCCATATGGCTGAATTAGACTTAATATTATAATTTTTTAAACGTTTTGTGCAGTTTTGTTACACTATTCTGAATGTGTTGGAAAGTGTTTCATATTCTAAGCTGAACACATGATTTTTTCTTTCTTGTTTAATTATAATTCCCTTTTCCGAAATCTTTTTAAAGCTGATCAAATTAGCCTACTTTTAGAGTCTGTGGTGTTTGAACGGGGGTTGGCGAGCGTAGCTTGTAGAGTATTATACAAAATTGTAAAGTGCACTAACTTTATAAAAATCTATTTTCGGACATCTGAAGCCTTTTTAATTTTACAAAATCTACGAATTTCATTTTAACAATAAACATGTGAAATTACTGAAATGATAAATAAAACTTTGGTATGAAAAATGAACTCTGCATTGACGTATGTTAAGAATTCTATGAATAATTTACATTAAATGCTGTGTTGGACAAAAATATAAATAAAATAATCATTTTAAGCCCGCTGTATAAGTAATTTTGACTTTTGGGTATGTTGCAGATATGTAACACGATGATACAAAGGGTTAAAATCATTCTACCCTATTTGTTACTTTGAAGTAATAATAAATAAACAATCTTCCAAATCCTCTTTATCATGCCCATACCCTCTTCGAAACATTGCTGCCGAAGCATACAAGTTTAAAATCTTAAAACCCTTTTTTTTTCTAATGCTCCGATTGTTATTTTGCCATACTCATAAATATTAACTAATGAAATCATAACGCGCTGCGAAAGCAAAGGTGTAAGACTATCTGCTTGTTTATTTATTTTTTCTTTTTTACCCGACTGAAAAGAAGGATTATGTGTTTCACGAGTATCTAGGTATGTGGATTTTTTTATACCCTCGAAATATCCCAACCGCTGGATGGATTTTAATGAATGAGGTCTCTATCGATTCGTCTTAACCGTCCGATGGTTATAGGCTAGGTTTTGTTTTTATAAATTCAAACTGGCGGCCGTAAAATACAAAATGGCGGTAGAGACGAAAAAAAAATTACGTACCATATTGACTGGCAAATCATTGGATAGGTCTTTCAAAATGAAGACGATGTTTCATTGACTATTTTACAGTCAGAATCTCCGTTTAAATATTATACAACCTGTAAGTTGTGTAGGTAGGAAATCTAACTTTACTGCAACTCAAACCATCATAGACATCTATAGGCCTCATCAAAACAGTGTTTATAGATAGGAACTAACAATGAAACACTATTTAAAAGTCATCAATACAAGTAAATAAAAAGAATGTATGTAAGTAATATAAAAAATAGTTTTACATTGATGAGAAATAATTAATTAGTTCGCTTTTCACGCAGTCGTGTTTTTTGATTTTTTAAATTTAATTGATTTATTAATAGATATATTTTAGTGTCACGCAAACATAATAAACATTCCCTTGAGTATATTTTTCATAATATACTCACTATTCCAAGTGCGCATATATATATTTATTTTGTATAATACCTACTGAAAGTACGTAGTTTTCTTTAGAATTTTGTGAAATATTTCTTGAAGGCTTCCCTAAGTGTTTGCTTTTTGCTCCTGTATATACTAAACTTAATTCAAGATACGCATGCGATTTTACATTCTTTTCTACCTGATTATTTTTTATTCCATACAAGTGCAATTGTTTATTTCCACGAGTTAATTGCTTTGCAAAAGAACATGTCTTATAACATGTAACTGCATTCATTCACCATCTACTAATTCCCTTACTATCTTACGAGAACTATACGGTACTATTTATCCACTTCTTAAAATTTCCTTAATGTTTGCAATTCCACAGAAAAGTCCCTTTTTTTGGAGGGGAGAGTAAAATTAGTAATGCAGTCAAGCTTCCCTTTAACGAAGTTTTCTACTTAACGGAATTTTCTGCTGAACCTTGACTTTGAACACCTTTAACATGTAAAGTATTCTCAATATGGCGAAAAATATAAGGTTAGTTGGGGCAACTGGGCCAGGATTTTACAATGTGACTCTGGAGCTTCTGATAATTCAGCTTTAAAAAGCTAATGTTCATTTCAATTAAAGTCTGAACTTCTGTAAATGTGTTCAGTTAGGTTCCTTCTATCAGGCAGAAATGCTCAAAATTATATTTTAATATTAAAAAATATAAAAATATTCATATTTCATCTTTCTTTCCTCATGGGTCCAGTTGCCCCATAAAAATGGGGTAAGTGGACCAGGAGGGTCTATGTTCCACACGCGTTGATTTTTTTCATATTGTATATCAGGTCCTGTTTGAAAAAGTGTAAACAACTTAAAAAAATTTAAACCAAATTTTTGATCATGTAAATTATATGTCAATAAAGAGCGTTGTAAGGGAAACATTTGCTGTCTAAAAAAAGCACTAAATGTGAAAATGTGAAAATATTCGTTTTATTTATACAAAAAACATAAAAATTAAGTAAGTACTTATGTACTTTAGTATAAGTAATAAGTTAAAAGTAACATGGGTATTTTAAGGAAAAAAAATAGTTAGGTAAATCTATGAACAAACGGCTACGTAAGTACTTAAGTACTTTATCTGTATCTAGGAGTCGCATTATAAAGGGAAAATTTTATTACCATACCTGAACTCTTAATGAGTTACCTTACCTTCATTATTATTTTATTTAACCTTTTCCAAAGAAAGGTGCGATGAAGATATTATTTTAAAAATAGTGGTAGGAACAATAAAAGTTTCCCCATAGAATGCGACCGCTGTTATCGTACAATAAGGGATGAGATTTCCGCGTTTTTGTACACCAGTATTTTGTTAGAGAAAATGTTATTTCATTTAATCGGAACATTTTTGCGATTTAACAGAACAACATCTTCTCAAAAATATACTGGTGTACAAAAAAGCGGAAATCTCATCGCTGCGTACAATTTCAAAGTTTGGCTATCTCGCTTTCAGGGGCAAGGTACTTGCATTCGTAAAATGTTGAAATAATTTAATAGCACCAGTATTTACAAGAGAATCTATTTGAAAACAAGTAAAAGTATATTTTCGCGTACTTAATAAAGGGGAAATTTTCATTATAAAATTCCGGTGCCAAAGTGGAAATTAGGAATTAAAATTATGTGATGCCATAACGGCATCACCGCCTCTCAAAGAGCCAAAGAATTTGGTTTGATACCACTCAATATGCTTTTTTTTAATTTTTATTACGTAATTTTAATAAGGTATTCTATAATTTTCTTAACTGTGAGCAAAAAACAATGGAGAAATTTACTTCCCGTTGTAAGAGAAACTCAAAAAAATTATTTATAATTATTGGGGTAACTGGATCCAGCATGGTCCAGTTACACCGGATACATGTTCCAATTATCCCATTCTTGAAAAATTTATGGGGTAACTGGAACACCGGGCATACATTTGAAACATGAAGTAAATATGTATAGATACTTAATAATATTAACGTAGCTATATGCCTAATCTTTAAAAAAAAAAAAAGATTGTTTAATAAAAGTACTTACAGTTTTTTAATAAAAAGCCGAAGAAGTTCAACCAAATTGACGATGTTTTTTAGAACAGAAACTTTAATTTTCGAAAACCTATCACAGCAAAGAGAGAGTTATGATTGAGTTTACACGCGTTGTTTTAGGAAGTAGAGGTTAAGGGTGTATTCCAATCCTTATTTATTTATCTGATGCTTCTGAGGGATATCTTAAGGAAGGATATCTTAAGGATCTGATATCCTTATTTATTTATTTATCTGGGCTTATTTTCTGATTTATTTTTAAATTCATGTTTGGTCTCAAACGCATCAAACTGGAAAATTCCCTTATTCAGAAACTACATAATGTGCCGTGCTTGCCGATTTTTTGATAAATGCAAAAAATATTGTAAAAAATGCTATCAAAGTTGGCATTTTTAACCAAATTTTCCGAAGCGGGAGATCTGGGAATGAAAAAAAATGGTCATACTGAGAAAATAATTGTTTAATACTCAAATTCTAATGAATTTAGCAAAAAATTAAATCACACGGCCGGTGATAGATCTCTTCAAAAATCCCCTCAGCAAGTTTCGGGTCTTTACTTTTAAAAATGAGTCTGAAAATTTCTCAGAAAATTTCGAGCTGTTGAGGGTGGAAAAATATTTTTTCGAATACACCCTTAAGGGGCATTGTTTAATAAAGCTAAAACTTAAAATACATCAACGGTTTTTTGTAAAATAGACTATGGCCCAGTTACCTCGTGGGTCCAGTTACCCCAACTAACCTTATTCCATAGAACGAAGTTTATTCCACTTTCGTACGTGTACAACATTCAAACGGAGAGGTTGCTATTGCGATGGATGTACGAATTTATTTGAGCGAATTGTACGAAAATTAAATTATTTATTTAATCATTTCCATCCAAAAAATTCTAAGACTTCGATACTATAAGAATGGTATTCCAATTTTACAAAAACATAAGTCTCACGAAAATGTTGCAGATGAATTGCTCGGATACTTACAAAAGTGCGAAAATTTTTATGAAAAATGTATCTTTTATAATACACTTGTAAATAGTAATGTTACAGACATTTTAAAAGTTAATTTGGAATACTGAGAAAAAAGAGAAAATGTACACTACGCTTCAGTTTTTGTTTACTTCTCTTTATTATGTGTTTTTTTAGACACTATTCTAATTAAATTTTCTCATATGTCCATATTGCATAAAACAAAAGTTACTTCAGTTACTGCCCGAATTAAAATACATTTTTCCAATATTTCCATTTTATAGGTATTTCTCATTTTATGCATGTGTATTTCATTATACAAATTTCAGTTGATTTCTATTTAGCGAATTTTCTTCATAACGAACTGTTTAAGTACAACAATGAGACTTCGTTAAATTGAAGTATCACTGTATATTTAATTTAAGTGTATGATTGGAAAGGTTGATATTTTTATGTTCTTAAAAAAAAAAAAAAAAAAAAAAAAAAAAAAAAAAAAAAAAAAAACCTAAAAAAGAAGGCATTGCAAACTACTGTTCACAAACTAAATTAAGTGCCATTATAATCTTTAAAAAGTGATAATGTTAAGTCAGTTACACAATAAAAATTACGTCAGTTACAAATGTAAATGCCATTTTTTTATTGTTCAGAAATTAATTAAACAAATTATTATTATAACTTGTCATTACTTAGTGCTGTTAAGAACATAAAATCACTTTTTTTTTACTGTATAATTTTGATAATTTTTACACTTCAATGAAGACAGAAAATATGTTTGTCTATTTTATGTTACACCCGTTACAAGATTTTGAAATTAAATTTTTAGCACTGAATTAGAGATTGAAATAATCTGCAGGTACTTGGGTATAAAGTCTTTAATAAGAAATATTTTAAATTATAAATATTTGTTCTATCTTTATTAGTAGATTTTCTACAGAGTTTTAGAAAACAACATTCGATCATCAAGTGTTACATCAGTTACGATGGAATTAACCTGCTTAGCCTCGAATTTGCAGTATACGGCGAGAGAGACACTACTTCATTCTTAACACATTCACAACGGGAAACGAGAATTCTCGTTTTCATTCAAAAAAAAAAATTGACTAAGGTCGTGGCTTCTACCTTACAAAAAATGCATTTATATCTTGTGGTCCATATTTTTTTAGATTGTAAGACATTTTATATTAAATTCGTACATTGAAAGATATTTACCGATGTATAAACTTGGGAAACCTATCTAAAACACCAATTTACAAAAGACTTTCAGAACAGGGATGAGCTTCTACTATTTTAAAATTAAGATTTGATAAAAATTTCCCGTCGGCAATGTGTTAACTTAATTGTAATTCTTGTGTGTGTAAACCCCCTCACCCACATTGTCATTGCAAATATATTTCAAAGTGTATATTTTAATCCGTTCCCTACCCAGCGATAGATAATACAACTATTGTTTGTTTTCGGATAGCAAAACCCTCCGCGCTATTGCGCATGCGTCAGGTCTGCTTTGATTTTATCAAAATAGGAGTGAGTGGAGTTTTGGGGAAATAATATCGATTTATGTAAAAACGTTTTTGTAGTTAATATTTATAAAAACGAAAACGCTTAAAAATTAAAAAAAGTTATACAGCATTTTTGCTTTTCGCGAAAAAAAATATTGTTATTATTATTATTTTTGAAAATGATATTAAAAAAGTTTACTTGTTACAATATACCTTTAAATGTTATCGGCCTCATCTGCTGAAATTCATCTACACCTGTTTTTTCAAAGACATTCTTTTTAACTCTTTTTTTTTAGGTGAACAAAAATCAGGATTACACTCATCTCCTGCTTCTCGATGAATCTTTTTAATAGTCGTACTAGAAGCCCCGGCAATTTGACTGGCTTGTTTTGTAGAATGAGCTATCGGAACAATTAATTCTCCTTTTCTGCTTCTTGATCACAAAATTGAATGACATTATATATAATTTTCTTACTACCGCTCCTGAAAGATTTATTTCTTCTCAAACTAATCATTTGAGCGCTAAATATAGAAGTTTTAATTTGTATTAAAACGAGATTTAAAAGAATTTTAATCTTTGATCGGAGGTAAAAAATACTCCCTCTGTCCGAAATTAGTTGCTACATTTGCTTACTTTTGTACTGGTTATTGATATTGATGATTTTATGATTTTGTTTGAACATTTTTCAGAGATTTCAGGGTGCTATTCTATCAATCAACGACATTTACTTACCAAGCATTCCCTCCGTCTCTCAGCCCCAACAGTGGCCGAGAGGTTCTGCTCTCAAAGCTGGTACACGGGAGGTGGTGGGTTCGAACCCAATCGCGCCCGTCGGCCTAATCGTTCGGAGTTTTCGTGGTTTTCTTCGAGCCGTGGATTTTCCACGCGTAAATACGGATTAGGTTCCCTTAGAAAGACCCCCATGGAGGGCACTTCCCCCCTGGGCCTATATCCCTCGTGGAGATAATTGGCCGTCACAAATCAACCCCAACCCTCCGTCTCTCATTAAATAAGTCCCAAATTAGTTTTAAGAAAATCCAGTGTTCGAACCCTCTTAAGCCACGTCCCATTTTGTAAGTATTCTTCCACCAGTAATCGCATAAAACTACCTTCTAACTAATGAATCGTTAATTCTTTAGGAAGAAAATTATGATAAACTGGTGGTAGAGTCCTCACAGAATGGTGTCGATCTACTAAACTGCGTCGGAAGCTATTCATGACTCCACCCACTTGAAATGTAGCAACTAATTTGGTCCGGGAAACTTCGGAAAATGCCTATCTGAACGTAACGATCCTTTGCACAGTAGAATCGTCCCAGAGTTTTAGGGTACGATTTCAGTACTTTTCTGCATCAAATATCGATCCAACTTTATAGGTTAGACACGACAAGAGATATCGACGAGAAACATTTGGAAAGGAAGATTGATTATTTATTCTTTTAAAATATATTTCTAATATTAACTGGTGTGAGATGTAAAATATTGAAGTCATCATAAAAGCAGTTATAACTATGTCCATTTTTTTTTTCAATACGACTACAATAAACTTCCGATTATCCGCACTCTATCAACAGCCACCTCTTCCACAATGAAAAAACAAACAAACAGACAAAAACCCCAGAAACGAACAATGAAAATTTAAAAAAACCCGAGTGAGAAGGGGTAATTTTGAGTACAAGTGAGAAACAGCAGCTAGAAAGTATTTCGGAGGAATGAATCATAGACTGTCTTAGTTGTGACAAGAATGATATTGGTTATGAAGAATTAACGCATAACGAAATTATTTAAAACTAGCCGGCTATGCCCGCTGCGCTGGTCCATTTTTCCAAGTGAACCTTGAATCAAACGAATGATGAATTTGATCTTGTGATTTAAAGATATAAGACCTTTAACTGAACGTCCTTCCGCAGTGCTGAATCGATATGAACGCCATTGTGCTATTATATTTTCTAATGGGCAGACAAAATTTCAGCTGTTACGGTCTAACTCAAGATTATCCCCCACAGTAGTATTTGGTAAAGAATGATAGCACAATATACGATATTTCATTTTGTGTCAGAGCATTCTCTTTAGAAAGAGCCAATATGGTGAAAGTTCCGATCACAGAATTTTCCTCATCTATATTTTTAAATTATTTAATGAAAATGTATTTTAAAGTCTCAGTTTAACCTGAAGCTATAAACCAGTTTTTTTTTATTGTGTATTGTCCCATGTTATACAATATAGCCTCCATGCTGCAATGTGCAATGTAAATGTTTAGTACTTTTCTGGTATTTCAACACCATTGTCGCCAAGCGCAATTGTTGGCACCAAACGAAACATTTAAAAAAATAATAACATTGTTGGCGCGAAAGTTATCATTTTAAAAATATATCATTTCAAAATTACAGAGTTTCGAGAACTATTTTATTAAATGAATACAAATATATACTGAAAATAAAAACACAAATAAATATTATACAATAAAATATTTTATTTTAAATAGCAATTTAAACTACACAATGAAATTGTGTCTCTGAGCAATGCTGTAAACATTTCCATATTTGAATCAGCGAAAAATGAAATTATAACTTAATTTTACTTAATAATAAAAAATATTTTCGATTGGAAAAATAGTAAATGAAATAATGCATTGTTACGACTAAATAATAATTGAAACCAAAAGTGATCCACGTTCAAAAAATAGCAAGTTACAATGTTTGGCGCAATTCGGGCATCAGAAAGTGAGATTTTTTGCCAAATGGTATAAGCAGTTATGAAAAAAAACTTGATGGGCTATTTCTCTTTAATATATTTATTTTAAATGTATGTATATTATTAATGCTTTTTCATACATGTTAAATGGGTTTCGATATAAAATTAGATAATTGGCTTATTACGTTAAGTAAATTGTAAAAAAAAAAAATAAAAAAAAATGAAAAAAATGTATGTGTTTATGAAATGAAACAGTGAATAGGGTATTAGAAAATATATTACCAAATTTCCTTTTCCGCCAAGGCTATTTTTCCTATTTCGCCAAGCTACCGATATTAAAAAAGTACCAAAAAATCTTTGCATGTTCAGGTTTGAAATAAATGACACAATAGCAAACATTTTGGTAGTTGGTTTAGTGTTGGTGTAATGTAAATTTTGAAAAATGTCTCCAAAAAATGTGTCCCAAATTACTCCATTTCTCTTTAAAACTCGATTATGGAATAGGTCCGCTTTAAAAACAAAGTATCAACTTAACTTCTTTTATTAAGTTAATTATCCATCAAACCACGACCGGTAACATATGCCATTTGTTTGTAGACTGGATTATGTAGTTTATTGGTACCAAATATTTCAATTGTCTGTAGACTCGATCACATAATTTATTTCCCAATTTATGCATACTTTACAAACTAAACCTACTTTCCAATTTTCCTGATTTTTTTTTATCAATAGTTGTAGTTAGGTGTATATATGTTTGTCACTGTCGCGGTATTTTAGTTTGATCTGCGAAATATTATTATAATATTCAATATTAACACTATTTCTGATATTATTAACAGTCATAGAAGCGGTCTTTTTTGGGTCCCCAATAATTTTTTAAATTATTTCTGTGATAGGTTGCCTGAAAAATCTCAAGGAAAAACGGTACTTTTATGTTAGCCGGCCACCTCTGATAAACAACAAAGTATTGTTCCCATTGCCATTCATTTAAAATATAAAGCTTTCATTCTTTTAATTTAAAATACACATATGTTAAATATACATATTACATACCTTTAAAATAGTTGCTTTTCACCCATTTCATAAAAAATTCAAAAGGATAAAAATAACCAATAATGCTATAAACAAAAATATTCTACTTCATCATCAATGTATTGTTTCTAATTTACACATGTGAAAAATAAAATATGCCCTTGAAAAAAAAAAAAAAAAAAATGCTATTGGCGAGATTTGTGCCCGGCTAACTTAAAAGTCCGAGAAAAAACATCATCGCGTAGCTGGTTTTTACGAAATTTGTATGTGAAATCTAAAACGAAAAAATTTGTAAGGAAATTGTGTTAGTCAAAATAGAAACCACTCCGACGCCTATATTAGTGAACAATCAAGTTTGATGTCAAATATCAGTCAGGAATTGTTTGATTAAACCCATTTAACGAATATTTCTCCCCAAATCGACGATGGTTAGTCAAATAGCAATGCTGTCATTTGAGATCTGTCATAAACGGGTTCACCTGATTACATAATTTTCTATACTTTTCCAGTGTAGGGATCATTGTCGGGTTTTTTTTTTTTTTTAAAGAATGGCGGAATTCGGACTTCAAAAAGTGAGATTTGTGGACAAATGATATGAACAGCTATGAAAATAAATATGATGAACTTTTATGCTTTTTTGCCTATGTATTCATATAATAAACTTTTTAATGAAATATATTATTACTATTGTTATTTATATTCAATTTAATTCTGTTTTTATATATAAAGAGATAAATGGCTTCTTTATAGTAAATAAATTCTATAATTATTGAACAAAAAACCACTCATTGAAACATTACTTCTTCCGTCAAGCCCATTTTCTGCATCTCGCCAAGGGATTGCCAAGGATCGCCAAGGATATTGGAAAATTACCAAAATTTCCCCCATTGATATATAACTAAGCAATGTAGAACAATATATTATATGCTAAAGCTGTCTTTGAAAAATTATCAAACTAACAATGCAAACCCAGAAAAAACAGTATATTAGAACTTTTTAAAAAGGTAAATTTTTGATAATTGGAGTCACCAGATTCCACAATTGTCCCCATAGCTGAATAGCTGAGCAAGGTAGAAGGATATGTTAGATACTTAAACCCTCTCTGTAAAATTATCTGATTTGAAGTGCAAGTTCTATCGAAATACATTCGGCAGAATCTTTTCAAAAGATTATTTTTTCATAATCTGGTTCATCTCATTAAGGAACTTTAAACCAGAATTCGATACCTAAGCAAGGTAGACAACGTAGAATAATATGTTATATACTAAAACCTTCCAAAAAAAATCATATCTAACAGTGCAAGTTCAGCAGAACTCGAGTTATAAGCAACCGGAACGAAATTTCCATTTGTATTATATGTTTATATATATATGTATATACACACTAGGGGGCTCTGCCCCCTGCAAGCTACGCTCGCCAACCCCCGTTCAGACACAGCAGAATCTGAAAATCTAAAAATCTAATGGGTTTTAAAAATATTAGAGAAGATTAAATTATACTGAAAAAGCTGTGCAGATCTCCCTGTAAACGGGTTTCCATTCAATTCCCTTTGATTGCAAAAATTTAACGGAGAATCAGTTGCTGTTAAGACATCCAATGGTTGTTTTCGTTTTTTATTAAAGAGGATCAGTTAAACATTTGAAAAGAAGCTAAAATAAAATGAATTAAGCATTCAGAGTCTTTGTCAACCGATATTTTAAAACAATCTCTATAACAATAGCCTAAATCATGTGACTATCATCAAGAGTTCCGGGCGGAACACTTTGCTTTTTATACTCTAGGTGTCATTTTGATACTTTAATGTTATCCAGGCACAGGTGATAAGTCGCCAAATATTATTCTATCCCCATCATTTCATCTATATTATAATAGTTCAAGTCATCAAATGCCATAAACAAATACGATCTGATCCCTTCGCCTTTCATATGAAAGTTTGGAACAAATGTCATATACAAACAAATGTCATTTGGGGAACGCATCAACAGCATAAACAACAACATCCGGCTTACCATATCAAGCAAAATAACGATACTTTGGCGCCAGTTAAGTACCCGTTACGTATATGACATTAGCGTCAGAAAAAAAAAATTACGCCAATATGGGGCCGTATATGACATCTGTGCCGAAAGAAAAAAAAGCCGGATGCAAATCTCGCCAATATCTTTTTTTCAACTCGCCAGTTAGCATTTTTTTTTTTTGTTCGAGTGGTAAATTAAAACATTGATTTGAAGTTGAAATTAAACGTCATGGTTTGTTATATAATTTAATATTTCACCAGATGTCATATACGCACGCATGATATATGGCGTATACGTATGTTTGGCATGATTTTATTTATTTATTTATTTATTTTATTTTATTTTTTTTTTTTTTTTACGAAAATTTGGCGAAAGCCTCGTTTTCGAATACCAGTTACATATGTATTTTTGGTACTACTTAGTTATAACGTCGACAAAAAATTTATCACGAACTATAAGATTAAATGTCAATAATGCTTGATCGTAAATGTCACATTCACTTGACTTTTAGCAAGTTACACGTGTTTACGTCATCAAGTAATTTTTATTTCGACGTCTTATTTTTATATTTTTTAATGTTATACTAATTTATTTGTTCTTCCGCTACTTAAAATAAAAATTTTGTCAATCTGTACAATTTGGCGAGTGGTTTGGCGATTTATATAATTTGCGAAATTGGGTGACGGAATAACTACTACATTGTACCGTATTTTTTAACTATTTTCTATTATTTTCAAAAGAAAATACCAAAAAAATAATTAATTACTATAGAACAAAATAATTCATATAAATTTAAAAAAGAAATAAAAGTAAATATACATTTATTATTAGATAAACAACAATAGCCGGGTTACCATGTCTATCAAAATAATGCCATTTGTGCGCCAATTAGGTACCCCGGTGCGTATATGACATCTGTGTCTAATATTTTTCTTTTAGTTTAGTTAAAAAAAAAAAAAAAAAGAAGTGAAAGCCATCAATTTAAATGTTTCATTTTTAAATGAAAGTTTTGTATTTAATAAAATGATAACGAAATACAAAAAAAAAAAAAAAAAAGCATTGTTCTCAGCATAGATTTAAAGGAGGCCCAACTGTCGCCAAATTAATTTAAAATAGTAACCTTTTCTGAATTATGAAAAAAAAAAAAATCTGTTATGATTAAAATTTGAGTTTGCCATCATTAGAAAAAATGTATTTAAAATTAGAAAAAAATTAATATCTCGAAAACTAATTCGAATTTGAAAATTCTAATACCAGTTTTGAGATCTGTGGATCAACACGGATTTTTGGTGTTAATTTCATCGCAAAGTATTCCATATTTTAGGAGAAATCGCTGTGAAACAAAATCAGTTGTTTAATCGGTCGATTCAAAGAATCGATACATTTCAGGCGTTTCATATATTCGTTTCATAAATTCGTTTCATTAGGATTTTATATATATAGGGTAGATATATATGTGTGTGTATGTGTGTGCAGTAGAATTAGATTACTCCAAAAGGGCTGCCATCCCCTTGAAAAATCACCAGTATTGTAAACGTCGCTCAAACCAATGGCATGCTTATGCCTTTTTGGCTTAAAATCATATTATTTGGCGATAAAATCAATATCGTATATAAACATACAACATGTAATACACAAGTACCATTATTTTAAGCCTAATGATGGATGCGTTTGATGAAAATAAAAAAATAATATCAGTCTAAAATTGTCTTATCAAATTTTCTGGCGCATTTTTCTTAACCTGACGCAATAGATAAATCGCCAAATGTTGTTTAAAACTGCAATCTTTTTTACTGAATAAATTTGTACGCATTACGAATATTCTCTTTCTTATTTAAATTAAATATTTTCGTTTTATAATATTACCACTCGTCAAAACTGTTTTTCATTTTCTCTTTTTCATCTTTTTCTTTCCTTTTAATTAAAATTAGTAATAGTTTTTTCTTTTATTTTTCAAGATGTAATAGCCGTTTCAATTTTTTTTTATCAACGATAAATTTCGCCAAGAAATAAAATGGTAAACCTTATCGTCCAAAATAACAGAACTTTCCGTCATAATTTTATAACGAATCTCGGTAGAATGATGTGTTATATCTTAAAACCTTCCATGAAACGATACCTATATAACGCTATAAGTTCCGTAAAAATCCATGCAGTAGAACTTGAAATCTAGGCGTTCGAAACGAAATTTCCATTTGGATTTTATATATATAATGGATATTTTGAATCCAGAGAAATCTGAAGAGGATGAATGTGATGAATCGGGGAAAGATCATACAGGAGACAGTCACGCACACTATGCTCTGTAAATGCATTAATTGGTTTGAGATGCAAGACATGAAGCAGATGCAACCCAAGTACTTTTATTACGTAGATTTCGTAACCTCGCTGCAGTAAAAGCACTAGAAAAACGCAAACAAAAAGTGTAATGGATTACTTTGTATGAAAAGAGGTACTACATGTTTATTCAGTAAAATTCTAAATTTGTCTGATAAATAGATTTCTTATTTATCAGTTACGCTTTTTATAAACGAAAGCACTTAACAAATTTAAAAAATCTTTTAACTATTCTTATTTATAAATTAACATATAGAAATGCAATTTTAGTAACGGTCTTGTACAGTCTTTCGATTATCCGTCTATTTCGATTATGCGTCACATCATCGGTTCTATTCACGTTTTAGCGTAATCCCCAATAAAGAATATTTTTTGGAAACACTGGCACAGAACAAAAAAAAAAAAAAAAAAAAAAAAAAAAAAATGCAATTTAACAAATTACAACGACCATTTGGAAAATGATTTTTTGAAAGACTAAAAGAATTTAAGACATAAAAAATCGCACGGAGTTGATCATACATTACGTACGCGATGGATTACATTTTTCGGTACTGTAAATTTTTAAACTTCTGCGGAGCTGGTCAAACATTACGTACGCCATGGATTAAACATTAATATTCCTGGACCAATTTTAAATGAAATTTCATTCTTAAACTTCTAAACATCCCACAATATTACTTTTTACACCGTCGTATAGAGAAAAAAATGTACTTTTAAATGCAATTTGTTTCAAAGATGTATCTCAATTTGTTTCTGAGTAAATATTTTTTTTTTTTTTTTTTTTTTTTTGTAGTTTTTATTACTTTTTTGTCATATTGGCAACAGAAGTATCCATCGCTGTTGAAAGTAAAGGGAAAATAAAGATTACTGTATAGACCAATCAGAAAACGAATAAAATGCGGATTCAACTAATACAAAGCTTCAGATATGTTTTTGATTTCCTGCCTTGACCGAGGACAATAAATATTTTTCCAAATGGTTAAAAAAAAAAAAAAAGAACTGTGGGTAATATAAATTTTTTGTATTATTTCAATTAAAAAGGAAGAGGTTTAAAGTAGTACAGTGCAACCTCGATTATCCGAGCTAACTGGGACCGCTGGCACCTCGGATATAGGAAATCTCGGTTAATAGAATTTGTGTATAAAACTCGCCGTGCTCGCGAATTTAACGTCTTTTAGAACAAAAAAACTATATTTGAGCTTTGTTACGTCTCCAATCGCCTATTTTGATTTCACCAACTCCAAATTCCAGAGCAATTTTTTTTTTATCTTCACCATTATTAATTCTTTTAATAGCATCAAGCTTTTTACCCATCGAAACAGCAACTCTCTTTCTTTTTAACACTTTCCAACAAAGTTGAAAAGTGTTTATGCATTCGGTTTGTCCGGCCGTCTGTCCACGCTCTAACTCCCGTAAATAGACTCGGATGTACATGCAATTGATAATCCATATTTAGGGTCACCTAACCATGTTTGGTATTGCATATGAAGTATGTGGGATTAATATTTCATTTACTGGGCTACCCAAAATAATTCCATTACATTATGGTACATGGTGAAAAATCGTTTGCAGAGTATTTTAATGGCATTACGCTGTTTCAAATATATTTAAACTGATATAAATCACTAAATTTCACTACGATCACGTTAGAACATGGCATTCATAGCATTTTTTATTCATTTACAGGGACACACAAAAGAAATCGGTTACAGTACTGTCTTTGAGCAATAATTGCTGGAGTGTGCAGTTTCAAATTCGGTATGCGCTTTTAAATTTAGATAATCTTTTGCACGTTACTCGTTATGTATCAATTCTATACCTCATATACAGGGCTGCCCAAAAGTATTCAGGTACCATTCTCGTTATTAGAGGAACTTGCTGAAGGGGAATATTCAATTGAAATATATGTATTTCTTAAGTGAACAAAATTTTGGCATGCATGTAGTTAATAGATACAAATCTATAAATCATATACAGAGCTGCTGAAACAATTCAGATAATTTTCCGATTGTAGATGAGAACAGCTGAAATTGGGTTTTGAAATGTGTTATGCTTTTCCATATGGCTGAATTAGACTTAATATTATAATTTTTTATAAATGTTTTGTGCAGTTTTGTTACACTATTCTGAATGTGTTGGAAAGTGTTTCATATTCTATGCTGAACGCATGATTTTTTCTTTCTTGTTTAATTATAATTCCCTTTTCCGAAATCTTTTTAAAGCTGATCAAATTAGCCTACTTTTAGAGTCTGTGGTGTTTGAACGGGGGTTGGCGAGCGTAGCTTGTAGAGTATTATACAAAATTGTAAAGTGCACTAACTTTATAAAAATCTGTTTTTGGACATCTGAAGCCTTTTTAATTTTACAAAATCTACGAATTTCGTTTTAACAATAAACATGTGAAACTACTCAAATGATAAATAAAACTTTGGTATGAAAAATGAACCCTGTATTGACGTATGTTAAGAATTCTATGAACAATTTACATTAAATGCTGTGTTGGACAAAAATATAAATAAAATCGTCATTTTAAGCCCGCTGTATAAGTAATTTTGACTTTTGGGTATGTTGCAGATATGTAACACGATGATACAAAGGGTTAAAATCATTCTACCCTATTTGTTACTTTGAAGTAATAATAAATAAACAATCGTCTAAATCCTCTTTATCATGCCCATACCCTCTTCAAAACACTGCTGCCGAAGCATACAAGTTTAAAATCTTAAAACCCTTTTTTTTTTCTAATGCCCCGATTGTTATTTTGCCGTACTCATAAATATTAACTAATGAAATCATAACGCGCTGCGAAAGCAAAGGTGTAAGACTATCTGCTTGTTTATTTATTTTTTCTTTTTTACCCGACTGAAAAGAAGGATTATGTGTTTCACGAGTATCTAGGTATGTGGATTTATTTATACCCTCGAAATATCCCAACAGCTGGATGGATTTTAATGAATGAGGTCTCTATCGATTCGTCTTAACAGTCCGATGGTTATAGGCTAGGTTTTGTTTTTATAAATTCAAACTGGCGGCCGTAAAATACAAAAGGCGGTAGAGACGAAAAAAAATTACGTACCATATTGACTGGCAAATCATTGGATAGGTCTTTCAAAATGAAGACGATGTTTCATTGACTATTTTACAGTCAGAATCTCCGTTTAAATATTATACAACCTGGAAGTTGTGTAGGTAGGAAATCTAACTTTACTGCAACTCAAACCATCATAGACATCTATAGGCCTCATCAAAACAGTGTTTATAGATAGGAACTAACAATGAAACACAATTTAAAAGTCATCAATACAAGTAAATAAAAAGAATGTATGTAAGTAATATAAAAAATAGTTTTACATTGATGAGAAATAATTAATTAGTTCCCTTTTCACGCAGTCGGGTTTTCTGATTTTTTAAATTTAATTGATTTATTAATAGATATATTTTAGTGTCACTATTCCAAGTGCGCATATATATATTTATTTTGTATAATACCTACTGAAAGTACGTAGTTTTCTTTAGAATTTTGTGAAATATTTCTTGAAGGCTTCCCTAAGTGTTTGCTTTTTGCTCCTGTATATACTAAACTTAATTCAAGATACGCATGCGATTTTACATTCTTTTCTACCTGATTATTTTTTATTCCATACAAGTGCAATTGTTTATTTCCACAAGTTAATTGCTTTTGCAAAAGAACATGTCTTATAACATGTAACTGCATTCATTCACCATCTACTAATTCCCTTACTATCTTACGAGAACTATACGGTACTATTTATCCACTTCTTAAAATTTCCTTAATGTTTGCAATTCCACAGAAAAGTCCCTTTTTTTGGAGGGGAGAGTAAAATTAGTAATACAGTCAAGCTTCCCTTTAACGAAATTTTCTACTTAACGGAATTTTCTGCTGAACCTTGACTTTGAACACCTTTAACATGTAAAGTATTCTCCATATTACGAAAAATATAAGGTTAGTTGGGGCAACTGGGCCAGGATTTTACAATGTGACTCTGGAGCTTCTGATAATTCAGCTTCAAAAAGCTAATGTTCATTTCAATTAAAATCTGAACTTCTGTAAATGTGTTCAGTTAGGTTCCTTCTATCAGGCAGAAATGCTCAAAATTATATTTTAATATTTAAAAATATAAAAATATTCATATTTCATCTTTCTTTCCTCATGGGTCCAGTTGCCCCATAAAAATGGGGTAAGTGGACCAGGAGGGTCTATGTTCCACACGCGTTGATTTTTTTCATATTGTATATCAGGTCCTGTTTGAAAAAGTGTAAACAACTTAAAAAAATTTAAACCAAATTTTTGATCATGTAAATTATATGTCAATAAAGAGCGTTGTAAGGGAAACCTTTGCTGTCTAAAAAAAGCACTAAATGTGAAAATATGAAAATATTCGACTTATTTATACAAAAAACATAAAAATTAAGTAAGTACTTATGTACTTTAGTACAAGTAATAAGTTAAAAGTAACATGGGTATTTTAAGGAAAAAAAAATAGTTAGGTAAATCTATGAACAAACGGCTACGTAAGTACTTAAGTACTTTATCTGTATCTAGGAGTCGCATTATAAAGGGAAAATTTTATTATCATACCAGAACTCTTAATGAGTTACCTTACCTTCATTATTATTTTATTTAACCTTTTCCAAAGAAAGGTGCGATGAAGATATTATTTTAAAAATAGTGGTAGGAACAATAAAAGTTTCCCCATAGAATGCGACCGCTGTTATCGTACAATAAGGGATGAGATTTCCGCGTTTTTGTACACCAGTATTTTGTTAGAGAAAATGTTATTTCATTTAATCGGGACATTTTTGCGATTTAACAGAACAACATCTTCTCTAAGAATATACTGGTGTACAAAAAAGTGGAAATCTCATCCCTGCGTACAATTTCAAAGTTTGGCTATCTCGCTTTCAGGGGCAAGGTACTTGCATTCGTAAAATGTTGAAATAATTTAATAGCACCAGTATTTACAAGAGAATCTATTTGAAAACAAGTAAAAGTATATTTTCGCGTACTTAATAAAGGGGAAATTTTCATTATAAAATTCCGGTGCCAAAGTGGAAATTAGGAATTAAAATTATGTGATGCCATAACGGCATCACCGCCTCTCAAAGAGTCAAAGAATTTGGTTTGATACCACTCAATATGCTTTTTTTTAATTTTTATTACGTAATTTTAATAAGGTATTCTATAATTTTCTTAACTGTGAGCAAAAAACAATGGAGAAATTTACTTCCCGTTGTAAGAGAAACTCAAAAAAATTATTTATAATTATTGGGGTAACTGGATCCAGCATGGTCCAGTTACACCGGATACATGTCCCAGTTATCCCATTCTTGAAAAATTTATGGGGTAACTGGAACACCGGGCATACATTTGAAACATGAAGTAAATATGTATAGATACTTAATAATATTAACGTAGCTATATGCCTAATCTTAAAAAAAAAAAGATTGTTTAATAAAAGTACTTACAGTTTTTTAATAAAAAGCCGAGGAAGTTCAACCAAATTGACGATGTTTTTTAGAACAGAAACTTTAATTTTCGAAAACCTATCACAGCAAAGAGAGAGTTATGATTGAGTTGACACGCGTTGTTTTAGGAAGTAGAGGTTAAGGGTGTATTCCAATCCTTATTTATTTATCTGATGCTTCTGAGGGATATCTTAAGGAAGGATATCTTAAGGATCTGATATCCTTATTTATTTATTTATCTGGGCTTATTTTCTGATTTATTTTTAAATTCATGTTTGGTCTCAAACGCATCAAACTGGAAAATTCCCTTATTCAGAAACTACATAATGTGCCGTGCTTGCCGATTTTTTGATAAATGCAAAAAATATTGTAAAAAATGCTATCAAAGTTGGCATTTTGAACCAAATTTTCCGAAGCGGGAGATCTGGGAATGAAAAAAAAATGGTCATACTGAGAAAATAATTGTTTAATACTCAAATTCTAATGAAATTAGCAAAAAATTAAATCACACGGCCGGTGATAGATCTCTTCAAAAATCCCCTCAGCAAGTTTCGGGTCTTTACTTTTAAAAATGAGTCTGAAAATTTCTCAGAAAATTTCGAGCTGTTGAGGGTGGAAAAATATTTTTTCGAATACACCCTTAAGGGGCATTGTTTAATAAAGCTAAAACTTAAAATACATCAACGGTTTTTTGTAAAATAGACTATGGCCCAGTTACCTCGTGGGTCCAGTTACCCCAACTAACCTTATTCCATATAACGAAGTTTATTCCACTTTCGTACGTGTACAACATTCAAACGGAGAGGTTGCTATTGCGATGGATGTATGAATTTATTTGAGCGAATTGTACGAAAATTAAATTATTTATTTAATCATTTCCATCCAAAAAATTCTAAGACTTCGATACTATAAGAATGGTATTCCAATTTTACGAAAACATAAGTCTCACGAAAATGTTGCAGATGAATTGCTCGGATACTTACAAAAGTGCGAAAATTTTTATGAAAAATGTATCTTTTATAATAAACTTGTAAATAGTAATGTTACAGACATTTTAAAAGTTAATTTGGAATACTGAGAAAAAAGAGAAAATGTACACTACGCTTCAGTTTTTGTTTACTTCTCTTTATTATGTGTTTTTTTAGACACTATTCTAATTAAATTTTCTCATATGTCCATATTGCATAAAACAAAAGTTACTTCAGTTACTGCCCGAATTAAAATACATTTTTCCAATATTTCCATTTTATACGTATTTCTCATTTTATGCATGTGTATTTTATTATACAAATTTCAGTTGATTTCCATTTAGCGAATTTTCTTCATAACGAAGTGTTTAAGTACAACAATGAGACTTCGTTAAATGGAAGTATCACTGTATATTTAATTTAAGTGTATGATTGGAAAGCTTGATATTTTTATGTTCTTAAAAAAAAAAAACCTAAAAAGAAGGCATTGTAAACTACTGTTCACAAACTAAATTAAGTGCCATTATAGTCTTTAAAAAGTGATAATGTTATGTCAGTTACACAATAAAAATTACGTCAGTTGCATATGTAAATGCCATTTTTTTATTGTTCAGAAATTAATTAAACAAGTTATTATTACAGTCGAACCTCGTTAACATGAACCTCAAGGGGATTCAAAATTTTGTTCATGTTAACAGTAATTCATGTTATCAGTATCAAATCTTTGTATTAGTTTTTATAGGGGCCTGTGAAAACAATTCATGTTAAAAGTAATTCACGTTAAGCGTGTTCATGTTAACGAGGTTTGACTGTATAACTTGTCATTACTTAGTGCTGTTAAGAACATAAAATCACTTTTTTTTTACTGTGTAATTTTGATAATTTTTACACTTCAATGAAGGCAGAAAATATGTTTGTCTATTTTATGTTACACCCGTTACAGGATTTTGAAATTTAATTTTTAGCACTAAATTAGAGATTGAAATAATCTGCAGGTACTTCAGTATAAAGTCTTTAATAAGAAATATTTTAAATTATAAAAATTTGTTCTATCTTTATTAGTAGATTTTCTACAGAGTTTTAGAAAACAACAATCGATCATCAAGTGTTACATCAGTTACGATGGAATTAACCTGCTTAGCCTCGAATTTGCGGTATACGGCGAGGGAGACATTGCTTCATTCTTAAGGGTGTTCTTAAATCCAAAAGGACAACTTTCTGACATAAGTTTTAATTTATTTTTGTTTGAAAATGCATGAAACTAGCTGGTGTTGTTGTTCAGAAACTATGTAATTGAGCTGTTTTTCCCCTTATTTTGCAAACGCAATAGATCTTTCAGAAAATTGTGTCAAAGTGGGCGTTTTGAACCGAATTTCCGGGTGAAGGGAGAAAAAGAACTCAAGAGCGGTCGAAAAACGTGTTTGTCAGTGATCGAATTCGCTTATAACTTAATAGGTCCAAAAATGGAAAAAACAGTTCAATTTTTAATCGCTTCCATGGCCAGGCTTTTCAATTTTATATCTTTCCGTTAAAAAATGAATTTGTAAATATGTCAAAACGTTTTGCGCTTGTTGAGCTGAGCAGTTAAGAACAGCCTTAACACATTCACAACGGGAAACGAGAATTCTAGTTTTCATTCAAAAAAATCATTGACTAAGGTCGTGGCTACTACCTTACAAAAAATGCATTTATATCTTGTGGTCCATATTTTTTTAGATTGTAAGACATTTTATATTAAATTCGTACACTGAAAGATATTTACCGATGTATAAACTTGGGAAACCTATCTAAAACACCAATTTACAAAAGACTTTCAGAACAGGGAGGAGCTTCTACTGTTTTAAAATTAAGATTTGATAAAAATTTCCGGTCGGCAATGTGTTAACTTAATTGTAATTCTTGTGTGTGTAAACCCCTCACCCACATTGTCATTGCAAATATATTTCAAAGTGTATATTTTAATCCGTGCCCTACCCAGCGATACATAATACAACTATTGTTTGTTTTCGGATAGCAAAACCCTCCGCGCTATTGCGTATGCGTCAGGTCTGCTTTGATTTTATCAAAATAGGAGTGAGTGGAGTTTTGGGGAAATAATATCGATTTATGTAAAAACGTTTTTGTAGTTAATATTTATAAAAAACGAAAACGCTTAAAAATTAAAAAAAGTTATACAGCATTTTTGCTTTTCGCGAAAAAAATTATTATTATTATTATTATTTTTGAAAATGATATTAAAAAAGTTTACTTGTTACAATATACCTTTAAATGTTATCGGCCTCATCTGCTGAAATTCATCTATACCTGTTTTTTCAAAGACATTCTTTTTAACTCTTTTTTTTAGGTGAACAAAAAACAGGATTACGCTCATCTCCTGCTTCTCGATGAATCTTTTTAATAGTAGTACTAGAAGCCCAGGCAATTTGACTGGTTTGTTTTGTAGAATGAGCTATCGGAACAATTAATTCTCCTTTTCTGCTTCTTGATCACAAAATTGAATGACATTATATATAATTTTCTTACTACCGCTCCTGAAAGATTTATTTCTTCTCAAACTAATCATTTGAACGCTAAATATAGAAGTTTTAATTTGTATTAAAACGAGATATTAATAGGATTTTTAAACTTTGATCGGAGGTAAAAAATACTCCCTCTGTCCCAAATTAGTTGCTACATTTGCTTACTTTTGTACTGGTTATCTATACTGATGATTTTATGATTTTGTTTGAACATTTTTCAGAGATTTCAGGGTGCTATTCTATCAATCAACAACATTTACGTACCAAGCATTCCCTCCGTCTCTCATTAAATAAGTCCCAAATTAGTTTTAAGAAAATCCAGGGTTTGCACGCTCTTAAGCCACGTCCCATTTTATAAGTATTCTTCCTCCAGTAATCGCATAAATCTGCCTTCTAGCTAATGAATCGTTAATTCTTTAGGAAGAAAATTATGGTAAACTGGTGGTAGAGTCCTCACAAAATGGTATTGATCTACTAAACACGGGCGTCTGAGGAGAGAACGACTTCTAATACTAGCACTTAGAAAAAATCCGGCTTCCGTTTCAACAGGGAAGAAAGGGAGAAAACAGTCTGCGTTCTTCCCTCAACCTTGTGTTACTTTTCCTTTTCGCTTGCAATAATTATCCAGTTATGGGAACATTAAAATTATAAATAAAAAATTTCGAATGTTGATTTTTATAATTTGATTCTCAGAAAAAAATGATTTTTTTTTCAAAAATAAATTAAATAATTTTAAAAGGAAATAAATAAAAAAGAAGAATGGTTGTTATTTATATAAAAACCTTTCATATGTAAATCTGTAAAATTTTTTTTTATAATTATAGCTTCATATTTTAATATTATAATATTTCATTATATATATATTAACATATTTAAAATAAAAAATAAGTAGATTTGTCAATTCTGCATTATATTTATATATAATATAGTTATTTGGCAATTAATATTACCTATATAACTGTATTAGAAAATCTGTGTCCACGAAATACATTTTTTTTTTGTTTTACTTTTTCACATCGGAAAATTCATTTTTACCGTTTTCATTTTTTATTAAGTTATATATATTAATCATTTACCTTTCTGTGTGTTTACTGTTTACCTATTCTTTTTTTAAATAAGGCCAATTGTCGTAAATGTTTGATATTTTGTTAAGATTAGCACAAACCTCATCAAATCCGCTTTTTTTTTTTTTTTTTTTTTTTTTTTTTTTTTTTTTTTTCAAACTTATGTCAATATTTCCAGTTTGGGGAATTCGATTTGAATATTTTACAATGCCTTTTTAATTTATCATTAAATGATTTTCTGAAGGAGATACGAGATAATATATTTTTTAAAGATTACGTTTATTAGATTAAGTAGGAAGGGGGGGGGGGGTGGAGAGTTCGGTTTAAATTCTTTAACTTACATAAATGACGAAAATATCAATTTTCCTGTTTAATTTACTGCACCTATTTGACATTAAACGAAATTTCCCTTCCAAAGTTGCAAAGTTCTTTTTTCTTTCTTTTGTATATATATATATATATATATATAACCATTAATTAAACATAAACTACCACCGTCAATTAAATACATATATATATCAGTGTGATTAAACATTAAAACATTAAAATGTTAAAACTTCGACCTGTTTTTCAATGAACTCGATTTTTAAATGGATAATCCTCATGGTTTATAAAATTAAGGACAGGATTTTCCTTAATATAAATTGACTGTTGATGAGTATTTTCTTAGTGTTTTTTTTAAACAAAAATATTCAGCAAATAGTCATTTGTACATTATTTTTACAACATGTCATGACAATTCATTTATTTTTTATAATCCTTTATGTCCCAAATTATGAATTCAAATTTCATCTTCTAAAACATTTTTTGTGAATTTTTGAAACTACATTAAAAGATTTACACACACATTTAATAAATTTTAGAAGGATTTTGCAATTTAAAGTCAATTAATTAAATTTGTATTTATAGGAATTTTGTGCAATATTTATAACTTCATTCAAATCTTTTATTTTAAATATTTTTTTAGCATATTATAGAATTAGGAAATGTACAAATATAATGCTCTTACAATAGAAATATAGTAATAATTCCGAACTGAAACTTTTCACCCTCAAACTTTCAAAGTCAAAAAAGCTAAAAAAAAAAAAAAAAAAAAAAAAAAAGCATTCTTTTAAGAATAGTTTTGTTTTGTTCAACCAATAATGCTTTTGGAATAAGATAATGTAAAGTATCTATAACTCATTCTAAAATATACTACTAATAATCCATGCATATTTTATATCAAGTTATTTTAATGGTACGTTAAAGTAGGGTCGGGGCATAAAGGGTTAAATAATTAATTATTCGGAAATTTGGTCCTTACAGTTATAGAGCGCACACAGAATTAAAAATATGAAAGAGAATGGTGTAAGAAATTAAAAGGAAGTGTGGTTTTAAAATCTTTTTAATAATTTTTAAATTTACTTTTCAAATCTTATTGCAATAATTAAATTTTTCCTTTATTAAGTCATTTTCCTTCATAAAACCATTTAATAATATGCCAGTAAGATATTATAAAATATAAAAAAAAAAAAAGTACAAAATTCTTTAGCTGTAAAATTTTACACAAGCTTACCCCACCCCATCACACACACACAAAATAAAAAAAGTAGGATATGATGAGTACTATTTTCGAATAAATATATTATCTATAAAAAGTACTGCAGAATTGACAAAACTACTTATTTTTTAAGTCTGTTACAAAAATATATTGAAATATAATAATAATAATAAAATATGGAGCTATAAAAATATTATATCAGATTTATCTAACAAAGGATTTTTAGATAAATAACAGAAATTACTATAATTCTATTTTTTGAAAAATTATTTCCTTTTGAAAACGTTTAATTTCTTGCAAATTCGGTGGGTTTTTTTTTTTTTTTTTTCGGTTGTGTTGTTCAAATTATTCTTCGCTGTTTATAATTTTAACAATTTCCATAATTGAATAACAAATGCAAGCAAAAAAGGGAAAGCAACACAGGCTACGTGAAGAACGCAGTAGTTTTTCCCTTTTCTCCACAGCTGGAAAGGAAGGAGAATTTTTTCTAAGTTCTACTGTTAGCAGTCGTTCTCTCCCCAGACGCTCGTTTACTAAACTGCGTCGGAAGCTATTCATGACTCCGACTCCACCCACTTGAAATGTAGCAACTACTTTGGTCCGGGGAACTTCAGAAAATGCCTATCTGAACGTAACGCCCCTTTCCACAGTAGAATCGTCTCAGAATTTTCTGCATCAAATATCGATCCAACCTTTGCAGGTTAAACACGAGAATAGAAATAAGTGAGGAACCCATCCAATGGAGTAAGATTGATTATTTATTCTTTTAAAACATATTTCTAAAATTAACTGGTGTGACATGTAAAAAACTGAAGTCATCATAAAAGCAATTATAACTACGTCCATTTTTTTATCAATACGACTACAATAAACTTCCGATTATCCGCACTCTATCAACAGCCACCTCTTCCACAATGAAAAAACAAACAAATTGACAAATAACCCAGAAACGAACAATGAAAATTTAAAAAAACCCGAGTGAGAAGGGGTAATTTTGAGTACAAGTGAGAAACAGCAGATAGAAAGTATTTCGGAGGATGGAATCATAGACTGTCTTAGTTGTGAAGGAATGATATTGGTTATGAAGAATTAACGCATAATGAAATTATTTAAAATATTTTGAATCCAGAGAAATCTGAAGAGGATGAATGTGATGAATCGGGGAACGATCATACAGGAGCCAGTCACGCAGACAATGCTCTGTAAATGCATTAATTGGTTTGAGATGCAAAACATGAAGCAGATGCAACCCAAGTACTTTTATTACGTAGATTTCGTAACCTCGCTGCAGTAAAAGCACTAGAAAAACGCAAACAAAAAGTGTAATGGATTACTTTGTATGAAAAGAGGTACTACATGTTTATTCAGTAAAATTCTAAATTTGTCTGATAAATAGATTTCTTATTTATCAGTTACGCGTTTTATAAACGAAAGCACATAACAAATAAAAAAAATCTTTTAACTATTCTTATTTATAAATTAACATATAGAAATGCAATTTTAGTAACGGTCTTGTACAGTCTTTCGATTATCCGTCTATTTCGATTATGCGCCACATCATCGGTTCTATTCACGTTTTAGCGTAATCCACAATAAAAAATATTTTTTGAAAATAGTGGCACAGAAAAAAAAAAAAAAAAAAAAAAAAAAAAAATGCAATTTAACAAATTACAACGATCATTTGGAAAATGATTTTTTCAAAGACTAAAATTTAAGACATAAAAAATCACACGGAGTTGATCATACATTACGTACGCCATGGATTACATTTTTCGGTACTGTAAATTTTTAAACTTCTGCGGAGCTGGTCATACATTACGTACGCCATGGATTAAACATTAATATTCCTGTACCAATTTTAAATGAAATTTCATTCTTAAACTTCTAAACATCCCACAATATTACTTTTTACACCGTCGTATAGAGAAAAAAATGCACTTTTAAATGCAATTTGTTTCAAAGCTGTATCTCGATTTGTTTCTGAGTAAATAATTTTTTTTTAGTTTTTTTTTTTTTTTAGTTTTTATTACTTTTTTGTCATAGTGGCAACAGAAGTATCCATCGCTGTTGAAAGTAAAGGGAAAATACAGATTACTGTATAGACCAATCAGAAAACGAATAAAATGCGGATTCAACTAATAAAAAGCTTCAGATATGTTTTTGATTTCCTGCCTTGGCCGAGGACAATAAACATTTCTCCAAATGGTTAAAAAAAAAAAAAAGAACTGTGGATAATATAAATTTTTTGTATTATTTCAATTAAAAAGGAAGAGGTTTAACGTAGTACAGTGCAACCTCGATTATCTGAGCTAACTGGGACCGCTGGCACCTCGGATATCGGAAATCTCGGTTAATAGAATTTGTGTATAAAACTCGCCGTGCTCGCGAATTTAACGTCTTTTAGAACAAAAAAACTATATTTGAGCTTTGTTACGTCTCCAATCGCCTATTGTGATTTCACCAACTCCAAATTCCAGAGCAATTTTTTTTTAAACCTTCACCATTATTAATTCTTTTAATAGCATCAAGCTTTTTACCCATCGAAACAGCAACTCTCTTTCTTTTTAACACTTTCCAACAAATTTGAAAAGTGTTTATGCATTCGGTTTGTCTGGTCATCTGGCCGTCTGTCCACGCTCTAACTCCCGTAAATAGACTCGGATGTATATGCAATTGATAATCCATATTTAGGGTCACCTAACCATGTTTGGTATTGCATATGAAGTATGTGGGATTAATATTTCATTTACTGGGCTACCCAAAATAATTCCATTACATTATGCTACATGGTGAAAAATCGTTTGCAGAGTATTTTAATGGCATTACGCTGTTTCAAATGTATTTAAACTGATATAAATCATTAAATTTCACTACGATAACGTTAGAACATGGCATTCATAGCATTTTTTATTCATTTACAGGGACACACAAAAGAAATCGGTTGCAGTACTGTATTTGAGCAATAATTGCTGGAGTGTGCAGTTTCAAATTCGGTATGCGCTTTTAAATTTAGATAATCTTTTGCACGTTACTCGTTATGTATCAATTCTATACCTCATATACAGGGCTGCCCAAAAGTATTCATGTACCATTCTCGTTATTAGAGGAACTTGCTGAAGGGGAATTTTCAATTGAAGTATATGTATTTCTTAAGTGAACAAAATTTTGGCATGCATGTAGTTAATAGATACAAATCTATAAATCATATACAGAGCTGCTGAAACAATTCAGATAATTTTCCGATTGTAGATGAGAACAGCTGAAATTGGGTTTTGAAATGTGTTATGCGTTTCCATATGGCTGAATTAGACTTAATATTAAAATTTTTTAAACGTTTTGTGCAGTTTTGTTACACTATTCTGAATGTGTTGGAAGTGTTTTATATTCTATGCTGAACGCATGATTTTTTCTTTCTTGTTTAATTATAATTCCCTTTTCCGAAATCTTTTTAAAGCTGATCAAATTAGCCTACTTTTAGAGTCTGTGGTGTTTGAACGGGGGTTGGCGAGCGTAGCTTGTAGAGTATTATACAAAATTGTAAAGTGCACTAACTTTATAAAAAATCTATTTTTGGACATCTGAAGCCTTTTTAATTTTACAAAATCTACGAATTTCATTTTAACAATAAACATGTGAAACTACTCAAATGATAAATAAAACTTTGGTATGAAAAATGAACTCTGTATTGACGTATGTTAAGAATTCTATGAACAATTTACATTAAATGCTGTGTTGGACAAAAATATAAATAAAATCGTCATTTTAAGCCCGCTGTATAAGTAATTTTGACTTTTGGGTATGTTGCAGATATGTAACACGATGATACAAAGGGTTAAAATCATTCTACCCTATATGTTACTTTGAAGTAATAATAAATAAACAATCATCTAAATCCTCTTTATCATGCCCATACCCTCTTCAAAACATTGCTGCCGAAGCATACAATTTAAAATCTTAAAACCCTTTTTTTTCTAATGCCCCGATTGTTATTTTGCCGTACTCATAAATATTAACTAATGAAATCATAACGCGCTGCGAAAGCAAAGGTGTAAGACTATTTCTTGTTTATTTATTTTTTCTTTTTTACCCGACTGAAAAGAAGGATTATGTGTTTCACGAGTAGCTAGGTATGTGGATTTTTTTTACCCTCGAAATATCCCAACGGCTGGATGGATTTTAATGAATGAGGTCTCTATGGAATTCGTCTTAACCGTCCGATGGTTATAGGCTAGGTTTTGTTTTTATAAATTCAAACTGGCGGCCGTAAAATACAAAATGGCGGTAGAGACGAAAAAAAATTACGTACCATATTGACTGGCAAATCATTGGATAGGTCTTTCAAAATGAAGACGATGTTTCATTGACTATTTTACAGTCAGAATCTCCGTTTAAATATTATACAACCTGGAAGTTGTGTAGGTAGGAAATCTAACTTTACTGCAACTCTAACCATCATAGACATCTATAGGCCTCATCAAAACAGTGTTTATAGATAGGAACTAACAATTAAACACAATTTAAAAGTCATCAATACAAGTAAATAAAAAGAATTTTTGTAAGTAATATAAAAAATAGTTTTACATTGATGAGAAATAATTAATTAGTTCGCTTTTCACGCAGTCGGGTTTTTTGATTTTTTAAATTTAATTGATTTACTAATAGATATATTTTAGTGTCACACAAACATAATAAACATTCCCTTGAGTATATTTTTCATAATATACTCACTATTCCAAGTGCGCTTATATATATTTATTTTGTATAATACCTACTGAAAGTACGTAGTTTTCTCTAGAATTTTGTGAAATATTTCTTGAAGGTTTCCCTAAGTGTTTGCTTTTTGCTCCTGTATATACTAAACTTAATTCAAGATATGCATGCGATTTTACATTCTTTTCTACCTGATTATTTTTTATTCCATACAAGTGCAATTGTTTATTTCCACAAGTTAATTGCTTTTGCAAAAGAACATGTCTTATAACATGTAACTGCATTCATTCACCATCTACTAATTCCCTTACTATCTTACGAGAACTATACGGTACTATTTATCCACTTCTTAAAATTTCCTTAATGTTTGCAATTCCACAGAAAAGTCCTTTTTTTTGGAGGGGAGAGTAAAATTAGTAATACAGTCAAGCTTCCCTTTAACGAAGTTTTCTACTTAACGGACTTTTCTGCTGAACCTTGACTTTGAACACCTTTAACATGTAAAGTATTCTCAATATGGCGAAAAATATAAGGTTAGTTGGGGCAACTGGGCCAGGATTTTACAATGTGACTCTGGAGCTTCTGATAATTCAGCTTTAAAAAGCTAATGTTCAAATCAATTAAAGTCTGAACTTCTGTAAATGTGTTCAGTTAGGTTCCTTCTATCAGACAGAAATGCTCAAAATTATATTTTAATATTTAAAAATATAAAAATATGCATATTTCATCTTTCTTTCCTCATGGGTCCAGTTGCCCCATAAAAATGGGGTAAGTGGACCAGGAGGGTCTATGTTCCACACGCGTTGATTTTTTTCATATTGTATATCAGGTCCTGTTTGAAAAAGTGTAAACAACTTAAAAAAATTTAAACCAAATTTTTGATCATGTAAAAAAGATCATGTAAATTATATGTCAATAAAGAGCGTTGTAAGGGAAACATTTGCTGTCTAAAAAAAGCACTAAATGTGAAAATGTGAAAATATTCGTTTTATTTATACAAAAAACATAAAAATTAAGTAAGTACTTATGTACTTTAGTATAGGTAATAAGTTAAAAGTAACATGAGTATTTTAAGGGAAGAAAATAGCTAACAATAATGAACAAACGGCTACGTAAGTACTTAAGTACTTTATCTGTATCTAGGAGTCCCATTATAAAGGGAAAATTTTATTATCATACCAGAACTCTTAATGAGTTACCTTACCTTCATTATCATTTTATTAAACCTTTTCCAAAGAAAGGTGCGATGAAGATATTATTTTAAAAATAGTGGTAGGAACAATAAAAGTTTCCCCATAGAATGCGACCGCTGTTATCGTACAATAAGGGATGAGATTTCCGCGTTTTTGTACACCAGTATTTTGTTAGAGAAAATGTTATTTCATTTAATCGGAACATTTTTGCGATTTAACAGAACAACATTTTCTCTAAGAATATACTGGTGTACAAAAAAGCGGAAATCTCATCCCTGCGTACAGTTTCAAAGTTTGGCTACCTCGCTTTCAGGGGCAAGGTACTTGCATTCGTAAAATGTTGAAATAATTTAATAGCACCAGTATTTACAAGAGAATCTATTTTAAAACAAGTAAAGGTATATTTTCGCGTACTTAATAAAGGGGAAATTTTCATTGTAAAATTCCGGTGACAAAGTGGAAATTAGTAATTAAAATTATTTGATGCCATAACGGCATCACCGTCTCTCAAAGAGTCAAAGAATTTGGTTTGATACCACTCAATATGCTTTTTTTTAATTTTTATTACGTAATTTTAATAAGGTATTCTATAATTTTCTTAACTGTGAGCAAAAAACAATGGAGAAATTTACTTCCCGTTGTAAGAGAAACTCAAAAAATTATTTATAATTATTGGGGTAACTGGATCCAGCATGGTCCAGTTACCCCGGATACATGTCCCAGTTATCCCATTCTTGAAAAATTTATGGGGTAACTGGAACACCGGGCATACATTTGAAACATGAAGTAAATATGTATAGATACTTAATAATATTAACGTAGCTATATGCCTAATCTTTAAAAAAAAAAGATTGTTTAATAAAAGTACTGACAGTTTTTTAATAAAAAGCCGAGGAAGTTCAACCAAATTGACGATGTTTTTTAAAAAAGAAGCTTTAATTTTCGAAAACCTATCACAGCAAAGAGAAAGTTATGATTGAGTTGACACGCGTTGTTTTAGGAAGTAGAGGTTAAGGGTGTATTCCAATCCTTATTTATTTATCTGATGCGTCTGAGGGATATCTTAAGGAAGGATATCTTAAGGATCTGATATCCTTATTTATTTATTTATCTGGGCTTATTTTCTGATTTATTTTTAAATTCATGTTTGGTCTCAAACGCAACAAACTGGCTAATTCCCTTATTCAGAAACTACAAAATGTGCCGTGCTTGGCGATTTTTTGATAAATGCAAAAAATATTGTAAAAAATGCTATCAAAGTTGGCATTTTGAACCAAATTTTCCGAAGCGGGAGATCTGGGAATGAAAAAAAAGGTCATACTGAGAAAATAATTGTTTAAAACTCAAATTCTAATGAATTTAGCAAAAAATTAAATCACACGGCCGGTGATAGATCTCTTCAAAAATCCCCTCAGCAAGTTTCGGGTCTTTACTTTTAAAAATGAGTCTGAAAATTTCTCAGAAAATTTCGAGCTGTTTAGGGTGGAAAAATATTTTTTCGAATACACCCTTAAGGGGCATTGTTTAATAAAGCTAAAACTTAAAATACATCAACGGTTTTTTGTTAAATAGACTATGGCCCAGTTACCTCGTGGGTCCAGTTACCCCAACTTACCTTATTCTATATAACGGAGTTTATTCCACTTTCGGACGTGTACAACATTCAAACGGAGAGGTTGCTTTTGCGATGGATGTGTGAATTTATTTGAGCGAATTGTACGAAAATTAAATTATTTATTTAATCATTTCCATCCAAAAAATTCTAAGACTTCGATACTATAAGAATGATATTCCAATTTTACGAAAACTGAAGTCTCACGAAAATGTTGCAGATGAATTGCTCGGATACTTACAAAAGTGCGAAAATTTTTA
This sequence comes from Maratus speciosus, assembly GCA_963932465.1. NCBI lineage: Eukaryota > Metazoa > Arthropoda > Arachnida > Araneae > Salticidae > Maratus > Maratus speciosus. The sequence goes on from OZ010798.1 coordinate 274,376,129, forward strand.
TGAAAAGTGTATCTTTTATAATAGACTTGTAAATAGTTATGTTACAGACATTTTAAAAGTTAATTTGGAATACTGAGAAAAAAGAGAAAATGTACACTACGCTTCAGTTTTTGTTTACTTCTCTTTATTATGTGTTTTTTTAGACACTATTCTAATTAAATTTTCTCATATGTCCATATTGCATAAAACAAAAGTTACTTCAGTTACTGCCCGAATTAAAATACATTTTTCCAATATTTCCATTTTATACGTATTTCTCATTTTATGCATGTGTATTTTATTATACAAATTTCAGTTGATTTCTATTTAGCGAATTTTCTTCATAACGAAGTGTTTAAGTACAACAATGAGACTTCGTTAAATGGAAGTATCACTGTATATTTAATTTAAGTGTATGATTGGAAAGCTTGATATTTTTATGTTCTTAAGAAAAAAAAAAAAAAAAAGAACCTAAAAAGAAGGCATTGTAAACTACTGTTCAGAAACTAAATTAAGTGCCATTATAGTCTTTAAAAAGTGATAATGTTAAGTCAGTTACACAATAAAAATTACGTCAGTTGCATATGTAAATGCCATTTTTTTATTGTTCTGAAATTAATTAAACAAGTTATTATTACATTCGAACCTCGTTAACATGAACCTCCAGGGGATTCAAAATTTTGTTCATGTTAACAGTAATTCATGTTATCAGTATCAAATCTTTGTATTCGTTTTTATAGGGGCCTGTGAAAACAATTCATGTTAAAAGTAATTCACGTTAAGCGTGTTCATGTTAACGAGGTTTGACTGTATAACTTGTCATTACTTAGTGCTGTTAAGAACATAAAATCACTTTTTTTTTACTGTGTAATTTTGATAATTTTTACACTTCAATGAAGGCAGAAAATATGTTTGTCTATTTTATGTTACACCCGTTACAGGATTTTGAAATTTAATTTTTAGCACTAAATTAGAGATTGAAATAATCTGCAGGTACTTCGGTATAAAGTCTTTAATAAGAATTATTTTAAATTATAAAAATTTGTTCTATCTTTATCAGTAGATTTTCTACAGAGTTTTAGAAAACAACAATCGATCATCAAGTGTTACATCAGTTACGATGGAATTAACCTGCTTAGCCTCGAATTTGCGGTATACGGCGAGGGAGACGCTGCTTCATTCTTAAGGGTGTTCTCAAATCCAAAAGGACAACTTTCTGACATAAGTTTTAATTTATTTTTGTTTGAAAATGCATGAAACTAGCTGGTGTTGTTGTTGTTCAGAAACTATGTAATTGAGCTGTTTTTCCCCTTATTTTGCAAACGCAATAGATCTTTCAGAAAATTGTGTCAAAGTGGGCGTTTTGAACCGAATTTCCGGGTGAAGGGAGAAAAAGCACTCAAGAGCGGTCGAAAAACCTGTTTGTCAGTGATCGAATTAGCTTATAACTTAATAGGTCCAAAAATGGAAAAAACAGTTCAATTTTTAATCGCTTCCATGGCCAGGCTTTTCAGTTTTATATCTTTCCGTTAAAAAATGAATTTGTAAATATGTCAAAACGTTTTGCGCTTGTTGAGCTGAGCAGTTAAGAACAGCCTTAACACATTCACAACGGGAAACGAGAATTCTAGTTTTCATTCAAAAAACATCATTGACTAAGGTCGTCGCTACTACCTTACAAAAAATGCATTTATATCTTGTGGTCCATATTTTTTTAGATTGTAAGACATTTTATATTAAATTCGTACACTGAAAGATATTTACCGATGTATAAACTTGGGAAACCTATCTAAAACACCAATTTACAAAAGACTTTCAGAACAGGGAGGAACTTCTACTGTTTTAAAATTAAGATTTGATAAAAATTTCCCGTCGGCAATGTGTTAACTTAATTGTAATTCTTGTGTGTGTAAACCCCTCACCCACATTGCCATTGCAAATATATTTCAAAGTGTATATTTTAATCCGTGCCCTACCCAGCGATACATAATACAACTATTGTTTGTTTTCGGATAGCAAAACCCTCCGCGCTATTGCGCATGCGTCAGGTCTGCTTTGATTTTATCAAAATAGGAGTGAGTGGAGTTTTGGGGAAATAATATCGATTTATGTAAAAACGTTGTTGTAGTTAATATTTATAAAAAACGAAAACGCTTAAAAATTAAAAAAAGTTATACAGCATTTTTGCTTTTCGCGAAAAAAATTATTATTATTATTATTATTTTTGAAAATGATATTAAAAAAGTTTACTTGTTACAATATACCTTTAAATGTTATCGGCCTCATCTGCTGAAATTCATCTATACCTGTTTTTTCAAAGACATTCTTTTTAACTCTTTTTTTTAGGTGAACAAAAAACAGGATTACGCTCATCTCCTGCTTCTCGATGAATCTTTTTAATAGTAGTACTAGAAGCCCAGGCAATTTGACTGGTTTGTTTTGTAGAATGAGCTATCGGAACAATTAATTCTCCTTTTCTGCTTCTTGATCACAAAATTGAATGACATTATATATAATTTTCTTACTACCGCTCCTGAAAGATTTATTTCTTCTCAAACTAATCATTTGAACGCTAAATATAGAAGTTTTAATTTGTATTAAAACGAGATATTAATAGGATTTTAAACTTTGATCGGAGGTAAAAAATACTCCCTTTGTCCCAAATTAGTTGCTACATTTGCTTACTTTTGTACTGGTTATTTATACTGATGATTTTATGATTTTGTTTGAACATTTTTCAGAGATTTCAGGGTGCTATTCTATCAATCAACAACATTTACGTACCAAGCATTCCCTCCGTCTCTTATTAAATAAGTCCCAAATTAGTTTTAAGAAAATCCAGGGTTCGCACGCTCTTAAGCCACGTCCCATTTTATAAGTATTCTTCCTCCAGTAATCGCATAAATCTGCCTTCTAGCTAATGAATCGTTAATTCTTTAGGAAGAAAATTATGGTAAACTGGTGGTAGAGTCCTCACAAAATGGTATTGATCTACTAAACACGGGCGTCTGAGGAGAGAACGACTTCTAATACTAGCACTTAGAAAAAATCCGGCTTCCGTTTCAACAGGGAAGAAAGAGAGAAAACAGTCTGCGTTCTTCCCTCAACCTTGTGTAACTTTTCCTTTTCGCTTGCAATAATTATCCAGTTATGGGAACATTAAAATTATAAATAAAAAATTTCGAATGTTGATTTTTATAATTTGATTCTCAGAAAAAAATGATTTTTTTTTCAAAAATAAATTAAACTAGTAAATCTGCAGATCAAGAGCCTCAACGTCATCTCTGCAACTCATTGTTTTTATCAAACTTTGCGTAATATTAATCTTTCTACAAAAACAAAATTTAAACTATTTAAATTACACAAACATTTATAAAAGGAAAAAAATATTTCGATGGTTTCAGACATTAAAAGCGTTAAATTAAACACGTTGTTATGTAAGGATATTCTGAAATTCTCACGAGCTACTTATTCTAGTAATTTTTATATAATAAAGCAAATTTCTTCAGGGGGGCTCTGTCCCCCTGAACCCCCCGTTGTGTAATTTATTTTGCATTTGTAATTTTCTACTGATTGAGTTAATGATTACCCTATATCTTAGATTTCTTTTTACACTGCGATTTATAAGGATAAGCAATAATTCGGTCAAGCATTTTACGTTATCCTAATATCCATACAGCAGTATTTACTTGCCTGCTAACCACAAATACCTGTATCTAATGGATAAAGAACTTTTGGAAATGTAAACTGAAACATCTAATTTAGAAATCTAATACCTTTATAAATTTTGTTTATAAAAAAATAATTTTGATTACCATTCTGCAATATTTATATCTAAAATCTAATCTAAATATCAAAAAATGTACTCGATAGCATTAACTTACTAAAATCACCCTAAAGTAGGGGGGCTTCTAAACCTAACAGTTAATAATTCATCATCGTTAAATAGATAAACATGATTTGGCGCCTTTAAGTATTTTTTGTTATTTTCTTTTAATAGTATCTACATTTAATTTAAAATCGTGATGTTACAAATACCGTTGAAATTTGACGCAAACCTATGTTCAGGTCAAATTACGAAAGGTTAACTAACATTTCATTTCCCTTAGCCGGACTTTCTGTTTCATTTTTCGTAATAAGGATTATTTTAATAATTTAATTTATTTTACACTCTACAAGTTGTTACACGGACGTTGTTCACGTAGCATTAAAATAGAGATAAATGCATTAAGTAAAACATTTCACTCCCCACCAGACATACCAAGTCTCAAGCTTTTTGCACATCACTATTATCTTAGAGAAAATGTTCTTTTAAATCGCGCAAATGTTTCAATTAAATAAAGTAACATTTTCTGTATTAAAATACTGGTATCCAGAACGCCGGAGGCTTGGCAGCTCTGCTCCTCTTAATAAAAACATATATGATTAACCAACACTTTATCACATTTTATAGGAGACAATACGGAATTTCTTATTTGTATGGCCTTACATATATCTCAGTCATAAAAATGTAAAATTTTGTGCCAATTAATGCACGCAATTGCGAAAATGAAATCGCAAAGAATGAGAAAAGGAAGGCCAAGTAAAATCGTGTAAATCGAGGAATCTTTCTTCGTAGTGCTGGGAAAATACTGCTACAAAAACTATTTTAGGTGGTATTTGGTGTGAAATGTTTATATGTATTCATTCCTGTCCTATATATCCTTTTTTTTTATTTTTTATTTGCTTATTCCATTTTTCTTTTGCACGTGAAAATCTTACAAATTAAAATTAACTCTTTGGGAGAAATGGTTATTCATTTTTTTTTTTTTTTGGCAACAATAAAGTTTATAAAATTTAACAGAATAATGTCAGTTTATTCTGTATGAAAATAAGGAACTTTTTCATTTATAATCAAATAGTTGAATAAATAAATGAAAATATTATTCTATATAGTATATAAATACTATTTTCATTTCTGCGTTTAAATAAATCTATATGCAAATATCTATACAAAGGCATTCATTAATTCATTCCTTTTGCTTTCATTTGACTTCAAAAAACCATACATACTTTCACATTTATGATATTTTTAGATGAGATGCTGTTGCTACGCAACGGTTAAAAGAGAAAATGAAATATAAGTAAATTCATAAAATAAAATGTTTTATATTATTCTAACACATGTATAAAATTCTATCATAAGTTATACACCTAATTTAATAGCTCTGACAAATGATTTGACAAAATTGCAAACTAATAAGAATAATTTAATACTCTTATTTAAAAATTTCAGCATCCAAAATTTACCATTTAAATCTATTATTCATATGAGCGATTTCTTTCAACAAATGAAAATTTCAAAATCGTCTGACTTCCCATAGAAAAGCATTATATCACAAAATAAAATGTTCTGTATATTCCGAACGAATGAACCAAATTTAACCCAAAACTATACAGCTAAATCCGGGGAGCTCATCAACATGCCCAGGGAATTTCAAGCCGATCGGATGCTTTTTGCGGCAGTTATCGCGGAACAGACAGACAGACTAACGGAAACCAAAACTTTTCGTGTCTCCACAGTAAGCCTTCACTGACGTTTCGGCAATAATTTTAAAAGGAAATAAATAAAAAAGAAGAATGGCTGTTATTTATATAAAAACCTTTCATATGTAAATCTGTAAAAATTATTTTTATAATTATAGCTTCATATTTTAATATTATAATATTTCATTATATATATATTAACATATTTAAAATAAAAAATAAGTAGATTTGTCAATTCTGCATTATATTTATATATAATATAGTTATTTGGCAATTAATATTACCTATATAACTGTACTAAAAAATCTGTGTCCACGAAATACATTTTTTTTTTGTTTTACTTTTTCACATCGGAAAATTCATTTTTACCGTTTTCATTTTTTATTAAGTTATATATATTAATCATTTACCTTTCTGTGTGTTTACTGTTTACCTATTCTTTTTTTAAATAAGGCCAATTGTCGTAAATGTTTGATATTTTGTTAAGATTAGCACAAACCTCATCAAATCCGCTTTTTTTTTTTTTTTTTTTTTTTTTTTTTTTCAAACTTATGTCAATATTTCCAGTTTGGGGAATTCGATTTGAATATTTTACAATGCCTTTTTAATTTATCATTAAATGATTTTCTGAAGGAGATACGAGATAATATATTTTTTAAAGATTACGTTTATTAGATTAAGTAGGAAGGGGGGGGGGGTGGAGAGTTCGGTTTAAATTCTTTAACTTACATAAATGACGAAAATATCAATTTTCCTGTTTAATTTACTGCACCTATTTGACATTAAACGAAATTTCCCTTCCAAAGTTGCAAAGTTCTTTTTTCTTTCTTTTGTATATATATATATATATATATATAACCATTAATTAAACATAAACTACCACCGTCAATTAAATACATATATATATCAGTGTGATTAAACATTAAAACATTAAAATGTTAAAACTTCGACCTGTTTTTCAATGAACTCGATTTTTAAATGGATAATCCTCATGGTTTATAAAATTAAGGACAGGATTTTCCTTAATATAAATTGACTGTTGATGAGTATTTGCTTAGTGTTTTTTTTAAACAAAAATATTCAGCAAATAGTCATTTGTACATTATTTTTACAACATGTCATGACAATTCATTTATTTTTTATAATCCTTTATGTCCCAAATTATGAATTCAAATTTCATCTTCTAAAACATTTTTTGTGAATTTTTGAAACTACATTAAAAGATTTACACACACATTTAATAAATTTTAGAAGGATTTTGCAATTTAAAGTCAATTAATTAAATTTGTATTTATAGGAATTTTGTGCAATATTTATAACTTCATTCAAATCTTTTATTTTAAATATTTTTTTTTAGCATATTATAGAATTAGGAAATGTACAAATATAATGCTCTTACAATAGAAATATAGTAATAATTCCGAACTGAAACTTTTCACCCTCAAACTTTCAAAGTCAAAAAAGCTAAAAAAAAAAAAAAAAAAAAAAAAAGCATTCTTTTAAGAATAGTTTTGTTTTGTTCAACCAATAATGCTTTTGTAATAAGATAATGTAAAGTATCTATAACTCATTCTAAAATGTACTACTAATAATCCATGCATATTTTATATCAAGTTATTTTAATGGTACGTTAAAGTAGGGTCGGGGCATAAAGGGTTAAATAATTAATTATTCGGAAATTTGGTCCTTACAGTTACAGAGCGCACACAGAATTAAAAATATGAAAGAGAATGGTGTAAGAAATTAAAAGGAAGTGTGGTTTTAAAATCTTTTTAATAATTTTTAAATTTACTTTTCAAATCTTATTGCAATAATTAAATTTTTCCTTTATTAAGTCATTTTCCTTCATAAAACCATTTAATAATATGCCAGTAAGATATTATAAAATATATATAAAAAAAAAGTACAAAATTCTTTAGCTGTAAAATTTTACACAAGCTTACCCCCCCCCCCCCGCCCCCCCCCACCCCATCACACACACACAAAATAAAAAAAGTAGGATATGATGAGTACTATTTTCGAATAAATATATTATCTATAAAAAGTACTGCAGAATTGACAAAACTACTTATTTTTTAAGTCTGTTACAAAAATATATTGAAATATAATAATAATAATAAAATATGAAGCTATAAAAATATTATATCAGATTTATCTAACAAAGGATTTTTAGATAAATAACAGAAATTACTATAATTCTATTTTTTGAAAAAATATTTCCTTTTGAAAACGTTTCATTTCTTGCAAATTCGGTGGGTTTTTTTTTTTTTTCGGTTGTGTTGTTCAAATTATTCTTCGCTGTTTATAATTTTAACAATTTCCATAATTGAATAACAAATGCAAGCAAAAAAGGGAAAGCAACATAGGCTACGTGAAGAACGCAGTAGTTTTTCCCTTTTCTCCACAGCTGGAAAGGAAGGAGAATTTTTTCTAAGTTCTACTGTTAGCAGTCGTTCTCTCCCCAGACGCTCGTCTACTAAACTGCGTCGGAAGCTATTCATGACTCCGACTCCACCCACTTGAAATGTAGCAACTACTTTGGTCCGGGGAACTTCGGAAAATGCCTATCTGAACGTAACGCCCCGTTCCACAGTAGAATCGTCTCAGAATTTTCTGCATCAAATATCGATCCAACCCTACGGGTTAGACACGAGAAAAGAAATGAACGAGGAACCTGTCAAAAGAGGAAGATTGACTATTTGTTCTTTTAAAATATATTTCTAAAATTAACTGGTGTGAGATGTAAAAAACTGAAGTCATCATAAAAGCAATTATAACTACGTCCATTTTTTTTTCAATACGACTACAATAAACTTCCGATTATCCGCACTCTATCAACAGCCACCTCTTCCACAATGAAAAAACAAACAAACAGACAAAAACCCCAGAAACGAACAATGAAAATTTAAAAAAACCCGAGTGAGAAGGGGTAATTTTGAGTACAAGTGAGAAACAGCAGCTAGAAAGTATTTCGGAGGATGGAATCATAGACTGTCTTAGTTGTGACAAGAATGATATTGGTTATGAAGAATTAACGCATAATGAAATTATTTAAAATATTTTGAATCCAGAGAAATCTGAAGAGGATGAATGTGATGAATCGGGGAACGATCATACAGGAGCCAGTTACGCAGACAATGCTCTGTAAATGCATTAATTGGTTTGAGATGCAAAACATGAAGCAGATGCAACCCAAGTACTTTTATTACGTAGATTTCGTAACCTCGCTGCAGTAAAAGCACTAGAAAAACGCAAACAAAAAGTGTAATGGATTACTTTGTATGAAAAGAGGTACTACATGTTTATTCAGTAAAATTCTAAATTTGTCTGATAAATAGATTTCTTATTTATCAGTTACGCGTTTTATAAACGAAAGCACATAACAAATTTAAAAAATCTTTTAACTATTCTTATTTATAAATTAACATATAGAAATGCAATTTTAGTAACGGTCTTGTACAGTCTTTCGATTATCCGTCTATTTCGATTATGCGCCACATCATCGGTTCTATTCACGTTTTACCGTAATCCACAATAAAAAATATTTTTTGAAAACAGTGGCACAGAAAAAAAAAAAAAAAAAAAAATGCAATTTAACAAATTACAACGATCATTTGGAAAATGATTTTTTCAAAGATTAAAATTTAAGACATAAAAAATCACACGGAGTTGATCATACATTACGTACGCCATGGATTACATTTTTCGGTACTGTAAATTTTTAAACTTCTGCGGAGCTGGTCATACATTACGTACGCCATGGATTAAACATTAATATTCCTGTACCAATTTTAAATGAAATTTCATTCTTAAACTTCTAAACATCCCACAATATTACTTTTTACACCGTCGTATAGAGAAAAAAATGTACTTTTAAATGCAATTTGTTTCAAAGCTGTATCTCAATTTGTTTCTGAGTAAATATTTTTTTTTTTTTTTTTTTTTTTTAGTTTTTATTACTTTTTTATCATAGTGGCAACAGAAGTATCCATCGCTGTTGAAAGTAAAGGGAAAACACAGATTACTGTATAGACCAATCAGAAAACGAATAAAATGCGGATTCAACTAATAAAAAGCTTCAGATATGTTTTTGATTTCCTGCCTTGGCCGAGGACAATAAACATTTTTCCAAATGGTTAAAAAAAAAAAAAAAGAAAGAACTGTGGATAATATAAATTTTTTGTATTATTTCAATTAAAAAGGAAGAGGTTTAACGTAGTACAGTGCAACCTCGATTATCCGAGTTAACTGGGACCGCTGGCACCTCGGATATCGGAAATCTCGGTTAATAGAATTTGTGTATGAAACTCGCCGTGCTCGCGAATTTAACGTCTTTTAGAACAAAAAAACTATATTTGAGCTTTGTTACGTCTCCAATCGCCTATTGTGATTTCACCAACTCCAAATTCCAGAGCAATTTTTTCTTTAACCTTCACCATTATTAATTCTTTTAATAGCATCAAGCTTTTTACCCATCGAAACAGCAACTCTCATTCTTTTTAACACTTTCCAACAAATTTGAAAAGTGTTTATGCATTCGGTTTGTCTGGTCATCTGGCCGTCTGTCCACGCTCTAACTCCCGTAAATAGACTCGGATGTACATGCAATCGATAATCCATATTTAGGGTCACCTAACCATGTTTGGTATTGCATATGAAGTATGTGGGATTAATATTTCATTTACTGGGCTACCCAAAATAATTCCATTAAATTATGCTACATGGTGAAAAATCGTTTGCAGAGTATTTTAATGGCATTACGCTGTTTCAAATGTATTTAAACTGATATAAATCATTAAATTTCACTACGATCACGTTAGAACATGGCATTCATAGCATTTTTTATTCATTTACAGGGACACACAAAAGAAATCGGTTGCAGTACTGTCTTTGAGCAATAATTGCTGGAGTGTGCAGTTTCAAATTCGGTATGCGCTTTTAAATTTAGATAATCTTTTGCACGTTACTCGTTATGTATCAATTCTATACCTCATATACAGGGCTGCCCAAAAGTATTCATGTACCATTCTCGTTATTAGAGGAACTTGCTGAAGGGGAATTTTCAATTGAAGTATATGTATTTCTTAAGTGAACAAAATTTTGGCATGCATGTAGTTAATAGATACAAATCTATAAATCATATACAGAGCTGCTGAAATAATTCAGATAATTTTCCGATTGTAGATGAGAACAGCTGAAATTGGGTTTTGAAATGTGTTATGCGTTTCCATATGGCTGAATTAGACTTAATATTATAATTTTTTGAACGTTTTGTGCAGTTTTGTTACACTATTCTGAATGTGTTGGAAAGTGTTTTATATTCTATGCTGAACGCATGATTTTTTCTTTCTTGTTTAATTATAATTCCCTTTTCCGAAATCTTTTTAAAGCTGATCAAATTACCCTACTTTTAGAGTCTGTGGTGTTTGAACGGGGGTTGGCGAGCGTAACTTGTAGAGTATTATACAAAATTGTAAAGTGCACTAACTTTATAAAAATCTATTTTTGGACATCTGAAGCCTTTTTAATTTTACAAAATCTACGAATTTCGTTTTAACAATAAACATGTGAAACTACTCAAATGATAAATAAAACTTTGGTATGAAAAATGAACTCTGTATTGACGTATGTTAAGAATTCTATGAACATTTTACATTAAATACTGTGTTGGACAAAAATATAAATAAAATCGTCATTTTAAGCCCGCTGTATAAGTAATTTTGACTTTTGGGTATGTTGCAGATATGTAACACGATGATACAAAGGGTTAAAATCATTCTACCCTATATGTTACTTTGAAGTAATAATAAATAAACAATCATCTAAATCCTCTTTATCATGCCCATACCCTCTTCAAAACATTGCTGCCGAAGCATACAAGTTTAAAATCTTAAAACCCTTTTTTTTCTAATGCCCCGATTGTTATTTTGCCGTACTCATAAATATTAACTAATGAAATCATAACGCGCAGCGAAAGCAAAGGTTTAAGACTATTTCTTGTTTATTTATTTTTTCTTTTTTACCCGACTGAAAAGAAGGATTATGTGTTTCACGAGTATCTAGGTATGTGGATTTTTTTTACCCTCTAAATATCCCAACAGCTGGATGGATTTTAATGAATGAGGTCTCTATGGATTCGTCTTAACCGTCCGATGGTTATAGGCTAGGTTTTGTTTTTATAAATTCAAACTGGCGGCCGTAAAATACAAAATGGCGGTAGAGACGAAAAAAAATTACGTACCATATTGACTGGCAAATCATTGGATAGGTCTTTCAAAATGAAGACGATGTTTCATTGACTATTTTACAGTCAGAATCTCCGTTTAAATATTATACAACCTGGAAGTTGTGTAGGTAGGAAATCTAACTTTACTGCAACTCTAACCATCATAGACATCTATAGGCCTCATCAAAACAGTGTTTATAGATAGGAACTAACAATTAAACACAATTTAAAAGTCATCAATACAAGTAAATAAAAAGAATTTTTGTAAGTAATATAAAAAATAGTTTTACATTGATGAGAAATAATTAATTAGTTCGCTTTTCACGCAGTCGGGTTTTTTGATTTTTTAAATTTAATTGATTTACTAATAGATATATTTTAGTGTCACACAAACATAATAAACATTCCCTTGAGTATATTTTTCATAATATACTCACTATTCCAAGTGCGCTTATATATATTTATTTTGTATAATACCTACTGAAAGTACGTAGTTTTCTCTAGAATTTTGTGAAATATTTCTTGAAGGTTTCCCTAAGTGTTTGCTTTTTGCTCCTATATATACTAAACTTAATTCAAGATATGCATGCGATTTTACATTCTTTTCTACCTGATTATTTTTTATTCCATACAAGTGCAATTGTTTATTTCCACAAGTTAATTGCTTTTGCAAAAGAACATGTCTTATAACATGTAACTGCATTCATTCACCATCTACTAATTCCCTTACTATCTTACGAGAACTATACGGTACTATTTATCCACTTCTTAAAATTTCCTTAATGTTTGCAATTCCACAGAAAAGTCCCTTTTTTTGGAGGGGAGAGTAAAATTAGTAATACAGTCAAGCTTCCCTTTAACGAAGTTTTCTACTTAACGGACTTTTCTGCTGAACCTTGACTTTGAACACCTTTAACATGTAAAGTATTCTCCATATTACGAAAAATATAAGGTTAGTTGGGGCAACTGGGCCAGGATTTTACAATGTGACTCTGGAGCTTCTGATAATTCAGCTTCAAAAAGCTAATGTTCATTTGAATTAAAGTCTGAACTTCTGTAAATGTGTTCAGTTAGGTTCCTTCTATCAGACAGAAATACTCAAAATTATATTTTAATATTTAAAAATATAAAAATATGCATATTTCATCTTTCTTTCCTCATGGGTCCAGTTGCCCCATAAAAATGGGGTAAGTGGACCAGGAGGGTCTATGTTCCACACGCGTTGATTTTTTTCATATTGTATATCAGGTCCTGTTTGAAAAAGTGTAAACAACTTAAAAAAATTTAAACCAAATTTTTGATCATGTAAATTATATGTCAATAATGAGCGTTGTAAGGGAAACATTTGCTGTCTAAAAAAAGCACTAAATGTGAAAATGTGAAAATATTCGATTTATTTACACAAAAACATAAAAATTAAGTAAGTACTTATGTACTTTAGTATAGGTAATAAGTTAAAAGTAACATGAGTATTTTAAGGGAAGAAAATAGCTAACAATAATGAACAAACGGCTACGTAAGTACTTAAGTACTTTATCTGTATCTAGGAGTCCCATTATACAGGGAAAAATTTATTATCATACCAGAACTCTTAATGAGTTACCTTACCTTCATTATCATTTTATTTAACCTTTTCCAAAGAAAGGTGCGATGAAGATATTATTTTTAAAATAGTGGTAGGAACAATAAAAGTTTCCCCATAGAATGCGTCCGCTGTCATCGTACAATAAGGGATGAGATTTCCGCGTTTTTGTACACCAGTATTTTGTTAGAGAAAATGTTATTTCATTTAATCGGAACATTTTTGCGATTTAACAGAACAACATTTTCTCTAAGAATATACTGTGTACAAAAAAGCGGAAATCTCATCCCTGCGTACAGTTTCAAAGTTTGGCTACCTCGCTTTCAGGGGCAAGGTACTTGCATTCGTAAAATGTTGAAATAATTTAATAGCACCAGTATTTACAAGAGAATCTATTTGAAAACAAGTAAAAGTATATTTTCGCGTACTTAATAAAGGGGAAATTTTCGTTATAAAATTCCGGTGACAAAGTGGAAATTAGTAATTAAAATTATTTGATGCCATAACGGCATCACCGTCTCTCAAAGAGTCAAAGAATTTGGTTTGATACCACTCAATATGCTTTTTTTTATTTTTTATTACGTAATTTTAATTAGGTATTCTATAATTTTCTTAATTGTGAGCAAAAAACAATGGAGAAATTTACTTCCCGTTGTAAGAGAAACTCAAAAAATTATTTATAATTATTGGGGTAACTGGATCCAGCATTGTCCAGTTACCCCGGATACATGTCCCAGTTATCCCATTCTTGAAAAATTTATGGGGTAACTGGAACACCGGGCATACATTTGAAACATGGAGTAAATATGTATAGATACTTAATAATATTAACGTAGCTATATGCCTAATCTTTAAAAAAAAAAGATTGTTTAATAAAAGTACTGACAGTTTTTTAATAAAAAGCCGAGGAAGTTCAACCAAATTGACGATGTTTTTTAAAAAAGAAGCTTTAATTTTCGAAAACCTATCACAGCAAAGAGAGAGTTATGATTGAGTTGACACGCGTTGTTTTAGGAAGTAGAGGTTAAGGGTGTATTCCAATCCTTATTTATTTATCTGATGCTTCTGAGGGATATCTTAAGGAAGGATATCTTAAGGATCTGATATCCTTATTTATTTATTTATCTGGGCTTATTTTCTGATTTATTTTTAAATTCATGTTTGGTCTCAAACGCAACAAACTGGCTAATTCCCTTATTCAGAAACTACAAAATGTGCCGTGCTTGGCGATTTTTTGATAAATGCAAAAAATATTGTAAAAAATGCTATCAAAGTTGGCATTTTGAACCAAATTTTCCGAAGCGGGGATCTGGGAATGAAAAAAAAAGGTCATACTGAGAAAATAATTGTTTAAAACTCAAATTCTAATGAATTGAGCAAAAAATTAAATCACACGGCCGGTGATAGATCTCTTCAAAAATCCCCTCAGCAAGTTTCGGGTCTTTACTTTTAAAAATGAGTCTGAAAATTTCTCAGAAAATTTCGAGCTGTTGAGGGTGGAAAAATATTTTTTCGAATACACCCTTAAGGGGCATTGTTTAATAAAGCTAAAACTTAAAATACATCAAAGGTTTTTTGTAAAATAGACTATGGCCCAGTTACCTCGTGGGTCCAGATACCCCAACTAATCTTATTCTATATAACGAAGTTTATTCCACTTTCGTACGTGTACAGCATTCAAACGGAGAGGTTGCTATTGCGATGGTTGTATGAATTTATTTGAGCGAATTGTACGAAAATTAAATTATTTATTTAATCATTTCCATCCAAAAAATCCTAAGACTTCGATACTAGAAGAATGATATTCCAATTTTACGAAAACATAAGTCTCACGAAAATGTTGCAGATGAATTGCTCGGATACTTACAAAAGTGCGAAAATTTTTATGAAAAATGCATCTTTTATAATAAACTTGTAAATAGTAATGTTACAGACATTTTAAAAGTTAATTTGGAATACTGAGAAAAAAGACAAAATGTACACTACGCTTCAGTTTTTGTTTACTTCCCTTTATTATGTGTTTTTTTAGACACTATTCTAATTAAATTTTCTCATATGTCCATATTGCATAAAACAAAGGTTACTTCAGTTACTGCCCGAATTAAAATATATTTTTCCAATATTTCCATTTTATACGTATTTCTCATTTTATGCATGTGTATTTTATTATACAAATTTCAGTTGATTTCTATTTAGCGAAATTTCTTCATAACGAAGTGTTTAAGTACAACAATGAGACTTCGTTAAATAGAAGTATCACTGTATATTTAATTTAAGTGTATGATTGGAAAGCTTGATATTTTTATGTTCTTAAAAAAAAAAAAAAACCTAAAAAGAAGGCATTGTAAACTACTGTTCACAAACTAAATTAAGTGCCATTATAGTCTTTAAAAAGTGATAATGTTACATATGTAAATGCCATTCTTTTATTGTTCAGAAATTAATTAAACAAGTTATCATTATAACTTGTCATAACTTAGTGCTGGTAAGAACATAAAATCACTTTTTTTTTACTGTATAATTTTGATAATTTTTACACTTCAATGAAGGCAGAAAATATGTTTGTCTATTTTATGTTACACCCGTTAGAGGATTTTGAAATTAAATTTTTAGCACTAAATTAGAGATTGAAATAATCTGCAGGTACTTGGGTATAAAAGTCTTTAATAAGAAATATTTCAAATTATAAAAATTTGTTCTATCTTTATTAGTAGATTTTCTACAGAGTTTTAGAAAACAACAATCGATCATCAAGTGTTACATCAGTTACGATGGAATTAACCTGCTTAGCCTCGAATTTGCAGTATACGGCAAGGGAGACACTACTTCATTCTTAACACATTCACAACGGGAAACGAGAATTCTCGTTTTCATTCAAAAAACATCATTGACTAAGGTCGTGGCTTCTACCTTACAAAAAATGCATTTATATCTTGTTGTCCATATTTTTTTAGATTGTAAGACATTTTATATTAAATTCCTACATTGAAAGATATTTACCGATGTATAAACTTGGGAAACCTATCTAAAACACCAATTTACAAAAGACTTTCAGAACAGGGAGGAGCTTCTATTGTTTTAAAATTAAGATTTGATAAAAAATTCCCGTCGGCAATGTGTTAACTTAATTGTAATTCTTGTGTGTGTAAACCCCTCACCCACATTGTCATTGCAAATATATTTCAAAGTGTATATTTCAATCCGTGTCCTACCCAGCGATACATAATACAAATATTGTTTGTTTTCGGATAGCAAAACCCTCCGCGCTATTGCGCATGCGTCAGGTCTGCTTTGATTTTATCAAAATAGGAGTGAGTGGAGTTTTGGGGACATAATATCGATTTATGTAAAAAGGTTTTTGTAGTTAATATTTATAAAAAACGAAAACGCTTAAAAATTAAAAAAAGTTATACAGCATTTTTGCTTTTCGCGAAAAAATTTATTATTATTATTATTATTTTTGAAACTGATATTAAAAAAGTTTACTTGTTACAATATACCTTTAAATTGTTATCGGCCTCATCTGCTGAAATTCATCTATACCTGTTTTTTCAAAGACATTCTTTTTAACTCTTTTTTTTAGGTGAATAAAAAACAGGATTACGCTCATCTCCTGCTTCTCGATGAATCTTTTTAATAGTAGTACTAGAAGCCCCGGTAATTTGACTGATTTGTTTTGTAGAATGAGCTATCGGAACAATTAATTCTCCTTTTCTGCTTCTTGATCACAAAATTGAATGACATTATATATAATTTTCTTACTACCGCTCCTGAAAGATTTATTTCTTCTCAAACTAATCATTTGAACACTAAATATAGAAGTTTTAATTTGTATTAAAACGAGATATTAATAGAATTTTAATCTTTGATCGGAGGTAAAAAATACTCCCTCTGTCCCAAATTAGTTGCTACATTTGCTTACTTTTGTACTGGTTATTGATACTGATGATTTTATGATTTTGTTTGAACTTTTTTCAGAGCTTTCAGGGTGCTTTTCTATCAATCAACAACATTTACTTACCAAGCATTCCCTCCGTCTCTCATTAAATAAGTCCCAAATTAGTTTTAAGAAAATCCAGGGTTTGCACGCTCTTAAGCCACGTCCCATTTTGTAAGTATTCTTCCACCAGTAATCGCATAAAACTACCTTTTAGCTAATGAATCGTTAATTCTTTAGGAAGAAAATTATGGTAAACTGGTGGTAGAGTCCTCACAAAATGGTGTCGATCTACTAAACTGCGTCGGAAGCTATTCATGACTCCACCCACTTGAAATGTAGCAACCAAATTGGGGTGGGAAACTTCGGAAAATGCCTATCTGAACGTAACGACCCTTTGCACAGTAGAATAGAGGTCTGCACGGGCCGGAATTTCCAGCCCCGGCCCGGCCCGAACGAAAGCTATCTTGGCCCGGCCCGGTGTAAAAATTGGAAGTTCGGCCCGAGCCCGGCCCGGCCCGTGCAAAAATGAGTGAAAACAGGCCCGGCCCGACACAATTTCTACAAAAAAAAAATCCGTTTTTTCTCAACGTACAGTTACGATTCTTTTAATGAATACAGGGTTCGCACAGATTTACCACTAAATTTTTACAGTATTTTCAAAGTATTTCACTGCAGAAAAATATTGCAAAATCTGTGAATAAAGGCGGTGATTGCGAATTCTATATTTTAAAAATTAAATGTAAATTTTCTTATCATTAATACTGGTGTCAGAGTCCTTGGAAATTCCAAGGAGTGTACGAACCTTGGAATACTACATACATATTTATGGGAACATTTTACAGTATATTTTACATTACTATGATGTTCGCAAAACAGAAAACACACAATAGTAAACATTAACGATTACTTACAGTGTTTTAGTCATCGTGTCTACAGTCATTTCAAAATGGAAATAAGGATTCATTAAAAGATTAATGTAGTTCATCAGAATAAAGGATTAAACACATGATAACTTTTGAAGTTGTATAATAAAAAGTAGATTTGTGAGAATATTTCTCTCATTTTAAAGGCCTTTCTCAAATCCAAAGGAGCTACATTTCGACACATTTATGAATTCTTTCCTTTTCGGAAACGCGTAAGATTGGTAGATATTCTTATTCAGAAGCTATGTAAATGTCGTTTTTTTTCATAGATAAAAGCAATATATCTTTTCGAAAATACTGTTAAAGTTAGCGTTTTGAATCGAATTTCCGGAAGCGATAGCACAGGAAAGGAGAAAAACGTACAGTCACGTGACAGGAATCTCTTATCTCTGTAAGTAATTTATCAAATATGGAAAAAGCTATTCGTTTCAAAATGCCTTCAATAGGCAGGCCTGTCAATTTTATGCCTTTATAGTTAAAAATTTTGTCAGAAAATGTGTCTGAAAGCTTCGCATTGTTGAGCAGTGAATATGAGAACCACCTTAAGGTATATTTCCAAAGATACTGTTAAGAGAAGTTCATTATCACTATTAATACTACAAAACACAATGACTGTTCTACGCATCCTGAGATCGATTAAGACCAGTTCCGTCCCGGCACGAGTCTGCTGAAAAAAAATTAAACTCGGAATCAGACATCTTGCAACTGTACGATGCCGATCTCTACGATGGACATGTTACATTTCTGTATTGATGTTTTTAAACTCGCATCGGCTCGTGACGCACACTTATACTTCTCGAGAAAATCATATTCATTGAAAATGGCTCGTACTTTATCTGCTTTGCTTATTCTTATATTGGGTCGATAGGCCCGATTAATTTTTTTGCCGTACTTTATCTGCTTTGCTTATTCTTATATTGGGTCGATAGGCCCGATTAATTTTTTTGCCGTACTTTATCTGCTTTGCTTATTCTTATATCGGGCCGATAGGCCCGATTAATTTTTTTGCCGGCCCGGCCCGTTGAAAAAATTGTCCTAATTCTGCCGTCCCGGCACGGCCCGTTTGAAAATTCGCCTTCATTCCGCCGGGCCGGGTACGGGCCTCGGGCCAAGACCGGGACCGTGCAGACCTCTACAGTAGAATCGTCCCAGAGTTTCAGGGTACGATTACAGTACTTTTCTGCATCAAATGTCGATCCAACCTTATAGGTTAGACACGACAGGAGTAATCAACGAGAAACCTTTGTAAAGAAAGATTGATTATTTATTCTTTTAAAATATATTTCTAAAATTAACTGGTATGAGATGTAAAAAATTGAAGTCATCATAAAAGTAGTTATAACTACGTCCATTTTTATTCAATACGACTACAATAAACTTCCGATTATCCGCACTCTATCAACAGCCACCTCTTCCACAATGAAAAAACAGACAAAAACCCCAGAAACGAACAATGAAAATTTAAAAAAACCCGAGTGAGAAGGGTTAATTTTGAGTACAAGTGAGTATTTCGGAGGATGGAATCATAGACTGTCTTAGTTGTGACAAGAATGATATTGGTTATGAAGAATTAACGCATAACGAAATTATTTAAAATATTTTGAATCCAGAGAAATCTGAAGAGGATGAATATGATGAATCGGGGAACGATCATACAGGAGCCAGTCATGCAGACTATGCTCTGTAAATACATTAATTGGTTTGAGATGCAAGACATGAAGCAGATGCAACCCAAGTACTTTTATTACGTAGATTTCGTAACCTCGCTGCAGTAAAAGCACTAGAAAAACGCAAACAAAAAGTGTAATGGATTACTTTGTATGAAAAGAGGTACTACATGTTTATTCAGTAAAATTCTAAATTTGTCTGATAAATAGATTTCTTATTTATCAGTTACGCTTTTTATGAACGAAAGCACATAACAAATTAAAAAAAATCTTTTAACTATTCTTATTTATAAATTAACATATAGAAATGCAATTTTAGTAACGGTCTTGTACAGTCTTTCGATTATCCGTCTATTTCGATTATGCGCCACATCATCGGTTCTATTCACGTTTTAGCGTAATCCACAATAAAGAAAATTTTTTGGAAACACTGGCACAGAACAGAAAAAAAAAAAAAAAAAAAAAAAAAAAAAAAAATGCAGTTTAACAAATTACAACGACCATTTGGAAAATGATTTTTTCAAAGACTAAAATTTAAGACATAAAAAAACGCACGGAGTTGATCATACATTACGTACGCCATGGATTACATTTTTCGGTACTGTAAATTTTTAAACTTCTGCGGAGCTGGTCATACATTACGTACGCCATGGATTAAACATTAATATTCCTGTACCAATTTTAAATGAAATTTCATTCTTAAACTTCTAAACATCCCACAATATTACTTTTTGCACCGTCGTATAGAGAAAAAAATGTACTTTTAAACGCAATTTGTATCAAAGATGTATCTCAATTTGTTTCTGAGTAAGCAATTTTTTTTTTTTTAGTTTTTATTACTTTTTTGTCGTAGTGGCAACAGAAGTATCGGGAAGAGTTCCATATCCTGTGCCGCGAAAAAATTTGGCGAAAAAAAATCGCGCCAAAAAGCCGTTTTGGCGACATGAAAAATTTTCCAAGATGGCGGAAAAACATCGTTTCTAAATGTTTATGTTATTTATAAATCAATGATTTTGCACCATTTTAAAAAATTGAAAATTTGAAAATGATGTAAAAACAAGGATTTATAAATAACACAAACATTTAAAAATGATGTTTTTCCGCCATCTTGGAAATTTTTTTTACGATGAAATTATATAAATTTCGGCAAACTAAAAAGCAATAGCAATAAAAGAAACAAATATTTGTTATTGTCAGGGGGGCTACCGCCCCCCTGAACTCCCCGTTAATGAATCGATTTTCACAATAAAAAAGAAAAAAAAACTTACCAGAAACTTTTAAAACAGAATTTCTAGGGAAACAATTTATTGATAAATATTAACGAATTATTATATATTAACGAATATTTAGGATAAAATCTCGCTCACAACTGCCAAAAAAAAAATAAAAATAAAATAAAAAAGTAAAATATGAAATGTAAATAAACATCAGGAAATGGGACGGCGATTCAGAAAAAAGGGAAATTTAATAATAAAAAAAAAAATTAAAAATATATAAAATTAAACAATATTTACAAAAAAAAAAAAAAAAAAAAATTCACTAAATCTTTACATCCCTAAAAAGGGATCCCAGTCCGGGTCTGAAACATCGTCAATGAAAGGTACCTCATCATCTAAATTTTGATGGGAATTTTGGGATTGTTTAAATTTTGGCAATCCACCCCCGATGTTTTCAGACTCTGCCGTTGGTCTTTCAAAATCCAAAAGTCTTAACCCCTCAATCCCGTGCCCTGGGTAGACTTTAATAATGTCATCTATGAGGACTTGAATTTTTTCGGCAGCCGTTTTTAAATGATATAGCTTGCGTCGGCGATAAAAATGAAGAGCCATATATTGTGACACCATTTTATCGTTCCTGCGACATTTTATAGTATTTTTAAACCAACGATTTTCATTTTCTAGATCATTAATGGTGTTCGCTTTATTTGTTTTTGACACGAATTCGCCTTTACTATGATTAGTGACCTCGTGCGTTGCCCCACTGGAGAATAATTTTTCAACGTCATTGTATTGTTTGGCCGAATCTGTATAGACAACGCACGTATCTTTATGACAAAAACGTGAAACGTAAGACCAAATATCACTTTTTTTTTTTTGCTATCTACCCTAAAAAACAGCCCCTCTTTGTCCTCTCTACAAAAAATGCCCAAAACAGTCAAAGTATGATTTTTTTGCATCCGACCCCTTCCGTATTTCCTAATGGTTAAAAAAGTCTCATCAATTAATATGGATTTTCCCGGGCCCCCCAATTCAGAATACAAATGAGAAGAGTGAATTTCGCAAACTTCTCGAAGATAAGAAAAATAATCACAAAGCGTTTCTTTTGACAGGGTCGGTTCATTTCTAGCTTTTCTCCAGTAACACAATTGGTCATACAAAAAATTTGTTTGAATTTTCAATACAAAGGAAAAAATAATAGCCAAAAGGTCGCGAACCGGAATTTTAGAATTTTCAAAAGCAGTATTATGCACGGGATAAACGGTGCCGGAACAAGGATTTGGGTTAGAATTAGTCTTACTGCGAAGACAGCAGACCCATCTCCACTTCAATTTCACATCCTTGTTCGCATTTTTTTTCATCTGACCGCTACATTTCGGGCAGGGCGGGGGAGACGAAGGAATAAGACCAACTTCAAGCGCAAATTGGACTGCTGAATCTTCCGTCCCGATAATGGCAACCCATGTGAAAATGGAAATGTTTGCTAATAAAGGGTGCATATCGAAATAGGTAATCCAAAAAAATCAATAAAAAAATGAAAACAAATTAACAAAAAATCCAAAGAAGTCAAATAAAAAGGCAGTTGCAAACAAGTCTTACCTCGGCAAAGCTTCGGATAGGAATGTGACGCGGCAAATTCGTTATCCAACTCGTTCAAAATTACGCTGAATAATCACTCACGTGACTAATGAACCAATAAGCTTCAAGATTAGCGCTCCGTCATCAAAGGAACTTTCCGGAAAAAAAGCAACCCTAAAGCCGTTCAAAATCTTTCAAAGTCCGACGATCAAACGGCAACCATATCGAAAAATCTATCGCCAAAAAAAGCGCGCCAAAAAAATCGCCAAATCTTCCGGCACAGGATACGGGACTTCTCCCGAAGTATCCATCGCTGTTGAAAGTAAAGGGAAAATACAGATTACTGTATAGACCAATCAGAAAACGAATAAAATGCGGATTCAACTAATAAAAAGCTTCAGACATGTTTTTGATTTCCTGTCTTGACCGAGGACAATAAACGTTTTTCCAAATGGTTAAAAAAAAAAAGAACTGTGGATAATATAAATTTTTTGTATTATTTCAGTTAAAAAGGAAGAGGTTTAACGTAGTACAGTGCAACCTCGATTATCCGAGCTAATTGGGACCGCTGGCACCTCGGATATCGGAAATCTCGGTTAATAGAATTTGTGTATAAAACTCGCCGTACTCGCGAATTTAACGTCTTTTAGAACAAAAAAAAACTATATTTGAGCTTTGTTACGTCTCCAATCGCCTATTGTGATTTCACCAACTCCAAATTCCAGAGCAATTTTTTTTAACGTTCACCATTATTAATTCTTTTAATAGCATCAAGCTTTTTACCCATCGAAACAGCAACTCTCTTTCTTTTTAACACTTTCTAACAAAGTTGAAAAGTGTTTATGCATTCGGTTTGTCTGACCGTCTGTCTACGCTGTAACTCCCGTATATGTACTCGGATTTTCATGAAATTGATAAAGATTATTTAATCGACACATTGCCGTTCATTTGAGTTCGAGCAGAAAGCCTTAAAATACCATTTATGTTTGTAAAAACCTCATATTGCAGCTCTTCGCCAATGTTTTTCCATGTTCGCAGCATCTTTTTCCTTTATGCCTAATTGACTCAAAACTCACCATCTTGAGGAGGCTGCAAGTCAAGTCCCACCCACACCCTACCCAACCAACCAACCAACCATTTTGGGTGTGGTTACTTACACTGAAGTCCCTTTAAATTCTGACTTCGTATCAAATTTTGGCATCAAAAACCTTGATCTTAACCCACTAACGCCCAAATTATTATCTTCGTTAAAATGTAAATTTTGGATTTCCCACCACTTTTAAAAGTAGAGTAATTTTTATCCTATTTTATCAAGGAATTTGTCTCGTGAAAGAAAGTATGCATTCATCTTCATATTTACTGGTGTGGAAAGCGCTTTCTCGCAAAATACGTGTGATCCCCAAATGGGGATCATGGCAGGGAATGGGTTAAAGTTGTCCTAATAAAACCTTCTCGGTTTGCATGTCCGCAAACTTTTCCAGCGGCCTCTGTAACAAGTTTCATACTTCTCTCTAGCGACTCAGTGTGGCATGGAAATTTCAAACACTCAAATTCTGGCAGGGCTTTGTTTTTCAATAAAGTTTAAATGTGTTCTGTTGCCATCTTTGATAACATTGGAAGTGGTGTCAGCTTACATTTTGTCCAATCAATAAGTTCAGTATTGTCTGTGACTAGAAAATTAATTAAAGAAAGCTTGAAGGCTCTAACGTGACCTACTACTGGCGACACATTTCTGGCTTTCAGTATCCTCCTGTAGCCTAATTATCGAATGTGCTGTCTCTCGTCCAATATCGCCAACATCATATTCCCTGCATGGCAGAAGAACGAGTTTCTCTGAATGGCAGGATCGATGATTTTTTTTAAATGTTGGCTGAGGGGTCCGGGATCTTTAACATCTAATTATGGATCACAGAGTCCAGTGATGACAGCACGAACAATTTCTAGAAGATACTGCTGATCTTTACTGAGGTCAGTTTTATTTATTGTGATGTGATGACAAATTCAAATTGAGTCGGCACAAAATCAACAACAGGTTTCTTCTCACAGCTAGGCAGTTGCTTGCCAATTGGACCACTGAATGACGCTGGCCCAGTTGTTGTTCCTCCTAGGTTCTCAAACAAATGTTTATAAGGCAGTTCATTAAAGTGTAGCAAACAAATAAATCACTGCAGAGGTCGCTGACACCTAACTTTAATGTTATATACAACACCACTCTTTCAACTGGTGTTTGTGGCTGACCCATCACATCTGATGGCTACCACTGCACTCATGTCAAAATCTTTCTTTTTCATGTAGTTGAAAATACTTTTGGCAATATCATTAACGGTTCTTGTTTTAGGTGTAACATGGCCAATGTATTGGCCACTAGACTCACTAATTATGCTAAAATGGTCTTATTTTCTTACTCTGCGGTACATTTTAGCTGCTATTTTTTTCTTGTGTTAATGTACTAACTTTTCTACCGTCGAAGTAAATTCCTTTTAAATCTTTCAGCTGGTGCTCTTTTTCATTTATTGCTTTTCGAATCTTCACTTTATCTTTTCAAATCTTACTTTTGCCAGTCACTCGTGACATATCTGAATCAGAGATCACTCCAAGGTCATGCACGACATCAGAAGCTATTGCTGCTATGGTCCTGTCAGAAATACCGTATCTATCGCTTATTAAGGAATTATATGACAACTTTGAACGCATTTGCGATGTAGAAAGCAATACAAAACTCATGTCACTGCCTGTTCTTATGGAAGTGTTTTGATTAACTTTACTCTTACTTATGCCAGGACTGACGGAGTCAAAAGTAATAGATTGCTGCATCGAAAGCTGCTCTCTTCTTTTTTCTCTTTTAATCAATTTAATTGTCTCCTTTCTATGTAAATTACCAATAAACAGCATCCTAGTTGTTCGCTGATCGAACATAAACCCCAATCCAATGTAAAGAATTTTTTTTTAGATTTCTTACAATTGTATTTTACAATCACTGGACAGTGGACAGGGTTATTGTAGATTGGTTTATTCTCACATGTACAAGAAACTGTCATAGTGCATTTACAAGCTGCAATATTGAAAAGTTTCGTCTTAGAGTTGGTTATAAACGCATCTAACCTTTTCTTATAAATTTTTTTATCATGGTCTTGGTTGTATGATATTTTTAACCCAATATAAGAATTAAAGTAGAAGGTGATCATTTGCACAACACGACTGTGTGTGACTGTTGGAATTGGGGCTTTTCTATAAATATTAACTAATTGAGTTGCAACTAACTCGACAACAGGTGAAAACGTAACAGCAGTAGGTTCGTAAAACCTTAAAACGGTTGTTTAATGGTGTACTTTTTTATCTTTATGTCCGCTTGTGAATTTTTGAAAAAATGTAACTTTTGCTTAAAAAATGGTATTTTAAAGCTTTTTGAGCGAATTCTAATGGACGGTAATGTGTCCAAAAGTATTTTTCACACATTTAGGTAACTACAAAGAGTAGTTGTTACACTATTAGAAATAAAATAAACCATTAAATTTTTTTAAATAAGTTTTTAAAAATTGCATATATTTTTCTTTTTTTCCTGAACTTTAAGGGTCTTGCGCGATTTCAAAACCAATTTATGTTTTTTTATATTATTTTTCCCGTTATTAGGATGCTAATACTCAAGTTTTCCGCACTATTAAAAATTGATTATAAAAAAATAGTTTTTTTCGCCCCACCCTATTATTTAGGGTCACCAAAGCATGTTTGGTATTGTATATGAAGTATGTAGGATTAATCGTTCATTTACAGGGGCACTCAAAAGTATTCCATTATATTATGGTATATGGGGAAAAATCGTTTGCAGAGTATTTTAATGACATTATGCTATTTCAAATGTATTGAAACTGATATAATTCACAGAATTTCACTGCGATCACGTTAAAACACGGCATTCATAGCATTTTTTATTCATTTACAGGGACACGCAAAAGAAATCGGTTACAGTACAGTACTGTCTTTGAATAATAATTGTCGGAGTGCACGGTTTAAAATTCGGTATGCGCTTTTAAATGTAATTAATTTTTTGCATCTTACCCGTTATATATAAATTCTGTACCTCAAATACAGGGCTGCACAAAACTATTCACATACCGTTCTCCTTATTAGAGGAAATTGCTGAAGGTAAATTTTTAACTGAAGTATGTGTATCTATTAACTGAACTAAACTTTGGCATGCATGTAGTTAATAGATTCAAATCTATATATCATATACAGGGCTGCTGAAAAAATTCGCATAATTTCCTACTGTGGATGGGAACAGCTGAAATTGGGTTTTGAAATGTATTATGCGTTTCCATACGGTTGAATTAGACGCAATATTTTAATTTTTTAAACGGTGCGGTTTTGTTACATTATTCTGAATGGGTTGGAAAGTGTTTAATAATCTATGCTTGACGCATGATTTTTTCTTACTTGTTTGGTTCTGAATTTAAAAAATGAATGATTTGCTATTTGGGTGATGGTCAGACGTGAAATGAGTAAAGAAAAGGTTCGCAACAAAACAGGGAACTCACTACGAAAGGAAGGGCAAACATTAGAATGTCATGAAACCTAAATGTCTATTGTGAAATGTTAATCCCCACCCACACTGTACTCCTCCAGTGAAGTGGGGGCAGGGGGTTGTAACTGTCCGATAACATATTTCCCCTGGTGTTCACGGACACTGAACTAAAAAGTGTGGTCTTTTTAAAGCTCATTCACACAAAAATTAAAAAAAAAAAAAAGGGACTTCGTATTGGCTCGGTTATTAGAAACCTCGATTAATCGAAGCAGCTTGGTTAATCGAGGTTCTACTGTATATGCAAAGTGTTTCTTCTTATCATTTACCAATAGTTAATTCCTAAACTGTTAGTTTGAGAGCTTTAGTTGAAATTGCAAAAAAGTTTCAAATGTTATTCATCGTGGGAAAATCCTTTTACATAAAAATAGTTATTCTCTAAAAACTTACGAAATCTGAATTTTATACCACCACTGGGTCCCATAATTTACATTTACAAAAAAGTTTTTCTATCTTATACTATAATGCGAGCAAAAATTGTGTGCGTGTGTGTGTGTGTGTGTGTGTGTGTGTATGTATGTATGTAAATTTTATCTTAAAAACGGCGGCTCTAACAATTTTGACGAAATTTTGTATTTTACCATTTTCGGGCACGATAAAACCATTGGGCTAGGTCACATGTACGAGAAAATTCGATTAGTGGGTCATTTTGGGTCATAATGAATAGAGATCAAGCTAATTATATTTAAAAAACTGCTCCATCAATTTTGACTAAATTTTATATCCAACCATTTTTCGGTACGAGAAAACTATTGGGCTAGGTCACATGTTCGAGAAATTTCGATTAGTGGGTCATTTTTGGGTCACTGTGGGTCAAGCCAATTTTATCTAAAAAACGGCTCTAACGATTTTGACGAAATTTTGTATTCTATCGTTTTCGGGCAAAAGAATACCATTGGGCTTGATCGCATATTCAAGAAAACTCGATTAATGGGTCATTTTGGGTCAAAATGGGTCAGGGTAAAGCTAATTGAATCAAAAAAAGGCCAAAAACATTTCGACAAAATTTTGTAATATACCGTATTCGGGCAATGGATGACCATTGGACTAAGTCACACGTACGAGAAAACTCGATTAGTGGGTCATTTTGGGTCAAATAGGTCAAGTTCAAGCAAATTATATCTAAAAAACGGCTCAATCGATTTTGACTAAATTTTATATCCAACCGTTTTTCAGCACGAGAAAACTATTGGGCTAGGCCGCATGTTCGAGAAATTTCGATTAGTGGGTCATTTTTGGGTCACTATGGGTCAAGCCAATTTTATCTAAAAAACGGCTCTAACGATTTTGACTAAATTTTGTATTTTGTTGTTTTTGATTACGAGAAGACCAATGAGATAAGTCACATATTAGAGAAAATTTGATTAGTGGGTCATTTTTGGGTCAAGCAAAGTTTATCTAGAAAACGGCTTTAACGATTTTGACGAAATTTTGTATTCTATCGTTTTCGGGCAAGAGAATACCATTGGGCTTGATCGCATATTCAAGAAAACTCGATTAATGGGTCAAAATGGGTCAGGGTCAAGCTAATTGAATCAAAAAAGGCCAAAAACATTTCGACAACATTTTGTAATATACCATTTTCGGGCAATGGATGACCATTGGACTAAGTCACACGTACGAGAAAAATCGATTAGTGGGTCATTTTGGGTCAAATAGGTCAAGTTCAAGCAAATTATATCTAAAAAACGGCTCAATCGATTTTAACTAAATTTTATATCCAACCGTTTTTCAGCACGAGAAAACTATTGGGCTAGGCCGCATGTTAAAGAAATTTCGATTAGTGGGTCATTTTTGGGTCACTTACACTCTCAGAAATAAAACTCTCCCTTTTGACGATTCAGAAATCCTCGAGCTGTATTTCGTCGTTTTTGACGATCATTTCCTATTAACATCACGTGACTTATAACGAAACGTAAACCCTCAAATATTTGACGAAAGTTTTGCCTCAATCACGGTCAGACTCAATGCATTTTAAGGAAACAGTTCCTCAAATCCTCCTCAAATCCTGCGATTTTAGCAAACAGATATTTGCTGGCTTATGTTAGTCCTGTAATAATTTATTTTAAAACAGCACTTAGTGCTTTTCAGAAAATACTGAAATATAGGTAGTTATTGTTTTTCATTAGTTATTTTTTTAGCTGTTAGAATTTTTAGGAATGCTTATTATTATTATTATTATTTTATTTATATGTTGTCGTTCGTTATGTTTTAATTCGAAAAGAATAAATTTCCTGTGTTCTTCAAAACCATTCAGTAAGAAAATTAGGCCAATAAAATTTCAAACTTCTAGGATATCTTTTTTTTTTTTTTTTTTTTTTAAGAAGTATATTATGTTTTCAATCAAATTAAAAATAAACATAATTGATCCCTCTCCTCTTTATAAACAGTAAAGTGTTAAAATCTTATCCCCCTACACAAAGTGATAAAATCTCACGCAATATGCACTTCACAATTCGTTATTTGTGAGCAACAAATTATCCAGACCATATTCTAATCATCCATTGATCAAAGAAAATTTCAGTTGTAAATTATTTAATAAAGCCATATTATAATTATTCATTGATACGAGAAAACCATAAAAATAAATTAGCCTTTCTTAAAACTTTCAGAAAATATAGCAGCGCTGATAAAATTGCAATCTACGTTATAAAAATATTAACACGAAGTGGAATTGAATACACCAGTCTAAAAGCAAACACTTTCACGTCCCCAGCAGCCCAGTTGGAAGAGCAGCTACCTCCTATACGAAAGGTCGTGAGTTCGAATCACGCCGAGGAAAGAGAGAGAAGTGATTTTTTTTCTTTCCCAGTGTCAAATGCTGGAGCTTCCAAACTACTGGAGAGATGGCGCCACCAGCCCTCTTTTGACGAAACTATTGACGAAATTTATATCGTCAAGCAAGTGAAGAAATTAATTTCATCAATTTGACGAAATGTTCGCTCGGAGCATTTTCCAGGAAACCATTTCGTCAAAAACAAAGAAAATTTCGTGAAATCTGAGTATTCATTTCTGAGAGTGTAGGGTCAAGCTAATTTTATCTAAAAAACGGCTCTAACGATTTTGACTAAATTTTGTATTTTGTTGTTTTTGATTACGAGAAGACCAATGGGATAAGTCACATATTAGAGAAAATTTGATTAGTGGGTCATTTTTGGGTCAAGCAAAGTTTATCTAGAAAACGGGTTTAACGATTTTGAGGAAATTTTGTATTCTAACGTTTTCGGGCACGAGAATACCATTGGACTTGATCGCATGTTCAAGAAAATTCGATTAACGGGTCATTTTGGGTCAAAATGGGTCAGGGTCAAGCTAATTGAATCCAAAGAAAGGCCAAAAACATTTTGACAAAATTTTGCAATATACCGTTTTCGGGCATGAGATCACCATTGGACTAAGTCACACGTACGAGAAAAATCGATTAGTGGGTCATTTTGGGTCAAATATGTCAAGTTCAAGCAAATTATATTTAAAAAACGGCTCAATTGATTTTGACTAAATTTTATATCCAACCGTTTTTCGGCACGAGAAAACTATTGGGCTAGGCCGCATGTTCGAGATATTTCGATTAGTGGGTCATTTTTGGGTCCCTATGGGTTAAGCCAATTGTATCTAAAAAACGGCTCTAATGATTTTGTATTCTGTCGTTTTGGATTACGAGAAGTCCAATGGCTACATCACATATTAGAGAAAATTTGATTAGTGGGTCATTTTTGGGTCACTATGGGTCAAGCAAAATTTATCTAGAAAACGGTTCTAACGATTTTGACGAAATTTTGTATTTTATCGTTTTCGGGCGCGATAATACCATTGGAATTGGTCGCATGGTCAAGAAAATATGATTAGTGGGTCATTTTGGGTCACAATGGGTCAGGGTCAAACTAATTGAATCTAAAAAAAGGCCCAAAATATTTTGACAAAATTCTGTATTATACCGTTTCCGGGCATGAGATGACCATTGGGCTAAGTCACATGTTTGAGATGAATCGATTAGCGGGTCATTTTCGGGCCACCGTGGGCCAAGCTATTTGTATCTAAAAAAACGACTCAAACGATTTTGTCAAAATTTTGTATTATGCACTTTCTGGGCATGAAAAGACCATTGGGCTGAGTCACATGTTCGAGAAAATTCAATTAGTGGGTCATTTTTGAGTCACTGTGGGTCAAGGTAAAAGTATCTAAAATAACGGCTCAAAAATTTATGGTAAAATTATGTATTAATATCGTTTCTGAGCATGAGAGTACCATTGAACTAAGTCACATGTTCGAGAAAATTCGATTAATGGGTCATTTTTGTGTCACTTTGGGTAAAGCTAATTGCATCTTTAAAAAAGGCTCAAACGATTTTGACAAAATTTTGTATTATACTGTTTCCGGGCACGAGAAGAGCATTGGGTTAGGTCACATGTTCGAGAAAATTCGATTAATGGATCATTTGTGGGTCACTGTGGGTCAAGTTAATTTTATCTAGAAAACAACTTTAATGATTTTGATTAAATTTTGTTTTCTATCATTTTCGGGTTCGAGAAGACCATTGGTCTAGGTCGCATACTCAAGAAAATTCGATTAACCAGTCATTTTGGATCAATATGGGTCATGCTTTAGCTAATTTTATCTAAAAAATTGCTCAAACGATTTTGACAAAATTTCTTATTACACAGTTTCCTAGCTCGAGAAGACCATTGGGATAGATCAGATGTTCGATAATTTTAGGTTAGTAGGTTCTTTTTGGGTTACCGTGGGTCGAGCTAAATTTATCTCTAAAATGATTTTAGCGATTTTGACTAAATTTTGTATTCTATCGTTTTCGGGTTCGAGAAGAGCATTGGTTAGATCCTGTGTTCGAAGAATTTCGGTTAGTGGGTCCCTATGGCTTAGGATTATGCCAATTTTATCTAAAGAGCAAAAATTATACAGTGAGAATGAAATATCGAATTCAATACAAGGCTAATTTTGACCGAGCTTAGCTCGGTCATGCCCGCTAGTGCGTTAATAAGAAAGGATCGAGCGAAACAGGTTTTTAAGACCGAAATCGAATTTCGGTAATACTTCTATTTTCGGCCGAAAATGAAAACGTCCAATATTTCAAAGTACAGTGAAACCTCTTTGTAAGGGCCACCTACCGTTCTATTCAAAATTGGCTCTTATGAGGGTGGCCCTTGAATAGGGGTGACCAAAGTTTTCATTTCACTTTCTTTTAATCCCACGATATTTAAAATCTTCATATTCTTTCAGTAAGTTCGCTTTGTTTTTAACAATATTGTTTATTTGATTCTTGCTGCAATTAAATTGTTAAGCCAATTTTCCTGCAGATGTTCCTTGATCAAAACAATTGAGAACTTTGGTTTTGTTTTGGATTACGAGGATTACAAATTGGATTATTTACAATTAATACAATTTGGATTACAAATCCAAATGTATTCTTTGGCTTGATTTAGGTGCCATAATTTTAAATTTTACATTAGCCTGAGCATAAAATTTCTAGCGTAAAAATTGTGCTCCAATATGCATGCACAGTTTTAGTAAATGTGGAATCAGTTTTTCTAGATAAACAACAAATAATCGGATGTTATCCTTTGTGTGCCCACAACAAAGGGTCAAATTTCCCCTCTAACTTAACCCCTACAGGTTGAAAGGTCAAATAAAGTGTGAGGAACAATTGTTTGTCTCACTTGTGGTAAAGTTTGTGGTCCTTCATTGTGTTACTAAATCCTCCTCCATCCCTCCCTACCTTCTTTGTTGCAAGTGCAGTTGTTTCCTCAACTCTTATTTTTTGCTTCAGGAATTCAATACACCTGTTTAGGATTTAAGGCACATATGAAAAAAAAATACCTTTATAAGGGATAGGTGCGGCCCCTAATAGAAGTAAATTTGACGTTATGTCTATGGGGGGGGGGGGGGATTGTCGTTCCTAAAAATATTGGCTCCTAATAGAGGTGGCCTTTAAAAGAAGCTTCACTGTAGTTAATACATACACAAATATACATAATTATTAATCAATTAAACATGTGGCCCAAGCTGTCTGTGCCTCAGGCCAAAAACTTTTTACTTTCATATAAAATAAAATGCAAATACATCAACGACACACAATGATTAGGAATTTTATCTAATTAAAAAATGTTTTAGGTAAACATACCTCGATTTATCTTTTATAATAATTTATGTAAATCATCGTGTGTTATACTAGAACTTTTTCAAAGAGTATTTGAAACACTTCTGCGGTTTCAAACTAAAAAATTTCTATTACTGTTAAGTCTGAAGCTTTTAATGAGCACGTAAAGAGAGTCTTCAAAGTTTAAGCATATATGCATTGCTAGCTTTATAATTTTCATTCATGTCTTGAGTCAGTCATGACTGATCATTATAATCTGTGAAGTTGGCAGTAATAAATAAAGAGTGCCTCATTTAAGCCAATACAGTTCAAATCAATCAGTAATGTTGAAAATTTCCGAAGGAAGAGACGAGATTTTTGGATTACTGATAGTTTCGTTATAGACTAATTTACGACAACGTTTTCACCGAAAATGAATTTTCTGCGGTACTTTGATTTTACACCGAAAACGAAACCGAATTCGGTTGATCTAAAAAATAAGTAAAAAATAAAATTTCCATTCTTCTATCACCAAAACTTACCGAGGTATGAAATTTCCAATTTTATGAATTTTTGCATTTTCTAGCTCTAAAAACGGAAAACTGCATTTTTGGTGCGGAAAACTAAAAAAATTCATAAAATTCAAAGTATCATAACTGAGTAAGTTTTTATCTTACAAAAGCTTTTGTTGTTATAAAAATGGATTTTTCACCACCCCCCCTCATACCAAGTTTAATACAGTAGAACTCCAATTATCTGAACTCCGACTATCCGAATCGCTGATTATCCGAATCGCTTTCAAAATTTCGGGAAAAAAATTAAGACGGAAACGTACTGCGATTCGCAATATAATGATCCTATCTGCGCGCGCTATTGTTCTTTCCTCCGCTAACCTAGTGTAGTAAGCTAAGGCGTAGCGCGAACATTATTGAGATGATGAGTCACCGTCTCATAGGTCAGTTTGATTATTGGCTGTCGTGTGTGATTCGTCAGACCCTGGGTTTCAAATTCGAAATGATGATGAACTTATTGAAAGTGTGAGAGAAGAAAGTGTTGAGGAAGAAGATGACCTTAGTGTCGAAGTTGAAGCAGACACAGAACCATCAGCTAGTGAAGCATTTGCCGGACTTGAAACTGCGTTGAAGTAGATGGAGCGTCAGCCCGAGTGGGACCACATGCAACTTCTCACTGTCAAGCGGATGCGCGACTTGGCTGCCCGAAAACGGATGATGACAATTAAACAGCTTACTTTGGCCCAGATGTTGAGCAAGGATTGACTTTCATTCTCTGTACGGTACGTACATACTGTACTAATGTACAGCACTTGTAAGTACGCTTAAAATGTAAAAGTGTTGCTTTTAATTTAATTAATTAAAAGCTCTTTTTCTTTAAAAATAGTTTTTTTCTCCCGTTTTCAACATACATACAGTAATTAATTAAAATAGACCCTTTTTTCGGGAAAAATCCAATTATCCGAATTTTTGATTATCCGAATGGGGTCCGGTCCCAATTGATTCGGATAATTGGAGTTCTACTGTAATTATAATTTGAACTAAAAAATTACTTAACGCAGTGTTTCTTAGTTCCATGTGCTTCTTACATACATCAAAATTCCATCGGGGCATCATTTCTAGACAGTTTCTGTCTGCTCCTTTGATTATAATTTCCTTATTTATTAATTTTTTATGGTTTTTAAACTAATTTTCAAGCAGGATTTTTTAAAGATTTTAATCTATCATCACTATCGCGTGCAGTTGATTGTGAAAGACTAACCTTGTTTGCACTTAAAACAGTATAAATAGTTCAGCATTTGTTTCAGGCTAATATTTCATAACAAAACGAAAACTTGAACAACAGATAACTGAAATAATATACATAAAACACAAATTTAACAGACATGTTATTTAATTAGCTCTTAAACAACTGAACAAATCAGAATAAACAAGTAAAAATTAAATTTAAAAAATCAAAAAACCCGACTGCGTAAAAAACGAATTAATTAATTATTTCTCATCAATGTGAAACTACTTTTTATATTACTTACTTATTTTTTTTTCGAACCCAGTCGCGCCCGTCGGCCTAATCGTTCGGAGTTTTCGTGGTTTTCTTCGAACCTTGGATATCCAAGCGTTAATACGGGTTAGGTTCCCTTAGAAAGAAGGGCACTCCCCCTGGGGCTATATCCCTCGTGCAGATAACTGGCCGTCATAAAATACAACCAACCAACCTTAACTATTTTTTTATTTACTTGTATTGATGATTTTTAAGTTGTGTTTAATTGATAGTTCCTATCTATAAACACTGTTTTGATGTAGCCTATAGATGTCTATGAAGGATAGAGTTGCAATAAATCTAGAGATCCTACGTACACAACTTCCAGGTTGTGTAATATTTAAACGGAACTTCTGACTGTAAAATAGTCAGTAAAACACCGTCTTCATTTTGAAAGACCTATTCAAAGATATGCCACTCAATAGGATTTAATTTTTTTTTTGTCTCTACCGCCATTTTGTATTTACGACCGCCATTTTGAATTTATAAAAACAAAACCTAGCCTATAACCATCGGACGGTTAAGACGAATTGATAGAGACCTCATTCATTAAAATCCATCCAGCCGTTGGAATGTTTCGAGGGTATAAAGAAATCCACATAACCCAGATATGCGTGAAACACATAACCCTTCTTGGCAGTCGGGTAAAAAGACCGCCGTATATGGCGGAATCTTATGGACGATTTCTTCGACTATTAACTTCTGGCATGCAGCTATTATAGTTTTTTTTTTTTTTTTTTTTTTTTTCAACTGCCGGTGACATTTACAGTCACCGTCACTAGTTTCCATGGAAATCCCAGATAACTCATTTTTATGTTCGTTCGTAATTATATAAATACTAGCAAACCCCGCGGCTTTGCTCGCATAATATTTGAAATAGGCCAAGTGATATTTATATGTCTAATTTTTATTAAAAGGTACTAACTAAATTTTTACTTATTACTTTTAAGAATAATTCAAAAATTACTATTTAAAACAGTTTGATTACACATCATTATTACACTGCATTAGGCAGAAATGAGACTTAAATTAATAAAACTAAATAAATAATAATTTAGAAAATATTTTGAAACCTTTATGCTCATTTAATACGCTCATTTCAGTATTCATTTGAAGTTTTGAATTCTTTAGAAACCATCTTCTTACATCTTAAAATTAACTATCATATCAAATTCCAAGTCCTACCATCTCTCTCAACAGAAAGGGCTATGTTGAATTAGGAACTATCACCATTAATTTGCCAACATTAATTTTGAAATCGGTTTGTTATTTTTAATATTCCACAGAAACGTAATTTAGAAAGCTTTTAAAGGCCTTTTATAGAGCGTTTGCTGTTCCTGTAAACCCCAGGTGGTAGAATCATTGGCTTGTGTAGGATCAGAGACTGTTACCATTGATTCGCAACTATTACTTTTATAATCGGTTTATATCCCCTGAAATTGCATAGATATCGTAATTTAGGACATTTTTAGAATGCTTTTCACACCTCCCCTTCGCTTCACCCCTTTTTAATTCGAATTTATTTTCGACAGTCCTTCGAGGGCATTTATATTTTATAAGTAACTACCATGCCATATTTAAAGTTTCTAGCCTTTTCAGTATCACAGAAATCGCAATTTAGAACGTTTTTAGCTCCTGCAACCCTCTGGTGGTAGTGGCACAGATATAAAATATAGCTTATGTTTGAGCAGGTTCTAACATCAACAATTTATCATCATTATTTTTTTAATCGGTTTAGTATGTGAAAAG
Source organism: Maratus speciosus (assembly GCA_963932465.1). Lineage (NCBI taxonomy): Eukaryota > Metazoa > Arthropoda > Arachnida > Araneae > Salticidae > Maratus > Maratus speciosus. The sequence continues at coordinate 274,413,238 of OZ010798.1, forward strand.
ATTGCATAAAAATTGTAATTTACAACGCTTTTCGCTTACTTCAACTTTTTAAATTTGGAATTATCTTTCGACTGTTCTTAGAAAGAAGTTGCACCTTGTAAGTAAATACCATGCCATACTTCAAAGTATTAGACCCCTCAGTTGTGCAAAAAACGCGAATTAGAACATGTTTTGCTTTTGCAACCCTCAGATGGTAGTGACAGCAACATAAAATATAACCTATGTTATAGCAAGGACTATCACCATTGATTTGCAACCATTACTTTTGAAATAGCTTTGGTATTTCCTGAGATTGAGTATAAATCGCAATTTAGAACGTTTTTAGAACGCTTTTCGCGCATTTTCACCCCTTTTTAAATTTCTAATTTTTTCGAAACTGTTCTTAAAGATCATTTATATCTAAAAAATATGTACCTTACCTAATTTTAAGTTGCTTGCCCGTACCGATCACAAAAATCGAAATTTAGAAGGCTTTTTTGCTCCTGAAACGTCTAGGTGATAGTGATACCGACATAAAATAGCGTCTATGTTAGAGCAGAGTCATTCAGCATGAATTTCCTACCATTTCGTTTGAAATCAGTTTGATTCTTCCTGAGATATCGCTGACAAATCGGCATTTAGAACGTTTTTAGAACGCTTTTCGCGGATTTTTCTCCTGCATCTCCTCTGGGGTAGTGGAAACAAATATAAAATATAGCATAACTTGGAGCGAGATCTGTCAGCATAATTTTTACACCATTATATTTGAAATCGGTTCAGTATTTCCTAAGGTTGCATAGAAATCGCAATTTAGAACGTTTTTTACAACGCTTTTTGCGCATTTTGACTACCTTTTAAATTTCGATTTTTTTTAGGAAATGCCCTTAGAGATCATTGAAATCTTATAACTAACTACAATTCCAAATTTCACGATTCTAGGCCTTTCCGTAAAGCAAAAACAGCAATTTAGAACGTTTTCCCCCTGGACCCCATTTGGGGTAGTGTCGCCGACATAAAACATAGCCTATGTTGGAGCAAGGGTTGTCGCCGTCATTTTGACACCATTATTTTTTTAAATCGGCTTGGTATTTCCTGAGATTGCGTAGAAACCACCATTTAGAACGTTTTTTAGAACGCTTTTCGCGCATTTTCACCAGGGGCGCCATTTGAGGGTGATGGGGGGGCAATAGCCCCCCCCCCAAGGAATTTGATTTTTCAGAAAATTTATCAACCATCAAATGTAGGGATGCACCGAATAGTAATTTTGGTCGAATACCGAATGCCGAATATTTGACCTGCAGGTAAACCGAATACCGAATATTCGGCTAGCCGAATAGTAACTGTTAGACTGAATACCGAAAATTAGGCCAGTCGAATAGTATTTATTCGGCCGAATACCGAATATTTGGCTGGCTAAATACTTTTATATCTCAGTGTTTAACGTTAAAAAGTTAAATTTTAAACAATTTTTTATAATATTTAGCACAGATACTTCCATTTTGACAAACAAGACTATATTTATAAGTAAATTTTGTACTAAAAAAAATATGTTCTAAGTTATTATTTAAGAAGAATATGGGTTAAGAAATTTTTAAATAACAAAATTTAAATTCCATGCCTTCTTCAATTAATTCAAGCAAATGAAAAGAATTCTCTCATATTGAACAAGAAGCAACATATCATTTTACTTCTTTCATCAAAAATGAAAAGTGTTCAAGTCGTAGCAGAATTTTCCTTTATAACTGTATAAAAATGAAGATATTTTAGCGAAATTTGCATCACATAAATTTGCTTGTATAGAATGTGATGGTATCCTTGGACGAGACTGGATTTTTGCCTGTGGTACAGCATAAGTATTGTTAGCTGCATTCTTAATAAAATAATGTCTCGCTCAGTGCTGTTTAGGTATGAATGGTTGCTATTTCCAGCACTTCTCATCATGTTATCATATTTCACAGAAATTAAAGTAACTCTGTTGACAATATAGTTACAATACCTTCATTATTGTTAAAGTAACAAAAGAAAATTAAAGTTTGACTTGGGGATACACTGTATTTCTGACTGAATAAGCGAATTGCGATCCTGATTTACTGGAAAAAAATTGCCTGTTTTGATGCTTATTATTACCGCTGAAATTTTCTTCCATTTTGTTTAGAAACACCCTGTTTGCGAAAAAGCAACAAACGGATTATTTACCGGACAATGCTCAGTAACTTGCATTTCTACATTTGCAACAAATGACATGTCATTAATGGTTAATTTTTTTAAGTGACATTTTTAAAACAACAAATGAATAATATAAAATCATTCTCTCTCTCTTTTTTTTTTTTTTTTTTTTTTTTAAGATTCTGATTATTCTGAATATCTTTATTAATTGACAGTTAAAAGTAGAAGTTGTGTAACATTTAAAAAAATATTTTTAAGAGGTTTTTAAGTATTAGGCAAACCGAATAGTTTGATATTCGGCCTAACCGAATATTCGGTAGTGTGGCCGAATATGAAATAAATACCGAATATTCGGTGCATCCCTAATCAAATATCAGATTCAAACAAACATTAGAAAATTGCTCAAACTCTAAAATAACTTATCAGATGTTATTGCAATAAAAACAAATGCATAGAAATTAATAATTATCAAAAAAATTTCCTAAAGCCTTACTATTCGAACTCCCTCAAGGTGAGACATATATCTTTAATGAGTACTTTGGTTAATTTTAAAAATACATGTGACAATTTTTTTATCAGTTTCTTCTCAGCTGTGTGCAAATTGATCATGGGAAAACTCGTCAAAATCATTGACACAACAATCACAATGATTTTCTTCTAGCCAATTCTCGAATAAGCGTAAAGAAAATAATAATATTTAAATCCCACTGATGACTGTCTTGTGATGACTGAAAACGTTCTGGGCTTTTCTAATGTATTTTAACTAATTTTAAATTGTATGTATGCACATGAAAGTAATTCTTGTGCATTTATTGTGCTTTTTATATGGATATTAATTATAAATTTTACCTTTTCTGTAGAAAAATGAAGATATATACATGGTATTCATTAATTTTCAAATATGTATTTTTTTTTTATCTGAAAAATATTCAGAATTTCTTTGAAAAATCGGAATAGCATGAAACCATCTCATAATAGGGAAAACACAATCCGAAAAAATTAACGCTTTACCTTCACTTGCAGAAAATCACAAACGAAAATTTTCTTATACTTACAGATCACAAAATTTGCAAATTTCGTGACCTATTCATGACGTTCGTTTGCTGATTATCTCATGACTGATTGAATTTCAAGATTTTTTTTCGCGATCATCTGACGAAATTAGCGATTTTTTCCGGGATCGAATCACGGAATTCACGATTTTTTTCTGCAAGCGTTATACGAAATGGATTTTTTTCGCGCGAGCACTTGCCGAAATTCACAATATTTATCCGCGATCAACTGACAAAATTCGATATTTGTTTTCGTGATTTTTTTGACAAAATTCACGATTCCTTATCACTATCATTTATTGAAATTCATCATTTTGCTTCTGCCACCTACTAATAATATTTGTTATTTTTTTGCGAGAGAGTTAGACAAAATTTTGGATCTTATTACGCGATCGTTTGACGAATTTCCCCTCGATTTTATTGCGCGATTGTTCGACTAAATTTTCGTGTTTTTTTTGCGCAACTTTTGACGAAATTCGCGATTTTTTTCGCAATCCTTTTACGAAATTCGAGATTTCTGTTTGTGCAATCATTTGACGAAATCTGTATTTCTTTTTGTGATCTCTGATGAAATTAGCGATATTTTCCCTGGTCGTTTGAAGAAATTAGCGATTTGTAAAGCGACCCTTTAGAGACTTTTTTTTTTCAAAATTTCCAAGATTTGCGATTTTTTTCCGCGACCCATTGATTTTGCGGATTTTGAAAGAAAGAAAAATCGCGGACTCTCACGAAAAAAAAAAAAAAAAATGTGGAATAATCACATGCTTGTGAAAGGAGTTATGGAGACAAAATCACGTAGAGCATTTTTTATTGTGCGGGTTTTTTTTCCTGTGTGATTTGTGCAGTTCTGCAAGTTGCGCAATTTTCCACGTTCCCTGTTCCTCAAAGAAAAATTTTCCTTGTCCTTCGTCAGGAAACTCATGAAATGGCGCCCCTGTAAGTAAAACTTCGTTAGGAACTAGAAAAAAGCTCTATTTAAACATGTTTCCGTCTTAGCAAGTATAATTGTATGATGTTTTTTCAACGAAATTTAATTTTTTCCCCTTCTAGAGGGAAATCTGTTATAGACAGGTTTTGTTTTCACACGTTTTACTCTAATACATCTCTTTTCAGAGCTATACTATAGAGCAGATGGTTTAACAGTCAGTGAGGATACCTGTAAAAATGAAACCTGTCTATAATAGAATTCTGCCTAAAGAGAAAAAAAAAATCATGTCCAATATATTAAAATTTTACTTTCTAAGACGGAAACCTGTCTAAAACGAAATGTTTCATTGGTTCTGAGTTTCCGTATTCGAAGTTTTTACTGTTATTGTAAGCATAAGCAGTAAACGTTTCCCATACGGGGGGGGGGGGGGACCCCTGGATCCTACCCTTTGCTATATAGCATCCCTCAAAAAATGTTTCCCCCCCCCCCCAAGAAAGTTCTGAAATGGCGCCCCTGATTTTCACCCCTTTTAAATTTCGAATCGTTTAAGAACTGTTCTTAGAAATCCTTTATACCTAATAAGTAGCTAATATTTCAAATTTCATATTTCTAGGCCCTTCAGTAACACATAAATCGCATTTTTAGAACGTTTTTTGATCCTGCACCCCCTTTGGGGTAGTGGCACCGACATAAAACATAGCCTATCTTGGAGCAAGCGTTGTCACCATCATTTTGACACCAATATTTTTTTAATCGGTTTGGTATTTCCTGAGCTTATGTAGAAACTACCATTTAGAACGTTTTTTAGAACGCTTTTTGTACATTTTCACCCCTTTTAAATTTCGAATTGTTTATGAACTGTTCTTAGACATCATTTATATCTTATAAGTAACTAATATTCCAAATTTCATATTTCTAGGCCCTTCAGTAACGCAAACATCGCGTTTTTAGAACGTTTTTTGCTCCTGCACCCCCTTTGGGGTAGTGGCACTGACATAAAATATAGCCCATGTTCTAAGTTGGACTAACACCATCATTTTGATAGCATTACTTTTGGAATCGGTTCGGTAGTTCCAGAGCTTACCTCCTACAAATAAACTATTTTTACCTTTTTATAATATGAGTATAGATATAGCACCTACGTAAATACATAGTTGTCATCTGCCTGCCTGTCCATCCGCCCGCATATAACAGCGCAAAAACTACCCAACCGGATTGTTTGAAATTTAAAATATGCAATTGTTGCATAATTTTGTCGAGTCATTTCAAATTTTATGAAAATCGGATGTATAGTTCAATTACAGGGACAGTCAAAAGTATTCCGTTACGTTAAGGCCAATGGGAAAAAACAGTTTCAAGTGCATTTTAATGATCTTACACCCTTTCGAACATTATGAAATTAATATGCATTGATGAAGTGCACTAAAATATACATTTTGTAGAATATGCGGTGCAAAGAATATTTATTAATCAGTTACAGGGTCGCACAAAAGTATTCCGTTACATAATGGTATAAGGGAAAAACATTTCTTTGGGGCGTATTTTAATTATATTAAACTATTTCACATATTATGTAATAGATATACGTTGCTGAGGTTTACTACTAGTTACTTCCTGTATAATAGAAACTTCATATTTACAGGGACACACAAAAGATTTCGGATACTATACTGTATGCGAAGTACTGTATATTCGCAATGATTGCTGGAAGTGCATTTTTAATTGTGATGTGAGTTTTTAAGTTTAAGAGTGTTCTCAAATCCAAAAGGGCAACTTTCTGACATAAGTTTTAATTTACTTTTGTTCGAAAATGCATGAAACTAGCGGGTGTTGTTGTTCAGAAACTATGTCATCGAGCTATTTGTTCCGGTTTTTTTTTTTGAAAACGCAATAGATCTTTCAGAAAATAGTCTCAAAGTTGACTTTTTGAACCGAAGTTCCTGAAGAAAGCAGAAAAAAACAGTCCGTGAAGGGCGAAAATTGTGCTTGTCACGTTATCAAAATTGCTTATAACTCAATAGGTAATTTATTGATCAAAAAATGGAAAAAACAGTTCAATTCTAAATCACTTCCATGGTCAGGCTTTCCAATTTTATATATTTCCAGCTAAAAAATGAATTTGTAAATGTGTCAAAACGTTTTGCGCTTGTTGAGCAGAGCAGTTAAGAACAGCCTTAACTAAGTTTTTGCATATTACGTCGTGTGTATAAATGCTGTAGCTGTAGATCATATATAGGGCTACACAATAAGTTTGCAAGGTATAAAACTTCGTTATAGTACGAACGCACCTCATTTGCGACGTTTGTACATACAATTTCCGACTTGTTTCAAATCTTTTCGTTCTTGACTATAAAAACTCTGAAACAGCCTCAAATGTTGTGTAAAAAAGTAACCAGTAGGGGAATTCAGAACCCATTATTAGAAAAAACACCCTGAAAGTCAACCGCTAGTCTTAGCGGAAAAGCCTGTAGGAAGGTATCGCTTTTAATAAATTATGAAACTTTATTTGAATATACGTATTATTGATATTTTTCATATAAAATGCTTTTTATGTTGTTAGTGGACAAAAAAAAAAAACTATTAGAGGTTTCAATTAAAACAAGTAATATAAAAATTTCGTTTTTAAAGTCAATTCCTACTTAGGTCATCAAAGAAAAATTTAATATAATCCCTTAAGCTAATATTAGTTTTTGTTGCATTAAAATATCTCAATTTGTTTATTTTCTATAAGCAAGTAGGTTTACAATGGAACTCTATGGGGATTTGGCGAAATATTAGAGATATCGCCAAGTTGGCGTGACTTTTGGCGACTCATTTTGGTCGCCAAATTTGCCGATATATCGCCAAGTTGGCCACAAACTTGGCGGTATTTGGCGACAGAACAGGGTCCCCCCTATGGTAAACCCCCCCTTATAGATATGAAGATGCATTAAATGCTGTTCAATAACCAATGGCTGCCATTTTGTCTCCCATGTAAAACTAAAATTAATTAATTAAAATTAATTAATTAAAATTTAATTAATGAATTAATATTTGAAAAATCTGTATTTACATCAATTGTCATCCCGTACAAGTTTAAAAAAATTTATTTGAGCTTGATAGGATGAATAATAAGTATTTTATTAACGATTGAAATTTAGAACAAGATATATAAATAAATAAATATAGGGAGAGTGTGAACTAATAGTAGGAATTGAAAAAAGGGCGGGGGGAGGTATTATATTCTATAACCTGGAACGCCGGATTGGATCACCTAATGGGAATAATGAAATGAATTCCTTGTTTGCCAGCAGCTCAGGTAAGCCCCTACTTAGTCCTTTAAGCAAATGGAGAAACAGAGAAATTTGTATTTTATCAGTTTTCAGATCCAAAGACAGTAAATCCGTTTTTGTTTAAGGTTCCGTACTTAAAAATTAAAAACGGAAAGATTATAAGATCACTCCTGTGTCTGTGTGTCACAGCCATTTTACTCGTAAACTATGGAACGTGGAAAGTTCAAATTGGGGGAAGTAATTAAGACTATTGACCCACATATTTACAGATTTTTAAATATTTACAGGTATTTTTAGGAAAGCTGTAGAGGGGGCAATTAAGATACTTGAAAAAAAAACATATTTTCTTTGTATATCGTGGTGGGATATCGTGTGAAAGCTTTCGTAACGCTGAACTCAAAAATACATTTCTTTTAATTTTATGTATTATATTTTAAGAGATAGCGTCGAAAATGTAGTGCAAAATTATGTCCCCCCCCCCCCCATCTATTTCCGAATCTACTGAAACTAAAATTATGAAAAACTTAGAGGTAGTAGAGGTTAATTTAAACCTTGCAGGAAAATTATAGCGTTTACTCAGGTCCCATAGTTTTTGAGAAAAGTGCATTTTTCCGTTACACACAAATTACGATTTTCGGGCATTCAGCAAAAATCTAGAGGAGCGCTGGAGATACCTATCATAGCAGAAGTATAAAAGCATTGTTGATAATTATTTTTGAAAAAAAAAATCGTCGGTAATTAGCCGAAATATTAACCCTTGAAGACACGGATGGTTTGGACATACATAATGACAGGGGCGGGGTACTGTATGTACCATCGGCTTTTAAAGACTAAATTACAACGTTTAATCATACATTTGTGTAATACAGTGTCTAGTAGCAGTATAAGAGCAATAAACGCCAAATTTTTGAAAAGCAGACTAATTCAATTAGAATTAATCACATAAATCCTATGGGATTCGCGACTAGTTTGCATTGAGTAGATCTCTCAATACGTCTCCCGTGTCTTTAAAAGTTAATTAAAAACCTATTTGGAAAAACGTGGCACAAACCAAGGCGGCGTTGCTACTTTGCGACCTCCTTTCGAAGCGCGTATAGCAAAGTGCCAAATTTAAACTTTGAAAAGAGTTTTGTTTTAGCTACACTGTAAAAAAAAAAAAAAAAAACGACGCTGAATTTAGTTTTATGAAATGCCGAATGAAGTTTAAATATGCACTACTTTTATTGTCAGTGCCAAATTAAGTTAATCATAAACAGATTAGGATAACATTTAAATAAGAGTTATACAGAATAGCAATATTTGATATTTAGTTTCATATCTCTTTAAATATTTAAGGTATACCCATTCATACTTTTCTAGTATATATACAGCTATACCAAACCCTAGGTTGTATAGTTTTTTTATAAAGTCTTGAATTTCTTTTAGTAACGATTTTTTTAATAATACAGTTAATAATTCATATATTTATTGTACGGAACCCTCTGTGCGCGAGTAATATTCGCACTTAACCGTTTATTTTTTTGTTACATGTTGAAAATGTTAAATATATCATATGCTCAAAATGGTTCTCATTATATAAATATTTCATATGTTGAAAATGTTTCAACTGTTGAATATGTCTCTGATGCTGAAAGTGTCTTTCATATATAAACATTTAAGAGTCGTCAATATCAATCAACAGTAACAAATATCAATAGATATCGCTATAGTTTGTTGTCCAGATCTATCCATTTTAAACTTGAATACTATCTTTGCATTTTAATACACTAGCTGACCCGCACTTTCATCGGGGCCTCTAATTTATACGAATATCTCCCCAAAACTAAAAATTTCCAAAAAACCAATCTCGAAGCGAACGAACCCCAAACGAGGTCCCCACTGCTAACGGTACTTCATGGCAGGCGTGCTGTGCACGCACGGCAAAATTTCTTGACTCTATCGCCAGGAGACATGATATGCTCTATATAAACACACCCCTCGAGACTCCGCTGCCTGCAGCATCGTATAGCAGGCATTCTGCGCACGCGCCGCGAAATCCTTTAGTTCCACTTTCCGCCACCTTCTTTAGTTCCACTTAGCGCCACCACCAGGGGGCGCAATATGTTCCATATCAGCATCGGAAACTGGTCCCCGCTGCCCGTCGCACCGTATGGCAGGCGGGCTTAGCTTGCATTGCATAATCATTTTTCCACATTCCGCCACTAGGGGGCGCAGTTCATCGGACGAGAAGTGCATAGTATGACAGAGTGGTAATGGAGCTTTCTAATATGAAGGGCGCCGGCAAAAGTGAGAAAAATGCTTCCCTCGGAGAGCACAGGGGAGGGAGTGGTACTGCAGGTACATAATATGAAATAATGGTTACAGGGCTTTCTAATGATATATTACATGAGGGGTATCGGCGATAGTTAGAAAAGTGTCCTCCCTGGGGGTAAAGCGGGGGGACGGCCAGGGTGGTGCATAATATGAAATAGTGGTCACACCGCTTTCCAATGATATTTCTCATGAGAGGTGTCGGCAAAAGTTAGAAAAGTGCTCCCGGGGGCCAAAGTAGAGGGAGGGGTGACCCTCCCCCCCTCTTTCAAATTTTTTAATTTATCTATACTAATATTATAAAGAATTAAAATTTGTTTGTTTGTTTGTTGGAGGTAATCTCTGAAACTACCGAACTGATTTCAAAAGTAATGCTATCAAAATTATTGTGTAAGTCCACGTTCGAACATAGACTATATCTTAAGTCGATGCCACTGCCCCAAAGGGAGTCTAGGAGCAAAAAACATTCTAAAAATGCGATTTTTTTGTTACTGAAGGGCCTAGAAATATGAAATTTGGAATATTAGTTACTTGTAAGATATAAATGATCTCTAAAAATATTTCCTAAAGAATTCGAAATTTAAAAAGGGATGAAACTGTGCAAAAAGCGTTCTAAAAACGTTCTAAATGGTGTTCTCTACACAATCTCAAGAAATACCAAACCGATTTAAAAAATAATGGCGTCAAAATGATGGTGATAACCCTTGCTCCAAGATAGGCTATATTTTATGTCGGTACCACCACCCCAAATGGGGTGCAAGAGCAAAAAACTATCTAAAAATGCGATTTTTGTGTTACTGAATGGCCTAAAAATAGGAAATTTGGAATATTAGTTACTTATTAGATATAAAGCATTTCTAAGAACACTTCTTAAAAAACTCGAAATTTAAAAGAGGCGATAATGCGCGAAGAGCGTTCTAAAAAACATTCTAAATGGCAATTTCTACGCGAATTTAGGAAGTATCAAATCGATTTTAAAAATTAATGGTTGTAAATTGATGGTGACAACCCTTGCTCTAACATAGACTCTATTTTATGTTTGTGACACTACAACCTGGGGGTTTCAGGAGCAAAGAACGTTCTAAATTGTGGTTTTTGTGCTATAGAACGTTCTAGAATCATGAAATTTGGAATGGTAGTTACATATAAGATATCAATGATCTCTAAGAACATTTCCTAATAAAATCGAAATTTAAAAGGGGTGAAAATGCGCTAAAAGCATTGTAAAAAAACGTTCTAAATTGCGACTTTTATGCAATCTGAGGAAGCACTGAACCTATTTCAAACATAAATGGTGTAAAAATGACGGTGACAGCTTTTGCTCCGAGATAGGCTATATTTTATGTCTGTTACCCCTATCCCAAAGCTCGTGCAGGAGCAAAAAACGTATTCAAAAGTCCTTCCGGCTAGTGCCGGGAGGAAGAGGTAGCTTTCATATTCCTTATTTTAAAAAAGTCAACTTATATTATTCAAACACACGAAGCTTAACTCAGTGGAAACCGAATATAGGAGATTCAATACTATTTTTTATCTCAATACTAAATCATTATGAATGAAAATTTCCCGAAATTAGTCATCTTTATCCAAGTTGCTTTTATTTAAAGTAACTTATATTTGCTGCCAAATTCGGCGATTTCTTAAAGTGCCTGCCATTTTAAGACAACATGGTGGATGAGGCTAACCAGTGAACTTGGTCGAGACCTTAGTAATTGCTGTGCACATGCTCACTCACATCGGAATCCATTGATATATACAAGTGCTGTCGCAGGCAAAAAATCAGATTTTTTAAAATGTCACCCACATTAGTGAAATTGCTATATCTGAGCCATTTTTTAAGATAAAGACAAACAAAAAATGCTCCTGAATCTTTATATCAAGGTCAAATACTTAAGAAAGAAACCTTTTTCAATTTCTAATTATTTTGCACCTCACTTTAAATATAATTTTTTTTTTTAACTTAATGGCCGCCATTTTGAAATAAGATGGCTGATGAAGCTGGCTAGCGAACTTGGTCGAGGTATTGATGTATACTATCCACACGCCTTCTTACATCGAAATAGGCGAATACGTGTGTTATCGCGTGACAAATAAAGATCGTTTCAAAATGTTAGGCATGCTAGAAATTCAAAGTACTATAATTCAACCATTTTTTAAGATATAAACAAAACAACAAATTTTCAGAAACAAAAACTGCTCCGGAATCTTTGTATCAAGGTCAAACACATAAAAAAAATCTTTTTCATTTTCCAATTTTTTAATACCTCATTTTAAATTTAAAATTTATTTTTTTTAAATGACAACCCTTTTGAAACAAGATGGCGAATGAAGCTGGCCAACGAACTCGGTCGAGACATTGGTATGTACTATGTACAGACCAAGTTACATCCAAATCGGTTCATAAATACGCCTGTTATCGCGTGACAAAAATCAGGTCGTTTTAAAATGTCAGCCACAATAGAAATTCAAAATGCTATAACTCAGCCATTTTTTTAGATATATACGAAACAAAAACTGTTCCGGAATCTTTGTATTAAGGTCAAACACATACGAAAAAAATCTTTTTCATTTTCCAAATATTTGGTATCTCACTTTAAATATAAATTTTTTTTAATTTTTAAAATGACCGCCATTTTGAAACAAGATGGCGGATGAAGCTGGACAACGAACTCGGTCGAGATATTTGTATGTACTATGTGCACACCAAGGTACATCCAAATTGGTTCATAAATATGCCCGTTATCACGTGACAAAAATCAGGACGTTTCAAAATGTCAGCCACAGTAGAAATTCAAAATGCTGTAACTCAGCCATTTTTCAAGATATAGACGAAACAAAAACTGCTCCCGAATCTTTTTATCAAGGTCAAATACACAAGAAAAAGATATTTTTTCAATTTTCAATTTTTTGGTACCACATTTCAAATTTAAATTTTTCTTAAAAATTTAAATGGCCGCAATTTTGAAACAAGATGGCGGATGGAGCTGGCCAACAAACTCGGTCGAGACATTGGTATGTACTATGTACAGACGAAGTTACATCCAAATCGGTTCATAAATACGCCTTTTATCGCATGACAAAATTCAGGACGTTTTAAAATGTCAGCCACGCTAGAAATTCAAAATGCTATAACTCAGCCATTTTTTAAGATATAGACGAAACAAAAACTGCTCCGGAATCTTTGTATAAAGTTCAAATACATAAGAAAAAAATATTTTTTCATTTTCAATTTTTTGGTACCACATTTCAAATTTTAAATAAAAAAAAAAATTTAAATGGCCGCCATTTTGTTTCAAAATGGCGGATGAAACTGGCCAACGAATTCGGTCGAGACATTGGTATGTACTATGTACACACCGAATTACATCCAAATCGGTTCATAAATACGAGAGTTAGAGTGTGACAAAGGTCAGATATATATATACAGTGGGTTGCCAAATTATTAGGGACAGTCATATTTTTTGCTAGTTTTATACTTTGGGTGCACTTGACTGCGGCTCTAAACCGTTTAAGTGTTGCAGGCATGTATTTTACTGTTGTCAACATCTCTATAATTCAACTTTTAAGTACTTTTGGTATGTTAAAAGGTTTGTTTGCTTTCTATAAATATTTTAATAACGGGAGAGACGCTGAGTGTTTTACACACGCAATAGTGTAAGCCGCTTTTCTTTAATTTAAACAAAATTCTTTGTGTTTTTTTTTGGAAAAGTTAAGAATTATATGCGAGTATTATCTTTCTTTTATTGATTAAATATTTGTTTTTTGCGAAATTATTTACGGTTTTAATTTAGTTTTTATTTTTATTGATTTCGAGGGATTGATTCGTCCTCTAGGAAAAAATCTGAGGTAAAAACTCTTCTTCTGCATACGAGTCATTACCAAAGGAAGATAGCAGAACTTGCTGAAGTTTCCAAGTCAGTAGTCAACAGGATAAAAATAAATCTGGACAAAAACCAGCCACTTTTGCCCAAACGAAAAGGTAAAAGTTGAAGAAAACGTATAACAACTCCACGTATCGATAGGAAAATCCGGGATATCTGTTTAGGAAACAGAAAGAAAATTGTGGGACTCCTTACTCAGATCGTTCAAGAATCTGGAATACCAGTTTCTAAGAGAAATGTGCAGCGGAGATTAGCGGAGGAAGGGTTGACAGCCAAGTAACTCTGGTTCACAGAAGCGATGAAGAAGAAGTTCCTTGCCTGGGCTCGTAAACACCGCCAGAAGACGGTTGATGACTGGAGTAAGGTCAGTTGTTAAGATAATTATTATTTATGTCATTTAAAATCATTTATTTCTAAATTATTAACATATTTAATTTTTTTCAGGCCTGTTTCTCAGATGAATCAACCTTTGAGATTTTAGCCGATAAAAGCAGCTTTGCCAGGTGACTCCCAAGCGAAAAATACCGCCCTGACTGCATCGAGGAAAGAGTTAAACACCCTGATAAAATAATGGTGTGGTCTGTCATACCGCTAAAGGGGTTGGCCGGCTCTACATTGTCCAGGCAATCATGAGACAAGACCAGTACAGGCAAGTTCTGGAAACTCGGCTGCTGCCGCAAATTGAAAAATGATTCCTAGGTGGTGAGGAGTTCATGTTTATGCATGATTCAGCACATTGTCATAAAGCTTGAAGCGTTACAAAGTTTTTGGCAGACCATAATACCTCGGTTTTATCTTGGCCTGGCAATTCTCCTGACATGAATCCCATAGAAAACTTCTGGGAGATCACGAGGCGGAAATCGCCAAAGATATGATTACAACCAATGTACAACTCATCGAATAACTAATAAATGTATGGCATCACAACCCTAAAATAAAAGAAAGTGCCAGAAATTGCATAGAAAGAATGCCGAGACGCATCGAAACACTTCTCGTAGCCAAAGGAATTATCACCAAATATTAATATTCTTTACTAACATTAGTAAATCGACTGTATTATATTTTTGTTGGGTTTTTCCTATAATATTGCGTAAATACTTAAACTAGTATAACAATAAAGCTTTTTAAACTTAAAAATAGTGTTTATTTTCAAATTATATCCTAATATTGTACAAAAAACCTATACTTCATGACTGTCCCTAATGATTTGGCAACCCACTGTATATATATATGGATATACTAGCAAACCCCGCGGCTTTGCTCGCGTAACAGTTGAAAAATGGCAAGTGATATTTGCATGACTATTTTTTATTAGAAGAACACTTTTGAAATAATTCAAAAATTACAAATTAAGCCACAGTTTGACTAAACTTCATTATAAAAGTGTAATAGGCAGAAATGAAATTTTAATTAATAAGAAGAACATACACTAATTCCAAATCTATACTTCCTATTATAAAGAGGAAAAAATTGTTTATTTGTAGGAGGAAAGCTCAGGAACTACCGAGACGATTCCAAAAGTAATGATATCAAAATGATGGTGTTAGTCCAACTTAGAACATAGGCTATATCTTATGTCGGTGCCACTAACGCAAAGGGGTGCAGGAGCAAAAAATGTTCTAAAAATGCGATTTTTGCGTTACTGAAGGAACTAGAAATATGAAATTTAGAATATTAGTTACTTATAAGATATAAATGATGTCTAAAAACAGTTCTTAAATAATTCGAAATTTAAAAGGGGTGAAAATGCACAAAAAGCGTTCTATAAAAAACGTTCTAAAAGGTAGTTTCTACATAATCTCAGGAAATATCAAACCGATTTAAAAAATATTGGTGTCAAAATGATAGTGACAACGTTTGCTCCAAGATAGGCCATGTTTTATGTCGGTGCCACTATCCCAAAGGGGGTGTAGGAGCAAAAAAGTTCTTAAAATGCGATTTATGTGTTACTGAAGGGCCTAGAAATATGAAATTTGAAGTATCAGCTACTTATTAGATATAAAGAATTTCTAAGAACAGTTCTTAAACAATTCGAAATTTAAAAGGGGTGAAAATGCACGAAAAGCGTTCTAAAAAGCGTTCTAAATGGTGATTTCTACACAATCTTAGGAAATACCAAACCGATTAAAAAAATAATGGCGTCAAAATGATGGTGAAAACCCTTGCTCCAACATGGGCTATGTTTTATGTCAGTGCCACTAACCACTACCCCAAAGGGGGGTGCAGGACAAAAACGTTCTAAATTGCGGTTTTTGCGTGACGGAAGGGCCTTGAATCGTGAAATTTAGAATGGTAGTTAGTTATAAGATATCAATGATCTCTAAGAACATTTCTTAAACAATTCGAAATTTAAAAGGGGTGAAAATGCACAAAAAGCGTTCTAAAAAACGTTCTAAATGGTAGTTTCTACATAATCTCAGGAAATACCAAACCGATTTAAAAAATATTGGTGTCAAAATGATGTTGACAACGTTTGCTCCAAGCCATGTTTTATGTCGGTGCCACTATCCCAAAGGAGGTGTAGGAGCAAAAAACGTTCTAAAAATGCGATTTATGTGCTACTGAAGGGCCTAGAAATATGAAATTTGAAGTATCAGCTACTTATCAGATATAAAGAATTTCTAAGAACAGTTCTTAAACAATTCGAAATTTAAAAGGGGTGAAAATGCACGAAAAGCGTTCTAAAAAACGTTCTAAATGGTGATTTCTACACAATCTCAGGAAATACCAAACCGATTAAAAAAATAATGGCGTCAAAATGATGGTGAAAACCCTTGCTCCAACATAGGCTATGTTTTATGTCGGTGCCACTACCCACTACCCCAAAGGGGGTGCAGGAGAAAAACGTTCTAAATTGCGGTTTTAGCGTGGCGGAAGGGCCTTGAATCGTGAAATTTAGAATGGTAGTTAGTTATAAGATATCAATGATCTCTAAGGACATTTCCTAAAAAAGTCGAAATTTAAAAGGGGGGATCAAAATACGCAAAAAGCGTTGTAAAAAACGTTGTAAATTGCGATTTCTAGCAATCTCAGGAAATACTGAACCGATTTCAAATATAATGGTGTAAAAATGATGGGGACAGATCTTGCTACACGATAGGCTATATTTTATATCTGTTTCCACTACCCCAGAGGAGATGCAGGAGCAAAATGAGCGAAAAGCGTTCTAAAAACGTTCTAAATGCCGATTTGTCACCAATATCTCAGGAAGAATCAAACTGATTTCAAAAGTAATGGTAAGAAATTAATGCTGACAGCCTCTGCTCTAACACAAATGCTATTTTAAGTCGGTATCACTATCACCTAGACGTTGCAGGAGCAAAAAAGCGTTCCAAATTTCGATTTTTGTGATCGGTAGGGGCTAGCAACTTAAAATTAGGCAAGGTACATATTTATTACATATAAATGATCTTTAAGAACAGTTTCGAAAAAATTGGAAATTTAAAAAGGGGTGAAAATGCGCGAAAAGCGTTCTAAAAACGTTCTAAATTGCGATTTATACTCAATCTCAGGAAATTCCAAAGCTATTTCAAAAGTAATGGTTGCAAATCAATGGTGACAATCCCTGTTATAACATGGGTTATATTTTATGTTGCTGTCACTACCATCTGAGGGTTGCAAAAGCAAAACATGTTCTAATTTGCGTTTATTGCATAACTGAAGGGTCTAACGCTTTGAAGTATGGCATGGTATTTACTTACAAGATGCAACTGCTTTCTAAGAACTGTCGAAAGAAAATTTCAAATTTAAAAAGATGAAGTGAGCGAAAAGCGTTATAAATTACAATTTTTATGTAATCTTATCAAGCACGAATCCGATTAAAAAAATAAGGATGACAAATTGTTGGCGATAGAACCTGCTCAAACATAAGCTATGTTTTATGTCTGTGTCACTACCACCAGACGGTTGCAGTAGCTAAAAACTTTCTAAATTGCAATATTCTGTGATAGTGAAAAGGCTAGAAACTTTAAATATGGCATGGTAGTTACTTATAAAATAAAAATGCCCTCGAAGGACTGTCGAAAATAAATTCGAATTAAAAAGGGGTGAAGTGAAGGGGAGGTGCGAAAAGCATTCTAAAAAATTCCTAAATTACGATTACTACGCAATTTCAGGGAATATAAACCAAATATAAAAGTAATAGTTGCGAATCAATGGTAACAGTCTCTGATCCTACACAGGCTATATTTTATGCCGATGATTCTACCACCTGGGGTTCACAGGAACAACAAACGCTCTAAAAAAGGCCTTTAAAAGCTTTCTAAATTACGTTTCTGTGGAATATTAGGAAATAATAACCAATTTCAAAATTAATGTTGGCAAATTAATGGTGACAGTTCCTTTTTCAACATAGCCCTTTATGTCGAGAGAGGTAGTAGGACTTGGAATTTGACATGATGGTTAATTTTAAAATGTAAGAAGATGGTTTCTAAAAAATTCAAAACTTCAAATGAATACTGAAATGAGCGTATTAATTGAGCATAAAAGTTTCAAAATATTTTCTAAATTATTATTTATTTAGTTTTATTTCGTTTTATTAATTTAAGTCTCATTTCTGCCTTATGCAGTGTAACAATGATGCTTAATCAAACTGTGTTTTAAACAGTAATTTTTTTAATTATTCCTAAAAGTAATGAGTACCTTTTAATAAAATAAAATATTACCTTTCAATAAAATAAAAATTTAGTTAGTACCTTTTAATAAAAATTAGATATATAAATATCACTTGACATATTTCAAATATTACGCGAGCAAAGCCGCGGGGTTTGCTAGTAAATGATAATTTTGAAAGTATTTTGAGACTTTATGCTCATTTCATACGCTCATTTCAGTATTCATTTGAAGTTTTGAATTTTTTAGAAACCATCTTAACACATTTACATCTTAAAATTAACCATCATGTCAAATTCCAAGCTTCTTATCTAACAGTCTACCATCTCTCTGGTGTTAGTGGCACCTACATAAAATGTCTAAATAGAGTTGAAATAGAATGTCTCGAAAAATATTGAAATAGAGACTGTCACCATTAATTTGCCAACATTAACTAGAAATCGGTTGGTTTTTCCTAATATTCTAATAGAAAACGTAATTTAGATGTTTTTAAAGGCTTTCTTGCTGTTCCTGCCAACCAGGTGGTAGTGACACCGGCATAAAATATAGCCCGTATAGGATCAGGGACTATCACTCTTGATTCGCACCAATAACTTCTGTAATCGGTTTATTATTTCCTGAGATTCCATGGAAATCGTAATTTAGGACTCTTTTAGAATGCTTTTCGCTCCTTCCCTTCGCTTCACCCCTTTTTAATTTCGAATTTATTGTCGACTATTCTTAGCGGACATTTATATTTTATAAGTAACTATCATACTATATTTAAAGTTTCTAGCCTCTTCAGTACCGCAGAAATCGCAATTTAGAAAGTTTTTTTTTGCTCCTGCAACCCTCGACATAAAATATAGCTTATGTTTGAGCAGGTTCTATCACCATCAATTTGCAACCATTATGTTTGAAATCGGTTTCATATTTCATACGATTGCATAAAAACCGTAATTTAGAACGTTTATAGAACGCTTTTCGCACACTTCATCCTTTTAAATTTGGAATTTTCTTTCGACAATTCTTAGAAAGCATTTGCATCTTTGAAATAATTACCATTCCAAATTTAAAATGTTAGACCCCCCCCCCCCCCTCAGTAATACAAAAAAAACGCAATTTAGAACATTTTTTGCTCCTGTAACCCCCATGTGATAGAGACAATAACGTAAAATATAGGCTATGATGGAGGGGGACTGTCACCATCAGTCTGAGACCATTACTTCTGAAACTGTTTTTTATTTCCTGAGATTGCGTAGAAATCGCTATTTGGAACGGTTTTAGAACGTTTTTCGTTCGTTTTCACCCCTTTTAAATTTCAAAATTTTAAGGAACTTTTCTCAGAGAGTATTTACATCTCATATGTAATTACCATGCCAAATTTGTAGTTGCTAGCCCCTTCAGTATCACAAAAATCACAATTTAGAACGTTTTTTAAAATGCAGCAGCAAGGTGGTAGTGATGCCGACATGAAATAGTTCCTATATTGAAGGAATTGCTGTCATCATCAATTTCCAACCGTTACTTTTGAAATAGGTTGGGTGCTTTCTGAGATTGCGTAGAAATCGCCATTTAGAACGTTTTTTAGAACACTTTTCGCGCATTTTCACCCCTTTTAAATTCCGAACTTTTTAAGAAATGTTCTGAGAATTCATTTATATTTGATAAGTAACTACCATTCCAAATTCCATGTATCTGGGCCTATCAGTAACAAAAAAATCGTAATTTCGAATGTTTTTTTGCTGCTGCACCCCCTTTAGGGGTAGTGACACCGACATAAAATGTAGCCTATGTTGGAGCAAGGGTTGTCACCATCATTTTGACACCATTTTTTAAATCGGTTTGTTACTTCCTGAAATTGCGTAAAAATCGACATTTAGAACGTTTTTTAGAACGCTTTCCGCGCATTTTCAACCTTTTTTAATTTCGATGTTTTTAAGAAATGTCCTTAGAGATCATTAGTATCTTATAAGTAATTACTATTCCAAATTTCATATTTCTTGGCCCTTCAGTAACACAAAAATCGCAATTTCGAACGTTTTTTTTTTTTTTTTTTGCTCCTGCACCCCTTTAGGGGTAGGGGCACCGACATAAAATGTAGCCTACGTTGGAGCAAGGGTTGTCACCATCATTTTGACACCATTATTTTTTAAATCGGTTTGGTGCTTTCTGAAATTGCGTAAAAATCGTCATTTAGAATGTTTTTTAGAAAGCTTTTCGCGCCTTTTCACCCCTTTTTAATTTCGATTTTTTTAATAAATGTCCTTAAAGTTCATTAGTATCTTATAAGTAACTACCATTCTAAATTTCATGTTTCTAGGCCCTTCAGTAACCCCAAAATCACATTTTTAGAACGTTTTTTGCTCCTGCACTCCCTTTTGGCTAGTAGCGCGGACATAAGATATAGCGTATGTTCTAAGTTGGACTAACACCATCATTTTGATACCATTACTTTTGGAATCAGTTCGGTAGTTCCAGAGCTTACCTCCTACAAATAAACAATTTTTACCTCTTTATAATATGAGTATATATATATATATATATATATATATATATATATATATATATGTGTGTGTGTGTGTGTGTGTGTATATATATGTCAATTTTGAACGGAGTGTGGTTTCGGGGTCTATGGGTCATGATCGATGAAAATATACCAAAATTTTTTGAAATCGCTTTCCTCCGAACGGCTGCAATAGGTACCTTTTTGTAATGAAAGCTACCTAAAATGCGATTTTCGTGTTATGGAAGGACCTAGATTCATGAAATGTGGCATGGTATATATTTATTAGATATAAATGACCTCTAAGAACGTTTCATTAAAAATATGAGGTTTAAAAGGGGTGAAAATGCGCGAAAAGCGTTCTAAAAACGTTCTAAATGCTGATTTGTGAGCAATCTCGGGAAGAATCAAAGTGATTACAATAGTAATGGTAGGAAATTAATGTTGACAGCCTCTGCTCTAACATAGACACTATTTCATGTCGGTGTCACTACCACCTGTGGTTTGCAGGAGCAAAAAACGTTGTAAATTGCTGTTTTTCGTGGGGACTGATCGGTAGGGGCTAGCAACCTTAAATTAGACGTGGTACATATTTATTAGATATAAATGATATTTAAGAACAGTTTCGAAATAATTAAAAATTTAAAAGTGGTGAAAATGCACGGAAAGCGTTCTAAAAGCGTTCTAAATTACGCTTTCTACACAATGTCAGGAAATATCAAACCGATTTCAAAAGTAATCCTTGCAAATTGAAGGTGACAGTTCCTGTTGCGACATACGCTGTATTTTATGTTGCTGTCACTACCATCTGGGGGTTGCAAGGGCAAAACATGTTCTATTTGCGTTTTTTGCCCAACTGAGGGGCTAACATTTTGAAATTTGGCATGATAATTTCTTACACGATATAAATGCTTTCTAAGAACCATCGAAAGAAAATTCCAAATTTAAAAGGATGAAATGAGTGAAAAGCGCTCTAAAAACATTCTAAATTACAATTTTTATACAATCTTATCAAATACCAAACCAATTAAAAAAATTATAGTTCTAAATTGGTGGTGATAGAACCTGCTCCAACATAAGCTATATTTTATGTTGGTGCCACTACCACCAGAGGGTTTCAGGAACAAAAAAACGTTCTAAATTGTGATTTCGATGTGAAACGTTATGTAAATGTGAAACGTTCTTTCTGTGATACTAAAGAGGCTAGATACATTAAATAGAGCATGGTAGTTACATATAACATATAAACGCCCTCTAAGAACAGTCGAAAGTGAATTCGAATTATAAAGAGGTGAAGCGAAGGGGAGAAGCGAAAAGCGTTCTAAAAAAGTCCTAAATTACGATTTCTATGCAATCTCAGGAAATTTAAACAGATTATAAAAATAATAGTTGCGAATCAATTATGACAGTCTCTGATCCTACACAGGTTATATTTTATGCAGGTGACTCTACCACCTGGGGTTGGCAGGAACAGCAAACGTTCTAGAAAAGGCCTTTAAAAGCTTTTTTAATTACATTTCTGTGGAATATTATGAACTACCAAACCGATTCCAAAATTAATGTTGACAAATTAATGGTGACAACCCCTATTTCTAGCATTTCATGTTGAGAGAGATAGTAGACCGTTAGACAAGAAGTTTGGAATTTGACATGATGGTTAATTTTAAGATGTAAGAAAATGGTTTCTAAAAAATTCAAAACTTTAAATGAATTCTGGAATGAGCGTATTAATTGAGCATGAAAGTTTCAAAATATTTTCTAAATTATCATTTATTTAGTTTTAGTTCTTTTTATTAATTTAAGTCTCATTTTTGCCTAATATAGCGTAATAATGAAGTTTAGTCAAACTGTGTTTTAAATAGTAATTTTTGAATTATTCCTAAAAGTATAATTTCTTTTAATAAAAATTAGACAAATTAGACATACAAATATCACGTGGTATATTTCAACTATTACGCGAGCAAAGCCGCGGGGTCTGCTAGTAAATGATATTTATCTGAGGGCTCCGAAAAGTAAAATCGCCCCTAAAACGTTATTTTTTGGAAGACGATAAGATTTCAAAAATTAAAAAAGTGCTCCCGGGGCCGAAGTAGAGGGAGGGGACCTTCCTCCCTCTTTCAATTTTTTATAATTTATAAATAATATTTATCTGAGGGCTCCGTAAAAGAAAAACCCACCTAAAATGTTATTTATTTTGGAAAACGCTAAGATTTCAAAAGTTAAAAATGTGCTCCCCGATGGGGCAAACTGCGGGGAGGTGCGAAGAAAGATTCATAATATGAAAGACTGGTCAAAGGGCTTTCCGATGATATATCACATGATGGGATCGGAAATTTTTGAAAATTAACCCTCCCCCGTGGGTCTTTTTCATTTTACAAGTTTTTGGTACCTCATTTTAAATTTTAAAAAAATTTTTAATTTTTTTAAATGGCCGCCATTCTGATACAAGATGGCGGGTGAAGCTGGCCAACGAACTCGTTAGAGACATTGGTATGTACTACGTACACACCAAGGTACATCCATATCGGTCCATAAATACGCCTGTTATCGCGTGACAAAAAACAGGACGTTTCAAAATGTCAGTCACGCGAGAAATTCAAAATGCTATAACTCAGCCATTTTTTAAGATATAGACGAAACAAAAACTGCTCCGTAATCTTTGTATAAAGGTAAAACACATGAGAAAAAAATATTTTTCCCTTTTCAATTTTTTGGTACCACATTTCAAATTTTAAATTTTTAAAAGTTTTTTAAATGGCGGATGAAGCTGGCCAACGAACTCGGTCGAGACATTGGTATGTACTATGTACACACCGAGTTACATCCAAATCGGTTCATAAATACGAGAGTTACAGTGTGACAGAGAACAGATATATATATATATATATATATATATATATATATATATATACAGTCGAACCTCGTTATTCCGACACTCTAAGGACCAGAACAAACTGTCGTCATAAGTGGGGTGTCGCGGTAACTGGAGTTGGAGAAAAGGTTTATAAAAAGTCCTTCCGGCCAGTGCCGGGAGGAAGAGGTAGCTTTCATATTCCTTATTTTAAAAAAGCCAACTTATATTATTCAAACACACGAAGCTCAATTAAGTGGAAACCGAATGTAGGAGATTCAATACTAATTTTTATCAATACTAAATCATTATGAATGAGAATTTCGCGAAATTAGTCAGCTTTATCCAAGCTGCTTTTATTTAAAGTAACTTATATTTGGCTGCCAAATTCGGCGATTTCTTAAAGTGCCTGCCATTTTAAAACAACATGGTGGATGAGGCTAACCAGTGAACTTGGTCGAGACCTTAGTAATTGCTGTGCACATGCTCACTCACATCGGAATCGGTTGATATATACGAGTGCTGTCGCAGGCAAAAAATCAGATTTTTCAAAATGTCACCCACATTAGAAATTGAAACTGCTATATCTGAGCCATTTTTTAAGATAAAGACAAACAAAAAATGCTCCTGAATCCTTATATCAAGGTCAAATACTTAAGAAAGAAACCTTTTTCAATTTCTAATTTTTTTGCACCTCACTTTAAATATATATATTTTTTAATTTAATGGCCGCCATTTTGAAACAAGATGGCTGATGAAGCTGGCCAGCGAACTTGGTCGAGATATTGATGTATACTATCCACATGCCTTCTTCCATCGAAATAGGTGAATACGTGTGGTATCGCGAGACAAATACAAGATCGTTTCAAAGTGTTAGCCATGATAGAAATTCAAAGTGCTATAATTCAACCACTTTTTAAGATATAAACAAAAGAACAAATTTTCAGAAACAAAAACTGCTCCAGAATCTTTGTATCAAGGCCAAACACATAAAAAAAAATCTTTTTCATTTTCTAATTTTTTAATACCTTATTTTAAATTTTAAATTACATTTTTTTTAAATGGCAACCCTTTTGAAACAAGATGGCGAATGAAGCTGGCCAACGAACTCGGTCGAGACATTGGTATGTACTATGTACAGACCAAGTTACATTCAAATCGGTTCATAAATACGCCTGTTATCGCGTTACAAAAATCAGGTCGTTTTAAAATGTCAGCCACAATAGAAATTCAAAATGTTATAACTCAGCCATTTTTTTAGATATAGACGAAAAAAAAACCTGTTCCGGAATCTTTGTATTAAGGTCAAACACATACGAAAAAACTCTTTTTCATTTTCCAAATTTTGGTATCTCATTTTAAATTTAATTTTTTAAAATTTTTTTAAATGGCCGCCATTTTGAAACAAGATAGAGGTTGAAGCTGGCCAACGAACTCGGTTGAGTTATTTGTATGTACTACGTACACACCAAGGTACATCCAAATCGGTTCATAAATACGCCTGTTATCCGGTGGCAAACATCAGGGCGTTTCAAAATGTCAGCCACACTAGAAATTCAAAATGCTATAACTCAGCCGTTTTTTAAGGTATAGACGAAACAAAAACTGCTCCCGAATCTTTTTATCGAGGTCAAACACATAAGAAAAAAATATTTTTTCAATTTTCAATTTTTTGGTACCACATTTCAAATTTAAATTTTCTTAAATTTTTAAATGGCCGTCATTTTTAAACAAAATGGCGGATGAAGCTGGCCAACGAACTCGGTCGAGACATTGGTCTGTACTATGTATAAACGAAGTTACATCCAAATCGGTTCATAAATACGCCTTTTATCGCGTGACATAATTCAGGACGTTTCAAAATGTCAGCTTCGCGAGAAATTCAAAATGCTATAACTTTGCCATTTTTTAAGATATAGACAAAACAAAAACTGCTACGGAGTCTTTGTATAAAGGTCAAATACATAAGAAAAAAATATTTTTCCATTTTCAATTTTTTGGTACCACATTTCAAATTTTAAATTTTTCTAAAATTTTTAAATGGCTGCCATTTTGAAACAAAATGGCGGATGAAGCTGGCCAACGAACTCGGTCGAGACATTGGTATGTACTATGTACACACCGAATTACATCCAAATCGGTTCTTAAATACGAGAGTTACAGTGTGACATAGGTCAGATATATATATATATATATATATATATATATATATCAATTTTGAACGGAGGATGGTTTCGGAAACTGGGTGTCATGATCGATGAAAATATACCAAAATTTTTTGAAATCGCTTTCCTCCGAACGGCTGCAATAGGTAGCTTTTTGTAAAGAAAGCTACCTAAAAGCTGTATTTTGAAGTAATTTAAGACAATTTTAAATTCATAACTGTTCTTGCAGTTTTAAGCAATAAAACCTTATTATTAAACAAAATAAACACAATAAACAAAATTGAAAATAATAAAAATCAGATTTAGGGTGACATGCTTTTTTATTGTTACATGAAATATTGATGAATTAAGGTTTGCTTATCCCTTGATGTGCTTCCTACAATTCTTTTTTCAATATTATACAATGAATTGTAATCAATATCTACTAAAAAGCAACTTTTCAAAAGTAAAAAAAAAAGCCAAGCAAAAAAAAAAAGAAAGGAAAAAGGGGGAAAGTTGTGGCTAAAAAATAGTGTGATATCAATTTTCCAAGCTTATATTATGGTACTTATTTAACATTTTTTATTAAAAATTTACCATACGTAAGTCGAGTACCTAAGTATGCATTGATAGAAAGCCTTTTCTCCTTTACTAAATACATCATAACGTGTTTCTGAAAATTAAATTTTTTTAAATTATGCATAATGGGCTTGGCGGCCATCTTTCCATATTTTACACAAATTTCTAAGCACACAAGTACATTGTTAAGATCGGAAATTCGAAATTGTTGCTAAAGCAAACATTTTATGCTTTTAATTTATGGAAATGAGTGCCTAGAAATTTGTGTCTTAAAATAAAGTTGAAGTGACTTCAGGTTTCATCTTATGATTCTTTTTTTTTCGTAGGGGGTTAATTAATTAGTTAAAGCAGTAAAAATCAATTTGTCTTTTTTCAAAATAAAAGACAATCTTAATTTATCTGTCTGTAGCCAAAACTAGAAGTTCAAAATTCTTAATAATGCAAACATATTACGAGCTTGTCTGCTTAGAAATTTGTGTAAAATATGGAAAGATGGCCGCCAAGCCCATCATGCATAATTTAAAAAAAAATTAATTTTCAGAAACACGTTATGATGTATTTAGTAAAGGAGAAAAGGCTTTCTATCAATGCATACTTAGGTACTCGACTTACGTATGGTAAATTTTTAATAAAAAATGTTAAATAAGTACCATAATATAAGCTTGGAAAATTGATATCACACTATTTTTTAGCCACAACTTTCCCCCTTTTTCTTTTCTTTTCTTTTTTTTTTTTTGCTTGGCTTTTTTTTTTACTTTTGAAAAGTTGCTTTTTAGTAGATATCAGTTCTTTTTGTTAAACAGATTATATATAATTGAAATAATTCTACTCGCTAAAATTAGTCCTTGTATAGCCTTTATCAGCAGGGAACAAACACAATAGTATACATTTTGTTTACCTATCATTCATTTTTTAGAGTAATTAATAATTTAAAAGTAAGGAAAGTCAATTTCTTCTTTCAAAGTCTGAAGATCTGTCTAAAGAAGTAAATCTAGCAATTCTAGACATGATGAGGAAACATTTTTGATTAAAAAAAATCTAAAAATTTAAAGATATAAACTGTACATCTTCATTTAGATCGTGTTATAGAGAAAAAAGAATAAATATGTAATTTTATTCAAGTCTGTTTATCCTTACCTATTTGCATAAATGTGAGAATATAATTTCGTATAAAAATTCCCGTAAATTGATTATCTTCAATAGTCTATTATTAAAGCCGCATAAACATTAGAATTAAATTTTTTCCAGTTAAAAATTGCCTGAAATCTATAGTCTTATCGTTCGTCAAATTTGTTTTATGTTTTTTTTAATACCCAGACACCTTTTCTAAACTCTGACAAAAGATCACAGAAATACTGAAGTTATCCAAATACTTATATCTTTCTATCGTATTTCTTTTTTGAGGGGGAGGGGAGGGGGGAGGAAGAGCGCTTAAGAACTTCGTTTTGTTCTTAGAATTCTGAATTAATCATTGAAAAGATCTACCTACATAAGTCTTGTTGCAGAATTTTCATTAGCTAAGAGTTGCATCAACTTATACATTATGTGAATATATTAAATTACTTTTGTAAAATACTAGATGGGAGCCATTGATATTTTCAGAGCATTTGCCTACATTTTAAACTTAAGTCATTTACAACTATTCATTCATTTTCTATACGAATTAAAGAAGTCGTTGTTTCCATGGCAACTGTACCTTTCACTATTTCTTTGTTGTTTGTTTGTTTGTTTGTTTTATGGAACACATATATATCAGATCACGAGGGGATCACGGCGGGATTTGAACCCGCCCCCACCTACGCTCTCAAGCGATTACCGGCGTGGTGTCTTATCCACTCAGCCACGGTGGGCCACAATTGCTTTCTCTAATACCCAGATACTCAAATTTAACCAGCTGCGTTTATAATTATGCTCATAACAGAGTACATTTATATGTAAGAGTGGTGACATATGCACAAGTCGTGTACTCATATTCAAGTTCTTGTCCAAAGTACAGTAACTCAGTTTTCAGTAATAGACGTGGAAGATTTCGATTAAACTAACCAGAAAAGTTAAAAAACATTGGCTTTCTGATTTGATTTTATTCAAAATCGTCTCAACCAACCAAAGTTAATGACCGGGATCCAGATAAATTTTTCTCTGTTAGTAAAATTAGATTGACCAATCAGTAGCCTCCATCCGTGTAGGCTTTTCGGTGTTTACTGCAAACATAAAAAAGTTTTCAAAAATCCAGGCTTCTGATTGATCAATCTCATCTCACTAATAGCGTAAAATGTATCTTGATCCCGGCCTATTCAACGCCCTTTAAATATTCGAGAAAGCCTTGACACGCGTCAGGAAAATATCACACAAAGCAGGCATAACAAAGAAGAAAAATCATTCATTGGCTCGTTCATATCCACGAGCCAATGAATGATTTTGTTCCTTTGCTTTGCCTGCTTTGTCTGATGTTTTCGTGACGCGTGTCAAGACTTTCTCAAATATCTAGGGGGCGTTGGTTTATTTCACCATCATGAAGCTATGAAAGGAGAGGAGCAGACATGTCAATCTTCAAGTGTGAAAAACTACATAAAAAAACGAGTTCTTTCCCCCCCCCCCCTTCTGCCCTTTTCTCTCTTGATTTTGACCGATAGCAGCCCATTTAGCAGTCTCTAGTGCAAGATGCCGCTATATATGGCGGACGCAAGGGGGAGTGTGTTAGCGTGACCAATGACATAATAGGCCATTTCATGACGTTTAAAAGTCACACGGAGTTGGATCATCTTTACACGATGATTAGTACAAAGCGGTGCGCCAATTTTTATTTGTGTCCATTGCCGCGTGCAGATAATCAACTCCGTGTGACGTGATGAGCTGGCCACACTTTAGGATCAGCTTCAAATGACGTCATCTATATCTACTTCGAGGCAAACGAAAAAGACAGACTACAGCGGTGCTACAGCGTCTAGAATATATAGTGTGGAAATCCAATCAGTCGATCACAGCGATATCTGCAGGATATTTCCCAAAACTCCAAGACAATTTGGTCTAGACGCTGTAATTTTTTTTTTTTTTTACGTTTTATTAACATACATCTGACCTGTGTGCTTGGCGTCAAACCAGCTGTAATAATACCATGTTTACTTTGAAATTTGAAAATATATCGCAGATGTCGCTGCGATCATCTCCCTGGATTTCAGCGTCAGTGCACATTTAAGGGATACACTTCTTAGCGGTTCTTGGATAGCAAATTTCCACATTACGTATTCTAGACGCTGTAGCGGTGCATTACACATGTCTCTTTCTTCTTTAAAAAATATCATGCAGATGTCGATGCAAATGACTGTTTGGAATTCGACATCGTTGTACATTTAAGGGATTCAATACTTCCGCGCTTTTTTAAGTATTGCTGGGATAGTCGATTTCTACAACATATAATCTAGACGCTATAACGGAGCTATAGTTTCTAGAGGATATAGTTTAAAAATCGGCTTATTAAAAAGGTGCTAAAAAATTGTATCCCATAAATGTTGAACAAGGCTGAACGACGAATGTCGATTACAGCGACATATGGTAATTCCAACGTAACTATTTCAAAAGAAATAAGATCTAGAAAATGTTGCTCCTATCGACATTTGTCATTCAGTATTTTTCAATATTTATGGGATTCAATTTTTAGCACTTTTTAAAGCATTACTGGGATAGCAGGTTTCCACACTATAAGCGTGATCTAGGTAGATTTTTCTCTGTTATCGTAACGAGATTGACCAATCAGAAGCCAGAATTTTTGCTAACTTTTCACTGTTTGCAAAAATGTACCTGGATCCCGGCCTATATTTCTAGCCGCTATAACTGAGCTCAGGAATAGTACAGAAAGCAAACTCCATATTTTGATACATTAAGGCCGGGATCTAATTAGGAACAAGTGTGTCTCTATAACGAAGTAGTGACATACGGCCAATAAATGTTTATTGATAAAAGGGATAAAAACAAATCGTTAAAGTTCTTTGTGAGTATGCCATTATCGTCAGGCTAATGCATGTTGAATTATTTCCCTAGTCTAATAGAGATCGTCCATGCGCGTATCACCTCTTAATGGAGGATATTCCAAATATGGGTTCGAGGCTGAAAAAGTCACGTGGTACCGGTAATGGAGGATATTCCTTCTGCGTTTTGATCACGTGATCGAGGTAAAAACATGTAGCGTAAAGAAGGGGAGGCTCCGTAGACGTGTAATGTAAATCTCCGCTAGCCATTGAAACAGTTCATCAGGCAAAGCAGTAGCATCTTCCCTTCTTTTCAGTTAGAAGTTCCATGGGTAAATTACCGGTATCACGTGACTTTTTTCAGCCTCGAACCCATATTTGGAATATCCTCCATTTACCCAAAGAATTTCTAACTGATAAGAAGGGAATCAGGAAACTACACTGTTAAAAATATCGTGAAAAATTACGTCTGTTCTTAAAGGTTCTCTATTTTCTGACCAATGAGAACGCTACATAAACGCCTATGAAGCGTTCTCATTGGTCATAATACAGATAGCCTTTAAAAACAGAGGTAATTTTTCACGATATTTTTAACAGTGTACTACTGCTTTCTCCCATGAACTGTTTCATTGGCTAGCGGGGATTTACATTACGTAGACGGAGCCTTCCATTCTTTAAGCTAGACGTTCTTGCCTTGACCATGTGATCATAACGCAGATTGAATATCCTCTATTCAAGAAAGCGGATTGCCGTACTTTCGACAAAAACTTGAAATGAGCATGCCTCCTGTGCATATATCACCACTCTTATGTGTGTGGCTCTCTGTTATGGTGTTGTTTCTGATACAGCGCCTAAAATACCTAGTGTGGAAATATGCTATCCAAACAGCTCTAAAAATTTGTATCCCTTAAATGTGCGACGATACTGCTAAAATTTCACGTGTCGATCGCAGCGACATCTGCGGGATTTTCGTATTACTAGTATTATATTGTATAGACTAGCAATTTCTTGCAGTTGTAGAAAATATCCTGCAGATGTCGCTTCGATCTGCATATTGCAGCAGTATCATTGCACATTTAAGGGATACAATATTTTAGCGCTTTTTCAAGTATTACAGGGATAGCCGATTTCAACACTATATATTCTAGGCGCTATAGTTTCTGAGCGCTGTTGGTTAAATTTCGATATTTGTGTTTTGGAGTGAGCAATAGAGAAAAGTACTAAAATTATTGAAACAACAACTTCTTTAATATTAAAATGTATAGCAAAGGAGTTCAGAATCAATGCCTTAAATAGTTTCGAATATGCACTGTTGTTATGACATCAATACCCTTCCTGGATGTGGAAATGCAAAATTGTGTTCAACATAATTGGCCGCAATCTAGATAGATTTTTCGCTGTTAGCGAAACGAGATTCATCAATCAGAAGCTTGCGTTTTTGCGAACTTTTCGCTGTTTGCAGCAATGCAGGCTATTGATTGGTAAATCTCGTTTCGCTAACAGCGAAAAATCTATCTGGATCCCAACCTAGATTTCTGTAAACATTGCACTTCATCCATGGCACTAAGAAAATGACTCAAAACTTTTATGACATAGGCCGGGATCCAGAAACAGCAAAAACTCTCAAACATTCTGGCTTCTGATTGGTCAAACTCATTTCGCTAACAGCGAAAAATCTATCTGGATCTCAGCCATAGTTTTCTTCGATGAAATCAATGCAAAAAGATAATATAAAAGAATAGTATAAGACTTCTAAATTGGTTTGGCGGGTTTATCGCTGTTTGGCATAATTTATAAACTTTAGAATTAATTAACAGTTTTTCGCTAATTAAGAATAGAAAATTTGTGTTTTTAAAGCTGAATTTTATAAAAGCACGTAGCTTGAGTAAATATCTGTCCAAAAATGCAATCTTTACTTTTTTATGTCCATTATTTAAGTCTCTACCTCAATTGAAGCATAAGGTGTGACGAAGAAAATAAATTTGTCATTTTCAGTATCTCGACGTTATTTTTTAAAATCTATATCTCTGTTTATAATTAATTTATGAGGTTGCATTTGGTCTCAAATTGAAGATCTTTTCCATTAGGCCCTTCTGGTTTTGGTTTTATTTTTCTGCGATGATTGGTTCTTTTGATATGGGAAATTTTACGCTGGCATGTTTGGTCGATTTAACATGGAGAAGCTGTCTTCAGTATAATAAGCAGTTACGGTGTCTTGCGTTTTATTCTTGGCGTTTGTTTGTTTGGCGAGGTTAGCATTTTTTTTTCAGCTTGGCTTGGCAGAACGACCGTCCTGCTTGATTCGGTGTTTCAGAAATGGATGTTAAATAATTTCTGATCGTTTCAGTGCAATACAATGCTTCGGTTTTAGTAGGATTAAAAATGCTTTGTATCCAAAAGAAAGCACCACCTGACCAGAACAAAAAGACCGCGAGTAGACTGATATGTCTATCTGGAGCTTAAGTGGGTCATTCATAGAGTTTGGGTTTATTTATTCAGATAAAGGATTGAAGTAAAATTTCTGATTTATCACAATGGGTATTTTAGACACTTTTGTGAAAAGTTTGGCTAAGACATTTCGTACTGCTTAATTTCCGTGCTTGTAAGATGGATTACGAAAAATGGACAATTTTCCTAAACCGTCGGGATATCCGGAGTTTAAAATTATACAACGACGTAAAATCCGGAGTTTATTTACATTAAAGACATATACAGAAAATCGGGACTTTGAAAGACTGACGTGATAAGCGGAGTGACGTGAAAACCGGGTGTCGGGATAACGAGGTCCGACTGTATATATCAACTTTTGAACGGAGGGTGGTTTCGGGGTCTGGGGGTCATGATCGATGAAAATATACCAAATTTTTTTGAAATTGCTTTCCTCCGAACGGCTGCAATAGGTAGCTTTTTGTAATGAAAGCTACCTAAAATGTCTGCATCAAGGTTCGGCAGATAGAACAAAGGATTCGTTCTCTTCTGAATTTCTCCTCTAAGGTTAAGCATTTCCTCTGAAACGAAAAATGTTAAAAACTTATTTTGCGCATGCGAATATTTGTTAATTTCGGGCTTTAAAAAGCAGCTTCGAGCTTGAATAATAGAAATAATAAAAGTCATGGACGACGAACCCGCGAGCCAATTGTCAGCATTAATTAAAAGCTAATTGTCAGCATTACTTCGAAAAAATGTTCTTCCACTTATGTAATGAAAGAAGTTCTGAAGTTAAATTTTCACGAACCCTATGTCATTTGATCATTTAGGATAGTTCAGACGGCTGACAATATTCAACAAAAGTATGCACAACAAAAGTTCAACATAACGTCTTCCAGCATTTTAATTAAATAATTAACCGGCAAAGTGCAAGTATTACTCGCATACAGAGTGTTCCGTACAGTAAATACATGAATTAGTAACTGGACATTGCATTACACAAATATATCATTAAAAGTCGTTATTTAGGCTTTAAAAGCCGATGACACATAGAGTACGCCGCACGTGTTTTTATGTATGCCCAAACCGTCCATGTCTAGGGTTGAAATCTCGGCTAATTACCGACCATTTTTTATCAAAAATCATTATCAACCATCCTTTTATACTTCTGCGACAATAGGTACCTCCAGCGCTCCTCAATTCCTTTGCTGAACGTCCGCAAATTGAAATTTATGTGTGACGGAAAAATGCGATTTTCTCAAAAATTATGTAACATAGGGTATAGTATTCCGCTTATAGGATATAGTAATATATCCGCATATTATAGGATATAGTATATGCGCTATAGTATTCCTGCAAGGTTTAAATTAATTTCTACTACTCCTGATTTTGTCATAATTTTAGTTTCAATAGATTCGGAAATAGAGGGTTAGGAAGCGACATATTTTTGCATTTTTGAGTTCGGCGTTATGAAAGCTCTCGCAATAGATAAATTAAAAAAAATTCCAAGTAAATTAATTAGCCCCTCTACATTTTCCCCAAATATATTTGTGAATGGTTATATGGTTGTGAATGGCATCTATAAATATATGGGTCAATAGCCAGGGCCTGACTTATGCAGGGGCATGCGGGGCAGCTGCCCCGGGCCCCCTCTTCTTAGGGACCCCCATGAGAGTAATCAGACTTTTCATTAAAAGGTGCCAAATGATTAAAATTAGCCAAAAGTGACAACAAATTCATATATTTTCAAAAATTTAGGAAGGGGTGCAGTCACCCTTCCCCTCTTTACTTCCAGTACCCCATCCACGTATGCAAAAAACAAACTATATGATTAGAGAACTAATGATTCAAATTTTATTATGACAACTTAGTATTCTATAGTTTTCAAAAGAAATTATTCATTAAAGTCGCAATATGGCAAATTAAAACCATTAAAATAAATTTGGGGCATTTTCTTTTAAAAATCTTATAACGTTATGTAGATAAGTAAAGTACAAATTTGCAAAGAAATGCTTATATCAACCAATTTATCATTTTTTCTACTATTATCCTACTAGTATTTTTTCTCAAAGTTGTGACCATCTTCTTGTGATACCATGTATACAGATGTGACCAGTACCGGGTATAAAATTTATGCATACATACAATTACAATACGAAGTTTAGTACTAGCGGCTTTCACACTATTCGCAAAAGAATTCTATACATAGATAGAAGGGGGCCCCCAGAATGATGCTTACCCCCCCCCCCCCCCCCATAGCCTAAGTCGAGACCTGTCAAAAGCCTTTATTTCTTCAGCCAGTTTGAACTTTTTACGTTCCATAGATTACGAGTATGACTGTGACAGATGGACAGACAGACACAGGAGTGATCTTATAATCGTTCCATTTTTACTTTTTAAATACGGAACCCTAAAAAATTTAATTTGCGCATACAAGATTCTAAAAGTAAAATAAAAACAAAAACTGAGCATATTAGTTGCCGATATGGGTTTGAAATATTTTAGAAAAATCAACCAACCATATGTGTATTGAGTGTCGAAACTCTAGGCTACCAAAGCGTCCAGTCGCACAGTAGAATAGAGATCTACAGAGGTGTGGAAGTTATTAGAATAATTGCGAAATCTACATTAAAATCTTTTTATATTAAAGAAATAACACATTTTTTAAAAATATTGATGCATTTAATATTTAGTGTGCATCCCCTTGTTTTTTTTAAATTAAAGATTCGATACATCTTGGCATACTTTGTATGAGTTTTTATTTTTGGTAATTAATTTGTGTTTCGTTATCATGATGCTAAATTTGGATGAGTCTTTCTATCAGACCATTCTTGTTTGAGATGTTGCATTTCTTTAATTTTAAATTAAAGAAAACACTTCGATGGCCTGGAAACAGACCAGATATGAACCCCATAGAGAATCTTTGGACCATTGTAAAGAAAAAATCAAAAAAGAATTAAAGAAATGCAACATCACAAACAAGAATGGTCTGATAGAAAGACTCATCCAAATCTGGCACCATGGCAACGAAATACAAATTAATTACCAAAAGCTCATACAAAGTATGCCAAGACGTATCGAATCTTTAATAAAAAACAAGAGGATGCACACTAAATATTAAATGTATCAATATTTTTAAAATAATGTATTATTTTTTAATATTACAAGATTTTATTGTAAATTTCACAATTACTCTAATAATTTTCACATCTCTGTAACTCTCCATTCTGTTATACACCGTTTATACCGGATATTTAAGTACAATCGAACTCGCTTATAACGAGCCATGATTTAACGAGTCCCCGGATTTCACGAGGAAATCTGAAATACTTGGTTGGTACAATGTTAAGTGTATGGGATCATAACTCGCATTTAACGAGCAAACCCGGTTATAGCGAGTAATATTTTTGCGATTCTTAAAATCTCTATTGATCTCCACCTCTTCAGCTCAGCTAATCGTTTCTTGGAAAAATTCTTTTAACATTCCGAAGTCAACCGAAAGTTAGTGATGAGTCATAAATCTCGATGATGACGACAAATGTGAAGAATTTCAGACTAAACTGTCCCCAACATACTTATCGGCTTTTGAGTGCGCAGAAAAACTTTAAACTTTTTTCGAAGCGAGGTGTGCAAATGACGATGTTTTTCGGGCCATTAGTCTTCTCCGAAGAACAACAACACAAGAAAGAGGCAATAAGACAGTTCAAAGCAAATTAACTAATTTCTTTTGTACTGTACAGAAATAAAAAATAAATAAATATGTATAATAAAGTAAGTAATGCATGAATTTTTATAATTTGTTACGAACCCGCTTTTTACGAGCACCCTGTTATAACGAGCAAATATGACGATCCCTTAACGTTCGCTTAAGGGGTCTCAGGACTCTTAAAGCTCTAAAAATTTCGAAATTTAAATTTTTTTAGATGTTAAACTTCTATGTTTTCTGAACATTTTGATATAATTGGTATCTTGAAATTCCGATTAGAACAGAAGTTATGGTATTTAGAATTATACTCGCTCAATAGCTGAAGCCGTGTTTCCAAAACTTTGAAGTCATTTTTCTCCAAATGACGTTTTTCGGCATAACGCGCACGATATCTCAAAAACTTCTGAATATTTTTTTCATAAAATTTTCAAAACATATGTTTCATGTTAGTCTTCATAAACTGAACCTAAAATTTCTTTTTTATTGTAAAAAGAAAATATTTTTTAGGGGTTTATATTGTTGAAATTTTCTAAATTTTGCATTAGCTAAATACAACTTTGTATTAAAAATATAAAAATGCTTTAAATACAAATTTATTTAGGTTCAGTGTAATTATTATAATCTGAGGTATAAATAGGTACCAAAATTTTCATTCTAGGTGCAAAATTTATTTTGTAATCGTGCGCATAAGCTGTTATGCTAATTTTCTGCTCGTGAAATGTCTGACAGTTTTGAGCCCCCTGTGAATGCTAATTCTGCATCTTGCAATTTTTCAAATATTTGAAATGAAAGAACATACTTGTATCTTTCATTCCCATTTAAAGTTATGTCTTAATATCAAATACATTTCAAGATATTAAATGTTGAAAATAGTTTTTTATTTTCATTTTTTCCAATTTTAAGAGTCCTGAGACCCCTTAAGCGAGTTTGACTGTACTGTTTTAGACCCCCATTTTGGAGGTGGTACATCCTGGAATTACAGAACCTGTTTATATCGCAAAACTCATCTAAAGTAACTCATTGAACGTAACTGTGTCTGATATCTGAACAAATGTAAAGTCAGCGCATGCGCACAAATTAAAAATCAGCCTCAGCGGCCAGTCAGTTAAGGCGAGTCTCCACAGCAAATCAAAGTGAGTGGTAGTGGCTGTATCGTGTCTAGCCATAAAAACTTCGAACTAGAGAGATTGCGGAACTCTTTCAGTGAGTTCGATGGTTTGAAATATTTTAAATATCTGGCAAGAACGGTGTATTACATTGAATACAGCATATACGGTATGCATGATAGACATACCGTATATCATGGGTCCGCCCATGAGTACAGTGTCATAGAGTTTCAGAGGAAAAAAATCTGGTAAAACACCAATTTCTTCCCACAAAAGTATATAGTAGGTATTTTGAAATTCGATTTTCTTTCTCAAAATATGACAAACATGGTACTATTTCCCCCGAATCATATTTTTAATGTTATTTTCCATAAGATTGTAATCACATATAAACTTAACAAGGAACGCGAAAATTTTGATAAGTAGTGCTCATAAAAGTAGTCAAAAGTAATTAAAAGTTTAAAAAAATTCTTCCAATATTAAGAAAAGTGCAGGTTGTTTTTTTTTTTTTTTTTTTTTTTGCGCATGGAAAGTGTATACGGTCGCGGCAAACGGCAGAGGGTGGGCCGGTGAGTATTGAGTTAGCTCTCCGTTCTATTTTGGAACTTAGCAGTGGAAGTGGTATAATTTAAGTCGGCCTAGGACCTAGGACTACCTAAAACAAGTGGGTTGATGATGATGAGTGGAACTAGCGTCTCTTTCGTGCGCTGTTCCCTACCTGAGCGATGGATAGCGGTTAAGTCCATTCTAAATGCAGGTGGGAAGGTTGGGAGAGCTCAGAAATTTGCTCCCCGCAAACCACGTGATGTTTGCGTCATCATTGTTTATGTTCAGATTTATTTACTACTCTGATTTCGGCGTTAAGAGTGATATATGCAGCTTCTTAAAATCTTGTATATCGTCATTAACGACTATTTTATTATTAAAAACATCATAGATATAGGAAGGTGTATTCCTTATTCCAAGAAAAACATAACTTATAAGAGTTTAGAAAATGCACATTTAAATATTCATTCTCATCAAATAAAATCAGTTTTCCATCTTTTTAAATTTATATGCTCTTGTATTTTATTTTTGCAATTTTTCTGATCATAAAGATAATGTATGAAAAGGAAGATTTACTGTTTTGTTTACATACTTGTTTGTTGGAAAGAAAGGGGTATATGTTAGTATCTTTCATGCCTATAATAAATTTTAAAATGTCAAGGTATATATAATTATATTTAGATGATGATAAAAGGTATGATTGGTAAAATATTACTGTTAACTTGTATGCCGATCTAATTAATTTCATTAAAATCCTAATTATGTAAATATATGCTTAATAATAAGCATTTCTTAAAGTGATAAAAGCTGTTGTTTTTAAAAAGTACTTTTAAAGAAAAAATCAAATAAATATTAGTTATTTGTGATTATAATATTCCAATAATATTTATTTCAATTTATAGAGTATAACGTGGTTTTTTGTGAATAATACAAATTAGCTATTTTATTTCTCTGTTAAGGTGATGATTTTAAAACTAATGTTAATAAAATTATTGAATTAAATTAATTTATAGGGTTTTAAAAAAGTTGTAAATGCGAAATTTGGATAACATTTTTAAATATATTTTAAGAAACAAAAGGTTTTTTTAATTCCATATTTAAGAGCATATTGTAGTTTTTTTTTTTTTTTTTAACACACTCTTAAATAGTTATCAAAATTAACTTAAATAACTGATAGCTTTTTTTTTCATTAAAAATATTTATTTTTGCAAATTATTAAAAACTTGTGAATGGTTATGAGAAATGTTTTGGGTATGAATTGTACTATTTTTATATTAAAAAAAAAAAAAAAAAAAAAAAATCATTTACATATTTAAGTAAGATTTACCTAAAGGTATTGGAAAGTAATCGCTAGCTCAAATTATTAGAATGTAACTGTCAATATTATTGTTTTATTTTTTCTCCTTTATTAAGCATAAATTTAAAATCGTATTATGAAAAATAAGATTCTAGAGAATCTTTAAACTTTTCTTATTTTTTAACAAGATGCAAGAAAAATGCATTAAAAAAAAAAAAAAACTTCCCTGAATTCTTAAAAAATAACTAAATACCATTTTTCAACGACTAGCCTTAAAATTTTCAGTATACACACACACACACATATTTAAATATAATTCAACATTTATTCGGTATTCAAACATATTATCACCCCCCCCCCCCCAAACACACACGCACGCACACACCTCTATCTTTCATACCTTATAAATTGAATCATTAACTTAATTCAATTAATATAGTATAAGAAATTTAATTCTCCAACAAAATATGGTTCCACACTGTCATGTTTTTGATTTCATGTCGATACAAGGCAGAATTAGGAATCCGTCTTTATCTCGATTTAAACCAGGTCTTAGCTGAAAATTTGCACTCTTTTTCTAAATGTTTTCATCATTTGAGCACTACTATATGGCAGAATAGATTTTAAAATCCGAAGGATCAAGAATTAAAATTAAAAATTCAGTTCTTAATTCACGAATTTATTATTTTCAGTATCTTAAGTTCAGATTAATAAAAGATTTTAAAAATAAAATTGAAATTTTAAAATAAAATTGAAAAGTAAAGTTTAAAAGAGGGAGAGGGGGGGGGGAGGCGGAGGGGATATATTTTAATGCCAAATATTAAATTTATATGCTTTAACATTGAAGTTATATTTAAGTATATGTCTGTATATGTACTGCAATTTATATGCATAAATACTTTTCTATCGTGAAAACGTAAAAAAAAAAAAAACTTTATACTTTATCTTGATTTAGGTCAAGCATCTGTTAGTATTAGCAAGTTTTATTTATTTGATATTTATTTCTTTTATTGTTTTTACTTTAAAAAAAATTATTTTAGATTTACTAGTTTATGATACCATACAATAAATTGAAAAAATATGGCTGTTCATAGAAAAATCAGAATTAATTATTATTATTATTTAAGAATTCAAATAAAAGGTTTTTTTTTAATTCATTATTTTTGCATCTTGTTAAGAAACAAAAAAGGTTTAATTTGAAGAATGCCTTAGAATCTTATTTTTCATAATAATACTTTGAATTTATACATAATAAAAGAGAAAGGGAGAGAAAAAAAAATAATATTAAGAATTACTTTCTAATAATTTTAGCTATCAATTATTTTCCAATATCTTCATCTAAATCTTACTTAAAGCTTGCACTATACTTATTGAATTAAATTAATGAATTAATTTATAGGATTCTTTAAATGTTGCAAAATTTGGATTTAAATTTTTAAATATACTTTAAAAAAATTATTACTATTTTTTTTTAAGTCCAAGTGTAAGAGTATGATTTTTTTCCCCCCATGTAAGGAACTCTTAAATAGCTATTTATCAAAAATAACTTAAATTTAATTGTGCCTTTTTCTGTTGTTGTTGTTGTTGTTGTTTTTACATTAGAAACAATTTTTCTGCACTAAATTATTAAAAACTTA
Source organism: Maratus speciosus (assembly GCA_963932465.1). NCBI lineage: Eukaryota > Metazoa > Arthropoda > Arachnida > Araneae > Salticidae > Maratus > Maratus speciosus. The sequence continues at coordinate 274,454,177 of OZ010798.1, forward strand.
TGAATGGCTATGAGAATTCTTTTGTATAAATTTGTCTTTTTTATTTATAAAAATTTATTATTTATTTAAGTCAGATTTAGCTAAAGGTATTGGAAAGCAATTGATAGCTAAAATTAATAAAAAGTAATTGTTAATATTTTTTTTGTCTCCCTTTCTCTTTTATTTAGTATAAATTCAAAATATTATTATGAAAAATAAGATCCTAGGGGGTTCTTCAAATTAAATTTCTCTTGTTTCTTAACAAGATGCAAAAAATATGAATTAAAAAATGTTCTTTAAATTTTTAAATAATAATAATAATTAAATAAGATTTTTCTATGATTAGCCATAAATTTTTCAGTTTACTGCATGATATCATAAGCTAGTAAATCTGAAGAAAAAAAAAATTAAGTAAAAAAAATAAAAGAAATAAATAACAAATAAATAAAAAATGCTATTATTAACAGATGCTAGTCCTAAGTCAAGATACACACATATATTTTAATATAACTTCAATGTTAAAGCATTTAAATTAAATATTTGGTATTAAAATATATCCCCCCCTCCCCCCCCCCCAAAAAAAACTCTTTTTATTTATTTATTTATTATTATTATTTTTTTTTGTCACAGAAAGAACATATTATAATTTTTATTGTTATTATTATTTTAAGAATACAATGACCAATATTTTTGTTTTCGTTGTTAAGAAGAAAAAAGAAATACAAAATTAATTAAAAACCTTTCTACATGTTATTTTTAGAAGATTAGCCAGTAGATGGCGCTCGTTTCTAGAGTGGGAGGAGCCTTCAGTTTGTTTATACCTAAACATTGTGCGATTTAGCGCTGACGCAGAATTCCTGTCTACCCTTCCCACCTGCATTTAGAATGGACTTAACCGCTATCCATCGCTGTCGTAGGGAATAGCGCACGAAAGAGACGCTAGTGATGAGTGGATATGCCATTATGCCAATAGATAAACCTCTGCAACTTTTTTTTTTTTTTTTTTTTTTTTTTTTTTTATGCAATATTGATCCAGCCGTACAGACCGGACATCACAGGATACAGATCACCCAGGATCTAAAATCTTTGTAATTACTAAAATCGTTCTTAATAATTCTTTCTAAGTATGCTGTTTAATTTACTGGTGTGAGTTAAAAAATATATATAAAGTCTTCATAAAAGCACAGATTAAGATCTTAAGATTAAGAATTTTTATTTGTCAGTGCATAAAAGTAAGTATCATAGCATCCACTTTTTTCAATGTGTCTATTTCCAAACCACAATATACGTTTTAAATTTCTATTGCACATGTTAGCGTAATAAACAACAAAAAAGGATTTAGAAATAGTGGTAAAAAAAAAAAATGTAAGAGAATGTGGCCAATGTAAAATATCTATTATATTGTTTTAATTAAAAATGATGAGGTTTAACATATGTGCAGAGTTTCATTTCTTAACATTTACCAATATGTAATTCGTAAGCTGTTAGTTTCAGAGGTATCGTGCAAACTGCAAATATTTTTCAAATGCTGTTCTTCATCACAGGGGCGGATCCAGAGACTCGTTTTGGGCTCGAATGATATATAATCAATACAGTCATAGTTTCTATTGGTTAAACATTCCTTGCAATTAATTATTACTAGCAGGAATGACCGAGCTAAGCTCGGCCAAAATTAGCTTTGTGTTTATCTCGATACATTATTCCCACTGAATCATTCTTGCTGTTTTAGATGCAATTAGCTTGACACTGAGACATAGTTACCCAAAATGACCCACTAATCGAATTTTTTCGAACATTCGACCTAACACAATGCTATTCTCGAGCCTGAAATCGGTGGAATACAAAATTTAGTGAAAATCGTTAGTCGTTTTCTAGATAAAACTAGTAAATCTGCAGATCAAGAGCCTCAACGTCATCTCTGCAACTTATTGTTTTTAGCAAACTTTGCGTAATATTAATCTTTCTACAAAAACAAAATTTAAACTTTTTCAATTACACAAACATTTATAAAAGGAAAAAAAAAATATTTCGATGGTTTCAGACATTAGAAGCGTTAAATTAAACACGTTGTCATGTAATGATATTCTGAAATTCTCACGAGCTACTTATTCTAGTAATTTTTATATAATAAAGCAAATTTCTTCAGGGGGGCGCCTCCCTGAACCCCCCGTTGTGTAATTTATTTTGCATTTGTAATTTTCTATTGATTGAGTTAATGATTATCCTATATCTTAGATTCCTTTTTACACTGCTATTTATAAGGATAAGCAACAATTTGGTCAAGCATTTTACGTTATCCTAATATCCATACAGCAGTATTTACTTGCCTGCTAACCACAAACACCTGTATCTAATGGATAAAGAACTTTTGGAAATGTAAACTGAGACATCTAATTTAGAAATCTAATACCTTTATAATTTTTGTTTCCAAAAAATAATTCTGATTGCCATTCTGCAATATTTATATCTAAGATCTAATCTAAATATCTAAAAATGTACTCGATAGCATTAACTTACTAAAATCACCCTAAAGTAGGGGGACTTCTAAACCTAACGATTAATAATTCATCATCGTGTCCACTTCCAATTGACTAAATAGATAAACGTGATTTGGCGCGGTTAAGTATTTTTTGTGATAGCCTTTTAATAGTATCCACATTTAATTTAAAATCGTGATGCTACAAATACCGTTGAAATTTGACGCACACCTGAGTTCAGGTCAAATTAAGAAAGGTTAACTAACCTTTTATTTCCCTTAGCCAGGCATTTTGTTTCATTTTTCGTAATAGGGATTATTTTAATAATTTAATTTATTTTACACTCTACAAGCTGTTACACAGGACGTTGTTCACGTAGCATTAAAATAGAGATAAATGCATTAAATAAAACATTTCACTCCCCACCAGACATGGCAAGTCTCGGGCTTTTTGCACAACACTATTATCTTACAGAAAATGTTGTTCTTTTAAATCGCGCAAATGTTTCAATTAAATAAAGTAACATTTTTTGTATTAAAATACTGGTATCCAGAACGCCGGAGGCTTGGCATCTCTGCTCCTCTTAATAGAAACATATATAGTTAACCAACACTTTATCACATTTTATAGGAGACAATACGGAATTTCTTATTTGTATGGCCTTACATATACCTCAGTCATAAAAATGTAAAATTTTGTGCCAATTAATATACACAATTGCGAAAATGAAATCGCAACCAATGAGAAAAGGAAGGCCAAGTAAAATCGTGTAAATCGAGGAATCTTTCTTCGCAGTGTTGGGAAAATACCACTACAAAAATTATTTTAGGTGGTATTTGGTGTGAAATGTTTATATGTATTCATTCCTGTCCTATTTATCTTTTTTATTATTTGTAATTTGCTTATTCCATTTTCCTTTTGCACGTGAAAATCTTACAAATTAAAATTAACTCTTTGGGAGAAATTGTTATTCCTTTTTTTGGCAACAATAAAGTTTATAAAGTTTAATAGAATAATGTCAGTTATTCTGTATGAAAATAACGAACTTTTTCATTTATAATCAAAATAGTTGAATACATAAATAAAAATACTATTTTCATTTCTGCGTTTAAATCAATCTATATGCAAATATCTATACAAAGGCATTCATTAATTCATTCCTTTTAACTTTGATTTGACTTAAAAAACCATACATACTTTCACATTTATGATAATTTTAGATGAAATATAGTTGCTACGCAACAGTTAAAAGAAAAAAAAATGAAATATAAGTAAATTCATAAAATAAAATGTTTTATATTATTCGAACACATGTATAAAATTCCATCATAAGTTATACACCTAATTTAAAAGCTCTGACAAATGTTTTGACAAAATTGCAAACTAAAAGGAATAATTTAATACTCTTATTTAAAAATTTCAGCATCCAAAATTTACCATTTAAATCTATTATTCATATATGAGCGATTTCTTTCAACAAATGAAAATGTGAAAATCGTCTGACTTCCCATAGAAAAGCATTATGTCACAAAATAAAATGTTCTATATATTCCGAAGGAATGAACCAAATTTAACCCAAAACTATACAGCTAAATCCGGGGAGCTCACCAATATACATCCTTAATTTCAAGCTAATCGGATGCTTTTTACGGCAGTTATCTCGGGACAGACAGACTAACTAACAAACAAACAAACAAACAGATGGAAACCAAAAAATTTCGGGTCTCCACAGTAAGCCTTCACTGACGTTTCGGCAATTAGCTTGGCACAGGTTGATTCAAAAACCCACTAACCGAAATTTAACGAACGTGTGAGTTATTTAAATGGTCTGTTGTACTGTCAAACGGTATAACCAAAAAAAAATTGTCAAAATTGTTTGAACCTTTTTGAGATGCCGTTAGCTTAACCCCGACCCATTATCACCAAAACGACCCACTAATAGAATTTTCTTGAGCATGCGACCCAGCCCAATGGTTTTATCTTGTCCATAAACGGTGAAGTACAAAGTTTTGTCAAAATATTTCGAGCCGTTTTGTAGATACAGTTAGCTTGATCCTGATCCATTAGAACCCAAAATGACCCATTGATTGAATTTTCTTGAACATGCGACCCTGCCCAATGGTCTTTTCTTGCCCGAAAAAGATAGATTACAGAATTTTGTCATAATCGTAGAGCCGTTATCTAGATAAACTTAGCTGGACCCACGGTGACCCAAAAATGACCCACTAATTGAATTTTCTTTAGCACGTACCCATCCCAATGGTCTTTCGTGCCCGAAAATGGTTAGAAACAAAATTTAGTCAAAATCGATTGAGCCATTCTCTAGATATAATTAGCTTGACCCTGACCTATTGTGACCGAAAATGACCCACTAATCGAATTTTCTCGAACACGAGACCCATTCCAATGGTCTTTTCGTACCCGAAAACAGTAGGTGGCAAAATTCCGCAAAATCGTTAGAGCCGTTACTAGATAAATTTAACTTGACCCACGGTGACCCAAAAATGACCCACTAATCGAATTTTCTCGAACATGTGACTTAGCCCAATGGCCTTCTCGTAATCCAAAACTGTAGAATATAGAGTTTAGTGAAAATCGTTAGAGCTGTTTTTTGGATAAAAATAGCTTCACCCACAGTGACCCAAAAATGACCCACTAATCGAATTTTCTCGAACACGTGACCCATCTCAATGGTCTGTTCGTGCACGAACATGGTTAGATACAAAATTTAGTCAAAATCGATTGAGCCATTCTCTAGATATAATTAGCTTGACCCTGAACCATTATGACCCAAAATGACCCACTAATCGAAATTTCTCGAACACGAGACCAATCCCAATGATCTTTTCGCGCCCGAAAACAGTAGGGTGCAAACTTTCGTCAAAGTCATTAGAGCCGTTATCTATGTAAACTTAGCTTGACCCACGGTGACCCAAAAATTACCCACTAATCGAATTTTCTAGAACACGAGGCCCTTCACGATGGTCTTTTCGTGTCCGAGAACAGTAGGGTGCAAAATTTTGTCAAAATCGTTGCCGTTATCTAGATAAACTTAGCTTGACCCACGGTGACCCAAAAATGACACCTAATCGAATTTTCTCGAACATGTGACTTAGCCCAATGGCCTTCTCGTAATTCAAAACTGTAGAATATAGAGTTTAGTGAAAATCGTTAGAGCTGTTTTTTGGATAAAAATAGCTTCACCCACAGTGACCCAAAAATGACCCACTAATCGAATTTTCTCGAACACGTGACCCATATCAATGGTCTTTTTGTGCACGAAAACGGTTACATACAAAATTTAGTCAAAATCGATTGAGCCGTTCTTTAGATATAATTAGCTTGACCCTGACCCATTATGACCCAAAATGACCCACTAATCAAATTTTCTCGAACACGAGACCCATTCCAATGGCCTTTTCGTGCCCGAAAATGGTTAGATACAAAATTTAGTCAAAATCGATTGAGCCGTTCTCTAGATATAATTAGCTTGACCTTGAACCATTATGACCCAAAATGACCCACTAATCGAATTTTCTCGAACACGAGACCCATTTCAATGGTCTTTTCGTGCCCAAAAACAGTAGGTGGCAAAATTCCGTCAAAATCGTTAGAGCCGTTATCTAGATAAATTTAGCTTGACCCACGGTGACCCAAAAATGACCCACTAATCGAATTTTCTCGAACATGTGACTTAGCCCAATGGCCTTCTCGTAATCCAAAACTGTAGAATATAGAGTTTAGTGAAAATCGTTGGAGCTGTTTTTTGGATAAAAATAGCTTCACTCACAGTGACCCAAAAATGACCCACTAATCGAATTTTCTCGAACACGTGACCCATCTCAATGGTCTGTTCGTGCACGAAAATGGTTAGATACAAAATTTAGTCAAAATCGATTGAGTCGTTCTCTAGATATAATTAGCTAGACCCTGCACCATTATGACACAAAATGACCCACTAATCGAAATTTCTCGAACACGAGAACCATCCCAATGATCTTTTCGCGCCCAAAAACAGTAGGGTGCGAACTTTCGTCAAAATCGTTAGAGCCGTTATCTAGATAAACTTAGCTTGACCCACGGTGACCCAAAAATTACCCCCTAATCGAATTTTCTCGAACATGTGACTTAGCCCAATGGCCTTCTCGTAATCCAAAACTGTAGAATATAGAGTTTAGTGAAAATCGTTAGAGCTGTTTTTTGGATAAAAATAGCTTCACCCACAGTGACCCAAAAATGACCCACTAATCGAATTTTCTCGAACACGTGACCCATATCAATGGTCTTTTTGTGCACGAAAACGGTTACATACAAAATTTAGTCAAAATCGATTGAGCCGTTCTTTAGATATAATTAGCTTGACCCTGACCCATTATGACCCAAAATGACCCACTAGTCAAATTTTCTCGAACACTAGACCCATTCCAATGGCCTTTTCGTGCCCGAAAATGGTTAGATACAAAATTTAGTCAAAATTGATTGAGCCGTTCTCTAGATATAATTAGCTTGACCCTGACCCATTATGACCCACTAATCGAATTTTCTCCAACACGAGACCCATCCCAATGGTCTTTTCGTGCCCGAAAATGGTTAGATACAAAATTTAGTCAAAATCGATTGAGCCGTTCTCTAGATATAATTAGCTTGACCCTGAACCATTATGACCCAAAATGACCCACTAATCGAATTTTCTCGAACACGAGACCCATTCCAATGGTCTTTTCTTGCCCGAAAATGGTTAGATACAAAATTTAGTCAAAATCGATTGAGCCGTTCTCTAGATATAATTAGCTTGACCCTGACCCATTATGACCCACTAATCGAATTTTCTCGAACACGAGACCCATCCCAATGGTATTTCCGTGCCTGAAAATGGTTAGATACAAAATTTAGTCAAAATCGATTGAGCCGTTCTCTAGACATAATTAGTTTATCCCTGAACCATTATGACCCAAAATGACCCACTAATCGAATTTTCTCGAACACAAGACCCATCGCAATGGTCTTTTTGTGCCCAAAAACAGTAGGTTGCAAACTTTCGTCAAAATCGTTAGAGCCGTTATCTAGATAAACTTAGCTTGACCCACGGTGACCCAAAAATGACCCACTAATCGAATTTTCTCAAACATGTGATTTAGCCCAATGGTCTTCTCGTAATCCAAAACTGTAGAATAGAGAGTTTAGTGAAAATCGTTAGAGCCGTTTTTTAGATAAAATTAGCTTGACCCACATTGACCCGAAAATGACCCACTAATCGAATTTTCTCGAACACGTGACCCATCCCAATGGTCTTTTCGTGCCCGAAAATGGTTAGCCACAAAATTTAGTCAAATTCGATTGAGCCGTTCTTTAGATATAATTAGCTTGACGCTGACTCATTATGACCCAAAATGACCCAATAATCGAATTTTCTCGAACACGAGACCCATCCCAATATTCTTTTCGTGCCCGAAAACGGTAGGGTGCAAAATTTAATCAAAATCGTTAGAGCCGTTTTCAAGATAAAATTTACATACACACACACACACAATTTTTGCTCGCATTATAGTATAAGATAAGAATATGAAATAATTAATACTATTTAAAATTACTATAGACTCTCGATTATCCGACATTCAATTAACCGACGCACTCGGTTAAGAAACCCTCTTATTATATAAGCCTCCTCTCCTCAAAATATGGCTTTTTGTTACTTATTGTGTCGAAAAAATAAAAATGTTACCATAGAATTTATTTATTAAATGTCTTATTTGTATTCTTTTCATTTTTACTCTTTTACTCTGGTAATTATTTATCTTATCGGTTTAGTGAAAAAAGGGACTGAATAAAAATCACAAGGGGACTTAACATCCTTGAAAAGTCAAAATGTGTCATCTAAGCGGTGCGTATACCTCTTCATTAGGGTGGAGCGAAAAAAATTATTTTTTGAAAATCAAAAACGGGTAGGTGCCAAAAGTTGCCTTTATACTAGTACATCATCTGTGTGCAATATTACCTGAAAAAAAAATGGCTTGAGTCTGCGCTTTTGGTCCAAAAGTCGAAATTTTGGGTTAAATTTGACATTTTTTAAAAAATTTAAAAAAAATTCTATAGAGATGGTTATTATTTAAAACCTTTATTTAAACCTTTATTATTAATGACTTAACATATTTAAACGATAAAACTATATCTTTGTTCTGTATAACTGGAACAAAACTGACAACTTTCGGTGAAAAAAAGGCGTTTCCACTCTGTTGTGTCATACAACTAATTGTTATTTGGAATACAGCTCTTACGTAGTTGCTTTGAAATCTACCAAGGGGGTATCAAGTGGGAGTGGCTGCATTTCATGACACAACAGTGCATAGCTTGACCACCCTTCCATCTGAGCACAATGTTTTATTTATATATTGAATTGCGATTTTTTATCAAAGACTGACATAAGATTCCTATGTATCAACCTAATCCATCTCTTCTTTGTATCCACAGACGTTGGGTGCTGCTGTGACACTTCTTCGCGTATATTTCTACTGCTTGTGTATGATAAGGCAAGCAGAGTAATGCAATGGAATTAATGGAATCTATTCAGCGCTGGGATCTTCACTAAAATTACATCCAGTTACTGCATAGTGATTGGGAGTTCCGTTCCTACAACATTTTACAACATATAGGTATTTCATCTTTGAGTATGCCATCATTTACTCTACCTCTTGAATTTTTTATATGGTGATAGGCTTCTTGTTTAATGTGATGGCGATCGTCATCAAAATTGCAATAAGAATTTGCTTTCGATGTGAAAAGCTACCATTATCCTAAATAAATTTTTTTAGTATTTGTTTTTTGTCGATTTCTGTGATGTTTTGTAGCCGAGTAATTTCCCATAAGTTTTTAGATCAATTTTTTAGATGTGAATTTTATTTGGTGTAAGCCATCATGTGGCATAAACTTGGATTACATACTTTGTGAGTGAAGCAGAATCTGATGGTCAATCAGTTCAGTGCTTATATAAAGGCGAATAATTTTATGCGCCGTTGTGGACCATCTTGCTTAGGACAAGTTTCTTGGGTTCCTATTCGCTAGTTCTGAGCAATATCTTGATGAAATAATTTTGCAGATATCTGTCAGGTATTTCTGGTATGTGCTGAGTACCCTTTTCTTGATTTCAGGAAATAATGTTTAAAAAATACTCTCTATGGCTTCGAAAATTGAAATAAGAAGGGAATAAGCAATTGGACAAAGATTTTCCTATTGGTCGGTCCGGCGCATCCCTGTGGGTTAGAATCTAATTTTTGCCAACGATTTTATCTAATAAATGATGCAGAGGAAATTAACTGGACTTGGAGGAGACATATGATCAATTGTAATGGTTCATTCTAAACATGCCCCTCGCAGAATGGATGACAACGACTAACAGAATTATCCGCCTTCAAATGAGCACTCACTGCCCATCAGAGTCTCTACGTTCACTCAAAAAGTACTATGTTATCCAAGTTTGGCTCCAGAATAGTTTACAATCAAATGTAATTCACAGCTAAAGAAGGGATCTAAAAACTCATGGGGAATTGGCTACACAAAAACAACTTGGATACTAAACAACACACAAAACGGAATTAAAAAATACTGAAAAAAGGTTATTTAGACAATGGTTGCTTTGCATACACAGAGGAAATTCTTATTTCAATGCTCACTGACGATTGCCATCACATTAAACAGCTAGCTGCTGAGCACATAATAGTCGAAAGATGAGAGTAAATGATGGCATACGCAAATCGGAAATATCTACAATTAACTTTGAAGCGGATAATTATATAAATCTAACTCATTGGAAAAGTGTTGTGGTAACAGAACCTTTAATCAATATGCATTTATCGTGTGCAATCTTGGTGAAGATAATAGAAGGCTGAATAGATTACATTAATACCATCCGCACTGCATTACACTGTTTGTCTTCTCTTACACAAACAGTAGAAAAATACGTAAATGAGATCACAGCAGCAGCATTCAAAGTCTGTGGATTCAAAGAAGATGTACCAGGTTGATACATTGAAAACTTATGCCAGGCTTTGATAAAAAAAATCACAATTCAATGTATAAATAAAAAATTGAGTTCAGATGGTAGGGTGGTCGAGCTATGCACCGTTGTGACATGAAAGGCAGCCACCTCCACGTGGTACCTCCTGAGTAGTTTTGACAGCAGCTAGGTAAGAGCTGTATTCCAAACAACAATTAGTTGTATGACACAACAGAGTGGAAACGCCTTTTTTTCACCAAAAGTTGTCAGTTTTGTTCCAGTTATACAGAACAAAGATATAGTTTTTTCGTTTAAATATGTTAAGTCATTAATAATAAAGGTTTAAATAACACTTTTAAATAATAACTATCTCTATAGAATTTTTTTTTTAATTTTTGAAAAAATGTCAAATTTTACCCAAAATTTCGACTTTTGGACCAAAAGCGCAGACTCAAGCCATTTTTTTCAGCGGTAATATTGCACACAGATGATGTACTAGTATAAAGGCAACTTTTGGCACCTACCCGTTTTTGATTTTAAAAAATTAATTTTTTTCGCTCCACCCTATATACCTCCACTTCATAATCTACTCATTATTAGTCCATCAAGGTTAATATTTGTTACTCAAACCCAGGTCTGTTTACATAGCTTCTCTACAAGAGACAGAAATACAGCGAAAAATGGTAAACCAAACAATGAACGGTGGCTGACAGTAGAGCGGTATTTTCTATTCAAATCACCTAGAAGGACTTTCATTAAGTAAATACATAAAGGAAGAACTGATATACAAGTTGGCTTTAAAGAAATTAACAGACCATATGCATTTTAGCTTTTAACTGACTAAGACATAATCCTTTTTTGTTCATTCAGCAAATACCCCTTGAAATTCACTAATGTCGGTGGTAATAGCAGCACATTTTTTTTAAACATTAGTGGCTTTTTTCAGAAAACATTAAGATGCTTGAAGTTTTAAAAGGTCCTTTCTTTTTCTTGTTTCTTTCTTTCTTTGGAAATTGCTACGAATCCCATTCTTTTCTCAAACAAAAGAGCTCTCTGCAAAAATATTATACAGAAATTAGAAGTGCAGCTTCTTTGAAAACATGAAAAAGTTTCCACACTTTAAAGGGATCCGCATAACGGTGCCAATTTTCTATTGTAGAAATTCAACAAAAGGTACACGAAGTGGGATCGTTCCCCACCTCAACCCATAATGTCAAAAATTATGGCCCCATATGCCTTTTTTGTTCATTAATTGCCGAAACGTCAGTGAGGTTTACCATTGACATCCGAAAAGTGTATGGTTTTCGTTTGCTTGTCTGCCTGTTCCGCGAAAACTGCCTTTTAATGGCAGTTTTCTTGGGTTCGATTTATATCTTGGGGGGGGGACGATCATCCCTATCGCCCCCCCCTACACACACACACACACCGGATCCGCGCCCCGGGGAATCTCCTCCTGGCGCTAAATATGCGTTTTCTTTCGCGGCCCTCTGACAAATTTCGCGATTTCTTTTTCAGCGATTCTTTGTCGAAATTTGCGTATTTTTTTTCGCGATCCTTGACGAAATTCGCGTTTTTTCCGAGATCTCTCGACGAAATTAGCTTTTTTTCGCTATCACTTGATGAAATTAGCGTTTTTTCCGCGGTTCTTTGGCGGAATTCACATTTTTTCTGCGATTTTTTGACGAAATTTGCGTTTTTTCTGCGATCCTTTGACAAAATTCGCCTTTTCTGCGATCCTTTGTCAAAATTTGCGTTTTTTTTCGCGGTCCTTTGACGAAATGCGCGTTTTTCCGCGATTTTTTGACGAAATTCGCGTTTTTTTCACGAAATTGTCATTTTTTAGCAATCCTTACACGAATTTGGCGATTTTTCTGTGACCGATTGACGAAATTGATTTTCTTTCGGCGACTATTTGTTGGAATTCCCGATAAGCGGTGGATTCATTTTTTTTTTTGGGGGGGGGGGGGTGATCGCCCCCCCCCCCCCCCTCGTGGATCCACGTCTGCTTCATAATCTGAAAATACATTTACATCAAAACAGTTATTCTCTAAAAAGTTACGCAATTTAAATTTGATAGCACCCATAAGTTACATTTAGAAAAACTTTTCTTTGCTCTAATAAGTAAAATAGTAAAATTTCCATTCGTCTATGAATAAAACTTACCGAGATGTGAAACTTTCTATTTTATGAATTTCAGGCATTTTTTAGCTCTAAAAAAAACGAAAAATCACATTCTCAGTGCCTGAAAACGCTGAACATTCATAAAATTCAAAGTATCCTAAATGGATAAGTTTTGACCTTACAGAGGCTATTTCGTCTTCCAAAGATGGATTTTTCATTGTTATACTTGTTAGTAGGTTACGATGAAAGTTTTCTATATATAACATATAAGACAAAGATATAATAAAAATTTAAATTTCTATTTTGGCGTAAATGGATTTTCATATAATAAAAATAACATTTGAAATATTTGCACATGCCGACCGATGCTTCTCAAATTAGAAGTTTAGGAATAACTGTTGATCAACAATATGAAAGGTTATCCTGTTCCTTTATGATAAAAACAATCGAATTAATTTTCTAGTTCGAAACGCGTCCTGTGTGTTTTTAAATTTTTATTGTGATTTATACAAAGCCTTATCTGTGTAACTGTAATACCCTGTTCAGATCAAATATCTAAGATTTCTTAGACTGCCCTTTTTGAGATGGTACCCTCCCGAAATTGAATGCCTGTTCACATCGTAAAACTTACCTAAGGTAACTCAATGAACGTCAGTGTATCTGAGATTGGAACAAATGTAAAGTTTGAATATAAAATAAAACCGGCCGTAACAGCCAATCAGTTAGCCAATTAGGTTGGTTGGTTGGTTGTATTTATGTCGGCCAATTATCTGCACGTGGGATATAGGCCCTAAGGGGGGAGTGCCTTCCGTGGAGGTCTTTCTAAGGGAACCTAACCCGTATTAACGCTTGGAGAACCAAGGTTCGAAGAAAACCACGAAAACTCCGAACGATTAGGCCGACGGGCGCGATTGGGATCGAACCTAGCACCTCCCGTCTACCAGCTTCGAGAGCAGAACCTCTCGGCCACTGGTGGGGCCGTTAGCCAATTAGAGTGAGTGGTAGTGGATCTATCTAGCTGAAGAAAGTTGAAACTCACTGAGGGAGTTTGTGGAACTTTCTCAGGGAGTTCGGTGGTCTTAGTAAGGCAGTTGGGTTGCGGTGGTTGGAAGTGAGGGGTTACAGGGATACTCAAAAGAATTCCATTACATTATGGGCTATGGGGGACGGGGAAATCGCTTGAGATAGTTTTTAATCATTATCTCCATATATAAAAGGTCCAGCCCAAACTACTGAACCTAGAAGCACGAAAATTGGGTTTGGGGGTCGGAAAGAGCACTAAAGACGGATTTTTGAAAATTCCCACCCTAAAGGGGTTAAAAGGTGGGGGAGGGGGGTCTAAAATTTTAGAACATGTGGTCTCAGCAGCCGTTTTAGTTAGTAAAATTCTAGAAAATAAATCTACTATAAAATAATTAAGCACATGTTTCAGCGATTTCAGAAATTCCGCCCCAAAAGAGGGTTCAAAGGGGATCGAAACTTTTAGAACATTTGCCATATCTCACCAGCCGTTTGAGGTAGGAACGTGAAATTCCAGAAAATAAACCTACTAATAAATAATTAAGCACGTATTTCAGCGATTTTAGAAATTCCTCTCCCCCCCTCTAAAAGGGGGTTCGAAACTTTTAGAACATTTGTCATATCTCACCAGCCGTTTGAGGTAGGAGCGTGAAATCCCAGAAAATAAATCTACTAAAAAAATAATTAAATATGTGTTTCAGCGTTTTTAGAAATGTGACCTTAAGGGGGTTAAAAGGGGGTATTGGAACTTTTAGAACATTTGGCCATATCTCAGCAGCCATTTTAGGTATAAACGTGTAATTACAAAAAATAAATCTACTAAAAAATAATTGAAAACATGTTTCAGCGATTTTATAAATTTCCCACCCTAAGGGGTTTAAAAGGGGTGATCGAAAATTTTAGAACATTTGCCATATCTCAACAGCCGTTTGGGGTCGGGGCATGAAATTCCAGTAAATAAATCTACTAAAGAAATAATTAAACATGTGTTTCAGCGTTTATGGAAATTCACAAGACGGAGGGGGTCGAAAAATGTAGAACATTTGGCATATCTCAGCAGCCATTTTAGGTAGTCCAAGGTAACAAAATTACAACATTGAAATCCAAGATAACAAATATACTTAAAAAATAGGTAAACACATTTCAATATTTCGTTTGATTCAAGGTTCTTTCAGAGAAATCGACCAGCGAGCGGGAGAAGTCCGCTTGTTAAGTATAATTGTCTTTTTTTAATATAAAGTGTTCATTTATATATATTTATATACAAACAGAAGTAATAAGTACATAAAAAACAATTATAATATATGTATAAATGAAATGTTTTTATGCACATAAATACATATAAAACCAAGCATAAATGTTCATCAAGTTTGTTTTTCATAAGCTCTTTCCTTTGGCAACATATCTCACTTTCTGAAGCCCAAATCGTGCCAAGTATTTTTTCTTTCTTTCTTTCTTTTTCAACCAAGACCCCTATACCGGAAAGGAACCTATTTTTGTTTTAACACAATTTACCCGACTGCCAAGAAGGGTTATGCGTATCTGGGTATGTGGATTTCTTTATGCCATCGAAACATCCCAACGGCCGGATAGATTTTAATGAATGAGGTCTCTAACAATTCGTCTCAACCGTCCGATGGTTATAGGCTACGTTTTGTTTTTATAAATTCAAAATGGCGGTCGTAAAATACAAAATGGCGGTAGAAACTAAAAAAAAGGTTAACACCCTATTGAGTGGCATACCATTGGATAGGTCTTTCAAAAAGAAGACGGTGTTTCATTGACTATTTTACAGCCAGAAGTTCCGTTTAAATATTACACAAACTGGAAGTTGTGTAGGTAGTATCTCTAGCTTTACTGCAACTCTAACCTTCATAGACATCTAACGGCCTCATTAAAACAGTGTTTATAGATAAGAACACACAATTAAACACAACTTAAAAGTCATCAATACAAGTAATTAAAAAAATAGGTAAGTAATATAAAAAATAGTTTCACATTGATGAGAAATAATGAATTAGTTCGCTTTTTACACAGTCGGGTTTTTTGATTTTTTAAATTTAATTTTTACTTGTTATCTGTTTATTTTTTCGAAATTTAGAAGAGTTATGGAGCAATGGAATAAAATATAGCTTCCAGAACTCACTTGGATCACGTTCAGGGTCGTTTTCTTACCCATAAGGAAAGGGCAGCTGACGTCACTGTTGGTCAAATTACTGTTGGTTCAGCAAGAAAACCTGTCCGTTCTTTATGACTCCTACCTGTACGCAGGAGCTAGGGAAATTTGATTGGTCTACGTTTAACATGTCTCTGATATGATTGGCCTACCTCGTCAAGACTATTCCTGCAATGATCTTTATGGCAAAAATATAGTTGGTAGATTGGTTGACGGAAGTGTTTGTTTGTAAACATGCCCTTTCCTTATACATATAATACAAGAGAAAGGAAAGTAGGCAGAACTATGGACCCTATTCTCCCTTTCGGTTCAAGGCTATAAAAAGCCAGCTGTTTAGGAAGTGGTTGGAAAATCGCTCCAATGGAAAACATCGCGTTGTTCTATAATTCACTTATTTTTTTATTCTGCCAGTGAAAAGCTTGAAATGTATGTAATCGATATAAATAATATAAGGATATTCATTTAATTTCAAATCTATTTTGTGTCAATTATAGTAAAACCTCTTTCATCCGGCATTCTATGATTCGGCACATTCTATATAATCCGGCACGCTATGTCACTTTTTTTTTAGGTAGATTTCGTAAGAAATACTACCTATTGCAGTCGTTACCATGGTGCGACTTTTGAAAAATTCCTTCATAACTTTTCATTATAGGACCCCAGGAACTCAAAACCACCCCCACCTAAAAAGTTTATATATATATATATATATATATATATATATGTACTAAATTTTGTCCGCACGATAAAAGTCGCAATTATGCACGGAACGTCTTCAAACTCGCCAACAACTTTAAGATGGCTAATTTCTCGGCGGGGATTGAAAATGAGCAAAATCGGTCCAAGGGAATGGGAATGGGGAAGGTTAAAAATTTTGAATACCGTCTTAACATGATTCTGATAAAACCAGCTTTTACACAACAATGGCAGGAAAAAAATAAATATTTTTCGTTATATCTATTGCCAACAATTAAAAAAAAAAGCAATAAAATTCTTACCCCAACAATTGCTTTTCTAATGCAATGTTTTCACGTGAAAAATTATATTAGATAAACAGTTTGACGAATTGAAAACAAATTGAATATTACGTCATAAGTTTTATAGAGCAAGATTTCTGCATGAAAATTCAAAATGAAATAAATAGTTTGACGAATTGAAAACAAATTGAATATTACGTCATAAGTTTTCTAGAACAAGATTTCTGCATGAAAATTAAAAATGAAATAAATAGTTTGACGAATTAAAAAACAACAAAAAAAATATTGCGTCATATTGAAAATATAATGGACCACAGCAGGTGAATATGTAACGTCATGTGAGTTTGAAGAAACTATTAAAACATGATAAAAACCCGAGTATGGAAATATTAACATATTTTAACACTTTGGGGTTCTCTGAATTTGATTTAGCCATTTTTAAACCTATTCCATATACATGCGTGTGTGTAGTTGTGTATATTAGAATTTTCACAAAATGTTTAGCTCCCTAGAGCTCATTCTTAGCGAAGGAACTGGGTTTATCTTTAATCTTGATTTAAGTTTTGTTGGTGAATTTAGTACTTAACTTCGAAATCTACCTCCGCCTGTAGGCCCGAGCCGGCAGGGATTTTTTTTTTTTTTTTTTTTTTTTTTTTTTTTTTTTTTTTTTTGCGATCCCTCTTAACTAGGATTGCTAGGTTGCGAGCGGTTCACTCAGGATTCAGACGTCTCTTGACCTTGACCACTAGGTCGTGACCTTGACCACTTAGTTTAGTTCGCTCAGTTCCTATCGTGGCTCAAATTGTGGCCTATAATGGCGAAGATGATGATCGATATACCCCGTGAGGAAGTTATAGACTGGAATGAAATCGACGACAGCGTGCCAGTGATCGAAGAAATCAATGATGCACTGATTATACAAAGTGTTTTGAACCCACAAGAAGCCCAGATTCAGGACCAGGAGGTGGAATCGGATGAAGAAGGAACCATGGCAGATGAATCTAAAGCCTCGTAGAAATGGAAACAGACTTCTGATGCGTTAGATACATTAATAAAATTTGCCGAATCGGACAAAAGCTACAACTCTGCAGAACTCATAAATCTGTGTATAATCTGCAACGATTTTTTGAAGAAGAAATCCGAATCGCGGAAGCAACGTGGCATCAGAAACTTTTTTTAAATGTAATGTTCATATTAATTTTTGACTACATGTAAAATGTAACGTAGATATAAAGTATATATTAAATAATTGGAATTTAATTTTGTATTCTCTTTTTCTCTAATTCTCACAGTTGTTAGAATGGCGAAATACAGAACAGTATTTGTCAGATATTTATGAAATTTGCACAGGTTCATAATGCAGGTGAACACAAAAAGGCTTTGACGTTCGATAATCCGGCAAAATCGTTAATTCGGCACGGCAGTGGTCCCGAACGTGCCGGATTAAAGAGCTCCGACTGTATCTAATTTATTAGAAATATAACATTAAAATAATACTTTATAGCCAATGCATGTAAAATTGAATGAAATCTCAAGTGTTTAAATTGAGGTTTCTTTATAAATTATGTAAATTAAACATATTTTATTTAAATATGTTTTATTTCATTTCACGATTTCATTCTTAATTTTTAGTGTTTTGAAATTTTTCCATTTAAATTTTACAAATCATGCTTTTATCAAATTTCATCATTAAATAAAGAAAGAATATGTTTATGATCTCATTAGTTTAGTTTCTGAGCGGATAAGTGGGACAATGAAACAACGTTGCAAAGAGAAATTGTGGAAATATCCTTGATGAATGCAAAGCGTAAGTAAACGATCACGGCGCCATTTTACCTACTGTGACGACACGATAATGCTGCTTCATTGATAATTTAAATCGTTATAATTTACGACATAAATATATTTGTGTACTTACTAAACTCAGGTTATATTTTGAGATATTAATATAGTGATTCTGATTTTGCGTTTGGTTTGACGTACATGCCTTTATTTTTTGGAACTTCAAAAGAGATACGGAGCAATGAATATAGCCTCTTCGGTCCCTGGGTCCCCAAAAGGGGACCTCTGTTCTTTTCCTCATAAAAACTAAAATGTTCAGTTTTTTTTACAATTTTACATCACTTCTTAATAGCTGAATGTTTTTTGCGTTCAAAGCAAACGAATAAATGGCAGCATCTAAGCTGATTCCCACATGAAATAAATATTATTCTCATCTGAGTTTGCAAAATGCCTAAAATTGCCCAAAAGACAGTATGACCAAGAAAGTGAGAAATTTTCATAAGTATTTTTTAACTGAAATCTTTTTCAATAAAAAATTTTGAGGATTTGTAGATTATTTACTTGTTTAAAGCTCTTAAATTTGTGATTGCGTTAATTTAGGTTAATGGTTATTAAATTGATGTTTTAAGGGGATTTATAGTTTTAGATCCATATTTTTGAACCTATATTACTAAGCTCCTAAAGGATCAATTTCAGAATATATATATTTTCTGTCATTTACGGTGTCATTTTGTTTGGAAAAACCAATGAATAAGCATTTGTATTATTATTTTAGCTTCGGAACTGAAGAGGATAAAATACAGTGTCTAGGAATTTGGATGGTTTTGATGCACAAAAAACCGTTCAAACCCGTCACACTTCCACACAAAACTGATTTCAAAAAACAAAATGAAAAGAAATTAATCTATGTTTTATTACAATCCTCTAAAAATAATCTTTAATTAAATATAATATCTAATTTATATTTTATGTAGAGAAATGAACATATACTATGTGTATATATATGCTCATTTATATTATAAATATAGTATTTTCATCTGAATTAGAGAATTTGAATGAAGAATCAAAATCCAACACAAAATTGAGCGGTAAAGAAAAATTACAACTGCGAACCCGATGCAACACGAACAGCGAGTTGCTCCGTGTTCGGGTTTAATCGGGTTGTACCACCCGAAACTAGAGTCTAGATCCCAGAGACTCTAGTTTCGCTATAACCCATTACTTAACAGCAATTTTAATCAAATTTCAATGCATTTTCATTGAGAGAACATACGACTGTCAAAACTGAAATTACGATTAAATATGCATTTGTTTTAGTACATTGTACTCAGGGGTGCAAGCGCTGCGCAACAAATGGCTGATTTTCACCACTAAATTTTAGTAATATTCTTCGCCTTATTAAATCTCAGTAATGTGTGACAATAAATAAGGTGAGGAATACTATAAAAATTGAGTGGTAGCAATCAGCTATTTGTTGCGCAGCACTTGCACCCCTGATTGTACTTGACTTATGTATTTGAATTCCAAATAAATTGTGAATTTTGCATGCTATATTCATGACAGTTACGATACTCTCAAAGACTTTTTATAAATGTAAGAAGAAAACATTTTTATATAGTACACTTACATTTTTTTTCTTTATATGTTTGACTGGGTATCATACAGTAAAAAATAGTGTCCACATTTTAAAAATCCAATGTTACGCCCAAAATACTTCAGAATCAAGAGTATGTGGGTGCAGCTATTGAGAAACATGAATTTTATGTATATAAATTCATATAAAAACAAGCATAAAAGTTCATCAAGTTTGTTTTCATAGGCTGTTTCCTATGACAACAAATCTCACTTTCAGAAGCCCAACTTATGCCAAGTGTTACTTTTAACACTTTCCAATTACAGTGAAATACGTTTAACACGAAAACGCTTAACACGAAAAATCGGTTAACACTAAATAATATAGCGGTCCGGACAGTATACGATGCAGTTTAATACATTTTTGTTCTTTTAACACGAAAAAAATTCGCTTTTGATCTAGTTAAAGTTGAAATTGGTGAATTTTGTGTTAAAACCTCTGAATGTTTGGTGAAAATCAGAGAATTTCGTGTTTTTGTAAATTAGCTTATGTTTTATGAGCACAATGGCTGAAAAATCAGTGCGAAAACAAACTGCTATTTTGCTTCAAATGAAGATGAAGCTGCTTAATGCAGTTGATGAAAAAGAAGGACGAAAACAGAAATCTGCAAAGAGTTTTGCATTGCCAATTGTACATTATCAACAATAATAAAAAACAGGGATCCCATTGCATTAATGTTTGAACGCAGTATGTTTAAGCCTGAGAGAAAACGTATGAGAATTGGTAAGTACGAAGATTAGAGACAGCTTAACTTATTTGGTTCAAACAAGCTAAATCTCAGAATGTTGAAAAAGACACTTCAAAAAAGATACCTGATTTTTGATATCTGAAACAATATTTTGTTTTACTTGCTTTTTATCCTAATGGTTGCAACTTACTAGTAGTTTAGCAGGAAATCGAAATAAAATTTGATAACGTCCAAAATATTTGTGAGCTTTTTTTTTAAGAATCTTTTAACGCGAAATTTTTTTAACACGAAAAAATTTTTCGGTCCCCTCAGTTTCGTGTTAAACGTATTTCACTGTAAGTTGAAAAATGTTTATGCATTCGGTTTGTCAGTCCGTCTGTCCACGCTCTAACTCCCGTAAATATACTCGGATTTTCATGCAATTGATGTTATTTAGGGTCGCCAAAGCTTGTTTGTTATTGTATATGAAGTATATAGGATTAATAGTTCACTTACAGGGACACTCAAAAGAATTCCATTACATTATGGTATATGGAGAAAAATCGTTTGCAGAGTATTTTAATGAACATTATGCTATTTCAAATGTATTGAAACTGATATAAATCACTGAATTTCATTACGATTATGTTAGAACAGGGCATTCATGGCATCTTTTATTCATTTACAGGGACACACAAAAGAAAACGGTTACAGTACTGTCTTTGAGTAATAATTGCTGGAGTGTGTGATTTAAAATTCTGTATACGCTTTACAATTTAACCAATTTTTTGCATGTTACTCGTTATATATAAATTGTGTAAACTCATATACAGGACTGCACAAAAGTATTCACGTACCATTCCCCTCATTAGAGGAAGTCGCTGGAGAGGAATTTTCAACTGAGGTATATATATTTCTTAAGTGAACTAAATTCTGGCATGCATGTAGTCAATAGATACAAATCTACATATCATATACAGGTCTGCTGAAAAAATTCGGATAATTTTCCGATTGTGGATGGGAACAGCTGAAATTGGGTTTTCAAATGTGTTATGCGATTCCATATGGTTGAAATAATAATAACGTTTTAACTTATTAATCGTATATTTTGTTACATTTTTCTGGACGTGTTGGAAAGTGTTTCATAATCTATGCTTGATGCATGATTTTTTTTTTCTAACCAAGTCTCCTATACTGAGAGCCGATTTTTGTTTTCATACATTTTTGTCTGATTTCTTTTATTTTTTCGAAATTTAAAAGTGTTACAGAGCAATGTCGCAGTGAAGTAAAGTATAACGTCCAGAACTCACTTGGATCACGTCCAAGACTGTTTTATTGCTCATAGAAGAGAAAGAAAAGTTGGCAGGACTATTGATCATTTAAATCGATATAATTTATGACATAAACTTGTTTCTTTACTTATAGATTAGTTTGAGATCTTAATACTGATTGTATTCACAATATATTGTACACAGTAGACTAAATTCACAACACGCCCAAAAACCAACTCCTCCGAACTCAGTTATTACGCCCAACTAGGGATTACAATCCCGGGATCCCACTTAATTTTTAATCCCGAAAATCCCGGGATTTGTCAGAAAAAATCCCGGGATTTTCGGGATCGTCTGGTTTTTTTTTAATGGAACAATATCCAGCTGAAATTAAAAAATATATTTATAAACTTTCGCATTTGGGGGAAAAAAAATCAATTTTTATGAAATTTATATATGATTAAAAAAGAATATATACCTCAAATATTTTTTACATATATTTTTAATCGATTAAATCTTTTAAAGTTGAAATCTTTTTGTTGGCAAAAAAGCCACCTTTGCTCTGCACAGTAGTTACGCGCACTAATACTTAGATGAATAAATGATTGTTATTCTGGCCAATTTATGATAAATCAAACAATTATAATAATAATATAGGTAATTTCTTACCTTTATCTTTCTTCAACAGCATTCCTCACTTCACTGCGTGGCACACATTTAAGTCCTATGCGATGTATCCGTTGATCAGGAACACCTGTTATGTTACTTTCCTATAATGTTTAAAAAATATAAAAGTGGATGTTTAATATTTTATCTTATGTAAATGATTCCACTCGACTTTTTGTTGAGTGTCGTTGTTTTGTCGACTGAGACTTTTTCTTTGCTGATTAACTATTATATAATTAAATCTTTAAGTTTACATTTTTAAGTTAATTACATATTCATTTGCATTAGGTTGCTTTTTGCAGCAACAATATTTAAACATTACATCCTTTCTTATTGAAATCTACACAACAATTGAAAATTAATAATAAAAAAGTTTATGAGTCACTTTAAGTTCTTTTTTTGATGATGATGTGGAAATCTTGCATCATACGTGAGCTGATATATAAACATATTTCACTTATTAATGTTATTGTTCATTTGTAATATCATAATTTCGGAAAATATAAAGTGAGTTGAGCTACTAAATCTGTTTATTTAAGTATCAAGATGTTCGTGTCCTTGAAGATTATTGCTTGTTTCCTGTTACGAAAATAGTTTATTATCAATATCTGAGAGGGTTATAAATTCAACACTTTTGAGTTGCAAACAGATGTAACCCGCAGAACTATTAGTCAGAAAAAATAAAATCGTTTGTTTATTTCGATTTCGCTGCGTGTGTAGAAAAAATCTTTCACTTTATAAATCATTTTTTAATTACGCTTTACTGATAAGTGTTGCATTTGAGTATGATAGTCATTATGTACTAACTTCTTTGCTTTTCGTGCGTTTATATTTACTTTGCTTAAAAGATGTCTAATCAAAAGGATTTTGTAGCTCATAGGAAAGATAAGGATACATCGCCAGTATGGTACTACTATTTAACGTCTAAAGATGGAAAAAGCGCAAAATGTAAAAAATCTAGCGCAGTTCTTAAAACATTAGGTGGATCGACTAAGGGCTTGCATACACATTTATCTACGAAACATGGTACTAAAGTTTTGAAATAATTTAGTACAACCTCTCTTCCTTCTTCAAGTCAAGATTGCACAGAAGATAAATTGCTTTCTAAAAAGCGGAAAATAGAGGATTATTTTAATAGTGGTAAGGAATCACTGGATTTAATTTTATCGCGAATAACAGCTAAAGATGGTTTTTCGTTTAACGTTTTCATTACTTCGATTGATTTAAGAAATTAGCTGATAGCTAGAGGCTATAATGATTTGCCAAAATCTGCAGTATCAGTTCGAAATCGTGCAGTGAACTATAGTTCCATAATAAAGGAGTTAATTGCAAAAGAAATACAAGCTTTTAAAAATTCAGGGGAAAAAATTAGTTTGACTTTTGACGAATGGACATCTAGTGCAAACAAGCGATTTATGAATATTAATGTCCATTCAAGAAATTTAAATTTGAAAAAATTCTGGAATTTAGGTCTTATGCGCATACATGGATCTTTTACAGCAGAAAAGTGTATTGAACCAGTATGACATTTCACTAATAAAAGATGTTGTTGCTATAGTAACTGATGGACCAAACGTAATGCTTAAAGTCGGAAAAGAAATTGAAGCCGATCATCAGCTTTGTTTCGCTCATGGCATTCACTTAGCAGTTTGTGATACTTTATAATATAATAAACGAAATACAGAGTCAGAAACTTCCTCCAGTAAAAAAGTCCTTCCGGCCAGTGCCGGGAGGAAGAGGTAGCTTTCATATTCCTTATTTTAAAAAAGCCAACTTATATAATTCAAACACACGAAGCTCAATTTAGTGGAAACCGAATATAGGAGATTCAATAATAATTTTTATCAATATAACGAATGAGAATTTCGCGAAATTAGTCAGCTTTATCCAAGCTGCTTTTCTTTAAAGTAACTTATATTTGGCTGCCAAATTCGGCGATTTCTAAAAGTGCATGCCATTTTAAGACAACATGGTGGATGAGGCTAAGCAGTGAACTTGGTCGAGACCTTAGTAATTGCTGTGCACATGCTCACTCACATCGGAATCGGTTGATTATATACGAGTGCTGTCGCAGGCAAAAAAATCAGATTTTTCAAAATGTCACCCACATTAGAAATTGGAACTGCTATATCTGAGCCATTTTTTAAGATAACGACAAACATAAAATGCTCCTGAATCCTTATATCAAGGTCAAATAATTAAGAAAGAAACCTTTTGCAATTTCTAATTTTTTTGCATCTCACTTTAAATATAATTATTTTTTATTTAATGGCCGCCATTTTGAAACAAGATGGCTGATGAATCTGGCCAGCGAACATGGTCGATATATTGATGTATACTATCCACATGCCTTCTTACATCGAAATAGGTGAATACGTGTGTTATCGCGTGACAAATACAAGATCGTTTCAAAATGTTAGCCATGCTAGAAATTCAAAGTGCTATAATTCAACCATTTTTTAAGATATAAACAAAAGAACAAATTTTCAGAAACAAAAACTGCTCCGGAATCTTTGTATCAAGGCCAAACACATAAAAAAAATCTTTTTCATTTTCCAATTTTTTAATACCTCATTTTAAATTTATAATTTTTTTTTTTTAATGGCAAACTTTTTGAAACAAGATGGCGAAGGAAGCTGGCCAACGAACTCGGTCGAGACATTGGTATGTACTATGTACAGACCAAGTTACATCCAAAGCGGTTCATAAATACTCCTGCTATCGCGTGACAAAAATCAGGTCGTTTTAAAATGTTAGCCACAATAGAAATTCAAAATGCCATAACTCAGCCATTTTTTTAGATATAGACGAAACAAAAACTGTTCCGGAATCTCTGTATTAATGTCAAACACATGCGAAAAAAATCTTTTTTATTTTCCAATTTTTTGGCATCTCATTTTAAATTTTAATTTTTTTAAATGGCCGCCATCTTGAAACAAGACGGCGGATGAAGCTGGCTAACGAACTCGGTCGAGATATTTGTATGTACTATATACACACCAAGGTACATCCAAATCGGTTCATAAATACGCCTGTTATCACGTGACAAAAATCAGGACGTTTCAAAATGTCAGCAACGCTAGAAATTCAAAATGCTACAACTCAGCCATTTTTTAAGATATAGACGAAACAAAAACTGCTCCCGAATCGTTTTATCAAGGTCAAACGCATGAGAAAAAAATATTTTTTCAATTTTCAATTTTTTGGTACCACATTTCAAATTTAAATTTTTCTTAAAAATTTAAATGGCCGCCATTTTTAAACAAGATGGCGGATGAAGCTGGCCAACGAACTCAGTCGCGACATTGGTATGTACTATGTACACACCGAATTACATCCAAATCGGTTCATAAATACGCCTTTTATCGCGTGACAAAATTCAGGACGTTTCAAAATGTCAGCCACGCTAGAAATTCAAAATGCTATAACTCAGCCATTTTTTAAGATATAGAAGAAACAAAAACTGCTCCGGAATCTTTGTATAAAGGTCAAATACATAAGAAAAAAATATTTTTCCATTTTCAATTTTTTGGTGCAACATTTCAATTTTTAAATTTTTTTAAAAATTTTAAATGGCCGCCATTTTGAAACAAAACGGCGGATGAAGCTGGCCAACGAACTCGGTCGAGACATTGGTATGTACTATGTACACACCGAATTACATCGAAATCGGTTCATAAATACGAGAGTTACAGTGTGACAAAGGTCAGATATATATATATATATATATCAATTTTGAGCGGAGGGTGGTTTCGGGGTCTGGGGGTCATGATCCATGAAAATATACCAAAATTTTTTGAAATCGCTTTCCTCCGAACGGCTGCAATAGGTAGCTTTTTGTAATGAAAGCTACCTAACAGTAGCTGAACCATGCTGCGGAAGTGAAAATTTAGACTTAGAAGAAGATGATAATGATGAAGATATTGAATCTTTCGTAAGTTTAGAATCGGGGTTTGTGTTAATTTCTGAAGACGAACAGGACTTCGCATACTCTGATGAATGTGTCAATGAACTTGTTAAAAAAGTTCGGAAATTAGTAGTTTATTTTAAACTATCTCCAATAAGGAATGAAGTTTTTCAAAAGTATGTTAAATCTGAAAAAGAGAAAGAATTATCCCTTCTAGTAGATTGCAAGACTAGGTGGAACAGCCTAGTAACTATGCTTGAACGATTTTATTGTTTGAAAAACAGCATACAGAAAGCTTTAATCGATTTAAAGCCTCAGATCTGTATAGAAGATTCCGATTTTCTACTTATGAACGAAATTGTTGAAGTCCTCAAACCAATACATCTCACAGTAGAAGCACTCTGTCGCAGGGATTCTAATTTGTTAACCGCAGACGCAGCCTTAAAAATTCTTTTAAATGAATTGTCAGAGAAAAAATCTAAATTTGCTTATAAAATGATAGACGCGCTAAAACTACGCATTAGAGAACGACGACGTATGGAATTATCTGGTGTTTTAAGTTATTTGCATAATCCTAAACGAGATGACCTGAGTGCAGAAACTAGCAGTATATTTTCTATTCCTAACAAAACTGTTATTAAGAAGCAGGTAAATGCAATAATTGAAAGGCTAAACAGTCTTGACAATGAAAATTCTGAAGATACAGAAATAACGTACAGTGAGCCTACTGCGACACGGCAATCGGATAACCGAACATATCAGGAAAAATTGCAAGAAGAAATAGAAAAAAGCATGCTAACTGTAGAACCTGAAACACCAAAGCAAATGGATTTATCAATAAAAATTAGAAATGAGATATCTCTTTTTGAAAGTGGAGGAGTCCGCGGCCATCATTTAGATTTAGAATTAGCTTATCAGTACAGTCGAACCCGGTTAAGACGCGTTTCAAGGGAGTGGACCAAAGTCGCGTATTAAGCGGGATCGCGTATTAAATGTGATTTGGATAATGTTTCAGAAACTGGGCTTATTTACCGATCTAATCGTCTAAGTGAACTTTAGAGCTTTCATTTATAAGTTTATGGTCAAAAATTGTGTCTTATACATATATTTAGATTTAAATATAATTGTTCCAACTTTACTCAGTGCATCTTTTTATAGGACCGACTGGAATAATAACTGAAAATAAATATGGATTCAAACATGGATTTATTGTCATTAATAAGTGACAGCCAAACATAAAACAACAAAAATAATTTTTCTGTTAGACTATTTTTTTTAACAGAAAGAATAAAAATATTAAATTTTGAAGCACAATCATTTTTGTTAAAATCATATTTAGTACTTGTGATAATGAGTACCAATATAATCTGTCCTTCTTTTTAATGTAAGAAAAATCTATCCTTATTAATTTTTGTGTAAGAAATATTGTTAGCACAGCAAAAGTAAAGAAATCATAAAAGAATTAAATAACCACTGTCGTATCTGTTTAATCTTTGCGAGTTTCTTTCCTTTTTGTCTATAACATGCATTATAAAATATAGTAGTGATATAAAGTACATTTAAAAACTCACAAACAACAGGTATAATCATCTTTAATCATAATAATTTTATGACGTTTCTGAGCATTATGAATTCCTCTACTACAATAAAAAAAATCCCAACAAAAAGTTTTCCGTAAAAAAAAAAAAAAAAAAAAAAAAAAAAAAAAAAAAAAAAAAAAGCGCCAAGTTCTCCTTAATGTTTCGGCCAGAAAA
Source organism: Maratus speciosus (assembly GCA_963932465.1). Lineage (NCBI taxonomy): Eukaryota > Metazoa > Arthropoda > Arachnida > Araneae > Salticidae > Maratus > Maratus speciosus. Next base: position 274,482,597 of record OZ010798.1, read on the forward strand.
AGTAGTGATATCTGAAGTTCGCACAAGTTAAAAGCCAAACATCCCAAATCTTTCATTGAAAATGGCTTCCTGCGACTTGGCCGTTAATGCCTTCTACAGCATTTCAAAATTAATGATTGAGAAATTACACATTTATGAATTATTTAAATATTAAAAGTAATATGAGAATGCAAAGAGGCAAATTCACATAAAGACATTATAAGTAAAAGATTTCTGATAACTACCATTCAGTTTCAACAAACATTAGTTTTGATTACAGATCATTTAGTCCACTTGTGGTTTAATTGCCATTTTGTACGGTCTAAAGCTAAAGTCATTAACGTGAAACCAAAGAAATAAAACAAAATTTACTTACTTCAAATCTTAAAATATGTTACATTATATTTTATTGTATAATATTGAAATCTCGTGTATTGACGAAAGAAATTTATTTCGTTTGAACATTTAATGCAGTTTGTTTGCATACATTAAGAGGTTATTTATAAACTGATAAAAACTGATACTAATTATGTTTTAGCAATTAGGGCTCCTGAATACAAGTATTTTGTTATTTTTAATTTCTAAGCATTTAAATAGACTGAAGTTGTTTAAATGCTTTTTTCAAATGTGTATTTTATTTCTGTACTCTGTGCCACAAAATACCTAAAATAATCAAAAAATGCAGTTGGCATGTAGCTCATTGGTACATATTTTAAAATTTGAAAAACTCTCTCGAAGGCATTAACGGCCAAGTTGCAGGAAGCCATTTTCAATGAAAGATTTGGGATGTTTGGCTTTTAACTTGTGCGAACTTCAGATATCACTACTTTTTCTGGCCGAAACATTAAGGAGAACTTGGCGCTTTTTTTTTCACCGAAAACTTTTTGTTGGGATATCACTGCTTTTTGTATGTTTTTTCAAATTTGTTATTCTAAACTATATTAATATGAAAAACTTAAATTTCTTTACTTTTATGCTAGCCGGGAGCAAATCTCCTCATTAGCCTTTTGTTTTTTCGCCAATAGCAGTTTTCATTTTTCACATGTCTAAATTAGAAACAATGCTTTGATTTTCAAATAAAATATTTTGGTTTACGTTATTATTTCTTATTTATTTATTTATTTATTTCTATGTTAAATATTCTATTAAATAAAATGAGGGAAATGCATCTATTTTAAATGAGATGACTGAAAAGTATATATCTTTAAATGAAATGAATGCAATATGAACAATGGGGAGTTGGGAACATTATTTGGGCGACTTGTCACTTACGCCCGGCTAACATAAAAATAACTAAATTTATTTTATTGAGCTATACAAATTTATACTTTATTTCTTTTTATATTAAAGTACCAGCCGCCTCTAGCAAGCAGTATTGACCGTATTAATTCCATGTTAAACATTGCATCATGTGTCTGTTATTCATAATTTAATTTACTTGCCCATTCTTTTGCCAAGTCGGAAGCTTTTGATAGAGAAATCAAGAATTCTTTACAATCATGGAAGCACATCATATATTTTGTATTGTTATGTATTTCATCTTTCGTGACAAATATCGCTTAACTCACTTATGCATGTTTCCTTAGCAGTTACGATTCGTTCTCTAATGCAGAAATTTTTAATCCTATTAAGTAATCTTTTCTAACTGGGGTCACTGCCAATTGTTGTATTTTAACTGATACGACTGGGTACAAGTGAAATGGTTCTTATGAAATCCTTTGACAATATCTGCATTTGTATTAAACCATATTGATGCTAATATCTTTTTTTTTCACGTTAACCTTTTCAATAGACTCGATTACGGAAGAATAGAAGGTCTACCGGCTCACTGCCATGATCCATTTGCAAATCTATCATTCTTCTCATCTGATCGTGTTGAACAATTAGTCAATGTGCCATGGTTTAAAGATTTTAGCTAATTTTATTTGAAACCTGAAAACTAAAATGCGAGGAACCGGATTATAGAAGATTCATTCTAACGTACATATCGATTAACCTGTTACAGATTATAGAATTATAATAATCATAAGGAGAACTGGCAGTTTCAATGCTTTAATAGTTTCCGTAAATTTTCTTTGCATAATACAGAAGTTTTAGCGGTGTAACGATTAACAATATAGTCACAGTAAGTATAATAACAGTACAATATAATAACAATAGCAGAGGGTTTGGACAGTGACGAAACTATTAGCACTTTGGAAATATTAGTACGTTATATCATATAACTATTCAGATGATATGCGGAAAAATAAAAATAGATGGCTCGCATTAATAATTAACTCATTTAAAAATAGCCACTAGCGTCAAATATTCGCCAAGCTTGGCGACATTTAGCAAAGTTTCGCAAAATTTGGTAATATATCATGTCAATTCTCAAATTTGGCGACAAAAAATGTTTTGTTTATTCTGACGTCATAATGATGCATATATATTATGTATTATACACATACCTATAATATATATGACGCAAATGTATTACGTATTATATGCATATGTAGAATATGTATGATGCATATGCATAAGTTCATTAACATCATTAAAACGCACTTAAAGGAATAGTGTTCCATAAATAGTAGGGATAGTTGCCAGATTGACCAGAGTGCTATTGAGATTAGAAGTAAAATCGGGTCTGTAGGTGATTTCCACAAAGATATGACTTGGCAGACCAGTTACATTTCAATACGCTAATCAATATTTAACTAATCCTAAAATTTCAGCTGTCAACTCGATGAGGTGGTGATCTGTGCAGACGCCTCCCGGTATTTAATAAAATTTCTTTTAAGGAAGTAAAAGATAGAAAGATGACAGATAAATTGAAAGATTTACCATATTAAGATTTTTGTAAAAGCATATAAAAATTCATTCAGCTTGAAATCATGTAACACCTTTATAACTCAGGCTAATTTTCTGTAATCGGGTTTTGGCGACTAACATATCTTATCTATAACTATAATCTTTCTTTTAAAGATTTAAAATTAACAATAAATTAACAGTAAGCAGGCTAATAATACAGTATAATAACATTAGCAGCGGACTTCGGACGCCGCATCTGTCGCACATCGTTAAAAACAGTTTATTAGTTACACATTTCATTTAATTAAAAGGAGATTTTTAAATATTCATATGGAATTAGGATAGTTTTCCACTATAGGGACCTTGGCATTTTTTTTAAAAATCTTGGCGCAATTCGGACTTCAGAAACTGAGATATGTTGCCAAATGATATAAACAACTATGAAAACAAACCTGATGAACTTTTATGTTGTCCATATATATATGTATACATATAAACATTTTATTTATACATGTATAAAATATGGTTTTTTATGTACAAATTATTTCTGTCTGTATATAAAAATAAATAAACGGGTTCCTTACATCAAATAAATTGTATACATATGGAAAAAATTGCTTGTGTATTTGAAACAGTAAATAGGTTGCCAGAAAATGCGTTATTGCTAAATTTCTTTTCTCGTCAAGGCAATTTTTTCTATTTCGCCAAGGCTACTATATCGGAAAAGTACCGAACTGCGATTATATTTTGTTAAATGTGCTATTGTTTTAATATTGTGAATATATCATAACCTATACTGATTAAAATTTTTAGGTATATTAATTTTTTCTATTTAACAAACATCTTTGGAAAAGCATATATATAAAATGTTATTCTGATTGAAATCACGTGACCCCCTTCAAAACTCTGTAATCGAGTTTTGGCGACCAACATTGGCACAAGGAACTGTTTACGGCCAAATGAACACCCCCTGTTTGAAGGGTTTAGAGGCGGAAATTCTGTGTTTTCAGATTTTTCTGTTTAATTGTGCTACAAACCCGAGTTACTTGTGAAATTTCATGATTCTACGACTTTTAGAAGTACCTTAGTTATTTGATGATGCGAAGTGAGTCAGTGACAAAAAAGCGCTTTTTCGGAATTTAATATTTCGAAAAATACTAAATATAGAAACATGAAATCGTGGAATCTTAGTTCAGTTTGACCATACGAGCATGTGTATAAAAGAAAAAAATTAAACGACGTTATGAGGGGGTGAAAAGTATGCCGAAATGGTTCAAGAAAAGGTAGCTTACGGCTTGTGCGAACTTGGTGGACGCACTGCCGTGCTCCCAGATACACGAAACGAGAGACAGAGAATCTTAGATCACGGGATCAAAGAAGAATTGCAGTGTTGCAAATTTAGAGGGCATTTAACCCCTTAATTCTCGCTCCCGTCATATTCTCGGGCTGTGTCTTTTACTCATATTGTTTGATTCCCACTAGTTTTATAAAATAGTGAAATTGACTATATTTTAGTATCGTTTTTCCTGTCATTAAATAAGCTGAATATTTCTTTTTCATAAAAGTGGTGCCAATAAGCAATTTTAATTTTTTAACCGTAATTTAATCCGAGCGTTAAGGGATTAATTCCAATCCTATTCCTATATTTTCGATTAGTAATGTTCTCTTTAATTAATCTGTTATTAAATAAAGTAAATATTAGTATACAGAAACAGTGTTTTTATCTGAATAAAAAAATCCGCTAAATTGGAAACACTGGAGAAGAGAGAAGGAATTCGCATCTTCACCAATGAATTTGCGTCTTAAACGTGATTTTTTGCACCACAGGACCGAAAATCTATCGCGTATTAAGCGGGATCGCGTAATAACCGTTCGCGTCTTAAACGTGATATTTTTGTATTAGTCTTATGGGCGATGTTCAAGGGATCGGAAAAAATACGCGTATTAACCGTGAGCGTCTTAACCGGGTTCCACTGTATTTGCTGACAATTCCTCCCGCGAGCGTAGAAGCAGAACGAGCATTTTCGGCAGCAGGATTTATTGCAAACAAAATTAGAAGTCGACTTGGAGATGATACTTTAGATGCCTTGATATTTCTTAGATCATATTTTCAAAGGAAAACCGATTAGTTAAGAAACAGTGGACTATTCAAACTAATCTTTTTTTTTTTCTCTTGGTATGAACATTTTTTTTTTTATATTATGCAACTTTTTCAAATTTTAACTATCTCTAATTAGAAATTTAAACTATACATCTATGTAATTTTGTATTGTATGTGTGTATGTGTTAAGTTCTTTTATTTCAAGAAAAAAAAAAAGCTTCATGTTAGGGAAAATCTTGCGTTTGCGATATTCTAAAATTGTAATCTTTAATTACGTGATTATGAGAATAATTCAAAATTTAATTAGTGATATTAATTATTTTTTAATATTGTAAATATTAAGCCAATCAAAAATTTTTAATAGGAAATAAAAGAAATTATCTAGAATATTAAGCATAGACATTTCCTTTTCTTTTGTTACATTGTCAAGCATCAACAGCATATTTGTTTTAATTTCCAATTGTTGTAATTTATCCTATACTTTTTGATAATTAAAGTCATAAATTTTGAACTTGGTATATTTTCATGTGTAAGTTAGGCTGTATTTTCCTTTAATTACCTTTTTTTTATAATATTATAATATTTAGCTATTGTAAAAATTGGTGATATTAGAGAAATTCTAATTTTCGTAATCCCGGGATTGAATCTAAGCAATCCCGAAATCCCGGGATTGGAAATTAGTCTCGGGATTGTAATCCCTACGCCCAACTCATTATAGAGTGAAACCTCCCTGTGCGACCACCTCCATTCAGCGAACCACCTCCCTGAACGACCATTTTTTCATGGAACGAAATTTATTCCCATAGGCTAAATATTAATTTTATATCCATTCAGAGACCTTCTCAGTTGAATTCCCTCTATGAGCGACTAATTTCTTTGAAGAAAATGAAACTAATTCCTTTTTTTCCTGGTCGCTTGAGGAAGGTTTTATTAGAAAAATAATTCCGGAGAGCGCATTATTCATCAAACTTCTAAACTAAGTTTAGATTTTTTTTTTTAAATATTTTATTCCGGTAACTTTTAAGTGTTTAAACCCCTTTGTGCCTTTTTAGTCAATGAATTTAACATGATGACAAATTAAGAAGGACGACCAATAAACTCCCCTGCCTTATTCTGTCAGGAAACTCTCAAAGAAATAGATAAATGAATGAAATCGTCATTATTTGTACCCGTCCAAAAAAAAAAAAAATTGCATTTATTTGCTGAACTTCAATAAGACTTGGAAATAAAAGTTATAAAAGATGCGAGTAAAACCGTAAAATGACAACAAACGTCAATGTATTCATTTTTTAAACTCTGCAGTAATTAACTTATGTAATTAACTTTTGTTTTGATGCTTAAATTTTCATATTTTTCCTTGATGGGAAAAATAAATTTTACTAACATTGTTACCTTTTTCAACAACTAAAATCTAGATTTAAACATTACCTCCATTAAGAGACCACCTCTCGGAGCGACCGATTTTTATTGGAACGGAACGTGGTCGCTTTAGGGAAGTTTTACTGTAATTTATGTACAAGCTAACTATTTAAAGGATAAGATATCACTTACAACAGAAAGGGTAACCCTTTATCTACTGACGGTACTTATAAGTACCATTAAAATAACTTGTTATAAAATTCATTTAATACATCGATTTGTAGTAATACAGTTTAGAATGAGTTATAGATGCATTGCTTTATCTTGTTCCAAAAGCATTATGGGTTACGCAAAACAAAAATAATTTTACAAGGATGATTTCTTTTGCCTTTGTATTTTTTCATCTTTCTTGCTGTTGGAAGGGGGGGGGGGATATTTCAATTCGGAAATATTTCTATATTTCTATTGTAAGAACATTATATTTGTACATTTCCTAATTAAACTAAATACTGAGAAAAATATTTAAAGTAAAAAATTTGAGTGGAGTTATAAATATTGCACAAAATCCCTATAAATTCAAATTCAATTAATCCTTCTAAATCCTTCAGACCTTCTAAAATTTATTAAATGATCATGTAAATCTTCTGGTGTAGTTTAAATAATTCACGAAAAATGCTTTAGGAAATAAAATTTTCACGAATTCATAATTCAGTACATAAAGGGATAATCATAATCTTAAAAGTTTCAACTTATACAGAACAGTTCCATCATTTTAACCAGGTATTTCTTGGTCGTCTCAAAAAATGACATTCATCTCACTTTTCTTCATCGCTTCGCTTCTCGCGTAAAGAATGTCATCGTCTGTCACTCCGGCGTGCAGCTGTGATGCCATTAAGACACGGCGACACCTCATTAGTGCTTATATAAGAGGTAGGCACAGTGAGGTCGCCTTTATTGGCAGGCGCTTAAAAAATAGATGACGTTTGGGACGCTAAATGCGTTCCCATAATACGGTGATTCTGATTTTGCGTTTGGTTTGACGTACATACATTTTTTTTTTCTTTCTTTTCTGGAACTTCAAAACAGATACGGAGCTATAAATATAAAAGGCAGCGTCTGAATGAAAAATCAAAATCCAACCTCAAAATTGAGCGGCAAAGTACGACCTGGTGGAAGTCTGTAGTTTCGTCTATAACACCCATTACTTAACAGCACATTTAATGAAATTTCAATGCATTTTCAAACGACTATTAAAGCTAAAACTACGATTACAGGCATCCCCCGACTTACATATTACGCGACTACGTAAATTCGCAGTTACGTAATAAATCTCGGAAATTACATTTTTGAACATTCATATGCAGTTGCAAACTTTTGATATTAATTTTATAAATAAAATATATTGATATAAACCACAACCGTAATATAGTTTATACATTAGATAGGTATATTTTTTATTGGTATATACCAGGGACGGCGAGCCTATGGCACGCGTGCCAATAGTGGCACGCGAAAGAATAATTTTGGCACGGTGTTGCTTGTGGCTCTAAATCAATATACAGTGATATTGCACAAAGTACACAAACTTAGATGATCTGATCTTGTCTAAATTGTATTCATTGGAAGTTTAAGAATTTTAATTGTGTCCTTTTAAAATTACTGCATTAGTACAAGTACCAGTGATAAAATTTTGGCAACTTAGAAATTAATTTCAGAACTTTTTAGAGAAACTGGCGTTTACCCTTTCAATAATTTTTCCATCTATGTCCGCAAAGGTCATTGTTTTCGCAAATGAATATTAAAATAAATCAAATGAAAAACAGTTGTCAGATAAATCCAGTTCAGTTTGAATTCTGTTGAAATTAACTGAGTATGAACCTGATATTGTTTTTCCTTCAAGATACAACAGAATTAATCACATAATTTTTAAAAATAATTTCTAAAATACAATAGTTTTAATGATTATTACAGTGTATTTTATCCATTTAGAAAAATCTAAATAAGTGATTTTTATATATGATTTTTTCAATCCTTTCAATTTGTTTATTAGTTGGCACGTCAAGGTCATGTAAAATATTTTCGGGAAAAAACTGGCACGCGGCTATAAAATGTTTCGCCAACTCTGGTATATACAATCAAATCTATAGTAAAACAACTTAATCTTTATTGTTAGTTATTCATAGTAGTCAACTAATAAATACAGTTAGTGCTTATCAAGGATTATTTTACTTTGTCAGTGCTATTCATTTTTCTTGCCATCAGAAATTGGTGGAGAATAGGTTAAATTAGTCCTCTTTAATTATTTCTTATTTTTTTACTCGTTTGATGTAGATTCAAAATTGTTATAAATCAATTCATCAATATTAGATTTATAAATCCCGTATTCCACAAGATATTGGAAAAGTATTCTTTAAGCTTGTTTTTATATTTTTTCATACTTTTATAGTTTATATACGAGTAAATACTTCCGCATGATGCTTTAATTATAAAATAATGCGGTATAAATAATATATATATATGTATATATAATAAATATTGCAGTTTCTTACAAAATTTTACCTAAGCAACTTACAAATTCGACTTACGTAAAATTCAAGTTAAGTAAAACTTTACGGAACGCATTACTTACGTAAGTCGGGGGATGCCTGTACTTGCTTTTGTTTTGGTACACTGTATATATGAGTTATGTATTTGAATTTCAAATAAATTGTGAATTTTACATGCTATATTTTTCGCATTGCTAACTAAGCATAAACCAACAGAGTAAAAAATGTCCAACCCGGGAATCGAACCCGGATCTTTTGGAATAACGCTCCAAGGTTCTACCATTAAGCTATGAGGACGATACCCAGCCTGGCATCATTCACTCTTAACTGTCGGTGTCGGTAAGGCTGCAACCGCAGCACAAGATGGAGTGCAGTTGCATGCTGAACACTGAGTTGATCAGAAGACCACAACCTCTGCAACAAAATACAGCTCAGCATAGTTCATAGCATTTTGTAGTAGTTTTGCGCAATCCATGGTTTAATTTCTAACAACAAAAGTTCCGGAGCCCTAATAATCTGCGGTACCGGTATAACAACCGTACCGTTTCCCCCACACCTTGTCACTCCAATCTGCATATTTATATTTCGTACATTATTTGCAAAATTTAAAGCATTTTAATTTTCTTTAGGAAAATAAAAACTTTCAATATATCTATCAGCATATACTTAGCTGTCAACTATTTCACTTTTTAGTTATCACTCCTTCTGAATAGTAATCTTTATCTAATTTTAATGTAGAGTTCTACGATTAAATATGGTAAGGATTATGAATAGGAAATAGTGTTAACACAAAAAAAGAAACAGTTCGCAGCTGTGCATTTTTAAGAAAAAAATGATGAAATTTACAGAAATTACTATTTATATGCTGAAGAATGGAACAATGTTTTACAATTTCCTATAAAAGGTACATATCTTAAACTATAATCGATTCCTTTCGCATTACCATATTTTGTGGTGAGCTGATGCTCGTTGGCTAAAACAGAAAATATTCTTTTCAAGTTAGATATCTAAATAATAATAATAATAATAATAAAAACAGTCAATAAAAAATTATCCTACTGTCATAAAAGAAAATCGAACTGACAACAAATTCATTGTTCAGTCTCTTGAGTCGCGCTGTATCAACACGTCGCCGGCATAAATTTGAAATAGAAAAACACGATTTCTGCTTCCCCTTTCATTCTGATCAAAATAGCCTTAAAATGATTTGAAATAGAATATAATACGTAACTTTAAAGGAAGAATTTTTTCTCTTCTATACATGAGTAAATAAAATTTTAAATGTACTACAGATTGAGCTCGAGTTAGTGCAAGTCCGAAAATTGATATGAAAGTTGAGTCCGTTTTATCTCCGTCTCCTACGTGTGCGACACATTGCGCAGTGGTGGAAAATTGGCGCAGAGTTGGAGCCTATTGACACAATTAAAATTTTATGGTATTATTCAGTTTAATAAAAACTCAGAAATTTGATCATTAGATAAGAGGCAAAATACTACTATAATTTAGTGGTGTCAATAGGCTCCACCTCTGCGCCAATTTTTCCCCACTGATTGCGTCACATATAAGTGTTTTGGTAAAAAGGAATGCAAAAGCTGGGAGATGGAAAAGAAAGGAAAAAGCAATTTAGGCTTCGTTTTTTCAAAAACGCTATTGCACTGGGATCCGGAGCCCTGTATTTATGAAATCCGGCGAATTCCGATCAAAATTTAAATATTTACTAAAGACAGAGAAGTGCCGGAGATAATGCTCCAGCGCAAATTAAGCCCTGGCATGGACTCTAATACTTCCATGTTTCTGAATAGCTCTACCCACATGTTCTTGATTCTCAAGTATTTTGGGCATAACGTAATAATTTCGGGCGTAATTTCACTGCTGAAAATTAATTGAAAAATTACTTACAATATACTTATACTTACATGCTATTTTTTTTTCTTTACCTGTTTGATTTGGTATCATTAGTAAAAAATAGTGTTTAAGTTTGAAAATCCAATGTTACGCCCAAAATACTTCAGAATCAACAGTATGTGGGTGAAGCTATTCAGAAACATGAAAGTTTTGGAATCTGTACAAAAACTGACAACTACAAAGTGCTAGATAAATATTGTTTATTTTTTATATTATATATAATTAAACGAAATTCAGACCAAAAAAAGAGGTACGTAACAAAAATTTAGGAGATACTTGGGAAACAAGATGCACAGAAATATGAGAAATCATTACTGCAACATTGAAACGATTCTAATTAATGGCTATTTTACAATTTTACTATCGAAATCAGACAAATCTATATTGGTTTATAGATATTTAGATTTTGGGTAAATCTAAGTGAAGGAAATATGAAACATAGTTCTTTATATAACGTTGTTTCATAATTCTTTCGACTTTCGATTCACTTTACAAAATATTTAACTGATGAAGTGCTTTATGAAAGACATTAAGAGACAACCACCTGTTTAATCGCAGCTGATTTTCTTTATCCATTTTTGTTGTTGTTGTTAAATATAACTGAACTTAACAAAGTTGAATTAAATTATATGGAATACAGTGATTTAAAAGTAAAGCGGCTTATATGTGTGCCCACGGCCAAACTCGATTCCCCATATAGCCGTAACAAAAAGTCGAAATCCCTTTGTTTTCGGGGATCAGAGTTCGCTCCGGAGAATTGTAGGGGGCGCTTTTACCTACTGTGTCTAATGAACAATTTGCCTAGCACGCTTGCGGCTTGTGTTTTCTTAGGTATAACTTAACTGAAATTGCGATATTTTATTTATTTATTTACTTTTACTAAAAACCGGCTCATTGCTGTGTTCCATACTGCACTTACGATTCACTAAAAAAATTCCAGAAATTTCTTTTTATGAATTTCCTTCAAATTTAGAGTACAAACCGTTGAAAGAAAAAAAAAAAAGTCCTGTTGATTCTTTAAAATAATGAAACATGAAAAAAATATATTATTTATTTATTATTAGTTTTTTGTTTCCCCGTACTTCTTGACCAGCATCTACAATATTTAAATTTACTGAAAACTGTTCACAATGTACACATATCTATGCCTATTTTTCTAAATTAAAAATCGTGTAAATATCCATTTTTTTTTTTTTTTTTTTTTTTTTTTTTTTTTTGTAAGAAAATAAAAAAAATCGATATGATTTGATTGCCGGATATTGGCGAAAAGACCTGCCTATTTTTTTTTTCTATAAAACATGTAAATACATTTTTATTTTTACCATACACTTTTATATGATGACTGTCCAAAATTAGAATATTTAATTTTATCATGTGATTTTGCAATTTTTCTATAAGCTTGTATAGTTAAGATTAGCCCATATCAAGGTTAAATTTATTGAAAATCGTTCGCAAAGCACTGATATATATATTTTCTAATTAATTAAGAATTATGTAAATATCCATGTTTGTTTGGGGTTTTTTTTTTTGGGGGGGGGGGGGGGAATTGATATAAGTTGATTGCCGGATATTGGCAAAAAGACTTTCTTATTTTTTTTATCTTATGAAACATGTAAATATATTTTTATTTTAATCGTATACTTTTATACCATGACTGTCCAGAATTAAAATAGTTAATTTTATATGCAATTTTATAATTTTTATATATCTTTGAATATTTCAGATCAGTATATATAATGGTCAAATTTATTGAAAATTATTTGCAATGTACATATATCTATATATATATTTTAATTAAGATTCGTGCAAAAATAATCAATGTTCTGAAAAAAATATTTTTTTATGAGTTGGTTGCCGGATACTGGCGAACTTGCTTATTCTCTTAATATTGTGTAAATATTTTTTTAATATAGTTTTTATAATATAACTGCCTAAAATTCCAACATTTGATTTTATAATTTCCCCTGTTTTTTAATTTTGTTTTTGAAAATGATAGAAACCTATAATAATAATTATTTTCCTGTTTCCCTGTACACTTCATTTCCAGTACCTCTAATGCTTACCAAAGTTGCCTGCAATCAACTTTATATACCTATGTTTTGCATCAGAAGCCTGGTGCAAAAAATAATTGAATGGTTTAAAAAGTTATCCTGATTTAAGAGTAATTTGGCTTTTTTTTTTTTTTTTTTTTTTAAGAGTTTTGGTTCATTTTCTTAATATTTTGAAACTAGTAAATAATATTAAAAAATTTTTCATTTTTCAATTTAATTTAATTTTAATTTTTTAAAAAATGCAGAAATTTACTTATAAACTTTGTTTTTCGTGTTATTTAATGCATTTTTAGTTGCTTATGTTTAATGCATTGTATTTCTCAAAATCCTTCAGTTTTCCTGTTTGTAGTATAAAAAACGGCGAGGCAAAATATACGTATATTATCTATACCTTTTATGATGCATATACAGAGACGTTGTTCGTATTTTTATGTATGAAAGTAACACTTAATAAGTATTATTTACAGTAGGTATTCGCGCCATCTGGCGGCGACTATAGTCTTTAACGATTCCGAAAGTAAGGGATATTGTGAAGGCCGTATAAGGTAAGCAATCGAGTTTGGTCGGGTTATAGGGAGCTTATCCTGCCGCTAGGAGCCAGCACATTTCGTTTACACAATTCCTAGTTTAAAATATCGCCAGATGCATATTAATAGCTGGCTTTCCTGAGTACTGTGGACATTTACAGTCTCTCTCAACAGCAAAGCCAAATATGTAAACAACGAGCAGTTTAACCTCACCTTCCGCCAGAGGGCGCTACTTTCAATTCGCTAAATTTCTCCCATTGAACATTGAACTGACAAGGGTTGTACACTCAAGGGCTTTGGTGGACATAGCAAAGTTCCTACGCAGAAAACATTATGTTATAAATTAAATGTATCATATATCTTATAATTTCCGGTATGAGTTTTAAACTAAAACTTTAATAAAAAATTGTGAAATATTTTTCTGAGACTTTTTTTTCTTTCCGTGGTCACTATAGAAACGGACTCGTCCACTTAATTTTCGGGTGATCGTTGTATTTTTGGCTTCTTTTGTATGTACTAAGCACGAAAAAAAAGGGAGAAAAGCTCTGTCCGTAGTGTTTTTGCCATTGGCAGGTTATTATTATCTTCTCTCCTGATTCTTGCAAGTTTGGTTTCATATTTGTTGACTGATTAACTTTTTCCAGCGCAGTGGTCCCACGTTGGGACCATCTGATTTTAATTCCAAACTTACTAACGGCATAAGGCAGGCAATCGAGTTTGGCCGTGGTCTGCCAAAAGAAATTATAAATTGAACCCATTTGTTGTTCATATTTCTTATACTATATTTCTTATACTATACTTCATATATATACTTTCTTATACTATACTTATATCATATTTCTTATACTTCCCAGCATATTTCTTATACTGATATATTTTCTTTTTATTTGCCGTGAAGGGAGAAGCATAATCAATTCTTCTATTTTCTTAAGTTCGTATACCTATTTCAAACAGATTTCTATCAGAAATGTCCACAACTAAAAGGAATAACAGCTGATTTTTTTCAAAGGCTCGGCTGCTAAAACCGGCAGATTATACAGAAGATCTTCCCAATAAGTGAAAAACAGTGCAAAAATAAAAAAGGGACATAAAATATATTTTCAGTTATAGATTACATATTACATTATTTTTAATATTAGATGAAGTAACGTTAAAAGATAAAAAAATATATATAATGCTAAATCATTTAAAACTGATTGTTTTTATAATACTTTTACTTCATACGTTGCAAATCAAGATTTTAATTTAAAGTTTTTTTTTTTTTTTTTTTATAATTATATCTAATTTAAAGTTAACAAAACAGGCTCAGCTATTCACTTAAAAAAATATATATATACTAATCAAATATTTATAAACACCTTTTCTTTTTTAGTTTATTTTTATTGTCAATAAAGCGATAAGGTGCCAAATATGGAGAACTGCAGACGATTATTACTTATGGGTTGCTGCATTTTATCACACCAGGCAAATAGAGCGCTAGTGTCTATGTGAATCCAATGTAACAAATGATTTCCATTGCGATCAATGGAAGATGACAATGTGTGTGTAAATGTATGTGTGGGTCACACTTCTGTTCTGTGCTATATTTATAATCACTGCTTCGAGATAGCAATGATTACCTGAAGTCATACTCATTAATGAGCTCATTAAAGGTTGAAGATTTTGAAATTCAAATTCATAAAAAGATTTATTTGAATATACTGGTATGAACTGATTATATTTAATCTACAATGATTAAATTGTTAATAAATTAAAAACGGGCTTATTATGCTAATTTAGAACTACATTTCATTAAGTAATACTAGTTTATATAATACATATTTAAAATAAAGTACAAAATTTCAATTATATTTAAAAGAAATTGTGATAACGAATATTCCCTCCCTCTTGTAATGTGACGTTTATTAAATGAAAATTACGTTTTATGATTATGTTTGACGATATTAAAGTTGTTTTTTGCTAATAAGGGATTAAGCAGATGGAAATCTGTAGTTTAAATTCGATTTCGAACTACTATGCAGGGTGTCCCTAAAAGAATATCCCAAATATAAATTTTAATATTATCAACTGTAAACGTTGTAGAGTGTTGGTTCAAGGTCACAAATAAAGAGTAACTGAGACAGTTTTATTAAGCGCATGCGCAAGTACTGCTTTGTTATAGATTCGCTTGAACTGTCACATACGCAAAATGGCAAATCCTGAGCGTAAAGCGTTATTGCTGGGCTTCACATTCACGGCATAACGAATATCCCCTCCTTCTTGTAATGTGCCGTTTATTAAATGGAAATTACGTTTTATGCTTGTGTTTGACGATATTAAAGTTGTTTTTTGCTAATAAGGGATTAAGCAGATGGAAATCTGTAGTTTAAATTCGATTTCGAACTACTATGCAGGGTGTCCGTAAAAGAATATCCCAAATATAAATTTTAATATTATCAACTGTAAGCGTTGTAGAGTGTTGGTTCAAGGTCACAAATAAAGAGTAACTGAAACAGTTTTATTAAGCGCATGCACAAGTACTGCTTTGTTATAGATTCGCTTGAGCTGTCACATACGCAAAATGGCAAATTCTGAGCGTAAAGCGTTATTGCTGGGCTTCACATTCACGGCATAACGAATGTCTCCTCCTTCTTGTAATGTGACGTTTATTAAATGGAAATTACGTTTTATGCTTATGTTTGACGATATTAAAGTTGTTTTTTGCTAATAAGGGATTAAGCAGATGGGAATCTGTAGTTTAAATTCGATTTCGAACTATACTATACAGGGTGTCCGTAAAAGAATATCCCAATTATAAATTTTAATATTATCAACTGTAAGCGTTGTAGAGTGTTGGTTCAAGGTCACAAATAAAGAGTAACTGAAACAGTTTTATAAAGCGCATGCGCAAGTACTGCTTTGTTATAGATTCGCTTGAGCTGTCACATAAGCAAAATGGCAAATCCTGAGCGTAAAGCGTTATTGCTGGGCTTCACATTCACGGCATAACGAATGTCTCCTCCTTCTTGTAATGTGACGTTTATTAAATGGAAATTACGTTTTATGCTTATGTTTGACGATATTAAAGTTGTTTTTTGCTAATAAGGGATTAAGCAGATGGGAATCTGTAGTTTAAATTTGATTTCGAACTACTATACAGGGTGTCCGTAAAAGAATATTCCAATTATAAATTTTAATATTATCAACTATAAGCGTTGTAGAGTGTTGGTTCAAGGTCACAAATAAAGAGTAACTGAGACAGTTTTATTAAGCGCATGCGCAAGTACTGCTTTGTTATAGATTCGCTTGAGCTGTCACATACGCAAAATGGCAAATCCTGAGCGTAAAGCGTTATTGCTGGGCTTCACGTTCATCTGACATAACGCCATGAGATTTTTTTTCCTTTGGAGACTTTATAAAAGATCGTGTCTACGATCCGAGGCTATCTAATGATTTTCCAGATTTCAATGGAGGATATTCCATCTACGTTATGATCACGTGGTGAAGGTAAAATTTTTTAGCGTAAAGAAGGGAAGGATCCGTAGACGTAATGTAAATATCCCCGCCAGTCAGTGAAACTATAGCGAATAGAATATACAGGGTAAGTCAAAATGAATATAGCGATTACAAACGGCTATAACTATTTAATGGAAAAGAATTTATCAATAAGATTAACACAGAATGTACACGGAACTTCAAAATTTCTTTACGTAAGGCGCAGGTGCAGTGAAATGGAAGCCGACGCATGCGCGATTTCAAACTTTTCAACGACAAGAAACCTGTTCATTGCAGCTGTCTCATTAGTAAAATTGGCCAAATATGATGGTAAAAATGGCCGATTTTTTTCTATGTGGTTATGTGAAAGACAGGGTACCTCCCATGCCCAAAATAATTGAAGAACTCAAAGTACGCATTTGTAATGCGCTTGCGTCGGTGACTGAACAAATGCTTCAGAATGTATGGCTTGAAATGGACTACCGCTTAGATGTTGTCTGTGTGACCAAGGAAAATCACATAGAACATCTATGACGTATGTATATAAAATTTTGAAGTTCCGTCTACATTCTGTGTTAATCTTATCGATAAATTCTTTTCCATTAAATAATTATAGCCGTTTGTAATCGCTATATTCCTTTTGACTTAGCCGGTATAGTGTGGAAATCGGCTATCCCTGTAATACTTAAAAAAGCGCTAAAATATTGTATCGCTTAAATGTGCAACGATGCTGCTGAAATATGAAGATCGCAGCGACATCTGCAGGATATTTTCTTCAACTGCAAGACATTGCTAGTCTATACAATGTAATACGAAAGTCCCACAGATGTCGCTGCGATCGACATTTGGGATTTTAGAAGTATCGTCGCACATTTAAGGGATACAAATTTTTAGCACTGTTTGGATAGCATATTTCCACACTGGGTATTCTAGACCAGGGCCGAAACTAAGGGGGGGCAGAGGGGGCATGTGCCCCGGGCGCCAGAACAAAGGGGCGCCAAATGAAGGATTATACCTTTGGAAAGGATTATTTTCTTCTGATGGACTAATGGCTTCCGTTATTATGAAACAGCCATTATAAATGAAGTGTTAGGTGAAGATGAAAGAGCAATCATAAAAAGTTAGAACTCTGATTTTCTGGTCCGAATGGGAAAAAAAATGGCCATAATTTTTTTTGCAAAAAAAAAAAAAAAAAAAAAAAAAAAAAATTGCCCATTTTTTTCCCCCATTCGGACCAGAAAATCAGAGTTCTAACTTTTTACGACTGCTCTTTTATCTCCACCTAACACTTCATTTATAATGGCTGTTTCATAATAACGGAAGCCATCGGTCCATCAGAAGAAAATAACTCGGTGAAAGCGGAAACACGGTTAGGCGGGACTCGGATAATCGGGACTCTACTGAATATGTCATTTTAAAAATGATCTTTAGAATATTTTTGTTGATGTTCAGAGGAACCTCCCCCTTGGATCCGCCACTGTAGATTTTGTAGTTCAGTACTACATATTTCATGATTACATATTTTAAATTTTAAAATAAGTCGTCTATTATAAAATTAGCAATATTATCTTTATAAATATACTTTGTGGAAGAGGGGAGGGGGCGCCAAAATCCATGTTTGCCCCGGGTGCAAAAAAGACTAGTTTCGGCCCTGTTCTAGACGTTGTAGTGAAACAGTTCATGAGGAAAGCAGAAGTAGCCTCCCTTCTTATCAGTTAGAAATTCTTTGGCTAAATTACCGGTATCACGTAACTTTTTTTAGCCTCGAACCCAGATTTGGAATGTAGTCCATTGAAGAAGCTATTGCTTCCCTTACTCCGAACTTGTTCAAACTTTGAACAAAGTTTGTGGAAAGAATTGGACTTTAGGTTGGATGTGCACCGTCTAACTAAAGGTGCACATATTGAACATTTGTAAGGAAAACTAGGTTAGTTTACCTTTAAGTTGATGTGTGATTTGTAGTAAATAGTCTAAATTAAACAGTTATAGGCAACGATCTAAATAGATTTTTCTCTGTTAGCGAAACGAGATTGACCAATCGGAAGTCTGCATTTTTGCGAACTTTTCGCTTTTGATTTGTGAATCTTGTTTCGCTAACAGCGAAAAATCTACCTGGATCCTGGCATATATACCATTGAAACTGGGACATTCTTCGTATCTTATAGATTTTCACCAGTAAAATGTAAATGCTACACAAAATGGTGAATTTCAATCTTTTGATAACTCTAGATTAATATGTCATTTTCTTACATTTAATACAATTATTTCTACATGTGGGCATGCGAAACCTAGAAGTCTTTTTCTTTGTTTTTTCTTTCTTTTATATTTTTTTATCCAACTAAGTAGGGTTTTTCTATTTAATCCAAGGCAAATGTGTGCACGGGGGAAAAAAAAAGGGGGACTGTTGTACTGGTCCCTAAACTGAAGGGAGCCCCATCAGCGGCCGAATTTCTATTAAACATATAAAACAGACTCATAAACGTTATCTATAACGGTTCGTACAATTTTATGTAAAAGCCCCCTGAACCAAGTTTATTATTATTATTTTAACCATTTCTAATAATATAGTTAGAACAATCAGATTATTGAAGTGAAACTTCGTTCTATAAGGAAAGGGCAGCTGACATCACTGTTGGTCAAACACCTGTCCGTTCTTTCTAATTCCTACTGTACGCATGAGTTTGAGCAATTTGATTGGTCTACGTTTAACAGGTCTATGATATGATTGGCCTACGTCGCCAAGACGATTCTTGCAAAGATCGCTACGACAAAAATGTAGTGATATATTGATTGATGGAAGTACAGCGTCTAGAAGGTATAGTGTGGAAAACGACTATTCCAGTATATACCGGGCACCAGCGAGAATGTAAGATGGTCGATATAGTTAAACACTTGTAACACGAATTTTAACTGACGCAGCCCACTCGAATTTTGTATGGTAAACATAATCGTTGTATGGATGGACTATGCAGCCTATTTATTGCAACCCCTTCATATGTTAGTATGATATAAATAACTCAACAACTTAAAATGGCTATAACTCGAACTCTATCTTAAGACCGCCAAAAGCTGTATGATTACACATAATGAGGACCGTTATACAAGAGAAGTACTCTGTTGGTACTTTATCGCAACTTGTCTAATTTTTAAGTTGAATATATGAGCCGGGAACTTTGAACTGATATAAATCGTGACTAAATTATTACACCTCGCCCAAATTTTGTAGTGCAAAATATCATGAGAAAAAGTTACATGTGGTTATCAAAAACACCAACCCCCTCTCCCCGCATGATAAACGGCTCAAATTTCAAAACGCTTATAACTCGTAATAAACTTGACACAGTGCGGCCAAACTTTGTATGATAAAGTCATCTAAAACCTCTCGCCATGGAAAGGATCGAAAATTTTTAAACTGAACTCGAGTTTTAATTGTCACGCGTCAGGATTTTCTATACTAAAACATCACGAGGCAAAGTTTCATCTAATATATAATAATGAAAATTTTCCTGTCCGTCTGTAATTCTATACAAATCCACAGTTTGGAAGCCAGAACTGTGAAATGTTACGTATGTGTGTATTAAAACACAACCGAGGTAACTAAAGTAATCCGGAATCGAAATAATTTATAGTTAATTTTTAATTAATAAAAAACCACTAATTTAACAGTAATTTCCTATCAAATGTAAACATTTTTTATTATAGCAGATGGCAGCAATTAAAAAACTACAATAAAATTCTTACCAAAACAATTACTTTTCTATTGCAAGATTTCCACGTGAAAAACGAAATAAATAGTTTGACGAATAAAAAAAGGGGGGGGGATATAACGTCATATAATGAAATGGACGTCAGCAGGTGAGTATATAACATCATATGAGTTCGAAAAAACGTACTGAAACATGATAAAAACCCGATTATGAAAATATTGCCATATTTTTACATTTTGAGGTTTTCTGATTTTTCGCCTTTTTTAAATCTATTTCATATATACGTATGTGTATGTTTATGCGTGTATATTAGAATTTTTACAAAGGTTTAGGTCCCTAGAGCTCAATCTTAGTGAAGAACTGAAATAAAGGTTTCAGATTTTTTTAAATAAAATTCATAGAATTTTTGTACTTGCCATTTTTCTTTAATCAAAGAAAATTTATTTAAATACAAAATACTCGGAAACATCTTTTCACCAAAAGGTTTTAATCTCGGTCTCAATCCAGATCATGGATTATATTTACTAAGTAAGTAGGTCATCTGTCAGGTTAAATGAAAAAATAAGTAATATTTAAAAAAAAAATTAAATCAATTCCTACTTAGGTCATCAAAGAAAAATTTAATATAATCCCTTAAGCTAATATTAGTTTTTGTTGCATTAAAATATCTCAATTTGTTAATTTTCTATAAGCAAGTAAATACTATTGGTTTACAATGGAAGTCTATGGGAATTTGGCGAAATATTAGAGATATCGCCAAGTTGTCGTCACTTTTGGCGATATATTGTCAAGTTGGCGATAAACTTGGCGGTATTTGGCGACAGAACAGGGTCCTCCCTATGGTAACCCCCTTATATGTATGAAGATGCATTAAATACTGTTCAATAACCAATGGTCGCCATTTTTTCTCCCATATAAAACTAAAATTAATTAATTAAAATTTAATTAATGAATTAATATTTGAAAAAACTGTATTAACATCAAGTGCCATCCACTACAAATTTTAAAAAAATGTATTTGAACTTGAGTGGATGAATACTAAGTATTTTATTAACGATTGAAAATTTGAACAAGATATACAGGGTGATTCATAAAAGATGGGCAGAACTTTAAGGGGTTATAGTACACTTAAAGACAAATAATATTAAATAGGAGACTAAGGGTCCCAGACGTATTCCCAAGGAGATAGGGGGCATTAAAGTTTAGGGTCCGAAATTTCAAATGATTATAAAACATGGAAAAATTGGTCGATTCGTTTGCGGTTTTTGCAAAAAATTTTCTTTATGCCAGTATTTTCTTGAAATAAAATTTTAAAGTTCAATTTCAAAAAATGCCGATAGGGGGCGCTTTAGACTTTGGAGTAACAAACAACTATTTTTTAACGTTATTTTTTGTATTTCTTTAAATGATTTCGAAAGCTTAGACTTAAACTTAAATTTTGATCTAAAAATCTGAGTCCTAACGAGTAGTTAAGTAGCGTAAACTGAAATTTGAAATTTGAAACCCTTCTCCCCCCAGAACAAAAATCAGTTATTCCCGATCTTTGTGTCGTAGATTAGGCTCTAACTACTGCCGCGTTTTGCTAAAATTATTCTTTATGTCAGTATTTTCTTGAAAATAAATTTTAAAGAAAATTTTCAAAAAATTCCGATAGAGGGCGCTTTAGACTTTGGAGTAACGAACAACTATTTTATACCGTTATTTTTTGTGTCTCATTAAATGCTTTCTAAAGCTTAGACTTAAATTTTCAGCCCAAAATCTGAATCGTTAGACGTGGTTAAGATTCTGGGGAGAGGGGTTTGAAATTTCTACTCCTGAGCACAGTTCAGTTTACCATGTCCACACATTGTGTGCTGTGATACGAGGTAAAAAGACACAAATTAGGATTATGTTACCAAAGCATATTTATTAACATGTAATTACAATAAATGTTCAAAATTGTGACCACCAGAGGTTATGCACGCAGAACAACGGCGAAGAATGGAACGGCGAACATTCGCGAAAACATCAGGCTTTTCGAGCACTTCCCCTACAGCGGCGGAAAGTCTGGCGACCAGTTCCTCGGGGGATTCAATGGGTGTCTCATACATAAGAGCCTTCAATCGTCCCCAAAAAAGAAATCGAGGGGTGAAAGATCTGGCGAGCGAGCAGGCCAAGCAACAGGACCACCTCGACCAATCCATCTGTTCGGAAATGTGATGTCCAGATAGTTGCGGACGTCTCGTACGTAATGGGCTGGCGCTCCATCGTGCTGGAACCACATGACCCACCGGATGCGTGGAGGAACAACGTTTAACAGGTCTGGCAGCACATGTTGCAGAAATGTGAGGTATGTTTTACCGTTGAGGCGTTCAGGAAGAAGGTACGGTCCGATTAGGTGGTCTCCGAGGATTCCTGCCCAAACATTGATGGAAAAGCGTCTCTGATGAGCATGTGGATACGTAGCATGTGGATTGACATCCGCCCATACATGTGCATTGTGTGTGTTAAATGTACCTTCACGTGTGAAGGTACATTCATCGGTGAAAAGCACAGTTCGTCCAAAATGTGGATTTAGCGCGTTCTGCTGCAGAAACCAGTGGGCGAATTCAATACGATTTGGATAATCCCCTGGAGGCAGTTTCTGGACTCGTTGCACATGAAACGGGAGCAAATGTTCATCCTTCAGTACCCTCCAAGTCATGGACTGTGAGGTATCCACCTGCCTAGCCACTGTTCGTGTACTTGTACTTGGCTGCGCCGCTACTACATCCAGAATGGCTTCTGCAACAACTACTGATTCGTCCTTTTTTGCACGACCTGCATTCGACCGGGAAGCGAGAAATGATCCCGTCTCACACAACTGTCTGTGCAAGCGCTCGAAAGTTTTGCGGTTAGGCAACCGCCTGTTGGGAAACCGCTCTCCGTACATTCGTTGTGCCTCTGCACCATTTCCATCTGCCGCTCCGTAAATTAAATGCATCTCAGCCTTTTCCTTATTCGTGAAGGGCACCATCTCCCGATTCATTACTACAGCGACTTACACTTGACTCACCGTTCAGTGGTTTTTATGCCTGAATCGTGTCGAAATTTTGCATACGTGTTCTTCTTCTTCCCCATTTGACATTTGCATACTTTCTGTTTCCTTCTTCACCCGGTGACTAGCGTCAGGAATGGAGCTTTAACGTTTGCATGAGCGACGTTTCCAACTGTGCCAGTGCCTTTATGAGTGAATTCCGACTATGCAGTCCTTGACGAAAGTTGTACTTTTGCCTCGTATCACAGCACAGAATCGTTGGGCATGGTTAAGTAGTGCAAACTGAACTATGTTCAGAAGTTGAAATTTGAACCCCCTCCCCTCGCTACTGAACCACGCTCAGCGATTCAGATTTTGAGCTGAAAATTTAAGTTTAAGTCTAAGCTTTAGAAAGCATTTAATGAGACACAAAAAATAACGGTATAAAATAGTTGTTCGTTACTCCAAAGTCTAAAGCGCCCTCTATCGGAATTTTTTGAAAATTTTCTTTAAAATTTATTTTCAAGAAAATACTGACATAAAGAATAATTTTAGCAAAACGCGGCAGTAGTTAGAGCCTAATCTACGACACAAAGATCGGGAATAACTGATTTTTGTTCTGGGGGGAGAAGGGTTTCAAATTTCAAATTTCAGTTTATGCTACTTAACTACTCGTTAGGACTCAGATTTTTAGATCAAAATTTAAGTTTAAGTCTAAGCTTTCGAAATCATTTAAAGAAATACAAAAAATAACGTTAAAAAATAGTTGTTTGTTACTCCAAAGTCTAAAGCGCCCCCTATCGGCATTTTTTGAAATTGAACTTTAAAATTTTATTTCAAGAAAATACTGGCATAAAGAAATTTTTTTGCAAAAACCGCAAACGAATCGACCAATTTTTCCATGTTTTATAATCATTTGAAATTTCGGACCCTAAACTTTAATGCCCCCTATCTCCTTGGGAATACGTCTGGGACCCTTAGTCTCCTATTTAATATTATTTGTCTTTAAGTGTACTATAACCCCTTAAAGTTCTGCCCATCTTTTATGAATCACCCTGTATATAGGGAGAGTGTGGACTAATAGTAGGAATTGAAAAAGAGTGAAAACTACGTAAATTAACACGCAATCGTTGATTTTTCAAAACAAACATTCTTAAAATTCCGGTTCTCGCCGTGTACTTTACCTAGTATAATATAATCGTCAAAACCCGCTCATGGTGAGGGCCTCAAATATTCATAACCCACATTCAAATTGTCGCGGCACATCTAGATTTTGTATAATAAAATATAACGAGAAAATGTTATATGGGGTGATCGGAGATCTCCGATGGAGAGGGCTGGAAATTGTATTATAAGCGCACGCATTGTAAATCTAATGAATACATGAATAAAATAAATAATTTTATTTCTCTCTCTGTATAAATAATGCAAGAAAATTTCCGTTTTTAATGCTTCAAATACTAAAGATTGCATTTTAGCCCCCGGTACGGTATGCTATTTCTTTCATCCAGCTTATTTTGTGCCTTCTCCATAAAATAGCGTTACCTTACAGAAGCCAGCAGTAAAACAAAGCAGTACGATTAAATACGCTATACCAATTTTTTAAACTTCTAAGTATAGTACATTTTCAATTTTTATACCGTCGTATTCTGAAAAAAAAGTACTTTTAAATGGAGTTTGTTTGAAAACTGCATCTCCATTTATTTTTGAAATATTAATTTTTTTGTAGTTTTTGGAACCATTTGCTTAATATTGGCAACGGAAGTACTCCATTTCTGTAGAAAGTAAAGGAAAAATAGTTGTAAAATATTAATTATGTATTTTTGTTACCATTTTTTCATAACAACCGAAAGAAAATGTAATTAAAATACGTGCTATTTTGAAAAAATATAAACAAATGATTTCTTTTAAAACATGGAGCTATTATAAACTATATTTAATTTTAAGTATCTGTATTAATGTTACAAACAAATGAAAGCCTATGAATCATTAGACAGCCTTTTTTTTTTTTTTTTTTTTTTTTTTTTTGCCAAGTTTCTTTAATGACGGTATCTTTTTGCTGCATTTGTGTATTATTTCGCGATAGTGACGTCCTATGCATACTTTACTGTAGATCATAGGTTCCCAACGAGGGGGCGCTGGAGCATTCCAGGGGGGCGGTGACGGGTCCAGATGCAAATGGGGGGCGTTAAGACAGTCCAGGGGCGGCCGTGGCGTATCTACCTATTTAAGAAATTAATATAATAAAACTAGCTGACCCGTCTCTCCGGCGTTGCCCGGCCGCATGATAAAAATCTTAAATATGCCTTTAAATGAAAATCTATAAAAACGAACCTAGAACTGGGATCTGCTCTCACCTGTCGCAACTTGCAGCGAAATGGAACTTTCCATTCGGCCAATGGTGTGTAGCACTTTCTTTGCCCCCCCCCCCCCCGCTTGTGGTCACGTGGTACGCCATTTGGAACTCGGAAGCTTATGCTATGAACACGGTTTTTTTATTCTCGCAGCGACGAATAATTTGGTTTTTTTGCGTCTGATGAAATAAAAAGGAAATTTAACCTTCTGATTGAGTAACAAACGCATTCATCAAAATATTATCACGTTCTTCATACTCATTTTATGGAGCGATTCTAGGATATTTTAAACATGAATATACCTAGTTGGGTTTTAGATCCTTTTGCAAATGCAGATACAGCAAAATCATCAAATTTATAAGAGGAACTCATAGAACTCACAACTAATGAAGAACTAAAAGTAAAATTTCGAAGTGGATACCAAGATTTCTGGCTTCAAAAATCTATACCAGCTCTTTACCCTGAATTGTGGGCAAAAGTACAAACAATTTTGATTGCTTTTCCGTCATCTTATTTGGCTGAGCGTGGGTTCAGTGCAGTATCTAATTTACTGGCTAAGAAAAGAAATAGACTGCACAACACTGAACGTGGCGATTTGCGACTGGTGTTAACAAAACTGGAACCCGACATTAACAAATTGTTAAAACTCCACCAGCCTCATCCATCTCATTAATGTTTTTTATTTCTTATTGATTTTGTGTTTATCTCATTATTTCTTTTAATTTCTTGTTGGTTTTGTATTTATCCACATTATTATTTGTGAAGCATTTAATACGTTAAAGATGTCACAAATCTAAAAGATGTTATCACATATAAAAACAAAGTTTTAAAAACTTAAAAATTCAAATATTATACAACGAGCGCTTTCGATCAGAACTTGATCATCCTCAGGGCAGCTTTCTTTACGTTGGACTAGGAAAAGAAAATTCAGTACGTAAACAAAGCTGCCCTGAGGATGATCAAGTTCAGATCGAAAGCGCTCGCCGTATAATACTTGAAGTTTTTAAAACTGTGTTTTTATATGTAATAACATCTTTTAGATATGCGACATCTTTAACGTAATAAATGCACCCTTTTAGAAAGTTTCTTAAATTTTATTTTGTGTTTATTTTTAAAATTTTATTAAACAATTTTTTATTACATTTGATGATCGTTTTAAATATATTTCTACTTTGTGATCCTTAATAAATAGATAGACAGATAAAATGTGTATAGATAATATGAAACAATATTTTAATTGGTACTAGGGGGCTCTGCCCCCCTACGAGCTACGCTCGTCAACCCCCGTTCAGACTCCGCAGACTCTAACAGCACGATAATTTAATCGGCTTTAAAAAAATTTCAGAAGATTGAATTATAATTTGAATCTGAGAATTATAATCTGACGTAATTTTCACCAAACTTTTCTTTTTCTTTTTAATATTCACGTAAAAATACTTTTGTTAGAAATGAAATATTATGATCATCTTAAAATATCAAATAAATGTCTCGAGCAATTTTTAAATTTAAACTGTTTTGCAATATTATTTTTTGTTCATTTTATATAATAAGTGTAATGTGACGTAAATTCTCCTATTTAAGACTTCTAACGCATGTTTATGAATTTATTATTTTACAATATTCTGTCTCTTTTAAAATTCACGTGTAATTATAATTTTTATGACGTAATTTTCAATGAGTTCCTGCTTTTTATATTTTCTGTTTATGATAGTCACGTGTAAAAAAAATTTTTAATTTGAAGTAAACATTATTGTTTGCGCTTTTTATACAACTGGCAACAGTTTAAATTAATAACATTTTCTAAAATTTGTAAAAAATATCTCTCGAAATGCTGAAAATTTGAATTTAAAATTGAAATAAAACCTCAAAAATGAGTCAAATAAGAAAAATAAATACAATCTGCACACCAGAAACTTATAACGTATAAAATGATCTAAAAATGATTAAATTCTCATGTACAGTTTATGCTCCAATAAAACTTTTTTAATGGAACGATTTTGTCCAACTTTAGCATTAAATATCTCTTTAAATAATTCTTCGATTTGAAAACTGTCGGCATCAGCGTGTTTATCAAACATTTCTCTATAATACCACCTATTTTCATATTTTTGTAAGCAACAGTTTTTTTAATATTAACGATGAAAGGCCATGCTTAAGCATTCAAATTGGATGTGGATCTACCCGGAATATCTACGCAGATTTTCATTGGTCAATTTTCAAATCAAAACTTTTTTTTTATATATAGAAGGATAATTAAATATTATGAAGAGGGGGGGGGGGGGGGGCGTTGGAATATTTTTTTCTTGTAAAGGGGGCGGTGGACTATAAAAGGTTGGGAACTGTAGATGTTTAAGTGTGGAACGTATATGTGGAATTCTTAAGCGGATGCAGATGACGTCATTTTACATAAAATAAAAGCGTGTGCCGTAAGTGTTAAAATTGAAATATGTTTTGTACTATTTATACATACATATATTTTTTTTTCATCGGGGGCGACACTAAATTCTGAAAAAGCAGAATTCCTGTTTTCTAGTTTACTTCTTCCATGTCACTATTTTCGTCATAAAATGCCTATGATTTTCATTCCAAAAATACAGGGTGGTTATAACCAAACTTCCCCAATATATGGACCCCTAGAGTTCTTACTGCTCACACAATCGAAAAGAAATTGTATATATATTTATTTGAAAGTATGCGCTCGAGATCGTGATGATTTAAAACAATAGAGCTCTCACGCTTACGGTTACAGTGAAAACATTTCGAATGGCAACATCCATTTTTTTTCATGCGCAAAATCATCAGCGCATTGAAAAATCATAAAATTCGTTGGAATGATACACGTACCATGAAAATTGCCGGCCTTTAAAACACTTGCAAAAAAGACCATTGTAAAGGACCAATGACAACACAAGAGAGAAGGGAGAAAAAAACATTTATTTGAATTAGCAGTTTTCAACATGTGCACCTTCCCGGACAATAACGTATTGCATGCGTGAAATTGTTGAGAACAATGCCGAACGTAACATCGTAGAAGGAATCAGTACAGTCATTCAGGGTAACTTTGATCCGCATTTTCTCTATTTTCACATGCCACACTCTTATTTTAAGAATATTGTTGCAACTAGGGGCATAAAGGAGAAGAAATGATCCTAAATTATCGTATGGCTATAAAAAATTAAGGAATAATAATGATAAAAGCTATAAAAAATGAATTTTTAACCTGGTTGAAAGTTACCCAACCATTTAGGGTATGCACCATATGATAAATATTATCTAAAATAATTCATTATAAAAAAAAAAGTATTATAGTTAGTACAACTTTGAACCCCAAAAAATCTTTTCAGATATCTAAAGACCCCGAATTTACATTTCCCAACAAGATTTGTATAATTTATGATATTACAACAAATATTATGCATAAGAAAAGTGGAAGAAGAGAACTATGAATATTTAGAAATAAAAAATACCTGCATCTTGTCCATATAAAACATAAAAATGCAGTGAAAAACAATTTTCAATGTTTTAACTCAATAATATATCCATAGTTACAGTAATACATACTAGTACTAGTATTATTCAAACAAGAATAAGAAACGTCGAACGTATGAAATGTCAAATTTGAGTATCTCCGCCCCTAATCACGCCTCTAAATGAATTTTATGTATTTTACACATATTAGTGAAAATATTTACATGTTATATCTAATGCACACTTTCGGCATTTATATAAAATATACGTGCAAATATGGGAAATTTTTGACAGTAGCACCTATAATCAGTAAATTATAAACATCAGTATAACTTTGAGCCGGCTCAAAGTTACCCTTAAAATGCGGTAAAATGCTAGTGCTTTCTTATTTTACATTTTATTAACTATTAATAAATAAATAATCACAAAATATTAACACATTTACAACATTTAGATAATAATATGTCTGATAAATGAGTACATTGTTACTTACTATGAAAATTTAATTGGATTACAACAACTTCAAAACAACATTCAAAATTAACTTGAAAACAGTACTTCACAAAAATAGTTAGATGATGCAATTAATTGCGCATAATGTTGCTAATTTATTTTCTAAAATAAAGAGTAGAAATCCCAGTTTAGAACCTTGCCAACAGAGCACAGTTCTGGAGTTTATTTAGTCTTTTTGAGTCAAAAATATTGAAAATTAGGAGGTGGTGCAAAGTTACATCCCATGGTTCAAAGTTACCCCGAATGACTGTAAAACTTCACGTTTTATTCCTTCTTTCGATTCTGAAAAATTTCTTGGATTTGATGTGTACGTCTTTGATTTCATATAACCCCAGAATCAGATATCCATTGGAGTGAGGTTGGGAGATCGTGGTGTCCACGAAACTGCAAAGTTGCGAGAGATGATTGTACCATCAAAGTGCTGTTGCAGCACTTGTCGAACAGATCTAGTGACGTGTGGAGGAGCACCAACTTACATGCATACAACATCATTAACGACATTTCGCTGCTGCAATTCTGCAATTCTGGAATTTTGCAACACTGTTGGATACCGAGCACTTGTGATGGAGCACGTTTTCATACCTGTGAAAGTGACCTACTCAAAAAAGCACGGTCCGAGAACGATGTGTTTGCGATGCCGCACCACACAGTCGTGTAAAGGCGTTGATGTCACATCATGAAGATTTTCATCAGCCCAATGAATGGAGTTCTTGGAGTTTACGTTCCCAGTTAAAGGGAAATGTTCCTTATCCGTCCATAATATTCGCAATGGCCAGCTGTTATCTTTATCATATTTGATGAGAAAATAATTTACAAAGTCCAAATGCTGTTACTCGTCTCCAGGTTGCAACATCTGGACGCGCTGGATTCGATAGAGAAACATCCGCAGAATCTTGAGGACTGTTGTTTTCGGTACATCCAAACTGCGTGCAACACTTCTTGCAATATGCAATGGATCTGCAGTTATCCTGTTATGTACTTCCGCAACAACTTCATCAGGAACAGATGGTCGTCTGGATCGCGGTCGATCACTTGTGCATCCAGTTTCTTCAAATTTTTTCATTAGTCTTACGTGTATCGTTCGAACGCCTTTATGGTTTATCAATGCGCTGATGAATTTGCGCAGGAAAAAAAGGGTGTTGCTATTATTTTGCGAAAATTTCGACATATTTTCACTGTAACCTTAACCATGAGAGCTCTGTTGTTTTAAATCATCGAGATCTCGAGCGCATACTTTCAAAGAACTAAATCTGAAATTTCCTTTCGATTGATTGAGTGGTTAGGTCGCTAGGGGTACATATGCCGGGGAAGTTTTTTTATGACCACCCTGTATATCAACCTAATATTAAGGCAAATTGCTTGGATTCCGTTTCAGAGTTTGGCTTGTTTTAAAGCAATTTAATATTTTACTCACTTCTTAAAATGACAAAGACAATTGCTTCTTAAAATGTTAGATCAATGGCAAATAACTACAAAAGTTGCAAGATTGTTAGATGTACTCGGTTCAACACCGATGATGATCGGCAGCGATGTCAAACTCTTAGGCTCCGTGGAAACGCTTGTTTTGCCATTCTTCAACATTTTTCTTGGAAATCTTTTGTTCTGGACCCTTCTGCGGTTTCTTCACAAAAGGATGAGGGGGATCAACAATGGGTCAGGAGATAAAGAGCTCAACTGAACTTGGCGGAAAGGTTCCTCTTTTGCAGGACATCAGTCCCTTTCCTTTTAAAGACATTAAAGATCAAAAACACCGCGTGGCCACAAGAAAAGACGCCGATACTAGTTAGAAGGATGGTCTATTCGCACCTTTAGATGCAGTATCTATAGCATGGTGTACTTTGGGTATATACGATTTTTTAATTTCTTCGCATAACGCGTGTTTCTTTCGTATGAAGTACGAGGAGCTACCACATTAGGCGCTCACTCGTCGTTAGAATAGGAATCATTGAACTTAAGCAGAAGAGGAGCAGCATGCATTTTTTTTATTAAATAAAATCACTGTATTTTTATGGTATGAGTTTAGAAACAAATGAACGGTGTTATAATTTGGAAGGTTTTCAAATTTCACCAACAGGTCGACTGAAAATTCGGTTTCGTTTTCGGCTCAAAATATAAATTTTGCCGAAAATTTTTGGTCTCGTTTTTGAACCAAAATCTGAGTTTTGACGAAACTGCTTCCAAAACCAAAAATCTTGTATTATAATACGAGCAAAAATTGTGTGTGTGGATGTAAATTTTACCTTAAAAACGGCTCTAACGATTTTACCTAATTTTTGTACTTTACCATTTTTGAGTACGAGAAGACCATTGGACTAGATCATGTGTTCGAGAAACATCGATTAGTGGGTCATTTTGGGTCATAATGGGCCAGGGTCAAGCTAATTATATCTAAAAAAAGGCTCTATCGATTTTTGACTAAATTTTATATCCAACCGTTTTGGGGCACGAGAAAACTATTAGGCTAGGTCACATGTTCAAGAAATTTTGATTAGTGGGTCATTTTTGGGTCACTTCGGGTCAAGCTAATTTTATCTAAAAAACGGCTCTAACGATTTTGACTAAATTTTGTAATCTGCTGTTTTGGATTACGAGAAGACCAATGGGCTAAGTCACAAGTTAGAGAAAATTCGATTAGTGGGTCATTTTTGGGTCACTATGGGTCAAGCTAAGTTTATCTAGAAAACGGCTCTAACGATTTTGATGAAATTGTGTATTCTATCGTTTTGGGGCACGAGAATACCATTGGATTACGCAATACCATTGGATATGTCGCATGTTCAAGAAAATTCGATTACAGTGAAACCCCGATTTTACGTCCCCCGAATCTACGTTTTTCCCGCATTATACTTTTTTTCACCAGGTCCCAGTTTTTCCGTATAATTGTAATGTTAATTTAACCCGGATCGTAAGTTTGTTATTTATGGAATTTCCCGCATTTTACGTTTTCTCTGAAAAGTGAAAAAAGAAAAAAATGTTCTAAAATACGCAATAATAATTTTTCCTTTTGTGTTTTTTTTTAAAAGTTAATCCACGTTGTTGAAAGTTATGCAATCTATGAAAGCAGAAACGCATTCTAAAGACTCCTGTCTTCTGAAACTGGTCCCCCCCCTCCTTTGTTGAAGACCTGCTGTCGCGGACTGCTTCCTCCCCCCCCCCCGGATAGTTGGCGGGGGAGCAAAGTAAAGAAACAACACACTTTATTGGTGTAGGAATGAGATGGGCAGGGAAAGAGACACTCTTGTTACCAATCAGATGGGGTGGCTCATTTCTCTCGTCGGGTTAGGGAAAGGGATCCTTACCCTTCTTCACGTTTTCAAATTCAGTTGCTGTTTAGCATGCGGTGGTCGCATTTCTAACCTTTTTGTGCCAAAATGACGAGTAAAAAATGCAAAAACTTTTCTGTTGCTGAGAAAGCCGATATTGTTACACAATTTGATGAATTCCACGGAACCAAAGTAGCGTTCGCTCAATCGCAAGGAATTCCAGTGACAACTCTACAATCCATGCTACAGGAAAAAGAATGCATCGAAGAAAACATCGAGAAAGTGGGAGAAAAAAATGCCAAGAAACTGAGAACATTGAAAAAATCGCCGTACGACGGGCTGGAAGGTATCTTATTAAAGTGGTTTAAAGAAGCTCGTGCCGCGAATGTGCATGTAAATGGCACGATACTAAGAAAAAAGCTCTAGAAATCGCCGATAGGCTTGGTGATTTCAAAGATTTCTCAGCTTCAAATGGCTGGATTGACCGAATGAAAAAAAGACATAATCTTGTGTATAGATCGCTTTCGGGAGAATCATCAAGTGTAAATGAAGCTACAATAGAAGATTGGAAGAAAAATCTACCAAATTTGACCAAAGTATACAAGCCAAAGGACATATTCAATGCGGATGAAACCGGACTTTTCTTTAACCTCCTACCGGATAAAAGTTATGTTGCTAAAAGAGACTCCTGCCATGGAGGGAAGATGTCTAAATTGCGTCTTACGGTTTTACTGTGCTGTAATTCTGATGGAAGTGAGAAGCTGACGCCTCTTGTTGTTGGAAAGTCGCGCAACCCACGATGCTTCAAAAACGTGAGAAGTTATCCGACAAAGTACGAAGCAAACAAAAATGCGTGGATAACCAAACCCCTTTTCGAAGACTTTTTGCGCAAATTAAAAAAAAATGGAGTTTCAAAATCGTAAAATAATTTTGTTCATTGATCAATGCAGTGCACATCCGGTTTTGCAGCTGTCTAATGTGTATGTCGAGTTTTTTCCGGCAAATTGCACAAGCAAATTGCAGCCTTGTGATCTCGGCATTATTCGATCTTTCAAGGTTTTTTATAGAAAGCAACTTGTCCGGAAAGCTGTAGCTGAAATAGAAAATGGAAACCTAAATGACGCCTGCAAGTTAAAGTTAAGTGTTCTAGAGGCTATGCATTTTATTTCTGCATCGTGGAGAAACGTTACACAACTGTGCATTTCCCATTGGTTTGAAGAAAGCGGATTCGTAGCATCTAATGAACCGAGAACAGATGAGGAATCAGCTGCGGTAGACTCGGAGAATGATAACGAAACAGTTATCTATGATTTCGACGATTACATACCGGAAAATTTAGCAACATGTGAAGCTGAAAGAGTTACTGCTCCATCCGTAGCCGACGTTATGGACTTTTAGCCCACTGATGAAGATGAAGAAGAAGAAACAAAAGCACAGCTGTCCCTTCTTTCAATATTGCATTGATGAGCTTACAAACAGTGAAAGACTATTTTCTTTCTCATAAAGACCAGGAAAAAACTTGCAAAGTATTTCAATCCTGCAAGATGCTGCATTCACTTTGAACTCAATGACTAAAAAAAAATCCACTATTACGGACTATTTTCAACCTAAACGCCAGGATTCGCAATTAAATGTGTTAGTAAAATGATCTTAAAATGGTATGTATAATAATGTTTTTTTCCGTAAAATATAGATTGAGATACCTTTTGAGAGAGTCATCTTTACTACCTTTGTTTTTTTCTACGATTTTTTGCCTTCTATGTATTTTCCGTATTTTACGTTTTTCCCGCATTTTACGTTTTTTTACTCAGTCCCTTGAGAAACGTAAAATCGGGGTTTCACTGTAGTGGGTCATTTTGGATCACAGTGAGTCAGGTTCAAGCTGATTGAATCTAAAAAAAGGCTCAAACCATTTTGACAAAATTTTGTAATATACCGCTTCTGGGCATGAGATGACCATTGGACTAAATGTTCGAGAAAAATCGATTAGTGGGTTTTTTTTAGGTCACTGTGGGTCTAGCTAATTTTATATAAAAAACGAATCAAACGATTTTGACAAACTTTTGTATTATACCGTTTCTGGCCATGAGAAGACCAATGGGCTAAGTCAGATGTTCGATAAAATTCAATTAATGGGTCATTTTTGGGTCAAGCTAATTGTATCTAAAAAAGGGGGCTCAAACGATTTTGGCAAAATTTTGTATTATACTGTTTCCGGGTACGTGAAGATCATTGGGTTAGGTCACATGTTCGAGAAAATTCGATTGGTTGGTCATTTTTGGGTCACTGTGTGTCAAGCTAATTTTATCTAGTAAACAGCTTTAATGATTTTGATTAAATTTTGTATTCTATCGTTTTCGAGTTTTGTATTCTATCGGGTTCGAGAAGACCTTTGGGCTATATCGCATGCTCAAGAAAATTCGATTAATGGGTCATTTTGGGGTCACAGTGGGTCAAGGTTAAGCTAATTTTATCTAAAAAATGCCTCAAACGACTTTGACAAAAAAATTTATTACACCGTTTCCCAGCACGAGATGACCATTGGGATAGGTCACATGTTCGATAAATTTAGATTAGTGGGTCCTTTTTGGGTTACCGTGGGACAAGCTAATTTTATCTGTGAAACGACTTGAACGATTTTGACTAAATTTTGTATTCTATCGTTTTCGGGTTCGGTCGCATGTTCGAAAAAATTCGGTTAGTGGGTCATTTTGGGTCACTATGTCTGAGGATCATACCAATTGTATCTAAACAGAAAGAATGATACAGTGAGAATAAAATATCGAATTGAACACAAGGCAAATTTTGACCGAGCTTGTCTCGGTTATCCCCCGCTAGTATATGTAAAATAAATAAACATAATACAATAGTTACAAACAACTCGAACTATAACTGGAATTATTTTCTAGGCCGCAAGTGGTCGCAACTAAAATTAATATATATATATTTTTTTTTCAAACAAGAATACAACTAGATTAAAGTAACTAAGGCACACATTTGGGCAAATTTAAGCATTTCAAAAAAATGACGAAAACGCGGTCATCTTCGCTGAAGAAGTAAAAAAAAAAAAACCAAATTTACCTTACCAAAAGAAGTGCATTTATTTATTTATTTTTTTTTTTCTTTTTGAACCAAACTGTTATTAAATATCTTCTTCGGTGTCGTTCTGGGGTTGAAAATGAATAATAATAGTTAAAAGCATTTCTTAACGATTTAACATATATTGCATTAAAACCAGAAACTACCATCATTCAATTATGCTAAAAATTCGAGGGAAACATTTCTGAGAAGCACTGTGTGTTTTGGGTACGCTTAAGAAAAATCTAGAAATTTAATGCAACTAAAAATAAAGTAGTCGGAAATTGTACGTCAAACGTGGCAAATAAGGTGCGTTCGTATTGTAACTAGTTTTATAAATATTCACAGTGGCGGCAACTTATATGGGTCATGGGGCGCGAGCCCACCCAATAATTTGATTTCTCCACCCACTCAATTTCAATTGATTTAACCCCTTAATTCTCGCTCCCGTGATATTCACGGGCTGTGTCAATATGAATAAAATATTGAGATTGTTTGATTCCCACCAGTTTTATAAAATAGTGTAATTGGCTTTATTATGGTATCATTTTACGGTGGTTAAATAAGATAAATATTTATTTTTCAAAAAAGTGGTGGCAATAAGAAATTTGAATTTTTAAACCGTAATTTAATGTGACCGTTAAGGGGTTAATTCATAACTCATATTTTTAATTATTTTATCGCTGAAATGAAATTTGGTTTTATTAACGTTCTCAAGATAGTTTTGTTTGAAAAATAGTTCGGAGATCCATTAGACTTACAGGAACACTGAAAACCCCTTCAGCGGATATAATAGCTATATTTCTTACGAAAACAAATTTCATATTTTGCCATCTGTTTTGATGTCTTGAATTGATAAAGCACTTAGGTGACTAAAATGTATGCTTTTCTTGACATTTAGTTTTTTGCACTTTCAATAGTTAGCAGTTCCACGGTTATTAAAAGTAAATATTAATGTATTTATAAGGAAGAACTTATAAGAATGTAATTTAATAAAATTATTTATAAAATTATAATAATTAAAAAAATTGCTTAGAAAAACATAATTTCATTTCGAATCATCTTTAGTCATTCGCTCCTCTCCTCTCTGTCTCTCCATACACATACACACTAAGAAAAATATACGAGGGTCGGCTGAAAAATCAAAGAACACAACATTTTTCATGAATTTTTTTTTTTGTTTATTTCTTAACATAATCTCCAGAAAGGCTAATACATTTATCATATTGGTGTTCTAATTTAATTAAACTACCTCTATAATGCGATTAGTCGAGCTCCTCAAAATAGCTGTTTACGGCATCAATAACCTTCTCGTTGCAATGAAATCTTCGTCCAACAAGTAATTTTTTGAGGTTAGAGAATAGGTGGTAGTCACTGGGTGCTAAAGCTGGCGAATAACGTGGATGTTTAAGCAATTCGAACCTTAATTCGTAGATTTTACCCACTGCGATGACTGACCGATGTGCTGGAGCTTTATGATGGTGAAATAATTTTTTTTTTCGCTAAATGAGGTCGTTTTTAGGTGCGTTCGTAATTATATAAATACGTAGCACCTATAGTCGTCGTTCAGTCCGTCTGTCTGTCCGTCCGTCTGTCTGTCCGTCCGCATATAACAGAGCAAAAACTACCCGACCGAATGATCTGAAATTTTTAATATATAATTGCTTCAAAATTTTGTCGAGTCATTTCCAATCTTATGAAAATCGGATGTATAGTTTAATTACAGGGACAGTCAAAAGTTTTTCTTTACATTACGGCCAATGGGAAAAATTATTGCAAGTGAATTTTAATGATGTTACAGACTTCCGAATGGTCTGAAATTTTTAATATATAATTTTTGCAAAGTTTTGTCGAGCCATTTCCAATTTTATGAAAATCGGATGTATAGTTTAATTACAGGGACACCCAAAACTTTTCCGTTACATTACGGCCAATGGGAAAAAATTATAGCAAATGCATTTTAATGATTTTACAGCCTTCCGAATGGTCTGAAATTTTTAATATATAATTGTTGCAAAATTTTGTTGAGCCATTTCCAATTTTATGAAAATCGGATGCATAGTTTAATTACAGGGACACCCAAAAGTTTTCCGTTACATTATGGCCAATGGGAAAAAATTATTGCAAATGCATTTTAATGATTTTACAGCCTTCCGAATGGTCTGAAATTTTAAATATATAATTGCTGCAAAATTTTGTCGAGCCATTTCAAATTTTATGAAAATCGAATGCATAGTTTAATTACAGGGACAGTCAAAAGTTTTCCGTTACATTACGGGGAATGGGGAAAAAATTATTGTAAGTGCATTTTAATGATGTTACAGACTATGCACTTATGAAGCACAAAAAAATATACATTCAGTACAATGTGGGGTGCAAAAAATAATTATAAAACTAGTTATAGTACGAACGCACCTCATTTGCCACGTTTGACGAGCAATTTCCAACTTGTTTCTTTACCTCGTCGCTCAAACGTTATAGTAAACTTGGGTAGTACTCACCAGTGATACTTTTACCCTTTTCCAAGCAATCAATACAAATAATTCCCTTTGCGTCCCAGAAAACACTCGCCATAACCTTGTTAGCTGACAAAGTTGATTTTGCCTTTTTTGGAGCTGATTTATTCGATGCAATCCACTGTTTTGACTGTAATTTTCTTTCATAAGTGTAGTGGTGAATCCAAGTTTCATCTATAGTTATAAGCCGTCTCAAAAACTCTTTTGGATTTTTACTGTAGAGCTCCATATTCTTAATTGAAACGGTTTTCCGATGCTACATTTGGTCAGGTGTCAGCAAACGCGGCACCCACCTTACACAGACCTTGTGGTAGCCCAAAATATTAGTTAAAATAATACCTACATGTTCTTTTGATATGTTTACAGCCTCTACTATCTCGAACAACTTTAATCTGTGATCTTCCAGGACTATTCGATGAATTTTTTGAACAATTTCAGGAGTTGTCAATACCACAGGGCGCCCAGAGCGAGGCTCATCACTCATGCTCGTCCCATTTTAAGCTCTTCAAACCACCTTTTAACCATTTAACATGATGGGGCAGAGTCATTAAGTGTGCTGCTCATTTCCCCCTTGATTTCTTTATGCGTTTAACCCTTCAGATGGAAGTATTTCATTACCGCTCATTTTTCCAAATTTTCCATTTCCGTAAAAACTCTAAAATAGTCTTGCTTTAACTGCTGTCAATTAAACAATAACCAAGCTACTGATCTTAAGGTATAAGCTAGTCAGGGATAGTGCTATGCAATGCTAGCGTATACTGCCCTAGTGGTGCTATCTCTGTGTCGGGCCTGAGACTTTTCAGCCGACCCTCGTATATATATATGTTATTTTATTCAAAGCTTTTTAAGCCCACTCAGTAATTTTTATAAGTTGGCGTTACTGAATATCCAGGTCTTGCTGCAATAGCTATTGCATCCTTGTGCAAAAAAAAAAAAAAAAAAAAAAAAAAAAAAAAGCAATTTATCAAATTTTAACGACCATTTGGAAAACGATTTCTTTGAAGCCTAAAATTTAAGACATAAAAAATCGCACGGAGTTGATCATACATTACGTACGCCATGAATTAAACATTAATAGTGTTATTACACGTAAAAATTGCAAGCCAAAAATATCGCCTGCGACCCATCAGATTGTATGAAACTTAAGTATTATCCACCTGCGAGGTTAACGAGAAAGACAGGCTACCGCGGTGGGTCCGATTCTTCTTTTTTTACAGACCGCTGGAGTCACGTGATGCTCTTTTCGCACACCTTCATTGGTGCATTCGAGCATCACGTGACTCCAGCGGTCTATAAAAAAAAGAAGAATCGGACCCACCGCGGTAGCCTGTCTTTTTCGTTAGCCTCGATCCACCTGAAACTTACGTAAATATCCAAGCATTTCATTGGCTGTTCGGGAAAAGGCTTTTCCATCGTCAGATTTCCAAGAAATCTGACGGCCAATTTTAAATGAAATTTCATTCCAAAACTTCTAAACATCCGACAATATTACTTTTTACACCGTCGGATAGAGAAAAAAATGTACTTTTAAATGCAATTTGTTTGAAAGCTGTATCTCAATTTGTTTCTGAGTTATTTTTTTTGTAGTTTTTATTACTTTTTTGTCATAGTGGCAACAGAAGGTATCCATCGCTGTTGAAATTAAAGGGAAATACAGATTACTGTATAGACCAATCATAAAACGAATAAAATGCGGATTAAACTAATGAAAATCTTCAGATATGCTTTTAATTTCCCATCCTGACGAGAACAATAACCATTTTTCCAAATGGTTGAAAAAAAAAATACATGAATACAAAATTTATTACGATTATATATATATATTAAATTCAGTAATACGGAAATAATATAACTCCTCCTTAAATGGGGCACAATCACCATGGCTACCTAGAATCATTACCTTTCATGGGATATCATTGAATTAATTACGTATGATAGGATTTAACCATTTAACTGCTTTGCCCGAACTGGAGTTCGGGCAAGAAGACAACTTCCTTCGTTACTAAAAGCTTTTGGATACCACTAATTTATAACTGTAATCTTCTGTTTATTAATTTCCAGACATTTTTCGATTATTTAAAGCAAATATTTTAGTACATAAAAATTGGTGTTTCACCTCTATTTTTAGTTTATGACGTTAAAAAAATGAAACAGTTAAGGGGTTAATAGAACGCAGAAAACTTTTATTAATGTTTTTTTAGTTTTGATACGACTTTTTTTTATAAAATTTGAAATGACTCGTTAAAATTCTGCAACGATTATATATATTAAATTTCAAACCACTCGGTTGAGTAGCTTTCGCGATCTTATATGCGGACAGCCCAGACAGCATTTTTAATTTGCAGAAAATATGCAGCAGTCTTGCTTAGAAAACTTGCAAATTTGCAGCAAGCTTAGCATGACAAGAGTGAAAGTTCATAACACGACTGCAGCAAGATAACGCAATCGCCGAAGTCACCCCACTTTGAACTTGCAGCTAACTTGTCGTGCAAATTAAATTCATGCTGTAAGAACTTTACTAATTACCCCTAAAGACTATTTATTCACGAACTATTAATTCGGGAGAAGATCCCCCTAGGGTCTTCTGGACTTTCCCACGCTAAGAGGAATCTCATAAACTCATAGTTCATCTCTGAACAAAGGTATGGTGCCGTCGAGTCTGCAAATATGAATGGAACTGGCAGTACATTTTCGTTCCGGCGCTAACTTAACATTCCATTGAATTGCACAGAGAGCAGGTGTTTCAGCCGTCCAGTTAGTGAGCGGTGGCAACAGCTGAGGGGGAGAAAAGACGATTTCTCCTAGGGCGGCGAGCTTCAGCCTTCGAGAAATAGGCGGTGGCATCGGCTAAGAGGGAAAAAGCTAGTTTTCCCTAGGACCGGGAGTTTCAGCCTTGGAGAGAGGCGAGGTGGCAACGCGGGAGGAAGAGAGAAGCAGTTAGGAAGCGAGAGAGCGAGGACGCTGGCGAAGAGGTCTTGCTGGACCGAGTGGTGAATGAGCGAAGAGAAAAGATAAGATAGATGGTCATCCGACCAGTCTTTTCTCCGATTGAAACACTATATCTGTGGAAGCAGCCCGTTGATGGAACTTTTTATCCTGTAAAATTGACGAGAACCCAAACCAATATTGTTTAACTTGTAAATATTAATAATATAATCGAGACTAAATAAAGGACTTAGATTTTGATAACTTACGCTACCATAGACTCTTGTCCAGTGATATCTAAGTCCCTACAGTGGTGGCAGCTAAAGAGGATTAAGAACTGGTGAAAATAAATTATCACAGCTCGTCAAAAAACAGGAAGGGCCGCAACCAGGCCGCAAGTTAGGAAGGAGACCTTGATCCCCAGACCAGAGTCTTCGGCAAATCCAGCAGGGATTCCAGAGCCAAGGCAATCCGACGCCGTGCAAGAGGTTCCGGAGAGCTGAAATCGACAGACGGAGATTAGAAAGGAGACCTTGATCCCCAGACAAGAGTCTTCGGCAAATCCAGCAGGGATTCCAGAGCCAAAGCATTCCGACGCCGTACAAGAGACGTAAGACGTTCCGGAGATCCGAAATCGACAGACGGAGGGTAGAAAGGAGACCTTGATCCCCAGAGCAGAGTCTTCGACGAATCCAGCAAGGATTCCAGACCCAAGGCAATCCGACGCCGTGCAAGAGACGAGAGACACCCGAATCCAGGGAAGTCGAGCCCGCCGGATGGTTTAGCCTACAGATGACCGGAGCTGTACCAGTCTAAGACGATGTCAGAAGAGCAGTCAACAATATCTCAGGTTAGCACTCTTTATTTGATTCATTACAGAGGTTTAATCGAAATAGTATAGTTAATAACAAACATGTTTTTTAATCATTGTATATTTAATAGAGTTTAGGAAGTAAGGAATTTGATAATAACATTTTGTGAAATTTTTCCAACTGGATTCTAAGAAATTTAAGTAAATATTAATTTTTTAAACTTCCTTAAAACTGTTTTAAATAAGTATTACTTGTACTAAAGGTTAATAATTCAGTGAGGATAATTTAAATTGCTTATGAGAGGCGGCGCATCGTTGGATGCACTGAATGCAAATAATTTAAATTCTGTTTTGTATGTGAATTTTATTCAGAATATATGTTTTCAAAATTTAAGAGACTTTTTGAGCAATTGACTTAAAAGAAATGATACCAAAGAATATATAAAGTTATATATGAAAACTTGGTTGGTTAATGATAAGGCTGTTTATCATATTAATATTATTGAAATTGTTGTGATATTTTTGTGTCGCGAGAGTTTGTGATTACCCACAACTAGGGAAATATTTAGAGGCTTCGAAGTTGATAATTGCATGATTGGCATAGCATTTTTTATAACTGTTAATTAGTAGGAAACATGTCAGTGTTTGCAGGTAAGAAAAAGTGCGATCTAAAAGAGTTAGCTATTGAATTCGGCGCGAGCATAGAAGAGTCGGATAATATAGCCAAAATTATTAAAAAACTAGAAGAAGCGGAGGACTATGACGAAACTTTAGCACTAGCCCAACTAAAAATCTTAGAGAAAGATAGGGTTGAGAGAGAAAATGAAGAAAGGTTAGAACGAGAGCGGAATAAGGCCTTTGAGAGGGAAGAAAAGGCTAAGGCTTTGGAGCGGGAGCATGAATTGGCGAGAATTAGGTTAGAACGGGAACCAGATGAGTTTAGTTTAGCTTCTAGTCAAAATGAGAGAGAGCCGAAAATATCTTTAAAATCAGTCCTGCCCAAGTTCGACTCCGATAATTCCGAAATATCAATCTATCTCAATTTATTCGAAAAACAAGCGCAGAAAGCCCAAATCGAGAA
The DNA here is from genome assembly GCA_963932465.1 of Maratus speciosus. NCBI lineage: Eukaryota > Metazoa > Arthropoda > Arachnida > Araneae > Salticidae > Maratus > Maratus speciosus. Next base: position 274,526,043 of record OZ010798.1, read on the forward strand.
AAGTCGATGGGTTACGCATTTACTAGGTTTGTTGCCGACGGAACTGGGAGAGCTTGTCTTGAGAGAACCACCCGAATGTTCCGACGATTTTGATCATGTAAAAAAGATTTTACTAGAAAGGTTCCAACTTTCGGCAGAAGACTTTCGACTAAAATTTGTTACGACACAAAAGCCCGAAAACAAAACGTGGAAAGATTACGTATATGAGGCTTCCAATTACTTTGATCAATGGTTAAGCGGTTTAGGAGTGGGAAATTTCGACCAACTGAGAGAGCTAATAATTACAGATCAGTTTAAAAAAAGGGTTAATCCGGAAACGAAGCATCATTTCATTGATGTTTGGAGTACGATAATCACTCCATTTGATTTGGCGAAGAAATTAGATGCGTATGATTCGGCTAGGAAAACTATGAAACGGCTAGGGCCCTCGAAACTTCAAAACCTTTCCCAACCTCTAGAGCGAAATAAATTTGCGGAGCAATCAAAAACGGATAGTAGAACGGAAGAGAGTAGGACAAACTGGAGGGATAAAGACAACTCGAAAAACAGAAATGAAATATTCGATAAAAAGAAAGAGATTACATGTTTTTTGTGTAGGAAAACCGGCCATTACAAGTATTCTTGCCCGGAGCTAAAAAAGGCTGAAAAGACCGAAGCAGTTTACCATATCGCGGGCCTACAAGACTTAGAAAGTGCCTTTGAACCCTACGTCAGTCGCGGGTTAATTAATGGGAAAGAAATGACTATTCTACGCGATAGCGGAAGTAATTTGGACTTAATATCAGCTCACGATATAAATGAGGACCGATTTACTGGTGAAAGTGTATATGTTAAACAAGCATTAGATAATAAACTTCGGTGTTTACCTATTGTAGAAATAGAAATTAATCTGGGTACCGGGGATACTATAAGGACAAAGGCGGCCGCAGTAGATAAAGAAACGGACATGGTTCATTATTTGTTAGGGAACAAAACGCAGCAATTAATTGACAGGCGGAGACGATATCCGCGTTCAATCATCGCAGTTCGCACTGGGCCACGAGCTCACCCCGGAAACGCGAATACGAAAAGCGAAACTAAATCGCAGAGCTCGTCCATTCCCACTACCGTAACGGAGAGCGAAAATGAAAAACCAGCCGGTTCACCTAAGCCGATGGACCAGCCAATTCTCCGCGCCGAGGTAGAAAGAGGAATTTTTAAGTGCGACCCCCCGAGGTCAGGGAGTAACCCAGAGGAGGGAATCTTTGTCGAAGAGAAAAGGGGAATTTTTCTACCTGTAGTTGAGAGCGCACAGCCCGTACCGAATTTGAATCCCTTTAATGAACAGGTTTTGAACTTGGCTGAGAGTGGCGATTTAGCTGGAAGGGTGGGGAGAGTCGAGACTTTAAAATTCAACCCCCCGGACGCAGTCGGAGAAATAGGAGCCAGTTTAGTAACGGAGAAAAAGCAAGAGACTTTCCTACGCTTAAGCGAGACCGTACCGCGGGATGAAAACTTGACCCTAGGAAACAAAGAAAATGTGAGTGATGCGCAAGAGAATGTCAAGTTCGATTGTGTTAAGCAGAGAGCGGACGAGGTGAAATCACATTTTGAAATGAACGAGGGGTTAGGGATTAGGAAAATAAAAGATCCCAGGGAATCTGACCAAGAACCAATGGTAATCCCGTTGAAAGTCAAAGGAGATATGTTATCCTTATGTAAGGAGAGTGCAGGTAGACTTCTAAGTACGAAGAAAAAGTCAGGTTATAAATTCTTGAATCGTTATTGTTGGCCAAAAACCGTAAACGAAATTAAAAAGTTATACGAGAGATGGAAAAGTGATGAATGTTCGAAAGAGTTAAAATTCATACCTAAATTGGATTTAATTAGACGCATCAGGCAATTTCGGGAATTATTAGTGGAAACGGGGACTAAAACTCGTGAGGTTAAGAAGAAGAGGGGTGTCTTCCAGATTGATCCGGGAGAAAACTATTCGAGTACGCGCGACTTAGATTTAGGCGCTAGAAGGCAATACAATTCGAATTATGATTCTCCTAAGATATTTGGTTTGTTGTATTTAAACAACGTGAAAAGGGTTTCCGATTATTGGAGTAATCATATGGGACAGAGAGGAATTGTATTGAACCGCATCAGAGGAGTAAACATGAAGGTGAAACTATATAAGAGAAAATCAGCGCAGAGTACCAATAAATATTGGATAAGGTTGATCCGGAACAACGCCGTGAATAGTCCAAGATTGATCCACTGGTCATTGATGCGGCAACCTTATCATTATACAATCAGGCACCGCCCGGGAAAAGAGAGAGTGCACTAGTGCTTAAGTAGGGTTGAATAAATTTAGGGAAATTGTATATAATTCTCAAAAAAAAAAGTGCTTGCATCATAAGGTATAAATAATTTTCATTTTGTATATATTGTTGTAATACTCATAATAATGTTCTTGGAAAAGTGTGTAAATTTATGTGTGATTAGTACAAAAAATGAATGGTTAACCTCTGTGGTGAACGAATTTTGAGTGTAACACTGACTTCACTATAGATTTTCCAGCTACGTGAAAAATCTCTCTTGGAGGGGGGATTGCTGTAAGAACTTTACTAATTACCCCTAAAGACTATTTATTCACGAACTATTAATTCGGGAGAAGATCCCCCTAGGGTCTTCTGGACTTTCCCACGCTAAGAGGAATCTCATAAACTCATAGTTCATCTCTGAACAAAGGTATGGTGCCGTCGAGTCTGCAAATATGAATGGAACTGGCAGTACATTTTCGTTCCGGCGCTAACTTAACATTCCATTGAATTGCACAGAGAGCAGGTGTTTCAGCCGTCCAGTTAGTGAGCGGTGGCAACAGCTGAGGGGGAGAAAAGACGATTTCTCCTAGGGCGGCGAGCTTCAGCCTTCGAGAAATAGGCGGTGGCATCGGCTAAGAGGGAAAAAGCTAGTTTTCCCTAGGACCGGGAGTTTCAGCCTTGGAGAGAGGCGAGGTGGCAACGCGGGAGGAAGAGAGAAGCAGTTAGGAAGCGAGAGAGCGAGGACGCTGGCGAAGAGGTCTTGCTGGACCGAGTGGTGAATGAGCGAAGCGAAAAGATGAGATAGATGGTCATCCGACCAGTCTTTTCTCCGATTGAAACACTATATCTGTGGAAGCAGCCCGTTGATGGAACTTTTTATCCTGTAAAATTGACGAGAACCCAAACCAATATTGTTTAACTTGTAAATATTAATAATATAATCGAGACTAAATAAAGGACTTAGATTTTGATAACTTACGCTACCATAGACTCTTGTCCAGTGATATCTAAGTCCCTACAATGCTGTATCAAACTTATTGCAAATTCACGGCAAACAAGTAATCAAAAATACTGCAAACTTGCTGCAATGTAGTAATCTTTCCACTCCCCACTACAACTGTTACACTATAAATTTAACCCCTTCGGAGCGGTCCATAGACCAGATCAGGTCTATTGATGCGAAAACATCGTCAGAAAATGCATGCATCGTTTACATCACCATAAACAAGTTCAGGTAATATTTGCACTTTCCAATACGAGCCTTTTTTTTTTGGTATTTGATAAGTATAGCGTTTAGAAAAAGCGGTGCCAGCCGAATAAAATTTTTGATATTTCTGCGTATGTGCTGATTGTCTATTCCCTCAACAGAGGAATTTTTTGCTTTCGTCACTTTCGTGAATTAAAGACAGTCTTGCCATCAGTTTCACAACAAACTACTTATGCAAGTGGGGGATGATATACCTTGCAGGAAATTTGCGGCGAATTTCTCAATTCAAATTTGTCACGGCAAGATAATGCCAGAAAAAATCAAACTTGCTGCTAATGTTCATGCTATCTGGGAGACAGATGGGCGGACCAGACAACGATTATAGGTCCTACGTATTTATACAATTACGAACACACGCAAATATTCGAACGTTTAGCAATGTTCAAGTTTTTACAGTGCCCGCCCATTATTATAGCCACCCTGTATGTTGATATCGGAGAAATTCAAAATGCATTCACGCATAACAAATCTGTTACTTATAATTTTCATTGTTATCTATACGATACTCCAAACTTTAGATATAGAAGATATATTTATCTTTGTTGAAATTATCTTCATGCGATCCCTGTACCCTTCGTCAGCGAAAACAAACGTATCAGTGTTTCATTATTAACTCCATATTACATATTTTCCGTGCAGTGGTGAATAATAAAACTCGATATCAAAAGCTACTTGGAAAAATGATTTCTTTCTTTTTTATTTACGTTTAAAAACTGTTATTTTAGATTGAATAAACTGAGGCTATAAATCACTTCAATGTAAAACCTTCTAATTAAGCTCTTCAGGGGCAATTTTCCTTATGATTTATTCATTTTATATTAATAGAAATTCAAAAAGAAAAAAGCAAAATCACACAAAAGAAATTAATGTCCACATCTGCGGCCGCTGAGCTTTAATGGTAACTTATGACTGAAATGATTTCTCATAAAACAAAAAACTAACAGTAAATTTCTTTCTTACATTTCTACAGATTATTAACCCCTTCAGGTCACTCAGCTTACGATTTCCCCTCACTAATGTAAAGTCTATGGGCATTTGCTGCATTCGTATATTTAAAATATCTCTTCGGGAAATTAATATTTTTAACTTTTATTTTTTGTGTACGCTGACTTAATTTACAGGAAGCGTTAAAATCTTACTCACAGCTCGCCCGCTTTTAACACATAAAATATTAAATTCAGCATAGAATTTAGAAATATTTTGAAAACTAAGAAAAAAAAAAGAGGCATTTTCTAAGAAGAGTACACAGAAAAAAATATGTTTTAAATATGAATTTCCCGAGAAGATATTTTAAATAGACGAATGCATCAAAAGTCCATAGACTTAACATTATGGAGGAGAATTCCGAAGCTGACTGACCAGCCAACTTAAAGGGATTCTTCACTCACTTGAAAACATCCGCTCCGTAATGTTAAACCAATGGGGAGGTTGTTTTCGAATTTCTCGTTTAAATTTGAATATTTTTAAAGATTTTGTTTTTTCGACAGGATAGCTGAGCTCAATCTTTAATATGACTCTTTTTTACTTTTTCGATTTTGGTTGCAGATTTTTTTTAAAAAGGTACTTTCAGTTTCGAAACTTTTCAAGTGGGTAAAGAATCCCCTTAATCTACGATTTACGTTTCAACAGCCTGGGTCCAAACCGTAAACAAGATTGCTCAGTCTTCGACAGGGACCGATTTACAAATTTGGGAGCCCTGGGCACAGATGCTTACGGGGGCCCCTTGCACGGATACTTACAGGGGGATTGAGTAAAAAATAAAAATAAAAAAAGGTACTAACATAACCATTATTGACTTTAATAACTACTTTAAAATATCCATTAAAAAATCGAATATGATAATTATTAATTTACTTTAAAAAAATTATTTCACAATTATGAAATTTAAATGAGTAGACGTTTTATAATAATTTGTGTGGTGTCGATTATCTTTTCCTATACAAGTCTATATGTCTGGACTGATAAAGTATGCAACAACTAATAATAAATTTTCGACCACACCAAGCTACAATTTTATTAAATATTAGGGGGCTCTATTGCCTGCAAGCTACGCTCACCAACCTCCCAAATAATCGGACGAGAACAGGAACAGAATTAAATAAGAATTAAAAATCCAATATATTTTTAAAGTGATAGAGATAAAAGAAAATATTCACTATAATAAAGTAATTATGAATGGATGTTTCAGATAAAATATACAACGTTAAAAAAATACAATATGAACACAATAGAATGTAGAATGAAACGTAAAATTCCATTCGATATTAAAACTACATCAAATTTTGGACAATAATTGAATAAACATCATCAGCATTTGGGGGCCCTGGTCTTCGAGCCATTCCACGATTTGGCAAATCGGCCCTCAGTTGTACCGCGCACGATTTACGGAATATAAATACATGTGTAAGATACAACTGGTTTAATTTTGTGAACATTTGATAAGTAATTACACCCTATTGTAATAATTGTGGTATATATATCACAAAAAGTTTTATTAGTAATCCCATTAGCCTTTACTGTCGCACTAGCACCACATGCCCGTGATAATTACATTTGGCTGGACCATTGTACCAGAGGCCATGGCCGCAATATTTACATTTGGCCCGACCGATGTACTACGGGCCAGGCCCGTGATAATCAGTTTTGACCCGAATACAAGACCACGTGTCTCACACGTACTTGTAGGTTAAAGGGTTCATAAGTAATATATTTAACTAGAAAAATAGCCCGTCAAAAATGGCGGAAAATAACATATAAAAACCTATACAACACATGTGCAAGAATAGGAGTTTTTCTCGCTTGTTTCGCAATGATAGATGAAGATAACACATTTTAAAAACGAAACACACGTATGAAAAACTATGTAATAATGAATACATAAAAAATACAATTTAAGGATAAATTAAAATTTGGTCACAAAGCCTCAGGGTATACGATGTTTATTGTAAAATCTCTTTCATTATTTAAAAGCTGACCTTGCTCTTCAGTATTTTCGGCATAAATTTGTAACTGCCCTTCCTCTTTACATCTTGAAATAGTTACATTTAGTTGTCCATGAGGGAAAAAACTGGTTCTTTTAAGTACAGTCCAACTGCAAAAAATGTTTGTCTTGTGATTTATTTATCGTCATTGTAAATAACAGTGTAACTGGAAATTTCAATGATACCAATTCATTTCAAACGAAAAATACTATAAATTATTGAAAAAAAAGTATTTCCTTGGTAAAAAGTATTAAAATTACATTTATTTTGTTTTTAATTTTTAAGTCGTATAGTGCTTTATAAAAACTTTAATATTTAAACTTTTCATCCTCCCCCTTGCATATAGTACAAATTTATCAAATATTAACGATTTGTTCAAATAATCCAACAACGCTGACTGCCGAGAAACGATTTCACGCTTTTTTTTAAAAATATCTTTAGCTATACATCGGTGCTGCCAAAACATAAAATTCTTGTGTATGTTGTTGAGGGATTCTGTAGTGAATAAGTTAGTATCATTTTTTTTTTCTTTTTATTATTGACAGTAATTATAATTATGGATCGACCGAAACAGGTTTTTAAATTTCTGTAATCTTCCTATTTTCGGCCGATTACGAAAATGTCACAAAATTTAAAGTAATTAATACATACATAAATATATATAACTATTAATTAATTATACGTGTAATTATACGAGTGGCTCTAGTTGGCACTCTAATGCATCTGACCAAAATTTTTCATTTTCATATAAAATAAAATGCATTTCATCAACGACACTTTTTCTATTACACTTGAGTCTGCAGCTTTTAATGAGCACGTGAAAAGCGTCTTCAAAATTTAGTCCTATATACATTGCTTGCTTTATAATTTGCACTCACGTCTTGAGTCAGCAATGACTGATAATTATAAACAGTGAAGTTCATAGCATTAAATAAAGAGTGTCTCATTTGAGCCGATACAGCTCAAATCAAAGAGTAATGATGAAAATTTCTGAAGGCAGAAGCGAGTTTTTTTGGAATACAGATAATTTCGGCCCGGCCGAATTTACAGCAAACATTTTCGCCGAAAACTTTAGTAATGAATGGTGAAAATTTTTGAAGGCTGAAGCGAGATTTTTGGAAGACAGATAAATTCGGTCCGACCGAATGTATGGCAACATACTCGCCGAAACTCAGATTTTGGGTCAATGTCTTATTATTTTAGAATTCGCAACTTTTTTTTCTTTCTTCCGCCGAGTGAGACACTGAATACGGCAGCTGTCTTTAGCAGTTAAGGCTGTTTCTCAAATCCAAAGAGTCAACTTTCTGACATAAGTTTTAATTCCTGTTTGTTCGGAAACGCATGAAACTAGAAGGTGTTGTTATTCAGAAACTATGTCATCGAACAGTTTTTTTTTTTTCGTTTCCTTGTAAACGCAATAGATCTTTCAGAAAATACTGTCAAACTGGGTATTTTGAACTGAACTTCCGAACGAAAGAAGAAAATCCAGTCAGAAAGGAGATAAAATGCCGTGTCACGTGATCAAAATCGCTTATAACTCAATAGGTAATTTATTGATTCAAAAATGGAAAAAACAGAGTTCGATTCCAAATTGCTTCCATGGTCAGGCTTTCCAATTTTATATCTTTTCCTTAAAAAATGAATTTGTAAATGTGTCAAAACGTTTTGCGCTTGTTGAGCAGAGAAGTTGAAAACAGCCTTAAGGCTGTTCTCAAATCCAAAGGGTCAACTTTCTGACATAAGTTTTAATTCATTTTTGTTCGGAAGCGCATGAAACTAGAAGGTGTTGTTATTCAGAAACTATGTCATCGAACAGTTTTTTTTTTTTTTTCGTTTCCTTGTAAACGCAATAGATCTTTCAGAAAATACTGTCAAACTGGGTATTTTGAACTGAACTTCCGAACGAAAGAAGAAAATCCAGTCAGAAAGGAGATAAAATGCCGTGTCACGTGATCAAAATCGCTTATAACTCAATAGGTAATTTATTGATTCAAAAATGGAAAAAACAGAGTTCGATTCCAAATTGCTTCCATGGTCAGGCTTTCGAATTTTTTATCTTTTCCTTAAAAAATGAATTTGTAAATGTGTCAAAACGTTTTGCGCTTGTTAAGCAGAGAAGTTGAAAACAGCCTTAAGGCTGTTCTCAAATCCAAAGGGTCAACTTTCTGACATAGTTTTAATTCATTTTTGTTCGGAAACGCATGAAACTAGAATGTGTTGTTATTCAGAAACTATGTCATCGAACTGTTTTTTCTGTTTGCTTGTAAACGCAATAGATCTTTCATAAAATACTGTCAAAATTGGCATTTTGAACTGAACTTCCGAAAGAAAGAAGAAAATCCAGTCAATAAGGGGAGAAAAATGCCGTGTCACATGATCAAAATCGCTTATAACTCAATAGGTAATTTATTGATTAAAAAGTGGAAAAAACAGTTCGATTCCAAATTGCTTCCATGCTCAGGCTTTCCAATTTTATATCTTTCCGTTAAAAAATGAATTTGTAAATGTGTCAAAACGTTTTGCACAAGTTGAGCAGAGCAGTTGAGAACAGCCAAGTATTTCCTATTCAGAATGAAATGCAAACTATTCTTCAACTTCACATAGATAAGATAAAATTGAAGACGATAAATTCAGAAAGAAACAGGTATTCTGAATGAATACGTCTGTTTTCGCAATCGCGTGAAATACATTAACTTATCCTATCCTTGAGTGAAATGCAAAGAATGATTTAGCAGCTATCTTCTTTTCCCCCCTTTCCTTAAAGGTTTAAATACGCGCCCAAAGAAATTGTACACATATTTTCTTTAACAACAACAAGAAAACTTCTAAAAATAGGTATTTAAAATAGCTGGTGGGCATTCTTTCGAAAAGACAAAGTAGGAAACAAAAAAACATAAAAGATGGGAAAATAATTCTGTCAATAAAATGGTGATAAATTCTTATTACTAAGACACATCTTAACAGATATATATATAATAAAATATAGTTGTATGTAGGATTATTATTTTCTTTTCGTATAGTAGAAAATATTAACAAAATAAAAAAAATTAAACTAACAATATGACAAGAAGGTTTTCACTTTTCGGCAGTGTCGAGTCCGAAAATTCGGTTTAAAACGCCAACTTTGACAATATTTTCTAATAGATTTTTTGCGTTTACCAAAAGAAATGGAATACAGCATAAGAACATCGGCCAATTTTATGAGTTTCCGAATAAAAATGAATTCAGGAATGTATCAAAGAGCCTTTGAATTTAAAAGCAACCTTCAAACTTTAGTTGCATGATTTTCAGATGCTCAGAACATAAGCTGAACTTTGATTTAACAGCACACGGTAGTTTGGAAACAATTTTCAAGGGTCAACCCCCTCCGACCACCACTTCTTATACGCTTCCATTGCATCAGAAAAAGAAATGTTATTAATTTTCTTTGGAGATACTTAAATCTTTTTTTTTAAATGCACATATTTTTTTAAACAAGTTTATGTGACTGTCTTTACAGTGAAATTGTATCAAACTTTAAAATTTTCATTATGAGCAAAAACCCAATTTTGACATTATTTGGATTCTTTCATAAATGTTAAGAACTTGGTAAACCAGACAACAAATCGTTTCAAGCAGTTAAGGTTAATGCAGATGTAAAGTTTTGGACTCCTAATATTAAATCACCCCACCCCCACCCCTCCTTTTTTTAAGTTGCATAACAAGCTGCATTTTCTTCAGCACAAATCAAAAACTAATTAGCGAAATGAAATGAAAGTTAGGATTCAGGTATTTGACACTTCTGGAAATTGATTTCTGTTAAAATATTCATAAGTTAAAATGCAAATAAATTTCGAATATTAATTTCATAATATATATATATAAAACATGAAATTCTTTTCAAATAATATAATTTCAAATTAATATTTGAAAAAAAAATGAATTTCAACAGGATTTTTCTTTTTTAACAGAAGTCGATTTCTAGAAGCTTCAAATATGTGAATACAAAATTACAGCTCATTCCGTCAAGTAGTTTTTGAGTCATGTTAAAAAACTACAAGCATTGCAATCTGTTTTGCAACAATTAAAAATTAATTTAACATTAGGCTGACTGTTTTGTGTACCGATTATCTGCACAAAGGATGAAGGGTGAGGGATGTATCTGTCTAAGGATATTTAACCCGTATTAATGGCAAGGTTTGAAGAAAACCACAGAATACTCCGAACGGTTAGGGGCGATATGGGTTCAAACCTAGAATCTCTCTCTGCCGCTGGGAGTCAAATGTAACATTAGAAGATCTAAAGCTTAAACTTGCGTAATTTCTAAACTACTTGACAAACAATTGCTTATGAGTCGTAATTTTTCCAAAAGAGTGAAAATGTGTCCAAGACGGGACTTGAATGCAGAACCTTTTGGCTTTAATTACCAGTGCTCTTCCAATTGAGCTATTTGGACGACATCCCAGCCAACATACTATTCACTGGTATATTTGGTAAGGGCATCTGATTTCTAATTTTAAACAGCTCGGCAGAATAAATCACAGGTGAAAGACTTGGAATAAACTATGGATGCAAAGTTATACTTTTAATTATTTCAACACAATCAAACTGATTGGTAAATAAATCACACAAGTAGTAATTTTTTTAACTGAGTGCAAATGTGTCTAGGCTGGGACTCGAATCTAGACTGCACTTTCATCATCAGGCTTTAATTAGAAGTGCTCTTCCAATTGAGCTATCTGGACGACAACTCATCCAACACAATATTCGCTCAGAAACCATTTGGTAAGGCGATCTGGTCTGTTCAGGATTCGTCATGATATTTCCGAAAATATAAAAAATATCCGATATTTTCAAAATAGTCAACTTACTGCTGATAATGAATATTTTCAAGCATAATATAAATTAAAATCTAAAACATATTGCACTTAACAAAAAAACTTAAACTACTAGAATTTCATTTTTTTTTTTTTTTTTTTTTTTTTTTTTTTTACTTTTTTTTTTATGCTTGCAATATAGTTAATTATAATAATTAAGTAAAGCAATAAATTAAAATAATAAAAAGTAAGATAATTTTAAAAAGATTAAATTATTAAAAGAGGACAAGTAAATAATTTATACTGTTTAATTAAATATTAATATAAAATTAATTATAGATTCATTTTTCTTGAATTATAAATTGAAACTTTCCTCTTAAATGTAAAGTAAGGAAGTTTTATTTCAGGTTTAGCCAGTCTTAATAACCAAAAAAGCTTGATTAATACATAAATATATTTGGTAAAAATATTGTGATTACCAGTAATATCAGCAATATCTTTATTTTTTCAGAATTAAATTTATATTTCCTTCATGGAAAAGTTGGTTCAGTCATATTTCAAAAGTTTAGTAAAGTTTCAAAAGTTCAGTCATATTATCAAGAATTACGTACTAAAATACATACAAAATGATATAAAACTAAAAAATTCTGTAATTTTGTCCTTACATCTGAACTGAAAGTTTCATTGTTTACATCGTGATGATGTGTGGATTTTAGGCGTTTGCAGATTTTAGGATGGCAGATTTGAGGGAGTCTACTGTAAATCATGATATATATCAAGATACAGTTAGAGGATCTTTATAACGCAAACCTAAAAACACAAGGTTGTGCGTTATATAGAATTTTGTGTTATATGGACCATTAAATTCACCTTGTAAACACGGCCAAAAATGTCTGAAACATATCAAAATACATTAGAATATCTTTATACTGCATTCCTTGTTACCAAGAGTTATCCAAATTATAAATTTTTGCATAATATAGGTCAGACATTGTTAAATTTACTTTATAAACAGGATCTAAATATAACTGACACAACCATTCCTTATATTAGATATTTTCAAAAATGTTTATTGTAATAACATTTTTTTCAGTAAAAAGGTCTTAAATTAGAAGATAAAGTTGAACTAATGTATCAAATTTAGTCCTCTAGAGAGTAGCAATATTTTACAGTGTGAAAATGCAGTTGCTTTTTAACTGCAAAAATAATTGATTACATCTGAGAAGTTGTGCGTTATATGGAGAATTGTGTTATAAAGATCTTCTACTGTATACATCAACGAACCCTGAATCTGTTATTTTAAACAGTTTGACAGAATAAACTGCAGCAGGTAAAGGAACTCCTATAAACTGGATGCTTAGTTATATTTTATTTCAACACAATTAACTGATTGTTAAATAAATCATATGAGTATGATCCAATGATAAATCATACCAATACTAGTTGATTGTGTTGATATAATTAAAAGTGTAATTACACATGCATAGTTTATAGCAGAGTAAGGAAAATTTGTAATTGCAATTATATGCATTGTAATTACAATGTAATTGTATGTAATTAATAATAGTTGCAATTACATGGAATAAAAAATTCTTGCAGCACAGTAGTCGGAACCACGACCCATCCTATTATTTGATGAAATTTCTGTGCTTGAATGGGTATAAATATAATCAATTACATACAATTAAATTGTAATTACGTTGCAGATAATTGGAATTACAAATGTGAACTCTGGTTTATAGGAGTTCCTATAACTGCAGTTTATTCTCGGTCGCAGACGATTAGCCGAAAACCAAATAGCCGACAAGACATTTAGCAGACAGCACTTAGACGACAGGACGTTTAGCCGACAAGTACATTTAGTCGACACGTACATTTAGCAGACAGGACATGTAGCCGACAAGTACATTTAGCCGACAGGACAAGTAGCCGAAACGTACGTATAGCATACAGGACAATTTGCCGAAACGGACATTTAGCAGACAGACAATTGGACGACAGGCAATTGGCCGAACGTGACAATTAGCCGACAGGACATTTAGCCGACAGGACAATAAGTCGACAAGACAATTAGCCGACAAGACAATTAGCCGACATGACAATTAGCAGACAGGACAATTAGCCGACAAGACAATTAGCCGACAGGACATTTAGCCGACAGGACAATTAGCCGACAGGACATTTAGCAGACAAGACAATTAGCCGACAAGACAATTAGCCGACAGGACAATTAGCCGACAGGACATTTAGCCGACAAGACATTTAGCCGACAGGATGATTAGCCGACAAGACAAATTAAACGACAGGATATTTAGCTGAGAAAACGATTAGCCTAGTTAGGTTATGGTTAGGATACTTTTAGGTTACGGATAGATTATAATTAGTTTACGGTTACGTTAAACTTAGGTTACAGTTACGTTACGGTTAGGTTACAGTTAGATTACGGTTACGTCACAGTTATGTTACTTTCAGGTAACAATTAGGTTACGTTTAAGTTACAGATAGTTTAAGGTTATGTTACGGATAGGTTACAGTTAGATTACGGTTAAGTTACGGATAGGTTACAGTTAGATTACGGTTAAGTTACGGATAGGTTACAGTTAGATTACGTTTCTGCTACGATTAGGTTACGGATAGGATACAGTTACGTTACAGTTTGGTTACAAATAGGATTACGGATAGGTTACAGTTAGATTACGGTTAGGTTCCGTATAGGTTACAGTAGGTTACGGATAGGTTACAAATAGGTTACGGTTAGGTTACCGCCAAGCTACAGTTAGGATACGGTTGGGTTACATTTAGGTTACAGTTAGGTTATAGTTACATCACAGTTAGGATACGGTTAGGTTATAATTAGGTTACGGTTAGCGTACCGTCATGTTACGTTTATTTTACAGATAGATTACTGTTAGGTTACAGTTAGGTTATGGTTAGGTTATAAGTAGGTTACGGTTACGTTACGGTTAGGATGAAGTTAGATTACGGTTAAGTTACAGTTAGATTACGTTTCTGCTACGCTTAGGTTACGGATAGGATACAGTTACATTACAGTTTGGTTACAAATAGGATTACGGATAGGTTACAGTTAATTTACGGTTAGGTTCCGGATAGGTTACGGATAGATTACAATTAGGTTACGGTTAGGTTACCGCCAGGCTACAGTTAACTTACGGTTAGGTTACATTTAGGTTACAGTTAGGTTATAGTTACAACACAGTTAGGATACGGTTAGTTAATAATTCGGTTACGGTTAGCGCACCGTCATGTTACGTTTATTTTACAGATAGATTACTGTTAGGTTACAGTTATGTTATAGTTAGGTTATAAGTAGGTTACGGTTACGTTACAATTAGGTTACGGTTAGGTTACGGTTATGTTCCATTTCCGTTACAGATAGGTTACGGTTAGATTATGGATAAGTTACAGTAAGGTTACGGGGGTCTATGTCATTTAGCCGAAAGCCAAATAGCCAACAAGACATTTAGCAGACACCAATTAGCAGACAGGACGTTTAGCCGACAAGTACATTTAGCCGAAACGTACATTTACCCGACAGGTCAAATAGCCGACAGGACGTTTAGCCGACAAGACATTTAGCCGACAGGACAATTAGCTGACATGATATTTAGCAGACATTTAGTCGACATGACAATTAGCCGACAGGTCAAATAGCCGACAGGTCAAATAACCGACAGGACATTTAGACGACAGGTCAAATAGCCGACCTGACAATTACCCGACAGGATAATTAGGAGACATGAAAATTAGCCGACAGGTCAAATAGCCGACATGATATTTATCCAAAACATACATTTTGCCGAAAGAATTTAGAAGACTCATTGATATGGGTCGGTGATATACCAACAATGTCAACCTCAATAACTCGTCACCATCATAATTCAACTTTTTAGCTCACAGGCTATCAAAGTCAGAGAGCTGATGTGCCCGCCGTTCTGTATGTATGTAAGTATGTACGTACATATTCATGTAACGAGGTAACTCTTGATAGAAACATCCGATTTGCTTCAATTTTTTTTTCTAGGTTCATTCTGGAAAGGTGCTTTCCTGATTAGTTTTGGGGGTTCATTGGTTAAAGATAAAGGGGGAAAATGGGGCTAGTCCCTCCCCTTAATTTAGATAAATGGGTTTTTCATGCAGAATTATTCGATTTGCTCTAAATCTGATATACCGGTTTATTATGTTAAGGAGCTTCCCTGATTAGATTTGGAAGTTCATTAGTTAAGTATAAAGTGGAAAAGAGGGCTACCCCCCCTTAATTTAGATAAATGTTTTTTCATTCAAAATTATTCGATTTGCTCCAAATTCGGTATACCGGTTTATTATGTTAAGGAGCTTCCCTGATTAGATTTGGAGGTTCATTAGTTAAGAATAAAGGGGGGATAGGGGAGCTAACCCCCCCCCTTAATTTATATAAATGGGTTTTTCATGCAGACTTATTCGATTTGCTCCAAATTTGCTATACCGGTTTATCATGTTAAGGAGCTGCCTTGATTAGATTTGGATGTTCATTAGTTAAGAATAAAGGGGGGAAAGGAGGCTACCCCCTATTAATTTAGATAAATGGGTTTTTCATGCAGAATTATTCGATTTGCTCCAAATTTGGTATACCGGTTTACTATGTTAAGGAGCTGCCTTGATTAGATTTGGAGGTTCATTAGTTAAGAATAAAGGGGGATAGGGGGCAACCCCACTCCTTAATTTATCGGACACTTGTGGTACGAATATCATAGAAGTTTGTTTTTAGGCTAATTGAAGGGTGTAGAGTTTATTTATGCTGTCAGAATTGTGTACTGCTATTGAAAAAAAACAAAGTTATGGTTCGTTTTAAGATTTAGATGGCCCCCTAAGCAAATTTTATATACATCATTTAAAAGTAGACTTTATTACCAATCGTTTGGTACCAGTAACTTTCTTCTACGATAATTTTTTCAGAGTTAGTAGGGGTGTTTAATTTTTTTTTTTTTTTTTTCCCACGACTGTACACTTTAGGTTTTTCGGATTGTGCTTTATATCTTTCGGTCGGAGTCGGTGTGATCTGGTTTTTAACAAGGAAGTCCTGAATATTTTTTAAATTAAAAATTATAGATTTGACTATTAATGGTGGCTCATAGTAATACCCATGTGTTCATTTCTGTACTTAAGGGATAAAATTATACAACACTTTATTATAAAAGTGTTAAAATATGGAGCAATTTCTTTTACTTTGGGGTTTGATGGAAGTCTGTCGTTTTTGTGTTGAAGAAATTGTTTTGTTGGGTGCTCGCAGACTCCATTCCTAGGCGTTGAAATTTATTTAGAGTGTACCATATATAATATAGTTTAATAAAGCAAATAATTAAATAATTTGATAACATTGCAATGATTGCAGTAAATATAATGTGACACTAATAATCCAAAAAAGTAAAAAAGTCGGATAATTAAGAACTTGAATTATACTCGCCCCTCCTCCACCCCTAAAAAAAATTATCTTAAAAAACTCTATACACCTGAATTTCTAGCCATCAGGGGCAAGTTGTACACAGCTGAGAAGCAATTGATAAAAGAAAATTTCTCTCATGTATTTTTAAAATTAGGCAAAGTACGATATATATCTCACCTTAAGAAAGTTCGAATAGGAAATGTTTTGGATAATTATTAATTTCTATGCATAAATCATTTGTTTAATGCATTTGTTTTTATTGTAATCAAATCTGATAAATTATCATAGCGTTTGAGCATTTTTTAAATTTTTGTTTGAGTCTGACAATTGATGAAAATTTTCCGAAAAATCAAATTCCTTGGGGGGGGGGGGGGGGTATTGCCCCCCTCAAATGGCGGCCCTGTTTCCAAAACTTTCTAAAATATTCATGGAGACATTTTTATGCATAAAAACATTAAAATAAAATCCTTTATATCTAACTTCCTTTTATCAGTAATTTATTTATTATTTTATTTATTTTTGACTAGATAATGGTAAATTTAAGAGCTGTTTATTTTTATTCCACCCTAACATTATTTATTCCAGACAGTGTTGCGCCAACATATGCGTATATGGCGGAAGCATGATGCAACAGTTGAAAGGAGAAATCAATCATCATGTTTGGACATTTCTTTATTCATTTCATTTTCTTCGGTTATTAACGAAAAAGAGCTATTATTTGATACCAATTTAGCCGTGCTAATAAATCTATTTTATACAAATAAAGCATATTATGGCATTAAACTGGATTATTCCTAATTTTCTCTTATTGATCAAGTTGAATTTAGACACATTTTTTTCGTGAGGGATTTCTGTGATCTCCGGGATGGGGGTGGGGTTGGAATTTGCACTTTTTGACCATTGAAAACACAAAATCTCAAATCTTCCATGGGGACATTTATTCTCTGGGGAGAATGTCTCCCCCGGGTCACCCCACGAATTCAACACTGTTAATGATTAAAAAAAATATATTAGGACTGTTTCTCTTTCTGATTTAATTAAGAAATTTAAACATTTAAACACGGAATGTAACAAATTATTTTGGAGAAACAATTATTTGTATAATGAATGCCATTGTTGGATCATATACACCTACGTTTACAAATGAACTGAAAATTTAATACAATAATATTAAACTAGAGAACAGGGATTCTGTTTTTTCAGAATTTAGTGTCGCCACCGGCATTTCCATTGCTTCATTTTCTTCTGATGGACTGATGGCTTCTATTATTATGAAACAGCCATTATAAATGAAGTGTTAGGTGAAGATGAAAGAGCAGCCGTAAAAGTTTGAACTCTGATTTTCTGGTCGGAATGGGGGGGGTGGGGGGTGGCTATATATATATATATATTTTTTTTTTTTTTTTTTGACAACTGCTTTTTCATCTTCCCCTAACACTTCATTTATAATGGCTGTTTCATAATAATAGAAGCCACCAGTCCATCAGAAGAAAATAACTCGGTTAAGCGGGACTCTACTGCAGTACAAAACATATTTCAATTTTAAGACTTAAAGCACACGTTTTATTTTATGTAAAATGACGTCATTCGCATCCGCTTAAGAATTCCACATTTACGATCTACTCTTAAACATCTGCAGTAAAGCATGCATAGCACATCACTATCGCGAAATAATGCACAAATGCAAAAAAATATTCCGTCTTTTAAGAAAAAAAAAAGGCGATCTAATGATTCATAGATACTTACAATTAAATATAGTATATAATATCTCCATTCTTTTAACAGAAATCATTCGTTTATATTTTTTTTTTTCAAAATAACACGTATTTTAATTACATTTTCTTTCGGTTGTTGCGAGAAAATGGCAACAAAAATATATAATTGCAATTTTAAAACTATTCTTCCTTTACTTTCTACAGAAATCGAGTTCTTCCGTTGCCGATATTAAGCAAATGGCTCTAAAAACTACAAAAAAATTAATATTCCAAAAATAAATGGAGATACAGTTTTCAAACAAAATGCATTTAAAAGAACTTTTTTTCTCCAATACGACGGTATAAAAATTGAAAATGTGCGATGCTTAGAAGTTAAAAAAATTTCTAAACAGTATTTAATCGTAATGCTTTGTTTTACGGCTAGCCTCTGTAAGGTAACGTTATTTTTTGGACATAAAATAAGCTGGGAGAAAGAAATAGCATACCGTACCGGAGGCTAATAACATTTTGTTTTAAACGTGATATATAATTTTAATTGTTTCACCAATTTTCAAGTTTATTGAGAACTTTTTACGTTTCATCCTCATTCCTCTGTTTGTATTAACTCAATTTTTCAATAACGGTTTCTTTGTAATCAATAATACTCTAAAGTTAAAATATATATGTTGAGAAAATTAAAAATATTTTTTTTCAAATAATTCTAATTTAATTTGATATTCAAAATTTAAGAAAAGCATTTATCGAATTAGATATATATGGTAAGCATATAGAATTTTTCTTTAAATTTGAAGCTAGGTCCTCCTTTATATTAATAAAATTGGTTCTTATTTAATATTATTTTTTCCATTCTTGTTAATAAAGTTTGCATTTGTAGTCGTAGAATGTATCCAGCCTCAGCTAGGGATCTAACGAATTTCGGACGATTTTCAGTATTAAGCAGAATATTGTAGATATTTAGAGGAATAAAATCAGGGTAATACATTTTAGGTAGATTTCGTAATAAGAAATACTACATATTACGTTTTTCCAACATTTTGCAGATCTACGCCGATCATGAAACCATAGAACACCAAACCACCCCCAGTTCAAAACTTTATCTAACTATCTATCCATATATATCACTTTTTTATGGACACGATAACTTCCATAATTCTGCACAAACCTCTTCCAAACTGATCAAGGCCATACCATACAATCAAGGGGCAGAAAATCTCGGTAAAGTTCGTTAATGGGCAAAATCGACCCAAGGGGATGGAAATAGGGAAGGATTTTGTGAAAACAGAAAAAAAAAAACTTCTTAATTATAATGCATATCAAATCAGTTTAAAGTTATTATTACTTCTAGGAAAAGGTAAAAAAAAAAAAAAATATGTATAACAGGTTTTTGATATCATTAAAAATGGGATCAAGGGGCAATAAAAATAGAGTTTTAAGAAGAAAAAAATTCATAACTTCGTCAATTCACAAGATATAAAATCCACTTAAATTTATTATAAATCTTCTTAATCCTACCTACAACTTTTATATTGACAAGTTTTTGATAAAACCAACTCTTACACAAAAAAGGGGTTCAATAAAAAAATATCGTATTAAGGCTGTTCTCAAATACATAGGGGCAACTTTATGACATAAGTTGGAATTCCTTTTTGTTCGGAAACGCATGAAATTGGAAGGTGTTGTTATACGGAAACTATGTAATTGAAAGACGTTTTCCGTTTTTTTTGTAAACACAATAGATGTTTCAGAAAATATTGTCACAGTTTGAACCAAATTTCCCAACAAAAGGGAAAAAATACTGAACGAAGGGAGAAAAATCCCTTGTAGTAGGTCTGCCAATTTTATACAATTACGTTAAAAAATCTGTACGTCATTGTGTCAGAAAATATCAACCTTGTTGAACAGTGTAGTTGAGAACACAGCCTTAACATGATTCTGATAAAACCAGTTCAGAAAAATAAAATTAAAAACTCGTCAAAAGCGACCAGAAAAAATTGTCAAACTGTGTTTATCTCTAATCTTGATTTAGCCTTTTTGGTGAAATTAGTACTTAACTTCGAAATCTACCTATGCCTGCAGGCCAAGCCGGGAGTGATTTTTTTCTCTTTCTTTTCTTTTTTTTTTGAAATGATTTTCTCAAATCCAAATTGGCTATTTTCTAACGCATTCATATAGAACCATTTTTATTTCTTACAAGCATAAAATGAACAGCTATTTTCATTCAGATACTAAACAATCAAATTCAATTTTTTAGTGTCAGACTATTTTAAGAATCCATAATCTGCCTGTTTGTCATACAGTTTTATAATGAGGCTCCTAAAACTTCGCTTATCGGTGAGAATTTTAACTATTTTTTTTTCATTTTGCACAAAACTATCATTATTTGATAAATTTTATAGTACAAATAATGTTTGTTGAATTTTCATGATTTTTTTGAAAAATAAACGGATATGGGCAATTGCCATTTAAAAAAAAATATTTTATGAACTTAGATAAGGATTACTACTGCAATTTGTCTGTGTAGAAAAATGTAAATCACATAAACAAGGTTTTTTAACAAATAATAATCTCTTTGTGATGTTTCAACATATTATATTAAACGTATAAAACAGTTAGACATATGAATAACGAAATCTATATCGAATTAAAAATAAAAAACAAACTGTGCGGTATGAATTTTTTGCTTGCTTTTTCTAGTTCCCTACGATACAACCAAATTTTATACAATGCAATTTTATATCACACTAGCTGACCCACCCGGCGTTGCCCTGGCCCATCATAATAACCTTAAATAAAACTCAAGTTTGTATGATTTTATATTCTTTGAAAATCTTTTAAATGAACCTAGTTTCGGTTGTTCCATTGCATTCCACAGCGTCTCGTGTGTTTCCAACAAACGTCTTTCCGAACGAACCTGTAATCTGGGTCCCCGCTACCTAACGCAGCATGTGCCGGAAGTGCTCCGCACGTATCGTAGACAATCGAAAACCAAGTCTAGTGAGCCAAACTTCGTAGTAATCAAGCCCATAGAACCGGAAAAACGAATGCATCATTAATGTTCGAAAATGTCGTTAACTGAAGAATTTAACAATCAAGGAAGAGATTTAGACTATGTACCAAACCTCATTGCATAAGATTTACTGCAATATCCCAAAATTAAAATTTGGAAGGCATACACACTTGATGTAAAGAAATTTTTGGTGCTCCGCACGTATCGTAGACAATCGAAAACCAAGTCTAGTGAGCCAAACTTCGTAGTAATCAAGCCCATAGAACCGGAAAAACGAATGCATCATTAATGTTCGAAAATGTCGTTAACTGAAGAATTTAACAATCAAGGAAGAGATTTAGACTATGTACCAAACCTCATTGCATAAGATTTACTGCAATATCCCAAAATTAAAATTTGGAAGGCATACACACTTGATGTAAAGAAATTTTTGTCTAATAATAAGCTAGAAGTAGCTCGGAGTCGTTCGGTAGCTTCATCGCCCCGATCCCAACCCTTCCCGCTTTTCGGTGTCTTTAATTTGTGTAATTTCCCTTTTAAATTTGTCCGGTTTCAATTTTTGAATTTTTTTTTTTTTCCATTCTGACTTCCGCAAAAGAGTGGGACTAGAGTAGATGAATAAAAGGCTGCGGACGAAGATGGGCCGCTCGCCGCGGCGGTTGACCCACCCTACGTTACTAAGATAAACTTTCATAATCACAGAAAGTAGTATTTTCACAGAAAGTAACTGAATTGTAATCTAAGTTAAATAAACCAATTCCCGTTGAAATTGGGCCTTTATAACCCGACGAAACAATTTATCATTACGCGGTTGCCTCCCTCCTCCTCTATAAATTTCACGGTCTACTTTTAAAATTAACACGCTGTTATTTAATAAACGGATGTTTACTGATTTGCAAAATTTTAGCGTAAAACAGCTACACAACAGTAGTTATTATTTGTATTGCAGATGCGCAACAGAAGAAAAGATTGCCATATTATATGAAAAATGTATCTCTGATTTTTTTTTTCATTATTTTTCCTGTGTAATAAACTTTTCAGAGAATCATATATAATTTTTTCGAAGCAAAATAAAAAATCGCGCATTTAAGGGTTAACGTAACGCGATTTTTATTTTTAATTTACGGATGTAGTGAGTAAACGTAAGTTGATGCCAAAAAAGGAGATTAATATTCAAAAAAGGTGGTAGCTTGGGTATAAAGAAGGACCGGGCCCAGGGTATTAACTGGAATGTAGTTGGGCAAAGGAAAAAATTTTAATAGTTTTAAAGTAGCTGTAGGACGCAAGAACTATGAAGTAGAAAATTGTAATAGAGTAAGATCGTTTTTAAAGAAGCTACAACAAAGGCCCCAAGAAGGAGATTAATATTCAAAATTGGTGGTAGCTGAAGTGAGAAATTTTTTTGTCGTTCATGGAGTTGGTAGAAGACTTAAGAAGTTGTTAGAAAAAAAAGCTAATGAATCGGGTCATTTTTAAGGGAGCTACAATAAAGGGCTCAAAAAAGGCCAACTGATAGTTAAGAGCAGGGCCCTAACATGAAAATATGTTAAAAGGTCTTAGATCTTCAATTATTCGAAATTAACCATAGAGTTGTGAATTAGTATTTCTTAGAATAATAATTTAAAGAAATGCGCCAAAAATTGGGCAAATGCTGTCCTAGGACTGGATAGCTGATTGTCCTAGGGCCCAAATAAAATATGAGGGTGTTGGTCCTGGGAAAAAGAGTCCAATACTCAATTTTAAAATTATGCACTGAGAAGGTGAGAAAATTAGAGGGTGAAAAATGCATGGCGCACAAAAAATTCAAGAGAACTACGGAACCCTAGGGGGGAGAATGGAGCAAGGGTCTTAACTGGGATGTAGAAATGGGAGAATAACTAAATGAAAAAAGGATACCTAAATGAAGATCGGATTAAAAGGAAGCAATTTATTAACAATTTAGGGCGCAAAAACTTCAAGGGGTGCTGTACCGGGTCCCAGGCTGCAGGGTCTTAACTGGAATGTAGAAATGAGGGAATAACTAAATGGAGAATTGGCCCCAAGTACGAAGAAGATCGGATATAAAGGGGGTAAGTTATTAACAATTTAGAGCATAAAAACTGAAAGAGGCACAGGGGCCCCGACCCTTAAATAAACTGTCAAGTGCGAGCATTACTCGCGCACAGAGGGATCCATAGAATAAATATATGAATTTGTAATTGTATTATAAAAAAAAAAAAAATATCGTTGCTAAAAGAGTACTAAGACTTTGTAAAAAACTATACAACGTAGGGTTGAGTATAACTGTATATATTAGAAAAGTGTAAATGGGTATACCATGAAAGTTCAAAGAGATATGGAACCTAAATAATATCAAACATAGCTGTTCGTATAACTCTTTCTTTAATATTATTTTAATCTGTTTATGATGAACTTAATTCGGTACTGACAATAAACGCAGTGCATAGTTAAACTTCATTTGGCATTTCATGAAACTAAATTCAGCGTAGTAATAACCTTTATTTCTACAGTGTAGCTAAAACAAAACCTTTGTTCAAAGTTTAAATTTGGCATAAAGTTTAAATTTGGCTAAGCGCGCTTCGAATTGAGGTCTCAAAGTTGCAACGCCGCCTTGGTCAGTGCCGCGTTTTTCCAGATAGGTGTTTAATTAACTTTTAAAGTCACTCGAGGCGCATTGAGAGATACAATCAATGCAAACTATCGTGAATCCCACAGTATTTATGCGATTCATTCTAATTAAATCTTTCGAGGGCGATGCCCTTAAAAAACGGACACCTAATTTTTATTTCAAAACAAACAAACGGCACCAAGAATATTTAATTAAAATTTCCCTTTTATCATGTACGTGAAAATAAGCAAGTTCGCATTTTCTAATAAATTCATTTATAAATTCTGGTGTCAGTTCATTATTTCATACGTTTATAAATAGAATTACTCCGTGCCGGAAAGGATTAAGTGGTCGCAGGACTCTTAAAGCTTCAAAATTTAAGAAATTTTAATTTTTTTAGATGTTAAACTCCCATCTTTTCTGAATATTTTGATATAATTGTTTCCTTGAAATTCCCATTAGAACAAAAGTTTCGGCTTTTAGAATTATACCCGCTCAATAGCTGAAGCGGCGTTTCCGAAACTTTAAAGTCATTATTTTCCAAATGGCGTTTTTTGGGCATAACGCTCAGGATACCTCAAAAACTTCTAAATATTTTTTCATGAAATTTTCAAAACATATAATTCATGTTAGTCTATATAAACTGAACCTAAAATTTACTTTTTATTGTTCAAAAAAATATTTTTTAGGTGATTTTACTGTTGAAATTTTCAAAATTTTGTATTAGCTA
Source organism: Maratus speciosus (assembly GCA_963932465.1). NCBI lineage: Eukaryota > Metazoa > Arthropoda > Arachnida > Araneae > Salticidae > Maratus > Maratus speciosus. Next base: position 274,550,878 of record OZ010798.1, read on the forward strand.
AATACAACATTGCATTAAAAATATAAAAAGGCTTTAAATATAAATTTATTTAAGTTCAGGGAAATTATTACAATCTGAAGTATAAGTAAGCACCAAAATTTTCATTCTAGTTGCAATATTTATTTTGTAATCCTGCGCGTAAACTGTTATGCCAATTTTTTGTTCGGCAAATGTCTAACAGTTTCGAGCCCCCTATAAATACTAATTCTGTATCTTGCAATTTTTTAAATACATGAAACGAAAGAACATACTTATATCTTTCATTCCAATTAAAATTGTGTTTTAAAATCATATACATTTTACGACATTAAATGTTGAAAATGGTCTTTTTTTTCCCCTTTTTAGAGTCCCGAGACCCCTTAAATTAGTATGTTTTTAACAATTTGACGTTTATTGCTTTTATACTGTTACTGGACATTACATTACACATATATATCATTAAAAGTTAACTAGGCATAGAGTACGCCGCCCCTGTCCTTGTGTATGTCTAAACTGACCGTACCTTTAAGGGTTAATATCTCGGCTAATTACTGATGATTTTTTTCTAAAATCATTATAAACAATGCTTTTATTCTTCTGCAACGATAGGTATATTCAGCGATGCTCAACAATTTTTCTGAATGCCCGTAAATCGAAATTTGTGTATAACAGAAAAACGCTAATTACTCAAAAACTATGGGACCTAGGGTAATCGCTATAATTTTCCGGCAAGGTTTATATTAATGCCTACTACCTCTAATTTTTTCATAATTTTAGTTTCAGTAGATTCGGAATTAGATGGGGGGGGGGGGGACATATTTTTGCGCTACATTTTCAACAATATCTTTGAAAATATAATACCTAAAATTAAAAGGAATGTATTTTTGAGTTCAGCGTTACAAAAGCTTTCACAGGATACCCCACATGATATACAATGAAAATATTTTTTTTTCAAGTAGCATAATTAGCCCCTCTACTTTTTTACTAAATATATTTATGAATGTTTATTAATATGAAAATATGTGGGTCAATTGTCTTTATTATTTCCCCGAATTTGAACTTTTCACGTTCCATAGTTTACGAGTAAAATGGCTGTGACAGACAGACACAAGAGTGATCTTATAATGGTTTCCGTTTTTACTTTTTAAGTACGGAACCCTAAAAAAGAAAAATCTGATTGTCAGGTGCATCAGGACATGTCTTGGACTGTTCTCACCTAAATGTTCAGATTTCTACGTGCGGTAGATTTTGCTAGTCATCAAACGCAGACACACAGACACTCACATACACACAGACAGAAACTTTCTTTTATTGGTATACGTTTTATTCAATTTTCCTCGCTAAAAACTGGGTTGTCGTTAAATGCGATCTCGCTGAAAACTTATTCTACAGTTAAATACAAACACACTTTTAGTAACTGACGAGTTGAGTTATTGAGGTATTAATGCTTATGTATAAAATATTAATGATGATTGAGTAAAAGCACTGATTTATGAAATTGATGAGCTATCGATATTATAGTGCCCCATATCAGTAACAAATAAATACTACTTCTTTCAGCAAAAACAAAGGTTTATTAAGGCTGGCGAATCACTGATCTTTTAATATATTAATTAAATAAATTCGATGCGCAAAAAGACGAATTTGTGAGAATGTCAAGTTATCAAGATTGGATATATATAATTCATTAATGACATTCGACTTAATAAAATCACAGATGATTAAGGATGACGACTTTTCGAGGTTTTTTGGAAATCATACAAAATTTATATCAAACTGATTAAAATATAAATTTAAAGAGATGGCGAAGTAACTAGGTTTTTGCGTTTAGAGAGATCGTTTGGGGATAACTTGTTATTTTAATTTTATTGCGGATGTAAAGAAAATTAATTATATTCTATTGCATAGAAGCACTGCTTTATGAGGATACAGAGTTATCAAGGTTTTAACCACAATGACCAATGATAATTGTTTGAATAAAAACATAGATTTATAAGCTTGAGGATTCATCAAGGTTTAACCGTATAACTTGTATTCGATAGAAAATAAAACGGATTAATGAATCTTCAGGTTATCCAGTTTTTAGAACAAAGGTATAAATAATAATATTAACTAAATACACTTATTTATGAGGATGTCGAGTTATCGAGGCTTTAACATATAAGCGTAATAATAATAACATTTTATTAAACTAGCTGGCTTCGCACTCTAGCGCGCTCATAATTACATCGGGACTCTAATTTATGCTAACATCGAATAAAACGAATGTCGAATCCGTATGAAAATTTTCGTTAGGTGCAGTAGCGTAGCTACGTTGTTTGCCGCCCGGGATTTCATCCGTTTATTAAATAATATTGCGTTAATTTTAAAAGTAGTCCGTGAAATTTACAGAGGGGGTGGGGGGCAACCTTCCACCGCTTAGGGGTGTATTCTTTCCTCGGGTTCTAGTGGGCCGATTTCAACGGTAATTGGTTCATTTAAGTTAGATTACAATTCAGCTACTTTCTGTATTATGAAAGTTTATCTTAGACTTCAGTTACCAACATTTTCGAACATTAATGATGCATTCGTTTTTCGGGATCTATGGGCTTGATTACAACGAAGTTTGGCTCACTCGACTTGGTTTTCGATTATCTGCGGCACGTGCGGAGCACTTCCGGTACATACTGCTTTAGGTAGCGGGGGCCCATTTCACAGGTTCGTTCGGAAAGAGATTTGTTGGGAACACACGAGAAGCTGTGGAAGGTAATGGGACTTCCGAAACTAGGTTCATTTAAAAGATTTTCAAAGGATATAAAATCATACAAACTTGAGTTTTATTTAAGGTTATTATGATGGGCCTGGACAACGCCGGGTGGGTCAGCTAGTGTGATATAAAATTACACTGTATAAATACAGGGTTCCGGAGCCCAGTGCAATAGCGCTTCCGAAAAACCGAAGCTTAAATTACCTTTTCCTTTCCTTCCCATCTCCAAGCTTTTGCATTCTTTTTAACAAAACACTTATATGTGACGTAATGTGTCACACACGTAGGAGATGGAGATAAAACGGTCTCAATTTTTGTATCAGTTTTTAGGCTTAGACTGACTCGAGCTCAATCTGTATTACATTTAAAATTTTATTTATTCATGTATTGAAAAAAAAAATCCTCTTTTAAAATTACGTATTATATTCCACTTCAAATCATTTTAATGCTATTATGATCAGAATGAAGGGGAAACAGAAATCGCGTTTTACTATTTCAAATTTATATCGGCGACGTGTTAATACGGCACCACTCAAGAGACTGAACAATAAATTTGCTTTCAGTTCGATTTTCTTTTGTGACAGTAGGATAATTTTTTATTGGCTGGGTTTTCTTTTTATTATTTCGATATCTAACCTGAAAAGAATATTTTCTGTTTTATCCAACAAGTATCAGCTTGATGTTTGTTTGTTCGAAGTTTTTGTCTTCTATTGCGTACGAGTATAAAAATCACGTTAGTGATTTTTCTATTTATTTTGTATCATGAACGGTAACCACGCTAAGGCTCTCTGCACCTATACGAAGTCACTTTCCTTTGTAAATAGATATAATTACCATGTATTGTTATTCTGATAGAAAGCAATCGAGCAGTGTTTCCCCCTTTTCTATAAAAGCATAGATTCTTTCCGATAACTTTGTCAAATTTTTAATTTTATCTGATTTTCAGGGACTCACCGCAAAAGATTGTTATGCGGAAGGAAATGATTATAGTTTAAGATATGCACATTTTTCAGGAAATTGTAAAACATTGTTCCATTCTTCAGCATATAAATATTCATTTCTGTAAATTTCATTCATTTTTTCTTAAAAATGCATAGCTGCGAACTATCCCTTTTCTGTGTTAACACCATTTCCTAATCATAATCGTTATCCTATTTAATCGCAGAATTCTGCAATTAATTAACATAAAAAATAGTCACGGATTTTTACTATTCAGAAGAAGTGATAACTAAAAAGTGGAATAGTTAACAGCTAAGTACATGCTGATAGATATATTTAAAATTTTTATTTTGCTAAAGAAAAAAAAATGCTTTAAATTTTGCAATTAATGTACCAAATATAAATATGCAGATTACAGGGGCAGGGGGGGAGGGGTGGAACGGTACAGTTGTTGTACCGGTAGCGCTGATTAGGGCTCCGGAACTTTTTTTGTTAGAATTTAAGCCCTGGGCGCAGTAATCTAATTGTAACGTAACCTTAATCTAACTGTACCATAAACATTACCTAACTGTACCCTAGCTGTAACGTGTTACCTAACCGTAACCTAACGGTAACCTAACAGTAACATACCTTCAACCTAACTATAAACAAATTATCACCTAACCGTAACCTAACTGTAACCTAATTGCAACCTAAGATTAATCTAATTATAACATAACCGTAACCTAACTGTAACGTAACTATAAACTATCGGTAACTTAACCGTAACATAAACTAATTATAAGCTAAATGTAACGTGACTGTAACCTACCTGTAACCTATCCATTACCCAACCGTAAACTATCTGTAACGGAAATGGAACATAGCCGTAACCTATTTTTAACGGAAATGGAATATAAACGTAACCTAACCATAATCTATCTGTAACGGAAATGGAACATAACTGTAACCTAACCGTAACCTAATTATAACCTAACCGTAACGTAACCGTAACCTACTTATAACCTAACCCTAACCTAACTGTAACATAACTGTAAACTAACCGTAATCTATCTGTAAAATAAACGCATCATGACGGTACGCTAACCGTAAACTAATTATAACCTAACCGTATCCTAACTGTGATTTAACTATAACCTAACTGTAACTTAACTGTAGCCTGGCGGTAACCTAACCGTAACCTAAAAGTAACGTACTGTAACCTATCCGTAACCTAACCGTAATCTAACTGTAACCTATCCGTAATCTTAATTGTAACCAAACTGTAACGTAACTGTATCCTATCTGTAACCTATCCGTAACTTAACCCTAATCTAACTGTAACCTATCCGTAACCTAACCTTAACCTATTTGTAACTTAAACGTAACCTAATTGTTACCTAAATTTAATCTAACTGTGACGTAACCGTAATCTAACTGTAACCTAACTGTAGCCTGGCGGTAACCTAACCGTAACCTAATTGGGACCTATCCGTAACGTACTGTAACCTAACCGTAATCTAACTGTAACCTATCCATAATCTTAATTGTAACTAAACTGTAACGTAACTGTATCCTAATCGTAATCTAACTGTAACCTACCCGTAACTTATCCCTAATCTAACTGTAACCTATGCGTAATCTAACCTTAACCTATTTGTAACTTAAACGTAACCTAATTGTTACCTAAATTTAATCTAATTGTGACGTAACCGTAATCTAACTGTAACCTAACTGTAACCCAAGTTTAACGTAACCGTAAACTAATTATAACCTAACTGTATTCTGACTGTAACCTATCCGAAACCTAACAGTCTCCAAACCAAAACCTAACTGTGTTAATCGTCCTCTCGGCTAAATATCCTGTCGTCTAATTGTCCTATCGGCTAAATGTCCTGTCGGCTAATTGTCTTGTCGGCTAAATGTCCTGTCGGCTAAATGTCTTGTCGGCTAATTGTCTTGTCGGCTAATTGTCCTGTCGGCTAATCATCCTGTCTGCTAAACGTCCTGTCGGCTAATTGTCCATGTCGACTAACTGTCCTATCGGCTAATTGTCCTGTCGGCTAATTGTCTCTGTCGGCTATCTGTCTTGTCGGCTAACTGTCGCTGTCGGCTAATTGTCCTGTCGACTAAATGTACTTGTCGGCTAAATGTCCTGTCGTCTAATTGCTGTCTGCTAAATGTCTTGTCGGCTATTTGGTTGTCTGCTAAATGACATAGACCCGTTTATTCTATCGTGTTGTTTAAAATAACAGACCAGATGTCCTCATTAAATGGTTTTGCAGTGAATATCGTATTAGCTGGGTTATCGTCCAAATAGCTCAATTCGAAGAGCAGTGGCAATTAAAGACAAAAGGTTTCAGGTTCGAGTCCCAATATAGACAGATTTTCACTCAGTTGGAAAATTTTTTACTTTTAGGATTTATTACCAAACTGGTTGAAATAATTAAAAGTGGAATGACTTCTTGTTTAGTATCTGAAGGTAAAATTTACCAAAGAATACAAATATAATATCAAAATTAGGTGATATCATTGAAAATTTTGTTACAAAGATGAAACGACTCCCGAAGTATTTCTCCAGGACAGTAGACTATCTATATAAATACACTATTGTGTTTTTTTTTTTTTTTTTAGAAATAATGTAACTTATAAAATGCAAATGTATTCCACATCAGATAAAGTTAGACACAATCAATAAACACCAACTAGTATCTACTGGTCACTAAATTAAAATATAAAGCCATAAATAAAAGGATTAGAAGCATAACAGGCACATACAGTTTACGCACAAGACTTTAAATAAAATGAGCTTAGTGGGTACAAATCAGAGTTACCGTCGCATTAAATTGAATTTTCTAATAAATCAAAATTAAAATTTAATACCTAATACTGAACAAGCAGAGCTGCCATTGCCAAACATCACTGAAAATATTTGCCTTAGTAGCCTATGATGAAAAACATAATATCCAAAATAGTTGTATGCTTATTTATTGGGTTGATTGGAAAGTCATGTCGTATTTTGCTAACAGATGACGTTAGTGCATTTTTTGGAGTAGAAGCGCCATGCGCATGCACCTCACTGAAATACTAGATAAGGTCACACTTCTAAACTATTCAATAAACAGGAAATTCTTCGATTCGAATGAATTGGATAGATTTCATACGGATTTGAAAATGGAGGAAAAAAACTGTTGGTCTTCGCTATATTTTGCTTTTTTATTTCTGCAAAAGAAAGAATGCGACGCAACCTTGTGAAAAGTTGCATAAAGTTTATGGGGACGATGCTCTAACACTATGTCAGTGCCAGCGGTGGTTTGCATAATTCCGTTCTAGCGATTTTGATGTGAATGATGCATCTCGGTCAGGAAGGACATTGGAGGCTGACGATGACTAAATAATGGCAATGGTTGAGTCTAACCCGCGGTACAAGACATGAGAGATTGCAAAGGCACTACACATTGCTCAATCAACCATTATTGACCATTTAAAGAAGCTCGAATTCGTAAGCAAGCTTGACGTTTGGGTTCCTCATGAGTTGAAGGAAATCCATTTGGTGAAGCGTTTGAGCATCTGCCATTCCCTTCTTAAATGTGAAGAAAACGACCATTTTCTGAAGCGTATAGTCACTGGCGATGAGAAATGGAGTGTTTACAATAACGTTGTATGCAAGCGGTCTGGGAGAAAGTGTGATGAACCACCTCAATCAACGTCCAAAGCGAGCGTTCACCAGAAAAAGGTCATGCTATCAGTGTGGCGGGATTTCAAAGGTGTTGTGCATTTCGAGCTCTTACCACAGAAGAAAACGATTAATTCAACCATGTACTTTCAGCAATTGCACAAATTGAAAAATGCAATTAATCAAAAGTGGCCAGAGCTTGTGAATTGTAAAGGCATTGTGTTCCATCATGACAACGCCAGACCGCACACGAGTTTGGTCACCAGCCAAAAGCTGCTGGAGCTTGGTTGGGATGTGTTGCCCACCCACTGTACTCACCTGACTTTGCACCTTCAGATTACCATTTGTTTTGCTCTTTGCAAAATTCCTTGAATCGTAAAAAATTCGATTCCGATGAGGCTATAAATCAGCACCTGGTACAGTTTTTCGTTTCTACAGGTCATTCTACAAGCGTGGAATTATTAACCTTGTTGAGTGACGGCAAAAGGTCATCGAACAAAATGGCCAATACATTATTGATTGAATTCTCATTTTTATAGGAATAAATCACCTTTGAAAAACATAGTAAAAATACGACATGACTTTCCGATCAAACCAATAAAAAGAAGGGGGAAAATTTGGTACTTTTTCAGTATAAGAATATTGGCAAGTAAAAGAAATTTTGCAACATATTTTCAGACAACCTATTCACTGTTTCATATACACAAGCAATTTTTTCCATAGTTATACAATTAATTTAATTTTAAGAAGTTTATTTAAATACCTAAATACTAAGCATTCATTCATTATTAATTCAAATGCATTATTACATTCAAATTAGTGTTTAAAAATGTAAACAAAGCAGTGACCAGAAATTCGTAAAATTCTAAAATTTGCACAACCTCTGGTCCCAAGCTATGCAGATTTGAGGGAGTCTACTGTATAAGGTACTTTTATGCTATAAAAGTGCCTTATATACAAACAAAATTGCATATAAAAATCCATTATAATATACATATATAAATAAAATAGGTACTTCTGCATTATCACATCGATCACTTTCTATAAAAATAATTATCGCCAAACTATAGGATTTAAAGTACAGAATGCAAATGTATTCCATATGTTTGTTATGTCATCAAGTGATTTTTAATTCAATGTTTATCTGCATTTTTTAATGTTGTTTCACTAATTTACTAGCTGGCCTTGGCGACCAGTTTGGTCTCCCTTAACATTAATGTTTGGAAAAGCATGCTAAGCATTATATCATGTTACTTTTATTCATATTTTAATTTACTTGGACTCCCTTAAATATACAGAACTATTTATCCAGAATGATTGGCGTCAGATGTATTCCGGATAACTGGTTGGGCATTAAAGCAGCATCCATTTAATAAGTTTCGTGGAATATATCTGATTGTGGCATTATTTCTGATTTTAAATTATTAGATTACATGGATTAAAAATGAGATACAAGAAAGATCAAAAGTTAACCAGAGTTTGAAATGAGGTAATTTATGGGAATCCCTTGGGAACAAAAATTGTTCTGTTTCCTCTGCATAAAATTTAAAACATCTAAAATACAACTAAATATGTTTCCATTTCAAATACTGGATGTTGACAGCAAATTACACAATTATTTCAAGCAATGCATATGTCAAACTGGCAATGTATGACACTTTTTTCTTCAAAGATTCTGAAATAAGTCTATTAGAAATATCATTCCGGATAACTGGTTTTCCGGTTAACTGGTTTCTGGATAAAGGATTCCATCACTGTAATATAATCCTTTTAACTTAATATTAGTTTTTGTTTTATTAAAATATCTTAATTTGTTGATTTTCTGTAAGCAAGTAAACCCTATTGATTTACAATGGAAGTCTATGGAAATTGGCGAAATATTACAGATATCGACAAGTTGGCAAAAAACTTTATGGTATTTGGTGACAGAACAGGGTCCTCCCTATGGTAACCCCCCCCTTATAGGTATGGAAATGCATTAAATGCTGTTCAATAACTAATGAGATGCTTTCATTCGGGCGTTGCCATTAAACAATTAAAAATAATCGTGATTTCTGTGCCACGTACGATAGCATAATATGTATATAGATTAATTATTTTGTTAATTAAAATAACAATTACGTCTTTAAACAGCGACAGCATGATATTTGAAAGCCTAAGAGAGGCAGCTTATCAAAGTTTCCCAAGATGTCGAGCTTTAGCACCTCCCCACTTCTTCCAAAATGGAGGGGGGGGGGGGGAAAGCAATCAGAAGAAATAAATAGGCTTCTTCTCATCTGAATAACGAGATTTCAACCCTGGCTTCCCTATATAAAAATTGTTTGTTGTGATTTGATGTGCTCTTGCTCTACCACCTCTTAAAGTTTGTACCATCTGTTCACAAATAGCCTGTATATTCCAGAATTACATATAATGATAATATTGAATATAAAAGATAGTTAAACTTATTTTCAGCTTAGATCATATAACACAAACTATGGTGTAAGACTTTCAACTTTATCAGCTGTTACATGATAGTCATAGGCTAGTGTAATCCAAATGGTTAGAATAATCAAAGAAATACACTTTTGCATTTAAATCATTTTAATAATCAGCCTTGCAGAATACCACTGAATTATAATACAATGAGGCAACTGACATTTATGATTACAACAGAGAGTCAGAAATTTACAAGCAAACTCACATATCGAAGAGCAAATTTTTGAAATTGCGAATGCTATAATTAAAATATTTACAAATCATGCAAGCAATGTTGTGTTCAAAGCAGCTTTTTTTGCTCAAATAATAGAGATATTCTTAACATAGGAACAGTACCATCACAAATGCCATAAAGCAGACAACAGCTTGAAGTAAAAAAAAATGAGGTATGCCAAAGAAAATCCAAATCATAAATGATAAAAAGATAGTCCTTAATACATTAAGCAAAAATGCGCTAATTTTTTTACAGCATGCTGCATTAGATAACTCATACAATACTACTTCTATAATACAAGTGGAAACTTTCTGTTGAAAACTTTCACAATTATATCACTTTCACTATCTCATTTTTAATTTCACTATTTTCACTTTTATTATATCATTTCCTCTGATGTCACATGAGTTAGAGTTTAATAAGTTGTTCTGTTTTTATATGAATCACTTTTAAATACAAAAAATGTGAATAAGCACTTGTTTTTCTTTCAGAGGAAAAAAAATATATATATTTATTATATTGATGAAAAATTTCAAGAAATAGGTATCAAGGATTATGAATTAAAGATTTTAAAACTGTTATTTCCAAATAATAATATTCACCTTATTTAATTGCAGAATTCTACAATTAAATGAGGCGAAGATTGCTATCACGGGTCTTTCGAAACATTTTCACAAGGTCCAGTTTTTATAAAATTGTGAACAGCTTTTTTACATTTGTGAAAAATCTAGTCAAAATTTTGTGAATTTAAAATTATTGCTATATTTAGATTCTTGTTTATATTATTTTAAAGAAGGTATATGTATATAAAATACATTTTTTTTCTTTATATATGTATAAGTGACAGAATTGATTTTACTTTTAAATAATTAAATTTGTGAAAGGTTCAGTTTGGAGATGGAACAGTTTAATAAAAGGCCTATTTTTAAGACAAAGATTTTTGTGAAGTGTCCTGTTTTAAAATGAAAAGTTTTGCGAAGGGTCCTGTTTTGCAATGAAAAATTTTGTGAAGGTCTTGTTTTGAAATGAAAAATTTTGTGAAGGGTCCTTTATAGGAAACAATTTCTTCTTAAACAGACCCCTGGCTATCCAGAAATAACAGCATGCAAAATCTGTAATCCTTGTCACCTATGTAAAAATCACAAATACCCTGATCAAAGAATTGATTGACAAACCTATGTCACTTTTTTCCGATTTGACGTAAATTAATGTTTCATTTGTGGGTTGGTTGCATTTTATGCTCACATTTAAAACAAAAGAAGTAGCAGAAACCACTTAAATTTTTAGCAGAATACAACAACACTTCTTTACTTGCTTCAAAAATGTTGAATACTGAAAAGTTGAAGTTCTCTGGTTTCACCTGAGTTAGAGTTTCATCTATTGATTTGGTTTCACACACTACAGTCATTTTTTTAATGCAAAATGTATCTATTAGCATTTATTTTTTAGCAGAAAAAAAAAATCAACACTTTCCTGCTTATTTTAGAAATCTTAGAATGATAACATTAAAAAAAATATGTTATTAAACTACATCAAAGAAATAAAATGTGATGTTAACAATTATTAGAAAATTACTTATAGTACGATCAGAGATGGTTAGAAGGGCCAAAACTATGCAACTGCTTAGAGAACTAAAAACTAAAAAATGGAAGAAAAAAATCACAAAATACTTGGTTAATAATTAACAGTTTCATTAGAAATTGTCATTCTTAGAAGGAGTTATGAATGTCTTCTACCTTGTCATTAATAACTGATATATACATAGCCAGATTACAGTGCCACTAACTTTGAGCCCATGGGGCACGAGCCCAACCAATAATTTGATCTCCCCACCTACCCAATTTTAATTGATTTAATTCGTTTTTTTTTTTTAAATTATTTAACCGTTGATATGAATTTGGTTGCATTAAAGTTCTCAAAATAGTATGGACATCAGTTACACTTGCAGGAGCACTGAAAACCTCTTCAGCAGATGTATAGTTAAATTTCTCACAAAAACAAATTTCCGGCATATTTTGCCATCTGTTTTCATGTCTTGAATTGATAAAGCAATTAGGTGACTAAAATGTATGCTTTTCTTTACATTTACTTTTTTGAATTCTCAATAGTTAGCAATTCCAATGTTATTTAAAATAAATATTAATGTATTTATAAGGAAAAACTTATAAGAAAATAATTTAATAAAATAATTTATAAAAATATAATTAAATTATATTAATTTAAAAGTTTGCTTAGAAAAAACATAATTTAATTTCGAATTATCATCTGAAGGCTAATGTCAGACAAACGTCTTTTTGCACGCTTTTTTCCCTACATATCATCCCTACACAATGCCGCTAGCATTGTTTAGGAATGATATGTAGGGAAAAAAGCGTGCAAAAAGACGTTCATCTGACATTAGCCTTAGTCATTTGCTCTTCCTCTCTCTCCACACCCACATTAAGGGAAAAAAAAATTATATGTGTTATTTTACTCAAATATTTTTGAAAAGTCGGCATTACTGCCAAATTATGAATGACATAGTCAGACTATGTATATATTGGCTAAAGAATTCTAAGAAAAAAATTGCCTAGGATCAGAGCTGAAATGGAAAGTATATAGTGTTATACACTACATACCTTTTGATTTTTTAAAGAAATGTTGCATAATCTCTTGTTCTCTAGTAATACTATAGCATATTCTCTCTATCACATACTTTCTGGGGGTTTTTTTATGACTACAGCATAGCCCAGGATCTATGACAACTAAAGCTGCCTCTGGATACAGATGTTCCCGAAATCAGTAATATAAATGTACAATAAAATCAGATATATTATCCCCTTTTTCATTACTTTACTGTAAGGCTGGAGAATGTTAATACGATGTGCATTATAATAAGTATATATGTAATGTCTTACAATTTTCAAACTTAAAACAAATCTTTGATTCAGACCATAAAAATTCAGCTTGCATTCTCCATTAATGGATATAAACCTGTCAAATATATAATAGTAATTTTCAATCTAATTTAATTTTTATAGCTTTAAAAAATCTTCATAAGTTGAATTTTTACAGATATGTGTATAACAGTTATAAAATTATTAAAAAGAATAAAAATCACAAATTTACATATCAAATAGATTGGACATTTAAAAAGTTCAACTTCAAGTAAGAAATCAATTTTGTTAAATATTTCTTTTCAAACTGGTAAAGTAAAATGATAATAGTAATATAAAATGTAATAAAATATTACATAGAGTTTAATTACAAACAAACCTATGAGTCTTTTAAAACAATAAATCACATTTATTTTAAAGACATTGGTGAGATACGAAGATTCAAGTTCATCAGTTAACTGCTAAGTTATAAAATCCCATGTGTTACTAAAACAATATGTTAAAAAACATCACGAATAACTACATAAAACGGATTTATGCAGTAGCTTCTTTTACATAAAACTGATATCAAGAATATTTCAAACCTGAAGTCATAATATATTTCGAAATATCATAGTAACAAAAAAAAGTATAAAGGCAATCATACTTAAAAAAAAAAGACAAATTTTGACAAAAAACAATCACTGAAAGACAATAAAAAATGGATATAGTATATAATTAAAACTATATTGTAAATATACATTATAGTTAAAACATTTCCTGTCCTTTGAATACTGGCATTTCTGAGTTATAAACAATGACTGGTCAGACACAACATCAATATTAAATATATATATATATATTTTTATATACACAGTTGTATATACAGGTAATAAATTTACATCTGAATATTTATTGCCTTCAAATGTACTGTTCTGGTATAATTAACATTTTCTTTTTTGAAGAGCAAATAAAAAAAATATATTTAATAAAAAAGTTAATGAACAAAAAAGGAATCCAGACTAGGGATATTTACCCCGCAGGCACAAGTATATGCAATGAAAGATGCTTAAAAAGCCAAATAGCAGTATTATATTCAGGCATGAAAGTGGGAAATGGGAAAAAAGGTGGAATTTTTTTTCTATCTATATAATAAGGCCAAACACATATAATTTAGACACATTTTAGCAGTTAGTCATACAATGAAATGAATTATAGCTGTACATATGATTGTTATTTTCTTTTTGTAACTTAGAAAGTATTAAAATAAAATAAATGAATAAAATGTATAAATTCATTAAATCAAAAAAGAGAATTTGAAACAGTTTGCTAAAAGTATAAATCCATCCAAATGTATCTGATGAACTTATGTGAAGTACAGAGATTAATTTTTCAAAATAAATGTGTTATTTTGCATGATTTGACTGTTTAAGATTTTACTTAAAAAAAAAAAAAAAAAAAAAAAAAAATCTATGCTAAATATATGCACACCAAATTGATCTTTACTCCAGAAATACATTTCCAAAAATGCATCACTGAAATTACCCAGAAGTGACTAATTCATATAATAATAAAATATTCTATTCCAAAAAGCACCTTATGGAAACTTCCTTTCCCTAGTTAAAGAACTTAATTTACATGACTTTCAGATGCTTATAATAAAAGCTCGACTTTGATTTGATAGTAAGGCAATTCAGAAACAAATTCCAAGAATTTGAGTAGGCAAAATGTCTAATTATTAAGTTTTCTAGACCCCCCCCCCCCCCCACACACACACACACACTCCCCAATATGCTTCTAATTTTTTTTATTTTTATTTTTATTTTTTTGGGGCATCTATGCATTACTCCAGAGAATGTGCAAATTTGCTTTTAAAAAGGTGGAATTCCTCCTTTAGGAGGAACTCTTTCATGCCTGTATATTAGACATAAAAAAAGGCAATGGAACCTGTAGCTATACTTATTCAAGGACAAAAAATATAAACAATCTCAACTGTAATACAGGGTGGGCAAAATAAAACTGGTCTGAAATTTTTTTATAAGACAGATGTACAATCGACCTTTGTTAATGAACAGGAGAGCTGCCGATAACAGAAAATGCTGGAAACGGTGGCGTCGATGCAACAACCGGTTGCTGTCACATGTCTGTGCATGCTAATCCAGAATTCTTTGCTGTGTTATTATGTTTGAGCAGAAGCAGTACAATCTCCTGGCTACCTCAATCACATGATTTGTCTCCCTGTGGGACAAATTGAAGGGTCATGTCCACTCAAATAATCCTCACACACTGGCAGAGCTACAGCAAAACATTGATAACTGTATTGCTGCTATCCCTCAGAAAGAGCTGCCCCCGTGTGTCTCATAGATTGATAAACCGAGCACAGCTAAATGGCTTGCTTATATTAAATGAATTATATAAATATTGTAAAACTAGCTTGTGTATATGAAACAGTGAATAGGTTGCCAGAAAATGTGAATAAAAAATTTAATTTTCATGGCAAACCCATTTCCTTTATCTCGCCAAGGCAAGATAAAGAATATTTAAAACCTGAAGTCGTAATATATTTCAAAATATCATAGTAACAAAAAGAAGTATAAAGGCAATCATACTTTTAAAAAAAAAGACAAATTTTGACAAAAAAAAGCTTTTTTTTTTGTTCATCAGGTTCATTTTATAGGGTCACCCGGGGTAATTCCTGGTCAAAAAGCATCAACTTCTAATTATTATAAAAACTATTAAAAGTATTGTTCCCAATTTTTTTGTGGAATAAGCCCCCTCTGATGGCTATGTTATAAAATGCTTACTTAAATATTAATGCACTTATAATTATAATTTTTAAATGACCAAGAATTACCCCGGAAATGGGGTAATTCTTGGTTACTTCTGGGGTAATTATTGGTCAGCATCCTTTTTCATGTAAATAAATTAGTACAGTTAATTTTTTTATGGCTGAGTAATAAAATAAGTAGAATCAATCTTCTAAAACTTTTGTTCATCTCATAATTGTGGAATAATAAAGCATAGACTTTGTTTTGGGCAGAAATACAAAGTTATTTGACATGCAAAAGACTCTTGTACATCTTACAAATCATTAATTAGGCAAAGAATTTTTATGCATTTTTACAACATTTATAAGCAGTACTTATTACTTCATTAGTATCCACTGTGAATGGATTTATTAATAACTTGCAAATTTATTGGTCCATAAAAAATATAACAATGTTTGTTACCAATTTTATTTTGCTTAGGTCAACTGAAGTTTTCGGCTACCTTTTCAAGAAATTTTTGATACAGACCTTTAATATAATACACAGCATAATAATTAGGTTCCTCTATTGCTTTAAGTATATTTTTATGTACCAGTTTTGCATTTTGCAATGAGATACTATTTCTACTTAAATTGTTCAGTCATAGAGTGGGTCTTATTCTCTGAGCACTTACTGTTTTCTTCTTTTAAAACTGTTTAATATAGTAGAGGAAAATTTTATAATCTTTTTTAAAAACTGTGATATGTCATTAGTTGAAATAAAATAATTAAAACCTCAAAAATGGCTGATCTGTTGTGAAATGTGTAAAAATCAAGATCGATGTTTTGCAGAAATTTGAGTTGCAGTTTTGAATCTAATTTATTTTAAATATTTAATTTCAACTAAATGAATAATTAAGGCATATATTTCAAAGCAAAGGATTCAAAGTATCATTGAGATTTTTTACAGTTTCATAAATTGTTATAACAAAAGCGAAAATGATCAAGAATTACATCAGAAACTCAGTGACCAGGAATTACCACAGGTGACTACTTTAACTAACTACAATTAACTAAATTGTGGTGAACAGTCTGGTTGCAGTTAATTCCTCAAAGGTTTTGCGACAATTAAAATCACTAAATATGACAATAAAAGGGAATTAAATGATGATAAAAACATTGACCAGGAATTACCCCAGTGACCAAGATTTATCCCGGATACATGGGGCAATATTTGACCAACTTCTGTAAATTATTTAAAATAGTATAAAAAATTTCAAGACTGTTTTTTAATAGCTAAAGTAGTTGGAAATTGAACCAAAAAGAATGAAAAGAAAAATATTTAAAATTTGAGTTGTGACAAACATCTTTGTAAAAATGTATCAAACTAAGGCCAATGTTATTTTACAGAAATTTAACAAGCCATTTCAAAAAGATTTTTTTTTTAAATAAATAAACTCATAATTAAGTAATAAATTCCAATGAGGATAGTTCAGAGTACCTCTATGATTTTTTTTCATTTCGGTAAAGTGTTTTTAAAACATAAAAAAGACTGTGACCAGGAATTACCCCAGAAACTTGCTGACCACGAATTACCCCGGGTGACCCTAGCTGTTTATATCAGTTGGTAACAAATCTATCTTTCTAAAACAAATTGGGGTTTGGTAGCAAAATGTCAAAAAAAACTCAAACTGGGAAAATATTTTTTTTAAATTGGAACTCTGATATATTTAAAGAGAAATAGATGTAATGATAAAATGCCTTTTTCACATATTTTCATCAGATCTTTACACATCTTCATCCGAATATAGTAAGGATGTCTAAATACAATTTAAGCAAAAACTGATTTTTTTCGGCATTTTTTACAGAATCTTCTTAACACATATTACCATAATCATTTTAAAATACCAGAATCTATACTTGAAAGGCTATTACATGAAATTTCAAGAATTAAATGTGAATTGTTTAACATTAAAGTTTCAATATTTTGAAAAATACAAAAACAATTGTGCATATAAAGAGGTTAAACATATTATTTCCCTTCCCATAACAAGTTATCATTTTGACATTTATATACAGGTAGTATATACACAAAATTTCAAGACAAATGAATGGATTGCAAAGCAATACAAATATCTTTTGCGAAAAAAGGTATAAAATTAGAAGTAAGAAGATGCATACAATCGAGTTATGTTAGAATGAACTAAATGGCACTGCAAAAATCCATTTGCAATAAGGCGTTCTCCAGCATACTATTTTCAAAATAATAATAAATCCACCCACAAAAACATATACAGTAGACTCCCTCAAATCCGCACAGCTCGGGACCAGAGGTTGTGCAGATTTTAGAATTTTGTGGATTTCTGGTCATTACTTTGTTTAAATTTTTTAAGCAGTAATTTGAATGTAATAATGAAATAAAATTATAATGAATGCTTGTAATATAGTAAAATATTGAAATAATTAAGTAAAGTAATAAACTAAAATGATTAAAAGATCATTTTAAAAAGGATTAAATTATTGAAAGTAAAGGTCAAGTAAATAATTAATAATGTATAATTAAATATGCATAAATAAAGATGAGGTACATTTTCCTTGAATTATTCAATGAAACTTTCCTCAAAAAGGTACCCAATTAATTAACATCAAAATCATAAAGTAAGGAATTTTATTTCATGTTCAGACAGTCTTAATAACCAAAAAAATTTGATTAATACATAAATATATTTGATAAAAAGATTGTGATTAATAGTGATATCACTTTCTTGATGAAAAACCATGAGTTTAGTCATATTATCGAGAATTTCATATTAAAATACATACAGAATGATATAAAACTAGAAATTTCTGTAATTTTGTCCTTACATCTGAATTGAAAGTTTCATTGTTTACATCTCTGATGATGTGCGGATTTTAGGCATTTGTGGATTTTAGGGAGTCTACTGTATCTTGAAATTAAATTTATACATCAGATATAAATAAAATATATTTAATTTTTCACTTACCTTAATTGTATAAAATTGGAAATCATCCGCAAACAAGTATTTGTTTATCTGTTGAATCATATAAGCATATTTTGTGACATATTAAAAATTTATTTTATAACCTTATACAATAAAGCACCATTTATAAGTTTATCATTTATATGTCATTTTAGTGTGGACCAGATTCATCCCTATGTATTTTAATGCTGTCATGTTTCATTTATACTCCAGTATCCTCCTTTTTTTTTCGCTAGGAATATTTGGGTACATATGAAAGAGAAGGAACATGTGCGAATGTTACAGGGGTTGTTTTAAATTCGTAGAATTTGTGGAAAGGGTGGGGCAAAAAGAATAGACAGCAGGCAGCTAGTGCATTGACACTAGCACACTTAGAATCTTTTTTGTTTCTCTTGATATTAATGAAAAAACTTTTCAGAAACATATATAATGCTTTACTTAAGTCTCAAAGTAAATCAGTATATCTGACGACAATTAAACATTGGTTTAATTAACTGTTTGTACATTCGATAATAATGGAATAAAAAAGTATAATTCAAGGTGTGCAACTGATATAAGGTTTGATAATTCTCACTTTTGTTTTTCAATTTTAGAAATGATTATTTAATAATTTTTTTTTTCAAAGTTTTAACTTTTTAAAAATATATAGTGCATCTTATGCAACCACAAATGATGGCAAAATTAAATTGTATGATTGCAGCATTATATTTCTACTGCCAAAGATTTTATACCTTAATCGACTATAATTTCGATTTTACATCTTTCTCAGTTAAACGTTTCAGAACGGTACTCTGAAGGATGTCTAAATCAGTGCTTTGCTGTAGTTGCATTATTTATAATGATGTTAAAAAGTATGTTTTAGTTTGATTTCATTAGAACATTATGAAGCATATGAATAACACCAATGGCTTGTATTTCCCAGAGTACCGTATTTTCCTGCATATAATCCACAAGGGCTTTATTCCACGTCACAGGTAAAAAACCTTGTATAATCCGCAGCGAAAAAAACTGACACAATTCGTCAAGAGATCATGCAAAAGAAACTTAAATTTTGTCAATAAGTCGCAAAAAAAATTAGAGAATTTCATCAAACAATCGAAGCAAAAATCCAGTTTCGTCAATCTCTCGTGGAATAGAATAACAAATTTCGTCAATTGGTATTTGAAAAAATCCTAATATTCGTTAGTTGGTCGCGAAAAAAAAATCATGAATCTTGACAAACGACCCAGGAATAAAATCAGTTGCAAATTTCGTAGAATGGCCGTGGAAAAAGTTGCAAATTTTGTCAATCGGTCATGGAGAAAATCGTAAATACTGTCAATTGGCTGCGAAAGAAACTGCGAATTTTGTCAAACAATCGCAGAATGCAACTGCAAATTTTGTCAAATGATTGCGGGGAAAAAGTCGCAAATTGTGTAAATGGTGAGGGAAAAAAACGTAAATTTCATCGAAAGATCGCAGAATAATATCGTGAATTTCGTCGAACAATCGCCGGAAAATACCTTCAATTGTGCAAAAAATCGTAAATTTCGTCATTTGGTCACAAAAAATCTGTGAATTTTGTCAAACAATTTCAAAAAATAATTGGGAATTTCATGAAACGATCGCGGAATAAAATCATGAAAAAAAACGCTAGATAAATAATATTGGACATCAGAGGTCTAATTATGGATCGCTAAAGCAATTATAACCATCTGTTATTTAACACGTCATATAATCCACAGCAGTGTATAATACGAAAAACAAAATTTGTGACTTTTTTAATGTAAATCGGAGGATTATATGCAGAAAAATACAGGAGTTGGTCATTGTCCCAGGTTTTGGAATAAGACTTTTTTCAGATATTTTACAACCAAATATTTTTCCTGAGTTTGTTTCATGCATATGAACCTTGATTTTGTTATAATGGAATTGTATTTTATTAATGGAGATATTGCAGAAACATATTCAACATTTTTTTTATTTTAATGGCTTCGACTAACATAACTTTACTCTAATATAATAATAAATATACAAAAAGGCTTCTGAAGAACTTTACAGATAGTTAAACATTTTCAACTAAGTCTAATATACATAAATATAAATACTCTTATAGATACTATACTACAATAATAATAAATACTGTAATATATTTTTAAAAATTCTTGATTAATATAATCAATTACTATTACATTATTAACATTTCTTCATAAAATAATGATGTTTTGTGATCCCAATTCCATTTGTACATTTTGTAAGCCAAATTTCTAATATTTCTTATGAAAAAGAAACTGAATATATAAATATAGGTTTTAATTTTGACCAGTTGAAACTAATTTTAACCAGGACAGTGGTCAAAACCAGTTTTAAGTATGAAAGTTAGACAACTCAAAACTCTATTAAATAACTTCAACTTTATATAAATTGCTCAAACTGCATATATATAAATATTAAGGTAATTGTAATAATTATTAAATGTAGATTTTTTTTTTTTCTTTTTTTGTGTGTTATGTAAAAGGGTTTCATGGCAGGGTTCCCAGCAAAACATGACTGGCAAATTCCCCGACTTTCCAGACCAAATCTCAAAAAATTCCCTGACTTTCCAGACCAAACGGGCATAACGAAATTTTCTACTTATTTTTGCAATCCTTTGTCAGAATTAGCGATTTTTTTCCCGAGACTATTTGATGAATTTCGTGCCATTTTTCATTTTTTCTCCAAGACGTTTTAGAAAATATTTGTAAATTCCCTGACTTTTCCTATATATTTTGAAATTTCCCTGACTACTTTGAAATTCCACGACTTTCCAGATTTTCCCTGACTTTCCATGATGCTGGGAACCCTGCATGGAGAAAGAAACACACATTTCACAAATCTTATTTTTCTTAGAGTGTAACTAGTGCACTGTGTGGTATTTGGTGGGTAGTAATGGAAAAATGGAAAATATTGATTTTGAATTTGTAGATTTCAAAATGCACTTTATGGATAAGTGTTATCTAACCTAGAATAAACTATGCAATCCTCTTAGCTTAAGACGACAACATTTTAATCATTTTTTGAGTTCTAAATAAAATGTTAGTGTATCTTTTGTGATTTATTTTCCTATTTTTACATATATAAAAGTAAATATATAATCAAATTATTAAGAATATTTTTTATTTAAGAATATGATAATTGCTTATCTTTAAAATTTTTGCGTTGTTAAATTAGCAATTAATAAAATGAAAATATTTAGTTCTTCGTAGAATACTTGCAAACACAGTAGACTCCCTTAAATCCCTGAATGCTTGAAATCTACGTACTTTTTCAGATGCAAACAGTGAAACTTACATTTAAGTTGCAGGAATAATATTAAAGATGGCACTCAAATGTGTGGTGATCGCAATGCTTTTTTTTTTATTAATCATGCTCTTTTGGCTATTACAGCATATTAATTACTAAATAAAATTGTTACTTTTGATGTAATAGATTTATATGATGAATTAGCAAATCTATAGCAAAAATTCGCCATATTGTAGGTCCTGCACAATATTCGCAAGTGTAAATTGTAACCGAATTGGTTATTTTTCTTGTATTCGTTTCCCCGTGTTTCAATTTTTATTTTGTCAATACTACATACACATTTCAATAATAATTTTGGTTACTATGATCAAACTCAAGCTTTTTTATGAAGCAAATATGAATTTATTCCCAAAAATCGAGATGCCACTAAAATCAATGGCGACCACAATCTTTTTTTCAAAGGCATATTTTAATGAATCAAGCTTTTTTGCTTATTAAATCTGGCTAAACATGACATAAAATTTCGTTATTTTACAACTATGGTGTAAATTATACTTTTATGTAAGATAAAAATGCGGCACAAGAGTGGCTTTTGCACAATACCTGTAACTATAACTGTTGAAGTCTTATTGTTTATATTTACTTTTTTACATTAATTTCAGTTTTAATCTGTAATGATTTTTATTTTTTCATGCTTTCGTATATAATTCTGCCTAACATGGTTGATTCCGATATCTCTAATGAAAAAAAGACAGGAAAAGAAAACATGTTTGACAATAATCCAAAAGTAGAGATAGTAAAAAAGCTTGATTCAGCTTTTAAAGAAGATTTTTTATTATTTTACATAATTATTAATTATTGAATTACAGTACAGAACCATTTATCTGGAATCATTGGTGCCAGATGTATTCCGGATAACTGGTTGGGCATTAAAACAACATCTGTTTGTCAGATTTGTAGAATTTTGATCTCAAATTAATTATTAGACTATTCAGAAAGAATAAAGTCCAAACAAGATCAGACATTAATCAAAGTTTAAAAGAAGGCAATATATAGAAATACCTTGGAGACAAAAACTTTCATTTTTAATATGCATAAAAATCAAAATGCCCAATATATAACTAAATATGCTTCCATTTAAAATCTGAATTGTTGGAATCAAATTATATCATGCATGTTCTAATGTTTAAAGCAATATACATATCAAACTGAAACGATATGGCTCATTTTTGAGAAATAAGTCAATTGGAAATGTCATTCTGGATAACTGATTTTTCATGGTTTCCGGATAAATGGTTCCATATTGTATTTTAATAATTTACTTTATTGTAAGTATTCATTATAATGTTCAGTGATTAACTACATTCAAATTACTCTTTTAAAAATGTAAACAAAACAGTGCCCAGAAATCCGCAAAATTCTAAAATCCACACAACCTCTGGCCTAGTTTCAAGATCAGATTTGAGGGAGTCTACTGTACATCCAAATGTCGTATTAAATATTGTTAAATGTTACTTTGAAAAATCTTTCCAAATGTTGTAGTAAATTTATCACTTAACAAAATTCATTTTAATTTCTTTTCTTCAACAAAATGAGTTTTGATCAATCCTGATCAAAACTTATTTTGACCAGTACGATGATGGAATAAATATATAATGTTCAGCATATTATAAATAATATGGCTAAGCAATGAAAAGTATTAATAAAAGTAGCAGAATTTATAAAAACCGAGTAGATATAAAAGTAAATAGAATATTTTATACGTCACAGGAGTTTATCAAGGTAGATGATGAAATCTATTTCCCAATGAAAGCAGTAAAACACAATTAAATGCCTTTGAATTGGCCTAAATCAAAATGAACAGAATTATATTTCTATTAAAAATATTTTGCAAATCAATTTTATAATATATTTCGAATTTATT
This sequence comes from Maratus speciosus, assembly GCA_963932465.1. NCBI lineage: Eukaryota > Metazoa > Arthropoda > Arachnida > Araneae > Salticidae > Maratus > Maratus speciosus. The sequence continues at coordinate 274,574,677 of OZ010798.1, forward strand.
TCCAATAAATTCTCTTTAAACACATTAAATAATTTAACAATGTCATAGCAACTTTATTTGGCACCTGGTGTGGAAATTTTTGTTTATTTTTCTATTGGTTATAGATGTATAGGCACAGACTGATAACTTACAGAACAATTGAAGTGCCTGGTTACAGGAAACCTCCTGCATAACTTTTTCTGTGGCCTTGTCATTTATTTGCAAATTAATTTTCATTTCTATAAAAATTAATTTAAGGGATAATTTAGCCTGTATTATAATAGTTCTAGGTTTCACATTAGCTTATGAATGTCTTTGCATGACTGAAGTACATTTACTGCTAATACCTATTGAAGCAGTTTTATTTTTGATTTTAGATTGGCATATTTTTTATGCTCTATTGCAATATTTCTCAAACTCTTTTTCCCACAGCCCAATTTACTGTCTTATTTTTCCTCTAGAGGTATTATAAATTTTTACCCCCTCACTTAACACAGTGATATCTATAATTTTTGATAAAATAAAATTCTGACAAATAAATTTTAGGATAATTCGAAAGTTCACATACATAGTCCAAATGTTTTAATTAAAAAGCATTTCTTTTTAGCAAAAACATATAATGAATGCTACAAAAAAATTAATGTGAAATGATTTCTACTTTTCCCTCAACTTTATAAAGTTTAAAAAAAAAAAAAAAAAAAAAAAAAAAAAGGAGAGAGAGAGAGAGAGAAAATCAAGCTATGGATTAACTTTCAAAATCCCTAAAAATATGTATTGAACATTTTATTTTCTGGAGAAAAACAAGAACCCAAAACTGAAACATCACTTTTACGGGACTTTTTTTACACGGCCCACCATTTTGTTTTCACAGACTGGCGTTTTGGAAAAACTGCTCTACTGTATTAATGTTTCAACAGTATGATTTAAGTATTTATGGTAAATTAAAAAAAATTTTTAATATAATTTAGTGTTGACTCTAGACCAATTTAGTAGGGTGCAGCACCTGGCAGCCTATTTCAAACTACTTTATGTGCCTGGTGCCCTCAGTGCACTTTTTGATATACCCTTTCCCGCAAAATATGTTAATTGGCCGTAAGAAAAAAAATTGTGAAATTTTCGAATCAGTCAAGGGAAAAAAGTAACGAAATTTGTCAATTGACCGGAGGGAAGGGGGAGAATGTGCAAATAATCAATTGGTTGCAAGAAAAAAATGATGAAATTCACTGATCGATTGCCGTAAAAAATCCTTCAAAATTCATCTATCCATCGTGGAAAAAATCATGAAGTTTGTTAATTAGTCATGTGAAAAAAAAAAAATCCCTATGAGTTTTGCCAATAAGTCATGGGACAAATCCGGAAACTGGACATGTTGCCAATTGTATGAAAAAAAAAATAAAAAAAAAATCGGGAAATTCATTGAATGGTCACAAAAAAATATTCTGAAATTTGTTGATTGTTTGAGGGAATATGTAGCAAAATTTGCCAGTCATTTGGGAGGATATCACAAAGCTCTACTGATAATGAGGCACTCTAAACAAACCAGTTCAAAATATGTTTTTGCAATGGGACACAAGAGTGCCCTTTTTGATAACAATGTGCCATTTTTTATTAAATTTTCGCCCAGCGACCTTTTTGTTCTAGAGTCAACACCTTAATTTTACTGCACGGACATTGCCAACAGGTTTACTTTAAATGCACTTACTACCTCACCTTTTTCTCTTCACCATTCTATACCATTATTTCTAAACAGCATTAACTTGTAAGACATATGATGCAGTTGCCCTAAATGGCTCTGCCATAGAAAATTATTCTAAAAAAGGCTCGCAAGTAAGAAAGGTTGACAATCACAACTGTGTCAATGTATTAAAACAGATACAGTATTTCTTTGTTATAGCGGCTCCCACAATTATGATTATCCCAAAAGGTTGCAGTATTTTATATATATACGTCTTATACATATGTCATATATATACATCATGTATGACTACAACTGGCTAAAATTCCATACTTGGGTGCATTTGGCGACTTAATTCGTCAATAACTCCGGTTTAAATCTACTAGCCTAATATATTCAAATTTCTTTATATGGTCGGAGAAAGATTAAAATTAACCACTGAAATGTCAATCATTTGATATTCTTTTAGTTTTATTATTTTTAAATATTCAAAACGGATTAAATTAGTGGTCAAAACAAAGATCATGTGACTGTAACGAAAAAAAAAGGTGTCTTCATATGAGAACCTTGAATTACCAAAAAAGTAATAAAACAAATAAAAATTGCCTACTCTTGGCATCAAGAAAAAAAAAAAATTCCAAATGTAACCGGTTACAGAATTTTTTCATATAACTTATATGCAATAAAATGTCATTTAAATCATATACGTCTTATAATTTGACAATACATCTAGAGATGTAAATTTTCCAGAAAATTTGAAGTGGGTGAAAAAAAATGTTTTTTTTCTGGAAAAATTAAAAATAATGGAAAAATTGATTTCTCATAAATGTTTCTCATAAATAAGTTATATTTTCTTAAATAAAAAAATATAAACTTTTTTAATATTTATGCACACTTAAAAAAATGATTTTCCCTTTGCGTGAATGTATTATAAAAAAAAAAAAAAAGAGAGAAAAACAAACAAGCCAGCTTTTAAAAGTTTATCCTTTCAGTCTCAGAATTCTAACCGTAGCTTTTCTTGCTTAATTTAACACTAGTGTTTGTAATATATCATGTGTCTGTTGAAATGATTTTTCAGTAGCATTTGTTTAATTATATCAGGAGAGCTAATTTAAAAAATAACAACAAAAAAATCTTAAGTTCCAATCAATATCAGTGCAGTTTGAAAGCAATGTTAAACTGTATTGTACATCCCATCTACATAATACTGGTTTTCAAATATATAAAGGATTCCAGTTTAAAGGAAACAAATTATTGTAGTTCTGGTATTATTATAAATTCTATTATCATTTTCAAATCTTCCATTATTTAAAAATTAATATTATTTTACAATATTACATCCCCCCCCCCCCCTTACAGTTATAATTTCCATTTCCCGTATATTTAGTTTTGATACAGCTTTTCGGTCTAAACCCAAACTATGTTTTAGATTCTTAATATTGAAAGTGGTGAATTTTTATTATGAAACTTTTACAACAGATGGATTTTTCCATGTTTAAAAATTGTTTTCAACTAGATTTTTCACAGAGATTTACTTACAATTTCTTTGCAAAGTTTGTATGGATTTATATTTTTAAAAAATACATTTTAGACAACTCTAAGAATCTATATTTCAGGAAAAGAAAAAAAAAAATTTCAACTGCATGTTATTATCAAACGAATTTTTTCTGACAGTAGTGAAAAATTACAGCTATGCGAATAAAAATAAATAAATGCATGTAATTTTTGTAAAAACTTGTGAATTTGTAAAAAAATGCAATCAGAATTTTGTAAATTAGAAATTATCATATTTAAATTCTTATTTAGACATTATTGAGATGTTCCTTTGTACTACATAAAGCTAGATAATAGATTCATTGGTGATTGCAGCTATTATACAACAGGTTTTTTTCCCTAAAATCATTACATTTGTGAAGGACTTAATTTGGAGATTGGAAAAAATTTCTGAAATGTCAATTTTTAAGAGAAAGAATTTTGTTTTAAGGTGAAAAAACTGAAGGATCCTTTAAGGGACTCAAGTTCTTTCTAAAGAGATATCCCTGCTTACAGATAAGATTTTCCATGTTAAGGTTTTCATGGACACTAAATAGAGGGGAAAAAAAAGTATCAAAATGTAGCAATTATAAAATTTTGACTACATTATTTTTTAAATGAAATTTCAATTTTTCCAATTTGGAAATATTGAAAAATAGCCCTTCGGAAAAAAAAAACTGAAAAAACCTGTCACCCCCCCCCCCCCAAAGTTTCCGTTTTTTTTTCCGAGCATTCCCATCTCTAAATACATCTTAGTTGGCGATTCTTTTTCAGGGCACACTATAACAATACTACTGTACTAATGCTTTCAATGCAGACACAGACAGTATAACAGGACAAAAATTACTAGACACCGGATATTAATACTGGTTTATTAAAGGCATCAAGTTTTTTATAATATAATAAATTTTAAGAATAAGAGAATGTGTTATATAAAAAAATTACTCTTTCTAGTATCTGAAAAAAATTAAAAAAAGAAGGAAAGAAAATATAGTTATTGGGCATATTCTTCCACTACAAATTTAGTTTGAAATTATACAACTGTTCCACTGATGTATTGAATTTTGGTCTAAATACCAGACCTGCCAACCTTTAAAAATGAGAAATCGTAGCACACAAAATTAAAATTAATCTGGACGTTGGTTTTTCTTGTTTCACAGTCATCTTTCGACATTCGTAGAAGAAATAAGGTTTCAGTCTTTCAACTCAATATAGTAAAATTTTTATACGATTTTTAGTTTCTTCTCGTTTTGCAGCGTGGTTTTTTTTTTTTTTTTTTTTTTTTTTTTGTAAAAAAACCCTGGTTCCAATTTTTTAGCCCAGTGCAGTAAATTTTGACGTAATTCGTGATTTTTTCCCCGCGATCATTTCAGGATATTCACTATTTTTTCCCACAATCGTAATTCACATTTTTCTATCATGATTCTTTGTTGAAATCCGCACTTTTTACCATGAACTATTGACGAAATTCGCATTTTTTTTTTACCGCAATCCTTTGACGAATTTTGCGTTTTTTGCCGCGATCCTTTGACGAAATTAGTGTTTTCTTTCTGAAATTTTTGTAAAAATTCACGTTTTTACCAGGATCCTTTGACGAAAATTATTTCTTCTGCGTCCAATTGACGAAAGATTTTTTTTTTTTTTACACTGTCATTTGTCGAAATTTGCAATAGTTTATCGCAACTGACCGGCAAAATTTGCAATATGTTTTGGCGACCAATTAACAAAATTCGCTACTTGTTTCCACGACCTTTTGACGAAATTTGCAATATATTTCCCTCGATAGTTTATCGAAATTTGTTATTTTTGACAGAATTCGCAATTTCTTTCGGAACTCTTAAAGAAATTAACGATTTTATTAAGCAATCTTTTGAAGATAATCACTATTTGTTTCTGAGATCTTTGACGAAATACCCGATATTTTTACATCATCGTTTGAAGGAATTCTCAAATTTTTCCGCAATCGATTCACGAATTAATTTGGGGAAATTCCATTAAAAAAAAGATTTGCGGACTTCCAATAAATTTTAAAATATATTTGCAGAAGAATCATAGTTCTGTGGAAGAATTTGCAGGGGGAAATACTGCACAGCAGTTTTCATTATGCAGGACTTTTATTTTTCGCGTGCAAATCATGCGATTTTGCACACTATTTCAAACCCTGCCATTCGGAGACCCCCCCCCCCCCTCTAGAAATTCTTAAAGTGGCACCCCTGTTTCTAAGGAAGGAAATTCCTGTATAAATATTTACAGAAACACGATTCACTCGTGGTTAATACACATAAAGAGGGTTTTATGTTAAGAAGTTTGTTTTGCAGCCCAGATTTTTTTAGCCATGAGTAATTTTTAATGTCCGAATTTTCGGACTAATGACCAATTTTTTTTAAAATTTGCGACAATGAATACTTTGAAATTTTTGAAAATTCGGAACAGAATCACTTTTGAAAAATATGCTGCACGGGATAAAAATCGCAACTAGAAACAAAAATACGTTCATGTTTTTTGCAAAAAAATCGTAGTTCAAGACCGATTTTCGTAGCATCGTAGTTTATAGGTCCAAATCATAGCAACTACGTTTTTTTCGTAGCAGTTGGCAGGTCTGAAATACTATTATACAAGATCTGAAATACAGAATATTAAACATATTGATACTTTTTTTTTTATAAATTTGATTTGTTTAAATAAAAAATACTCCTCATAACACTTGATTGATTTTTTACAACTGTTGAAATATAAACATACATACATAAATTCTAAGCCGCTATGAGAGCTTCTTATATTTAAAAAAAAAAAAAATAAATAAAATCCTGAAATGGACGGTAAAATTAGGATTTGGTGATTTTTCAGAGCTTGTTTATTTACTCTTAAAATTTTTGTATAAAAAATTTAAATACATAATATTTTATCATAAAGTACAATACTATCTAAACTTGATATATAATTTTAAAATTTTTTAAATGACTTTACATTTTAAAAGCACATGGTCAAATTATACCCCTTGTTTCAGTTTAAAGTTGGAAGAAAAATAAAAATAAAACATTTTTAGAGATCGGGTTACGGGTCTACATCACTCATGTGAAAACACCCCATCCACTCGCTAATCTTATAGAATTTTTTTTAAATATCTCGTTTGCATTTCCATATTTTCAGAAAGTGTTTTTTTGCAGTGGATAGCTGAGCTCTACAAAGGCTGTTTTTTACTTCTTTTTTTTATTTTGTTAGTGGAAACAAAATCCTTTTTTTATGAGGATACTTTCATTTTCAAAACCTGTAATGAATGAAAATGAAAACACCCTAAAAACACTTTCATAAAAAGAACTATCGCCAAACTATTCACCAGACTCTAATGCCCAATAAACAAAAGGAAGAAGAATATTGCCACTGGAATTAAAAAAATACAATAAATTCCAAAAACCCCCACTCACTAAAGTGTCAACTATCAATAATTTAAACAATAAATTTTACAATACGAAAAAAGAATAATCTTGGATATTTACTAATTTAGATTATTTTTCTCAATTATCCCTCTTGGCTGGTGAATGTTTGTGATGTCACTTGAAACTGATCTATTGTATGCATTGCAACATTAAAAAATATCATGTCGTCGCCATTTGTTATTTATTGCCACTGTCGCCATTTTATTGTAATTGTTATTTTAATTAACAAAATAACTAATAAATCAGTAAAACATCATTAAAAATACAGATAAACTAAACATCGAATTAAAAATCACTCGATGATACAACCAACACGCGTAATACGTCTGAAGGAAAATGAATGTGCCAATTACAATGCAATTTCACCGTTAAATCGTATAGTTTGACGATAGTTTTTTCCATAGAAAGTGGTTGATGGGATAATGGAGAAGTGCAAAAAAAAAAAACCTGTAAACAAAATTAAAAGAAAAAAATGGCTTTTGTAGAGATTGACTTCAACTATCCAATGGGAAAAAAAAAAAAAAAAATCATTTAAAAATATTGAAATGTAAACAAGATACTACTTAAAAAAAAAAAAAAAAAATCTCTTATGATTAACATTAAGCAAGTGGTGTGTTTTTCCATGAATGAAATAGCCTCTTAATTAAGAAAATGTTGAAATGTACTAAAATTTGTGGAACAAATGCCGTATTTGCCTGCAGTCTGCCACCTTGTTTCTTAGTTGGTCATTTATAACCACTTTATGCTTAATTTTTGAAATTTTAGAGATTAAACATAAACAGCAACAAAAATAAGTAAATTCAAATGAAAAAATTTTAAATCGGCAATGATCAACAAAGAAACAAGATGGTAGAACTGGGCGAATACGGCATTTGTTCCAAATTTGCAATATAACTTGCTTTTCTTCATTTTAGTGTAACAAAATTCAGTTCAGACAAAAATCAAACAGATTCAAATCATATTAAAAAAAAAGAAAAAGACAAGGTTTGGTTTGACCATTTCTTTACGTCTGCAATGGTGATGGCAGAGGTAAAAAAAATGGGTCTAATATCTATTTTCCTTTGAACGACATATTCAAAGATAAACAATATGAGAAAAAGCAAGACTGTTTTATTAGTCTTTTTTTTATGCTTGGCATATGAAATTTTGTTTTGGCAATGATTATCAAATTCGGTACTTGTTAGTTATCCCGTCGACCAATTTCGCCAAATTATACAAATTGACATAATTTTTATTTTAAATAACGGAAAAACAAATAAATTAGTATAACATTAATAAAAATACAAATAAAACGTCGAAATAAAAATCATTTGATGACGTAAACACGTGTTGTGAAGTGAATGTGACATTTACGATCAACTATTATTGGCATTTAATCTTATAATTTGGCGACAGTAATTTGGTCGACGGGATAACTAACAAGTACCTCAAATTCTGTACTTCGGCATTTTCAATTTGTGAAAGAAAAACATCTAGGCTGATACAAAAGTAATAAATTTGGGAACAGATGTATTATAATCCCACATCCGCCAACTTACGATTCTTTTTCTTGGCGTGAATTAACAATTGTTTTTTAACCTCCTTCACTGACAAGCCCGTGTTAATATGTTCACTAAGCTCCAGGTTTCACTGCAATACTTGTATTGCAATGTAAGCAATATTTAAAGTAATATAATTCTATTGATTTAATGTATTTTTAATACATTGAACAATGATTAATACTTCCAAGGATTGCATTCATATTAAGTTTTGTTATAAAATGTTCAAAGAATCATTTTTTTTTAGCATTTAAAACATTACAATTTTGCCCTTTTCCAAGACAGTCGGAGGGTTAATTAATAGTTATAATTATTATATTCCAGTATTTTCAATATTATATTAATCTATCAACAATATTTAACCATTGGCGACATTTGCTACTTGGCGAAAAAGGAGTTTTCATGCAAAAAAAAAATCCAAGATGGCGGTTGCGGGAATATAATACATATAAGCCTAAATTGGAATGCAACTATTATTTTTCCACTGAAATACTCGATTTAGAAGCATGTGATGAAATGTTATAAAATATTTCAGAAGCTAAAGAATAAAATGAACAGCAGCTAGCAGTGATTTTAAATGACAAATAAAGCAATTTTTTTTTATATTAAAATCTCACTTTGTGAAAGTATTATTACATTTTATTAACAAAAAAGCAAAGGAAAAGGTATAATAGTTATGTAACATAATATGAGCTTGAAAAAAAGAAAAACTTTATACAGTTGAAACTTTTATTAGATGAATGAGTTTATCATGCAGGCCTATTTCTTTCAGTTAACATCTGTTTAACATAATCTAAATAAAACATTTTATAAACAGCAATATAAGCAATACTACTAACATAAACGGGTATTTTGCAAACTATCTACATCATTCTACATTATATATGAACAGAAAAAATGAATAAATAAATAACATTATAGACTAGTTTACAATAAATTATATTATTACCAATACTATTATAAATAAAAGGCTATTGATTAGATCATATCATTTACATAAAATTATAGCTTTCACAGAAATAAGTATTTGTCAACATTTAACAGCAGGAATAATAATAATAAAAAAAAAACAATCTCAGCATTTTCTCCCCCATTTCCTCTGGGAACTGACAAGTCAAATTTTTAAAATCTAGACTATCTTCAAACAGTTCCAGTTAATAGATAAAAAACACTTTCCCTTTTTTTTTTACAATTTTAAACAGAAAAAGTCATGTGAAACAAAAATTTTGCTTGAAATCCATAGTTTAAATTAGAAAAGTCACAGCTTCATAACATATAAGGACTATGCTTACCAGAGAATATATATATATGAAACTGCAATTTAAATTATCGTACCAAATTCTTTTTTTTTTAAACAGAATCTGTCTTAAATTTCCATATACTTACATTTACATCAATTTTAAAACAAATAAGAATCAACCACCACCACAACAACCAGACTTATGTTGTTGAGGCTCATCATCCACTATTACAACATTCTTTCGTTGTGTGTTTCTTCCCAAACTGTTGGCATTGTGGTTATTGGCCTCGCTAATTTCGATCATACGACGGGTTAAATCCAGAAAAAGTTCTTCAATACCTCTGTTTTGCTTTGCTGATGTCTGAAAATGGTTAGCTTTAACAGAAGCAGCATACGACTCAGCCTCTGCAATAGGTACAGCTCTATCCTTTTCTAAATCAGTTTTGTTTCCGACAATACACAAGCAAACGTCATCGCCAAGCATCTTTCTTAATTCTTTAACCCAATTTTTTACCTTGGTAAAGGAATCCTCGTCGGTGATATCATAAACTAATATAGCTCCATTGCTATCGCGGTAGTATATTGGACCTAAAGCATGAAATCTTTCTTGCCCTGCAGTATCCCATATGGCCAGGTTCACACGTTTACCAGCAATATTTAATTTTTTGTTTAAGAATGAAGCTTGTAACGTCGTAAAGTGCTTATCATTGAATTTATTTTCTACATATCTCAATACAAGAGACGTTTTTCCAACACAACCTTCGCCTAAGAGCACAACTTTAAAAGAGTAGCTGCGATTTGTTGATCCAGACCCATTTGTAGCCATCTCGTCACTTTAACAGACTAACACAAACACGACGAAAAAAGATGGTTTACTCCTTAACATTCAATCACTTAATGCATCGTCCAGCGAATAGTAATAAAGTGATTTGCTACGTAAACAGTCGGAAATCACAGCTATATAAAAGAGAAAAAAAAGATTATTTCACCCATTTCACTTATAAAGATATACATGATCTAAAAGAAAATACTAATTATCTAATTTGTGTTAGAAACAATCTATAACATAAATAAGAACATAACGTCATCATAGGATTCTTTATAATATTACACTTTAAATTAGAAAAGTATTAAAATATGATGAAATGTAGATTTATTGTTTTAAAGAAAAGAACTATATTTAAAGATCTGAGGATAATTCAGGAATGATTTTCAAACAAAATAATGAAAAATCAAGAGACGTCAAATATTTTGTAATGTAATAAATTATGTGAATTAAAGGACATTCCTGTCAATAAACAACACACTTACAAATGAAATCAAGACGCAGCTTATACTTTGCGATTAATAGAACAATATATTACGCATAAAAAAGAAATGTAAATCAGTATTATTAATCTATTAATCACGTAATAACGAAAATATCATTGCAGGTGTCACTAATACGATTTATCCAACTTGCAATATTTCGATTAAAGAACGACACGGTTAAAGTTAAACATTCGTTTGGTAGACAAATGTAAAGGCAAACTGAAGTTAAAAATTAACTTTTACCATCATAAATGCAAAAAAAGAAAGATTTCTAAATTATTTAACAGTTAGTTACCTAAATAAAGTGAAATATTCGAATATAAGCAAGAAATGTTGAAACCGGAGTTTTTTTTCAACAGTAATACTTTTGGGGTGGAGGCTAGATAAGATCAGCTGATTGGGAAAACATGAAAAATCACTCATTTTAAAGTTTGGTGCATTTAAAAACTTCACTCCTTTCTAATTAATACCTTATTATTTTTACGATACGGCCTTGTATCATAAGTGCTAATCTATTTTTTGTTTAGTTTAAAATATCTGTATAAGAGAGTGGTGACAAACTCACAATGCTGAACATTTTGTCCAAACTATTCAAACCTGCGATAAGAACTTGGACGAATGGACTTTATTCCAAATCTGGGTTTGAGGCTGAAAAAAGTCAGGTGATACCGGTAATTTACCCAAAGAACTTCTAACTGATAAGAAGGGCAGCTGCTACTGCTTTCCGCATGAATGGAGGATATTCCATCTTCGTTTTGATCACGTGGTCAAGGTAAAAACTTCTAGCGTAAAGAAGGGAAGGCTCCGTAGACGTGTAATGTAAATCCCCGCTAGCCAATGAAACAGTTCATGAGGGAAAGCAGTAGTATCTTCCCGTCTTATCAGTTAGAAGTTCCTTGGGTAAATTACCGGTATCACGTGATTTTTTTCAGCCTCGAACCCATATTTGGAATATCCTCCACTGACCACACGCACAGGGCGGAGCTCGCAATGTTTCCCACAAGCATTGCGGTATTTGATTGGCTTTTGGTAAACGCTTGTGGGGAAAATCGAGAAACTGATTAGTTACAATCCATCGTGACGTTGTATGACGTCGAAAATGCTTCTCGTCCATTGTTTCACTGGCTGGCGAGGGTTTTTCATTACGTCTACGGAGCCTTACCTTCTTTACGCTAGAAGTTTCTACCTTGACAACGTGATCAAAACGTAGATGGAATATCCTCCATTTCCCCTAGGTAATTTCACTTACATGAGTTTGATAAATAAACAAAAAATAGCTTAGTGATTATTTAAAGCTCACCAAGTTTGAGATAATATTAGACTAAGCAAGCTTTTATTGGGAATTAAAACGGCCTATAGAGGCGCTGCTCGCACCCATACAACCAAAGACTGCCTCCGGACGTCCTATATGGTCCTATATAGAGCCGGGCGGTCGATACCCGTCAGATCCTGTACAGAGCATAATTTGGACGTTCGCAGGACGCCAGAATCCGGACGAACCATCCACGATCGTCCGGTGTTGTCCGGAGAACATCCGTGTCACCTGTACGCATGCGCAAGAAATTCTGACTTCAACTGCTCTGTCCGTTTGTTGTTGAAACGAAATATCTTTTAAACAACTGTGTTCTATTACTTATTTCTTTTAATAATGATTGAATTTATACTAAAGGTAAGTAAACTTTCGAATCTTAACTTTTTAGAGTGAACTTTTGAATTTTGCACTAAAATATAAGGCTTTTGTCGTAATCTATACCATGAGATAGGCAAATTTTCATAGAAAACATATAAACAGTTATAAGCATTTTTCATATAAATACTCGAAATAATAATGTTGTATGATCGTAAAACAAACCTTTGTTTATTATATTTATACTGAAATAGTATTATTTTTAAAGATAGATATTTCCTGAATCACCAAAACATTGTTTATGACGCATTGTTTGGGTGTTGGATTAGATATAAAAATACATTAAACATTCATTTTGTTGATGACGAACAAGTAAAAATATTCATAAAGCTTTAAATTCAACTTTTAAATCTATTTAACTATTAAATTTATTTATCTTTAAAAAATCTAATAAAAATACTCGTAAAGTATATTTTTATTTCAAGAATAACCTGCTTATAAAATTAATTTTGTATAAGATAAAGATTTTTAAATTCTCTAGCTAAGCCTACATGTGGCCCAATAGCAAAGATCCAGTTGGGGGCCCTCTGTGACACTTTAGCAGTTTCAATTTGCCTTCATTTATACATATATACTGTATTAAAAAAGTATGTATATACTAGCTGGTTTTTAGCTTGCTTTTTTTTGGATGGGGGGAGGGGGGGGGGGTTCAGTGAGACACACAGAACCCCTGAAAAAAAGATAAAGTACGCTGTTTTAATTCCTCATTTTAAAAAATGTGTTTTTATGTTACATTTCTGTATTGTTTGTTGTTTTGATGTGTTTAAAATCTGTCTTGCATTTTCAAAGAAAAGATTTTAAGAATAGCTTATTTCATCTGTCTGTTTTTCATTATAAATAACATTTTAACCTTGTCTGTGTTCCCTGTCATTATTTAAAGACGCAGCGCCTGTCTTTTTAAAATCGGCAAAATACACCCTGCCTTCTTTTTTTAATATAGTGAAATGTACCCCTATTTTTGCAAAAATATCTCATGAAACTCTTCAACAAATTGCAGTATTGCAGTATTTCAAAATCCGTGTGCCCTAGAGCTTGCAAAAATTATACAACTTCCTTATTTCTTTAGGAAAACAGGTTATTCAATCATTGTAATCCATAAAATCATTTAAAGTTAATGTTTCTTTGTTTACCATTACATAAAAATCACTTTTTTTTTTTTTTTTTTTTTTTTTTTTTTTTAAAGCAATCACTGCTAAACATGTTAATGCAATTTCTCTTGAAAAAATAGTTCAAAATATAAGAAACACTCTATATCTCAAGTTGAGACATCATGTAGGTGCAAATATTTGCACCTGTTTAATAATAAATGTTTTTGAATCGTGTAATCACATTGTTTTATTTATTTTATTTAAAGTATTCTTCCCTGTATTTATTTTCCGTCTACAGTAAACACTAGGCCTGGTTGCAAAATTTTTTCAAATTCTTGCTCCATCCCATATATTTTGTTAGTTCTGCAAGCCCAGTAGCAGAAACAGTGCAGCACGGCAGCGGGCACTGTAGATTATATTAAACCTTGCAGATTAATCCACCAAGTTAAAAAGAAATGCTGGGGTTAAAAAACAGCTGAAATTTGCTTTAAGTCGCTAGATTTATAGTATTTATTGTATCCTTACATTATATTTTCTTACTAAATGGAAATTTTGCTTACTTTAAGTGTTTTTGTCATTTCTTATGATGATAGGCTTATTGAGTCGCAGATAAATTTTAGTTTGCTGCAGACTGATGCAGAAAATTCTGCTTCTGGGTCTGCAAGTGTACATGGTCTTAAAATTAAAAGCAAATAATACCATTTTTCAGACATAACATTTTTATTTTGTAATTTTTATTGGTACTTTTGTAATAATTTTAACTGGATGTCTAAACTCATTATTAATTTCAGTACTTCTCCGTTATCCCATCAATCACTTTTCTTAAAAAAAAAATTATTGCCAAAAAATTTCAACAACTAATAAATAAAAAATAAGAATGTTACCATTGAACTTAAAAAAAAAAAATCAGAAAAGCTCTGTTTCTAATTTGCTAACTATCAATTTTAAACGATATATTTTATAATATACTATTATTGAAAACCGAAATAAAAATATTGGATATTTAATACATTATTTTTCTTAACTATCCCTCTCGTCTGGTGAATGTTTTGGATATCAATTGAAACAAATCTATTATATGAAACTATGAATCATAAAATTTGTTCAATAGTTTTTCCTCTTTTAATATCATTTTGTTGCTGTTTAAGAACATAATTGTTATTTTAATCAACAAAATATCTAATAAATCAGTAAAACATCATTAAAAACAGATATAAACACATTTGACATCAAGTAAATGTGCTGCTACGATCATGTAATTTTGGCGTTCAATTTTATAGTTTGATGGTAGCTTTTTCGGTACTCCTCCATTATCTTGTCCACTGCTTTCAATAAAAATAACTTTGGCCAAAATAGGATTAAATGCCAAAGATATATGATTGTAGCGTTACATTCACTTGATGTCAAATGTTATTTTAATCCATAATATTATATATGATGTGTTTATGTCATCTTATATGTGATATCTTATATGTGTTTGTCATCAGGGAATTTTTAATTTGACCTTTTTCTGTATTTTTAATGGTGTTTTATTGGTTTACTAATTATTTCATTAATTAACATAAGAGTAAAGCTTTTAAACTATGATATTAAATGAGAAAGAGCTTGAAAAATTTGTGATTCATAGTTACCTACAATAGATCCATTTCAACTGACCATTACAAACATTCACCAGCCGATAGAGATAATTAAGAAAATAATGTAAACAAATAAATATCCAAGATTTCTTTTTCTGTTTTAAGATATTGTTAATTTCTTGTTTAACATTATTGATAGCTGAAACTTTAGTGAGTGAGTCTTTTCCAATTTTTTTTTTTTTTTTTTTTTTTTTTTTTGTGCAGGGGAGAGGGGGGGGGGGGGGTGTCCAATGGCTTCATTCTTCCATTTGTTTACTGTGTAGTACAAATTTTAAAATTGGAGTTTGTTACGATAGAATAGTTTTTTTTTATTTTGATGAAAAGGGTCAAATATCCAAGATTCCTTTTTCTGTTTTCATTAATTTTATTGTTTAAAATTATTGATAGCTGACACTTTAAAAAGTGGGGCTATTCCAATGCGCTAATTATTTCAACCCTGATCGTGAAAGGGATTTTTATTGAAAATAACCATTGCGATATTTGTAATTTTATGCCAGAAGTTTAATATGAGTTTTATTTTATTACTTTATTGAATAACAGTTATTTGTTCACTTATTTTAAGTATATATTTGCGATTTAATAAAATAGTTTGAAAAAGTCTGTAATTTTCAAATGTTATATTTTTAAAATGCTCACTGTACTATCAATTTTTTCTTTAATTTTTCAAATGTTTCAATTCACATGATTTTCATTTTGTGCCAACTATTATGCTTGGCGACAGTGGTGTCTGTATAACGGAAAAGTACATCCATTTGTTTATTAGGCATTACATACAGTTTGTTAAGATACAATAGTTTTTATTATTATTATTATTTTTTTTTTAATGAAAAGTTGTCAATGGGTAGAGCTTTTTATTTATTTATTTTTTTTAAACCTCGCACAATATTATTATTTTACGACTTTATTTATAAAATTATATACACAGACATGAAAATTAATGGTGCAAATTTTAATGTAATAGGTATCACTAAAGTCAAGAATTTCTTTTAAGCAAACAATAATGTTGGTTATTTTCTCACAGCTTGTTAGTTTCTCTCCTGCATAATGCAAAAGATGGGATAATTAATCTGTTAGTCACAATGCTTGTTTGTAACGAGCAAAGTCATATAATTTTATTTTACTTAAACTTGCAGAAGTTTTTCTAAATACTATATTAAGTAATCAAAATAAATATTCCTATATTTAATATATTCCTGCTTAGATTTCCTTACTGTTGCTAGTTTATTTTACAATTTGATTCAAATGAAATTTGAAACCATTTTTTCTATTACATTGTAATTTACTTGAGAAAAATTTTAATCTTATAAAGCTTAAAAGCCTTATCTTTCTAAAAACTGATTCATTATCTGTATTATATAAAACTAAATATATTTAAAAACATTAATATGTTTGTTTACATCTTGAATTTATTTAAACATAATAAAAAAAAAAAAATCAATTGATTTAAATCACGATTAAAACTAAATTGATTTAAAATAAATGAACCATGCAATGGAATAATGGAGAAGTACTTTAATTTCTTTGAATTTGTTTAGATCGAATGTAAAGATAATAGAAGCTGCTTAATGCCACGTGTGATCATTTATATTAAATTTTATTTTGAATTGATTCGACTTTTGTATCTTCAGTTATTTTATTTATTTTTTGTAGGCACAAACTTAGGATCCAAAAAGTCCCAGCATGGATAAATGAAGGTTAAAAAGATACTGCAAACATCCAGCAGTGAAAGCTCAGTTCTACATAAAATGTTAAAGAAATTAAATTTCAAAATTGGTAAGTTTTTTTAAGTATTTCTGAATAAGAGTCCATAACAATAAAAATTCATATCAAGTCTATGCATATTTGTATCTCCCTGTTATATATTCTTTAATTATACTTTTCTGCAGCAAAATTATAATTGATATTTTTTATTGATTTTTTTAATTGATTATAATTAAATTACAATTGATTTTTTTTTATTTTATAACTGCAATTTTAATGTAATCAAATGATAATCATAAAAAAAACATTTAACTATTTTTAGTTCAAATGTATCTATATATATTAATTAAATTAAACTTTACAAAGAAAATATAAACAATTTTTTGCAACAAATTTAGTCGAAAACAACTTTTATAAGTAAGTGAAAATCCATGTTTTATAATTTTCATTAATAAATATATTGAGAAAATTAATTATTATTTATTAACATGTATATTGAGAATCTAAAACTTAAAGTAAAATGTAGTTTTGGTTTGGGTTTAGACTTGGCAGTTATATCAAAACTAAATATGTGGGAATTGAAAATTATATATTATATGCTTTCAGTTGTGGTGTCATTTTGGTGAGAAACCAGGTTTGCCGGCTTTTTTTTTTTGGGGGGGGGGGGGGTAACCACTTTAAAAAAGATGGCTTTTATTGAAAAAAAGCCGGTTTTTATTTTTTAAAGTTGGTTTACAGCTAATTCGTTTTAAATTTGGATCACTTAATTTATAATACGTTTATAAATATTTTCTACTGAGTAAATTATAAATTTCTATTAAATTTTCTCAAATAAATAAGTCTTTATAACTGCTAGAAAGCAACTGTGAAGGCATTATGTCTGAAAAAATATATACATAAATATTGAAAAGAATATAAGTTAGACTCCAAAAAAATAAAATTTCTCTAAATAAAATTTTGAAAAGCTTGTTGCTAAGCATATTCATGCATATGCTATTCGTAATATTTTTAATAGTGAGAAAATGACGTTTTAATTACGACTATGCATAATTTTAAATGTTTACTAGAAATAAAATAAGACTTGCCTATTAATAGTTCTTAAAATTAATTAAGTAATAAAGCATGTAACTAAGTAGCCATTGTCCTCTTTAATTTTATAAAGCTGTAAAAATGAAAAAAATCGGGGGGGGGGGGGGGGGGGGTTAAGGGTCAGTCAGTGTAAACCAGATAAAGCAGTTGGTATGGCGCTTTTCAAATTTACCTGACATATTTGCAATTCTAACTACAAATCACTCGCAAAACCATCTAAGTTTTATTCCAGTATTAATGTCTTCATTATTGAGAAATTGGGTTATTTATTAAATTCTAAATCAATTAAATGTCATTAAAACTAATTAAAAGCACTTTAAAATGTGTAGTGTATAATTACAATGTTTCATTGTATAAAAGCCAATTATGGCCAAAAAAAGGCGGTTAAAACCAGTAAAAGCCACCGGCGTGGCTTTTTTTAAATTTTAGCCGGCTTTTTTGCAGCCCTGTTAGAAACCTACTCTAAAGAAACAATTGCTATGTTATATTTTCTATTTTGATATCTCACAGCTAAGTGTTTTAATATTATATGTGGGGGTAACATTTTCTATGATTTACAGTGGAAGATCTTTATAACGCAGCTCTATATAATGCAATTCTCCATATAACGCACAACTTCTCGGATGTAAACAATGAATTTTGCAGTTAAAAAGCACCTGCATTTTCACATTGTAAAAATATTGCTACTCACTAAAGGACTAAATTTGATACATTAGTTTAACTTTATCTTCTAATTTAATACCTTTTTAATGGAAAAAATGCTATTATTACAGTAAACATTTTTTATAATAATATAAGGGATGATTTGGTCTGTTATGTTTAGATCATGTTTATAAAGTAAATTTAACAATGTCTGATCTATATTATGCAAAAATTTATAATTTGGATAACTCTTGGTAACAAGGAATGCAGTATCAAGATATTCTAATGTATTTTGATATGTTTCAGACATATTTGGCCATATTTACAAGGTAAATTTAATTATGTGATCCATATAACGCAAAATTCTATATAACGTACAACCTTGTGTTTTTAGGTTTGCATTATAAAGATCTTCTACTGTATATATAAGAAAAAATGAAACACAGCAAATGTTGTTTGAAGTCAGTTTCCAACCAAAATGTTAAATACTGACATCATACTAAAGCATCTTTTGAAAGCGGGAGGGGGGGGGGGGGTAGTAATTTGCTAATTTTTAAAGAATGAAAGATTTAAAAATAACATTTATAATAATGCCAGAACCACAATAATTTGTTCCTTTAAAATTGCATCATTTATATACTTAAAAAACAATATTATGTAGATGGGGGATCTATAACACAATCCAAATTTGTTTTTGAACTGCAGGGATATTGATTGAAAATCTTTGTATTATTATTTTTTTTTAACTAGTTCTCCTGGAAATTAGTCAAATGCAACTGAAAAATAATTTCAACAGAGACATGATATATTACAAAAATTGGTATTAAATTAAGTTGGAAAAGCTACTCTCAAAATTCTGAGACTGAAACGCTAAACTTTTAAAAGCTGGCTTTTTCTTCTTTTTTTAGAATACATTCATATAAAGTGAAAATCATTTTGTTTTTTGTGATTTAAAAAGTTTTTATTTTATATTTTTTTAATTAATTTTAATTATGATCATGACGACGCAACTTACAAATAAACTGTTTAAGATAAAAGTTCCAATCAAGGGGGGAGGGGGGAAGTGATGGAAAATGTACGTCAACTGGGAGCCTTCAGGCTCCTGTCCCTGCCAGCGAAGGCACTCAAGAGCTAATGTGAATCATTTGGGGAGGGATTTTTCTAATATCTCGTTTGCATTTCGACATTTTAATATAATTTTTTTTTTTTTGTATTGGATAGCCGAGTTTCCATCTCTACATCGCACCTTTTTTACTTTTTCAATTTGAGTTGCAGATATTTTTTAGAATGACACTTTCATTTTCAGAACCGGTTTAGAAAGTGAAAGTAACTTTATAAAAAATTTCTGAGACCAAAATCTGTGATTTATATTTAAGAAAAAATGAAACAGAGCAAATGTTGTTTGGTCAGTTTCTAACCGAAATGTTAATACTGACATCATACTAAAGCGTCTTTTGTAAGCCAGGGGAGGGGGGGGGGGGTAATTTGCTAATTTTTTATAAAAATTACCAATTTTTGTAGAATGAAAGATTTAAAAATAACATAATAATGCCAGAACCACAATAATTTGTTCCTTTAAAATTGCATCCTTTATATACTTCACAAACAATACTATGTAGATGGGATCTATAACACAATCCAAATTTGTTTTTAAACTGCAGGGATTATTGATTAAAACTCTTTGTATTTTTTTTTTTTTTTTTTTTTTTTTTTTCACTAGTTTTGGAAATTAGTCAAATGCAACTGAAAAATAATTTGAACAGAGACATGATACATTGCAAACATTGGTGTTAAATTAAGTTGGAAAAGCTACTCTCAAAATTCTGAGACTGAAAGGCTAAACTTTTAAAAGCTGGCTTTTTCTTCTTTTTTACATTCATGTAAAGTGAAAATCACTTTGTTTAGATTAAAAAAGTTTTTAATATTTTATATTTTTTAAATTAATTTTAATTATGATCATGATGATGTAACTTACAAATAAACTGTTTAAGATAAAAGTTCCAATCAAGGGGGGGGGGGGGATAGAAAATGCACGTTAACTGGGAGCCTTAATGAAGCGTAATAAATTTGATTATGTGAATAACCTTAAATATGTCGAAGCAATTCAAATTTTCTTACATATGTTAATTCTCAAGTAATTTTTTATGCATACATTTTTTTTTATTTAAGTAAAAAGATTGGGAACTTTTATGTTTGACAGGTGCAAATCCTGCCAACCGCAATTTTTTTCTCGTCAGTGACAGCTTTTATTTTTTGCTATGAAAATTAGAAATAATACTTTGATCATGAAGTTAAATATTTTGCTTTGTGGTCTTCTTTACAAATTTTTGTTTTTATAAAACTTCTTTAAAAAGACAGTATGGGAATTTTTTTTATTTTTTCTGTATTTTAACTGATATTAGTAAAATGTATGTATGTAATTTAATGAAAATTATGTATTTTAAATGAAATAAGTGAAGGGTTTATATTTAAAATTAAATGAATTCAACACAAAGTAGGGCTATAAAAGGAATTTTTGTCAATTTATCACCTGATATACTAACATAAAAGTAGTACCAATACCACATTAGAAATTAAAAATTCTCTTATTTTCTTTTACACAAAATTTTGTTTAACTCCTCTAGCCATAATGATATTTTACTCTGAATTTTAATGTTTTGAAAATTATTTGTTTCAGATGCTGTTGAGAAAGAAACTTATATCAAGGGCACACATTGAAAGAGTATTAAAGGCATAGTTACAACATGTATAAGAACGTACATGTTATGTAAAAAAATGTCTATAAATGTAAATTAAAATACTTTAAATGTATTTGTTGGTGTTGTTGTTTTACAGTATTTTTTTCTTTCTTAACAGTGATTTAAAATGTATGTACTTCAGCAATTGCATTGTTTAAAACTTAAAATTCATGCATTCTAAAGCAGCGAGTAAAATAATTGTATAATTATTTTAAAATATTACATCCATACTGGAATAGAAGATGTAAATAGATTTAGTTACAGGAGTTTATTAAGTATTTTGTAAAGAATATCATGATGTGAAGTGATTTTAATATATTTTTTATGTGTTTAATGGCAAGCTTTTCATTTATTTACTATAAAAAATAATAAGGAATTCAATGGATCTCAGAAATAGAACAACTACATTGAATGTACTATTTATTATTTCATTGAAACCAAAACTTGACAGAACAAGTTATCAGGTAAGAAGTTTTAGATATAATAGAATCTAATGGTATAAATATTATGAAACTTTTATGATCTTGTGTGTTTTTACTTCAAGCTAAAGGGAAGAGAAAATATACCAAATTATACCCTACCTAAAAATAGAAGTTTTTATTGCACTTGGAAAGAATGCCTATTTAATTGCTTTCATATTTAAAATCTGACATCATAAAATGTTATCATTATTTTCTTTTGATTTATCCTAAAAATTAAATACTAAAATTTTTTGTTTTGTTTAAAGTAAATGTAATATATATAATTGATTATTAACAGAACTTATTAATATATTATTAACAGTAAATATTGAGCTAAATGCTTACATACTTTTAAAAAATGTATTTCTCTTGAATTTTAATTTAAAGAAATGTAATTAGTTCAGAAAAAAAAATATAACAAATACAAAACATATTTGTTACTTGAGAATGAAGTATTTTCATTCTGAGTTTTCATTATTTCTTCGCCATGGAGTAGGTAATGTTCTTTATCTGTTTTTATAAATCATGAAAAAAAAAAAGAGTATGAGAAAATTGATACTGCAGAAGAATCGATAAAAAGTCTGAGAATTTTTTTGTTAAAATTTCATTTAGTGCATACTCAAATTTTTCATTTTAAATGAAAACTTCTTGCACATTCACAATTTCAATTTTGAAACTAAATACATGAAATTTTTAAACAAGCTTACTACATTTTTCAATTCTCTCAAATGAGACATGTCTTAAATTGTGGTTGTCTAAATACACGTACACACGTGAAGTTTGCAGACATTATTTTAATACGAAAATTTTTTTCTTTTAAGTAGGGTCTGTATTAAGTTGTAACCAATGTTTTCGATGGTGGCCTTTCCCCTGTTGTATCTCAAAAATCTGATTAAAATAAAAATTTTGACAGTGTTAAAAAACAAAGATTTTACCCTCTTATTTATTTATTTATTTTTTTAGAAATATTAAAATTGCTATTTAACTTTTTTTTTTACCTATATTAAATAAAAAAACTGCAAATTTGATGTATTTATGAATTTAAATGACTGTGGAAAAGTATGAGGAATATCAAAAGAATGAAATTAAATTTATTTAATACATATATAACAATTGGTGTTGAATTCAGAGGGTGGCCCAGGGAATCCTCCTCTTCCCCATATAGAAGGTTTGAGATTTATCCCTTTTAATGAACAAAAGTGCAATTTGACCCCCAGATCTCTAAAATACACCCCCCTCCCCTGCCTGGAGCCACAGAAATCCCTCCCCGAGAGGTCTGAATTCAATACCGATAACAATATTTAACAATTTTTTAAACTATTCTAAGAAAATGAGGAATTTTTTATGCATTCAGCTATTACTGATAAAATTTGTTATTTTTCAAAATTTTCAATTCGGTTTCTTTTTCATCACTAATTTTAATGCAGATTTTGCTTATGAGTAAAATTCATTTGTTAGAAAAGTATATTAAGTCTAGACCAATAGACCCTTGCAAGGCTTTCACACTGTAATCTTTACTGTAAATTAAGTGCATTTTTCCTAAATTTATATTTGCAATTTTTTTTTAACCAAACAAATTGTACTAATAGGAGTGTACTATGTCAAAAGCTTTTCGTATAAAATCCAATTCAACTTTGTGTATTTACCTAAAAAAAGGGGGTGTTGAAATCAGAAAAAATGTGTATGATGATATTAATCTAAAAGTATAAAGAAAATTCAGTTTGTTATATTAGATATGGGCAAAGAATCCTATCCAATGATACCCCATTCATCGTATGCTACTTATTAGTTGAAAAAAAGAGATGTTGATAACAGAAATAATAAATAATTTTTCTCTTGAAATGAACTAGTATTTTCTTCGTATTCATTTTTCATGCTTATTTTTAAATATTTTTAGTATATTTATATTGAAGGATTCCTATATTTGCGAAAAACAACAGGAAAAATAATCATACAAAAAGAAATCTAATAAAATATATTTTTCAATAATATAAATATAAGATTTTAAAAATTAAAAAAATGAAGGGGGTTGCAATTGCCCCACCTGTCCTTTCTAAATGATGCTTCTGATTTTTATTAATTTTATTGTACACTGACATTTCTCTTAAAAAAAAGTGGTAACCTGGAAAACAATTGTCCAGGCTACCACTATTTTT
This sequence comes from Maratus speciosus, assembly GCA_963932465.1. Classification (NCBI taxonomy): domain Eukaryota; kingdom Metazoa; phylum Arthropoda; class Arachnida; order Araneae; family Salticidae; genus Maratus; species Maratus speciosus. The sequence continues at coordinate 274,598,589 of OZ010798.1, forward strand.
TAATAGAAATCTTTCAGTGTGCGCCGTTGCTCAGTTTAAGATAAAATTAATAGAAATCTGAAGCCTCATCTAAGAAAAACAGGGTGGGGCAATTGCCCTCCCTTCCTATTTATTTTATTTTTTTATATAAAGCATCCGCTACTGATCCGAAGAGCATCCTATGAATGCCGCATGCCGGACGAGCAGAGGATGCAAATTCTATTTGTTTTATCTGGTCCTATGAGCGTCCTACTGTCATCCTATGAATGGCTGAAAATGACGTCCGAAGGACGTGATTAGGTGTCTCTTTCTGCTCCCCCGCGGATGTCCGCCGGATAACGATGGGATATTGTAGGACGTCCGACGGACGAGGCAATATACTGCATAGGACGTCTTTCGTATGTCCTCAGGACGTGTTTGTGCTGTATGGGCAGCCTTCGGTACAGGAAAATTGTCTCTTTAATTTCCCTTTAACTAATGCTAAAGTGCCATTGCAATATTTCTTTATTGTAAATGCATTTGAAAGTTTTTGATATTCAAATTCCGATAATTCTTACTTTGTCTTATAAGGCAGAAGACAAATATCACATGAAATCTGAAGTTGTGCAAAAGAATAATAATTCTGAACAAATTAAAAATACATGTAATGCAATGTGCTTGCAGGGCAGTATCCTGAAGCGAGAAGTTATATGTTTTCTCCACCAGATGGCGTATTCGAGCGCTTGAATCGCCAATACAAAATCTCCTCAACAACAGGGATGTAGTGGAAGGTTTGTGCCATAAATAGAGCAGTTCACATCACATTACTTCTACCGGAGAACAATGAAAAAAGCTGTAGGACACACAAATAGAAAAGGTATTGATAAAGGTAGCGATAGCTGTCCTACAGCATAGATTAACATACAAGATAGGACATTTCCATAGAGCTTAACGGTAATGCGATTGCGATCACAGCGCCTTTAGTGACAATGGGGAAGAAACTTCCTATCCTTGTAATATTTTTGTTATTGAGCGTCTACCTTATTGTGATCTTTCTTTTTTTAATGTTGCATGTACAGCGCCTAGAAGATACAGTGTGGAAAACGGTTATTCCTATAATGCTTTAAAAAGTGCTAAAAACTTGTATCCCATAAATCTCCAACAATGCTCAGCGGAAATATGCTGATACGAGTGCCATCTCGTAACTCTTTTCAATATAAACCCTGTGTTTTCAAAAATTATAGAATGTTAAATATCGGAAACTATAAATATAAGATATTTTAGTCTGTTATAAGCTAATTTAGTTAAGGAATGACGTGAAATAGGTTAAAGAGTCTCTTTTAGAATGACTATCGTTTTTAAATCACTACGATGGCGCTACGATCGACATCTTGTTATTCAAAATCGTTGTACATTTATGGGATTCAATTTTTAGCACTATTTTGTAGCCGTTTTCCACACTCTATCTGCTAGGCGCTGTAGTTGCATGTTTACGTTTTCAACAGAATGTTACACCGATACATGAAAATAGAATAGATATTCTACATAGGCGTAACCAGACTTTTGAACGGGGGGGGGGTGCCCAGACTTTTTAACCTGAACATGTTGGATACAAACAATATATTATATAGTAAAACCAGCTAAAACGAATCCCATAAAACTGATCGAATTTCCGTTTTAGACAGTTTTCCCTCAAACGCAATTTTTGTTTGTGTGAGGAGGGTTGAGAAGCGGTTCAAAACATTAAAACTAAATCTAATGGTAAAAAAAAAAGATATGTAAATGTCCTTGCAGCAGTGATGTAAGACAGTGACTAAGTGAGGTCACAACTGTAAAACCTTTTGGCACCCTAACTTCTTATAGAGATTAAAAAAGGCCTTTAATCATGCTGGAAACTTCTATAGGCACAGGGACACAGATCACTGCATGAGATCTAAAATTATCTCAGTCAAAGTCTTGTAGATGATATTTTGCCGGATGATAAATCTCTGATAATACATGCTGTACATCAGTACATGCGCACGAATTTTTTTCAGAATGTGACTCCATGACTTCTTAGGGATCACCGGACGCACCCAAGAAATTTTGGAGGAAAGTCTATATAAATAATTATTATAATATTATAAATAATTATAATATTCATTAATAGCGTAATTTCCTGCCTATAATCCGCGACTCAAACAATCATGTTTCGACCCAGAAATTTTATTTCATTATCTAAGTTAAATATTTATCGTGATTTAATAAGTTACGTTTTATGAAACAAGATTTCTGGGTCTGAACCTAATTGTTTGATCCGCAGATTATAGGCCGGAAATTACGGTAATTCAGGTTTTTACCTCAGAGTGTGTCGAATATATTAGGTAAAGCAGGTCATGATAATATACACTAAATTTTATCAAGATGATAAAAATTATACTATCATGATGCGACTGTAATAATAAAGATAGGTGCTTGTCTGTCTCTGTGTGTGTACGCGCGCGCGCGCTGAGCAGTGGCGTAGCCAAGGGGGGGTGGTCCAGGGGGTCCGGACCCCCCCCTCCCGAAAGTAGACCTGGTTTACTGAATCATGGATACAAATACAACAGTAAAAACTGCTAAGATAGAATCACAAAGGATCTATAAAAAAACTCCGCTTTAGAGAGGTATTCGTCTTAGAAGGTATAATTCAAAGGTACGTCTTTTTTGGGACTATAAACTTCTCCGTTTTAGACAGGTTTCCTTTATAAACACTTTCCGTTTTCACAGTATCCCTTAAAACTGCTAAAACGTACTCACTTCCCAAACTTTTTTTCTTTCACATCCTCCTTTCTTAGGTTTTTCATTTCGGAGTACCCCCATTTCTCATAAACACGTCCCCCTTCCCCCCCTCCACTCAAGGAGGTAACGTAAACATGCTTTTTTCCATTAGTAATCTTCTTATCACAACCATATAATAAATCGATGCAAATTACATTGATATTCCTAACATTTTTGTGACTTCCGCTATTACCGATATTATTTTCACATATCCCAGCAGACCCGCCACGTACCCCCAGGGCAGGCCCGTAGCCAGGTGGGGGCCAGGTCGGGCAAAGCCCGACCTGGAAAATATTTTGCCCGACCTAGCGCATTCCGATAAAAACATTAAATTTCCAGTTTTCCACCACTTCTTGTCCAACCTAGAATGAAGCTCGACATTCTGATCATTTTTTTACTCAGTATTTCCCTTTAAAAAAATTTATGTAATACAACATCAAATTTTCATTTTTCCATTCCAGACCTTGCCCTCTACCCCTAAATTTCCTTTCTGGACTGGAAACAAAAATAGCAAAATTTCATCGATAAAGCTTTTATTCTCTCCCTCTTTAACAGACCTGTCGAAAATTGCTCCATTGTGCGTGCCTCGCTTTTTCACTTTGTAGAAATTATCCCATACCGCTTCAACAACAAATCGGGTTTACCTTAATCCCTAAAGCTTCCTCTCTTTATACAATTGTCATCATACGTAATTTATCGTTAGGAGGCGGGGTTGAAACCAGGGATGTAGTCGTAAAAAAGACAGAGGGTATTCGCTCTAAGCAGAGGGTATACGCTCAAGGCATAGAGTATACCCTAGACTGTATATACTGTAGTTTTCATGAGAAACAGAGGGTTTACGGTACTCCTTAAAAAAATCCAGAGGGTATACGGCGTATACCCGCGTATACCCTCCACTACATCCCTGGTTGAAACCAAAGGCTTCTGAAACTAATCTTGAAGCAGCCCACAATACTGTTTCCTTAACTTTAATTTGCTGTACATGACAGTTAAATGCTTCTTTCGTGGAAACTTGGTCCGATTACAACAAATTCCAAAGGACACCCCCCCCCCCCCCTCATCCCATGTGAAAATACAAAATAGATAATGGAAGGTCTGTCCCTTCCTCTCTTCGACTGTCTCCCATTCCACTGAAAAAAAATTTTAAATGTCGCTTCTAAAATAAACCAATCATTATTTCAAATTTAAACAATACAATATGTCAGGTTACTTACGATTTTACAAATCCAAATTTATTACTTACTGACGCATTCATAAAGCCATTTTCATTCTTAAATTAAAAAATGTTACAGATGCTTTTATTAATGAACGAAGAAACTGAATGCATTGTTTAATGAAACTATTCAACTATTCTGCACTTTTTAAAGCAAATCAGTTTCCAAAGTGGCAGGCCCGCAGCCAGGTGGGGGCCAGGTCGGGCAAAGCCCGACCTGGAAAATATTTTGCCCGACCTAGCGCATTCCGATAAAAACATTAAATTTCCAGTTTTCCACCACTTCTTGTCCAACCTAGAATGAAGCTCGACATTCTGATCATTTTTTTACTCAGTATTTCCCTTTAAAAAAATTTATGTAATACAACATCAAATTTTCATTTTTCCATTCCAGACCTTGCCCTCTACCCCTAAATTTCCTTTCTGGACTGGAAACAAAAATAGCAAAATTTCATCGATAAAGCTTTTATTCTCTCCCTCTTTAACAGACCTGTCGAAAATTGCTCCATTGTGCGTGCCTCGCTTTTTCACTTTGTAGAAATTATCCCATACCGCTTCAACAACAAATCGGGTTTACCTTAATCCCTAAAGCTTCCTCTCTTTATACAATTGTCATCATACGTAATTTATCGTTAGGAGGCGGGGTTGAAACCAGGGATGTAGTCGTAAAAAAGACAGAGGGTATTCGCTCTAAGCAGAGGGTATACGCTCAAGGCATAGAGTATACCCTAGACTGTATATACTGTAGTTTTCATGAGAAACAGAGGGTTTACGGTACTCCTTAAAAAAATCCAGAGGGTATACGGCGTATACCCGCGTATACCCTCCACTACATCCCTGGTTGAAACCAAAGGCTTCTGAAACTAATCTTGAAGCAGCCCACAATACTGTTTCCTTAACTTTAATTTGCTGTACATGACAGTTAAATGCTTCTTTCGTGGAAACTTGGTCCGATTACAACAAATTCCAAAGGACACCACCCCCCCCCTCATCCCATGTGAAAATACAAAATAGATAATGGAAGGTCTGTCCCTTCCTCTCTTCGACTGTCTCCCATTCCACTGAAAAAAAATTTTAAATGTCGCTTCTAAAATAAACCAATCATTATTTCAAATTTAAACAATACAATATGTCAGGTTACTTACGATTTTACAAATCCAAATTTATTACTTACTGACACATTTATAAAGCCATTTTTATTCTTAAATTAAAAAAATGTTAGATGCTTTTATTAAGAAACGAAGAAACTGAATGCGTTGTTTAATGAAACTGTTCTGCACTTTTTCTTAAAAGTACATCAGTTTCCAAAGTGATCGTCAAAGTTGCCAATATAAGCCAATTTTTGCAAGGCGACAACCTGATACAGACCATCATAAGTTAGAAATAAATTACAACTCAAAGTGTAATGCATTTATTGAAAAGTGAAAAACGGTATTCGATTCCAGTTCCTAATTAAAAGAAATACATTTTATTTACGTTATGCCCAGGGCCGTAGGAAGGTCTTTTGAGGCCACCCACAAACTTTTTTTTTCAGGTCTCCCCGCCTCTAAGATTTTTGAAAAATATCTATATTTAATTTTGCTATCCGAGTTCTATTTTATAACATCAGCGGAGCTTCACTACTTGATTTTTTTCAAAACGAAACTCAAATTAAACGAATTTAGAGTTGGGTTGAACTGCTTTCGGCAATGTGCGTACACCCATTGGGCTATGCCGGCTCAGATCTCGAATCAAACAAATGAATTATTGTAGATTTTTATTTCGACCCGGATTAAATTAAAATTTGCAACATTTTGTTCATGGTGTTACAGGAACAGATTTGATTTTCTTACAACATGAATTTAATCAAAGGACTAGCAAGATTTAACTGAGAATCCCCCATTTAGAAAATAAAAGGTAAAAAAATCACCGCAAAATGTGAAAGGATGCAAAAATTGATAAAGAAATTTCGAAGTTCATTGGCGAGCAAATTTACTATATTATGCTAACAGATTGAAACCGGATTTTTTATTAAGAGATGTTAAAAAAAATACCAGAACACAGCTAAAAATTTCGAAAAATTCAAAAATAACAGAGCACAAAATTTGACAAAAAAAAAAAGTTTAAACTGAATTACTTGCAAATGAACCTCCACAAAAAACTTCCAAATATTGCACATAAAAAATATATATATAGAAGTCTTTCTTATTCTTTTTTTTTTTTTTTTTTCAGTTTGACAATGCCATCCGCGAGCAGACATCATTTTTTTTTAAAGCAAAAATTACTCATTATAATAACTTTTTTCATGCTTTGATACGTGTCTTTTATTAAAAGGTGTCTTTTATTTAAAAAATATATATATTTAGAGATTTACAAAATATATAAAATTACCTTTGCGATGTCGTTTTCATATTTTTCAGTTTTCTCCAATTTAAAATTGTCACCCAAGTGTTCCGGATAGAAATTGAAAAAGAAAGGCTTCAGATACAGTACCTTTCTGTGGGAAACGAAGATGGGTTTCTTACTAGATAAAAATGAAGACATACAGAGTCTCTGTCCTTTTCTTTTTCTTTTTTGGTCTGACCAGATGTTTTTCTGTTCACGACAAGATTTGACAGGAAGGATACCCGTATGCCTTAAATTATGCACATCGAAATAGGTTTTTTTTTCTTATGAAATTTTTAAATTTAATTTTTTATGCTATCTTTAGTGTTTTTAAAAATTTCGTGCTTTTCCTATCTACATTCATAAAAGGAATCCATTTTCAATCTTTCTATTTTAGCCGAATATAGTAAAGTAGTCTTCTGCGATTTTTGAATATTTCACGAAGTCTTTTATGTGATTTTTAACTTTCTTTCGCGTTCCGACGGGATTTTTTTGACATTAGTAAAAGGAGTCAGGTTTCGATCTTTTAGCCACAAGCACAAAATTTTGTCCTATGCAATTTTTTAATTTTTTGCAAACTTTTTATGCGATTTTAAACGCTTTCCCCCTTTTTTAAGCTCCTGTGATTAGAAGAGATTTTTCTCATATTTGAAGAAATTTTCGTCTTTTGAAATTTTCTAGAAATTTTGATCGTTGATTCGCGACTTTTTCGTGTTATGAAGGAAAAAATATTAATGCGTAAGTTCAGTTTCTAATTATGAAAAGTACAATGCAACACAGTTGACGGAACACTATTGGGATTTGATGAAACTGCATCTTTATATTGAAGGATGTTGGGTAATTGTTACGTTAGATTGGTGACTTTCTATACTTTTGCGAAAAATGGGCAAATTAAAGCTTTTTTTTTTTTTTTTTCTTTGTGAGTGTTTGAACGGAAAAAAACCCCTCCAGTCCACTGATTTATTTATTTATTTCATTTTATTTTTTGAGAATTAAGGAATCCGGTTTCAATCTTTTATCCCAATATAGTAAATTTTGCCCTGTGCGGCGTTTTATTCTCTTTCCGCCGTGGTTTTTTTTTTTTTTTTTTTTTTTTGTACATTCCTAAAAGGAATCAAGTTTAAGTCCTTTAGTTCAATAACGAAAGTTTATCGTTTGCAATTTCTGATTTTTTTACAAACCTTTTATGTGATTTTTAGAGTATTTTTTAAAATTCCACATTCAATCTTTTGGCTCGATATAGCCTTATTTTGCTCTCTGCGATTTTTGAATTTTTGTCCAATTTTTTATGCGATTTATACCCTTTTTTTCGCGTTTTGCGAAAGACCTCTTGGCAAGTTTTTCTGAACCGAAGATTTATCCAGTAGATTTTGCTGCTGTCATGATTAAGATGAAGGTGGGAAAATAACAAATTGGCTCCTGTAGCAAAATGAACGACGATGCTGGAAAATTTAACTTTTACCTGGGGACTATCACTTTATCGAAAAAAAAAGTACAATAATTCAAAAATTGTTTGATTCAAGATCAGATTTAGGATATCCCGAACGGATTTACGTTGCGGAAGGCAGTGGGGCCCCCAAGGGCTAACCCCCCCCCCTCCCCAAAAAAAGGTTATCTTTTGGAAAAACCAGCCAGCAAAGCAAAGCGACGCACCGCTAGTAGATAAAATAATTACAGCATGATGAAACGTTAAAAAATAAACAGGTTGAACGTAAGGGGATAGGAGGCAAAGGCATGGCACACAAATGCCTGCTTATTGGGACACCCACGAGATTAAAAAGCACATTTTTTTTAAACATTTGAATAACAATAATGAGGTTTTAAAGTTTTGAATCTTGGGTTCCAACTTTTCTTCCATTTAATAGGGACCCTAAAAAAGACAATTTAAAAAAGTATTTAGAAATTGCAAAATTTCTTTCATCTGGGCACCTTTAAAAAGAATGGTGGCTGTAGAAAGAAGCCCATGTCTGTTTTGGTTGAAGAAAGTAATAGTATTAAGCTTGATTGGGACCCCCAACAAGATTAAAAAGTACATTTTTTAAACATTTGAATAAAAAAGTGACAGCTATAAGTTTTGAATCCTGGGTTCCAACTTTTCCTCCCTTTCATAGCCCCCCCCCCCCCCCCCCCACAAATTCTTTGAAGGAAGTAATGGCATTAAGAAAGTTTTGAAACTTATTGGGGTCCTCAATGAGATTAAAAAGCTTTTTTTAAAAACATTTGAATAAAAAATTTGGCCTAAATGTTTTGAATCTTGGGTTCCAACTTTTCCTCACTTTTATAAAAGGCCCTAAAAAAGACAATTCAAAAAGAATTAATTTAGAGCCTACAAAATTTCTTTCATCTGGGCACCTTTAAAAAGAACGGTGGCTGTAGAAAGAAAGTGCATATCTGTTTTGATTGAAGGAAGTAATAGTATTAATAAAGTTTTGAACTTTTGGTTTCATCTTTTTCTCCCATTTATAGGACCCCACACCCCCTCTCTCTCTCACACACACCAAAAAAAAAAAAAAAAGACTAAAATACCATTATATTTAAAAAATAGAATTTAAGGTTTCAAAAGCTCTTCCATCTGGGCCCCTTTATAAAGAATAGTGGATATAGAAGGAAAGCGCATATCTGTTTTCTAAATCTGACCAAGATCTTTGACAAAAAATTAATTTGGATAAAACAAATTAAAATGTTATTAAAATACATTAAAAATAATTATAAAAGTTAAAAAACATTATTTGACTCAAAGGTACAATAACTTACTACTGGGCCCCTGACCTTGCTCAGCCCTCCCCCCCCCAAATGGGGGGGGGGGATGGGAGACGATTCCTACGGCCTGGTTATGCCAAATATTTTATTTAACTTTAACACATTTTTATTATGTCTCTGAAGAAACTTTAAAAATTTCGTACTGACTTTAGAAATATCTTATATTTTAAATGAAAAAAAAAAAAAAAAAAAAAACTCCCAAAAATTGCAATGCATATTTTTGAAGAACTACGAATAAGAGATAGAAAAAAAAATGAAGAAATAATCTGCCACCCCTGGAAAAATCTTTGCCCTACCTGGAAGTATGGTCTAGCTACGGGCCTGCAAAGTGGTCGTCAAAGTTGCCAATATAAGCCAAGTTTTGCAAGGCGACAGCCTGATATAGACCATCATATGATAGAAATCAATTACAACTCAAAGTGTAATGCATTTATTGAAAAGTGAAAAACGATATTCGATTCCAATTCCTAATTAAAAGAAATACATTTTATTTACGTTATGCCCAGGGCCGTAGGAAGGTCTTTTGAGGCCACCCACAAACTTTTTTTTCATCTCCCCCCCCCTCTAAGATTTTGGAGAAATATCTATATTTAATTTTGCTATCCGAGTTCTATTTTATAACAACACCAGCGGAGCTTCACTAGTTGATTTTTTCAAAACGAAACTCAAATTAAACGAATTTAGAGTTGGGTTGAACTGCTTTCGGCAATGTGCGTACACCCATTGGGGCTATGCCGGCTCAGATCTCGAATCAAACAAACCTTGAATTATTGTAAATTTTTATTTCGACCCGGATTAAATTAAAATGTTCAACATTTTGTTCATGGTGTTACAGTAACAGATTTGATATTCTTACAACATGAATTTAATCAAAGCACTAGCAAAATTTAACTGGGAATTACCCCATTTAGAAAAACAATATAAAAAAATCACTGCAAAATGCGAAAGGATGCCAAAAATTGATAAAGATATTTCCAATCATAGCGAGCAAAATTTACTATATTGTGCTAAAAGATTGAAACCGGATTTTTTATTTACGAATGTTAAAAAAATTACCAGAAACACATTTAAAAATTCTCGAAAAATTATAAAATAGCAGAGAACAAAATTTGGACAAAAAAAAAAAGTTTCAAACTGAATTCCCTTTGCAAATGAACCTTCACAACAAACCCCCAAATATTGCACATAAATAAAAAAATATGGAAGTCTTTTCGTATTCTGTTTTTTTTTTTTTTTTTTTTTTTTTTTCCTTCTCCTGTTTGACAATGCCATTTTTTTAAGCAGAAAATACTCACTTATAATAACTTTTTTTCTGCTTTGAACGGTGCCTTTTATTAAATATATATATATTTAGAGATTTACTAATTCCAAGAAAATTACCTTTGGGATGTCGTTTTCATATTTTTCAGTTTTCTCCAATTTAAAATTGTCACCCAAGTGTTCCGGATAGAAATTGAAAAAGAAAGGCTTCGGATAGACAGTACCTTTCTGTGGGCAACGAAGATGGGTTTCTTACTAGATCATAATAAAGACATACAGAGTCTTTCTGTCCATTTTTTTTCTTTTTCTCTTTTAGTCTGACCAGATGTTTTTCTGTTCACGACGAGATTTGACAGGACGGATATCTGTATGCCTTAAATTATACACATCGAAATAGGTTTTTTTTTAATTTAATTTTTAAATTTAATTTTTTATGCTATTTTTAGTGTTTTTTCGAGTTTCGTGCTTTTACCCCCACATTCATAAAAGGAATCCATTTTCAATCTATCTTTCCATTTTAGCCGAATATAGTAAAGTAGTCTTCTGCGATTTTTGAATATTTCACGAAGTCTTTTATGTAATTTTTAACTTTCTTTCGCATTCCGACGGGATTTTTTTACATTAGTAAAAGGAGTCAGGTTTCGATCTTTTAGCCACAAGTACAAAATTTTGCCCTCTGCAATTTTTTGAATTTTTTGCAAACATTTTATGCGATTTTAAACGCTTTTCTCGTTTTTAAGCTCCTGTGATTAGAAGAGATTTTTCTCATATTTGAAGAAATTTTCGTCTTTTGAAAATTTCTAGAAATTTTGATCTTTGATTCGCGACTTTTTCGTGTTATGAAGGAAAAAATATTAATGCGTAAGTTCAGTTTCTAATTATGAAAAGTACAATGCAACACAGTTGACGGAAAACACTATTGGGATTTGATTTGATGAAACTGCATCTTTATATTGAAGGATGTTGGGTAATTTTTACGTTAGATTGGTGACTTTCTATATTTTTGCGAAAAATGGGCAAATCAAAACATTTTTTTTTTTTTTTTTTTTTTTTTTTTTGCGTGTGTGTGTTTGAACGGAAAAAAAATCTCCAGTCCACTGATTTATTTATTTTATTTATTTATTTTTTTGAGAATGTAAAAGGAATCCGGTTTCAATCTTTTATCCCAATATAGTAAATTTTGCCCTGTGCGGCGTTTTATTCGCTTTCCGCGGAGGTTTTTGTACATTCCTAAAAGGAATCAAGTTTAAGTCCTTTAGTTCTATATAGAAAGTTTCTCGTTTGCAATTTCTGATTTTTTTTTTTTACAAACCTTTTATGTGATTTTTAGAGTATTTTTTAAAATTCCACATTCAATCTTTTGGCTCGATATAGACAAATTTTGCTCTCTGCGATTTTTGAATTTTTGTCCAATTTTTTATGCGATTTATACCCTTATTTTCGCGTTTTGCGAAGACCTTTTGGAAAGTTTTTCTGAACCGAAGAATTATCCAGTAGATTTTGCCGCTGTCATGAATAAGATGAAGGTGGGAAAATAAATTGGCTCCTGTAGCAAGATGAACGACGATGCTGGAAAATTTAACTTTTACCTGGAGACTACCATTTTTATGGAAATAAAAATTACAATAATTCAAGAATCAGATTGGTATATTCCGAACGGGTTTACGCTGTTGAAGGCAGTGGGGCCTCCAAGGGGAATCCCCCCCCCCCAAAAAAAGGTTCTTTTTTTGAAAAACCAACCGGCAAAGCAAGCGAAGCTCAGCTAGTAGATTTAAATAATTACAGAATATAATTTATGTATAATTAACATTAGTAATTTATCGAGAGAAGAGAGATGAAACGTTAAAAAAGAAACAGGTTGAACGTAAGGGGATAGGTGGCAAAGGCATGGCACACAAATAAATGCCTGCTTATTGGGACCCCAACGAGATTAAAAAGCACATTTTTTTTTAACCATTTGAATAACAATAATGAGGTTTAAAAGTTTTGAATCTTGGGTTCCAACTTTTCCTCCATTTAATAGGGACCCTAAAAAAGACATTTTAAAAAGTATTTAGAACTTGCAAAATTTCTTTCATCTGGGCACCTTTAAAAAGAATGGTGGCTGTAGAAAGAAGCCCATATCTGTTTTGGTTGAAGAAAGTAATACTATTAAGGAGGTTTTGAACCTGATTGGGACTCCCAACGAAATTAAAAAGCACATTTTTTAAACATTTGAATAAAAAAGTGACAGCTACAAGTTTTGAATCCTGGGTTCCAACTTTTCCGCACTTTCATAGCCCCTCCCCCCCCCCCCCCAAAAAAAAAAGACGATTAAAAAAATTTAGAGATGCAAAATTTCTTTCATCTGGACACCTTAAAAAAAAATGGTGGCTAGAAAGGAAGCACATTATCTGTTTTGGTTGAAGGAAGTAATTCTATTAAGGAAGTTTTGAAGCTCATTGGGATCCCATTGAGATTAAAAAGCATATTTTTTAAACATTCGAATAAAAAATATGGGGCCTAAAAGTTTTAAATCTTGACTTCCAACATTTCTTTATTTTTATAGGGCTCCCCCAAAAACACAATTCAAACAAAATTTAGAGCCTGCAAATTTTTTTTCATCGCCTTTAAAAAGAACAGTGACTATAGAAAGAAAGCACAATTTTTTTGAAGGAAGTAATGGCATTAAGAAAGTTTTGAAACTTATTGGGGGGCCCCAATGAGATTAAAAAGCATATTTTTTAAACATTTGAATAAAAATTTTGGCCTAAATGTTTTGAATCTTGGGTTCCAACTTTTCCTCACTTTTATAGAAGGCCCTAAAAAAGACAATTCAAAAATAATTTAGAGCCTACAGAATTTCTTTCATCTGGGCACCTTTAAAAAGAATGGTGGCTGTAGAAAGAAAGTGCATATCTGTTTTGGTTGAAGGGAGTAATAGTATTAATGAAGTTTTGTACTTTTGGTTTCATCTTTTTCTCCCCTTTACAGGACCCCCCCCCCCCCCACACACACACACACCAAAAAAAAAAGAGACTAAATACCATTATATTTTAAAAATAGAATTTAAGCTTTCAAAAGCTCTTCCATCTGGGCACCTTTATAAAGAATAGTGGATATAGAAGGAAAGCGCATATCTGTTTTCTAAATCTGACCAAGATCTTTGACAAAAAATGAATTTGGATAAAACAAATTAAAATGTTATTAAAAATAATTATAAAAGTTAAAAGATATTATTCTACTCAAAGGTACAATAACTTACTACTGGACCCCTGGCTTTGCTCACCCCATATGGGAGACTATTCCTACGGCCCTGGTTATGCCAAATATCTTATTTAACTTTAATACATTTTTATTATGTCTCTGAAGAAACTTTAAAAATTTCGTACTGACTTTAGAAATTTCTTATATTTTAAATGAAAAAAAATTCCCTAAAATTGCAATGCATATTTTTGAAAAGCTACGAATAAGAGATAGAAAAAAAAATGAAGAAATAATCTGCCACCCCTGGAAAAATCTTTGCCCTACCTGGAAGTATGGTCTAGCTACGGGCCTGCCCCAGGGGTACGCTACCGCAGGTTGGAAACCGCTGCTATAACACCACCTCTGAAGAGCATAAATCTATTACAGGAAAATCTGTGAAGATGACCTATCTCAAATGAAAACAATTCTAGGTTCGACGAAAACAACACTATATATTTGTGCTTGCTAACGTTTGAAACCTATCTGAAATGAAACTTGTTCTAATTCTGAATCCTTCTTGGCAGGTTTTCTGAAAACACGAAACCCTCTCATAAAAAAAAAAAAAAACATTTTAATGTCCCGAGACGGAAGGATAGCTATACAAGTATCCTGCTATTCCGCTTACACAAATTTACTGTAACTAGATTAAACGTAAAAGTTCTTTATCTTGGACTTCGATGGGGCTCTATTGCCGACACTTATGGGAAAGAACGAGTTTATACGAACGCAATAACGATACATTAGTTGAGTTTCGTGACCCTTATCTTTGTTCACATTATAACGGACAATATTAACAATTACTTTAAATCTGCTGCCTGCAATTAATAAAAGTAACTTTATTTTTGGACTGGTTATTTGTTACCACTTTCAAAATACACTGGCGAGAAAAATTAAAGGAACAACCATAAAAAGGTGCTTTATGTTAATTCTATTAAGGGAACTTCCAGAAAGGTAACTCAATGTCAACGTTATCACGTAGTCCAATGGGATTAACATTCGCTTCAAAAATATATGCAAATTTTTCAGCCTCAGCCAGTTCTTTCGGTTCACGTGTGAAAAGGAGCGCACATGGGTAACTTGAAGACTAATTTTAAGAATTGTACGTGTAATTAGGTAAAACATTGCTTCTGATAGGTGGAATATGTCGTCCAGAAGACATTTGACCGATTTTGAGAAATTGCTGCGATAGGGAGAATGGAAGCAGGACAAACACTCTTAGGGGTCTGTAAAGACTTATAAATAGCCAAAAGCGTCATGTCAAGAATCTGTAAACGGTTTAAAGACACTGGTATAATGTCCACAGACAACCAGGTCAAGGTAGAAAACGCACCACAATAGGCTCTCAGGACTGTAATTTGCCAACGATTGCTAAAAGAAATAGGCAATTGACGTCAGTTCAGATTGCAGGGAGTTTGCTGTAGCAGCAAGAACTCGACTATCCTGGTTTACTTAGAGTGACAGGCTGCAAGCAAGGAAAACGATGATTTGTGTTCCAATAACTCCGGTAGCGAAATGCGCCCGGTTAAAGTGATGCATCGTCATTGGAGTACTACGGACTGAAGCCGAGTTCTCTTTACCGATGAATCCCGATTTTGTTGAGAGAGTTACTACAGACGTGTTACCCTATGAAGGGAGAAAATCACATGCAATAAGGCTGCAAACATCCGTGAAAGGCATCGATACAAAGGTCGTGGAATCGTGGTATGTACGGACATCATTTTGAATGGCCGCAGCATAGGTGCCAAGTTGCCACTAATCCTCCGTAATATGTGGGTTAATTTAACCCTGGTTTAATACATTTCGAACCAGAATTTTTTTTCAGAGATGAAATAAAAAAAGTTCCACGTAGAAAACTGGAATTAAATAAATAAAGATTCATTAAATAATTTTTCTGGTTCGAAACGTTGTTAAACTGGGTTAAATTAATCCACGCATTACGGAAGATTAGTGCGAACTTGGCACCTCTGCCGCAGTGACCGACTCATTTTTACCAGTGCAACTGTGAATGCTGAAATATACAGAGATGAGATTCTTGACTCTCCTGTCAAGTTTTTTAAGGGTGCAATCGGAGGATTCGGAATTTTATGATTATTAATGGTCTAGAAGGTCGCTACACACTTCTACGGAACTCCTAAGTATCCCTTCCAGAGCTGCATAAATCCGACTAGTCCGAAGCTTACTGCTGAACTTGGAGAATGTTCTAAAACTGTTTTGAACCGTCTAAAATAAATTGGCTGGGAAGTACAAAAACAGAAACCACCATGAACCATTTTTTACACATTCTAATACTTCCAAAATGGTGCTAATCCATCACAAATAAACTTATTACAAAAATTTAACTTCCTTAAAGACGACCAGATATCAGAAGCAACTATTAGATCGAATATGGTATCAAAAGTGGCGAGACATGAAACATGGAAACCGAAAAGAATTATGGCTGAATAAGACAATTGTAACAAAACTGCTTTTTCCAGCATGAACTATATTTGATGTGTGTGCTTCTTACATTACTAGTTTCTGTAGCTGAAAATGCAAGATCTTTTTCTTAAAGTTAAAACCTTCCCATATAGCATTTTAGTTTCCAGAAAATTTGCAACAGTTTTGCTTTGAAAACCTGCAAAGTTGCAATAAGCTCAGCATGACAAGACTGAAAGTTCATAACAAGACTGCAGCAAGATAACGCAAACGCCGAAGTCACCACACTTTGAACTTGCAGCTAACTTGTCGTGCAAGTTAAATTCATACTGCATCAAATTTATTGCAAACTAACGGCAAAGTAATCAAAAATACTACAGACTTACTGCAAAGTAGTAACCTTTCCATGTCACACTATAAGTTTAATCCCTTCGAAGGGGTCCATAGACCTGATCAAGTCTATTGATGCGAAAGCTTCGTCAGAAGGTGCATGCATCGGTTTTATCATCACAAACAAGTTTAGGTAATATTTGTACTATTCATTTCGAGCATTTTTTGGTATATAATAAGTATAGCGTTGAGAAAAAGCGGTGCTTACCGAATAAAATTTCTGCAATTTCTGTTTATGTGCTGATTGTCTATTCGCTCAACAGAGGAATTTTATGCTTTCGTCACTTTCGTGAATTAAAGACAGTCTTGCATCAGTTTCACAACAAACTACTCATGCAAGTGGGTGATGGTATACCTTGCGGGAGATTTGCAGCGAATTTCTCAATTCAAATTTGTCACGGCACGATAATATCAGAAAAAATAAACTTGCTGCTAATGTTCAAGCTATCTAGATTATCTCAAAAACTCCCATGGGGAGCGCGGCGGATCGCATGAATGTCTCATGCGATTGACACTTATGTGAAATCATTATCCAATGTACCAATAATCATTATCCAATAAACAGCACAAGTTCTTAATTCAATGGCAAGAAATTAAACATAGAAATTGCTGTTTTAAACTTAACCACTTGATCCTAACCTTATTGTTGGCAAATGTTATGTAATATGAAACTTGATTTAACCCATTTTCTGCCCAAACTATAAAGTAATAATTTTCAATTTTTTTGTTAAAAGTCGTTTGCTACCACAAATTCAGAAAGGTAAATTTCGCTTTACTAATACAGCGAAATTTCTGCCAATAAATGAGGCAATTTTTTTAATTCTAAAATAGTGGTGACAGAGTAATTAATAAATTAAAGCCACGAGTATACTCGTGGATGACAGCGAATGGGTTAATTAAATTTAACTCTTCAGTATGCGCTCAGTTTTTTACATCATAGTGAACCTTTTTCATTGGTAAATATTAATATAACTTCAATGTATTATTAGTTGCAGTTATAGAGATTGGCCTTACATTTTTTATCCATGCTTTTTTTTTAATTAAGAAATTAAATAAGGATATACCTAAATTCTTTACTCGAAATACTTCTATTATACATACACAGTCAAGACAAGATTCAAAGGGACTGGTAAAAAGTTCCACTTTAGACAGGCTTCCATAGAAAGAAATGTAATTAATTATGCTTTTAAGATTCACAACCTCAATAAAATCTATTGTTCGTTTCGCAGGGATTCTGAAACTCTTCCGTTTGAGACAGGATTCCGTTATAGAAATATTCTACTTTCACAGGTTTCAATATGTTTCACTAAAGAACAATGAAAATCCCCTTTCAGACAGGTTTTCAGCAAATTTAATTGTATCGCAATTCATATTAAGACCATGTAACGCTTCCGTTAAAGACAGGATTCTGTTATAGACAATTACTATTTTGACAAGTTTTATTCTATTCATATGGCATAAATAAGTATATTTATATAAATAAACAAAACTTGTAAAAATGGAACCTGCCTATAACGGAATTCTGTCTTAAAGAGAAATGTTCCGTGCTACGGAAAAGAATACTATACAAATACACCTAATAACACAAAAACCTGTGTAAAACGGAATTTCCCAGCAAAATTTACGATTTCATCTTGACAGGTTTTACTATATATATATAATATATATATAGTATATATATACTATATATACTATAAACCTGAAGGAAAAATTTTGGACCCCCACCGAAACGAAATCCTGGCTACGCCACTGGCTCTGAGCTCTGAAAAAACAATGCAGCCTTCACCCGTAAGATTTGACAGGACCTGTATGCCTGAACTCATGCATATGGAAGACAATTTCTGGAATTTTTCAATTAATTTTTTATGCGAATTTTTTCACATTTTGCGGCAATTTTTTTCAAATAAGTAAAAAGAATCCGATTTCAATATTTTACCCAGTAAACTTTGTCTTCTTTTCAATAAAGTGTTTTCGAGATTCTTACAGCGATTTTTCAATTTTTAACAATTTTTTAATGTTATCTTTAGAGGGCTTTTTTCGCATTTCGCGGTGATTTTTTTTTTTTTTTTACATTCCTAAAACGAATCCGGTTTAAATCTTTTACCCAATCAGTTAATTTCGTTCCCTGTGTTTTTTTAATCTTTTCCGAATTTTTAATGCGCTTTCTAGCGGGAGTTTTCATGCTTTGGGGCGATTTTTTGACATTTTTTGAAACAGAAAAAACTCTCTGGTAATTTTTGCAATTGCCGTGATTAAATTCGAATTGGAATAATGTCAAATCAGCTCTTATAAGAAAGCTGAAAATTTAATTTTGCTCGAAATAACAAAACGCAATAATTCAAGATTCGCTTGTTTCGAGACAGAAGAGGTCGTATCTTGCTCGGGAGTACGTTGCCGAAGGCAGTCCCCCCCCCCCCCCCCCATCCCAGATTTGTTTAATTCTATGTTCGTTTAAAAAAAAACAACCTCTCCTCTAGTAATGAAGCTTTCTTTCAGGGACAGGGTTTGAAATAACCGATTTGTGCAAAGAAAAGGAAAGTCTCTCATAATAAAAAATGCTGTACAGTATTTCCCCCTTCAAATTCTTTCACAGACCTGTGATTCTTCAGTGAGTATTTCAAAAAAAAAATTAGGTCCGCGATTTTTATTTCTTTTATGGAATTTCTCAAAATCAATTCGTGAATCAGTCGCGGAAAAAATTGAGAATTTCTTCAAACGATCGTGGAAAAATATCGGGAATTTCGATAAAAGAGTGCAGAAAGTAATCGACAATTTCGTTTAAAGATTGCGCAAAAAAATTACGAATTTCGATAAAGGATTGATGAATTTTTTTTTCAAATTTCGTCAAAATGTTGCGGAAAAGAGTAGAGAATTTTGTTAATTGGTACGGAAAGATATCGAGAATTTTTCCGAATGGTCGCGCAATATTATCCCGAATTTCGACAAATGATCACCCTGTAAAAATATCAGTTTCGTCAATCGGTCGCAACAAAAAATAAATTTCGTCAAAGGATCGCGGTAAAAACGAGAATTTCGTCACAGGATCGCAGAAAGAAAGCGCGAATTTCGTCAAAAGATTACGGAAAGAAAAAACGAATTTCATCAAAAGATCGTGGAAAGAAAACGCGAATTTCATCGAAGGATCGCATGTTAAAGAAATGCCAATTTCGTCAAAATATTGCGGTAAAAACTGCGAATTTCGTTAAAGGATAGCGGTAAAAAACACGAATTTTGTCAAAGGTAAGTGGTGAAAAAAGCGGATTTCGACAAAAAATCGCGTAGAAAGACGTGAATTTCGTCACACGATTTTGGAGGAAAATTTTAAATATCATGAAATGATCGCAGAATAAAATCGCGAATTTGTCAAAATTTACTGCACTGGGCTAAAAGGTTGAAACGGGGTTCCTTTTCCTACTTTCAAAAGAACACCGCGAAACGAGAAAAAACTCTAAAAATCGTATACAAATTTTCAAAGGAAAAAAATTACTATATTGACTTGAAAGACTGCAACCATATTCCTTTCAAGAATGTCAAAAAATGGCCACAAAACACTAAATTCAACCAACCAACCAACCTGCAGATTAATTTGAATTTTCTGTGCTATTATTTTTCATTTACAAAGGAAGCAGGGCATGTGTCCCCCCCCCCCTTTACCTCGGCTAATCGAAATTTGGAATTATCGTTTCACATTTGCATCTCCTTTCAAAAATTTTTTTGCTTCTTTCTTGACTTTCAACTACCAAAGAAAAGAGAAAAATAGTTTCTATCCTCGTCAAGAGCTTGCGTTAATTTCTCATGAAATTGCAGAAACATTCAATAGAAAGAACGGCGTTAAAAACATCTCCCACAGACAAAGGACGTCAAAGTGGGATTATAAAGCCACCTTTTTGAATTACTATGACTAATACAGATTCTTGCAAATATTCTAGTTTTGAAAAGATCAACAACATGATTTTCTTTAAAAAAAAAGAAATTAAAAAGAAAGAACGTAGGTTTCTTTTTTTATCACATTTCAAAACTTAGCCGTTTAGTTTTCTGAACTAAACTAATTGAACTCTGCCTTCACTTCTTCATCTTTTTTCTTTTGTAGATTTCGATTTTTTTAAATAATTGTGCTCGAGTCTGCGGAAACGGGGGGAGGGTGCCCGGGCACCCAGGGCACACCCCCCCCCTGGTTACGCCTATGTTCTATTCTATATATCTAATATCTATTCTATGTCCATGCACTGATATATATTTTATTTTTCGTACATGATGGGTGAACGATTTAAGTGCAACGAATAACAAGTTAAAAATTTCATCTTGAATATTATACGTCAAGTAAATATGATATAATTGGATTTAAAGCTACATAAATCGACGGTGTAATGTAAAAATATACGAAATATTGCACTCTACAAGTCCCAGAAATTTTCATAAATATTCCCATTTGGTAGAAAATTTTTTACAGACGATGTTTTATTAATTTATGAAGTTTAATGTATTAAACAATCGTTACAATAATTTTTTTTTAAAATTTACGCATTTTCACTTTCTCACAGATAAAATAAAATGATTGTTTTTAATATAAATAACATACAATCAGTTCAATAATATTTATGATACTAACATATAGGAAATAATAATAAAATTATAAATAGCGGAAAATTCCTTTTAACAAATTTAAAATATTTTTTTAAATACTTTAAATCTAAACGTTAAAATAAAGCAAAACATAGAGATACTGGTAAAATTGTATTCGATGTGAACAAATTAACACAATACCCGAATTTAATTTCTTACAATTTTATCTGATTAACTTACATATTTACGTTTTCAACAGTATTTCCTGGGATTTTCTTTTATATTATTATTATTATTATCATTTTGTAAGTGCTACCTGAACGAACAAGTACAAAAAGGAAAAAAAAAAAAAAACCAGCGACCCAGCTAAATAAATCAAACATAAACAAAATATCGTCTGCCTCTGGTTCGTTTAGGAAAGAATAGATATTCAAGATATTCAAAACATAGAGAGTAAACATATTTCATCAACATAGGTAAATTTCGGAGACTTGTTAATTCTTCCCCATTGTCGGTAGTGACGCTAGTACTGTTGCCATTACAGATTTTGCCGCAAATGTCCCATCTTGTATTTTAATCTATGTCCTACAGCAGCAGCAAAAGCCTGTTCGTGACGTCACTTTGCACAGCTCTATATCGTCCTGCGGACATTCAACAAACGTCATATATAGGATAAAGCATCATCCGCTGGATGTCCTATAATTTCCTATTGTTATCCTGAAAACGTCCAGTGAGGAGGAGAAATAGTCTCCTAATAACGTCTTCTGAACGTCATTTCATCTCTTCATGGGATTTCAGTAGGACGTTCATAGGACGAGATAAACTGAATAGAATTGTGCATGCCCTACTTGTCCAGCAAGCAGCATTCCTCGGATGCTCATAGGATCAGTAGCACACGCTTTATATATATATATATATATAAAAGGATTTTAAAAGTTAGTGTATGTGTATGTGTGGGGGTGTAATTGTCTCATCCTGCCTTTCCTAAATGGTATCTCGGATTTCTATTAATTTTATCTTAACCTGTGCAGTGCTGCACCCAGAAAGTTTTCGATTAAAAAATAGCAATTTTTAATAGAAATGTTTCAGTGTGTGCCATTGCACAAGCTAAATGAAAGACAGAGTGGAACAGTTGCACTCCCCTTTCAACCTCAGGGCCGAAACTAGCCTTTTTTTGCGCCCGGGGAAAACATGGATTTTGCTAAGACCGAAACTAGCCTTTTTTGCACCCGGTGCAAACATAGATTTTAGCGTACCCCCTCCCTCAGCCTCCGCAAAGGAAATCTACAAAGATAATTTTACTACGTTTCTAATAGCCGACTTATTTTAAAATTTAAAAGATGTAATAAAAAAAATATGTAATGCTAAATTAATCACAGTTTCGTCATATTATCCATTTGCATACATTTCGCTTAGTTTAAATATAATGACGCAAAAAAATCATTTACATAAACTTTACTTTTGATTTTGGATAGCGTGGCACAAAAGATAAATCAATTTATTCATATAAATACATTTCATTGCATTGTATAGGTTCAGTGAGAGTGATATTTTTAACAGTGTATTGGAAAATTAAAAGTTTTGGTTAGATGTGTAAATATATTTAGCGAAACCGAAAACAATTAAAATTGAATTTTGAAACAAATTGTTTAAAGCTACATCAAGGCGCCTTAAATTTTGATATCATATCTTTTAAATCTCATATTTTGAATTTACGGGGTGGTTAGAACTCCGGCAGCTGGAGCCATAGTATGGTTCCGGCAGTGAATCTTTGAATCAACTCGAATCATAAGAACGATTCCTCCTTGAAATCGTTTCTACGATTCTCCATTGAGCGTCATCCGTCGTGCCGTCGTCATTTTGCTGATAAACCAGTATTTTAAATTAAGAAAAGTTAGAAAAGAATAATGTTATTAATCTCCCTTCGGTATGTAATGCTTTTCTTTACTTTACTGTAGAGTTTTATGAGTTTTTAAATTTAAAATTTGTATTTTTTTTAAATTGTCGTCATGTTGGATGCACATATTTAGGCCTAACGCGAATTACTATAGCGTTTCATGTTTTGTAATTAATTTTACTGCCTGTCTCAGTGCTATTGGCAGTTTATATGTGTACCGTAATAAATATTTTGCAGGGTAAAGTATCAATGAATAAATTTTTATACATCCTTTTAAACTTAACATAATTCTTACACATGCAATTATAAATAAAACAATAATAAAATGATGAAATAATCAGGGCTGTGCTAAACGGGGGGCGAAGGGGGCGGTCTCCCAGGGCGCGGAAATTAAGGGGGCGCCAAATTTATACCACAAACCTGGTTTCTTATTCTTTTTTTGAAAAAAAAAAATATATATATATTTACATATTGGGAATTTTTTCCCAATGAAAGTACGTTCATTTTTCGTTTCAGAATTATCGCATTGTCCTTTAGCCTACACCCAAGTACAAATTTCTGAATAAGGACGTCTTTCTTTTCAAAACTTGTTTTAGGCCTTTGTCTTGGTCTCTTTCGCTAACCTTCTCTTTTATGGGTCTGTAATTTTTTTCTGTGCTTGTGACAAAAACATATACTCCCAAAATAGCATAGAATTTTTCTTCTGAAGATACAAAAGGGTTGAAAACTGTTATACTTTACTGCTAGATACATATTTTCTACGTCCATTTCCCAGATTACCTTTGCCAAAATATAAGTGCAATTTCCTCTTTATGTTATTTAGTTGTTTGGAGTTTCTGAATTAAAATTAAACATAAAGCTCCAAACTAAACGCGAAATATATATTCAATAGAATTTATTTCTGTTTCTACACTTTTAAGTTTTGTGATACATCTCACAAAGAAAAAGTGTGTATTTTTGGGGAGGGGCGCCAAATTGAAACTTTTCACCGGGCACAGATTTCTCTTTGCACGGCGCTGGAAATAATATATATATATATACATTAATTAATAGCATAGCGTCACTTAAAATTTGATATCATTATTTTTAAGTTCCATATTTAAAATTCTTATAGCAATAAGATAAAGTGCTGCGTCACAAACTTTTAATCCGTCAAGGGTTTTTGTATTGATAGCATTACTTTTTTTAGGTTAATAATAAAAAGATAAAAAAAATTAAAGACCAATGATATAAACTCATAATCATGATTTCCATTCACTTTTAATTCCTCTCTCCCTCCCCTCAAAAAAGCATACCTCATACTTCAATTGTAAAGAGTGCTGTGCTATTTGATTTTTTTTTTAGAATTAGGGGATTTTTTTTTAAGACTAGATTTTTTTTTTTAAGAATTCTGCTCCGTACGAGCTACGCTCGCCAACCCCAGTTCAGACTCTAAAAATCCATTAATTTGATCGGCTTGAAAAAGATTACGGAAGACTGAATTATAATAATAAAAAAAAAAAACAGTGGCGATATCCCCGTAAACTGGTTTCCATTTATTTCTATTTTAATGGAAGATTTTAAGGCCAAATAAGCTGCTGTCAATTGCTGTTTTCATGTCATTTCCAGCCCTTCATGTTTTTATACCTTTGGGTGCAGGGAAACACAATGATAAACCTACGAGTCAACCGCTAAAATCGGGTTTTCAGGTGTTTACCTCCAAGATATGACTTGGCAGATCGATTGCGTTTTAATATGCGAATCGAGTTTTAAGTTATTCTGGAATTTCAGCCGTGAACTCGATGAGGTGATTGCCTGTGCTGCCACCTCCCGTTCTATGATATTATAATACAAATGCATATTTATTAATAAAATAACACATGTAAACAAGGCATAGTCGTGGGAAAAATAAAAAGTAAACACCCCTTACTAACTCTGCAAAAAAATATCGTAGAAGAAAGTTACTGGTACCACACGATTGGTAATAATGTCTAGTTTTAAATTATGTATATAAAATTTGCTTAGGGGGCCATCTACATATAAAAACTAATCATAATTTTGTTTTTTTAATAGTAATACACAATTCTGACAGCATAAATGAACTCTACACCCTTCAATTAACCTAACAATAAATTTTTATACAATTCGTACGATAAGTTTCCGAGAAATTAATTATTTTAAAATGAGCGTATTTTAGGGGCTGTATGCAAATTGAAGTTTCGTACTCGATTGTTGACCGAGAGAGCCCCCTTCTTCATCAAGGCGACACTCAAGCAATCATTGAAGACTGCTAGATTACAGGATAGCAAAAGCAATTTCAAAATATCTAGTCACTTCTATCATAGACGGTCCCTTAAACCATCATTTAACCGTTTTTTAAGCATAATTTGAAAACTACTTGGAAGAAAAATATGAAATTTTGGATTTCCATAAAGCCTGACTTAATAAATCTAAATCCATCAAAAAAATTGTAGGTTGCAGTTCATAATTTTTTCGAGTATTAATTCCATAACTTATAACTCATATCACAAAATTATAAAAATTGCAAATTCAGCGTATTTATGTTTGGGTATTTTAGTATTATTGCTACACAAAAAAAATTAGCCCATTCGGAGTATAATTTCAGGAGATATTAATAAAAATATGAAAATGTAATTTAACACTAGAAGCACTAAATTTTGAATGTTTATAATTCAAAAACTTATCATTCAAATGACTTGAAATTTGGTGTCTAGGCATAGTTAGAACCGCAGATTTGAAATATCTTGTTAAAATTGGGTATTTCCATTGAAAAAATGAAGTTTGTGTTCGTTTTAATATGTAGATGGTCCCCTAAGCAAATTTTATGCACATCATTTAAAAGTAGACTTTATTTTCAATCGTTCGCTACGAGTAACTTTCTTCTACGATAATTCGTTGAAGAGTTAGTAGGAGGTGTTTAGTTTTTTTTTTCCACGACTGTACTTTTTTAAAAACTACTAGGGGATCGAACCCGAGCTCCTCGGGTTACAGAGTATAGGGGAAAATCATTCTTTTTTTTATTGTAATTATTTTTTTACATGTAATATATATTTTAGATTGCCCACTAACATCAAAAAGAATTTTTACGTGAAAAATATCAATTATGCAAGCAAATAAAGTTTTAAAATTTATTAAAAGCGATATTTTTACATGTCACCGCATGACAGGAGTTATTAGCCCAACATTTAGAGACTTACGGCCACAGGGATGTAGAGGAGGGTATACGCCGTATACCTTCTGGATTTTTTTGAGGAATGCCGTATACCCTCTGTTTCTCAAAAAAAGCTATAGTATATACACTGTAGGGTATACCCTCTGCCTTGAGCGTATAACCCTATGCTTAGAGTGTATGTCCTCTGTTTTTTGTACGACTACACCACTGCTTACGGCAGTCTTTCCGATCATTTCAGTGCTTTGAGCGCATGGTTCAATCACATGCCTGTTAAATTTGTTTCTTATTTACATTATTTTATTTATTTTTCTATAGAGGAAGTTTTAATTTTGCTATGGAACATTAGACGGAAACAAATGCTAAACTTTTTACATTGTTTTGAAGACAAGAGGATTAATCTTTCGTAATCGAGCTACACGTGATAGATAAATTAAAAAAATAATTCATGCTTGAAAATCTATATATATTATGCTATCGTACGTTGCACAGAGATCGTGATTATTTGTTAATTGTTTAATGGCAACACCTGAATGAAACGCATCTCATTGGTTATTATGTAATATTTTTAAAAAGGGAATAACAATAAATTAAAAAAAAGTTATAATTAATAACTATAGAACAAAACAATTTATATAATAAATAAATAAAAAGTAAATAAACAATTTATTAATAAATAAACAACAACATCCGGGTAACCATATCAAGCAAAATAACGACACTTTGGCGCCAGTTAAGTACCCCGGTGCGTATATGACATTGGCGTCAGAAAAAAAAAATCGCGCCAACGTGGTGCGTATATGACATCTGTGCCGTCTTTTATTCATCTCATTTAAAATACAATAAATAAATAAAGGTATTTTTTCAGTATAGATACTTGGCGAAATAGAGAAAAGGTCCATGGCGAGAAAAGAAATTTGGCAACGTATTTTCTGGCAACCTATTTCATAAAAATATTTTTTTCGAATAAAACTACATAATAGTTGCTATGATCGCAAAAAGTTTGTACTTTTATGTTAGCTGGGCGCAATTCTCGCCACTCGCATTTTAAAACTCGCCAGCAGCATTTTTTTATTTTTCGAGGGGTAAATTAAAAGGATACTTTGATGTTGAAATTAAATGGTTTATGTATTTATTATTTTATTTTATTTTTCTTTTTTAAAGAATTTATTTTAAGTGAAATTCGTGAATTTGAAATGTTTCGGTTTTAAATTAAAGTTATCCATTTTAAAATGAGTGAAAGGATTATATTTTAATCTAAATTAATTAAATATGAAAAAATACGACGGGTACAATATTTGGCAATTTATCACTTGTGGCCAACTAACATAAAAATACCGAGTTCTTGATTTCTCTGTCAGAATCTTCCGATTTGGCGAAGGATTGAGCAAGTAAATTAAATTATGAATAAAAGTAACATGATACAATGCCTAGCATACATTTAAAGGAGACCAAACTGGTAGCCACGGGCGGCTAGTTATTTTAAAAACCGTAATAACTCAGTCAATTAAGATACAATTTTCAAACAAATTGCATTTGAAAGTAGATTTTTTTTATCTATTTGACGGTGTAAAAATTGAAAATGTGCGATATTTGGAAACTTAAAAAATCGCTGACATAGCACGCATTATAATTTCAATTTATTTTTCAGTTTTTATGAGAAAATTGCTACAATAGGTACAGTAATATATTATTTTCTTTCCTCCGTGATTATCTTCCCTCTACTTTTAACCCCCCATTACTTTCAACAGAAATTGAGTAGGTACTTCAGTTGCCACAATTACAAAAAATGTATTAAAAACTACTAAAAAATTAATATCTCAAAATTAAATTGAGATACAACTTTCAAACAAATTGCATTAAAAAGTACATTTTTTTCCTTATACGACGGTGTAAAAATTAAAAATGTGCGATGTTTAGAAGTTTAAAATTTTGCAGTAAAGGAAATTGCAAAACCAAAATTTCATTTCAATTTTCAAAGTGTTGCCATTCGCAAAATGACGTATGCGTTACGCACAGATATGTTTGTCCTTTATAATATAGATAGATAACGTCCGGAAATTTTACCCAATCTTAATAAAAACATTTTAACACCAGAATTTTTATCTAAAACAATTTCATTTATTTATTCAACCGAGTTTTCTCTAGTTACAATTTAATTAATTTTACGAAAAAAATTCTGGCTCGAATCGACATTTTGTCATTTGATCGGTGTCGAATTGAAACCAGCTGGACGCTCTAGTGTTAAATCAAGTTGAGTATGCTCATTGCATCGACCATCCGGACATGCGCAGAATGAATTGCTGGCGGTGGCAGACACATTGAGCATATTTAATTTATTATTATTATTATTATCAAAACAAATTTTACGTTCCTTACATGAGTTATTTTATTTTTAAATGTGCATTTTCCGTATAATGTCACTCTTCTGCACGCAATTAGTTACGTATGTGAACAAATGCTTGGATGTCTAAAAATTAACATTTCTGGACTTTTAAAGAAGTAATTTTTTCTTGTAAGACGTCATTTCATCTTAAATCGAACACGGTCTACGATTTTACAATATTATTATAATTATAATAAATGTTCATTTTAATAATAAAAAATTGCTTATATAAATTTTAAAATTTTATTATTAAAATTTATTTAAAATGAAGTTTTATCTTATTTTATTTAGCTTAGTTATAATTGTAATTTAATTTTGTTTAAATTAATAGCAATTAAAAAAATATTAAAATTTTATTTAATGATCTAATTGGCAATAAAAAATTAAAAGGGTGACAGGGATGACCGCCCCGGGAACCACGCGTTAGCTTTAGAGCTCATAATAATGTTCAAATATTTTTTATTAACTGACTTAAAAAAAGATAAAAAGAAACATGTGAAAATAAACACCACTGCGGATTGAACTCGAGATCTCGGGTCTATGAGACCAACGCCTTTAACCGCTCAGCAAGTGTTTTGACAGGTACTTTTCCCCAAAAGTGAAGAAAAAGAAAACATGCGCAGGAATACATTAGTGACTTGTGCGCATTTGCGGTAAATACTCATAGAATGGCGATAAAATGTAGTCCCATTTTTCCTACGGATTATATAAAAAACAAGAATTTTCCTGGAAATAAGTGTCATCTTACTCGCTTCATCTAAAACACATTCGTATTTTAAGTATTGCGCGGCAGCGCAATACTTATTTATTTCCAGTGTCACTTCTAAATGTTAATTTAACATAGAAAAGCCTATGGAGATGATAACTTTTTCATTTTTTCTTCCCACCTTTTTGTTCCTGATGCCATTCATTTTTTATTCTTTACTAATTCTAATAATATTATAAATTTAAAGTTTAAAAACGTTTGCCTGACGTCAGGGTCAAAACGAATGGCAAAATACTTTTGCATATGGGTGAATTATAACCCAGAGAGAAACAAGGGCCAATTTTTTTGTATATTATTCAAATATTTTTCTTAATAATTCCAAATTTCACTTTTTTCCTTGAGAATCAACGGACATTTTTAATAGAAAATGTAACATTTTTTCTTCATTGTTGCAAAAATTTCAAAAGCCGTAATAATAATTTATTTGGTTTTAGTAGAAAGATTCCCGCGTGAAAAATTTTAATTGAAATAGTTTTTTTTTTTTTTTTTTTTTTTTCAAAAATTAAAAAGGTGAATATGGCGTCATAGTAGAAATAAAAAGGATATTTTCAGAATACGTTTTTGCTTTGGTCAAGTTTATATTTTAGTAAAAAGTTTCTAATGGATAGCTATTTTTACGCAGGTAGCGAACTTAGTGGGGAATTACATAGCTTAAATTTTAAAATGTATTTTTTTTTTTCGAGATGAGAACTATTTATACCACAAGTTAAACTTAGGTAATAATTTTCTGATGTGTGTACATCACCCTTTGGGAGAGAATAAGGTTTAAAAATTCAAGTAAAACTTTTATTTTAGGTAGATTTCGTAAGAAATACTACCTATTGCAGTCGTTACCATGGTGCGACTTTTGAAAAATTCCTTCATAACTTTTCATTATACAACCCCAGGAACCCAAAACCACCCCCACCTAAAAAGTTTATATATATATATATATATATATATATATATATATATATATATATATATATATATATGTATGTATGTATGTACTAAATTTTGTCCGCACGATAAAAGTCGCAATTATGCACGAATCGTCTTCAAACTCCCCAACAACTTTGAGATGGCTAATATCTCGGCGGGGATTGAAAATGGGCAAAATCGGCCCAAGGGAATAGAAATGGGGAGGGTTCAAAATTTTGAATACAGTCTTAACATGATTCTGATAAAACCAGCTCTTTCACAACAATGACAGAAAAAAATAAATATTTTTCGTTATAGCAGTTGCCAACAATTAAAAAAAGCAATAAAATTCTCACCACAACAATTGATTTCCTATTGCAAAATTTTCACGCGAAAATTAATTAAATAAAAAGTTTGACGAATTGAAAACAAATTGAATATTACGTCATAAGTTTTTTAGAGCAAGATTTCCGCCTGAAAACTCAAAATGAAATAAATAGTTTGACGGATTAAAAAAAAATCAAAATATTGCGTCATATTAGAAATATAATGGACACCAGCAGGTGAATATGTAACGTCATGTGAGTTTGAAGAAATATATTAAAACATGATAAAAACCAGACTATGGAAATATTAACATATTTTAACACTTTGGGGTTCTCTGAATTTGCTTTAGCCATTTTTAAACCTATTCCATATACATGCGTGTGTGTATTCCTGTATATTAGAATTTTCACAAAATGTTTAGCTCCCTAGAGCTCATTCTTGGTGAAGGAACTGGGTTTATCTCTAATCTTGATTTAAGTTTTGTTGGTGAATTTAGTACTTAACTTCGAAATCTACCTCCGCCTGTAGGCCCGAGCCGACAGGGATTTTTTTTTATTTTTTACTGTATCACAGCTATAATATTGTTAAATATTAGCAGTAAGGATTCAGCAGAATTTACATTTACATTCATAGCTTTCCTGAGTGGGAAATAGGGTATCTAAATTTGAGTGAAGTTAATTTTTTATGTTTTGATTATAGATTTTTTACGTTCAGATTGGAAGTTTTTGTCTAAAATACCGCAACGTGCATTAATACAATGGTGAAACATTTTGAATTACACATTGGTAAACTGCATCCCGCATTGTGATGCAATACCGCATACATCAAAGCCTGATGATGATACTCGGTAGTAATTTTGAAATCCGTTCGTCTCAGTGCTGTAGTCATTAAAAAACTTGACATATTAAACGAAAACATAATTTGAAGAACAAATTAAAAAAAACAAAATTTATTTCCTACATTGTTTAAGCCCGAGAAGGGACAGATATTAAGTTATTTCATTCAATTAGTTCTACATTTGATGTTAAATTTTTGTAACAAATTAGTTAAGCCAATTGAAGATTAAAAAATAAAAATAAAATTCATACAATTTGATACTTAAAACATCCTAAAAACTTAGATTCCGTTCAAATGAAATCGAAATAAATCTTAGACTTTTTTTAAAGTTTTGTATTTTGCATGCATCTTATCACTTTATGCACAATTTTCATAAGCATAATACTAAATCTGCAATACAAATATTTTCAATTAAAAATGGAAGAAGTCTAAGATTTATTTCGATTTCATTTGAACGGAATCTAAGTTTTTAGGATGTTTTAAGTATCATATTGTATGAATTTTATTTTTATTTTTTAATCTTCAATTGGCTTAACTAATTTGTTACAAAAATTTAACATTAAATGTAGAACTAATTGAATGAAATAACTTAATATATGTCCCTTCCCAGGCTTAAACAATGTCGGAAATAAATTTTGTTTTTTTAATTTGTTCTTCAAATTATGTTTTTGTTTAATATATATTAATTTTAATAAAATCGCGCAGGTCATTTTTGAGAAAAAAAATGCGATTTATATTAGAAACAAGAGTTTTCCTGGAAACAAGTGATAACTTATTCGCTTCATCTAAAACAGATTCATATTATATATCAATTTAGAAAAAATCACCCCGGCCGTTTTCGAAAAATAGAAAATTAGGAACTTGTAACATCGGATTTACTTTAAAAAGTCCTTCCGGGCAGTGCCGGGAGGAAAAGGTAGCCTTCATATTCTTTATTTTTAAAAAGCCAGCTTATATTATTGAAACACATGAAGCTCAAATTAGTGGAACGCGATTATAGAAGATTCAATACTAATTTTTGTCAATACTGAATATGAATAAGAATTTCGCAAAATTAGCCAGCTTTATCCAAACTGGTTTTATTTAAAGTGACTTATATTTGGTCGCCAAATTAGGCGATATCTTGAAGTCCCCGCTATTTTAAAACAACATGATGGGTTAAGCTAATCAATGAACTTGACCGAGACCTTAGTAATTCCTGTGCACATGCTCACTCACATCGTTGATATATACCAGTGCTGTCGCAGGCGAAAAATCAGATTTTTCAAAATGTCACCCATATTAGAAATTCAAAAAAGCTATATCTCAGCCATTTTTTAAGATAAAGACAAAACAAAAAATGCTCCGAAATCCTTGTATGAAGGTCAAATACTTAAGAAAGAAACCTTTTTCAATTTTTATTTTTTCTGTACCTAA
Organism: Maratus speciosus; assembly: GCA_963932465.1. Classification (NCBI taxonomy): domain Eukaryota; kingdom Metazoa; phylum Arthropoda; class Arachnida; order Araneae; family Salticidae; genus Maratus; species Maratus speciosus. Next base: position 274,631,234 of record OZ010798.1, read on the forward strand.
TTTTAAATTTAATTATTTTTAAATGGCCGCCATTTTTAAACAAGATGGCGGATGAAGCTGGCCAACGAACTTGGCCGAGAAATTGCTATCTACTATGTTCATGTCTTCTCACATCCAAATCGGTTAATAAATACGCGTGTTATCACGTGACAAAAGTCAGATAGTTTCAAAATGTGAGCCATGCTAGAAATTCAAAGTGCTAGAAATTAAAAAAAAAACTCAGCCATTTTTTTAAGATATAGACGATACAAAAAATGCTCCGAAATCTTTGTATCAAGGTTAAACACATAAGAAAAAATTCTTTTTCAATTTCTAATTTTTTGTACCTCATTTTAAATTAAATTTTTAAAAATTTTTTAAATGGCCGCCATTTTGAAACTAGATGGCAGATGAAGTTGGCCAACAAATTAGTTTTGGACATTGATCTGAACTATGCACACACGAAGTTGCATCCAAATCGGTTCATAAATAAGCCTGTTATCGCGTGGCTAAAATCAGATCGTTTCAAAATGCCAGTCATGCTAGAAATTCAAAGTGCTATAACTCAGCCATTTTTTAAGATATAGACGAAATCAAAAATGCTCCGAAATCTTTATATCAAGGTCAAATACATGAGAAAAAAATCTTTTTTAATTTCTAACCTGTTTGTACCTCATTTTAAATTAAATTTTTTTAAATGGCCGCCATTTTGAAACAAGATGACGGATGAAGCTGGCTTACGAACTCGGTCGAGACATTGGTATGTACTATGTACACACCAAGTTATATCCAAATCGGTTCATAAATACGAGAGTTACAGTGTGACAAAAATCATATATATATCAACATTTGAACGAAGGGTGCTTTCGGGGTCTGGGGTCATGATCGGTAAAAATATATAAAAATTTTTCGGAAACTCTTTCCTCCGAATGGCTGCAATAGGTAGCTTTTTGTAATGAAAGCTACCTAAAATGGGTATCGAGGTCTCAATTCAGGGGCGCCATTTCAGAAATTTCTTGGGGGGGGGCAAAGATTTTTTGAGAGAAGTTATATAGCTAAGGGTAGGATCCGGGCGTCTCCTCCCCCCCCCCCCGAACGAGAAACATAAACTGAATTATGCTTAAAAAAAGCAAAAACTTTTAATACGGAAACTCATGAACCAAAGAAATATTTCGCTTTAAACAGGTTTCCGTCTTAGCAGGTAAAATTTCAATATCTTGAATATGCGAAAAATTTCTTTTTACACAGGATCCTACTATAGGTTCCATTTTTACAGGTATCCTCAAAGACCGTTAAACCATCCATTCTGTAGTATAGCTCTGAAAAGAGATGTATTACAGTAAAACTTGTGAAAAAGAAGCCAGTCTATAACAGAATTCTTTCTCAAAGGGGCAAAAAATCAAATTTCGATGAAAAAAAGTCATACAATTATACTTGCTAAGACAAAGACCTGTCTAAAAGGGAACTTTTTTTCTGGTCTCTTTCGACTTCTTTTTTTTCGGGTTTTATTACAGGGGTGGTCATTTCAAGTGTCCTGTCGAAGGACAAGGGGAAATTTTCTTTTTAGAATAAGGGACGTTCTGAACTGCACAAATCTCACAGTAAATGGGAAAATCCCACACAATAAAAAAAAGCTCTGGGTGATTTTCTTGTTAACTTCTTTCACGGACATGTGATTAGTCTACGATTTTTTTTTTCCTTCGAATTCCGCAAAATCAATTCGTCAATGGATCCCAGAAAAAAATCGCCAATTTTGGAAATTTTGAAAAAAAAAAAAAATCTCCAAATCGTCGCGGAAAAAAACACTCATTTCTCCAAACGACCGTGGAAAATATTGCTAATTTCATCAGAGATTGCAAAAAGAAATGCAGATTTTGTCAAATGATTGTACAAACTAAAGTCTCGAGTTTTATAAAAGGATTGCAAAAAAAATCGCGAATTTCGTCAAAAAATTGCACAAAAAATCACGAAAATTTAGTGAAACAATCGAGGGGAATTTCGTCAAACGTTTTGGAAATAAGATACAAAATTTCATGTAACTGTCGTGCAAAAAATTAAAAGTATTAGTAGTCGGGGGTAGAAAAAAATAACCACGAATTTCAACAAATGATCCTGAAAAAGAATCGCGAATTTTGTCTAAAGATCGCAGAAATAAATATGGAATTTCGTCAGTTGGTCGCAGAAAAATATTGTGAATTTCGACAAATAGTCGCGAGAAAAGGCCCAATCTGATAACAGGTGCAGAAAAAAATCGTGAAGTTCGTGAAACGATCGCGGAAAAAATTGCAAATTTCGTCAGATGATCGCGCAAAAAGAATCATGAAGTTCAATCAGTCATGAGATAATCAGCCCACGAACGTCATGAATAGGTCACGAAATTTGCAACTTTTGTGATCCATAGCGATAATAAAATTTTCATTAGTGATTTTCTGCAAGTAAAAGGTAAGGTAAAGCGTTGATTGTTTCGGATTGTGTTTTGAGTATTTTGAGGTGGGTTCGTGTTAATACTATTTTTCAAAGAAATCCTGAATATTTTTTGAAATGAAAAAGCTACGTATTTGAACATTAATGAATACTATATATGTATCTTCATTTTCCTACATAAAAGGTAAAGTTTATATTAAAGATATAATTGTAGGCTTCTTTTACAATAATTGTATCAAAATATGAATTAATTCTCTTTCATTTTGGGTCGGGTTGCCTTTCAATGGAAATCTTTTTAGCGGTTTTCGTATATACAGGTGGCCATAATTAAACTGCAAGTGTTCAAGGTGTGCTGGAGAGAAAACTACCGTGAATATTCCGGTGAAATTTGGTATCTACACATTTCAGAACATGCGCAAATCAAATATGCAAAAAAATCGCCATTTTCACCCGATAGATGGCGCTATACCGTGTTTCAATGCTTATCGACGGCATATATGCAAATTTTAAGCCCATCAACCAGTATAAAAACATCAATACATTGAGTAAAGGCCAGTCATGACTCTGAATAAGAAGGAACGTGCATTGTTAGTGAAGACATCCTATCAGAATGGTAGCAATTATTCAGCTACTCTGAAAAAATACCGGCGTATGAAACGATTAAGAAGAGTGTGGTATTACTAATAAATTGTGCCGTGATATGAAAGGTAAATTTAATTTGAGTTCCTTTTTATTAACATGCGTTGTGTAGTATTGCAATAAAACCCTCTGTTCTTTGAGGTCAGCAATTGTAAAAAAATAGAAATAATGGAAACTTCTTACTTGTATATCTGTAAATAAATGATGAGGACACCTTTAAGCATAAATCAATCTTTTTATTCATCTTGAAGAAGAGAAGTAAGAGGCCTTCACCCGTTGGTCACCGATTTTTAAAAATAAATACGTTGGCTGATACAATAATCTGTTCCTCTTTAAGAACATCCTTAAAATGCAGTATGTAGCGCTAGGTGACTTTTCTATTGATAAAAATTTCAATTAAAGTCTTTCAAAACCATCAGAAAATAAATTTAACAGGAGCTACTAAAATCACAGACATCGTTTACGCAAAAGCTTTTCACCGGATCCCACATTCATCGGCGGCAGACGATCGGAGCCCGCAGCCCCGCGATCTTTTTAAAACGAAACTATGTCACGACAGCAACACCAACAAAACAGATTCTGATTTGAAATTAACGAAATTTTTAGTTTATAGTAAGAATACGGGGACTTCAAAAGTTAGAGAAAGAAAAGATTTAAATCTATTAGAGAATTTAAAATATTAAGCAATATCTTAATAAACAAATCCGAAAGAACACATTTAAAAAGTTTTGTTTTTATTTGTTGTACGCTCGGCGATTAGACACACCTCCGAAAAGATCGACATCCATTCAATGCATATGCCGTGAGAGACTTGCTCCGATGACGTCATCACAATCGTACAGACCCCAAAGGAGAAGCACCCCATGCCAGGCGCTGCGGAGCATCAGGGAACTTGCCGATCTGCGGTCGAAACGAATCGCCCGCGCAAAAATAAATATGGATTTAAGTTTAAAGAACATCGATGTATAAGGCCAAAAGAAATAAAAAAGTAACATGATTTAAACACTGTGAGATTCCATCTCACAAAGAGGTCCAATGAGTGTCAATGGATTGAAAAATATGATTTTAAAATTTGAAGAATCAGGAGAATTGGGCGTTATTCCAGGCACAAGAGGGCAACGTCCGGTAAACCCGGAAAGAGTGGAACAAATTGATGATGCCATTGCGACTACGAGTAGCAGTTCAGGAGCCAGTATGCTGCAACAAGTGAGCGCAAGAAGTGTGGCTCGGGCATTATCTCTTCCCTGGCCAACTGTGCATAAAGTGTTGCTCCACATTCTTCGGCGTTATCTGTATAAAATTAAAATTCTTCAAGAATTGAAACCTCATGATGACACCCTAAGATGTGATTTTGCAAACCTTGTCCTGTCGAAAATCAGTGAAGATCACACTTGGATACAGAGAATATTGTGGGCAGACAAGGCGTATTTTACACTATCAGGTAGTGTAAATGCGCATAACTGCAGGATATGGGGAAAGAACAAACAATACGCTAAACGTGAAGAACCCCTCTATTCCGATTATGTAACTGTATGGTGTGGAATGACTTGTGATTTTCTTGTGGGCCCATATTTCTTTGAGACCCCAACTCCAAGTGGTCCCAAACGCTGTAGTGTTACGGGGACTAGCTACGGTGCGATGTTGAGACAACAATTGATTCCAGCATTGCAAGAGAGACATTGTTTAGAAACCACGGTATTTATGCAGGAAGGAGCACCCCCTCACATCGCTAAAGATGTTAAAAAATTGCTGCGTGATACCTTTGGTGCAGACCAAGTCATAAGCAGAGGTTTCGACAACGCTTGGCCTCCATGTTCACCAGACCTTAATCCTTGCGATTTTTATCTGTGGGGACATTTGAAAGATATGGTTTATAGAGAACGACATGCTTCTGTTGCTGAATTGAAATCTAGCATAACGAGACACGTTAGGTGTGTTACACCATAGATTTTAAATGCGACGGTGGACCATGCTGTTTTACGTTTTCAGCATGTGGTTCACATATTGAGCACATCATGTAATAATTTCATTGAATAAATAATGGCTTGTTTTCCAAAGCGTCTTTATGGATTGTTTAATTTGTGATCGTATTTACGCTAATTTTTATTACATGATACTGTAAAAATTTAATTACTGAAGCGAATTGTATGGAATTTTGATAGACTGTAAATGATATTTTATATTGTTTATATGCCTCTTAGAATGTCATTATGCTATGTCTATCGATTTTGGAGGTTGTATATGCCACCGGTGAACGTTTAAATACGGTACAGCGCCATCTATCGGGTGAAAATGGCGATTTTTTTGCATATGTTCTGAAACCTATAGTAACCAAATTTCACTGGAATATACCCGGTAGTTTTCTCTCCAGCACCCCTTGAACACTTGCAGTTTAATTATGGCCACCCTGTACATGAAATTACAGTCCTGCATCAGGATAGGTTGACGTATTTTCTTCGTTGTGAGTTAGGTGAGTTTAAGTTAGTTTTTTAGATTGTGCTTTATCTTTTTTGGTTGGAGTCGGGATGACCTAACAAGAAGGTCCTGAATATTTTTCAAATGAAAAACTATAGATTTGACTATTAATGGTGGCCCATAATAATAACCCATGTGTTCATTTTTATACATAAGGGATAAAATTATAGACTACTTTATTATAAAAGTTAAAATATAGAGTAATTTTCTTTTATTTTGGTATTTGGTGGAAGTATGTTGGTTTTTGGGTTGGAGAAATTGTTTTGTCGGGTGCGCGCAGGCTCCATTCCTAGGCGTTGAGAAACTTTGAGAGCGTACCATATATAATATGATTTAATAAAGGAAATAATTAAATAATTTGATAACATTGCAATGATTGCAGTAAATATAATGTGACACTAATAATCCGAAAAAGTAAAAAAGTCGGATAATTAAGAACTTGAATTATATTCGCCCCTTCATCCCCCCTTCTCCCCCCCCCTCAAAAAAAGAAAGAAAAACTGTCTGAAAGAACTCTACTCCTGAATTTCTAACGATGAGGGCACTAGACTTCCTATGATCAAGTTGTACACAGCTTAGAAGCAATTGATAAAAGAAAATGTCTCGCATGTATTCTATAAATTAGCCGAAGTACGATATACAGTCGCACCTCATTATCCCGACACCCGGTGTTCATGTCACTCCGCTTACCACGTCAGTTTTTTCCCGATTTTCTGTATGTTATTTTAATGTAAATAAACTCCGGGTTTTAAGTCGTTAAATAATTTTCAACTCCGTATATCCCGACGGTTTAGAGACATTGTCAATTTTTCATAATTCATCTTATAAGAACGGAGATTAAGCGGTAAGAAATGTCTTATCCAAACTTATTCCAAAAGTTTCTAAAATACCCATTGAGATAAATGAGAACTTTTACTTCAATCCTTTATCTGAATAAATAAACCCACACTCTATGAATGACCCCCCTTAAGCTCCAGATAGACGTATCAGTCTGATGGAGGTCTTTTTGTTCTAGTCAGGCGGCGCTTTCTTGTGGTTACACAGCTTTTTTGATCCGACTAAAACCGAAGCATTGCATTGCATTGAAACAATCAGAAATTATCTCACATCCATTTCTGAAACAACGGATATTTATTACAATTCATTGTATAATATTGAAAACATAATTATATGAAGCACATTTAGGGATAATCAAACCTTAATTCATCAATATTTCATGTAACAATAAAAAAAAAAATAAATTCATATAATAATGTTCTTTGCTTAAGAGCCATTATTTTGAAAATCAGACAAGTGTGATAGTTGTATTTTTTGTTTTGCTTGATTTTTTTTTTATGTTGAAGTAGATCACATTTAATGAATAATGTGCAATTTTGAAGCCCTGAAAAAATTTTCCGTTCCCTGCAGAAAATGTCAAAGTTCAAGGCTGTGACAGTCATTTTTCATGAAAAGTGAAATGCGAATATGTTTGCAGTGCCAAAGCTTGGGAAAGCAACGACATCCCAAAATTCTTTTGTGATGAAATATTAGTATAACACTACCTGGTTAGTAGACTGCATTTGTTCCCATGGGGCATTGTTATTTTACATTGTTATGCTGCCTCAAAATGCAGTGAAAATGACGTTTTTGTCCGTTTTCCATATAACTTGGTCTTACACTACAGAGAGTAAAAACGTGAAAGAGAGCGTTTGAAACAGAGGGAGACCTATAAAGCGTATGTTTTATCTCAAGTCAGACGCTTTGAGTTCCAGTATTGAACAAGAAGAAATGACCAGTCTTTTAGCCAAAGACGTCACCAAAATCTTACCTTGACCGTTATCTTTTTACAAAACAAATGGCCAGTTTTTACTTAAGCGATGCAAGTAATATGCGCTTTCACAGTTTTAAATACAGTATTTTCTGTTTAATTGAATCACTTTATTGAATAGAATTCGTTCAACAAAGCCGTCGGATTCCGAACAAGCCAATTTTTTTAAATATTACAATAACTTTGGTTTTGATTCATAACAGTGGCTAATTTAGTTGACTATTCAAATAACCGACAATTATAGTAAATTTTTAGATAGAATTTGATTCAACAAAGCCGCGGATTCAGAATGAGCCAACAAATTTAAATATTGTAATAATTTTGGTGTTCATTCATAAAAGCGGCTAATTTAGTTTAGTGATTTAAATAAGCGACAGTTATTGTAATTTTTTTTTTTTAAGTTCTGGGACCTCCTCCCACCGTCGCTGTGCCAGTGTAATTAGAATACTCAAATGGAATTAAAGTAAATGTGAATTATAATAGGTTTGTGGCGACGCCATCTTGCGCGGTCAGTAAAACGAGTTTCTCGCAGGAAGCAATCGAGCTAGCCTTTTGCTCGGCTCGTAAGGTAAGATCTCGCTTTCTAACCGTGGGTTCTCCTGTTCGATCCTTACCGCCGCACCTCTCCTGCATTGGTGATCTTGGACAAAAGAACACCGCACCTTCACAAACATCATCATCTCCTTTCGACACCAACAGATGGCAGCACTGAAAACACCCCTAGCAGCAAAGCCTGTGAAACGCTCACAGCACGCAAAGCCTATGACAACTCTCATAGCACAAACCCTGTTACGCCGCGCATCCCCGGGGGCACACACATGCACATGACAGCATCACTCTGGCAACCGCCAGCGCAACACGAGTGCACATCGCTCGCACAACATCAACGAGATGTTCTTCTCTCTGGCGTACTGTGGCGACGCCATCTTGCGCGGTCAGTAAAACGAGTTTCCCGCAGGAAGCGATCGAGCTAGCCTTTTGCTCGGCACGTACGATCTCGCTTTCTGACCGCGGGTTCTCCGGTTCGATCCTTACCGCCGCACATCTCCTGCAGGTTTAATTATAATGAGGCCTAAGGAAGTTTACTCTGTAAGAACGTTTTACTGTCTGATTGTCATGACAAATATGTTTTTGGGCCACCTCATGCAAACAAACGACTGCTGCCTAAGTAGTAGTATTTCTAAAATACATACTGTGAATTCGTGCCTAGTTACTTACGAGAAATAGTCAGCTAAATGATATGTACAGTCGTGGGGGAAAAAAAGTAAACACCCCCTACTAACTCTGCAACTACTAATTGTAACAGAAGAAAGTTACTGGTACCAATCGATCGGAAATAAAGTCTATTTTTAAATGATGTATATAAAATTTTCTTAGGGGCCATCTACAATTCAAAACCAGACTAAAATTTGTTTTTTTCGAAGGCAACACCCAAATTTGACACTATATTTTAAATCTTTGGTTCAAACTATGCCTAGAAACGAAATTTCAAGTCATTTGAATGATAAGTTCTTTAATTATAAATATTCAAAATTTAGAACTTCTAATGTTAAATTACATATTCATATTTTTATTATTATCTCCTGAAATTATAATCCTAATATGGTTTTTTTTTTTGTGTGTGTGTGTGTGTGTGGAGTATAATACTGAAAAAACCAAAGATAAATATATTGAACTTGTAATTAAAAAAAAAAATTAATGTGAATTATGAAATTATTATTCGAAAAAAATATAAATTGCAACCTACAATTTTTTTGATAGATTTATATTTATTATGTCCTGCTTTATGAGAATTTTCAATTTCAAATTTTTCTTCCATGTAGTTTTCGAATTATGATTAAAAAACGTCAAAATGATGGTTTAACCCTTTCAGGGGCGGTGGTATGTCTATGAAACCACTTAAATTTAATTCCCAAAAGCGACAGTGGCACAAGAATTTTATTATACATTTTTTCTGTTTATTATGTGTGTGAAAAATAGCTTTTTCTTATTTGCGAATAAATTTGTACGTAAATTCCAGTGTCAATCATTCATTTCAACATTTTATCAATGGAAGTGCTTTGCCCCTCTGAAAGGGTTAAGAAGCCATTCATGACAGCAGAAAAGCATAATTTGAAAAACATATATTTTATTCATTTTATCGAAACATTTGGACTGGCAATAGTCGAAACATATTAAGTGAGTGAAATGATCATATTGGTAAGAAAAGTACATTAATCTGACACAGTTATTCTGTAGCATTTCAGCAATCGAGTACCGAACTTCAATTTGGATACAACACCTAAAATATGTTCATTTAAAAATAATTAATGTATCTGAAACTAATCAAACGAATTTCACGAAAATTCGTTTTTAGGCTGATTGAAGGGTGTAGAACTTATTTATGGTGCCAAACTTGGGTCTATTGGGAGAAAAAAAAAAAAAAAAAATGGTTCGTTTTAATATGTAGATAGATGTCTCCCTAAACAAATGTTTTTACAAGATTTCCAAACGTTTGGTACCAATAACTTTCTTTTACAATAATTTGTTGCAGAGTTAATAGGGGTGTTTACTTTTTTTTTTTTCCCACGACTGATCTTTCTATGTGAGAGTTTAATTTTCTGCATCTGATTCTCTTCGGATTTTGTCACGCTCACTGCACTAAATTCCTTTTCCAAACAAACAGCTACTGCATAAATAGCTGCATTTTTATAATTTGGACAATCTCTACGTGAGAGTTTCATTTTCTGCATCTGATTCTCCTCGGATACGCTCACTGCACTACATTCCTTTTCCAAACAAACAGCTACTGCATAAATAGCTGTATTTTTACATTTTGGACCGTTTACCATTCAGTTGCAATAGCATAGCCAGTTAAATCATAAGTACATTACCACTAATATTTTGTGGTGTGAGTGTTTTATTTTCTGTACCTGATTTTCTTACAATTTCGTTGTGTGGTTAGTTCACTGGTAGCCTCATGATTACGCGACGGGTTCTGTAGAGCCTATCATTTCTAGCTTTTTTTTCAAAACGACAATGGGCCTTGAAATTAGTTTATATTTCATTCGGTAGAGGGCGTCACATCTGGGAAAAACAAACGACTAAAATTACATTACTGAGAGGTCGTTTTATCATTGTTCGATGCTTCATTTAGCTATATTTTCGTTAATGCTTATTATATGTAATTAAAACCGACATCTTTTAATAATGGAAAATATTTTCTACTATTAGAAAAAGTTCCTTTTACAAAACAAATGGCCAGTTTTTACTTAAGCTATGCAAGTAATATGCGCCTTCACAGTTTTAAATATAGTATTTTCTGTTTAATTGAATCACTGTATTGAATAGAATTTGTTCAACAAAACCGCCGGATTCCGAACAAGCCAAATTTTTTTAATGTTACAATAACTTTGGTTTTGATTCATAACAGCGGCTAATTTAGATGGCAATTCAAATATGCGACAATTATTGTCAATTTTTAGTTCAACAAAGTCGCGGATTCAGAATAAGCCAAAAAATTTCAATATTGTAATAATTTTAGTGGTGATTCATTAAAGCGGCTAATTCAGTTTAGTGATTTAAATAAGCAAGAATTTAAACAAGATTATTGCAATTTTTTTTCTTTTAGCTCTGGGAGGGGTTTTAACCACGACTTCCTTTCTCCGTCGCTGTGCAGGTGTAATTAGAATACAGTCATTCAGGGTAACTTTGAACCGCATTTTCTCTATATTCATATGCCACACTCTTATTTTAAGAATATTGTTGCAACTAGGGGCATAAAAGAGAAGAAATGATCCTAAATTATTGTTTGACTATCAAAAATGAAGGAGTAATAATCATAAAAGCGATAAAAAATGAATTTTTAACTTGGTTCAAAGTTACCAGCCATTTAGGGTAACTTTGCACCATATGATAAATATTATATAAAATAATTCATCATAAAAAAAAGTATTACAGTTAAGAAAACTTTGAACCGAAATTTTTTTTTTCAGATATGTAAAGACTCCGAATTTACATTTCCCAGCATCACAAGATTTGTATAATTTATGATATTACAACAAATATTATGCATAAGAAAAGTGGAAGAGAATCATGACTATTTAGAAATAAATAAAAACTGTTTATTCTTCATATGAAACATAAATATGCAGCGAAAAACAATTTTCAATGTTTTAACTCAATAACATATCCATAGTTACAGTAATACATACTAGTACTAGTATTATTCAAACAAGAATAAAAAATGTCGAATGTATGAAATGTCAAATTTGAGTAGCCCCGCCCCGAAAAACGCCTTTAAATGAATTTTATATATTTTACACATATATTTGTGAAAATATTTACATGTATTATCTAATGCACACTTTCGGCATTTATATAAAATATACGTGCAAATATGGGAAATTTTTGACAGTAGCACCTATAATCGGTAAATTATAAGTATCAGTATAACTTTGAGCCGGCTGAAAGTTACCCTGAAAATGTGGCAAAATGTTAGTGCCTTCTTATTTTACATTTTATTAACTATTAATAAATAAATAATCACAAAATATTAACACATTTACAACATTTAGATAATAATATGTCTGATAAATGAGGATATTGTTACTTACTAGGAAAATTTAATTGGATTACAACAACTTCAAAACAGCATTCAAAATTAACTTGAAAACAGTACTTCACAAAAATAGTTAGATGATGCAATTAATTGAGCATAATGTTCCTAATTTATTTTCTAAAATAAAGAGTAGAAATCCCAGTTTAGAACCTTGCAAACAGAGCACAGTTCAGGAGTTTATTTAGCCTTTTTTAGTCAAAAATATTGAAAAATAGGAGGTGGTGCAAAGTTACACCCCATGGTTCAAAGTTACCCTGTATGACTGTACTCAAATGAAATTAAAGCAAATGTGAATTATAATATTTTTAATTATGATAAGGCTTACAGAAGTTTACTCTGTAAGAGCACCTTAGTCTGTGATTGTCACGACAAAAATGTTTTTGGGCACCTCGTGCAAACAAACAGCTACTGCCTAAGTAGCCGTATTCCTAAAATACATATTATGAATTCGTGCCTTGTTACTTAGGAGAAACAGTCAGTTAAGGGGCAGGTACCCTTTCGTCCAATAAAGTACATGGAAAAGTGACCCCTGTAGGAATTGCATTCACTCTTTAACTAATTGACTTTTAATTATAAAATTGAAAACACATGTTAGGAACGATATATTTTAGCAATTTAAGTTATTAAAAAAGGTATACACATATATAATTTTTTTAAATTTATTTTTAAAGATAATACAATTTTTACGAAAGGATTATTCTTGCATATATTGTGCGCATGATTTTTCCCATTTGAATGGCTGAAACAAGCCAAGATTTTTTTTTAATGAGTACAGATATAAAGTGTTTTCAAAATTAACTACAATGAAAAAAAAAATAAAACGTGTAGCTCCCGAGATTTTTTAAGAAATTCGAAATATCGAGATTTTTTTATTACAAAAGTAGTCGTGAATTCTAAATCTTTTACTCGAGAAACATAATAATAGGTCACTTTGTGCTTCTGTACGTTTAATACATTCGCCGAAAATTTCGTGAAATTCTAGGTAACCATTTTTAACAAATCGGTCGCGCAATGATCAAAATCGCTGTTTTGAGAAAATTGACATTAAAAATTAAATTACCCCTTAATCATATAGCAAAAGCTCAAAGTGTTTTAGACATAACTTCTCTTCTAATGAGAATTTTTGTACGGGGTTTGTTTTTAAATGTTCCTAAAGAGTCATATTTAATTATAAGATATTTAACTAGTATCCGTCAGACCGAAATGTCGGAGCATGGAGGCGCGTAAACTTAAAAGATATTATTTAAAAAAATGTTTTATTTTCTAGATTACTGTTTAATAGTATAAAAGTAAGTTTGAAATAACAATCGTCGTTGTCGATACTTCATTTTAAAGTGTTTAACTCAGTCTTCAGTTGCCTCGGGTAATGCACAAATTCGAATCTGTCAGCAAGTGCTCCCATACTTCTAATTTGGGTAAAGCCTGTCCTTAGCGAAAATTGCTTCCATTAGAACTTTCTCGAAATGACAAACTACAGTAAAAAAGACATAAGTTGTTTTATGTGACAACACCTTTAGATGGATATCCACAGCAGTTTTTGACAATGTTAAACTCGAGGATCTATGTATGGTGGCAAGGTATGCAACGGGTAAAGGTAACTAACTTCGTGAGAATGAGGCTTTTTCTTCTTTCCAATATTTACAAATAGGTTTGATAAAAAAAAATTACAGTTAGAAATGGCTCATGATACTCAACAAAATGAACTATTATGGCCTGTGGCAAGCCTCGAGTTTGAAAACGCGGGCCATAGGCAATATTTTTATCGTACTTACGTTTATCAATCCTCACTCCGTTCAGATATTGGTATGTAGCATAATGCATAACCCTGCATCCAGCTGCTGAAGAAAGTCCAGACGCGTGATCATCTTCACTCCATCTTGCTATTTAATCATTGTGATCTGCTAAAATTCTTGTTTATTGGCCCCCGCTATAATTTAAGAAGTACTTCTTGAATATATTCTATAGCTTGCTTGGTTTGAGAAAAAGACATATGGCCCTTTCAAATCATTCAAGTTAGCCGAAAGCAGTATATCTTTGCGTCGTTGCATAAGGGGTGAGAAGTAGTCAAAAACTTGACTTACGCAAAGTGAGTTCAGAGACATTCGGAACTGTGTCTGCTGATCGCCATTTTGTCTCAATGAGTTTGTTAATGTGAAACATTTTTTAAAAGCTCTAAGCATTTTTTGTCCGCGAAGAATCAAAAAGACTTTTAAAGAATGTCTCTTATATAGGGATGTCTTTTACGCGATGTAACTACCTAATACGTCCAAGGATTTAAACAAATAAGCCTCTAAAAGGCTAAATGCTATCTATTTTACCTTCGCGACATCTTTGTTCAAGGTCAGCCATAAGACGACATCCTATCATTGAAAATTCGTCAATAATGAGAAATAACACTGTATCCATTCTGAACTGCAGATTTATTGCTGACTTTTTAAATTAGCGAGCTATTTAAAACACGTTGGTTCTTTAAGCACTGAGTGAGTTACCTTGTCTTTGACATTAAATGCAGCAGTACCTGTTAGTGCCAAAAGAATGATAGCTTCTGATCCTAACTGCTCTATGATTGTTTTACTAATTTCTTTGATTTTTGTACATTTTACAGCTCTTCCTTTTCCAATAATAAAAGTTAATTTAGGGAAATTTGTAACCTTTGTTTGCAAAAACAAAAGCTGTTCAGTGCATAACTGAAGGCAGCGCAGCATAATTTGTTGTTCTTTAGAATAATTCAGAAATGTTAAAAGTAAAGCAAAACCATTGGATAAGAGAATCTACGGTAAAGATAAAGAATTAACCCCGGATATATTTGAAAGTTTTTGATTTTTTTAATTTAGCTCCGATCTTTGAAATATTGATCCATCGAGCTAGTCTCAGAAAACTGCAAAGCTCCTTCAAAGCCTTGCTTGTCTGGCACAACCCACACTTATTTAATATGATATATGGCAATAGGTAAAGGTTTGTAACACGTATGTAACAAACACTCATAAACAATCTGTTATACTCCTCTATCAAACTTGATACCTTTATTCATCTGAGTTGTTGTTATATCGTTATCGTGAAAATATTAGGAAGCATCTGAGTTATTTTTATGCGACTTTTCCACATAGAATTAAGCTGAATAACTCTATACATCTGAATTACTTTCTTTTAACCGTCATTTTCGAAACTTCTGTGTATAACGTTGCACATATAAAATATGTATATTTCTTAAAATGTACACTAAATCTAGGCAGCAGATTAAAAAAAAAATCAATTATTGATTTATGACTTTTAGTGAATATGATTTCGCACGAATTATCTTTCATTGTTGTATCCATTTCTCCGATCATAAGCATAAGCGATCATAGTCATATACATTAACGTCGCATTTATCGCTAAGCTTCGCGATATTTGGACGAAATATCGCCAAATTTGGTGACCAAAAATATGTCGTCACAAATTAAGCCAATTTGGCTGCATCTGACTAATTTGGCGAAATTTCCATTGAAATTCGATACTGATGATTCTTCTCTAACTGGGTTCTTCTTATTTTAACTTCGTGTTCCCCAGTAAAATTAGCTAAAATCTTAAAACCAAGAAATAGGGAAGCTACCTTTTCGAACCTGTACAGGATTTTTTTATTTTGTAATCTACATATTTCTGTTTTCTAGTATACATTTTTACAAAAAAAAAAAAAAAAAAAAAATGCTTATCTCATTTACTCCAGAATGTTCACTTGCATTTCAGTCGAAATATATTCACTTACGATGAATAAAAAAAAAAAAAAAAAGAGTAATCTTCAGTAATTGGGACAGCTACCAAATTGTTAAATTTACGCATCAAACAATGCTCAGTAAATTATGAATTTGTCTACAAACCCGATTACGAAAATTTCCCAATAGAAACATACATTCGTCTGAATACAAACATACATACATAAGAATACATACATATAAGTAATGCATACATGACATTATATTTTTCTCCATTTCTTTGAGTATCACTCGTAGCCATTCGACTAATGCCCAAAATCGCATTTTCCGTATTCGATTTTCTTTTCGTTTCTCTTAATTTAAAATTCAAAATTAATTGCATCGATTTGGAAGCTTACAAAGAATGAAAAGTTCGAAAAAAAAAAATATTGATTGTTACATACGTTGAATGTAAAACTTCTGAAAGGGGGGGGGGGGAGGAGTCAATTTATATCTCAGGTCACCAATGTATGAGCATCGATTACATAATGATCCGTATGATTTTAAAATGGATAATTTACAGCAATGGAGCTAATGTTTTAATTAATAACTGGATGAATCTCGTCGAATTTGTACGAAAGAAATTGTTTAAAAACGGACCCATACATAGGTTACTACTTAGTCTCTTAAAACAAATATTATTTTTAACTTACAGTTACTAAAATACTAATTCCATACACTTCGACTGTTCAAAATATTAAAAAATTAAACTGCATTATTTATTATACCTAATCAAGATAGGTAATTTTGATGAAATTACCCATTGAGGCTGTTATGTTTAAAAGGCACAGATGTCATATACGCCCCATATTGGCGCGATTATTTTCCACGCCAATTCGGGAAAAAACTTCAACAGCACAAACACTAACATCTGGGTTACCATATCAAGCAAAATAACGACACTTTGGCGCCAGTTAAGTACCCATTGCGTATATGATATTGGCGTCAGAAAAAAATCGCGCCAACATGACATCTATGACATCTGTGCCGTTTAAAATTGCCGATTGAAAATTTAAAAAAATGATTTCACCTTAAGTCAATCATGATATTTTTGCGTAAAACATGAGTATTTTATTAAAGCATGACGTCATTTTCTGTCCAATTTTTTCAGAAAGTTAATTTTGAATTTTATGAGAAAATGGCATCAATAAAGATAAGCAAACCTTATTACTTTTCCTTTCTTTACAACAATGGAAGTAATCCAATTGCTACCATTTTGAAACAATTTCATAGAAATTTTGTAAATTTTAAATTTAAGTATAAAAATGGGAATATTTAAAAAAAAAAATAGCTAGGGCGGGCAAATCTACAAAGAAACAGCTTTCATTAAAAAAAAGAATTATTAAAATTGGTGCAAAAAAAAGCTCAAGGTACACATGACTAAAGAAAAAGAAAGCCTTATCTTTGAAATAGATAGAATTAAACTCGCAATGTTATCTCTATGGGAAAATTTTTAGCCGACATTTCAGGCTGTTAGGGTTGACGAATATTTATGATTTTCAATACGCGCCGAGATTTTGGCACTACCAACGCACAGTGGGGTATTTCACAAATCTGGGCGGCCAAAATTATTTTTTTCTTTTAAACTAATTTAAACGTTTAAAGCAGTAAATAAATGCATTTTTTAAAATAAATATTGTTTAATAACTTAAAAATCATGGATGTTTTGCAACTTCGTACTGATTTTTATTGATCAAAATTAGTATTATAAAATAAATATTTATGAAAAACAGTATTATAAAATAAATGATAATTATGATAAATAGCATTATAAAATAAATGATAATTATGATAAATAGTATTATAAAATAAATGATAATCATGATAAATAGTATTATAAAATAAATGATAATTATGATAAAAAATGGAATAATGTATTTAATAATTGAATAAATTATAAAAACAGATTATTTATGATAATAACAATTAGTTTGTAAATCCCCAAGGTGGGATCTTTTAATCAGATGATAATTCAGAATCGTAATCTGTTTCTTCATAATCAGAATCTTCTGGATCACGAGCTTCAGAAGATTCCATAGGCTTGGATATAGGATAACATTTCTAGAGTTTATTTAAGGAACAATTTTGATTTTTTTTTTATCGTGGGTCTCATTCCAGTTAAAACTGGATCTGATCTCAAAAGCAATCTGTTGAGAACATCACGGTTACAAGAAATTCTTGAAAATTTACGCGATAGATTTTGGCGAAATAATCGAAAATGTTTGTTCCGTGCTTCGGCTGCTTCTTCAGACAATTGGCCTATTGGTAGCAAAGCTTTCTCTATCACAATGGGCCCATGGATTAATATTTTATGCATTGAGGGTGACATTGGATACCATTTATATAACTGGACGTAGAGCTTTGCTGTTTTTTCTATATATTCCTTAAATTTATCAAGGTGAATTTTGTGGCCACTGAATATGGTTTCAAGAATAACTTTAAATCGATATATTAAACTTTCATCAATGCCGGTAATTTCTGCTGCTAGAGATGGGTCAGTAAAGAATCTTCTGCTGGTATTTCCATCATTTGTATTACCATATCCAGGCTTAGTAATATCTACAAGTAAACCTAACTTTGTTTTGACATTTTCTTGAATGCACAATTTTGTTTCATTAACGAGAGAATTTTCGTCTTCTGCATTCAATCTCCACTTTTTTATCGGTAGTTTGTAAGCTAAATGCAACAAATTTTCCAATAATCGAATCCTAGCATGCAAAATCGATAGTCCAAATTCTAATGTTTCTGGCTTCACATTTTTCTTTTTAGAGAGATCATTAAAATCTTTGGATGTCAGTCCACAAATGTAGCAACGCACTGTCGATTTTGTACTTGTGACTGCGTTACATATTTTTCCATCGACCATAGTATCATTTTATGTTTTACTAAAAATGTATTTTCCTCTAATGTAATTTTTGAGGGCTGTACAGATTTTAATGCTTTTTTTATGTAATTAATCTCATCATTAATAATTTCTGTTGTTTCTTTTACACATCTTATTCGCATGGGCCGGCAATAACATGGTGATGAAGGCAATGGATTTTGCCAGATAGTCTTGTTGTTTTTTAAACTTTTCAAAACTTCTTTCAAATAAATGAATAATCGTGTCACTGTTAAATTCAGTAAATCTTGAATATTAATTTCAGCGCAAGTTTCAGTAATTTTAAAAGAGTCTTTGTCTGGATAGCAATCAATTTTAGACCGTTGTAGAAGACTATAACAAGGGTATACATTTTTTTGATATCGTCTTATAATTTTGTATTGATTCCTTGAAAGGTTAGCTTCGACGAATAATGATAACGCTTGTAAAGGCGATATTTGTGTTTTCTTTTCCGTCTGCTGAGTTCTCAAACATGCTTTTTTATATTTTGATGCATTGGTGAACATGTTAATACCTTTAGAACATGGGCAGCATCTCGCTTCCCTGAGGTTTCTAACTTTATATGAGCGGCATGTGTAAGTACTTCCACATCAGTCGCGCTCCTCAAACTTTCAGACTTTCTCCGCTTTGACCTGACACTTGATTCAGTGAAAGCTTTTGCTGGCCTTCCTGGTCGATTTACTTTTTTTGAAATTTCTACTGTACCTTCAAGCAATTCCTTATTATTTTTCACAAATTTATCTAACATATAATGGGCTTCGATCCATTTGCTCTTGAACTGAGATTTAAATTGGGAGAAATTGTGCTTGAGGTTTTTAATTTCATCATCGTCAAAATTATCGCTATTAAGAAGGTAATTTTTAAGGAAATTTAATCTATGATTAATGTTTGGCAAATTCTGCTGTTGCATAACGTTTAAAAATTCTTTTCAAGTCATTACTTTGACATTCGAAGGCCCTAAATAAAAATAAATAAAAAATATGAACAAAAAAGAATGCATAATTGTTATATGCAATTTAGATAGATAACATCATTTTATCCCTTATTTTTTAAAAAAAATCTTACAATCTTTCACTAACTTTTAACAAAAACATATGGAAAATTGCCTCGACTTATTTTTTAGGTAAAAAAAAATGTTAATAACGAGAAATAAATTATTTCAATTTTGTGAAAAGTGCTTAACAAAAGATAAAAGGGAAAGAATACATTATTTTAAAGCAATTTTTTTTAATTAAATAAATTTAATTTCAATCAGAATGACTGAAAAATAAACAAACGTGATTACTTTCTAATGAATCATAACAATTTTTTTAATATTAAAATTTATATGATAAATATCAGTTAAAAATCAATATATAGTAATTTTGTATGCTTACTCAGAAGTTTGGAAGAGCATATTTATATCGCCTTCATTTTAAAAAGGGGACGAAGGTGGAACTACTTTAAACGAAAACACAAATAGAAGGGTGTATATTTATTGGTACAATAAGTAACTTTGCTTGGAAATGTTTGGAAATATAACTAAACCCTTCGTGAATTGGGAAACAAGGGAAAAAATAATAGAAAAATATGCGTTATTTTAAATTAATTTTGTAAATACTAAAACTATTTCTTTCTCAATTCAAAGTTAATGATAATAATGATGCATACCTGCCTCGTCACTATCTATAACGATTAGATTTTAAATACTTCCAAAACTAAAGTTATTCACATTCAAAAATAGGAAGTCACAATGAAGAACGATTTGACACTCATACACCTAACGCAACACTCCAGTTTCAACTGATAACAGGAGGTCATCGTTCTCTTAAAGGAGATAAAAATCGCATCACGTGATTCCCAAATGATTCAGTTTCAACTTATATCCATCCGTTCGATCCTGCGCTGTACTTTATGAAATCGACTTTTGGCCGGCCAGATTCTTCAAATACCCCACAGTGCAACGTCCAGCTCATTTTTTGTGTTGATGCGTCAAATATTTTGGACGCTATCGTGTTAACAATAAGTGTAATTTTTGCAGGGAAGCCGGAGCTGTGCTCCGACAATAAATATTAAATTTTTGGACACTTTAAAGTTTACCTGATACTCTAAATGATATATACACTGTACAGTCGTGGAAAAAAAAAGTAAACACCCCTACTAACTCCTCAACAAATTAACGTAGACGAAAGTTACTGGTACCGAACGATTGGAAATAAAGTCTACTTTTAAATGAAGCATATAAAATTTGCTTAGGGGGCCATCTACATATTAAAACGAATCCAAACTTCACTTTTCTCAATAGCAATACCCAATTTTAACGAGATATTTCAAATCTTTGGTTCAAACTATGCCTAGACACCAAATCTCAAGTCATTTGAATGATAAGTTTTTGAATTATAAGCATTCAAAATTTAGTGCTTACTGCTATTGAAAAAAACAAAGTTATGGGTCGTTTTGATATGTAGATGGCCCCCTAAGCAAATTTTATATACATCATTTAAAAGTAGACATTATTTCAAATCGTTCAGTACCAGTAACTTTCTTCTACGATAATTTGTTAAGGAGTTAGTAGGGGGTGTTTACTTTCTTTTTCCACGACTGTACGCTACAACTAATATTTTGCGACGTAAGAACGCTATTTTCTGTATCTGACTTCCTTCATATTTTGCTGTGCGTGCGATTTGTTCAGTGTCGATCAAAGCCCTTTGGTGTCGATGGACTTGGTTGCCTTGTTAAGCAAACAACTACTCTATGAGTAGCTGTATTCTTGTAATACACATGGCGTAGAGTTTTCCCTCACATAATCTTTAACATAAATAGTTAAATGATACATGTATTATAAGTAGTATTTTGTGGTGTGAGAGTTTTAATTTCTGTACCTGATTTTCTTATGCTTTCGTTATGTGGTTAGTTCACTGGTAGTCTACGATGTGGTGACGGGGTCTGTTGAGCCTGTCATTTCTAGCTTTTTTTCAAAACGAAAATGGGCCAAAAAATAGTTCATATTTCATTCGGTAGGGGGCATCACATGTGGGGAAAACAAACGACTAGAATTACATTACTGAGAGTTCGTTTTATCATTGTTCGGCGCTTACTATTAGAAAAAGTTTAATGTCGATATATAAAATAGAGTCAAAACACTTTTTTAAACACTAGTGTCGAGAAAGAAATTTTCAGCTTGTTATTAATAAACTTTATAATATAATATAAACCTTATAACTACTTAAAAGGTGACAAAAACATATAAAAAATATTATTTAATGCAACACGAGATCTTTCGAACACACACGCGTTCATTTTCAAAGGGAAAAAGATGTTTCACTGAATAGAAATAAATTTTAAAAACAAAAACAAAAATAGTACGCATGCGCAAGCGGAGTTCAGTCCATTTCTCTGCAAAGGGATGAAAAGATCAGCTCATATAATCAGGAGATCTGGAAATATTTAGGATATTGTACCAAATTGCGGGAATATTACAGGCTCGGACTGGCCCGCCGGCCCATCGGCCCGAGGGCCGGTGCGCCCTCGCCCAGGGAAAATGTCGCGCCCCTAAGTGCCTAAGCCGCTTCAATATATTTTCACTTGTTGTACACATACATTCTGATTAGTGTACTAAATTTCGAGAATTCGTTTAGGGATAATTGTCAAATAATTGATAGCACAAGAGAGGTATTTCTTTATTATCACAAATAAAGACATATCGTAGCAATTTCAGGACGGAAACCAAAACGGACATCTTTGCATGCGATTGAAAGAGAAAATATGCACCCAACGAGTGCTTTAGTAGCCATTGCGCCCTGGACGAATTTTTTTAATCGCTTCTTTAAATGATATCTTTTAGATTTTAACCAGTATTTTGCAAAATTTCAGTCCTTTTCTTTGAGTATTCTGCGCCCCCTTTCCTTATAGCCGCCCCTGAATGCACATACAATCGTGCTTTTTGAAAGCAACTTGACAGATAAAAAAGAGATACTATCAGAAGGCAAAAAACTTTTCGTATGGATTTTGTTTTTGATTGGAAAACATGATCTTTCTTTTCGGGGAATACAAAGTTGATGATACTTTTGGATTGCAATCCTGCAAGCTGTGGGATCTCGCGGACAGCGGTTTCTCATTCACAAAATCTGCCATCATTTTCGGATAGTAATCTAGAGCATAGTTTAGGAGTAATCAGTGAAAATACATAAAAAATATATATATATGCGTCGAAATGAGAACCTCCTCCTTTTTTTGAAGTCGGTTATAAAATACTGGCTATGTATCCTGCATGAATACAATCCCTGTGGAAACCCTTGATCTGTAACAATGATAAAAGTTTTGCAAATCATGGGAACAGTGTGCTGAGAATAGTAAAATTACTAAATTGTTTTAGCGATTTTAGACTAACAAAGAAATTTTTTAGGGTGCACTTTTTCTGTTGAAACCTTTTCACAACGTGATATCAATTCAGCTCTTTATGGACGCATAACAGTAATTTTTTAAGAATAAAAAATACATATTATTTCCACAAGCAAGTAATATTTTCACATTCAAATAGCCTTATATTTCAGCATTCCAATGCCCTATAATACGTGGTACTTTTATAAAAGAACAAAAGAAGCCTGTGATTTAGTTTTCAAAATTTCTATTTCCAAACGGAAAGTACATTTTTGTTCTAAACATAAATATTTTTTAAACGAAGTTTGCATACTCAATGTTTCTTGTGTGTGTTGAAGGATATATCTGCAGATACCACATTTAAAAATGTTACTTGGTTAATAGTATTAATATTAATAAAACGTTAGATAATAAAAAGTAATTTTTCTCAGATTGTAACAGAAATTGAATTTATGACATTTTAAACTGGCTTGATAGCTAATTCATATTACTTTAAAGAAATATATTAAAAAATAGGTTGAAGCCCTTAGCAACACCGCAGCAACTCTATTTGGCGCTTGGTGCAAAAAATCGCGTTAGCTTTTCTAAGGATCCTTAGTGCATCAATGGTGAGAGTGGGTAAAAATGTGGTTTACAACTTACAAATTCTGCTAAAAATAATCGTAAAAATATATGTAGGTACCAATCGACTGAAAATAATATCTACTAGTTATTATTATGTATAAATTATGTTTCTGAAGTCGTATACTTATTAAGGATTGTACCAACTTTTAATTTTCAAGCAATAACACCCATTTTTGACACCTTATTTGATTTTCTTGGATCGAGACAGCCCGGAAAAAGGCATAGTTTATATACATTATCTTAAATCTTGATAGGGTTTGAATTTGAGGTTGTTAAAGATAAATCCATTTCAGAAACTTAATTTTTAACTTCATAAAAACTATCTGATTGATATTTTATTAATTCATTAGTGATATAGTGAATACACCCAAACTTATTCCAGACTTTTTTTCAATTCAAAAACTTTTCTTAATTAGAAAATTAACAAAGTCATATTAAATATATATATGTATATTATAAACAAACCACAACTGTTAAAAGCATTGTGCGTACAGCTCATTTGAATAATTAGTTTTCGAGATATAGAGAATTTTTCCTTTGCATAATTTTAGGGGACCGTATTCCGTTATCAAAGGAACCAAACAAAATCGTAGAAACTTACCAGAAATATTTTGTAGAATTTTGTTTAACGTAAAGTAAGTTTTTAATAAAATTATTACTCCTGTAAAATTTTACTGGGGATTAATTGAGAGTTTTTGGTACTTTTTCTTGTAAGATCTTCAATTTATTTTCCGAAATTTAAGGATAAATCCCTGACACATTTTGTTTTATAACAGTATTAAGATTTAAGAAAAGCATATAAGCTATATCGCTTTCCTGGCTAGCAAGGAACTCAAACAGGGTGTCAAAAGTGGATGTTGAAAAATGAACATTTGAAAAATCCATTTGAAAAATGAACGTTCGTGTATTTTTTAATATGTAGACAGCCTCCAACGCAAAATTTATGAAAATCATTTAATAGTAAATATTATTCATAATCAATTGGAATCCTATGTCTTTTTTATACAGTTATTTTCAGGAAAATTGTGTAGGGGCGATCATTTTTTTTTTCTGCAAGGTGTCTGTCGATAGAAGAAATTAAGAAAGCTCTAGTCTTGATATCAGTAATCTACTACTGTGTTCAACTTGCTGGAGCTTTTAGATGTTATGTAATGTGTTTTAAAAAATTGCGTAGTATTGTGTAGGATTGATGGAACTTTAAACATGCACGGAGAATATAACGAAGTCTTTTATCTAGAGTTAAAGATATAATTTAAGCCATTATCATTTACTTGGTGCTATGCGAGTGTGTTAATCCTTGTCAAGCCAGATACAACACAAACAAGTAAAATTGACTTGAGTTCGTTAAAATTTTTGCGCCCTCTGAAAATCCAAGGTCTGCGCCCTTTACACTGACCCAGTCCGACCCTGGAATATTATAGGAAAGGACATCGTTATTCGTTACAAACATTATCACTTCTGAGTAAAATTTCAATGGATTCACGAATTATTGACGAGTAGTGGTTAGACGTTGAAATGATAATTTTAGCTTTTTCGAAGTATACCCTAATATTTTCTTTTTCATGCAATCTGGATAAAGCTGTATTTGGTTTGTTAAACTTGATATCAGAAATGCACTCTTTTAATCTTTCCTTAAATTTTCGACATGTCATACCAATATAAAATAAACTCTTATGCTGTTCTGTGCTGAATGGGATGATGTAGACTCCTGCTTTTTCGTAATCGGGAATAGGATCAATTTTACTGTGAACCAATTCTTTTAATTTTGTTGGAGGTTTAGCTATTAAATTAATATTATATTTTAGTAATGCATATCTCAATCTTTCATAAAGCTGTGGGATATAATCAAATGTGCAATAAATAGACTTGCTCAAACTTAATTCCTTCTTCTGTCTTGGTTGTTTTGTTTGATTAATTAATTTATTAATGTGTTGAGGAGGGAAACCATTCTCAATAGCAATTTGTTTTATTATACTAATCTTGTTTTCTAGGTATTTATCTGTACAAACTTCGAAGGCACGTTTAACGTAAAACCTGTAGGTAGCAATTTTATATGAAAATGGTGAGTTACAATCAAAAGGAATAGTGTTGTTAGATCTGTATTGTTTTCTATAAATAGTACGCTCCAATTTATTTCCATACCTATTCTTTATTTTAATATCAAGGAAGGGTAAAATACCCTCTTTCTCAGTTTCTAACGTAAACTTTATCTTTGTATCCAACTCATTAAGTTTTAACAGGAAATTATTTAAAGACTGCAAATCATGATCCCAAATTATGAAAATGTCATCTACATATCTTATCCAAATTGATGGCTTGATTTCAAAATCTTCCATAATCTCTGTTTCTAAGGGTATAAGTTTTAATTCGGCTAAATATCCTGAAATGGTGGATCCCATAGGAGCACCATTTCGTTGTCTGTAATATTTACTGTTAAAAACGAAAACATTATTTTGTGTAATCAGGTTAATTGCTGATTTTAACGTGGTATGAATATCTTGATTAAAATTTGGGTTATTGTCAATAGATGTTTTAATTATCTTAACAATTTCATTACTATTTATACAAGGATAAAGAGAGACAATGTCCAGGCTAGCAAGAATGCTATTACGGTTACAGTGGTGGAAAATTGGCGCCGAGGTGGAGCCTATTGACACCACTAAATTTTTATGGTATTATTCAGTTTAATAAAAACTCAGAAATTTGATCATTAGATAAGAGGCAAAATAGTACTATAATTTAGTGGTGTCAATAGGCTCCACCTCTGCGCCAATTTTCCACCACTGCGGTTAATTGAGATGTCTTTTATCCTCTTTACAAAATCAGTAGTGGAATCAATAACATATTCAGATGGTGGGAGAATAGTTTTTAAGTACGGAACAAAGGCTTTTTCAATATAGTAGGTAGGAGCAGAATGTTTAGTTACAATGGAGCGGAGGGGTGTTTTCTTTATGGTCTTTAAGACGACCAATTAATCTTGGAGTAACGGCAGTTTTATTAACATATAATTTAACTTTAATTTCACTAGGCCAACTTCCATTATTAATGAGACTCTTGGCTTTCCTAGATATATTAGTATTTGGATTCTTCTTTAGTTCAATACAATCCATATTATCAATACAAGCCTCCATTTTGCTCAAATAATATTTAGTGTTCAAAACTGCTAATTTATTTGTTTTATCAGTCTGTATGATTGTAATGTCCTTGTTAGATTTTAACCTTTTAATAATTCTGAAGTTGGGATTTTGTTGATTGAAAGGCTTCTTTAAATATGTTTTAACGTTTTGTGTAGTAAACTTCTAACCTCATGCTTCATAGCGGATGGGGTTGCCTGTGCGATCCTTTCACAATTCGTGATTATAGACTTCAAATCTATTTTATTTCTAAACATATATTTCAGGCCAGCTGTAAAATACTGTCTTCATCTTCATTAAAAACTGGTTCGGATAAGTTAATGTAGGGGACCCGTTTCTTGACTGTTATACAAGGAGTTGACGATATTAATCTAATAAGTTTATGGTTAAGAGTTCTTTCTTTGGTATGTTTTTGAATATCCCTAAAGAGATCTAAAACCCGCTGAAAATGATCAAAGTCACAGCTACTCATTGAATTTGATAGCTTGCCATAAATGTCCAAACATTCCGATGAAATATGATCGATAGTCTTATATTTAATTCCGATGTTATTAACATATAATTTAACTTTAATTTCACTAGGCCAACTTCCATTATTAATGAGACTCTTGGCTTTCCTAGATATATTAGTATTTGGATTCTTCTTTAGTTCAATACGTTTAGTTCACGCTGCCTACAGGTTTTACGTTAAACGTGCCTTCGAAGTTTGTACCGATAAATACCTAGAAAACGAGATTAGTATAATAAAACAAATTGCTATTGAGAATGGTTTCCCTCCTCAACACATTAATAAATTAATTAGTCAAACAAAACAACCAAGACAGAAGAAGGAATTAAGTTTGAGCAAGTCTATTTATTGCACATTTGATTATATCCCACAGCTTTATGAAAGATTGAAATATGCATTACTAAAATATAATATTAATTTAATAGCTAAACCTCCAACAAAATTAAAAGAATTGATTCACAGTAAAATTGATCCTATTCCTGATTACGAAAAAGCAGGAGTCTACATCATCCCATTCAGCACAGAACAGCATAAGAGCTTATTTTATATTGGTATGGCATGTCGAAAATTTAAGGAAAGATTAAAAGAGCACATTTCTGATATCAAGTTTAACAAACCAAATACAGCTTTATCCAGATTGCATCAAAAAGAAAATATTAGGATATACTTCGAAAAAGCTAAAATTATCATTTCAACGTCTAACAACTGCTCGTCAATAATTCGTGAATCCATTGAAATTTTACTTACAAGGGAACCACTTTTGGTGTTGCTCGCACCTAGCATCGAGACCTGGTGCGTTTTGTAGCCCAATAGATAAAAGTTAGAGAACCGATAAAATTTCTCTGTTAAAATCATATTTTATATACTTTTTTATACTTAATTTTTTTTATTATTACATTTTTATTTGTTAATTTCACGCCAAAAGTGAGTTAAGTCGCCAAATACGGCGCTACAATTTTTCCGCCTGCTTTATCCAAATAGTAAATATACAGTACATATTACTAGTATCTCAGATTGCGATTTTTTTAATTAATAATTGATATAGCATAAGAAACAAATATTAGGTTTTTATTTCTTTTTCTATGCAGACGATAAATATATAAGTAATAAATATAATTCTATAAAAGCTTCGAAGATCATTGAAAACTATTTTTTAGTAAAATAGAAAATAAGCAAACAATTTTCTTTTGAAATCGAATGGAATAAAGTTTCGAATGTTTAAAATGAAATGTTGCTGTATTAAATGGTCCTTTGGTAAAAGTAATCATAAAGTAAATTAATATTTTTACACAATTTAGGAAAATTACTGTTGCTAAATATATCGGACATTGCAATTTCTAGCCATTACAAATTCAGCCATGACATTTGGCTAGGGTTGCCGGAAAGCTCTACTTTTGAAAATAAACGCCAACTGTTACCCCGCCAAAAATATGAATATAATGTTGCAATTTTTCAAAATCAAATTCGTGGGTTTTTGAAGGAATTTTCGAACTTTTTAAAATATTTTATACTTATTATTAACTAATTTTCATTTTTAAATGCTTTTCTTTAAAAAAATTCAATGTTAATAGTTCGATAAGTGGTCTCGAAAACTGCATTTTCCGAAAGTTATGCTGCTGTAAAATCAAGAAATATTATTTTAACAGAAAAATTTTATCGATTCTCAAACTTCATAATATAGGGCTTTAAAATACACCAGGTCTCAATGCTAGGTGCGAGCAACACGAAAAGTGGTTCCCTTGTTAGAAGTGATAATGTTTGTAACGATGTCCTTTCCTATAACATTCCTGCAATTTGGTACAATATCCTAAATATTTCCAGACCGCCTGATTATATGAGCTGATCTTTTCACCCCTCTGCCGAGAAATGGACTGAACTCTGCTTGCGCATGCGTACTATTTTTGTTTTTGTTTTTAAAATTTATTTCTATTCAGTCAATCATCTTTTTCCCTTTGAAAATGAACGCGTGTGTGTTCGAAAGATCTCAGGTTGCATTAAATAATATTTTTTATATGTTTTTGTCACCTTTTAAGTAGTTATAAGTATATTATAAAGTCGATATATAAAGCCATTCTTTAATTTTGAGACTTGTATGTACCCAGATAGCATTTTTAATTTGCAGAAAATTTACAGCTGTTTTGCTTTGAAAACCTACAAAGTTGCAGCAAGCTCATCATGACAAGACTGAAAGTTCATAACAAGACTGCAGCAACATAACGCAAACGCCGAAGTCACCACACTTTGAACTCGCAGCTAACTTGTCGTGCAAGTTAAATTCATGCTGTATCAAATTTATTACAAATTAACGGCAAACAAGTAAACAAAAATGCTGCAAACATACTGCAAAGTAGTAATCTTTCCACGCCTCAATATCTGTTTACAACTGTTACACAAAAAGTTTAACCCCTTCGGTGGAATCCAAAGACTCTGATGAGGTCTATTGATGCGAACACACCGGCAGAAGGTGCACACATCGTTTTCATCACCATAAACAAGTTAGGATAATACTTGAACTTTCCGACACGAGCCTTTTTTTTATATTTGATAAATATAGCGTTTAGAAAAAGAGGTGCCAACCGAATAAAATTTCTGTGTATGTGCTGATTGTCTATTTTCTCAACAGAGGGATTTTTTGCTTTCGTCACTTTTCTTAATTAAAGACAGTATTGCCATCAGTTTCACAACAAACTACTCATGCAAATGGGGGATGGTATACCTTGCGGGAAATTTGCTATGAATTTCTCAATTCAAATTTGTCACGGCAAGATAATGTTAGAAAAAATCAAACTTGCTGCTAATGTTCATGCCATCTGGGTAGAACTTTGACAGATGACTTCCAGCTACCTAAATTTCTGCTATTTAGGCGTAGATAATAATCTTAATAAAACATCTATTTCAGCATTAACTTTCAAATATATTAGGCCTTAACACTAGAACCGCCGGAAATTTTACTCAAGTGTTATTTTACACCAGAAATTTTATTAAAAACTATCTAATTTATTTATTTAACGTATTTCTCTGTGGTACATATTTAATTTATTTTAGAAAGAAATTTCTGGTTCGAATCGAAGTATTTTTAATTGGTACCGGTCAAAATGACCGCTATGGCGGTTCTAGTGTTAATAGATTAAACATTAAGATCACTTTGTAGTTCGTTATGGTTTATCTACAGATCCCTAATAGATTAACCCTAGAACTACCGGAAATTTTACTCAAGTTTTATAAAAACATTCTACACCAGAATTTTTACTTAAAACTATTTAATTTGTTTATTTAACTTATTATTGTCTGATTAATACATTTAGTTTGTTTTGAAGAAATTTCTGGTTTGAATAAATATTTTGAATGTACATGTCGGGTCCAATGGACCCGTCTGGTAGACGGAAGGTTAAACGATCACTTTGTAGTTCGTTATGGTTTATCTACAGATCCCTAGTAGATTAAACGATCACTTTGTAGTTCGTTATGGTTTATCTACAGATCCCTAATAGATTAAACGATCACTTTGTAGTTCGTTATGGTTTATCTACAGGTCCCCAATAGATTAAACGATCACTTTGTAGTTCGTTATGGTTTATCTACAGATCCCGTCGCATCATCGTACGCTACGGCTCACTGCAGATTGTTCCTTTACCGACCGCTTACCGAAATTTTACTCATATTTCATAAATACAGAATATTTATACGAAATGTTCCAAAAGATTGAAACCTGCTTAAAGGGAAGGTTTTACTTCTTTGGCCTAAAATTTATCAGAATTTTTCAATGTTTTTGAAGTTTTGGGAAGTTCTGAAGGACCGCCCATTTCTATAGTTTTTTGTCAAATAGTATTTGATGGAATCGTCTGCCGTAAACTTTGCATTGTACAAAAAATTTTCTGTAGGATTGTATAGTTATTAATATATAAAAAAAAGCATTTGGAAAATTTTGCATAGAAATCAGTAGAGCTGGAAATAGAAAATTTTCTTTATATTTATAGAGATTAAAATTTTAAAATTTCTGAAGAAGCACATCATATTATTGTCTATTGATAGTGTTAAATAAAAACTTTACAAGGAAATCGGCATTTATTACTCTAGAATTATTAGTACAGGCATCCCCAGACTTACGTAAGCAATGCGTCCCGTAAAGTTTTACGTAACTTGAATTTTACGTAAGTCGAATTTGTAACGTGCTTAGGTAAAATTTGTAAGAAACTGCAATATTTATTATAAATATACTAGAAGGTTGTGCCCCCTGCGAGCTACGCCCGCCAACACCTGTTTAGGCTTCAGACACTCCAAAAATACGGTAATGTGCCCTATTTTAAAAATATTATCAAGTTACGGAAGATTGAATGATATTAATATAGCGGTGGCTATCTTCTGTAATCGAGTTGCCATTCTTTTCCGTCTGAATGGGGTATTTTTCTATTACAATGGCCTCATCCATCACTGTCGTAACAAATGATGGCGGTTTTCAGGATTGATAAGTAAGATTAATTACACATTTGGAAATCACCTTGTATAAAATGGTTAGGTTAAAAAAGTCGTTATCTTTCTGCCTTTTATAACGACACTATGGACAATATCCTTCTTTTAGTTTCGAAGTTAAAAAACTCCGTCTGCTTGGGAGTATCTTTCATAGCCACGGTATTGAAAAACATTGTATTTTTAAATTTTTACCCTTATATTTTATGTTTTGATCGAGTTTTAGATATTTTCAGGAACAGATATAGCTTATTAATAAATTCTTTCTTTATTTTAATGCACCATCATGTATATTTTACAATGTGTATTGTTTATATTACTTAATATGAATATCCGGATTTTTTAAAATTTATTTATCGAATAGTAATTCGTACAAAATAAAGCGAAAGTATTTTGCGCATACATTTATCTGTATTTACGCTACATCAAATCATGTAATATATAAACAAATTTGCTAGTCGCACTCCATTTATACCATCTGACGTCAGATTAAAATTCTTCGGAATGAAAATTTAAAATTTAAATGCATCGTTTTAATATATGACGCAATTTTCACCATTAAATGCTTTGCTCATGCCCAGACAGCATGAACATTAGCAGCAAGTTTGATTTTTTCTGACATTATCTTGCCGTGACAAATCTGAATTGAGAAATTCGGAGCAAATTTCCCGCAAGGTATACCATCCCCTACTTGCGTGAGTAGTTTGTTGTGAAACTGATGGCAAGACTTTCTTTAATTACGAAAGTGACGAAAGCAAAAAATCCTTCTGTTGAGAGAATAGACAATCAGCACATACGTAGAAATCGCAGAAATTTTATTCGGTTGCCACCGCTTTTTCTAAACGCTATACTTATCAAATACCAAAAAAAAAAAGAGCTCGCATTGAGAAGTACAAATATTACCTTAGCTTGTTTATGGTGATGAAAACGATGCATGCAGCTCCTGACAGTGTGTTTGCATCAATAGACCTGATCAGGTCTATGGGCCCCTTCGAAGGAGTAAAAGCTATCGGGAGGATGGGCTCACTACCCGTGATAGCTTCTTTTCCTTTTCACTTGGCGATTTCATAGCAGACTTCGCCAAGTAGCGAAATAACACAGTGAGAGCCTTTCCTTACCATCCGTATTCGTATATCTTCCAGGAAACCGGTTTATATGTTTTATCAATCGACGTGTTTGCCGAATATGTTTATTAAACTCATATGATTAAATTTAAGTTTTATAAATGAATAAAGTTTCGTGCAGAATAAGCATATGAGTGTAAAAACTTTTTTTATCCTCCGGTCCGCTATGCTATTTCTTTCTCCCAGCTTATTTTGTGTCCAAAAAACAACGTTAGCTTACCAAGGCTAGCTGTAAAACAAATCATTACGATTAAATACTCTTTAGCAATTTTTTAAACTTCTAAGCATCGCACACTTTCAGTTCTTATACCGTCGTATTGGAAAAAAAAAGTTCTTTTAAATGCACTTTGTTTGAAAACTGTATCTCCATTTGTTTTTGAAATATTAATTTTTTTGTAGTTTTTGGAGCCATTTGCTTAATATTGGCAACGGCATTTTATCCATTTCTGTAGAAAGCAAAGGAAAAATAGTTTTAAAATAGTAATTATATATTTTTGTTGCCATTTTCTCATAACAACCGAAAGAAAATGTAATTAAAATACGTGCTATTTTGAAAAAAATATAAACGAATGATTTCTGTTAAAACAATGGAGCTATTATATACTATATTTAATTGTAAGTATTTATGAATCATTAGATAGCCGTTTTTTTTTTTCGATTTTCTTGAATGACGATATCTTTTTGCTGCATTTGTGCATTATTTCGCGATAGTGATGTACTATGCATGATTTACTGTCGATCTGTGAAACTCTTAAGCGGATGCGAATGACGTCATTTTACATAAAATAAAACGTGTGCTTTTTTAAGTCTTAAAATTTAAATATGTTTTGTACTGCAGTAGAGTCCCGCTTAACCGAGTTATTTTCTTCTGATGGACTGGTGGCTTCTATTATTATGAAACAGCTATTATAAATGAAGTGTTAGGTGAAGATGAAAGAGCAGCCGTAAAAAACAATTATGGCCATTTCTTCCCCCCATTCTGACCAGAAAATCAGAGTTCTAACTTTTTAAGGCTGCTCTTTCATCTTCACCTAACACTTCATTTATAATGGCTGTTTCATAATAATAGAAGCCATCAGTCCATCAGAAGAAAATGAAGTAATGGAAATGCCGGAGGCGACACTAAATTCTGATAAAGCAGAATTCCTGTTCTCTAGTAGCTCTAGCTTTTATAGTTACGAGAGAGAGGCGACAATAAATCTTTTTTTTTCTTTTCTAAGTATTGAGGAGTATTATTTTAATCCGGAGACGAGGGTGTAGTAGAAGGGGCCTGGGGGAGAATTACTGTTATTACTGTTATTTTTACCAGTAAGACAAATACAAATTTTGAGAAGAATTTGCACCTTGATAATTTACTGTTATTGTAAAAACAAATGCGGCCGAATATTAAAAAAAATTCTTTTAAGAGATGGTATAAAGTTAATTTTAGTTCTGGAATAATTAGAGCAACAATTGTAATAATTTTTGTGCTAAATTATGTGTGCGTTTTTATGATTTTTATTTTTTTCCTGGATTTTATGTAATATAAGAAATTTTATCAATATCAGGCGCCTCACATTAATTGACTTTTACTGTATTAAATATTAAATCTTTTATGATCAAGACAGAAAATAAATCTTACTTTGAGTTCTTGTTGCTGCATTACCATAGTTACAGCATTAATTACTTTATTCCAGTATAAAATTTCATGAAAACAGATTTTTACTGCTTATTTTATATTAGTGGGTGCATTAAAAGGCTGCTAAGTAATGCAGATTTGTTTTTCGTTAAATTTTAGCTGCTTCTGATGACCCAATTTGCCACACTTCAATACTAATTTATTTTAGGTATCTTTCATTACAAAAAGCTACCTATTGCAGACGTTCGGAGGAAAGCGATTTCAAAAAATTTTGGTATATTTTCATCGATCATGACCACATTTATGGATTATATTTTTGGATATATATATATATATATATATATATATATATATATATATATATATATATATATATATATATATATATATATATATATATATTCATATATATATATCTGACCTTTGTCACACTGTAACTCTCGTATTTATGAACCGATTTGGATGTAATTCGTTGTGTACATAGTACATACCAGTGTCTCGACCGAGTTCGTTGGCCAGCTTCATCCGCCATTTTCTTTCAAAATGGCGGCCATTTAAAATTTTTTTAAACATTTAAAATTTGAAATGTGGTACCAAAAAATTAAAAATGGAAAAATATTTTTTTCTTATGTATTTGACCTTTATACAAAGATTCCGGAGCAGTTTTTGTTTCGTCTATATCTTAAAAAATGGCTGAGTTATAGCATTTTGAATTTCTAGCGTGGCTGACATTATGAAACGTCCTGAATTTTGTCACGCGATAAAAGGCGTATTTATGAACCGATTTGGATGTAACTTCGTTTATACATAGTACATACCAATGTCTCGACCGAGTTCGTTGGCCAGCATCATCCGCCATCTTGTTTAAAAATGGCGACCATTTAAATTTTTAAGAAAAATTTAAATTTGAAATGTGGTACCAAAAAATTGAAAATTGAAAAAATATTTTTTTCTTATGTGTTTGACCTTGATAAAAAGATTCGGGAGCAGTTTTTGTTTCGTCTATATCTTAAAAAATATGCTGAGTTATAGCATTTTGAATTTCTAGCGTGGCTGACATTTTGAAACGTCCTGATTTTTGTCACGTGTAGGGCGTATTTATGAACCGATTTGGATGTATCTTGGTGTGTACATAGTACATACAAATATCTCGACCGAGTTCGTTGTCCAGCTTCATCCGCCATCTTGTTTCAAAATGGCGGCCATTTAAAAAATTTAAAAAAATTTAAAATTTAAAAAGAGATACCAAAAAATTGGAAAATGAAAAAGATTTTTTTCGTATGTGTTTGACCTTAATACAAAGATTCCGGAACAGTTTTTGTTTCGTCTGTATCTAAAAAAATGGCTGAGTTATAGCATTTTGAATTTTTATTGTGGCTGACATTTTAAAACGACCTGATTTTTGTCACGCGGTAACAGGCGTATTTATGAACCGATTTGGATGTAACTTGGTCTGTACATAGTACATACCAATGTCTCGACCGAGTTCGTTGGTCAGCTTCATTCGCCATCTTGTTTCAAAAGGGTTGCCATTTAAAAAAAAATAATAAATTTAAAATTTAAAATGAGGTATTAAAAAATTGGAAAATGAAAAAGATTTTTTTTTTATGTGTTTGGCCTTGATACAAAGATTCCGAAGCAGTTTTTGTTTCTGAAAATTTGTTCTTTTGTTTATATCTTAAAAAATGGTTGAATTATAGCACTTTGAATTTCTACCATGGCTAACATTTTGAAAGGATCTTGTATTTGTCACGCGATAACACACGTATTCGCCTATTTCGATGTAAGAAGGCATGTGGATAGTATGCATCAATATCCCGACCAAGTTCGCTGGCCAGCTTCATCAGCCATCTTGTTTCAAAATGGAGGCCATTAAATTAAAAAAAAATTATATTTAAAGTGAGGTGCAAAAATATTAGAAATTGAAAAAGGTTTCTTTCTTAAGTATTTGACCTTGATATAAGGATTCAGGAGCATTTTTTGTTTGGTCTCGACCAAGTTCACTGGTTAGCCTCATCCACCATGTTGTCTTAAAATGGCAGGCACTTTAAGAAATCGCCGAATTTGGCAGCCAAATATAATGACATTTAATAATTTACATTTTACTTTAAATAAAAGCAGCTTGGATAAAGCTGACTAATTTCCCTAATTTCTCATTCATATTGATTTAGTATTGATAAAAATTAGTATTGAATCTCCTATATTCGGTTTCCACTAAATTGAGCTTCGTGTGTTTGAATAATATAAGTTGGCTTTTTTAAAATAAGGAATATGAAAGCTACCTCTTCCTCCCGGCACTTGCCGGAAGGATTTTTTTATTTTATTCAAAAGCGGATACGAAAAGGAGTTTATGGGGGTCATGATCCCCTTTGAACGATTAAACTTTCTATATAAAAATATATTTTAAAAAGTAAATGCATATTAAGAGCTCCCCTTTCCATAAAAAGAAATGAAACAAAATCCATTGAACAATGCGAATATTTAACAATTATTGAAATGTTTTAAAACAAAAATGTATGAAATTTGCAGATATTGCTATTTGCCGAAAAATCGAAGAAGTTTTTAATTTTCTTATATGTGATATATCTTCAATAATAACTAATTGTTCCCTCATGAACTTGTAAAAGATTTTTCAAAGGCTCTTTTATTTATTCTGTTGAGAAAATATCTTTACAAATTATTTTTTTTAAATTTTTATTATTAATTTCACAACATTTTAGAAATTAAGATAATTTAAGACTTTAATCAATGACTTAAAACAATATCAAATTTTTTAAACTGCGATTTATATCATTTAGTTAAAATCCCTGACACTATTTCTATATCGAATTTACTTAATATTTAACATGTTTATTTTCCCATCTCCATGAAATTTCTGTAAATTTAGATTAGAGGTCAAAGGTTTATTATTTCACTTGAGCAATATGAAAGTATTAAATTGACAAAATCATTTATTTATTTGTAAAATCTTGGTACTAATTTAGAAGTTAAAGTTTCGAGAGATAAAGCATTTTCTATGACACATCAGAAACTTCATGACGCCATACTGAGTTTTCGATTGAATGTAGTATTTTATTTATAAAAAAGTTTTTATATATATTCATACAAAGTATGCCACATAAAAAACCTATTTTCTTTTTTCTTTCTTTCTTTTTAT
This sequence comes from Maratus speciosus, assembly GCA_963932465.1. Taxonomy (NCBI): domain Eukaryota; kingdom Metazoa; phylum Arthropoda; class Arachnida; order Araneae; family Salticidae; genus Maratus; species Maratus speciosus. The sequence goes on from OZ010798.1 coordinate 274,668,761, forward strand.
AAGAAAATTATGTTGTTTATCTTTTTTAAAACTAGAATATTTATAAGAATCTGTATTAGTCATAGTATGTCAAAAAGGTGGCTTTATAATCCCACTTTGACGTCTTTTGTTTGGGGGAGATTTTTTGTAACACCGTTCTTTCTATTTTGTGTTTCTGCAATTTCATGAGAAATTAAGGCTGTTCTCAACTGCTCTGCTCAACAAGTGCAAAACGTTCTGACACATTTACAAATTCATTTTTAACGGAAAGATGTAAAATTGGAAAGCCTGACCAGGGAAGTGATTTGAAATCGAACTGTGTTTTCCATTTTTGGATCAATCAATTATGTATTGAGTTAGAAGCGATTTGGATCACGTGACAAGCACGTTTTTGCCCTTTCTTGATTGCTCTTGCTCCTTTCGCACGGAAATTTGGTTCAAAACGCCCACTTTGACACTATTTTCTGAAAGATCTATTGCGTTTGCAAAAAAAAAAAAAAAAAAAAAAAAAAACATCTCGATGACATAGTTTCTGAACAACAACACCAGCTAGATTCATGCATTTCCGAACAAAAATAAATTAAAACTTATGTTACAAAGTTGCCCTTTTGGATTTGAGCCTTAACGCAAGTTTTTGACGAGGATAGAAACTATTTGTCTCTTTGCTTTCATAGTTTAAAATCTAGAAAGAAGCAAAAAAATTTGAAAGAAAATGCAGATGTGAAACGATATTCTAAAATGCGATTAGCCGGGGGAAATAGGAGGGAATGTACAGACCCTGCCTCATTTGAAAAGGAAAAATAATAGCACAGAAAATTCTAATTAATCTGGAGGTTGGTTGGTTGACTCAATTTCGTGTTTCGCGGCCATTTTTTGATATTCGTAAAAGGAATATGGTTGCAGTCTTTCAAGTCAATATGGTAATTTTTTTCCTCTGAAAATTTTTATACGATTTTTAAAAACGAGAAGAAACTTTAAGGAACCCGGTTTCAATCTTTTAGCCCAGTGCGGTGAATTTTGATCAAATTCGCGATTTTATTCTGCGATCATTTCATGATATTTGCAATTTTTTCCCAAAATCGTTTAACGAAATTCACGTCTTTCTACGCGATTTTTTGTCGAAATCCGCACTTTTCACCACTAACCTTTGACAAAATTCGTATTTTTTACCGCGATCCTTTGACGAAATTCGCATTTTTTACCGCGATATTTTGACAAAATTGGCATTTCTTTAGCACGATCCTTTGATGAAATTCGCGTTCTCTTTCTACGATCTTTTGACGAAATTCCTTTTTTGCCTTTCTGCGATCCTTTGACGAAATTCTCGCTTTTACCGCGATCCTTTGATGAAATTTATTTTCTGTTGCGACCGGTTGACGAAACTTATTGTTTTACAGGGGTCATTTGTGGAAATTCGCGGTAGTTTTGCGCGACCGATCGGGAAAATTCTCGATATCTTTCTGTACCAATTAACAAAATTCTCTAAGTAAAAAAATCGCCTGAAAGCACGAAAACCACCGCTAAAAATCGCATTAAAAATTCGGAAAAGATTAAAAAATTACAGGGAACGAAATTAACTAATTGGGTAAAAGATTTAAACCAGATTCCTTTTAGGAATGTAAAAAAAAAAAAAAAAAAAAATCACCACAAAATGCAAAAAAAAAAAAAAAACCCTTTAAAAATAATATTAAAAAAATTGTTAAAAATTGAAAAATCGCTGTAAGAATCACGAAAACACTTTATTGAAAAGAAGACAAAGTTTATACTGGATAAAATATTGAAATCGGATTCTTTTTTACTAATTAAAAAAAAATGCCACAAAATGCGAAAAAATTCACATAAAACATTAATTGAAAAATTCCAGAAACTGTCTTCGATATGCATGACTTCAGGCATACAGTTCCTGTCAAATCTTACAGCTGTGCGGGCTGCATTGTTTTTACAGAGTTCAGCGCTCGCGCATACACACACGTTTACAGACGTTACCAGACATACAAGCACCTATCTTTATTATTACATTCGCATCATGATAGTATAATTTTTATCTTGATAAAATTTAGTGTATATTATCATCACCTACTTAATATATTCGACACATTTTGTGGTGAAAACATGAATTACTGTAATTCCCGGTCTATAATCCGTAAATCAAACAATTACCTTCGAATCCAGAAATCTTGTTCCATAAAACGTAACTTGTTAAATCGTAATAAATATTTAACTTCAATAATGGAATAAAATTTCCGGATCGAAACATGATTGTTTGATCTACGGATTATAGGCAGAAAATTACGATATTAATGAATATTATAATTATTTATAATAATAAATAATTATTTGTATAGACTTTCCTCCAAAATTTCTTTGGTCCCTCCGGTGATCTCTAAGAAGTCATGGAGTCACATTCTGAAAAACTTTCGAGCGTATGCACTGGTGTACCGCATGTATTATCTGAGATTTATCATCCCGCAAAATTTAATCTACAAGACTTCGACTGAGATAATTTTAGATCTCATGCAGTGTTCCCCTGTGCCTGTAGAAGTTTCCAGCATAATTAAAGCCCTTTTTTAATCTTTATAAGAAGTTAGGGGTGCCAAAAGGTTTTACACTTGTGACCACTCTTAGTCACTGTCTTATGTCACTGCTGCAAGGAGATTTACATATTCTTTTTTTTTCTTCTTTTTTTAAAATTTTTTACCATTACATCTAGTTTTGATGCTTTGAATCCCTTCTCATCCCTCCTCACGCAAACAAAAATCGCATTTGAGCCCTTTTAAAAAGAAATACGACTCAACTATACTTTCTAAGATGAAAACCTGTCTAAAACGGAAATTCGACCGGTTTTATGAGGTACAGTTTTAGCAGGTTTTACCATATAAGATATCATTTGTATCCGACATGTTCAGGTTAAGAAGTCTGGGTACCCCCCCCCGTTCAGAAGGCTGGTTACACCTATGTCATTCATGATATAGTTGAGTTGGAATGGTTTATCCACATTAAATAAATGTTAACTAACTTTTAAAAATAGAAAGGCTGATATAATTTTATAAAAATTCCTCTTTAAGTATCAATAGGTGTAATTTTATTGTTACTCACAAGAATTATTTCATTAAAACCCCCTCACTGACAAGCCCGTGTTAATACGTTCACTAAGCTCCAGGTTTCACTGCAATACAAGCAATATTTAAAGTAATATAATTCTATTGATTTAATGTATTTTTAATACATTGAACAATGATTAATACTTCCAAGGCTTGCATTCATATTCGTTATTAAGTTTTTTTTTTTTTTTATATAAAATATTCAAAGAATCATTTTTTTTAGCATTTAAAACAAAATTCAGAGAAAACAACGTTACAATTTTGCCCTTTTCCAAGACAGTCGGAGGGTTAAACAATTTTATCAACACGTCAAATAAAAAAAGGTCATTAATTGATGTCATCTTTATGATTAGATTATTTAATTGTATAGGCAAAGTATAAAAATCAGCTGTTCTCTTGTAATTACAAGGGTGAAATTTTGCAAAAAATTTAATAGAAAAACATCCCTAAAACTAACTAATCATCACACATATTTTATATGCAATAACAATTATTATTAAAGGAACGATAAAAATGTTTATCAGCGTGAAATATGTATATAAATATGTTACTATGGCTAATTGTTTATTATTTTATTTTAGTTAACGATATTGAAGGAATGATGTTCTAACTTTTTCCCTTTCTTTGGAATCACGAACCTTCTTGTTACTTCGGAGTGAACTCTTACGTATATTACTTATAATTACTACATATAACTCGCCAAGTAAGCGATAGGCTGCCAAATTGGGTAATGTAAAACAGATGCGGTAGGGAGCTTATCCTGTCGATAGGAGCCAGTCTTCGAAGGGGTTAAAATTATAGTGTAACAGTTGCAAACAGATGGTGGGGCGTGGGGGAAAGATTACGACTTTGCAGTATTTTTGATTACTTGTTTGCCGTTGATTTGCAATAAATTTGATACAGCATGAATTTAACTTGCACAACAAGTTAGCTGCCAGTTCAAAGTGTGGTGACTTCGGCGTTTGTGTTATCTTGCTGCAGTCTTATTATGAACTTTCAGTCTTGTCATGCTGAGCTTGCTGCAACTTTTCAGGTTTTCAAAGCAAGACTGCGGCAAATTTTCTGAAAATTAAAAATGCTATCTGGGTGTAATAATTTATTTCTTTTAAACTTTTTTTGGCTTTTAAAATTTACGGGCACATATATTATTTAATTTAAAAGTCTTTGGGAATATGATTACTTGAGCTTTTCAAATGTGATCTAATATTCAACATTAAAAGTTTACCTGTGTAATAATGGACAGTATTTCTGCGACGTCACAATAGGTAAAATGGCGATTTTTATAGCCTCGAACCGAATGGAAGAATACGCCCCATTCAATTATATTTAATATTTGGGAATTTTGACGTAATTATCTCTTTTGAATGCGTTTCGCGTGATTCTTTTTTTTTAAGTTTTTGTACAGTCGTGGGAAAAAAAAGTAAACACCCCTACTAACTCCTCAACAAATTATGGTAGAAGAAAGTTACTGGTACCGAACGATTGGAAATAAAGTCTACTTTTAAATGATGTATATAAAATTTGCTTAGGGGCCAGCTACATATTAAAACGAACCCAAACTTATTTTTTTTCAAATAGCAATACCCAGTTTCAACAAGCTATTTCAAATGTTCGGTTCAAACTATGCCTAGACACCAAATTTCAAGTCATTTGAATGATAAGTTTTTTAATTATAAACATTCAAAATTTAGTGCTTCTAATGTTAAATTACATTTTCATACTTTTATTAAGTAAAATACCCAAGCATAAATGCGTTGAATTTGCAATTTTTATAATTTTATGACATGAATTATGAGTTATGATATTAATACTCGAAAAAATTCTGAATTGCAACCTACAATTTTTTTGATGGATTTAGATTTATTAAGTCCTGCTTTATGGAAATCCAAAATTTCACATTTTTCTTCCAAGTAGTTTTCAAATTATGCTTAAAAAACGGCAAAATGATGGTTTAAGGGGCCGTCTATGATAGAAGTAACTAGTTATTTTGAAATATCTTATGCTATCGTGTAATCTGGCAGTCTTCAATGATTCCTTGAGTGGTGCTTAAGATGCCTTGATCAAGAAGGAGGCTCTCTCGGTCAACAATCGAGTACCGAACTTCAATTTGGATACAGCCTCCAAAATACGCTCGTTTTAAAATAATTAATTTCTCGGAAACTTATCATACGAATTGCATAAAAATTTGTTTTTAGGCTAATTGAAGGGTGTAGAGTTGATTTATGATGTCAGAATTGTGTACTGCTATTGAAAAGAACAAAGTTATGGTTCGTTTTAATATATAGATAGTCCCCTAAGCAAATTTTATATACATCATTTAAAAGTAGAATTTATTACCAATCGTGTGGTACCAGTAACTTTCTTCTACGATATTTTTTTTCCAGAGTTAGTAAGGGGTGTTTACTTTTTTTTTCCCGCGACTGTACATTTTGAATACTTACGTGTAAATATTTTGACGTAATTTTCCTTATTTTCTGCTTTTGACATGTGATCATTTATTTCTTATTTTAAAATTTCTTTCTTATTTTAATAATTTCACTTTTCACGACAAAAAACAAATCTCATTTTTATTTTTTCAAATTTACCTACATGACATAATTTAATCATAATATTGTTTCACTATCGGTTGAAATAAAAGATAATTTCAATTATCAATTTGAAATTGAGGAAAAAGAAGAAATCTAATGATTCCTATAGTTTTTCTTGTCCCGTTTTTTCCAAAAAAAAAAAAAAAAAAGGGAGTAATTTTTTTACCATTACAGGTTTTCACTACCGAAATGTAATTAAAATTATAAAAAAATTAATATTTCGAAAAATAATTCAAATTTTTAAATGCTATTACCAGTTTTGAAATCTGCGGAACAATACAGAATTTTGGTGTTAATTTTACCGCATAGTATTCTGTATTTTAGGAGAAATCGCCGTGAAATAAAATCAGTTGTTTCATAAAATTGTTTCATAAATTCGTTTCATTTAGTCGTTTCATAAAATCGTTTCATAAATTCGTTTCATTCAGTCGTTTCATAAATTCGTTTCATTAGTATTTTATACATATAGGGTAGAAATGCATATATACATATGTATATTATTTACACCGCATTATTTTATAAATAAAGCATCATGCGACAGTATTTATTCGTATACAAACTATAAAAGTAACATAAAAAAAACAAACTTCAAGAGCACTTTTCAGATATCTTGTGGAATCCGGGATTTATAAATTGATTAACTGATTTATAATAATTTTGAACCTACCAAACGACTATAAAAATAAGAAATAATTAACGAGGACTAATTTAACCTATTCTCCATGGATTTCTGATGGCATGACAAATGAATAGCACTCACAAAATAAAATAATCCTTGATAATAATCCTTGATTATAAGTACAAACTGTATTTATTATGAATTAGATGACTACTATGAATAACTAATAATAAAGATTAAGTTGTTTTGTTATACATTTGATTGTTTATACCAAGAAAAATATAACTCTATCTGATATATAAACTACATTACGGTTGTGGTTTATATCTATATATTTTATTTATAAAATAAATATCAAAAGTATGGAACTGCGTATTAAACGCGTTAGTGTATGTTCAGAAATATAATTTTCGAGATTTATTACGTACTGCGAAATTACGTAAGTCGGGAAATGCTTGTAAATGATTTTTTTTAATTTTTTTTTTAAAGCCCCGATATGCTATTTTTTCGGGCAACAATTAAAGTGTCGTCTCTAAAAAATAACGTGCCAGAGCCAGATTTAAGCCAGCAGTAAAACGAAGCAGATGTATCATTGCACGGTTAAATACTGATAATGTCTACTGCCATTTTTTAAACTTTTAAGCATCGCACATTTTAAATTTTTACACCGTCGTATAGGAGAAAAAAAGTACTTTTAACTGCAATTTGCTTGAAAACTGCATCTCAATTTATTTTTGAGACATTAATTTTTTGTAGTTTTTAATTCCATTTCTGTAATGGTGGCAACTGAAGTACTCTATTTCTGTAGAAAGTAAAAGGAAAATAGTTGGAAAATAGTGGATTACTATTATCTTTTTGTTGCCATTTTCTCATAACAACGGAAAAAAAATTGTAATTAAAATACGTGCTATTTTGAAAAAAATATAAATGAATTATTTCTAATAAAACATGGATCTACTATAAACTATATTTAATTCTGAGTATTCATATTAATGTTACAAACAAATGAAGGCATATCAATCATTAGATAGCCGATTTTTTTTTTTTTTTTTTTACGAGTTTACGACATCGCTTTTTGTTGGGTTTGTGTATTATTCCGCGATAGTGACGTCATATGGATACTTTTAGATAGATGTTCTTTAAGACTCGATCGTAAATGTGGGATTCTTCAGCGAATGCAAATGACGTCATTTTATATAAAATAAAAGCGAGTATTTTTAAGTCTTAAAACTGAAATATCTTTTGTACTATCTATATTTAAGTTTTTTTTTTCATAGGTGGCGACACTAAATTCCGAAAAACCAGATTTCCTGCTTCCTGCTTGTCCTTACTCCAGTTTTTTTTTTTTTTTTTTTTTTTTTTTTTTTTTTTTTTTTCATGGGATAGGGCAGACCGGGGCACATTACGCGGATTTCTTTCAATGCATTTTCTAATTTTTATGTTTTAACTTAGGAAATTTTAGACATTGTGGTTTTATAAAGCAGTTAATGAAGTCAAAATTTGGGTATTCAGTTGTTGCCCTATTTGTGTTTTTAACCGTTAAAAAAAATTTTTTTTTAGGTCCAAGTCCTACATCAAGTGGGGCACGTTTACTCATATTATAAGTGATACCTAGGAGTAAGTGAAATAAATATTTAATGAAATTGAAATGTTTTATAAAACATTGTTTAAAGAAAAAATAAAGATAATTAATTAAAGAACATTTTATAGGCTAAACTGAAAACATAGGGCTTCTTGCTAATTAAAAACAGAAACTATTTAGTCATCTTCATCATCAGTGTTACAGTTTTTACAAACAAAAAATAAAGTATCTCCTTTTGCACACTTGTCGTGGAATCACCTTTTGCATTTAAGACATTGAACCCAGTATTGACTTTTTTTGGATTGGTTGTATGATTTCAAACAATAAATACAAGCACAGTTTTCATCTTTGTCATCAGATTCATTCACTATATTCTTTATTCCAGAGTGTACAAACTTTTCCCCTTTTGCAATTTTTGGTTTCATACTTCTTCCTTTGATGTCTTCTTGTTCTGCTTCCATAGAAACTAATAAATTTTTACGTAATTTCTTCTGTCTGAACGTGCGTAAACGTGCCCCGCTGCCCTGTTTGTATTTATTTTTAACGTGCAACGAAAATTAATAACATTTCTGTTCATACAAATACAGTTCTCAAAAAAGGAAAATTCTGCTAATGTGCATATATTTGTTTATCATTAGTTCATAATAACCTTCAATAAGTTCAACACAAAATTTACTCACCTTGACAGAAAACAGATTATCCTTTCCTCATGCAAGACCGAAGCTCGACTGACGCTCAAAAACCTGTGAGAATACCCACTAGGGAGCAGCACCAATCTGTCATGACTGGTGGCCAGCCAGTTTTAACTCGTTTCGGAAAAAGTGCGCTGCGTAAACGTGCCCCGGTCTACCCTACTGTGGTCGATATCTAACCTGGTATTTTCATTTTTTTTTTCGATTTTGGTGGTAGTTTCTCCCCCCCCCCCCCTTGTTAGGGCACTTTTATTTTCGGAACCAAAATTATTAGCATATTGCATGATTTGCAATTAGAATAATAAAAAGTTAATAAAATATATGCTTTTTCATTCAAATACAGTCGACGATCGTTATAACGACCCCTCAGTGTGCCAAAGATGAGGGTCTTTATAATGGAAGGTCGCTATAACGAAAGTGAACGAAAATAAACTCTAAAAACATTCCAATCATGTGCATGAAAATTAAGGTTTCAAAGGGAATTTTATAATTCGACGTTATTACAGTTATTACTAAATTCTGTCTATTTTCGTATCAAATAAACATTGACAATGAATAATTATAAAAATACATTTAAGAGAATGATTACCTATTTCTAAAATAAAGTTTTAAGTAAATGTTAAATCACATACACACAAAAAAGTTACTTACGTATTAACATTTATTTTCTACAAAAATAATTCGAAATAGTTGTTTATTTTTTCTGCATTTGATATTTTCTTTAAACAAAATTTTCCGTCTCAGTTAGAGATAAGTAATTTTATGTGTTTTCTTGTCTTTAAAAAATGTTTTAAAGTGTCATTTTAAGACATTTTACAATTGGTATTTACCGCGCAGTGAGCAATAAGTTCTTGGGAAAAGAAAATAGTAATCTTTTTTTGGGAAAAAAATCTGGAGGAAAGGTCTGTTCAATCGCTGTATTGGGAAATAAGCTGCTGGCCGGACGTTATATTGGATGTAAAAATAACATATCATAAAGGGGATATATTTCGGGACATTTTGCATAGGTCGTTATAATGGAACGGTCGCTATAATGGGCGGTCGTTATAGCGAGCGTCGACTGTACCATTAGGTATACTTTCCTCTATCCCTTGAATTGCAACTAGAATTGGGAGTTTGTACGTTTTTTAGGCTTATTGTACTCTGTACGTGTAAACCGTACCCGTAGAACGATTTCTTTCATAATCTTGATAGACTATATATTCGGAAAAAAAACAACAAAAAAAACCCACCACAATATAAACTAAAACCTAGTCGGATGTGGAAATACCAAAACTTTCTTCTATCTCATATACATGTTAATATTTCCTGAAAAATGCAGCATAGCAGCGCCACCAATGAGGGGATTTACACCAAAATCTAATCAGCAACAACTTGTGTCACCTTCTAATTGAATTTGAAGTTTGATGAAAATCCGTGCGTGGAGCTATTGCGGATATCGTTAAAAATTCTACGTAGCAGTGGCACCTGTTGGGCAATTTGCACCAAAAACTTATCAGGATCAATTTATGTCAGGGACTAAATTAATCCAAAGTTTGATGAAAATTCATGCATTAGTTCCTGAAATACAGCTATTTCGGAAAGCGTGAAAAATGCAAAATAGTAGCGCCATCTATTGGGCGAATTACACCTAAAACTAAACAGCACTAATTTATATCAGGGACTAACTGAATCTGAAGTTTGATGAAAATTCGTGTATCAGTTCTTGAACTAGAGCTATTGCGATAATCGTGAATAATGCAGCTTAGCAGCGCCACCTATTGGGCGATTTACAACAAAAAGTTATCAGCACCAAATTATATCAAGTACTAACTAAATCTGAAGTTTTCTGAAAATCCGTGCTTTAGTTCTTGAGATATAGTTATTGTGGAAATCATGAATAATGCAGCATAGTAGCGCCACAAGCTAGGCGATTTACATCAAAAAGCTATCAGCACCAATTTATATCCCGAACTAACTGAATCTAAAGTTTTATTAAATTCCGTTCATTAGTTCTTGAGATAGAGAACCCACAAAATTTGTGTCACATACAGACAGAGTCACAGACAGACATTTTGTAAAAACATGTTTTTCGGGATCTCTGACCCTTGAAACGTGTAAATCCGTCGAAAACCGGAATTCGGAACTTTTAACGAATCCAGTACTTTCTTCTTGTAAAGATAGAAGAAAGTAATAATTTAATTGTGTAAAAGACGTCAGATATAAATAAAAGAAAACTTTAAAATATTAAAATGACATGTTTCGATTGATTCACTCAATCATCATCAGAACAAATAAAAATCACAAGTACAGGGTGTTTATAAAGTCCCAGACCCATTTTGATATTTAATAACTCATAAAATAATAAAGATAGATTAAAATTAATAACATAAATGGTTGGATAGACTCAAAAAGTTTCATGACCCTTGTCAATGAACTTCCACGTGTGCCCCCTTCGTCGCACGGAGAATATCAAGTCGATAGTGAATTTCACGCCAGGTAGCGGCAAGCCTGTCGGCATCCACAGAGGCTATTGCGGTTGTAATTTAAATGTAATTTAAATGTAATGTAATTGCGGTTGTAATTAGGCACATATTTCCACAACTAGAAGAGCTTCAGCCACATGTCATTTTGCAACAAGATGGTGCACCACCTCATTGGGGTACCATCATTCGTACTTCTTTGAATGACCATTTTCCAGGAAGATGGATTGGGCGAGGAGGTCCAATTCCTTGGCCACCCAGATCACCTGATATAATGCCACTGGACTTTTTTCTTTGGGGATTTGTAAAGGACAATGTTTACAGGAGGAGAGTGTCGAACATTGATGACTTAAAAGCCAGAATTACAACCGCAATAGCCTCTGTGGATGCCGACATGCTTGCCGCTACCTGGCGTGAAATTGACTATCGACTTGATATTCTCCGTGCGACGAAGGGGGCACACGTGGAAGTTCATTGACAAGGGTCATGAAACTTTTTGAGTCTATCCAACCATTTATGTTATTAATTTTAATCTATCTTTATTATTTTATGAGTTATTAAACATCAAAATGGGTCCGGGACTTTATAAACACCCTGTACAATATACGTAAAATTTTGGAATGCGAGGGGCCGAAACTACCATTTTTGGCGCCGGGCAGACATGGAATTTAACGTCCTTCTCCTCACGCGCAATAAAAGTTATCGACTGCAGGTACACCCCCCCCCCCCCCCACACACACACAAAAAAAAAAAAAAAAAAAAAAAAAAGAGAGAGAGAGAGAAAAATCCTTAAAAAATAAAAATCCTTTAATAATAATTAAAATGCTAGCAAGAAATATGTAAACAACGCTCCCATCGGATTAACATTAGTTTGAGCGTTAAGAGTCACGCGAAGAAACTGGATCGCTAATCTTAAAACCATTGGGAGCGCTCTTTTTAAAATTTCTCACTTTCATATTAATAGTTTTAAATGATTTTTTTTCTTGCTTAGAATAGCTGAGATTGAATTCTAACCGGGTTAGTGTTTATTTTTTCGATTTTGGTTGCAGTTTTTTTTTTTTTTTTTTTTTTTTTTTATAAAGTTACTTTTACTTTCGCAAATTTGAAAAAAAAAAAACGTTCCCATAGGTTTGACATTAGCTTGAGAGTTTCTTTGTATTTCATATATATATACATTTTTGTATGAATTGACAAACAAAATTTTCATTTGGCGCCCCCCCCCCCCCCCCTTTGCCTTTCGTTCTGGCGCCCGGGGTACATGCCCACTCTGCACCCCACCTCCTAGTTTGGTCCTGTGTCTAATCAATCTTTATTATAAAGTGAAGATAATCTTCACTTCGTAAATCAACTTTCGTAACTTCTGCTTAGAGAAAGAAGTTTTGCCTTTGGCACTGACTTTTTAGCCAAAAAAGAATTTTTTTTTCTTTGTTAGGCTTTACGTTCAGAGATGAATTTTTAAATGTGAACCAATAATTATGAGGGACAATACTAAGTTAGAGCAGTCGTTAAAAGATAAACTCTAATTGCTAGTAAGGGGCTATGCCGATATAACGTTATCATTATAGGGGGGGGGGGGGTCTGGCACATGATATCGTAAGATATCTCTAGGGGGAGGGGGGGTTGTGTTTTGATATCGTTATCATTTTTGATTCAACCAAAATTTTCTCTTCTTATTTGTAACTTGGTATTTGTAACTTTACAACAAAATAGTATGTTATCTTTTTTAGTATGTTATCTATTTTCCTGAAAATACAAAAGTTATTTAAATCCTTAAATGATTATAAAATTATTCAGTTCCAAAATATGGAATACCCCAAACGTGTATGCATATATAATACGCTGTTCAACAAAGTATAATGCGAAGTATGTTTGAAATTATACTTGTATTTAACAAGTAAATAAAAAAGAATGTTGTCCGCCTGTTTTGTTGATAAGAAGTTCTTTCCGTGAGGGGGCAAGTTCAAAAAGACATTATTACTGTTGAATGCATTATGCAACGAAAAGCTATTATTAAATAATTTTAAACAGTCTGCTTCTTTTAAGTGTTATTTGAGATTAAGTTGTTTCATATATAAACTGATATTTTATTGACTTCTCTTCATTTGAATCAATAAAGTATCTCTCTATACTAAAAAAAAGTAACTACCGCTGTCACCGCCGCCGCCGGTTTTGAATTTTTTGTGACCGGAGGTCTTTCTTCGTTAATATTAAAAAAACTGTTGCATACAAAAATATGAAAATCGGCAGTATTATAGAAAAATGTTTGATAAAGACGCTGATGCAGACAGTTTTCAAATCGAAGAATTATTTTAAGAGATATTTAATGCCAGAGTTGGACAAAATCGTTCCATTAAAAAAGTTTTATAGGAGCAAAAACTGTACATAGGAATTTAATCATTTTTAGATCAGTTTATGCATCAGAATTTCCCGGTGTGCAGATTGCAGTTAGTTTTTTAATTTGAATATTTTTTGAGGTTTTATTTCTATTTTAAATTCAAATTTTCAGCATTTCGAGAGATATTTTTTACAAATTTTAGAAAATTGTATTAATTTAAACTGTTGCCAACTGTATAAACAGAGCAAACTGTAATGTTTGCTTCTAATTAAAAATTTATTTTACACGTGACTATTATAAACAAAAAATATAAAAAGCAGGAACTCATTGAAAAAAAAAACTATAGTTACACGTGAATTTTAAATGAGAAAGAATATTGTAAAATAATAAATTCAGTAACATGCGTTAGAAGTCCTAAATAGGAGAATTTACGTCATATTACACTTATTACGTAAAATGAACAAAAAATAATATTGCAAAACAGCTTTAATTTAAAAATTGCGCGACATTTTAAGATGATCATAATATTTCATTTCTAACAAAAGTATTTTGACGTGAATATTAAAAAGAGAAAGAAAAGTTTGGTGAAAATTACGTCAGATTATAATTGTCAGATTCAAATTATAATTCAATCTTCCGAAATCTTTTTAAAGGCGATCAAATTAGCGTGCTGTTAGAGTCTGCGGTGTCTGAACGGGGGTTGACGAGCGTAGCTCGTAGGGGGCAGAGCCCCCTAGTAAGAAAAATAAATGTAACGTATTTGTATATCAGTTCAAACAAAAGAAAAAAATTCCAAAAACCTATAGAATTTTTATACATTTTTATTATTTTTTATTGTGATAACGATATCATTACTGGGGGGGGGGTGTTCAAGGGATGATAACACATGATATCGTAAGGGGGGGGGGGGTCGAAAAATACCAAAAAGTTGATAAAGTTATTAATTGCGTTTTAAATGTGCGTTTTCCAAATCGTTTCTTAGACATCATTTTTCATCCAGAGTTCGTACACATTTTAACTCGTACGCACATGCGCCTATTTTTGTAACGTTAGCACACGCGCGGTATAAATCTCACCTCATTTTGTCTCCCATCATATTGGCTAAATGCATCAGTACTACTTCTGTTAGAGAAAAAATCATGTTTCTCATATTTATTTTCAGATTTTCTAGCAGTTTCTGTAAAAATCATTCACGGCATTGGCATTAATTACATTTAATACCCTTTTATCAATATATACAACTAGCTTTTATGTTAGTCTTTCATTAAAATTATTTTAGTGTGTGTTATCCCGGAAGTAATGAACGTATCTAAATGAAACATTTGTACACGCGTGGGATTATTTAATCCCAAGAGGTATATTTCTCTCCTCCTAGCGAACAAAAACAAGACATTGCTTCACCAACCCCTTCTCGATCTTGACCTTGACAGATAGAAGCATCTTAAAAAAAAATATCCTTTTTTTAAAAAATAAAAATGTGATTGGGGTGAGATTTATCCCAGCACGTGTGCTTACGGATTAACATTTCTTTCGCCTTATTTAACTGCAGAAAAATATTGCAAATGCTCTGAATAAACGAGCCGGTTACCAATTCTCTGTTTTAAAAGTCAAACAGATTTTTTTCCTATCATTAATAGTTGTGGCAGCGTCTTGAGATTTTCAAGGCGTGTGTGAACCTTGCTTTCATTTTATTAACCCTTAACCCTTTATGTACTGAATTACGAATTCATGAAAATTTTATCTTTTAAAGCATTTTTCGTGAATTGTTTAAGGGGACGAGGGACCTTTATAATCAATTTTTTATTTTTTGTAAATTTCACTTTAAATATTATTCAAGGGTACATCATATGCATTATGCATACATTTATAAAAAAAAAAAAAAAAAAAAAAAAAAAAAAAAAAATTGAGGGAAAAAAAAGGAATTTTCCGTAATATTAGAAAATATTTTTTTTTTCTTACTTTTATATTCAAACTAGGGGGCTCTGCCCCCTGCAAGCTACGCTCGCCAACCCCCATTCAGACACCGCAGAATCTAAAAAATCTAAAAACACGCTAATCTGATAGGTTTTAAAAATATTAGAGAAAATTGAATTATACTGAAAAAAGCTGTGGAGATCTCCCTGTAAACGGGTTTCCATTCAATTCCCTTTGGCTGCAAAAATTTAAGGGTGAATCAGTTGCTGTTAAGCCATCCAATGGTTGTTATCGTTTTTTATTAACGAGGATCAGTTAAACATTTAAAAGAAGCTAAAATAAAATGAATTAAGTATTCAGAGTCTTTGTCTCAATAATATCTCTATAACAATAGCCTAAATCATGTGACTATCATCATCATTCCGGGCGGAACACTTCTCTTTTTATACTGTAGGTGCCATTTTGATACTTTAATGTTATCCAGGAACAGGAGTCAACAAATATTATTCTATCCCCATCATTTCATCTATATTATAATAGTTCAAGTCATCAAATGCCATAAACAAATACGGTCTGATCCCTTCGCCTTTCATATGAAGGTTTGGCACAAATGTCCATATTGGCGCGATTTTTTTCCGACGCCAACGCATCAACAACATAAACAACAACATCCGGTTTACCATATCAAGCAAAATAACGGTACTTAGGCGCTTGTTAAGTACCCGTTGCGTATATGACATTGGCGTCAAAAAATAATCCCGCCCATATGGGGCCGTATATGACATCTGTGTCGAAAGTTTTCCATTTTGATTAAAAAATCAATTTTTTTTCGAATAAAACTACATAAAAGTTGCCATGGTAGCAAATAATTCTTGGCACTGTTACGCTAACCGGGGGCAAATCTCGCCAATATCTTTTTTTCAGCTCGCCAGTTAGAATTTTTTTATTTTTCGAGTGGTAAATTAAAACATTGATTTGAAGTTGAAATTAAATGTCATGGTTTGTTACATAATTTAATATTTCGCCAGATGTCATGTACGCATCGCATGCTTGGCATGATTTTTTTTTTTACGAAAATTTGACGAAAGCCGCGTTTTCGAATGCCAGTTACATATGTATTTTTGGCACTACTTAGTTATCCCGTCGACCAAAATTCTGTCGCCGAACTATAAGATTAAATGCCAATAATGGTTGATCGTAAATGTCACATTCACTTGAATTTTAGCAAGTTACACGTGTTTACGTCATCAAGTGATTTTTATTTCGACATTTTATTAGTATATTTATTAATGTTATACTAATTTATTTGCTCTTTCATTATTTAAAATAAAACTTTTGTCAATCTGCACAATTTGGCGAGTGGTTTGTCAATTTATATAATTTGTGAAATTGGTTGACGGAATAATTACGTTGTACAGTATTTTTTAATTATTTTCTATTATTTTCAAAAGGAAATAGCAAAAATATAATTATTAAGTATAGAACAAAATAATTTTTACAAATCTATATAAAACAAAAAATAAAAGTAAATAAACATTTATTATCAAATAAACAACAATAGCCGGGTTATAATGTCAACCTTTTGTGAAATCCATCTATAGATAAAAAAAAAGTTTTGATTTGGAAATGGACCATTGAAAATCTGCATAGATATCCCCCCGGAAGATCGGCATCCAATTTGAATGCTTAAGCATGGCCTTTCTTCGTTAATATTAAAAAAACTGTTGCATACAAAAATATGAAAATCTTTAGTATTATAGAGAAATGTTTGATAAACACGCTGATGTAGACAGTTTTCAAATCGAAGAATTATTTTAAGAGATATTTAATGCCAAAGTTGGACAAAATCGTTCCTTTAAAAAAGTTTTATAGGAGCAAAAACTGTACATAGGAATTTAATCATTTTTAGATAATTTTATGCGTCAGAATTTCTCGGTGTGCAGACTGCATTTAGTTTTATAATTTGACTTATTTTTTGAGGTTTTATTTCTATTTTAAATTCAAATTTTCAGCATTTCGAGAGATATTTTTTACACATTTTAGAAAATTGTATTAATTTAAACTGTTGCCAACTGTATAAACAGCGCAAACAATAATGTTTGCTTCAAATTACAAATTTATTTTACACGTGACTATTATAAACAGAAAATATAAAAGCAGGAACTCATTGAAAATTACGCCATAAAAACTATATTCACACGCAAATTTTAAAAGAGAAAGAATATTGTAAAATAATAAATTCATTAACATGCGTTAGAAGCCTTAAATAGGAGAATATACGTCACATTACACTTATTACGTAAAATGAACAAAAAATAATATTGCAAAACAGTTTAAATTTAAAAATTTCGCGAGACATTTATTTAATATTTTAAGATGATCATAATATTTCATTTCTAACAAAAGTTTTTTTACGTGTTAAAAAGAGAAAGAAAACTTTGGTGAAAATTACGTCAGATTCGAATTATAATTCAATCTTCCGAAATCTTTTTAAAGCCGATCAAATTAGCGTGCTCTTAGAGTCTGCGGTGTCTGAACAGGGGTAGACGATCTTAGCTCGTAGGGGGCAGAGCCCCCTAGTATGAAAAAAAAAATCTGTTTGATTAAAATTTGAGTTGCCATCATCAGAAAAATGTATATAAAATTAGAAAAAAAAAATATTTCGAAAACTAATTCGAATTTAAAAATTCTAATACCAGTTTTGAGATCTGTGGATCAATACGGATTTTTGGTGTTAATTTCATCGCAAAGTATTCCATATTTTAGGAGAAATCGCTGTGAAACATAATCAGTTGTTTAATCAGTCGTTTCATAGAATCGTTACATAAATTCGTTTCAATTCAGTCGTTTCATTAGAATTTTATATATATAGGGTAGATATATAAAATTCGATGCACAATTTTAATTATATATATAAAGCAAACTTGTATGAAAAATAGTAGGGATTTTCATTAATATTCAGTTCGCATGGGGCATTTTGACAAGTTCTAAAATATTACGAAAAATCCCTCCCCCCCCCCCTTTTTTTTGTGATACATGTATGCCATAATGCATATAATATACCCTTGAATAATATTTAAAGTGAAATTTTCAAAAAATAAAAAAATTGATTTTAAGGGTCCCTCGTCTTTCTTAAACTACATTAGAAGATTTACATAATAATTTAATAAATTTCAGAAGGATTTTAGAAGGATTGAAGGATTTAGAAGGATTAATTAAATTTGAATTTATAGGGATTTTGCGCAATATTTATAACCCCACTCAAATCTTTTATTTTAAATATTTTTCTTAGCATTTTGTAAAATTAGGAAATGTACAAATATAATGTTCTAAATATAGAAATATTTCCAAATTGAACCCCCCACCCTCCCCCCCCCCCCCCCCCACACACAACGTCAATAAATCTGAAAAGATGCAAAGGCAAAATAAATCAGCCTTTTAAAAATATTTTTGTTTTGTGTAACCCATAATGCTTTTGGAACAAGATAAAGTAATATATCTATAGCTCATTCTAAACTGTACTACAACTAATCGATGTATTAAATGAATTTTATAACAAGTTATTTTAATGGTACTTATAAGTACTGTCAGTAGATAAAGGGTTAAACGGTAAAGTTTAGTTGGAATGGACCATATTCTCCCCTTGAGTTCGAGGCTGCAAAAATTCGTTTGTTTGGAAATAACATTCATAAACGCGCTATTGAAAAGCATTGTGTTTAGAAAATTTATGCTTATATTTCATTTTATAGGGAGTTTTAGACCTTTTCAGGGGCAGCTAGGGGTTATACATGAACTTCTTTCTCCATTTTAAAGTAATGGCATGGATATTTTTCATTTTATTTATAAAATAAAAAATAAATAAATTTTAGTTAATACGTATATAAGGATTTTAATTAATATGTCTATAAGTATTGATCGAAAATAATTCGTACAAAATAAATCTGCAGTATTTTACTCATGCATTTACCTGTATTTCTGCTGCATCAAATGACACAATAAGGTAAACAAACGCGCTAGCCTGCCTCTATTTTTACACCACGTGATTCCCACTGTCACGTCAAGAGAATACTGTCCATTATCTGAATAAGTTGGAAAGTGTTTCATAATCTGTGCTTGACGCAATTTCCCTCCCCCCCCCCACTTGTTTATTTTGTCTAGAGTATTTTTCTTGTTCTTATTTTTAACAACTTCTAATCAATTCGAATAAATATAGAAACAGAATTCAAATCCGCTGAATTGAATACATATTCATGTGCAGAAATGTGTAAATGTGTATCTATTTGCCGCTCTCATTCTAACACTTGCCGGCTTCCGCAAGCCCTGTAATCCGCTTACAGGGCTTATATCGAACCGCGGATACCGAATCCTTACGGCATGCTCAGTGTATATGTTGTTGCTACGTTGTTCGAAGAGTTTTTTTTTTCTTAATTTTTTTTTTATTTTGTTACATAATTCCTATTCTAATTTCGTATTTTGTGCTATCGGGTATTAAATCAGGATTGGGAGCAGTCCAGAAATGGACAGTATCGAAAATGCTTGTATTTGAAATACATTTGTATTTTGTATTTTAAACTGATAAAACCAAAGAATTTAGGTGATGTTCGTAATAATGTTCCAAGTATTTTGTTACATAATTCCTGATACCGTATGTTTTGCCCTCGGGTCAATTCCCGAAAGGAAAACCGAATCAGGATTGAGAGCAGTTCAGAGTTTGACAGTATCGAAAATACATATATTTGGAATATATGTGTATTTTGTATTTTCATCTGACAAAACAGAGTATTTTGGTGATGTGTTTTGTAATAATTTTCCAAGCATTTTGTTACATAATTCCTAAAATCGTATTTTTTTCTATGGGGTCCATACCCGATAGCAAAAATTAAATCAGGATTGAGAGCAGTTCAGAGTTGAACGGTATCGAAAATATGTGTATTTGAAATACATTTATTTGTCTTTTGTAACTTATAACAATAAGACAAAGTATTTTGCTGATGTGTTTTCTAAAAAAAAAAAAAAAAAAAAAAAAATTAAGTATTTGTTACATAAATCCTAACATTACATTTTTTACAATCGGCTATTTTATCAGCATAGGGAGCAGCCCAAAATTGGGCAGTATAGAAAATACCCGTATTTGGAATACATTTGTATTTTGTATTTTAAAACGATGAAACGAAAGCCTTTTAGTGACTTGTTTTGTAATCATTTTCCAAGTATTTTGTTACAGAATTTCTGATATCGTATTGCTATCGGAAATTGAATCATAGGAGCAGCCCAGATTTGGTCAATATTGGCAATACGTATCATGAAATAGATTTGTATTTTGTATTTTAAACTGATAAAACAAAAGTATTTTGGTGATATATTTTGTAATAATTCTTCTAGTATTTTGTATTTCCAAAATATTCAAAATACATTCATCCAGATTTTAAACTGTCATATTTAAACAGCAGATCAGCGATTCAAAACAGGGAAACAGATGCATGTATGTTTTGCCGTCTTTGAATTTGTTTCAGGAAGTTAATATTAGGTTGAGGAAAAAGTGCTGGGAAATTTTTAATCTAATAGTTACGAGAATTTGTATCATATATAGGAGTACCGGTGGTATATCTATAGGAGTTCAGGAATTTCGGCTCCAAAATTCCTATTGAACAGTATGATTTGTGTGTATTGATCCGGCATTATTGGAGAAAAGGTCTAACGATTCTGAACGAATGAAGTTGAAGAAGCATGTCAAGAGTTTTTCGATTCCAAGGAGCCACCATGGTACTTCCAACAAATCCGGAATCTGGAATAACGATGGCAGAAAGTCGTGGACTATGATGGTCTCTACTTTGAAGAATAGTCCTTGTTGTTTTTGTTGTTAATTTGCGCATAACAACGCAACTTTCACAAATTTCCCAGAACTTTTTGCTCAACCTAGTATAACCAGATTTTTTCAACTATTGTACAATCTCTCTCTCTCTCTATTCTAAAAAAAAAAAGTCACTAACGCTGTCACTGCCGCCGCCGCCACCACCGCCACCACCGGTTTTGAATTTTTTGTGACCGGAGATCTTTCTTCGTTAATATTAAGAAAAACATTGCATACAAAAATATGAAAATCGGTGGTATTATAGAGAAATGTTTGATAAAGACGCTGATGCAGACAGTTTTCAACTCGAAAAATTAGTTTAAGAGATATTTAATACTAAAGTTTGACAAAATCTTTCCATTAAAAAAGTTTTATAGGAGCAAAAACTATACATGGGAATTTAATCATTTTTAAACCATTTTATACATTTGAAGTTCCCGGTGTGCAGACTGCATTTATGTTTTTAATTTGACTCATTTTTTGAGGTTTTATTTTTATTTTAAAATCAAATTTTCAGCATTTCGAGAGATATTTTTTACATATTTTAGAAAATGGTATTATTTAAACTGTTGCCAACTGTATAAACAGCGCAAATAATAATGTTTGCTTCAAATTAAAAATTTATTTACACGTGACTATTATAAACCGAAAACCCCCCTTCAAATTAGAATTAAATAATTATGTATAAAAAACAGGAACTTATTGAAAATTACGTCATAAAAACTATATTTACACGTCAATTTTAAAAGGGAAAGGATATTGTAAAATAATAAATTCATTAACATGCGTTAGAAGTCTTAAATAGGAGAAATTACGTCACATTACACTTATTACGTAAAATGAACAAAAAATAATAGCAGTTTAAATTTAAAAATTGCGCGAGACAGTTATTTGATATTTTGAGATGATCTTTCCAACTATTTTTGTTAGAACAGCGCAAATAATATTTCATTTCTAACGAAAGTATTTTCACGTGAATATTAAAAAGAGAAAGAAAAGTTTGGTGAAAATTACGCCAGATTAAAAACGATACATTTAAAATGTCTTATTTAAAAGAACTTTCCTTTCGCTTCGTTAAAAAATACCGGGATATAAAGACTTTGCTTACTTAATTCATTTTATAGTAGCTTATTTTGAAATGTTTAACTGATTTTATTTAATCAAAGACGTAAACAGCCATTGTATCTATTAACAGCAGTTGATTTGGCCTTAAAATTCTCCAATCTAAGAGAAATGAATAGAAACCCGTTTATAGGGAGATCGCCACTCTTTTTTAAATTATAATTCAATCTTCCGAAACCTTTTTAAAACCGATCAAATTAGCGTGCTTTTAGAGTCTGCGGTGTCTGAACGGGGGTTGACGAGCGTAGCTCATAGGGGACAGAGCCCCCTATTCAGAATATATATATAAAAAGATTTTTTTTTTTAATTCTGACGCAGACAGTTTACGATAAAACCACACCAAAAGTACCATTAGAACAATTTTGCATTTTTCAGAATATAAATGCAATTTATGAAATAGGGGGAGTGTACATATTTAAAAAATGCACCAGATTCGATTTTTCAAATTGTAACACCCACTTTTGATAACATATTTGAGTTCCTTGGATCGAGGCAGCCTAGAAAAAAAAGTATAGTTTATACACGTCTAATGAAATTTTCATAGAGTTATTATGGAAAATTTATTAAGGGTAAATTTTAGTAAAATTAAATTAGAATCTCAAAAAACATTTCCAGAATTACACCAGTAAAATTGTAGTGACAATTCATATATAAAACAAACAGGTGTAATACGCTATTCTTCAAATAATATTTAAGAAATTGCTTTATAACTTTTCTGGTCATCGGTTTAGATTTTCTTATATGTTATTGAATGGTAGCAATATGGTCCCTTTAGACCAGTGATTCCGAACCTTTTATTGGCCACGCTCCACGAAAACATTTGTAAAATCACGATGCTCCCTACCCCTGACTGTAACATAGTATGTCTTTTATTATCTAAAAAGTAAACTCTATTCACAAGGTGAAAGCGTAACATAGCCTTAACAATAACTATTCATTTCACATTTTTAAAGCAATCAAAGAGGTGAATCTTTTGTCACAGCAGTGTTTTTAACATAATTCTATAAAAACAATGATGCATTTACACATGTTCACATTTGGGTCAAAAAGAGGCTTGTTATTATTTTCAACTTACCTCAATATTAAAGAAAAGTATTATACAGTCTGTTTTTTTTTTATCTTCTTGAAGAGATTCTAACATTAACATTAAAATTGCTAACACTGAAGTATTTTACATTTCACTTTTGTAAGAGTAGACGCTAAATTTGCCTTCAATGGATGACACAATACACAAGAAGCATTACAAAATTCCTTTTTTTAATCAATTTTAAAGAGACGTTATTCCCCATCACAACACACTTCTTCTGTTTTCCCTTTCCCAATATCGTTAGTTGTCTGCCACTGATTTTAAAATTTCAAATGAACATGCCAGGATGTAAATTTATTTAGTGAGTAGGATGCCTGCACTAGAGCCATAGATATTGCCTATCTACACATTTCCTTTTCTAATACGCCCCACCAGTGGCCGAGAGGTTCTGCTTTCGAAGCTGATAGACGGGAGGTGCTGGGTTCGAACCCAATCGCGCCCGCCGGCCTAATCGTTCGGAGTTTTCGTGGTTTTCTTCGAACCGTGGATTTCCACGCGTAAATACGGGTTAGGTTCCCTTAGAAAGACCCCCACGGAGGGCACTCCCCCTTAGGGCCTATATCCCTCGTGTAGGTAATTGGCCGTCATAAAACACAACCAACCAACCTTTTCTAATGCTATTAAAGATTTATCAATTGTATGAAGTTGGTAGTACGTAGTTCAGATATTTCAAATATTATTTAGGTTAACCCCTTTAAGGGCGGTGGGATATATCAAATAATTTTAATCAAGATTTGAACCAGAAACTTATAATTAAATTTTACTTTTATAACTTTGGTAGAAAAAAGTTGAAAATTTGTTTTTCTGATTTTGAAACAAATTTTTTTCGAAAATTCCGGTGTGAATTCAACTTACTGAAACGCTACTACTTGGTCCTGAAAAGCTTAAATATGTTCAAGACAATCAGATTTATATATACAGTGTGCCCACGTATAACTTCACCTACCTTTATTTTCGCAACCGTTAGTCCTAGATCCATACTTCCAATTACAAAAATGGTTTAAATAAGG
This sequence comes from Maratus speciosus, assembly GCA_963932465.1. NCBI lineage: Eukaryota > Metazoa > Arthropoda > Arachnida > Araneae > Salticidae > Maratus > Maratus speciosus. Next base: position 274,693,103 of record OZ010798.1, read on the forward strand.
TAAATAATTATTTTTAAAGCGATTTGGGTCAAGAAAAACATTTATTAAAAAATTACGAAATTTAAATTTTTATACGGTCCCCCGGTCCCATAAGTGATATTTAGTAAAAATTTACTGCGACACTAACAAGTAAGACAAAAAAAGTCCCATTCATCTACCATTAAAATTGACCGAGTTATGAAACTTTGAAATGCATGACTTATACCACTGTTTTGCAACTCAAAACAGATGATTTCGGCTATGTTTTCAGGGGTCGTATATAAAGTACTTAAACTTATTTCAAGGTATCTGCGCTTTGAAAGAAATCTTACAATTATTACGATTGAGTTAACATTTATTAGTTAAGTTTCAGATTAGTAAAAATAATTGTATTTTAACATATGTTTTATTTTGTAAGGATTTGAGGCTATGATTTCTTTTAACAAAAATTATGTTATGTTCATAAGGTTTTATTTAACTTGCAACGATCGTCTTTCCAGTTTAAAATTTGTACTCGAACTTTAACTTACTTTCAAATGTCCGATCGAAGTTAAATTTTACATACTGACTTAAATTCAATGACAATGCAATATTATTGTGATTTTCCACGCTTACCATCTTATACATACTTATATTAGAGGATAACATAAGAAAATTCGGATAGATTACCGTCAACGAGTTTAAGAAAGGGTTTTAGATTAGATAACATAAACCTGCGATGGTTGTGTTTTTTAACTTTTATAATTACGTTTTATGTATTTTTTAACGCTGAATAGAAAAATTACCTGCACTTTTAACCATCATGTCAGGATCTTTCGCAAATCGGAAATTTCAAGGTTAAAAAATAGCGAAGAATCTGATCCTATAAAATAGATGTAAGACTCTTTTATTCAGTTTAATTTTATTTAATTCGATAATTTATTAAATTTTTTGGCTTGTACTGGGTTTCTTACAGCTAAACAGCTCAGTGTCCGATGAGGTTGGGAGGGAAGAGAGGACCAATTTTAATTTTTAGCTTTTTAAATTTGAAATTTGCGATTTGAGAAAAATCCTGACATGGTTTAAAATCAAGGTCATTTTCGGATTCAGCGCTAAAAAATACATAAGAATCGATTTTCAAAACCTAAAAAACATAGCACAACCCAAAATTTGAAAGACAGTGTAATCTAACAGCTTTTTGAAAAATGTATCATTTTGTAAAGAAATGATGCAGTTGTTTTTCATCCTTTTTGTAACAAAAATTCTGTTACTTGTATATTTTTATATATTCAGTGCAAAAAAGCATATTTTGCAGTAATATGTCAGAATGATTAAAGGTTTCAAATTTATACTGCAGTGCTAATTTCACTCTCAACCATTTCTTTAATATATCTGACGAAATTATAGTTCTACTAAATTTGTGAATGACCCATAATTTGCTGCAAAAAATATGCTCCAACTTTAAACACCTATTATTCGGTCAATTTTAATCGTAGAATAACGGGACTTTTTTTGCCTTACTTGTCAATGTAACAGGAAAAGTTTACTAAATATAACTTATAGCACCGGGGTACCGTATAAAAATTTAGGTTCTGTAATTCTTCACTAAGTTGTTTTTTCGCTTCAAACTTTTTTATTTTAACTCTTCACCTAATTTTGACCATTTTTGTAATTGGAAGTATGCATCTAGGATCAACGGTTGCGAAAATAAAGGTCGGTCAGGTTATACGTGGACACACTGTATATATATACATACTTGCCAACTTTCCCTTAAACTTTGGTAAAATGCGAGTTAAATTGACCCAGGTTAAACACGTTTCGAAACAGAAATTTACTAAAGAAATTAATTCAAACAGATTTCATAGAGAAACATGATTTTAAATATATAATCATACATCAAATAAATTTTCTGGTTACTGTCGCGTATAACCTGGGTCGACTTCACTCACATTTTACGGAAGTTTAGTTGAATGTTGGAAAGTATGTATATAATATTTAAAACGTTTCACGTGCAAAAGTTTCTTTGTGTGACATACGTATGTCAGAGCGAACAGGAATAGAAGGCTCAATTAATATTTAATCGAAAGAGTTGCGAAAAATTGTAAAATAAATTAAACAGAAAAATTATAGCGATTTTTAATTGTAAAAAAAAAGATGTCAAAGCGTCTCAGAGTTTGTTCGTATAACTAACTATTCTAGTGATGATTCTATTTTAAACTTTCGATTGGGAATTTTTTTTTAATGCTATTAAAAAGCTGATTTTTTAAAATTCCCTTGTATTTCGTTAATTTTAACTTTTCAAAAAAAAAAAAAAAAAAAAAGAAATTGATAGAGAATGTTTGCGTAACCTTAAGCAAAAAAAAAGAAGAAAAAAATGTTACTGCCTCCCAGATTTTTGCAGCGTCTAGAAGAAAAGTTTTCTTTTAGATCCTACAAGAAAATCATTTTAAATATTACGTAAATTTCACCATTAAATGCTTTTTGAAAGCATAATTATTCTTAAAGGTTTGTTTATTTTTTAATATTCAGATGTAAATATATTTTTCGACTGAAAATGTTTGAAAATATTATTATTTGGGCTTTTTAAAATATGGCAACAGTAGATAAAAACAGTTATTTCAAACTCTGAATTAAATCTCTCTTCAAATAATGGAATTTTGAGTAAAACAATTAAAAAAATTAAAAAATAGATAAATAATAATAATAATAAAATGGTTGGAGAATGCATACTACAATCTAATCAAGTATATGGCTTTTAACCCTCTTGCTGCGCAACCCGAGATTTTCTCGGGGATGCATTTTTCTGTCTAATTAATCCTCCTTGTTTATTCCCACCAGTTATTTTATTTATTATTATTATTATTATTATTATTATTATTATTATTATTTGTAAATTTTGCCCCATTTAATCGGAGCATTTTCCGATTAAATTAGACAAAAATTTTTGTTTTCAAAAACCTGTGACAAAAGAAGCTATTTTAATAAAACAATTACCCAGCGAGAGGGTTAAAGATGGTTAAATTGCTATGCATTGTTTTTGATCCTATAAAACTTATTTAACTGAACTATCTAGACTGATTTCAACATTAAATGGCGCTTAACACTTTGAGGTCTGAGCTATTTCAACAGCATATCTCCCTCTGGACTGAGGGTATTTGGTACTTTTCATGATTGTTTTAAAAAAATACTTGAAAGATGTGCATTTTAATATTTTTTTTAATGTAAACTTTAAACTGTTCTTATTCATAATCAAGGAACTATTTAAATATACTAAAAATTAATATTTAATGAGAATTTGTTGAAAGAAAAAGCATGTTTTACATTTTAAAAAAGAGTTCCGCATAAGAAAACATCATTTTCTAACATAAAATTTCACATATAATTGAATAAAAACCTATCTAAATGTTATACAAATATCTGAAAATAGGTTTTATTTGTATATAAAAATGATTTAGAAAATTTGCTTTTGAGTGGTTCAATTCAAAGCACAAAGAGCAACTCCACAAGGTTCACAATAAGTTCGAATTAAGCTCTGATTCTAGGTATTTTCCATTACTTACTTCTGTTTGGTGCTGCCACATATAAGTTTTTCAAAATAAAATGTTCGTAGATAATATCTGAAAAGACCGAGAACGTATATAGTCCTAGCTCACAGAGTTAAAAGATGACTCCGAGAGACTCTCGGGCGTAGTTCGCTTAACCGAAAACGGCAACCACAGTCACACTCATGTTTAGCTCCCAAAGTGTTAAAATAATTTTTCGATTTTAACTCATTAACGCCGGTTGGTACGAAAATCTGCCACTTAAGAAATACGAAAATTTTAATTATGAAAACCAGTATTTTAGTAAAGAAATTTTCATATTACTTAATCTCAAACTTTGAGAGATTAAAATAAGTTAAAACCTACAATATGATAAAACTGGTGCCAACTGGTACCGAGGTATTAAAAATGTGTAAAATAAACTCGGCATTAATGGGTTAAACTGACACCTTCAACGTGTTTATCATACATTTCTCTGCGAAACTACCAGTTATCATGTTTTTATATGCAATAGTTTTTTTCAGGATATGACGAGAAAGTGAAAAGATCTCAACAAATTCAATTACAGAAACAGCAGTGTTAACTCATTAAAGCCGCTTGGCAAGAAAACTTGCCATGTAAGGCGAACAAAACTTTTAAATTTGGATACCAGTATTTTAGTTGGGAAATTCTCACGTTATCTAATCTCAGATTTTGAGCGATTAAATAAATCAAAATTACAATGTGGAAAAAACCGGTGCCGAAGAATTAAAAGAAATGTAAAAGAGGCTCGTCCGTAATGGGTTAATAACTTTTCTTTAGAATAGAGAGTATATCAATATATCCTTCTACCAATATATTCATTAATATCGCCATGCAGTACTTAAGCCTCATGCATGGCTTCCAACCTTACGGTTTTTTAAGTATCACTTTTTTCTGAATAGAGACGTTCGCTTTACTATTCGGAAATAACTATACTCAAAATACGGTAGGGTTGGAAGTTACGCCCATGGACCAGTGTTGTCATCTAAAAGTTCGTTAAATTCAGAAATCTATTATAGTCCAAGAGCTGTTAAACATTTTAGGGAAGGTATTTGAGGCACCCTGAAAATTTGTGCTACACTTCTTTTGTAATGGCTGAATACAAAATCGAATGTCTGGCTGAAGGATCGTGGCCCAAAAACTGTGCCAGGCACGTGTCAAGTGCCATTTTTTTTACTACCCCAAAAAGGTATTTGAGACACGCTGAGACTGAGACAGAATAATATTTATACTTAGAAAAAAATATTTTGAAAACGACAGACACTTTAGTCGGCCCAAAAACTGTGCCAGACACGTGTCAAGTGCCATTTTTTTTGACTACCCAAAAAAGGTATTTGAGGCACGCTGAGATTGAGACAGAATAATATTTATGCTTAGAAAAAGATATTTTGAAAATGACAGACACTTTAGTCGCCACAAAAACTGTGCCAGACACCTGTCAAGTGCCATTTTTTGCCTGGCACAGGTTTTGGGCCACGACCCTTCAGCCAGACATTCGATTTTGTATCCAGGCATTACAAAAGAAGTGTTGCACAAATTTTCAGGGTGCCTCAAATACCTACTCAAAAATGTTCAACAGCTCTCCTACTATTACTATTTCCGAATAGTAATGTTTGTCTTATTGAATAACAGATTAAATAAGGCGAATATGATTATTAGGAAATAACGGTAGATTATTTAACCCCTTAACGGTCGCATTAAATTACGGTTTAAAAATTCAGATTGCTTATTGGCACCACTATTTTTAAAAAAGATATGTTCATCTTATTTACTGACAGGTAAAATGTTACCATAATAAAGCCAATTACACTATTCTATAAAACTGGTGGGAAGCAAACAAGTCTGAATGAAAGTCACAGCCCGTATCAGTGGAGCGAGAATTAAGGGGTTAATAAAAAAAAAAAAAAATCCGCCTAATTGGAAACGCTTAGTGGTACAGCCCTTTAGTTCCTTTTATCAAGCTGTTTTTTTCAACAGCTTTCGCAAGAACTTGAAAACTTTACATTCTAATTTCATGCACACAAGGTTTAAATTTATATATGTTCAATTTATCTATTTATTTCATCTGGTGTAGAAAGAATTAAATGAACTCAAGGATGTACTTAAATCATATTTTACATAAATTACTTTTCTTTGGAAAAACTGAATCGAAAAAATTAACGGTTCAGAATCTGTTTTGTTATGCAAACCGTTCTAATTTAAAAAAGAAGTTATTATGTTTTTAGAACTTTTTAATACCCCGGTATGCAATTAAGAAGATTCTATGGATTCATTTGCTAATTTTTCTAAAAATGTACGGATAACTTCGAAGTTTAAACTGTTTTGTTGAGGTCCTTTACAGTTCATTACATATCAAAAAGTTTCATTGCAGCATTTATGATTATTTTATACGATTGCACAAAATAATCCGAGTATATATAAAAACATATGTTTCAGGAAATATATTGTTTAATGGCCAGGTTACATTACTATTTATGAGTGGGTATTTTTTTTACAGTACACTGATGTCCAAAATTAAGGACCAGTCACAAAACGCTAATTTTTAAGTAAGTGAATACTCAAAAGGAAATAATACAATTCAAATAATTATTATCCGTACAGCACAGCTAGTCCGTATAGCATCTCATTCATGTCACACATGGTCACAAGTGTCACAATCATTACTGTGAAATAAAAAAAAAAGGAAATTCCACACGTCCCATTATGACTCTCAAATGATCACTATATGTGACTCCATTGAGACGTCAATGTGACTGCTGCTTTGTGACAAGTCACCAGGTGACTTTACAATGTAGTTACATTCTGACTCTCATGTGACTGTCATTTTTAGACTCAATTTCAAAGTCATTATGAACGTTGCATTATGATAAGTCACCAAATAATATCACATTTTAGTCACATGGTGACTTTTCACAAAAGAGCACAATGGTGACTTCACAGTAGTTTCTCTGTCACTTGAAAGTCATCATGTGACTTTAATGTGACATTATTTGGTAACTTATCACAATGCAGCGTTCATAATGACTTTGAAACTGAGTCTAAAAATGACAGTCACATGAGAGTCACAATGTAACAACATTGTAAAGTCACATGGTGACTCGTCACAAAGCAACAGTCACAGTGACGTCTCAGTGGAGTCACATATAGTGATCATTTGAGACTCATAATGAGATGTATAGAATTTCCTATTTTTTTTGCTTCACCGTAGTGACTGTGACACTTGTGACCATGTGTGACATGAATGAGATGTTATATGGACTAGCTGTGCTGTAGAGATAGTAATTATTCGAATTATATTATTTCCTTTTGCGTATTCGAGTACTTGAAAATTAGCATTTTGTGATTCTTCCTTAATTTTGGACACCAGTGTATATTTCAACAGGATTATATATTTTTTCAAAATTTAACATGTAGAATGGTACTTGATTTTTTTTTATTTTTTTTTTTTTGTATGTATATTTAATTATCTCTAACTGTCAGCCCAAAATTTTGTTCTTTTTCAAAATGAACATTATATAAAGGATGCTTCGGATCTGCACATACAAACATTAACCTATTAAAGACGAGCTTCTTTTACACATCTTTTAATTCTTCGACACCAGTTTTTTCCACATTGTAATTTTGAATTATTTAATCGCTCAAAATTTGAGATTAGTTAACCCTTGACCGGAAACGTACGTCTGTGAGATGTTTGCGTCTACATATCTGCCCTTCTCTCTCCGGCATTCCAAACTTGTTTTTATGCTGTTATATTAAAAAAATGGTCCTGTTAATGCATTGCTATTAAAAATTAAACGTTCAAGTTCAATATTTGGTAAATTATTAAGTGTTTTGCTTGTTCAAGGGATTTTCACGTTTCCGATTAAGGGACAGTGTGAAAATTTCCAAACTAAAATACTGGTGTTCAAATTTAAAAGTTTTGTTCGCCTTACATGGCAAGTTTTCTTGGCAACCGGATTTAATGAGTTAAGAGGTTGTAAAACACACTATGGCAAACAGTTTTTGTACAGAAAACCAGTGTCGTAAACATTTATTGAGTAATAATACAGGATGTTTGTCCAAACATAACTATTGTTAATAAGTTTAACAAAAATAAAGCTACTTTAACGATCTTTCAACAGACTAACCTACAATGCCTCACGAAAAGTGTTGGAAGAGTAATGTATTTCGGTCAATGAGACCGTATACTTCATCGTGAAACACGGAGCGTTTGGTTCAGTGTTATTTGAATAGAGAGGAGAGCTGCTTATACCACTTCCATGATATCATTACATTTCACTCAAACAACGATAAGCATGCTTCAAATTTCGTTACAATACCCTCATTACTCTTAACATTACGGACAAAAACTCCGGGTTGGGATCGGGATGTATTTTAACTGGATAAATGGATTATGACCCTGGATTCCCGTACAAAAATTATTTGTTATAGTACGTTTGACCATCCTTAAGAGCCCAGGCTGGTAATGCGAATCCATTTGCAAGCTGGTGTGAAATCAATGGCAGCGTTCTTTTCGAATTTCTCGTTTACATTTTAAAAGTTACCGATTCAAAGGCCTCGCTACGGGATATGACACTTTAACCCCTTAAGCGCCGCGCCCTCTGAGTGTAGGCTACCTTTTCTAAAATTCAGACTTTTAGATTGCCACAAGTTTTTTGAAGTAGAAATAGTCATCTTATTTAATGGCAGGTAAAATGATGCGAGAATAAAGCCAATTATATTATTTTAAAAAACTGGTGGGAATGAAATAATCTGAATAATAATAATAATAATAATAATAATAAAATTAGCCTGCACTGCCCATGAAAGTCTCGGATGCGAAAATTAACGGGTTAAGGACAAGCGTCAATTACACCTTTTATTTTATTATTTTAGCCCCACTCTTTTAACCCTATAATTATTCTGGCTCTATAGCGTTATCCCTTTAAGAGGGTACTTCATCCCCGCGAAAACACCCGCTCGATAATGCTAATCCTATGGTTGAAAATTTTAAAGATATCTCGTTTGCATGTCAATATTTTTTAATTTTTTTTTTTTTTTTTTTTTGTATTATTGGATAGTTGTGACCGATCTTTACAAAGGCTGTTTTTTACTTTTTCGATTTTGTTTACTGGATTTTTTTAAAAATTAGGATGATACTTTCACTTTCGAAACCGGTTTCAAAAATAAAAATATATTCGTTTATCCCTCCTGGAACAGCATCTGTTGCACAAATTCATTTCGGTTGGCACCACTGTTTCTTTAAAAGTTACCTTTACTTTTGTAATACCGAAAATGCTCTAATTAAATAAGGTAAATATTACTAATTGTATTACTGGTACCAAAGACATAATCTATGCATCCTTTGAAGGTGCATATATGCACCCATGGTCTCGAATAGGTAAAAAAATACTGCAAATAAAATTGAAAAAGCAAAAAATGGCCTTTGTAGAGATTGACCTCAGCTCTACAACAACGAAAAAAAAATCATTTAAAAATACGGAAATACAAATGAGATGTTTTTAACCCCCCCCCCCCTTCCCCCGTAGGATTAACAATAGCGAGCGGGTGTTTTCGCGTGAGTGAATTATGATGTCGATCGCTCCAGTCATTATGAAAGGCTGAGGTATCGCTCTTTGTTTCTTGTGCCTGTGTTATTACCGGGCTGAAGATTTAAAAGCGTTATACTACCATAAAGACTACTGAAACCAGAAAAATTTAGCAAGCATTTCCATATGAAATCTGAGAAATACCGTCAACGTCTTTGTTTGTTAAATTGTTAACCCTCTGAACGCGGCAATACCTCCTGTCAAGGGCAAAGCAGTATACAAAGTAGGCGTCCTATCTTAAATGGGAGAGATAACCGCAAGATTAAAAAGGAGGTCCCATCAATCAAGGACATGCACCACGTAGCGGATGGAGTTGAACTACAGGAAGCCTAACTGTTTTCTTACTTCACACCACTAAAATTGTAAAGTTTTTTTACTTTGACTAATAGCTGAAAAGTTTCCAATTAGATAAGGCGAAGAAAACTTCGTAGTGTCAAGTGCATCTGCTCTTTTCCCCTTTTCTCGCAACGCCATTATTTTGCAATAAATCTGGTAAACAAGATTCATATTCCATGAGTGACTAAAGATTTAGAAAATATGCGCAGATGGTAGATATGACGTCACACTAAAAGACCGCGTATGTGGATTATCAACCCCGTCCACATGATGGCGCAGCTGTGTTAATTTACGCCCGATTCCAGCACCAAGTTTGTACGCTTAAAATGTACGCAGTTTTGGTCGGGGGTCTACAAGATACATGATTCTAATTATATATTCTATTCTCACCACTATATTAAAAAATAATAATAAGTTTCTCTTGACCACGTTGTCACAGTAAAAATAAAAATGTTTTGTTAAGAAAAATGTGGTGTCAACCGATAAATTCGCCTCAGGGGACACTTTGGTCAAATGGTCTTCGCCTTCTAAGGGTTAAACTTTCTATTTTCATGTGTTTTTAAACTACATTTATGAAAATTTTTTTAATGGCTCCCTGTTGCTATTAAAGTCAAATTACCTCTCGATTGTATGTTAAGTTGCTCTGCAACTAGGGAATCCAGAAAATGAGTACATTCTTCCATTTGTTTGTACGATCTATATTTGAGTAAATTATGAATTCTGATGAATCAAGCATTGCTGATGATAACTGGAATATTAGTGAATCCGGCAGTGGTTCTGAAGGAATTAAATTTTATGACAGTTCAGATTCAGATGATGAATCTCATGACACCAGTAATGGAGCGGAACTTACTGTTACCTGATCGCGTACGGCATCAATTTTATGGTGTAAAAGAAACATTAACCCTTTAAGCTCTGGTGGGTGAATTTCTTCAAAATTCCCAAATATCACATTGGCACCAGTGTTTTGCAAACAAAAAATTCGGTTTATCATATACAGGCATCCCCCTGACTTACGTAAGAAATGCGTTTCGTAAACTTTTGCGTAACTTGAATTTTACGTAAGTCGAATTTGTAAATTGCTTAGGTAAAATTTCGTCAGAAACTGCAATATTTATGATATATATATATATATATATATATATATAAAATATAAATACATTATTTACTCAGTATTATTTTATAAGTAAAGTAGCATGTAGCAGTATTTACTGGGATATAAACTATAAAAGTATGAAAAATATAAAAACAAGCTGAAAGAACACTTTTCAAATAAATATCTTGTGGGATATGGGATTTATAAATCTAATACTGATGAATTAATTTATATCAATTTTGAATCTACACCAAACGACTAAGTGAAGAATCTACATCAAACGAACAGCTGAAGCTGGAAGAAAACATACACTCGTTCCTCTTCATCGAAACTTTAAAATAAGGTTTCGTTATGGTTTGAATTGAGCTAACAAAATGGTAACGGTTAAACCGAGTTTTTTTTCAGGGGGAGGGGGGACTAATTTAATCAGATTTTTTTTTTGTTGTTGTTAAAGATTTAATTGTATAGCTCCATAAAAACGCAACTCTATCTAATATATAAAACTATATTATTGTCGTGTTTTTTATCTGCATATTTTATTTACAAAACAGTTATCAGAAGTATGCAAATGCCTATCAAACGCGCTAGTATGTTCATAACTGTAATTTTCGAGATTTATTACGTAAGTGCGAATTTACGTAAGTCGTGTATTACGTAAGTCGACGGATGCTTGTACACGAAAAAATGCATTAATATATTTTCAAATAAATTTGGTCGAAAATTCCTGTGCCATTGTGACATTTTGGGATTAAAATTAAGCGGGAAGAAATTCAACCACCAGAGCTCAAAGGGTGGCACAAATTTCCCGCATGATAACTCTTCTCCAAATGTGAATATGTTTTATAAAAAAACTTTTTTCGCCTGAAACTTACAACTAACTGAATATTTCATTTAGAAATCTTATAATTATTCATTTTCTGCAATTAAAAAGCAGGTACTTTTTGATGGTTTTTATAAATAATAAGCGATCCTTAACACCTTGGGGACGAGCGTCAAAGCATAAGTAATGTATAAGGCGCTCAAAATCCTTGATTTTTTCCACCAGTTATTTTCTATTGCACATTTTACTTTATTTAATCAGGGCATTTTCCGATTAAATTTGGCAAAAATTCCTGTTTAAAAAAAAAAAAAACTGTGATAAAGATTAAAAATTCTGTAAAAGACGCTTGCCGTGAAGGGGATAAGGGATTCTTTAATTGTTGAAATTTTCACATTAGATAAGGCGAATTTTTTTTGCAAAAACACTCGAGCACAAATTGAAGAGTTTTATGCACTCCACGTATACACCATTATTTTTCTTCAAAAAATTTCGCCAATGCAATTGAGGTGAAAGTATGATGTCCCAGTAGCACGCCTTATGACCGTTAACGGTTAATATTTTTTATTAATTTTTCAATTCCTACTATTAGTTCAAACTCTCTCTATATACAGTGTGTCCACGTATAACCTGACCTACCTTTATTTTCGCAACCGTTGGCCCTAGATGCATACTTCCAATTACAAAAATGGTTTAAATAAGGTAAAGAATTATTTTTAAAGCGATTTGGGTCAAGAAAAACATTTATTAAAAAATTGCGAAATTTAAATTTTTATACGGTCCTCCGGTCCTATATATGATATTTACTAAAAATTTACTGTGACACTAACAAGTAAGACAAAAAAAGTCCCATTCATCTAACGTTAAAATTGACCGAGTTATGAAACTTTGAAATGCATGACTTATACCACTTTTTTGCATATCAAAACAGATTATTTCGATCATGCTTTCAGGGGTCGTGTATAAAGTACTTAAACTTATTTCAAAGTATCTGCGCTTTGAAAGAAATCGTACAAATATTACGATTAACTTTTATTAGTTAAATTTCAGATTAGTTAAAATGATTGTATTTTAACATATGTTTTATTTTGTCAGGATTTGAGGCTATGGTTTCTTTTAACTAAAATCATGTTATTTTTATAAGGTTTTATTTAACTTGCAATGATCGTCTTTCCAGTTTAAAATTTGTACTCGAACTTTAACTTACTTTCAAATGTCCGATCGAAGTTAAATTTTACATACTGACTTAAATACGATGATAATGTAATATTATTATGATTTTCGACTCTTACCATCTTATACATACTTATATTAGAGGATAACACAAAAAAATTCGGATAGATTACCGTCAAGAAATTTAAGAGAGTTTTAGATTAGATAACATAAACCTGCGATGGTTGTGGGTTGTGTTTTTTAACTTTTTTAATTACATTTTATGTATTTTTTAACGCTGAATCAAAAAATTACCTTCACTTTTAGCCATCATGTCAAGATTTTTCGCAAATCGTAAATTTCAAGGTTAAAAAAAACGAAAAATCTGATACTATAAAATAGATGTAAGATTTTTTTATTCAGTTTAATTTTATTTAATTCAATAATTTATCAGATTTTTTGGCTTATACCGGGTTTTTTACAGCTAAACAACTCGGGGATCCGATGAGGTTGGGAGGGCAGGGGGGATCAATTTTAATTTTTAGCTTTTTAACTTTGAAATTTGCGATTTGAGAAAATTCCTGACGTGATGGTTTAAAATGAAGGTCATTTTCGAATTCAATGCTAAAAAATACATAAGAATCAATTTTCAAAAGCTAAAAAACATGCCACAACCCAAAATTTGAAAGACAGTGTAATCTAATAGCATTTTAAAATATATATCATTTTGTAAAGAATTGAGGCTGTTTTTTTTTTCATCTTTTTATTTAACAAAAAATCTGTTATTTTTATCCTCTTATAATGTTCAGTAAAAATTGTACGTTTTGCAGTAATATATCAGAATGATTAAAGATTTCAAATTTATATTGTAATGCTAATTGTACTCTCAACCATTTCTTTAATATATCTGACGAAATTATATTTCTACTAAATTTGTGAATGACCCCTAATATGCAGCAAAAAATATACTCCAACTTTAAACAGCTATTACTCAGTCAATTTTAATCGTAGAATAACGGGACTTTTTTTTGCCTTACTTGCCAGTGTAACAGGGAAATTTTACTAAATATAACTTATAGGACCGGGGGACCGTATAAAAAATTTAGATTCTGTAATTCTCCACTAAATTGTTTTTTCGCTTCAAACTTTTTTTTATCTTAACCCTGCACCTAATTTTGACCATTTTTGTAATTGGAAGTATGCATCTGGGACCAACGGTTGCGAAAATAAAGGTCGGTCATGTTATACGTGGACACACTGTGTGTCTTGTTAAAATTTTCAATCGTTAATAAAATACTTATTATTCGCCCAATCAAGTTCAAATAAATTTTCTAAAACTTGTAGTGGATGACACTTGATGTTAATACAGTTTTATCAATATTAATTCATTAATTAAATTAAATTAATTAATTTTCAATAATCAATTGCGTACTCGATTGTTAACCGAGAGAGCCCTCTTCTTGATCATGTCATTTTAAGCGTCACTCAGGCAGCCATTGAAGAATAGGAGAAAAAATTTGTCTTATTGACCTAAGTAAGAATTGACTTAATTTTTTTTTTTTTTTTTTTTACATATTATTTGTTTTAAATGTATTTATTTATTAATTTTTTAATCAATTAATTTTTCCATTCAGATTTTAAGAATTAAAAAAAAATCATAATTTTCCTAGAAATGTGATAAATTCTTATTTTCTTTTTAAATTTTGCACTCTATGAAAAAATTCGCATTTTTCAAGCATGTAAAAAAAAACAAAACAAGAACGAATAATCATGCTTGAAGCATAGATTATGAAACATTTTCCAACACTTTAAGAATACTGTAACAAAACTTCACAGTTTCAAAAGGGCAAAAGATGGTGTAAATAAACAAATGTCTAAATAAACAATTTAGAAAACGCATTTGAAAATCAAATTTCATCATTTACTACCAATATTCGGAATAATATCAGAATTCTTTTGTGCAGCCTTGTATGTGATGTATAGATTTCTGTATATACTACATACATAGTACGCTGAAATTTAGTTCATTTAGGAAACGCATGACACAGTTGAAAATTCTCCTTCCGTCACACAACAGAAATGTGCTCGTGATCTTTTGTGCAGCCCTGTATATGATCAGTAGAATTTATACATACCAAGTAATATGCAAAAGAATTAGTTAAGGGGACCAGATAAGCGAAATGCAACCAAAAAATCGATTTTTACTTATAAAGAAATAAAGCTGCAAAAAGTAAACATGAAGAGTCGTATGAGATAGAAGTAGGTGATAATCCTTCATACAAAGCAAGATTTTATTAAAATAAGCTTTTTAATTACCAATAACAATATCAATTAAATCTTTAAATGCGTTCTTCTCAAAACTTGTTTTTTTCAGGTTGGTGTTCCTTTTTTTAAATATCTATGAAACTTAAGAACTCAGATTTTTAATGACACTTATATTATGTTATATTGTATAGTTTAACTCAGGTGTTTGATGATTTGTTTAGAATTATTTATTTTAGGTAGTGAAATCTTACCAAAAATGCTAATTTATAAACGATTTTCAATAAATAATTAATAATAATTTTTCAGTTTCAATTAGAAGAAAAATGGTCTGTTAAAGTATGTAAAACATGTTATTCTAACTACCATAAAAATGCTAGACTTCTATCTTTCACCATTTCTGGGGAAAGGGTACATAAAGTTGGTGAATTTAACATGGCGGAGGTTGGGCTTTCCCGGTCCCCTTAAATTAAAATTCACGCACCACTACTGAAAAAGTTCTTACAGCAATTACAGGGTCATCGAAAAAAAAAAAATGCCTATATTTAAAAAAATCATAACATCGAAACCTTTTATGTTAAATGAGTAAATTTCTCACTACACGATAACTGGTGAACGCAAGTTTGGTATTAGTTCACCAGAATTCGTTTGCGTGTCTGTGTTATGCTCGGATTAGTTGCGCCAGACTGCAGCTGCTCAGTACGATGTTGACCGTGCAACAAAAAGCACAGTACGATGTTGGCCGTGCAACAAAAAGCACAGTGTGATGTTGACTGCGCAACAAAAAGCACAATGCGTGATTTGGTATGTGGAGTCAAAGTCAATAGTCAGTGTACAGCGGCTTTTTCGAAGAACTTATCAAGGTCAAACTGCTCTTGGTGCTCACATTGCACACATTTGCTCCTGGTGCACACCGAACGGTGCTCAGATTGAAACATACTAAGATATGAAAAAAAATATATTTTTTGCCGCACATTATAAGACTAAAACCAATAAATTACCTTTCATAGTTCTTTGTGACAGTTATTTAAAATCTAGGCATTATTTTTCGATGACACTGTATTATTCATATACAGTATTGCAATCAAATTCTTTTGTGTGTCCCTGTAAATGAAAGATGAATGGTATGCCCACCCTATTCTATAGTAAGTATCTTATCTTATAGTCAGCATAAATGTGTATTATACAGGGTGGTGACGAATTCGACGTGCAAATTCAGAGGGCTGATAGTAGGCATCAAGAAAATAAAAAATGACCATAGAACATGTTGTCGCAAACTACATATTTCATCAAAAATACAGGTTGTTCTACCCTAACTCAATTTGGGTTGTCAGTAATAACTTTCAGAACACTGAAGTATACGGGTAAATATCACAAAATGTGAGATTTTGAAAACAAAAATTTGAAAATTTAAATCGTTTCAAAGCTTCTGACTTTTTTAAAGGGGGCTCGGGGCTTGAAAACCTTCCAAAATTTCGCTGTTTTTTTTTTTTTTTTGTATCTATTTTGATTATTCAATTAATTCTGAACACAGTGCAAAAAACCGCATAAAAATATTTGCATTTTTAACGGAGTTATAAGCATTTATGTAACAATCACTTTCAAAGCCGCATCCATTTAATTGAAACTTTAAGTCACGTTTTCTCAAAACTTGATTTTTGACGACTATCCGTAACATAAAAAAAACCTATTTGATGGAATGGCTTAAAATTGTTCTTGCATGCATATAACATCATTATCTATAGAATGAATTAATATATTTTAGATAGTTTAATATTTTGAGTGTGTGTTATAAATTTTGTTATATGTTTTATTTTATTACATTGAAGTACTTCATTTTATAATTTTATAAGACTACAAGCATACCTTAAAAATATCAGAGAGTTTAGTTACAATGAATACTTCTGTTTTTATACGGACTCGAAGCGAGAGCTCTGTTTACATGTTTTTCGGTATCGATCAAGCCCTGAGCCCCCTTAAAATGTTAGTTGAACAGCTGAATAAAGGAATTCATATGTAAAATTGTTAAAGTTTGAAGAGCGTAAGTTCATTTTTATGTGATTATATGTCATTTTGTTGACATATGTATACCAGGATAATGACCGCCAGGATAACGATAATTTCATTCTAAAACATTTTTCACATTCTTGTTTTATTTTTATTTTTAGATCTAACATTTTAATTTTGTTTAAAGGAACATGTTTTCTCTATAGTACCTCAAATTCAATGTAATGTTCAGTTTTATTTGTAATTTATAGAATCCAGGAAAATGACATTATAAAAGTCTACTCACTTTTTACAAAGCCTTTAAACACATTATTTTCAAAGAAATATCTAAAATTGATCTTGCGGGTAGAAAATGATTTTACGACTTCTGACTTGAACTATGTCAAGAACAAGAAGAATTACTCTGCAGCGCCATCTTTATACTTCATAAAGAACTATAATGAACAGGCCAGGACAATGACATTCATTTTCAGCGACAATCATATTTTAATTATGGAAAATTAGTTGTAAAATACAGAACTTGTCACCTTTCACATATACAGGGATGAGAGCGGTCCGACTCAAGTGACCGTTTGCTACCACTAAATTTTAATAGTATTTCTCGCCGCTTTTAATGACAGAATTTCTGAAATTTAATACAGCAAAGAATACTATTAAAATTTAGTGGTGTTAATCAACGATTAGGGTCGGGTCGCTCTCATCCCTGCATATATGTGTTATATAAGGTATAATTATTAATTAGAAATAAAAAAAACTAGAAAAAGATATTTGTACATGATAGCAGAAAGCCTTTTACTTTGCACACATCACAGTGTGACATGCCAGGAAAATGACAATAAGAAATTTTAAGTCTTTTAATTGCTTTAAATTTGTGTTATTATGAATATAATAAGTCTTGAAAATATTTCTAAGAATATTTTTTATTAGAATGTAAAAAAGAAAATTGTATTATATAACATTAAATAGAAATTTTATTCTGCGGACTACAATTTTCGTATTTTGTGATATTGACCCATATAATAATAAAACTTTTAATAGACAATCTCACCTTTGTTGTAAATGTGGTAAATGTAAAAAAAAGTGGAAGAAAATTGCATTATATAACATTAAATAAAAATTTTATTCTGCGGACTACAATTTTCGTATTTTGTAATATTGACTCATATAATAATAAAACTTTTAATAGACATTCTCACCTTTGTTGTAAATGTGGTTGCCATGCAACCACCCTTTTTTTTTAATCCCCTAACGTAAGCGAAGTGAAGAGACCGTCTCCCAACGGTAAGTGAATCGAAGTGAAGAGGGGAGATCGGCAGTTGTGTTGGTGTTCGTCGTATATGTAGGATGCGGGAAAGCATCCGAGATAATATTGGTTTGGTTTTGAGGAGTGATATAGGTAGTTTTGTTGGAGTATTGTTATTTATAAATGGTAGTCTATGTGTATATATTTTTAGGCCAGTGTAAATACTTGTAAATATAATTTTGTGTTTAATAAACTTTTAATAACAAAATTCTGATGCCATACTCGGTTGTCCCGACATTACAGCACGCTCTCTTGTCCGACAACCAGAGATTTTTCTACAAGTTAAATAAAAATGTGCATTTGATCTCAAGGTGGGATTACTAAATAGAGGTGAGATGTTTATTGTTTATTTTGCTTTTAATTGTGTGATAATTCTGTTTTAAAAAATGTTTAAGAACGTAACCAAAGCAGATTTGCTTGATGTTCTACAAGAAATCGGCGTAGAAGCCGATCCAGTTTTGAAAGTTGCGGAATTGAAAGATTTACTATTAAACTCTAAAGAGTATGCAAACGATAAAGAATTCGTAACGGATTTTTCGGCAACCACAGTTACGGAGAGGAAAAATGTAGAAGAAACAAATAAATGGCGTTTGCAACAACAAGTGGTAAACGAGAATGTGTCCCGTAATGAAGGAGAAAGAGAAGGTACATCCATATCTTTAGATAAACTGATAAAAGCAGTTGAAGTTTTGGCTATTTCAGTGCCTAAGAAAAACGAAACATGGAATCTATTCTTTGATTCTTTAGAAAGAGCGTTTAAACATAAAAATGTTCCTAAGGAATATAAATCTGAAATCTTATTGAAATTAATAGGCGAGAGGGCAGGAAATGTTCTTGTATATATTAATGATGAAGATTTGAAAGATTATGATAAAATTAAATCATTAGTTTTGAAAGAATATGAACCGTCCCCATTTTCTTGTTTACAAAATTTTAGAAACGCTAAAAGATTACCTGGTGAAACACATCAACAGTTTGCTTCGCGATTAAGATCCTGTTTTCTACATTATTGTAAAATTCGTAATGTTAAAGATTTTGATTCACTTATTAACTTAATAATATCTGATAAAATTTTCGAAACATTGGATAGCGAGCTTTCAACTCATATTGCAGTTAAACAGGGAGAAGGTTGGCTTTTGCCTGATCAGTTATTAAGAGATTGTGATGTTTAATTTACTGCAAAAGGCAAATCTTTTGATGAAATAAAATTTGAGAAACGACCTACTTATCGTGAAATAAATCACGAAAACGCTAAATATGTTCCGCCACAACTAAGGAAAAATCAAATTGCATCTGAGAACAAATATTTCTCCAAATCACGTGATTGTTATATTTGCAAATCATCTTTTCACCTAGCTAGATTTTGCCCAAACCGGAGAAATAAATATGATAAATCAAATAAACAAAATGATGAGCAGGGTCAGAAAAAGTCTAAATCGCAGGGAGATACAAATAAATCGTACTCAAAAGATAATGCAGTAGTCACTAATGTTAATTCCATGCATTTACAAATTAAGGATCAATTAAATGAAATTAGTTTTTATCCTTTAAAAAAAAATCATTCTTTATATTGAAGGAAAGAAAATTGAAGCGATTGAAGATTCAGGTACACAGATCAATATTTTAAATACCTCATTAATTCCCGATTTGAAAATCGAAACTAAAGGAAGTATTGTTTTAGAATCGGCCTTTAAAGAAAAAATACGTGCAAATTTGGCGACGATCCATGTATATTATAAATCAGACAGCGGAATTTATGTATGCTTAAATACACTCTTTGCATTGACTGAAAATTTAAACGTTCCTTGTTTAATCACTCCCGATGTACATAATTCTTTAATGGAGTTGCTTCAAAATGAAAACTTGCGCAGTAGTTCATCGCAGGTGCAAGGTCAATCTAAAAATAGCTTAGCCGTGGAGGGGAATCTGAATTCAAATTGTGATGTTTGTTTTATTTCGACGGATAAATTGCAAAATAATCAAAATGAACTGTCAGAGTATAATAAATTTCGTATCGCACAAAAAGAATGTTCAACTTTAAATAATTCTTTCAAGGACGCTCGTTTAGGAAAAAATAATTTTTTGATACGGGATGATTTATTGTTTCATAAAGAGACTATTTGTGGAGATAAAATTTATCAGCTCGTATTACATGAGAGTTATAGAAATAAAGTTTTGCAATTAGCTCATGATTCAATTTTTGGAAATCATTTGGGAATGCGGAAAACTAAAGAAAGGATTAAATTATCATTTTATTGGCCGAATATTTCAAGAGATGTAGAAAATTATTCTAAAACATGTAAGAACTGTCAGTTAAAGAGTCCCGAGAAACAAACTGATAAAATTCCCATAACACCTGTTGTTCGTCCACCATATCCTTTTCATACCGTAAACATTGACGTTATAGGTGAAATTGTGCAGCCTTCAGGTAGGAAACATAAATATTGTCTGGCATTAATTGATCAAAATACTAGATGGCCGGAAGTTGTTCCACTCAAGAGTCTATCCGCGAAAGCAGCATGTGATGCTTTGCTAGATATTTTTATGCGTACAGGAAATCCTGAAGTTATATGTTCGGACCAGGCCACTAATTGCCTGAGCGAAGCGAAGGCTAATACTCAGCGAAATATTACTGTCCGGACACATTACAGCTACGATGGATATTAACGCCATGTCCTACTAAATAAAAAGCCTAATAAAAACCTTTCGTCAAGCATAACTCAAAAAATATTTGTCGGATTTCGTTTCGGATTGCACCAGAAGGTAACTATGAAGGCCACCTACTGAATGCACCTACTATGAAAAATAAGTTCCAAACCGTTTAAAAATTATATTAAAAAAACTGATAAAAAAAGCACAATTTATCTGCATGCGTCACAGAAATTTGGTGTGCGTCACTTTCACGGGTGGATGTTTTCGTAGACAACTGGTTTGAACACATGGAGCAAATAATAGCAGTAATAGATCAGCTAATAATAGATCAGTTTCAACCACGTGATCACAAACCTTGCAACAACCCGTGGCAACCAGTTTTGGTGGGCAAACAAATAATAATACAGTACTCCGTACCACGGTGACCGTTTTTAGCCTGTTGTATAAAATCTGGCCTGTTGTGTAACATACAATTGTGGATGATTAAAACAAAAGACGTGAGTGTTAGCTCCGGGAGGTTATCTTTCTCTGGATGTCTGTCTGTCTATCATACAGCATGCAATTTTCTTGTAAAGGATGAATTATTATGCAGTAAAACCTCCATAACGGACACACTCGATTAGCGGACACTTCTATTTAGCGGGCATTTTTTCGATTACCAACCCTTAAATAACTGTACATTTTTTACTCTCAGTAGCGGACACCTCAAAATAGAGGACAAATTCTGCCCTCCCGAGGTGTTCACTATTCAGAGGTTTTACTGGTAAAACCTTTATAACGGACACACCCGATTAGCGGATACCTCTATTTAGCGGACATTTTTTTCGATTACCAACACTTAAATAACTGTACATGTTTTACTCTCAGTAGCGGACACCTCCAAATAGAGGACAAATTCTGCATTCTCGAGGTGTCCGCTATTCAGAGGTTTTACTGTATATATTATTGATAGTTATTTTACAGGGCGCACAAAAGAATAAGAATATATGAAACGAATATAAACTAAATTCGGGATTGGTAGATCGCTGATGGTAATGTAATTTTAGGATGTTGTTACAGTCATCCGCAGCATGTATTTAGAGTTTCGTTCACCTAACGAAACCCTACCTGTCTCACTCCTTTGTCTGTCTGTCTGTCCGTTTGTCACAGAGCCCGTTCTCAGAAACTATATATGTCGGTGACTTGAAAATTTGCATACTTATAGCTGAACACCACACATCAAACGGCAAATAATAAAATTTTGAAAAAGGTCTAATATTTAACCCTCTGGGCTCTAACTTGTGTATTTTAAACAATTTTTCTAACTCAGCCCCTAATTAAGTTGGAGACATGAAATTTTGCATACTTATAGCTGAACACCTCACATCAAACGACAAATAATAAAATTTTGAAAAACTCTATTATTTAACACTCTGGGCTCTAACTTGTGTATTTTAAGCAATTTTTCTAACTCAGCCCCTAATTAAGTTGAAGACATGAAATTTTGCATACTTACAGCTGAACTCCTCACATCAAACGACAAATAATAAAATTTTGAAAAAATCTAATATTTAACCTCTAATATTTTGTCTCGCGCAATTTTTAAATTTAAACTGTTTTGCAATACTGTTTTGTGTTCATTTTGCATAATAAGTGTAATGTGACGTAATTTCTTCTATTTCAGACTTCTAACGCATGTTAATGAATTTATTTTACAATATCCTTTCTCTTTTAAAATTCACATGTAAATATAGTTTTTATGGCGTAATTTCCAATAAGTGCCTGCTTTTTATACCTAATTATTTAATTCTAATTTGAAGATTTTTTTTCTGCTTATAACAGTAAAGTGTAAATAATTTTTTTATTTGAAGCAAACATTATTGTTTGCGCTATTTATACAGTTGGCAACAGTTTAAATTAATACCATTTTCTAAAATATGTAAAAAATATGTCGAAATGCTGAATATTTGAATTTAAAATAGAAAAAGTCCTTCCGGCCAGTGCCGGGAGGAAGAGGTAGCTTTCATATCCCTTATTTTAAAAAAGCCAACTTATATTATTCAAACACACGAAGCTCAGTTTAGTGGAAACCGAATATAGGAGATTCAATACTAATTTTTTATCCATACTAAATCATTATGAATAAGAATTTCGCGAAATTAGTCAGCTTTATCCAAGCTGCTTTTATTTAAAGTAACTTATATTTGGCTGCCAAATTCGGCGATTTCTTATAGTGCCTGCCATTTTAAGACAACATGGTGGATGAGGCTAACCAGTGAACTTGGTCGAGACCTTAGTAATGGCTGTGCACATGCTCACTCACACCGGAATCAATTGATATATACGAGTGCTTTCGCAGGCAAAAAATCAGATTTTTCAATATGTCATCCACATTAGATATTGAAATTGCTATATCTGAGCCATTTTTTAAGATAAAGACAAACAAAAAATGCTCCTGAATCCTTATATCAAAGTCAAATACTTACAAAAGAAATCTTTTTCAATTTCTAATTTTTTGGCACATCACTTTAAATGTAATTTTTTTTTAATTTAATGGCCGCCATTTTGAAACAAGATGGCTGATGAAGCTGGCCAGCGAACTTGGTCGAGATATTGATGTATACTATTCACATTCCTTCTTACATCGAAATAGGCGAATACGTGTGTCTTATCGCGTGACAAATACAAGATCGTTTCAAAATGTTAGCCATGCTAGAAATTCAAAGTGCTATAATTCAACCATTTTTTAAGATATAAATAAAAGAACAAATTTTCAGAAACAAAAACTGCTCCGGAATCTTTGTATCAAGGCCAAACACATAAAAAAAAATCTTTTTCATTTTCCAATGTTTTAATACCACATTTTAAATTTTAAATTTAATTTTTTAATGGCAACCCTTTTGAAACAAGATGGCGAATGAAGCTGGCCAATGAACTCGGTCGAAACATTGGTATGTACTATGTACAGACCAAGTTACATCCAAATCGGTTCATAAATACGCCTGATATCGCGTGACAAAAGTCAGGTCGTTTTAAAATGTCAGCCACAATAGAAATTCAAAATGCTATAACTCAGCCTTTTTTTTAGACATAAACAAAACAAAAACCGTTCCGGAATCTTTGTATTAAGGTCATACGGAAAAAATCTTTTTCATTTTCCAATTTTTTGGTATCTCATTTTAAATTAAAAAAGTTTTTAAATTTTTTAAATGGCCGCCATTTCGAAACAAGATGGCGGATGAAGTTGGACAACGAACTTGGTCGAGATATTTGTATGTACTATGTACACAGCAAGGTACATCCAAATCGGTTCACAAATACGCCCGTTATCACGTGACAAAAATCAGGAAGTTTCAAAATGTCAGCCATGCTAGAAATTCAAAATGCTATAACTCAGCCATTTTTTTAAGATATAGACGAAACAAAAACTGCTCCCGAATCTTTTTATCAAGGTCAAATACATAAGAAAAAATATTTTTTAAATTTTCAATTTTTTGGTACTACATTTCAAATTAAAATTTTTCTTAAAAATTTAAATGGCCGCCATTTTTAAACAAGATGGTGGATGAAGCTGGCCAACGAACTCGGTCGAGACATTGGTATGTACTATGTATAAACGAAGTTACATACAAATCGGTTCATAAATACGCCTTTTATCGCTTGACAAAATTCAGAACGTTTCAAAATGTCAGCCACGCTAGAAATTAAAAATACTATAACTCAGCCATTTTTTAAGATATAGACGAAACAAAAACTGCTCCGGAATCTTTGTATAAAGATAAAATACATAAGAAAAAAATATTTTCCATTTTCAATTTTTTGGTACCACATTTCAAATTTTAATTTTTAAAAAAAATTTTAAATGGCCGCCATATTTAAACAAAATGGCGGATGAAGCTGGCCAACGAACTCGGTCGAAACATTGGTATGTACTATGTACACACCGAATTACATCCAAATCGGTTCATAAATACGAGAGTTAAAGTGTGAAAAATGTCAGATATATATATATATATATATATATATATATATATATATATGACAATTTTGAACGGAGGGTGGTTTCGGGGTCTGGGGGTCATGATCGATGAAAATATACCAAAATGTTTTGAAATCGCTTTCCTCCGAACGTCTGCAATAGGTAGCTTTTTGTAATGAAAGCTACCTAATAAAACCTCAAAAAATGAGTCAAATTTAAAAAAGTCCTTCCGGCCTGTGCCGGGAGAAAGAGGTAGCTTTCATATTCCTTATTTTAAAAAAGCCAACTTATATTATTCAAACACACGAAGCTCAATTTAGTGTAAACCGAATATAGGAGATTCAATACTAATTTTTATCAATACTAAATCATTATGAATGAGAATTTCGCGAAATTAGTCAGCTTTATCCAAGCTGCTTTTATTTAAAGTAACTTATATTTGGCTGCCAAATTCGGCGATTTCTTAAAGTGCCTGCCATTTTAAGACAACATGGTGGATGAGGCTAATCAGTGAACTTGGTCGAGACCTTAGTAATTGCTGTGTCCATGCTCACTCACATCGGAATTGGTTGATATATACGAGTGCTGTCGCAGGCAAAAAATCAGATTTTTCAAAATGTCACCCACATTAGAAATTGAAACTGCTATATCTGAGCCATTTTTTAAGATAAAGACAAACAAAAAAATGCTCCTGAATCCTTATATCAAGGTCATATACTTAAGAAAGAAACCTTTTTCAATTTCTAATTTATTGCACCTCACTTTAAATATAATTTTTTTTTAATTTCATGGCCGCCATTTTGAAACAAGATGACTGATGAAGCTGGCCAGCGAACTTGGTCGAGATATTGATGTATACTATCCACATGCCTTCTTACATCGAAATAGGCGAATACGTGTGTTATCGCGTGACAATTAGAAGACCGTTTCAAAGTGTTAGCCATGCTAGAAATTCAAAGTGCTATAATTCAACCATTTTTTAAGATATAAACAAAAGAACAAATTTTCAGAAACAAAAACTGCTCCAGAATCTTTGCATCAAGGCCAAACACATAAAAAAAATCTTTTTCATTTTCCAATTTTTTAATACCTTAAATTAATTTTTTTAATGGCAACCTTTTTGAAACAAGATGCCGAATGAAGCTGGCCAACGAACTCGGTCGAGACATTGGTATGTACTATGTACAGAGACAGACCAAGTTACATCCAAATCGGTTCATAAATACGCCTGTTATCGCGTGACAAAAATCAGGTCGTTTTAAAATGTCAGCCACAATAGAAATTCAAAATGCTATAACTCAGCCATTTTTTTTTAGATATAGACGAAACAAAACCTGTTCCGGAATCTTTGTTTTAAGGTAAAACACATACGAAAAAAATCTTTTTCATTTTCTAATTTTTTGGTATCTCATTTTAAATTAAAATTTTTTTTAAATGGCCGCCATTTTGAAACTAGATGGCGGATGAAGCTGGCCAACGAACTCGGTCGAGATATTTGTATGTACTATGTACACGCCAAGGTACATCTAAATCGGTTCATAAATACGCCAGTTATCACGTGACAAAAATCAGGACGTTTCAAAATGTCAGCCACGCTAGAAATTCAAAATGCCATAACTCAGCCATTTTTTAAGATATAGCCGAAACAAAAACTGATCCCGAATCTTTTTATCAAGGTCAAACACATAAGAAAAAATTATTTTTTCAATTTTCAGTTTTTTGGTACCACATTTCCAATTTAAATTTTTCTTAAAAATTTAAATGGTCGCCATTTTTAAACAAGATGGCGGATGAAGCTGGCCGACGAACTCGGTCGAGACATTAGTATGTACTATGTATAAACGAAGTTACATCGAAATCGGTTCATAAATACGCCTTTTATCGCGCGACAAATTTCAGGACGTTTCAAAATGTCAGCCATGCTAGAAATTCAAAATGCTATAACTCAGCCATTTTTTAAGATATAGACGAAACAAAAACTGCTCCGGAGTCTTTGTATAAAGGTCGAATACATAAGAAAAAAATATTTTTCCATTTTCAATATTTTGGTACCACATTTCAAATTTAAAAATTTTTTTAAATTTTTAAATGGCCGCCATTTTGAAACAAAATGTCGGATGAAGCTGGCCAACAAACTCGGTCGAGACATTGGTACAGTGGAACCCGGTTAAGACGCTCACGGTTAATACGCGATCCCGCTTAATACGCGGATTTTTTCCGGGCCCCTTAAACATCGTCCATAATGCTAATGCAGAAATATCACGTTTAATACGCGAACGGTTAATACGCGATCCCGCTTAATACGCGATGGATTTTATGTTGTTTGGGGCAAAAAATCACCTTTAAGACGCGAATTCGTTGATCAAGATGCGAATTCCTTCTCTCTTATCTAGTAGTGTTGAGAATATAGCAGATTTTTTTCATGCAGGCAAAAAACACTTTACGAATAGTATTATTCAATTTATTTAATAACAAGTTAATTAAGACGAACATTACTAAAAGAAAATAGTGGTAGATATTTGAATAGAAAATACAGTGGAACCCGGTTAAGACGCTCACGGTTAATACGCGATCCCGCTTAACACGCGGATCTTTTCCGGTCCCTTGAACATCGCCCATAAAGCTAATGCAAAAATATCACGTTTAATACGCGAACGGTTATTACGCGATCCCGCTTAATACGCGATAAATTTCCGGTTCTTTGAGAGCAAAAAATTACGCTTAAGACGCGAATTCGTTGATCAATCATCCTCTCTTCTCGAGTGTTGCCAATTTAGCGGAATTTTTTTAAATTCAGAGGAGAAACAAAGTTCCTGAATAGTATTATATACTTTATTTAATAACATATTAATAAAGGCAAAAATTAGTAATCGAAAATAGTGGTGGATATTTGAAGAAAAGAAAAAACCTGCTAAATTAGCAAAACTGCAATTCTTCTTTGATCCCGCCTCATAACATTCTTTGCGTCTCACTTCGTGTATGTTTTTACTGTACTAGAGAGATATAGGTGAATTCAGGATACTCATACATGTTATAATTAGTCGGATGTGGCAATCCCAAATTTTTTTTCTATCTCATACATGTTAATACTTCCTGAAAAATGCAGCATATCAGCGCCACAGGTTAGGTAATTTACACCAAAATCTAATCATCAACAACTTCTATCAACTTCTAACTGAATCTGAAGTTTGATGAAAATCCGTGCAATAGTTTTTGAGATAGAGCTATTGCGGAAATTGTAAAAGATTCTGCCTAGCAGCGCAGCCTATTGGGCGATTTACACCAAAAACTAATTAGGACCAATTTATACCAGGAAGTAACTGAATCTAAAGCTTGATGAAAATTCATGCATTAGTTCTTGAGAGACAGTTATTGCGGAAATCTTGAAAAATGCAGCATAGAAGCGCCACCTGTCGGGCGATTTGCACCAAAAGTTAAAAAGAACTAATTTATATCAAGGACTAACTGAATCTGAAGTTTGACGAAAATTCATACATATGTTCTTGAGATAGAGCTATTGATATAATCATGAATAATGTAGCATAGCGGAGCCACCTGTTGGGCGATTTTCACCAAAAAGTAATAAGCATCAAATTATATCATGAACTAACTGAATCTGAAGTTTTGTGAAAATCCGTGCAATAGTTCTTGAGATATAGCTATTGCGGAAATCGTGAAAAATGCATCATAGCAGCGCCACATATCGCGCGATTTACATCAATAAGTAATCAGAATCAGTTTATATGAAGGTCTAACGGAATTTAAAGTTTTGTGAAATTCCGAGCATTAGTTCTTGAGATAGAGCACCCACAAAATTTATGTCACCTCAGACTCACAGAGTGACAGACAGGCTCACAGACAGACATTTTCGAAAAACCATCAAATTGTGTTCGGGACATTCTAAAACGTATAAATCCATCGAAAACCGGTAGTCGAAATTTTTCACGAATCCACTTACTTTCTTCTTGTAAAGTTAAAAGAAAGTAAAAATTATTATGATTAGACATAATCATACCAGTTGTTAGTGAGGTTTCAACATTATATCATAACTACGATTTATAATGCATATTATGGGCAACAACAAATGAAAGTTGTAACGAATAAGTAAATATGACTGCAGTTGGATAATTCTTTTATATTTTCTTTACTTTTTGCTATGCTAGCATTACATTTTACACAAAGATTAATAAGGATAGTTTTTCTTATATTAAAAAGAAGGACAGATTATAATGGTATTAATTATCAAGTACTAAATAGGATTTTTAAAACTGGATTGTGCTTCAAAGATTTAATATTTTTTTTCTTTCTGTTAAACAATAGCCAGGTAGGAAAATTATTTTTGTTGTTTTATTTTTAGTTGCAACGCATTAATCCACAATAAAGTCATGTTTGAATCCATATTTATTTTCCGTTGTTATTCCAGTTGGTCCTATAAAAAGAAACAATCAGTTGAAATGGAATACAACTAAATCTAAATCTAAATATACGTAAAGGACGCAATTTTTTACCGTAAACATATAAATGAAAGCTCTAAAGTTCATTTAGACGATTAAATGTGTAAATAAGACCAGTTCCTGTAACATTATACAAATCACGTTTAATACGCGATCCCGCTTAATACGCGAGTTTGGTCCACTCCCTTGAAACGCGTCTTAACCGGGTTCCACTGTACTCTCTAAATTAGCGACACTGGAATTCGTCTTTGATCCTGCGACCTAACGTTCTTTCGTCTCTCGCTTCGTGTGTGTTTTCACTGTAGTAGCGAAATAGGAGATTTCAAAATGCTCAGATACAACGTAAAAAATACTATGATTAACGATGTTTGTGCTTGTTTTTAGTGAATTGTAAATGTACGTACATCACAACCATGTTTTATAATGCATATTTTAGGTCGAGTCAGCCCTATAAAAGGAAACAACGAGTAAACAATTAATGCTATTAAATTTTAATCTGAATACGAAATGGCACAATTTTCAACCGTAAACATATAAATAAAAGCTCTAAAGTTCATTTAGACAATTAGATGTTGTAAATAAGCCCAGTTCCTGCACCATTATACAAATCACGTTTAATACGCGATCCCGCTTAATACGTGACTTTTGTCCACTCCCTTGAAACGCGTCTTAACCGGGTTCCACTGTATGTACTATGTACACACCGAATTACATCCAAATCGGTTCATAAATACGAGAGTTACAGTATGACAAAGGTCAGATATATATATATATATATCAATTTTGAACGGAGGGTGGTTTCGGGGTCTGGGGGTCATGATCGATGAAAATATACCAAAATTTTTTGAAATCGCTTTCCTCCGAACGGCTGCAATAGGTAGCTTTTTGTAATGAAAGCTACCTAAAAATTAATGGAATCTGCTCACCGGGATCTACTATTGAATAAAATGATCTAAATTGATTAAATTCCCATGTATAGTTTTTGCTGCTATAAAACTTTTTCAATGGAACGATTTTGTCCAACTTTAGCATTAAATATCTCTTAAAATAATTCTTCGATTTGAAAACTGTATGCATCAGCGTGTTGATCAAACATTTCGCTATAATACCACCGATTTTCATATTTTTGTATGCAATAGTTTTCTTAATATTAACGAAGAAAGACCTCCGGTCACAAAAAATTCAAAACCGGCGGCGGCGGTGACAGCGTTAGTTACTTTTTTTAGAATAGAGAAATATATAAAAATGAAAACTTGTCTATCTGTCTGTTTATAATTCTACAAAAATCCACAATTTGGAAGCCAAAATTGTGAAAAGATACGTACATGTGTATTAAAACATGGCCGAGGCAACTAAAGTAATCCGAAATCGAAATAATTTATAGTTAATTTTTAATTAATAAAAAACCACCAATTTAACAGCAATTTCTTATCAAATTTGA
Source organism: Maratus speciosus (assembly GCA_963932465.1). NCBI lineage: Eukaryota > Metazoa > Arthropoda > Arachnida > Araneae > Salticidae > Maratus > Maratus speciosus. The sequence continues at coordinate 274,723,690 of OZ010798.1, forward strand.
ACATTTTTCGTTATAGCAGTTGCCAACAATTAAAAAAGACAATAAAATTATTACTGCAACAATTAATTTTCTACTGCAAGATTTCCACGTGAAAAACGAAAATGAAATAAATAGTTTGCCGAATTTTAAAAAAGGTGAATATTAGGTCATAACTTTTCTATTTCAAGATATTCACGTGAAAAATGAAAATGAAATAAATAGTTTGACGAATTTAAACGAAAGTGAATATAACATCATAACTTTTCTATTTCAAGGTTTCCACGTGAAATAGGAAAATATTATGTCATATTGGAAATATAAAAGGACGTGGTGGATATAGTATAACGTCGTATGAGTGTGAAAAATGTATTGAAGCATGATAAAAACCCGACTAGGGAAATATTGGCGTATTTTAACATTATTGCTCCAAATATAAATTGAAATAAGTTCATTTATAGCTGCATTCTTTTGCGTCTGTTATATACATTTATACATTTTTATATAGCGTTTTCATATGATTCATTCATACAACATTTCGACTGCTTTTTTTAATGTTTGTTTTGTGTTGTATGTTAAATTTTGAAATTTATTTTTCAGAACAAACATCTTTCAAATTATGGGCAACGCCGGGCACTTTAATTTGCAACAGATAAATAGCTTTTGTATCTGTACATCTAATGCAAATATTATAAAGCGTTATAATATTATAAAGTGTATAATATTATTAATGCTTGTACGTTTGTGAGGTGTTATCTCTGAAACTACATAGCCAACTTAAAAAAATGTTGGTGGCCATCTTTGCTCCGAAAAAAAGACTATTTTATGTCAGTGCAAGAACCTACATCGCTGCAGGAACAAAAAAGTTCTAAAATTGCGATTTCTGCGATATTGATTGGGTTAGAAACTTTAAATTTGGTGCGGTAATTACTTTTAAGATGTAAATACTCGTAATGGACGCTCTCTAAAAGGTTCAATTTGACGGATAAACGTAAAAATTTCTAGAAAGATTCTAAACTATGATTTATTTGGAATACTGAAATTTTTGGGATACTGTTGGGGTTAGAAACTAGAACTTTGGCATGGTAGTAATTAATAAGATGTAAATGCTCGTTGTAGAACGAATTCTAAAATATAGAAAGACTAAACAAAGCGGAAAAAGATCTAAAGATGATCTAAGTAACGAAGTACATGGAATTGTTAGGAATATAAACATGAAAATTAACATGGCTGTATTTATCATGACGTAAATTCTCGCAATAGAACAATTTCTAAAAATGTCGCTATATAAAACACTGCAGAAACAAAAAACTTTCGAAAATTTTCTATTTCTGTGTTACTGCTGAGCCCAAAATCTTGAAATTTTGCTTCGGGTTAGTTTTGAAATATACAATTGTCTCTATGGATGGTTTCTAAAAAATTTAGAATTTAAAAAGATGAAATTACCGGAAAGCGATTTCAATTACCATTAATTTGGAATTATTAGGTACTGCAACTTTAAATATTTCATAATGCTGCATTTCATTCCGCAAAACATGCAATTTAAATGCAACAAAACTGATAGATACCCACCTAGCATTCAATAAATTGTGTAAATATTGAATAAAGACCTGTATGAAACAGTGAGTAGGTTGCCCGAAAGTACTTGTTAAAGTGTTCCTTCTCTAGGCTTTTCTCTCTCCCGCCAAGGCCACTAACAGAAGGAAATGCCGTTTTAAATGTGATATGAATTTTTTATCCGATTCATTTTTCTAGACATTTTATCATAAGGTCGTATTCTCAATTATCATTAGTAGATTTTTTATATATTAACTTATTCTGGTGAAATTTCATAATAGGGTTCATATTGGCGTATGTTAGCTTGCATGATTTGCTGAATAAATATGTATGGATTTGTAAATTACTTCAAATGACACCTTGACAGCTCAAAAGTTATGCAGACGATATATTCAGATCTTGTGTCATACTTTATGTTGTAGTCATTGCCGATTTCTTTTATTTAATACATGCTAAATACAGCTACTCTTGTGCAGAATATGTTTAAAAACAAAACAATACAGCCTATGTAGTGGCCATCATACACTCATATCATTTAAATCCGATCGAGCATATCTAAAACACACTCTAACGAAGCATTGCATGCCACTGTTGATGTATTCGGTACTTTTATACGATATCAGATTTTGAGGAGAGAATTCCTTAAATGTTATCGACATCATCATTGCATCCGTGGAAAACAGATATTGTAAAATATTAACTATTCCGGGGGAGCACACACCATATAAAGTATAGTCCATTCTTTTTAAACATCATATATTTGTCATTTAAAGTTGCTCAAATTGGTGCGGAGCATCTGATTATGCTCTTGACATCATTTTATACAGTTAAAATTCCGATATAAGTAATTTAGTGCTTCATTTTCTATTTTACTTTTAATATATTGCGTACTTTCAATTTTATATCCCTGCATGGCTGTCTTGAATGGTTTGATTTCCCATTTTTTTAAACAGTGTAGACGAATTTATATATAAGATTTTGTAATTCTACGATTCGATTATTTTCATCATTTCAATTTTTCGCAGTATATGGACAATTAAGGATAACATCTCATTTTCTTTGCTTCCAATGTTATTATTAAATCTATGTTCTCAGCAATATCGCTCAGACTAATCCCTCTGAGGGAAGTCCTAGTTTTAGATCTGAATTGACTAAAGAATTTGAGAACCGGTTAGGGACATCACCCCGCTTCTCAACTCCATCATATCCCGCCTCAAATGGTGCGATTGAAAAATTTAATAGGGTGTTTAAGAAAATGTTACATCATGTAATTCGAACAGATCCTGTTAATTGGGATAAACATATTCCCTTTTTACTTTTTGCCTATCGTGAGGTACCAAATTGTACAACTGGTATGTCACCGTTTAAGCTCATATATGGTCGGGAAGCTAGAGGCCCCTTGGCAGTATTAAAGTCTTCGTGGTCGGGTGAAATACCCTTACCACTGAATCTTAGCAGCTCAGCAATAGATTATTTGCAAGAATTAAAAATAAATTTGGAAAGAGCCGCCGATCTTGCATCGCTAATCGCATCAGAAAAGCAAGAAAATTATGCCCGCTATTTCAATCGTCGAAGTAGAATGAAAGAATTTCAGAAAGGTGATTTAGTATATTTGCTCATACCAGATTCTACTAATAAATCGTATGCTAGATGGACAGGGCCCGGTGAAATATTTGAAAGAATAAATCCCCATTCTTATAAAGTGAAATTACCCGATGGCAGTTTAAGACATGTTCATGCGAACAAAATAAGAAAATTTAATGTAAGAGCACAAACTGTTGGAGTCATTTTTGAGGATGATGTTGAATTTGGTGAAATTCACCCCACACCAAATAAACCTAATACTTTGAACGAAACTAACATTGAAGTAAACCTTAGTCATCTGGAGGATAAGAAACGATTAGAATTAAGTAAACTTCTAGAAAAACATGCACCATTATTTTCTGGTAAAATTCAAGTTTCAAATGTCGGAGCACATAAAATTCGTTTATTACCCGGTGCGGAAAGGAAGAAACCATATATTTATAAAATTCCGGAATCACTAAAAAATGAAGTTGATAAACAAATAAGAGTTAGAGCATTTAGGACTTATAGAAAACAGTGAGGCTGAAATAGCTTATCCTGTCGTATGTGTTGCAAAAAAGGATGGTAGCATGCGTTTATGTATAGATTTTCGTCTATTGAATGCAGTGACAAAACCTTTCGATTACCCTATGGAAAACGCAACTGAATTAATCAATGAAATTGGAAGTGCTAACATAATTACCTGTTTAGATGTACTAAAAGGGTATTGGGAAATTCCTCTTGAAGAACAGAGTCGAGATCTCACTTCTTTTAAAACTCATCGTGCTTCGTACCGATGGAAAGTTATGCCGTTCGGATTGCGCAACGCAGCTGCTACGTTTCAGAAATTAATCAACGATGCTCTGGGTGAACACCGTAAATATTTCAAAGTATATCTAGATGATATTGCTATTTTTTCATGTGACTGGGATACGCATCTTAAACATCTGGACGCTGTTCTGTCTAAATTAACTGAACTGAAGTTAACCGTAAACGTCAAAAAATGTTCTTTCGCAAAAACTCAAATTAAATATCTAGGTCATCTCTAGGAGGAGGTAGACATCAACCAGACCCAGAAAAGTTACGTGCCATTGAAACGATAGAATCGCCTAAAACCAAAACATCCGTTAAAAGTGCATTGGGTTTATTTAATTATTGTCGTGATTACATAAAAAATTACGCTGAAACCGCTAAGTCTTTAACCGACTTAACGAAAAAGAAAATTCCTGAGATCATTCCATGGTCTGATGGTGAAGAAAAAGCTTTTCAAACTTTGAAACGCTTATTGTGTGAAGCCCCTAAGCTTTATACACCTGATCCTAAAAAGCCTTATACTATTCAGTGTGATGCCAGTTCTTATGGAGTAGGTGCTTGTCTGTCGCAAAGGGATGATAAAGAAAATTTACATCCTATTAGTTTTGCTAGCCAAAAGTTCACTAAGGCGCAGCAAAATTGGTCAACCATTGAACGTGAAGCTTATTCTGTGGTATGGTCAATAAAGAAATTTGAAGTCTATGTGTTTGGTGCTGAAATTGAGTTAATCACGGACCATAATCCCTTGGTATATTTACAGAAATCTGCACCTCAGTCTGCAAAATTGCAAAGGTGGGCATTATCGTTACAAAGATATAACATAAATATTTCACATTGCCCAGGTGCGCAGTTAAAAAATGCAGATGGTCTATCGAGACTAGTTAACTGTATAAAGATTATTTAAGTAATACTTTCTTTTATGTTTCACTTTGTATCCAGTATTATATCAAGCATCTTTTCGTCTGTTGTGAAATATATCTGTGTTTAATTTAGTATTTTTTATTGTTATATATATCTGCATTAAATATTGCTATAACTATTATAACAAGGATTCTGTACATCTGTTGTGAATTGTTTTATTATATATATGTTTATCACTTTAACTATTATAACAAGGCATCTGTACATCTGTTTTGAATTGTTTATTATATATTCCTTATGCTGTATTGTAGTATGGTTGCCATATCTCAGATTTTTGCTTCGCTCTGCGTAGCAACAATCTTATCGGGGGGGGGGGGGGTCATGCAGCCAACCTTCTTTTTTATCCCCTAACGTAAGCGAAGTGAAGAGACCGTCTCCCAACGGTAAGTGAATCGAAGTGAAGAGGGGAGATCGGCAGTTGTGTTGGTGTTCGTCGTATATGTAGGATGCGGGAAAGCATCCGAGATAATATTGGTTTGGTTTTGAGGAAGTGATATAGGTAGTTTTGGTGGAGTATTGTTATTTATAAATGGTAGTCTATGTGTATATATTTTTAGGCAAGTGTAAATACTTGTAAATATAATTTTGTGTTTAATAAACTTTTAATAACCAAATTCTGATGCCATACTCGGTTGTCCCGACATCACAGTGGTATTAATAAAAAGAAAGTGGAAGAAAATTGTATTATATAACACTAAATAGAAATTTTATTCTGCGGACTACAATTTTCGTATTTTGTGATATTGGCCCATATAATAAAAAAACGTTTGATAGACATTCTCACCTTTGTTGTAAATGTGGTAATAGTAAAAAAAAAAATGGAAGAAAATTGCATTATATAACATTAAATAGAAATTTTATTCTGCGGACTACAATTTTCGTATTTTGTGATTTCGACCCATATAATAAAAAAAAAACTTTTAATAGACATTCTCACCTTTGTTGTAAATGTGGTAATAGTAAAAAAAATGGAAGAAAATTGCATTATATAACATTAAATAGAAATTTTATTCTGCGGACTACAATTTTCGTATTTTGTGATATTGACCCATATAATAAAAAAAAACTTTTAATAGACATTCTCACCTTTGTTGTAAATGTGGTAATAGTAAAAAAAAAAAGTGGAAGAAAATTGTATTATATAACATTAAATAGAAATTTTATTCTGCGGACTACAATTTTCGTATTTTGTGATATTGGCCCATATAATAAAAAAACGTTTGATAGACATTCTCACCTTTGTTGTAAATGTGGTAATAGTAAAAAAAAAAATGGAAGAAAATTGCATTATATAACCTTAAATAGAAATTTTATTCTGCGGACTACAATTTTCGTATTTTGTGATTTTGACCCATATAATAAAAAAAACTTTTAATAGACATTCTCACCTTTGTTGTAAATGTGGTAATAGTAAAAAAAATGGAAGAAAATTGCATTATATAACATTAAATAGAAATTTTATTCTGCGGACTACAATTTTCGTATTTTGTGATATTGACCCATATAATAAAAAAACTTTTAATAGACATTCTCACCTTTGTTGTAAATGTGGTAATAGTAAAAAAAAGTGGAAGAAAATTGCATTATATAACATTAAATAGAAATTTTATTCTGCGGACTACAATTTTCGTATTTTGTGATATTGACCCATATAATAAAAAAACTTTTAATAGACATTCTCACCTTTGTTGTAAATGTGGTAATAGTAAAATAAAAGTGGTAGAAGTTTCCATTATACCCTGCAGCAGTATGCACTTGACGTTCCACATTTTAGAATGCGATTGCCAGTTCATACGGTATCATTGATTGCTTGAGCACTCTGTTTTTCCAGAATTTTTCGTGATGTTATAACATGTCACACAAAACAAGGTTGCATTTTCATTGCAATGTTTTTATTTCCCTCAAAATTATTACCGTCAACCCAAGTTCAGTTAGAATGAAACACCTTGTATTGGTGACTAAATAAGTTGTTTGCGACGCCATGTTCTATGGCAATTTTTTAACCTCTTGATGCCTAATATCAGCCAATGGAGTTATCAATAAAGAGGAGGAGACATATAGTGTACTGTCTACCAGTTACTACTACATGAAGTAACTGAGGAGGTTGTCACAAGATGGCGGCTGCTTTTTCTGAATCGAATCTACAGTTTCTGAATATCGCCGGGGCAAACTTCACACCAGTAAAATTGAATAGAAATTTTGACTTATTTAAGCGTCTTATTCATGGAAATATTTAATCACAAATATGGTAAAAACTTCTGTTTGTTTTTACTGGTGTCAGTTCCACTGGTATAAGAGTAAGTTTGTTTCACCGGTTGTCACAATATGGCGGAAACGAAGAGTCTGTCTACCGCAGAAGTAAACTTACACCAGTAAAATTGAAAATAGGTTTTTGCCATTATTTATGACTGAAAATTTGCCTTAATAAGGCCTTTAAATACGGAGAAAATTTCTATATAAATTTACTGCTGGAAATTTTTACCGGTGGCAATCAGCCCTTGCGAAAGCGGTTACAGTTGAAGCTTCACTATTTTAAGAATATGCCAGTTCCTCTTTATTAATACTTCCATGTATCAGCCCACTTAATTTGCCAATCGAAGTCGGCAACACACTGTACATCAATTTGAATACAGTAGAGCGCCGATTATCCGAACAAGTCGGGACCGACCCTAGTTCGGATACGCAAAAGTTCGGATAAATGGATAGACAATTTAAGGGATGTTCCTAACTATACTAAAAACTTCACACTTTATGCAGGCTTAGGACTGGCAGCACCAGTTAGTGCTAGCGCGTAATAGATATTGCGTACTAATTTTCCTCAAAATTATTACCTCAACTCAAGCTCAGTTAGGATGAAACACCCCGTATTTGTGACTAAATAAGTGGTTTGTGAACCCATGTTCTTTGGCAAATTTCATCCTCTTAATGCATACTGTCACACCTCTAAATTTGTCAGTCGAATTCGGCAACACCCTGTACATTAATTTGAATATGTTTGAAATAGTGTAACACATTTAAAATACAGTGCAAACGACTTTCCCCCATAGAACTTAATATAACGGAATTCTTTTGAGTGTCCCTGTAAAAAGATCTATAAATAATACACACTTCATTTTAAATACCAAACATGCCATAGTAAACTTCAATAACATATATCAATTGCATGACAATCAGAAGTATATTTACGCGAGTTAGAGATGGACGGACAGACAAACGGAAATCATAGACACTTTTCAACTATGTTGGGAAGTGTTAAAAATCAGTACACCCTTAACCCTGTAATTCCCAGGGTAAAATACGTTCTAGAAATTCCGTAATTCAGAGAATCTGAATTCATACCAGAAAATTTCATTAATAACTTTTCCTTTATTTAAGTCTGGAATGTCTGTTTTTAAATAAAGCAAATATTGCTAATTTAAATTCCTGGTATGAATTTGGAATACCCGAATTAAAAAATCCACTAAATTTGAAACATTGGTGGTAGCATATATGAGTCATTCTCTGGAAAGTGGCAATTTTATGTCTCAGGGGTCTTGAAGACATATTTTTAAAATTACAAAAAGAAAAAGTGATTCAAACTATCAATATTAATCAGTTATACATATAAACTGTAATTATTTGCTTATTGAAACTGAAGTATGATAAATTAAATATATCTTTTAATGCAAATATCTTTCCCTCACTATGTCCCCATTCACACATGTGGGAAAGAAAATGCTTTCTCCGCAATTGCAGCACGTATGTTTATAATTTTTTTTTCCCAATCCATTAAACGTACTTAAATAAATATTTAGCCATTTAATTATATTTATATTTTATATAATGAAAGAATTGGGGCACTTTTTAATGATGTCCCTAGTATTTGTCATCATTCCCTCACATAACTATAAATTTGTTCCTATTTACTTTGTAGAAAGCAGCACATGCTTTATATAGGTCTAGGACAGTTTGTACATGAGTAAAGTAAAGCAGCTATCTTGTTGTTTGCTCAAAAACATTCTTGATAGCTAGCATATGGCTTTCAAATAATAGATCAAAGTAAGTACTTTTATTATCCATCATTCCCTCATCTATTATAAATTTAATAAAAACTAATGAAATGTCTTTTTTATGTTGTTATATTATTAGAAATGTGTTTCAAAAGATATTTTGTAACTGAAAATATACATTAAACTAATCATTTTTGTATAAAATGGTTTTCAGAAGTATTTCATCATTCCCTCATAATTTTATTATGTGAGGGAATGGTCTAAATCCATTTATATATGTACTAAACAGCAAAATAAGAAAATCTAATGCAATAAAATATACATTAAAAAACTCATGACTTTTAATTAGCGTAAGTAAAGATAATACATTTTTAATTTTTATTATTTTACTGGGAGAAGTTTTAAAAAAAATTCTTGTACTAATTCAAATAAACATTAACTCTGCTAAATGTTAATGCTTTATCTTTATTTTTTCAATTGACATATAGTAAAAAAATATATATATTATTTATTGTCAGTTATGACTTATCATAATTTCTTTTCTTTTCTAACCCTTTCAAGGGCTGTGGTATGTTTATGGAATCACTTAATTTTAATTCCCAAGCGCCGCAATGGCACCAGACTTTTTATAAACTTTTTTCTATTTAACATGTATGTGAAATATAATATTTTCTTATTTACAAATGAATTTGTTCTTAAATTCCTATGTCAATCATTTATTTGAACATTTTAGCAATGAAAGTGCTTTGAAATTAAAATCTCGGAAGATCTATCACATTACAGTTTGGTTCATATTATATTTTGATAAATATAGCAATAAGGTACTTGTAGGCTAAATTTTGAGATTTTTGAGGCAATTTTATTCGGCCGAAATTTTTTAAAAAAAACAGCCACTTTTCAGAAAATGACCAATATATTATCATGCGCATTAGAGGGTTCAGGTTCGGCTGCACTGAAACTCCCCGATCACGAAATCCCATGTTAGCCTATGGAAAAACTTTGAGGCGCGATTACTCATTACCTAATATAATGATTAAAAAACCGTTTTTGCCACCAGAAAGTAGATGTCAGATTCCGATGATGTAAGTTTTTAAAAATTATCTCCGTAAATTTTAAGTATACGAAAAATCCCTGTAAACTTTGAAATTTCCATTTGATTAAATTTTATCATCTTCTTAAAAATACTTAAAATTTACGGAGACAATTTTTAAAAACGCACATCATTGGCATCTCACGTTTACTTTCTGATGGTGAAAACGGTATTTTAATAATTATACTAGGTAATGAGTAATTGCGCTTCAAAGTTTTTTCATAGGCTACCATGATATTTCGCGATCGGGGGGTTTCAGTGCCGCGGCCTCCACCTACCAGACGGGTCCTATGAACCCGACAGGTACTTTCAAAATGTTTATGCAAATGAGAATTTTCCTTAAATTAACTAAGTACATAAAGCGATCTATAATAAGTTAAATATTTCTAAATAAAAATTCTGGTGTGGAATATTTTTTATAAAACTTGAGTAAAGTTTTCCGGTAGTTCTAGGGTTCATTCTAAACATTTATTCACACCAGAAATTTCTATAAAATGATAATACCTTAAATAAATAAGTTAAATATTTTTAAATAAAAATTCTGGTGCGGAATATTTTTAGTAAACTTGAGTAAAATTTCCGGTAGTTCTAGGGTTAAAGGAAGAACGTGAAAGAATAATAGATATTGCGTATTATGAACTAAATGTATGTGACATCAAAGAAGTTACAAAGAATGCCATAATGAAAACAATGAGTAAATCCTTTCGTCATTCTTGCATCATTCTTGGGTGAAATCTCAATCGTGGTGTCATATAGCTATCAATCATCTATAGAGAACAGAAAGTGACGTCATTGTGAAGGTACGTTTCATATTTAGATGAAAGCAGGATATGCATAACATATTGTTATATACAGAGAAAATTGTTATACCGATACTAAGCAGTATCTTTTGTTAGAAACATGTTATCGTTATAGGCAGATAACTGTTACGCATGGGGTAAATTCGGTGACACAGAATGCTAACAAGGAAGGTCTCCATTGGCGCGTACTCAGAAAAATTCGAAAAAAAAAATAAAGAATTTATTCTCATGAGAATATGAGAACAATATATAAATTTTATTAAGTTATTTAAAAAATTTCCGGCGGAACCTCGATATAGCGTCCGTAAAAAAATAATGAAAATTTCGTTTGTTTGGAGATTTATCACCGATTTCCGATGGAATAAAATTTGTAAAAATGCGCTTTTATGTTAAATGCACTTTAAGGAAAAAACGTTTCACATTGAACTTGTTTAAGTAACTTTAATTTCAATAACTTTACTTTTGTCTGTTTTACTTTCTTTTAACTATAGTTTTGTCAGTTTATTTTAACTATAGTTTTTCCAGTTTGTTTTAACAATAGTTTTGTCAGGTTTTTTTAACTATAGTTTTGTCAGTTTGTTTTAACTATAGTTTTGTCATCTATATTTATATGTATTTAAAATAAAATTTAACTAACATACTTTACGATTTAAAACAAAATTTAAATTGATTTAAACTGTTTCGAGAAAAAAAATTGAGCTATTGAGCCTGTCGATTCGATTTTGTTACTATGGAAACAACAACTTCTTCGATGTGAAAATGTATAACGGCAGCGTTCTTTATGTGGAATTTATTTTTGAATAGCCGTTTAAATTTTAAATAAGTTCGAAATTGCACGTGAAACGTAGCAAATGAGGTGTGTTCGTACTATAACTAGTTTTTATAAATATTCAGATCTTGGTGCAATATCTATTGCACTCTTATGTAAAAATGCATGAATAAAAATTTTATTACGATTATATGTATTAAATTCAGCAATACGGCTCTAGCTTAAATAAGATGTAATCACCATGGCAACCTAGAACCATTACCTATCATGGGATATCACTGAATTAATTACGTATTATAGGATTTAATAGAATGAAGAAAACTTTTATTAATATCTTTTTAAGTTTTGATTCGATTTTCATAAAATTTGAAATGACTTGAAAATTCTGCAACGATTATATGTATTAAATTTCAATAGTTTTTGCGCTGTTACATGCGGACAGACAGACGGACGGACACGACGACGACTGTAGGTGCTGCGTATCTATATAATTATGAAAGCACCTAAAAACTACATTATCCATGAATCACACTGTATATATGTAGAAATTTAATGCACATTGATTTTGACGAATAAATGTACCTTAGCTGTGGTCGGTGTCTAGAAGTAATTAGTCCAGGCAGATTCTTGAGGGAATCTTAAACTTTAATGTTCTTGAATATATGGATGAGGTATTTACAGATGGGGTATTTACATTTAGATTAAACATGATAATTATAACTGGCCGGCGGCATTCCGCCTTACTCAGGTCCGTAACCCGGTATTCGGTCGAACAGCGACGTTTCAACACGCCTGCTCTCACGAGCAACCAACAGTCATCTCTATTTTTCTCACAATAGTTTTTGTAAGTTCAGCAGTTTTTTCGTTGACTCAGAGGTTGGGGTGGATCGTCCAGAACCTCATTTAAAGAATGTGCTGGTCTTTGCAGTGCAGAGTTCAAACTCTGTCACCACAATTCGGCCTACCTGACAGGACTGGGTCCTCCCAGTCACCCATCTCCTTTATATACCTGACTGGTACTGGACTACTTTTTCCAGAACGTATAATATACACACAAAAAAATTCACAAACAATATATAAAACAAAATAATAGTAAAATCAGTCACTAAATACTGATGATCAAAAGTTTTCAGTCCTTGACCAATATTTTTAGAGTTAGAAAAATAATAAAGTTTTTCTGCTTGTCACTTGGAAGCAGTTCTTTTCACAGTTTATTCATAATAGTAATAAAAAAAGATACCAATAACACACAGTTTAAAAAAATAAATAAAAAACACAAAAATCACTTAAAGCTCAAATATTTCGTCTTAGACAGTAGAAGTCCAAGGCTTCATGTGATCTGCAGCCGTTGAGGTCGTATTTGGACCCTCACGGTGTCCAACTTTACTCACGTTGTAGGGATCGTTTCTTTTTACTGCAGTAATCTCATAGGGACCAAGAAACTTAGGATTTAGTTTGGTACCTGTTCCAAACTGTGTTTTTTGAATGGCCACCAAATCACCGAGTTTATAGGTGTTGGCCTTTTTTCGCTTTTTGTTATACGTTTTCACGTTTTCCTGTTGTATTTTTAGTATGTTTTGCTTAGCTATTTCTCAATTTGCATTTCTTTCCGATATGAACGAATTTAATTCCTCATCCTCTAGCAGCGTTTTGATTTGCAGATCAGTTTTCTGCCGCAGTTTCGTTCCTGTCAGTAGTTCAAAAGGTGCAAATTTTGTACTCCTCGATACGGTACTATTCATGATATGTTGCACGGGCGCGACAAATTTGTACCATTTAGTGGGGTCTTCTACGCTAAGTTTTGCTAAAATTGGGATAAGAATTCGGTGCATTCGCTCTATTTGCCCGTTTCCTCTAGGTATCCCTGTTGTTATGGGAATATGCTCTATGTTCTCTTCCTTACAATATTTCTCAAAATCAGCAGAGGTAAATGCTGGTCCTTTATCGGTAATGATTCGCGATGGATTTCCGAAAATATCATGTTGTCGGGTTAACTTATCGATGACTTCTTTAGCGGCTGTAGTTTTAACGGGGTATAGTCAAACGAATTCAGTAAATGCGTCCACAACAGTAAAAATGTGATTGTAATTTTTATTTGTAGAAGGCATGGGACCAATGTGATCTATGTGATAGGTCTCGAGGGGCATATTTTATTTGGGAATCGGGTTTAACAGACCTTCTCCTTTTCCTTGCTTTTTATTGCAAAGTATGCACTCTATGCAGTTGGCAATGATACTTTCAATTTGCTTTCTTAATTGGGGTATAAAATAATTTTCTTTTAAAATAATTTCAGTTTTAGCCACTGCGTAATGACCTTTGTTATGAACATCGCGTATTATTTCCTTTTGCATATTGGTAGGAATCATCAGAAGTTCTCTATCATTTTCATATTTGTATACGATGTCGTTTCTTATAAAATATTCTGAACTTTCATTTTTTTTCAATTAACTTTTTTATCGCTTGTATGTGTTCGTCTTCTTGTTGTGCATTCTTTATTTTTAATGTTAATTCATCTTGCGATCGGGTAACTATTAGAACTGTATTTCTACTCAATGCGTCTACATGTTTCATTTGGGATCCTGATCGGTGGGCAATTTCATAATCAAATTCCTGTAAGAATAGGACCCATCTGGCTACTTTTGGCGTAATGTCTTTTTTGTCCATTGTCTTTTGAAACGCAGAACAATCTGTCACAATTTTAAATTTCGTGCCTAATAAATAGTTTCAGAATTTTTTAACCGATTCTATTACCGCGACTGTTTCCAATTCATAACTCGAGTATTTTGCTTGAGTAGGTGTGGTTTTACGGCTCATATAATGAATAGGATGTAAATTTTTGTTTTCATCTTCTTGTAGTAGGACACTACCAAAACCTATGGCGCTTGCATCGATGTGCAATTCTAGTCTAGTGCCTCGTCGGAATGTATGCAATACTGGGGGGGGGGGGGGGGTTAACTAGTTTTTCTTTAAGAGTCTCAAAAGTTTGTTTTTCGAGGATTCCAAATTTAAATGTATTTCCCGCTTTTAATAAATCACTTAAAGGTCTCGCTATAGTTGCATAATGTGGGATGTATTTTCTGAAATAAGAAGTTAAACCTAGAAAACTGTGTAATTGTTTAAAAATTGTTTAAAATTGGTGCGGGGTTCAGGAAAATTCTTTACTGCCAAAGTTTTGGCTTCCGAGGGCCTTGTAGTTCCGTTTTCGATAATATAGCCTAAAAATTCAATTTTCCGTTTAAGGAATTGGCATTTTGCAAAATTAAATTCAAGTCCGTAATCCGATGCAACTTCTAGGACGCGTTTCAGTTTTAAAAGCGCTTCTTCTACAGTCTTCGCAAGTACTATGACATCGTCTAAGTAAATTAATATTACTTTTTCGTTAATTAACTGTTTAAAAACAGCTTGAATATATCTCTGAAAATTCTGGGGGCCAATCGATAATCCGAATGTAAACTTTAAATATTCGTACTGTGAGTTATGCGTGACAAATGCTGTATATTTCCTACACTCCTCTGCTACGTCTATATGAAAAAACCATTTTTTAAATCCAATGTAGTGAAAACCTTCCCTTCCTCAATGTTATCTAAAACGTCCTCTATTCTTGGCAAAGGAAAATTATCTCTAATTATTTTTTTATTTAAGGGTCTATAGTCTACACATAATCTCCAGGAATTATCTTTCTTTTTCGCTAACACAATAGGCGATGCATAATTAGAATTACTCTCCGTTATAATTCCCATTTCCAACCATTCTTGTATTTGTTTGTCTACAAATTCCTGTTCTGGATATGCTAGGCTACGCGGTCGTTGCGCAATCGGAATATCATCAGTTAATGTTATATTTACTTTTAACTATGTGTCCTTAACCTTGTTTGGCTTATAATTAGTGATCACTTCCGTTAACTTTTTCTTAATAGCGTTGTTTGTAATATGGTTTAGCTGAACTTCCTGAAAATTAATAGAAATAGCTGTCTCAGCTAAATAAATATCTGTGGTTTTTGCTGAGTCTAACTGTGGAACAGAACACTGTTCACTTTCCAACAAACAATTTTTATCAGAGCTTAATTGCATGTTTATTTTTTCACTAAAGTTGCGAGCTCTTTCATTTTGATTAGTTTGCTCCTTTCTCACCAATTCAGCTGTAGCAATCGTTTTTCCCATCGTGGGATTGTTTTGCTTTTCTGACTGCAACATCGCATGAAGTTTGGGTGTGACATAGATGACGCGTCTGGTTTTTGTCATGACTGTTTCTCGTGGGAAAGCAGTTACGTAATTCACCCTAACTTCCTTCAATTTTCGTTTCCCTGTAATTTGCAATCCTTTTTCTGACATATTGAAATTTACCTGTTTCAAAAAGTTATTTCCTAAAATTATAGAATGGCTCAAATTTTTTACGACGTATAAATCTGCATTCACTGTGTAACCATCATTTTCAATTTTTACGGTCGTAAATCTTGTGGGTGTAATTTAGCTGCCACCAATACCTGATAAAACCAAGTCATTTTCATGCAATTTAGGGCATCCCAGGGTTGTATAAGTATCGTTGCTATACATATTGATATCACTACCTGTATCAATTAAAGCATTTATATTTTCCCCTAAAATCCCCACGCTTTTTATTATTTTATCAACCGGATTTTAGTTATTGCTTACGGCAGCATTTGCATTTTCAGGAGAATTATTTGTACACTGGTCAGACCTGTGGCCAGGAATTTATACTTCCAGCAGACCGGACTTTCTTTTTTTCGGGGGCAATCCCTAAAACGGGTTGAGTTGGGTTGATTTTTTGACGGCCAATTATCTACACGAGGGATATAGGCCCGGGGGGAGTGCCCTCCGTGGGGGTCTTTCTAAGGGAACCTAATCCGTATTAACGCATGGAAGATCCACGGCTAGAAGAAAACCACGAAAACTCCGAACGATTAGGCCGACGGGCGCGATTGGGATCGAACCCAGCACCTCCCGTCTACCAGCTTCGAGAGCAGAACCTCTCGGCCACTGGTGGGGCCCCCTAAAACGGTGGGAAAAGTCATTGCAATTGAAACAACGGATTTTTGTATTTAAATTCTTTTGGGGGTATGTGTGTAGTTTTTCTCATATGGTACGCGACTAATGTCATTTCGATGGAACGCTCTATTATTTTCACTACCTTGACGTTTTCTAAATTCCGTGTTTGTGGGCTTAATTTCAGTTTTCCGTAAGTTAATTCTGGCGGTTTCAAAATCATCCAATTTATTGGTCAAATCTTCTACACTCGTAATTTTTGGCAATTCGTCACAAAAGTGTTCCTTCATTTCTAGGGACAATTTTCGCCCAATCTGGTCAATGATTAAAATATTTTTTAACTCTTCGAACGTTGATATGTGTAATTCCAATAACCATTCATTCAGAAAATTTGCGATTTCAAATGAGAAATCTTTCCATGACGCTGAATTTTGTTTTCTATGTAAAAAGAATTTTTGCCTGAATTGCTCTGGTGTAAGTTTGAAACGTCTTAAAAGTATTTTCTTTACATAGTCATAATCACTGGATAGTTCTTCACTTTCCCGATTTATTAAACTAACGATGTCGAGCGGTAACAGTACCAACCGATATGTAACCCATTCATCTTTTTCTATCCCAAGACGCTTAGCTTGCCGTTTGAAAAGGGTTAAGTAAATGCTAATTTCTTCCTCATTATTATATCTATTTAGCAATTTTAGAACATCGGAACCCTTTCCGGCGATTGTAGATATAGGATTATGCAATTGGGTATTTTGTGTCTTTTCCAGTTGTAATTTTCTTAACTCAAAATCGCGATTTTCGATTTCTTTTTGTTGCAACAATTTTTCTGTCTCTCCCCTTTCGCTTATAATCCCCGCTAGCAAATTTTTTACTAAATCCTCATTATACACTTCGGATTTTAAAATTAAATCAGTCAGTTGACTTTTATTAGCACCATCTGGAGATCTTAAACCTAACTCGATTACCGCAATAACCAGATCGATCTTTTTAGGCCTTATTAAGTGTGGCATAATTATATCTAACCAATTAACACATAAATAAAATATCTTAATATAAATTAATAATATATAAGCACCCGATAAATTAAATATATCTATATATATAATAATATTAACAGTTTTCTAAAATTCACTTACTTTGTACCAGATATTTCCACCAAAAAAAATAAATATATATATTTTTTCTTTACTACACACTAATACAAAAAAATAATTGTTGAATACCAATTTTATAAGAACTTACTTCCATCAAAATTTTCTCAAAGGAATATATATTCCTTTCTTTTCACATAAAAAAATAACAAGATAAAATAAAAATATATATCGTTATACCACTTTTTTCTCTCAAACTAGAAAATATTTAACTTTATTAGGAAGCAAAAAAAAAAAAAAAAAAATCACAACTTCCTATATTTCCACTTCGCAGACACGTTGAATAAATCACTTTCCAAAAAAAAAAAAAAAAACTCACTAAAAAAACTTCACTAAAGAAAATATTCTTTTCCTTCTGGCGTACACAAAAAATCACCGTACACCTTTTATTAACACAATTCAAGCCCTTATGGGGAACAATAAAAAAAACACTTCCCCATTTTATCACAAGAAAAGAAGAGCATCTTAAGATGAGTAAGTAGGTCAACCGGTCACCGAGACTCAAAACACACTTTTATCAGTAGAAATAAACGAAATTTTACGAGAAGATGCAAAACACTTAGTTGAAATTTCGAACTTTATCGACGCTGGAGCTCAGAAACACCTAACACAAATGATTCATCACAGGAACAGATCTTTTCAAAAAGATGAACACGTAGTTGAAACTTCAACGCGCACAGACAGAAAACACTTGACTCTAAGAACCACTTTTTTTTCCCGCATGAGAAAAATTTTCTTCTTTTCAGAGCTATTCACGGAACATTCGATGAAAGCAACTTTTTTCTTTTCTTTTTCAGAACATCAGAAAATTTTTCGTACAAGTTAAATCCACACTTTGCATGTAAATATCCCGGCCGAGCCCCCAATCTGTAGAAATTTAATGCACATTGGTTTTGACGAATAAATGTACCTTAGCTGTGATCGGTGTCTAGAAGTAATTAGTCCAGGCAGATTCTTGAGGGAATCTTAAACTTTAATGTTCTTGAATATATGGATGAGGTATTTACAGATGGGGTATTTACATTTAGATTAAACATGATAATTATAACTGACCGGCGGCA
Source organism: Maratus speciosus (assembly GCA_963932465.1). Taxonomy (NCBI): domain Eukaryota; kingdom Metazoa; phylum Arthropoda; class Arachnida; order Araneae; family Salticidae; genus Maratus; species Maratus speciosus. Next base: position 274,742,383 of record OZ010798.1, read on the forward strand.
TTCCGCCTTACTCAGGTCCGTGACCCGGTATTCGGTCGAACAGCGACGTTTCAACACGTCTGCTCTCACGAGCAACCAACAGTCATCTCTATTTTTCTCACAATAGTTTTTGTAAGTTCAGCAGTTTTTTCGTTGACTCAGAGGTTGGGGTGGATCGTCCAGAGCCTCATTTAAAGAATGTGCTGGTCTTTGCAGTGCAAAGTTCAAAATCTGTCTCCACATATATGCATATATATGGTATGCATTTGCTTCAAAAAAGAAAATCGTCTACAACAAAACTTATATTAAAGCACGAATATGCATGTTAATATGACCTTTATTCAACTCCTTCATTATCTGACTCCTGGAAACTTCTCGTTTAATTTTGTTTTTTCCGGTTCTTTTAACCTTAATTTATTTTTTTTATTTGTTTTTTACTTTTTGTTTTAATTTTACTTTTATTTATTTTTTGTTAGTTTATTTTATTCTTTATTTTTAACTTTCTTCGTTCATGAATTTTTAAATTTTGGTTTCACACCAGAATTCTTAAACATCATTAACGAGATTTTTGGAGTTTTTAAACATGTAAGAGGCTTCATGGAAACCCAAATGAGAAGTGGAAATGGGAGAAGAAATAATCCTAGCTCTGGGGACGTCAAAACAATGATTGCGACGCAATGGAAGGTTGGGTATACACAGCACCCTCTACATACGCATGCGTACTTTTGCGGACATACTTTCCTATGTAAAATCGGTTTCCTGACGTATTCCCTACTTCCCCACGAAATTTGAACGATAAGTTTTGAATCACCCTGTATATAGGTATATATATGGGTATTCATTTACTTCAAAAAAGGAAATATTCTACAACACTGATATTAAGGAAGTGCACAGTTAAGTGTACCTTGGACAGGAAATATCATCGGACAACAGTATCATGAATGAAATCAATAGAAGAATAAGGTATGGTGCTTTTGGGAAGAACAACATTATTCTGAAGAGTAACATGCCTCTTTATTTGAAAAGAAAGGTGTCTGACCAAAAGTAACTTATGCACTAACTTATGGAGCGGAAACATAGGCGCTAAAAAATGAATGGTACAAAGATTACAAACAAAATAGCAAAGTATGGAAGATGGAAGTATGCTAAGCAAAACCAGAAGAGACAGAAAGAGAATAACCTGCACAAGAAATAAGACGAAAGTTTTCGACATCATCGAGAGAATTTCACGGCTAAAAGGGAAATAGGCTGGGCACACTGCGAGAAAAGAGAAGAAAAAAATTACATTAGTTCCTACAGGACAGACGAAAAAGTAACCGGGAAAATACACCATCAGGGTTGCCAATCTGGCCTCGAATTTTAATACGAAATTTCAAATTCATATTGGAAATTTTGAAAGAACAATTTTTACCTTATGATATCGCTAAATGTCTCTTATTATAAAAAGAATAAAACACTCTTTTATATTTCTGGTACGAACACTAACTTTCTGAATAAAAACAGAGTCCAAGCTGGCAACCCTGCACTCCATCTAAAAAAAAAAAAAGACTCCTTTCAGATACCATACATGTAATTTAACAAATAATAACCTTAAATTAATCTTTATTAAAATAGGAAACTCCACTTTCACGAAATTTCTGGTAGTAATTGATTAAAAAAAATATGAATGTTGACAGCTATGCTTCTGCGCCTTCCAAATGATTCGAATATATCATACATTCTGTCCATCACTACCTTCCATCGCTATCTATATTGTGCGAATATTTCTTTTGAAAATATGATTTCTTTTATACTCATATTTAAGGTTAGATACTAGAAATTGTAAAGAGAAATTCTTTACCTTATTTAATAACGGACTTCTGTGATTATGTAAGACTAAAGTCCTTATTTTTATTTAAAGTTAAAGGTAGCTTCGAACTGAATTTATTTATCTAAGATTCAATTTAAAATGATTTTTATATGCGTCATTGCTCAGTGTAAGATTCAAGCTTAGGGACTATACATATACAGGGTGGCTACTAAATACTGTTACACTCCAAAAAATACGAATTAATTTTAATCGTTTGGGAAAACAATTTATTTCTCTATTTTAGGGTTTGGCAAGCTTCTATTAGTGCAGACGAATTTGGTTATAAAGCGAATAGTATTTAAAATTATTTAAAAGAGAAAAGCCAAAAGAATGATGATTAAACAGCTCTTTGATCGCAGGTTTTCCTCAGGTAAAACCTTTAAGCAATTAAAATGCTCTGGTTTTTATGGAACGTTTATATATAAAACTATAAATCGATTATTTGATACTAATATATAGCTATGTAAATATCGATCTAGGTCTGGTCATCCACGCTCAGTTCTCACAATAGAGCGCATCAAAAGAATTCGCGAAAAGGTATGAAGAAATCCACAACGTTCTGCAAATAAAATGGCTGCAGAAGAGAACGTGAATTGCAGAACTATGCAAGTTATTATAAATGAAGATATGGGTTATTGCCCTTATCGCAAAAGAAAAATTCAAGGATTGACTGCTGCACAAAGTATAAAAAAATTACAAAGAAGGAAGAAATTGATAAAGCATGGTAGGAAAAGTGTTGACAGAATAATATTTTCTGATGGGAAGCTATTTTGCACTTAACAGTGTCATAATGCTAAAAATGATATCGTATATTTAGCAACCCTAGAGGATATACCTAAAACCTTTCGAATTGTTAAACGCTTTCAGAACAAGAATTCTGTTATGGTTTGGGCTGCAGTGTCAAACAATGGAAAATTGCCTTTGAAGTTCATCGATAAAGGGGTAAAAATCAATGCAAATATTACAAACAAGACATATTGGCTACACATTTATTACCACATGCTGACAGGTTGTATCCCAAAAAGAACTGGATATTTCTGCAAGATTTTACATCTTCGTACAGAGATAAATCAACACAGGCTTGGCTCCCTGTCACCTGCCCGAACTTTATCATGCAAGAAGATTGGCCACCTTCTTCACTGGATCTAAATCCTTTAGATTTTTGCGTCTGGGGATTTTAGAGGCTAAAGTAAATAGCAACAAACACAGAAGTTTGGACTCTCTCAAAGCTTCCATATTGCGTGAATGGTACCGACTATCTCTTAAAATGATTCGTGCCGCAGTCGGGCAATGGCATAAGAGATTATCTTTGGTAATCGATTAAGATGGCGGTCAATTTGATTAAAATTATTTCTGGTTAAACTTTCATTTCTGATGTACATCATGTTAGTGTAGTTATCATTTTCTATTTTATATTTGTAAAATAAAATAACTGAATATTTGTAACAGTATTTAGTAGCCACCCTGTATAACATTATCAACATTTTGCAAAGTTTGGACCCCCTCCCTCCCCTTACGATACCATACGTTTTCATTCTTCGAACTACTCCTCCTCCCCCGATGATATCGTTATCAATGTTTAAAAATTATTTTTCTTTCTTTTTATACGTTTGCAGTGATATACACGTATGATTATACTTTTATTAGTCGCATAGTTTACAGATTCAAGAAGCCAATAAACTATCAATACATGAAACAAATTTATATCAAATGACACCTAAAAGAGTTAATATTTATTTAAAAATATTTATTAATAGCTTATTGATACATTAATGCATTCAAAAGTTTGCACTTTCCAACTGCGCGGGAATAGGTAAAAACAAAACTTATCAACAACACAGTGGATAGCATTATTTTTCTCTCTTTACTGGTAGCCCAAGAGCTGACAGCACAAAAACCTATGTTATCAAGCACAAGAAAAAAATCTTTATTTTATGGGAGAGTAGAAGTAGGGGAATCTCATGATCCACGTCTCCCGGAAGTGAAGTGGTGCATAAGCGAAATATTAATACCACCAGTGGTTGATTCGTAGGTTTATCATTGTGTTTGTCCTACAACTATCCTCCATGTTTTCACACTTTTGTTTGTAGGACAAACACAATGATAAACCTACGAGTCAACCACTGGTGGTATTGATTTTTGGCTTATGCACCACTTCACTTCCGGCGGACATGGATAATTAGATTCCCCTACTTCTACACTTTCATAAAATAAAGATTTTTTCTTGTGCTTGATAACATAGGTTTTTGTGCTGTCGGCTCTTGAACTATGGTGAACGCAAGTATCATTTTCAACTTACTTTCACCATATGCTCCTGGTTTCTCTAATAGCGAATTATATGTGCACACGGCAAAAGAACAGGAATGCCAAACGTTGGTGTATTGCAAATTTTGGAATGAAATGATTTTACAAATACAGTGACCCCTCACTTATGCGACTTTCAGGGGACCGTAGAAAAAAGTTGTATAACTGGGGAGTCGTATAAGTGAGAGACAGCCTTACAAGACAAGTTTCAAACTTTACATGCATTCATTATTTTACCTATAATTAAAACGATAAGTTTGAATACTAGGAACATATTTTAACACATAAATTTATAAGATATATTAAAAAATAAAAAATAAAATATTTTTTAAAAAGTTCACAAAATAGTTTACTTACCACTATGTTTATTTTAAAGATTTACAGATCAGATTTTCTTAAAAAAAAAATAAATAAATAAATAAATAAAATAAAGTAATATTAGTTTGTCTCTATCGTGATGAAAAGAGAAAATGTCTGTTTCTAACAAGGAAAGGGCCAACCTTGTTAATCACAGATTTTGATTATTTTAATATATGTTGTAGGGTAGAGACACCTTAGTGTCAGGTTCAACGGATTTTATCCAACGCTCCTTAGTTCTTGTGAAACCGGGCGGTCTGATAATAGTACACAACTTAAATACTTACTTTGCAGCCGCAATGATAGGTTGGTCGTAGCTCAGTTGGTATGCGTTTGCCGGCGGATCCGCGGGCCCGGGTTCGATACCCGAGTGCGTTACATTTTTTTCTCATTTTTTGTTTTGTAAATATACTTGTAAGTATAATTAATAATCTCATTGTCAATTAAAATTTATAATATTGTATATCAATTATAATTTTAACCTATTTAATTTTTTTCTTTTAACTAAAAAGTTATATAAAACATCATAAAACTGTTAATTTTTTTAAAATCACTTTTAAAATGTATTTCATATATTCTTTATCGATGCAATGTTATTGAGCAAGCGCGTCAATTCGTAATTTCAAAGAAACATCATTTACGCATTGCTTTAACAAAGGAAGTCAATGCGATAATACTATTATTCTGTCTTTAAAGTAACAAGCATAATTATATTAAAAATAAGCATAAGAAATAAATTACAACCGATTTTTGCATATTAAAGATTTTTAAATTTGTAATACGCATGCTTGCGCTTTCAATTATTTTGCTTTCACCTTTATCTTCTTTCTGCTTTTATTTTTATTTTATTTGAATATTCTTTTATTTTATCAGAACTAGATGGCACCACATGAGATTTTGTCACGATTTTGGAATTTTATCATTCAATAATAGATCCAATTTCTTTTTAAACCTCTTTAAAGGATGAGAAATAAAAGTTTAAAAGTAAAAAATGATAAATTTAAGTTTGCTAACATTATAACTAATGTAGGATATTAAAATTTGTAATTGAAATTATTAAATTATAATTACAAATATATTTATAAAACAAAAAATGAGAAAAACAAATGTAGCCCGTTCGGGTACCGAACCCGGGACCGCAGATCAGCCAGCGAACTCCGTACCAATTGAGCTACGACCAACCTCTCATTGTGGTTCCAAAGTAAGTATTTAAGTTGTGTACTATTATTAGACCCCCCCCCCCCCGGTTTCTCAAGAACTAAAGAGCGTTGGATAAAATCCGTTGAACCTGACACTAAGGGGTCTCTACCATACAACATATATTAAAATAATCAAAATCTGTGATTAACAAGGTTGGCCCTCTCCTTGTAAGTCTAATAAAGCTTTTAAATTATTTTGGGAATAAACATTTTGATGGATTTTCATTAATGTATTAAAGCGGCACTTGCTTCTGAAAAATTTACAACAACATGAATATTAAATAAACATACAATCTTGCTCAATGGTGCACAAAATACGAACTTTAATAAACTAACACTTAAAATCTACGTTTCGAGCTGTTTCTACAGCCGTCTTCAGGAAAATATGATAGTAAAATGGCTCAAAGTTCAGAGACGAAAGCTTCCTGTGCAAGAGATAATTAGTCGAAACTTGACCAATGATTTGAATACAAAAATGTAGTGTTGCCATACAGTGAAAACAAATAATTATTAATGAACTGAGATCAAATTAATCAAAAGGTCGATTTAACAAAACCACGAGTGCCTCCATCTACACATAAGGGACAGAACCACGTTCAACTGAGTTTTCATTCAAGTTTTTGGCAACATAATACAAGTTTAAGCTGAAATATTGTAATTAGATATAGAATTATGACTTTATGATATTATGCCAGATTTTTGGGATATTATAGGATAAATTATCGTTACAAAGTTTATCCTCACGTGCAGTGATTTCAACTGATTCTCTAATTTTACAATCAAAAGGGTTATTGCACGGAACTATAATTCATTGCTCACACCTTCGTTACCCTTCTTGCTCACATTTTTATTAGGTGCGTTCGTAATTATATAAATACGTAGCACCTATAGTCGTCGTTCAGTCCGTCTGTCTGTCCGTCCGTCCGCATATAACAGAGCAAAAACTACCCAACCGAATGGTCTGAAATTTTAAATATATGATTGTTGTAAAATTTTGTCGAGCCATTTCAAATTTTATGAAAATCAGATGTATAGTTTAATTACAGGGACAGTCAAAAGTTTTTCTTTACATTAAAGCCAATGGGAAAAATTATTGCAAGTGCATTTTAATGATGTTACAGCTTTCCGAATCGGCTGAAATTTTAATTATATAATTGCTGCAAAATTTTGTCGAGCCATTTCAAATTTCATGAAAATCGGATGTATAGCTTAATTACAGGGACAGTCAAAAGTTTTCCGTTACATTAAGGAGAATGGGGAAAAAATTATTGTAAGTGCATTTTAATGATGTTACAGACTATGCACTTATGAAGCGCAAAAAAATATACATTCAGTACAATGTGGGGTGCAAAAAATAATTATAAAACTAGTTATAGTACGAACGCACCTCATTTGCCACGTTTGACGAGCAATTTCCAACTTGTTATTAATGTGCTCAAAGGTTTCTTCAGCATTTCTCAATTCTGACAGAAAAAGTTTTTATCACATTCTACACATTGGCATTCACAACGGAATTCAATGCAACCAGAATCCCGTTGAAATTTCATTGATGAAATTTCATCGTTAGTAACACACGAAGGTTGATAAGAAATGTTATTCATAATTGAAAAAGTTGGAAATTGCTCGTCGAACGTGGCGAATGAGGTGCGTTCGTACTATAGCTAGTTTTATAATTATTTTTTGCACCCCATATTGTACTGAATGTGTATTTTTTGCACTTCATAAGTGCATAGTCTGTAACATCATTAAAATCCACTTGCAATAATTTTTTTCCCATTCCCCGTAATGAAACGGAAAACTTTTGACTGTCCCTGTAATTAAACTATACATCCGATTTTCATAACATTTGAAATGGATAGACAAAATTTTTCAACAATTATATATTTAAAATTTCAGACCATTCGGAAGGCTGTAACATCATTAAAATGCACTTGCAATAATTTTTTCCCGTAGGCCGTAATGTAAAGAAAAACTTTTGGCTGCCCCTGTAATTAAACTATACATCCGATTTTCATAAAATTTGAAATGGCTCGACAAAATTTTGCAACAATCATATATTTAAAATTTCAGACCATTCGGTTGGGTAGTTTTTGCTCTGTTATATGCGGACGGACGGACGGACAGACAGACGGACTGAACGACGACTATAGGTGCTACGTATTTATATAATTACGAACGCAGCTAAAAATACTTTTACAATAGTGAAAGGATAAAGGTATGAAAACGCGAACCGTTTAAAGCGTCGTATAAGTGAGAGAAGCAGTCGTATAATGCAGAGAAGTTTAGCATTATTTCCCATAAAGCGTGGACGGGACCAAGGGAATTCGGCCCATAACCGAGAGAGCCGTATAACTGAGAGTCGTATAAATGAGAAGTCACTGTACTTAAGGCTGTTCATAAGTGCTCCGCTGAACAAGCGCAAAACGTTATTTTTTAACGGAAAGATATAAAATTGGAAAGCCTGGCCATGGAAGCGATTTGGAATTGAACTGTTTTTTTCCTTTTTTTTTGATCAATCAATTACCCACTGAGTTATAAGCGATATCGATCACGTAACAAACCCGTTTTTCGCCCGCTCTTGAGGGATTTTTCTACTTTCGTCGGAAATTCGGTTCAAGCGGTCCACTTTGACATTATTTTCTGAAAGATCTATTGCGTTTGCAAAAAAAAACAAGTTGGAAATTGCTCGTCAAACGTGGCAAATAAGGTGCGTTCGTACTATAACAAATTTTATAATTATTTTTTGCACCCCATATTGTACGGAATGTATAATTTTGTGCACTTCATAAAGTGCATAGTCTTTAACATCATTAAAATGCACTCCCAATATTTTTTTTCCCATTCCCCGAACACTTTTGACTGTCCCTGTAATTAAACTATACATCCGATTTTCCTAAAATTTGAAATGGCTCGACAAAATTTTGTAACAGTTATTTAATATATTTAAAATTTCAGATCATTTGGAAGGCTGTAACATCATTAAAATGCACTTGCAATATTTTTTCTCATTGGCCGTAATGTAAAGAAAAACTTTTGACTGTCCCTGTAATTAAACTATAATCTGATTTTCCTAAAATTTGAAATGGCTCGAAAAAATTTTGCAACAATTATATCTTTAAAATTTCAGACCATTCGGAAGGCTGTAACATCATTAAAATGCACTTGCAATAATTTTTCCCATTGGCCGTAATGTAAAGAAAAACTTTTGACTGTCCCTGTAATTAAACTATACATCCGATTTTCATAAAATTTGAAATGGCTCGACAAAATTTTGCAACAATCTTATATTTCAAATTTCAGACCATTCGGTTGGGTAGTTTTTGCTCTGTTATATGCGGACAGACGGACAGACGGACGCACTGAACGACGACTATAGGTGCTACGTATTTATATAATTACGAACGCACCTAAAAATGGAAAAAGCAGCTCGATGACATAGTTTCTGAACAACAACACCAGCTAGTTTTATTTTCGAACAAAAATAAATTAAAACTTACGTCAGGAAGTTGCCCTTTTGGATTTGAGAACAGCCTTAATGGCTTTAATAATAGCTTTGTATTTTCAAAAAACATATAAAAATAATAAGTAAAAGGAAACAGACTATTTGGATGTAAAGAAAAAGTTACTGAAAAAAGAAAAGTTTGATTGGATCAAAAATGATAACGATATCAAAAAGCAACTCCCCTCCCCCTAGAGATATCTTTCGATATCAAGTGCCAAACCCTCCATCCCCCTAAAGTGATAACGTTACATATGCACAGCCCCTTAACCCAGTGGCGTAGCCAGGATTTCGTTTCGTGGGTGGGAGTCCAGAATTTTCCCTTCAGGTTATATATATAGTAAAACCTGTCAAGATGAAATCTTAAATATTGCTGAAAAATTCCTTTTTACACAGGTTTTTGTGTTATCAGGTGTATTTGTATAGTATTCTTTTCCGTATCACTATGGAACATTTCTGTTTACGACAGCATTCCGTTATAGGCAGGTTCCATTTTTACAAGTTCTGTGTATTTATATAAATATACTTATTTATGTCATATGAATAGAATAAAACTTGTCAAAATAGTAATTGTCTATAACAGAATCCTGTCTTTAACGGAACCGTTACATGGTCTTAATATGAACTGCGATAGAATAAAATTTGCTGAAAACCTGTCTGAACGGGGATTTTCATCGTTCTTTAGGGAAACATAGTGAAGTCTGTGAAAGCGGAATCTTTCTATAACGGAATCCTGTCTCAAACGGAAGAGTTTCAGAATCCCTGCGAAACGAACGATAGATCTTATTGAGGTAGTGTACCTTAGAAGCATAATTAATTACACTTCTTTCTATGGAAGCCTGTCTAAAATGGAGCTTTTTACCAGTCCCTTGCAATCTTGTCTTGACTGTGTATGTATAATAGAAGTATTTCGAGTAACTTTAAGAATTTAGGTATATCCTTATTTAATTTCTTAATTTAAAAAAAAAAAGCATGGATAAAAAATGTAAGGCTAATCTCTATAACTGCAACTAATAATACATTGAAGTTACATTAATATTTACCAATGAAAAAGATTCACTATGATGTAAAAAGCTGAGCGCATACTGAAGAGTTAAATTTAGTTAACCCTTTCGCTGTCATCCACGAGTATACTCGTGTCTTTAATTTATTAATTACTTTGTCACCACTATTTTAGAAATAAAAAAAATGCCTCATTTATTGGCGGAAATTTCGCTGTATTAGTAAAGCGAAATTTATCTTTCTGAATTTGTGGTAGCAAACGACTTTTAACAAAAAATTTGAAAATTCTTACTTTATAGTTTTGGCAGAGAATGGGTTAAATCAAGTTTCATATTGCATAAAATTTGCCTACAATAAAGTTAAGATCAAGTGGTTAAGTTTAAAACAGAAATTTCCATGTTTAATTTCTTGCCATTGAAATAAGATCTTGTGCTGATATTGGATAATGATTTCACATAAGTGTCAATTGCATGAGCCGTTCATGCGATCCGCGTTCCCTATGGGAGTTTTTGAGATAACCCAGATAGCATGAACATTAGCAGCAAGTTTGATTTTTTCTGATATTATCTTGCCGCGACAAATTTGAATTGAGAAATTCGCAGCAAATCTCCGCAAGGTATACCATCACCCACTTGCATGAGTAATTTGTTGTGAAACTGATGCAAGACTGTCTTTAATTCACGAAAGTGACGAAAGCAAAAAATCTCTATGATGAGAGAATAGACAATCAGCACATACGCAGAAATTGCAAAAATTTTATTCGGTAGGCACCGGTTTTTCTCAACGCTATACTTATTAAATACCAAAAAATGCTCGACATAATAAGTACAAATATTGCCTAAAATTGTTTATGATGATAAAACCGATGCATGCATCTTCTGACGGCGCTTTCGCATCAATAGGCTTGATCAGGTCTATGGACCCCTTCGAAGGGGTTAAACTTATAGTGTGACATAGAAAGATTACTAATTTGCTGTAAGTTTGCAGTATTTTTGATTAATTGCTTGTCGTTAGATTGCAATAAATTTGATAGAGTATGAATTTAACTAGCACGACAAGTTAGCTGCAAGTTCAAAGTGTGGTGACTTCGGCGTTTGCGTTATCTTGCTCCAGTTTTGTTATGAACTTTCAGTCTTGTCATGCTGAGCTTACTGCAACTTCGCAGGTTTTCAAAGCAAGACTGTTGCAAATTTTCTGCAAAATAAAAATGCTATGTGGGAAGGTTTTAACTTTAAGAAAAAGATCTTGCATTTTCAGCTACGGAAACTAGTAATATAAGAAGCAAGCACATCAAATATAGTTCATGCTGGAAAAAGCAGTTTTGTTACAATTGTCTTATTCAGCCATAATTCTTTTGGGTTTCCATGTTTCATGTCTCGCCACTTTTGATACCATATTCGATCTAATAGTTGCTTCCGATATCTGGTCGTCTTTAAGGAAGTTAAATTTTTGTAATAAGTTTATTTGTGATGGATTAGCACTGTTTTGGAAGTATTAGAATGTGTAAACAATGGTTCATGGTGGAATTCTGTTTTTGTACTTCCCAGCCAATTTATTTTAGATGGTTCGAAACAGTTTTAGAACATTCTCCAAGTTCAGCAGTAAGCTTCGGACGGGTCGGATTTATGCAGCTCTGGAAGGGACACTTAGGAGTTCCGTGAAAGGGGATAGCGCCCATCTAGATCATTAATAATCATAAAATTCCGAATCTTCCGATTGAACCCTTAAACAACTTGAGAGAGGGATCAAGAACCTCATCTCTGTATATTTCAGTATTCACAGTTGCACTGGTAAAAATGTGTCGGTCACTGCTGCCATTCAAAATGATGTCCGTCCATACCATGATTCCACGACCTTTGTATCGATGCCTTTCACGGATGTTTCCAGCCTTATTGCGTGTGATTTTCTCCCTCCATATGGTAACACGTCTGTAATAACTCTCTCAACAAAATCGAGATTTATCGGTAAAGAGAACTCGGTTCCAGTCTTTGGTACTCCAATGACGATGATCTCTGTACCACTTTAACCGGGCGCATTTCGCTACCGGAGTTAGTGCAACACAAATCATGGGTTTCCTTGCATGCAGCCTGTCACTCACAGTAAACCAGGATAGTCGAGTTCTTGTTGCTGCAGCAAACTCCCTGCAATCTGTTAGCGTCAATTGCCTATTTCTTTTAGCAATCATTGGCAAATTACAGTCCTGAGAGCCTATTGTGGTGAGTTTTCTACCTTGACCTGGTTGTTTGTGGACATTATAACAGTATCTTTAAACCATTTCCAGATTCTTGACATGACGCTTTTGGCTATTTTTAAGTCTTTACAGACCTCTAAGAGTGTCTTTCCTGCTTCCATTCTCCCTATCGCACGCAATTTCTCAAAATCGGTCAAATGTCTTCTGGACGACATATTCCACCTACTAGAAGCGAAAGTTTTACCTAATAACACGTATAATCCTTAAAATTAAACTTCAAATTACCCAAGTGCGCTCCTTTTCACACGTGAACCGAAAGAACGGGCTGAGGATAAAAAATTGCATATATTTTCTGTAGCGAATTTTAATCCCATTGGACATTGAGTTACCTTTCTGGAAGTTCCCTTAATAGAATTAACATAAAGCATCTTTTTATGGTTGTTCCTTTAATTTTTCTCGCCAGTTGTATTTTGAAAGTGGTAACAAATAACCAGTCCAAAAATAAAGTTACTTTTATTAATTGCAAGCAGCAGACTTAAAGTAATTTTTAATATTGTGCGTTATAAAGTGAACAAAGATAAGGGTCGCGAAACTCAACCAATTTACCGTTATTGCGTTCGTATAAACTCGTTCTTTCCCATAAGTGCCGACAACAGAACCCCATCGAAGTCCAAGATAAAGAAGTTTTACGTTTAATCTAGTTACAGTAAATTTGTGTAAACGGAATAGCAGGTATACTTGCATAGTTATCCCTCCGTCTCGGGACATTAAAATGTTTTTGTTTATGAGAGGATTCCGTTTTTTCAGAAAACCAGCCAAGAAGGATTCACAATTGGAATAAGTTTCATTTCAGATAGGTTTCAAACGTTAGCAAGCACAAATATATAGTGTTGTTTTCGTCGAACCTTGAATTGTTTTCCTTTGAGATAGGTCATCTTCACAGGCTTTCTTCTAATAGATTTATGCTCTTCAGAGGTGGTGTTATAAGCGGTTTCAAAATTGGGGTAATGTACACCTGGGGGTACGTGGCGGGTTTGCTGGGGGTATGTGAAAATAATATCGGTAATGGCGGAAGTCACAAAAATGTTAGGAATAGCAATGCAATTTGCATCGATTTATTATATGGTTGTGAGAAGAAGATTGATTACCAATGAAAAAAAGCATGCTTATGTTATCTTTTTGAGTGGATGGGAGGGGAGGAAGGGAGGCGTGCTTATGGGAAATGGGGGTACTCCGATATGAAAAACCTAAGAAAGGGGTACGTGAAAGAAAATGTTTGGAAAGTGAGTACGTTTTAGCAGTTTTAAGGGATACAGTGAAAACGGAAAGTATTTATAACGGAAATCTGCCTAAAACGGAAAAGTGCATAGTCCCGAAGAAAGACATACCTTTGAATTATACCTTCTACGACGAACACCTCTCTAAAGCGGAATTTTTTATAGATCCTTTCTGATTCTGTCTTAGCAATTTTTACTGTTGTATTTCTATCCATGATTCAGTAAACCAGGTCTACTTTCGGGAGGGGGGGGGGGTCCAGGGGGTCCGGACCCCCCCCCCCTTGGCTACGCCACTGCCTTAACCCCTTGAGGGGCAAGCAATTGCGTTTGCGTAATGCTGAATTCCCACCGGAAATTTAGAAAAATTTTATTTCAAAATGAGGAAAAGCAATTTTACGTCTTTTTCCCACCAAAGTTAGAAAAGTAAAATTTCATAAAAAATTTCTGGTGTAAATCTTCATTAATCGTAGGTGGCATAAAATATATCCCACCGCTCCTCAAGGGGTTATAGGTACAATCAAATGGCCAGTTAAAAAAAGTCGATATTATTCGAGTTGTGACAATTTACGGGGAAAGAATCTTTTGACGGGTTTTCCCCAAGTATTTTAGCTACAGGAGTTTTCCTTGTAACGTCACTAGTATATTTTTTACTGTGAGTTAATGGATCACACGACTGACGATATAACATCATCGCTCATAGTTACTACTGCTTATGTCCTTGGATCACTTGAACAAGAAAAACATTGACAAAGAAGTCACCTGAAAAAGATTTTAAGGCTACATTGTTAAAACAAAAGCATATTATAAAATCATAAGACGAAATGCAATATTCCACCTTGATTCAATCACAAAATATACAATATGAACTTTAATAAGAAAGAAAAATCATGTGTCAAGCATAGATTATGAAACACTTCCCAACACATTCAGAATAATGTAACAAAACTTCATAGTTTAATAAGTTAAAATATTATGTCTAATTCAACCCTATGGAAACTCATAACACATTTGAAAACCCAATTTCAGCTGTTCCCATTTACAATCGGAAAATTATCTGAATACTTTGAGCAGCACTGTATATGATTAAAACAGTTACATTTAAAACCGCAAGCTGAAATTGAAAACGCACTTCAGCAATTATTACTCAAAGACAGTATTGTAACCGATTTCTTTTGTGTGTCCCTGTAAATGAACGACAAATGCTATGAATACCCTATTATGTCGTAATCATTTTGTAGTGAAATTCAGTGATTTACATCAGTTTCAATACATTTGAAACAGCGTAATGCCATTAAAATACTCTGCAAATGATTTTCCCCCCTATACCATAATGTAATGGAATTCTTTTGGGTAGCTCTGTAAATGAACTATGAATCCCACATACTTCATATGCAATACAAAATATGGTTAGGTGACCCTGAATATGGATTATCAATTGCATGACAATCCGAGTCTATTTACGGGAGTTAGAGCGTGGACAGACGGCCATACGGCCATACGGATAGACAAACCGAATGCATAAACAGTTAACAACTTTGTTGCAAAGTGTTAAAAAGCTCACTGCTTTACTTAAAGGCGACAATAATAATAATAATATAGATGTTACAAGTTAAAAATATACATTTTGTTTAAAATTTCTTAGTACTTCCGGCCTGCAATTGCTGCGGCCATAGTCAGAGAATATTTTTATTATTAATAGCTGTTCCATTCACACAAATACGTCATTTCGTTTGAAATGGGAGAGTCTATAATTATTAAGGTAGCTGAAAGTTGAAGTAGCAGTGCCTTGGATTAAACTTATGTATAGAAAAATATATTTAACTGCCGTGACGTATATGTGAACAAAGTGAGGTATTAAAATAAATGGAACGGCAGATAAATATATTTTTTCATACATAAGTTCAATCCAAGGCACTGCTACTTCTACTTTCAGCTACCTTAATAATGATAGACTCTCCCATTTCAAACGAAATGACGTATTTGTATGAATAGAACAGCAATTAATAATAAAAATATTCTCTGCCAACGAGCGCGGGAATTTCAGGCCGAAAGTACTAAAAAAAAAAAAAAAAAAAAATGTATATTTTAAACTTGTAACATCTATATTATTATTATTATTATTTTGTCGACTTTAAGTAAAACAGTGAGCTTTTAAAAGTTCATGTTGTGCATTTTGTAAAAGCATATGGCCCCTGCAGCAAGGGTGTGATTTAGCAACATTTTAATTTTTAATATCAGTAATTTTCGCCTTTTAAAATCCAATAATTCTACTATTAAACAAGGAAAAGTTTGCAACTATACAACTGGATAGTTCCATGCGTTTTTGTAGTGTAAGTCACACAGCTCATAACTACTATGCTTTTTGGCCGCCATTATTTTCGGAAAGATTTCTTCGCCTTATTCAAATAATGAGATATCTCAGATTAAATAAGTCACATTTTCCGTTCTAAAATACTGGTAGTCAAAAATAGTAACAATTTGCATCTATGTTACTTATACTACAAGTACGCATAGAACTAGCCAACTAAAATATTTTGTGCAAAAAAAAAAAAAAAAAAAAAAAAAAAAAAAAAAAAAAGGCACATACGTACTCTATGTGGAACGTACAGTCGTGGGGGAAAAAAAAGTAAACATCCCTACTAACTCCTCAACAAATTATCGGAGAAGAAAGTTACTGGTACCGAACGATTGGAAATAAAGTCTACTTTTAAATGATGTATATAAAATTTGCTTAGGGGCCATCTACATATTAAAACGAACCCAAATTTCATTTTTTTTCAATGGCAATACCCAATTTTAACAAGATATTTCAAACTTTCAGTTCAAACTATGCCTAGGCACTAAATTTCAAATCATTTGAATAAGTTTTTTAATTATGAATATTTAAATTTTAGTGCTTCTAATGTTAAATTACATTTTCATATTTTCATTAATATCTCCTGAAATTATACTCCTAATGGGCTAATATTTTGTGTTGTAATAATACTAAAATACCCAAACATAAATCCGTTGAATTTGTAATTTTTATAATTTTATGATATAAATTATGAAATTAATATTTAAAAAAATAATGAATTGCAACCTACAATTTTTTGATGGATTTAGATTTATTAAGTCCTGCTTTATGGAAATCCAAAATTTCACATTTTTCTTCCGAGTAGTTTTCAAATTATGCTTAAAAAAAGGCAGAATGATGGTTTAAGGAGCCGTCTATGATAGAAGTGATTCGATATTTTGAAATTTCTTAACACTAGAACGCCCGGAAGGAGTCGATTCGACTCCGACCATATGATTAAATTTCAACTCGAACCAGAAATTCTTTCATAAAATAAGTTAAATTTCAAACATGCAGATTTACGTTAAACAAATCAGTCAAATAATGTTAAATAATAATTCTGGTGTCAAATATTTTTATGAAACTTGAGTAAAATTTCCGGGCGTTCTAGTGTTAAGCTATCCTGCAATCTAGCAGTCTCCAATGACTGCTTGAGTGGCGCTTAAGTTGCCTTGATCAAGAAGGGGGCTCTCTCGGTCAGTTCCGAACTTCAATTTGGATGCAGTCCCTAAAATACGCTCGTTTTAAAATAACTAATTTCTCGGAAACTTATCGTACGAATTGCATAAAAATTTGTTTTAGGCTAATTGAAAGGAGTATTGTTCATTTAGGCTGTCATAATTGTGTGCTGCTATTAACCCCCCCCCCCCAAAGTTATGGTTCGTTTTAATATGTAGATGGCCCCCTAAGCAAATTATATATACATCATTTAAAAGTAGACTTTATTACTAATCGTGTGGTACCAATAACTTTCTTCTACGATAATTTTTTGCAGAGTTACTAAGGGGCGTTTACTTTTTTTTTTCCACGGCTGTACACGTGAGACTTGTCCTGAAGGGTTTAAAGTTAAGCGTTTTGTCCGGAAGATATACCGTATTTCCCCGGAAAAATTCTGTCCCTGAATTTTTCGCACTGCACCTTTATCAGCATTCCCAGGTCCTAGTCCGGATTAATTTTGAAGTCTCATGAATTAAATAGCAGATCAGCCATGGTCGATGGCAAAGACGGGCATGTGAGAGTCATTGCTCCTTCTTGTATTTTGAAATTTAATTAAGTAAACTTCCATTTTATCTGATTATTTTGGGGGGAAAAAAGAACAAAAAAGTACTCTTATAAAGATTTAAATTAATTAAAAAGTTCCATTTTTGTAAAAAAAAAAAAAAAAAAAAAAAAAAAAAAGATTACATCTGGATTTTTAATATTTTTTATTTGATATATTTCGGCGTTGACTTTTTGTTCTATTTACACCAACTTTATGAAAAATAATCTCTGTCATACACTTATAATGGAATATTTTCAAAAGATGTCGACAACAAAGAAATCTATTCGTAAATTGTGGTACGAGTGGAGTATAGAAATAGTCGCCAGTCCCGATCCATAATAGTCTCGATCTATAATTAAAGGTATTTCACCTATGATATACATTAAATCTAATAATGTAGTAATATTTTATTCTAAAGTTTGCTAGAATTCGCTATTATTTCTCCTCATTTGATAGAGACAATAAATTTATTCATCTTTATTAAATTTCTGGATCATCATCATCATTATTATTACTATTGGCTAATTCCATGGGTTTTTGTAGTGTAAGTCGCATAGCTGATAACTGATATGCTTATTGACCACCGTTATTTTCGAAAAGTTTCCTTCGCCTTATTGAATGAATGAGATATCTCCGATAAAATAAGAAACATTTTTTTGTTTTAAATACTGGAGGCTAAAAATCGTAACATGTGACTTACACTACAAGTACTCATGGAATTAGCCTATTTATAACTAAAAAAAGGTTTAAAAGTAATTGCAATTTATTTATTTCAGTTATTACTTGTGTCCAAATGCAGTGACAGCAATATTATACAGTGACAATAATATTATTCTATAATATTATACAGTGAGAATAATATTATTCTATGATACACATTTAATCTAGTAATGTAGAAATTTTATTTTAAAGTTTGTTTGAATTCGCTATTATTTCTGTTTATTTGACAGAGACAAAAAAATTATTCATCCTTATTAAATTTCTGCATTATCATCGTTATTATTATTATTTGTAACAAAAAAAAAAAAAAATGATTTAAAAGTAATTGCAATTTAGTTACTGCATTTTTTAGCTGTGTTCAAATGCAGTGACAGTTAACATTATACAGTAAAACCTGTGATAAAGGAAATTGCATGTAAACGAATACTGACTTAATTATAAAATATTCCTGGTCCATGCGAAAATAATTCGATACAGTTATATTAAAAAAAAAGTTGCTAAGAGGTAAAAATATCTAAAACGGAAATTGTTTCTAGCACTTTGCAATTTCGTCTTAACCCTTTAGTGCGTAGCTTTGCATACAGTAAAACCTCCTTAAAGCGACCACGTTCCCTTCCAATAAAAATGGTCGCTCCGAGAGGTGGTCTCTTAATGGAGGTCATGTTTCAATCCAGATTTTAATTGTTGATAAAAGGTAACAATTAATGTTACTAAAATTTATTTTTCACATTAGGAAAAAATATGAAAATTTAAGTATCAAAACAAAAGTTAATTACTGCAGAGTTTAAAAAATGAGTACATTGATGTTTGTTTTGATTTTACGGTTTTATCTTTTATAACTTTTACTTCCAAGTCCTTTCGATGTTTAGTAAATAAATGCAATTTTTTTTGGACGGGAAGAAATAATGACGATTTCATTAATTCGTTTATTTCTTTGAGAGTTTCCCAACAGAATAGAGCAGGGGAGATTATTGACCGTCATTCTTAACTTGTCATCAGAGTTAAATTCATTGCCTAAAAATGCACAAAGGGGTTTAAACAGTTAAAAGTTGCCGGAATAAAAAAATTTTCAAAACTTAGTTTAGAAGTTTGATGAATAATGCGCTCTCCGGAATTATTTTTCGAAAAAAACCTCTTCAAGCGACCAGGAAAAAAAGAATTTGTTGCATTTTCTTCAAAGAAATGGGTCGCTCATGAAGGGAATTCAACTGGGATGGTCTCTGAATGGAGGTAAAATTAGTATGGAGCTTATGGGAATAAATTTCGTTCCATGAAAAAATGGTCGTTCAGGGAGGTGGTCGCTTAATGGAGGTGGTCGCACAGGGAGGTTTTACTGTATATGCAAACAACAGTGTTTTGAATTTAATAAAAATTTTTATTCGTATATACCTAATACATACCAGAAAATTAAAATAGCAATATCAACTTTAATTAATTACAGGCATTCCGTATTTAAATAAAGCGAAATTAACCATTGAAATTTTTTGATGTAAAGTCAGATTCTCTGAACTACGTAATTTCTAGAACGTATTCTATCATGTGAATTAATGGGTTAAAGGTTAAATTTTATAAAATAAACAATTATATAAAATAAGGTATTTGGAGACATACTTCTTAAAATATTTACTAATTTGCAATATTTTAGTGTAAAACAGCCACACGACAATAGTTTTTACTTATATTGCAGATGTGCAACAGAAGAAAAGATAGACGTATTATAGGAAAAATTTATCTGTGAGTTTTTTCATTATTTTTCCTGTGTAATAAACCTTTCAGAGAATCATATATAATTTTTTCGAAACAAAATAAAAAATCGCGCATTTAAGGGTTAATACGAAATAGGTTTAACTACTTTAAAAATAACTCGATAATATTTTCATTACAATAATTCGCATTTGACAGGGAAAATATGTTGAAAACATTATTTGATTTAACAAAAATAAATGTTTATAGATTCGGAAGATATGCGTATACACAGAAAACCGTTTAAATAACTCGAAATATCCCTTTTCGCCGCTTTTACTCGGCTCTATCAACTCGCCGATTGGTTCGTTGAATTCAGTATTGAACAAACTTTCGAACATGACTTAACCCCTTGAGGGGCAAGCAATTGCGTTTGCGTAATGTTGAATTCCCACCGGAAAGTTTGAAAAATTTTATTTCTAAATAAGGAAAAGCAATTTTTCAATTATTTTCTTTCAAAATTATAAAAGTAAAACTTAGTTAAAAGTTTCTCGTGCAGATCCTAATGAAACTTAGGTGGGATATAATATATCCCACCGCCGTTCAAGGGCTTAAAGGCAGCCATTAGCTATTTTTGGTCCTTCTAAATCAAAGTTTATTTGAATTTTTATTTGAATCAAAGTTTGTAATCTACTTTTTTATTACTTTAGTTTTGTAAAATGTTTAATTATAATGTTTTATAGAATACTGTTAGAGTTAGTATATTATTCTACATGAGAAAATAAATATTTAATTATAATTACCGAATCGATATGTTTAATGATACATAAGGAAAAAAAAAACATTATACCAGCATCTGAAAATAGAAAACTTCTTATTTTGATGTCGCCCAGTAAAATTGCAATTGGGATCAATAAGAAGCCAGTACGTCTTAGTGACTTCCGCTGTCCAATCTTATGAGTTGCTTCATAATGCGAAACGCTATTTTTCCCATGACAGTAGTCCACATGCACGTTATTCTCTAACCACATTAATTTTATCTCAACTAATTCACATTGCCTACAAGTTCACTGTGAATTATAATAAAACAGTGCTGTTCCCTTTTCATTAAAAAAAAAGGAAAAAGATATTTTCAGCTAACGACAGAAAAAAATATTGCAATTTGGGGAATGCGGAGAAAAAAAAAGGGTATTTAACCCTTTATCTACGACATTATGATCTACTGCAATTTTTTTTCATGTAATATTTTTTTTTCAGTTACTACAATGAAAATTAAAGGATAAACATAAAAAAATACTCACCCGTGAGAAAATTAATTATTTAGAGTTAATTAATTAAAGTGGCACTTTAAAGTACCGTCAGTACACTATGACTAAAATATCGTAAAAGAAAACCCACAAGGTATTTCAACTGGCACCAGAAAATATTTTCGATTTAATAGGTATGTGAAATATAGGCCTTTTCTTATTTACAAATAAATCGTTTGGCAAATTCCGGTGCCAATCATTTATTTCAACACTTTAGAATTGAAAACGCTTTGCTCCTGATAGGGTAAAAAAAAAAAAAAAAAAAAAAAAAAAAAAAAAAAAACTATTTTTTTTTAGGTTTTGATCTTGTTAGCAGTCCTTTAGTTATGCGACGTCAATATTCCAGGGACAATATGTTCTCCCGCATCTCCACATATGCAATATATGAATTTACGTATGCTATTTCTAGCACAGCAATAAAGAGCCGGTGCTACAACTTTCTCGATTCCCTATAAAAAATAACAATGAAACAGAAAAGAAATACCAGGGAAATCATTACTACACTACATTTTAGTAATTACATTTCAAAGAGCAGATAAACTGATGGATAACTACGCAGACGAAAAGTAAACAAGAAGTTTTTCTCCAACACCCAGTGTACTGGCGGTACTTATAAGTACCACTGAGTAATTCAACTGTTAAATCAAATACATACACCGTTCACCTAAAATAGCTAGTCAAACTGTATTCTAAGATCATAATGAACACATAAAAAAAATCCAACACTTATATCCTTTACTGTGTTTGCAGCAATAAAAAGACGAGCGTGGCAATCTGTACAAAACATCGGCACAAAACACATCGACCTCTTCAAAAATAGCTTCATTCCTCTCTAAAATAACAAACCTAGAACTACTGCTGCCATATATTCGGATAAAGGGGAGTTAAAGGAGCGTTACTTTGCAAAGTACCATTAGAATATTAGTAATATTCACTATGGTATAAAAGTTTAAAGTGAGTGGTACTTATAAGTACCGCCAGTAGATAAAGGGTATTTAAATTATCCTTTCGTATACTTAATAAATAAAAATATAAATTGTCAGCTATATTCTATTCGGTTATTATGTATGAAATGTCCGATTTGAAAGTAGGTTTTGTTATTCAGACATTCCGAATTCTCACCAGAACGTTTAATTAATTATCTTTATTTTATATAACGATAAACAATCCGCGATTTAAAGGATTAAAAATTACTACTCAAAGTTTTCTGGTGTGAAATCAGATTCTCTGAACAATAAAACTCCTCTATTTCAAAACGGTCATTTCATGCTTAACCCCTTGAGGGGCAAGCAATTGCATTTGAGTAATGCTGAATTCCCACCGGAAAATTAAAAAAATTTCATTTCAAAATAAGGAAAAGCAATTTTACGAGTTTTTCCCTCCAAGATTAGAAAAGTAAAATTTCATAAAATTTTTCTGGTACAAATCTTCATTAATCGTAGGTGGGATATATTTTATCCCACCGCCCCTCAAGGGGTTAAAGCTGTTCTTAAGGGGGCTGGTCACTCAACTTCGGAATTCTCCTCCGTAATGTACTTTTGATGCATTCGTATATTTAAAATATCTTCTCGGGAAATTCATATTTTTAACATCTTTTTTTCTTCTTAAAGGATGTCTATTTTTTTCTTAGTTTTCAAAATATTTCTAAAATCTCTGCTGAATTTAATATTTTATGTGTTAAAAGCGGGCGAACTGTCAGGAAGATTTTAACACTTCATATAAAATAAAGCATATATTTTAGAAAAAATTTGAGAACTAAGAAAAAAAAAAGAGACATCTTTTAGGAAGTGTACATAAAAAATAGAAGTTAAAAATATTTATTTCTCGAGGAGATATTTTAAATATGCGAATGCATCAAATGCCCATAGACCTTACATTAGTGAGGGGAGATCGGAAGCTGAGTGACCAGCCCCCTTAACTGCTCCGCTGAACACGCGCAAAATGGTCTGACACATTTACAAATTTATTTTTTAACGGAAAGATATAAAATTCGAAAGTCTGGCCATGGAAGCGATTTGGAATTGAACTGTGTTTTCCATTTTTTGATCAATTAATTACCCACTGAGTTATAAGCGATATCGATCACGTGACAAACACGTTTCTCGCCCGCTCATGAGGGATTTTTCTACTTTCGCGCGGAAATTCGGCTCAAAAGGTCCACTTTGACATTATTTTCTGAAAGATCTATTGCGTTTGCAAAAAAATGGAAAATAGTAGGAGAGCTGTTGAACATTTTTAAGTAGGTATTTGAGGCACCCTGAAAATTTGTGCAGCACTTCTTTTGTAATGCGTGAATACAAAATCGAATGTCTGGCTGAAGGATCGTGGCCCAAAACCTGTGCCAGACACGTGTCAAGTGCCATTTTTTGACACTACCCAAAAAAAGTATTTGAGGCACGCTGAGATTGAAACAGAATAATATTTATACTTAGAAAAAAATATTTTGAAAATGACAGGCACTTTAGTTGGCCCAAAAACTGTGCCAGACACGTGTCAAGTGCCATTTTTTGACTACCCAAAAAAGGTATTTGAGGCACGCTGAGATTGAGGCACAATAATATTTATGCTTAGAAAAAAATATTTTGAAAATGACAGACACTTTAGTCGGCACAAAAACTGTGCCAGACACGTGTCAAGTGCCATTTTTTGTCTGGCACAGGTTTTGGGCCACGATCCTTCAGCCAGACATACGATTTTGTATTCAGGCATTACAAAAGAAGTGTTGCACAAATTTTCAGGGTGCCTCAAATACCTTCCCTAAAATGTTTAACCCCTTAATTCTCGCTCCCGTCATATTCTCGGGCTGTATCTTTTATTCAAATTGTTTGATTCCCACCAGTTTTATAAAATAGTGAAATTGGGTATATTTTGGTATCGTTTTTACTGTCATTAAATAAGGTGAATATTTCTTTTTCATAAAAGTGGTGCCAATAAGGAATTTGAATTATTCAACCGTAATTTAATTCGAGCGTTAAGGGATTAACAGCTCTTGGACTAAAAACATCTCGATGACATAGTTTCTGAACAACAACACCAGCTAGTTTCAAGCATTTTCGAACAAAAATAAATTAAAACTTATGTCAGGAAGTTGCCCTTTTCGATTTGGGAACAGCCTTAATGACCTAATAAAACACAATAAAAGTCGCAGAAGGTTCAATATATATATGTTTTTTTTAGGATATATTGCCTCTGACAACAAACCTTTCGAAGAACTATTTTAAAAGTACATCGGCAAAAAATATCTTTGCCATCGCTATTTAAGATTAAAAAATAATAATAAATAAAACTATTTAATAATTAAATGCAGAATTCGCAATCTCCTCTTTTATTCATATAATTTGTAATATATTTGATAAAAAATAAAAACAAAATATGTATTGAATCTTCAAGAGCTATTGCTGTGTTTTTAAAATATGGTAGATAATTTATATTTTGATTCATGATGCCCACTATCAGTTATTTTGATATTACAATGAATCATTCGGACAAAGCATTAATAAAAGCATAATTAATAAAGAATAGTAAAACCCGTGTAAGTTGATCACTTGCGGTGCCACACTTCAGTGGTCAACTTAGACAAGTGGTCAACTTTTAAAGGGTGATGATAAATTTACTTTTTACGTAATATTCATGCCATATCATTTTTTCCCACAAAAATTTTATTTATTGACAGGGCATTAAAATAATATTGTATTACCATGCATATTTCTAACACCTTATAAAGAAAAGATTAATTACAAGAATGAATTAATAGTTTTGTATCAATTTTTAAATCAATTAGTATTAACTACTATTTATTTAAAAAACTGTCAATCAATATACAGCCAATTAGTGATTCTTCAAACTATACTAGTTATTACACATAATTTATAAAAATCGTAAAAAACACTTGTTTTTTCACATGTTAAGACACATACTCATTCTAAAATTAAGTTTGTCATTTACATTACCTATTTGTCCAAGAAAAAATTTAAAAGTTCAACTAATTTTCTTTTTAGAGCCATTTTAGGTTAACAAAATCTTCCTTGTGAAAAAGCAATTACAAAATATAATACTACCTGCTATTATAATACAAAATATAATACAATAAATACTACCTCTACACTAAGTTTACTGGATGAAAATAATAATCCTTCTGTACTACAACACAGTTCTAGTGTAACTCATCACTTGTTGTTACAATTGCCACAAACCATTGAAACTGGTAGAAATATTTTTGCTTACCAACTAGCACATGGGGTTATTGAAATAAGGGAAGAAATGACAAGAGAATGGAGAATAGAAGAAAGAAATCTAGAATCAAAGAATGGAGGGGGAGGGTTGAAAAGCCAAATCCACAAGACCAACAGTGTAAGAATAGATAAGCCTTGAATAATTTATCTACACCTATCACTACTAAAAGCATTCCCCAGGATAATAACTATTTCACCTTTTTAGAAATTCTAGTTAAAAAGAGAAAAAAGAAAAAAAAATCGTAGGGAGTTATTTTTTTTTTAAATTTATGATTTGTTAGCCTTTTGGGTGGTCAAGTTATTAAGGGTTTTGATGGGCATTTTATAATAATAGTTCTAGTCAAATTTGAATAATTTCAGTGGTCAAGATACAAGATAGACAGGTGGTCAAGCTACAAAGGGTTTGTCTTATAGTTTTGTGTAGGATAAATTTGGTTCATGACAACAGAGGTCAACATAGACAGGTGGTCAACTTACAAGGGTGGTCAACTTTACAGGTTTTACTGTACCTCCATATTCTTTTTAATAAATTTAAACCAGAAATTAAAAAATATATATATATAATAAAAATAAAATAAAAACCAGTATCTTTTAATTAATTTTTTAAACAAAATTTCTTGTTTTAATTGATTAAATAAAGAAAAAAAAGGCGGGGGGGGACTCGGCAGCTATGCTTTTGCGTATGCCCAAATAGTTCATTTGAACGACAAAAAGTTCATTACGTCCATACTTATTTTAATTGTGTTAAGTGTGCGAAAGAATAATTTAAGCAGATTTTTTTTTATACTTCGCAAATTGCAGTATTCTTTTCTGCCATTAGCTATAAATAATGTGAAAAATTGTGGCAAAAGTGTACGTACCATGTACTATAAAAATAAATAAATAAAAGAAGAAGAAAATAAAAACTGTACCATAACTTCTCATTCCACAGAAATTATTATCTGCAGAAATGATTTCCATACAAACCAGGGGTGGCCAACTGTGGCACGCTGGACACCACTAAAATTTTATAGTAATCATTGCCTCGTCGAATCATCGAATTTCTGCGATTCAAGAAGTCGGCTTTTTTTTGTCGGACAATTAGTGGTGTCCGGCGTGCCACAGTTGGCCACCCGTGATATAAACAGTATCTTTAAATTAATTTCCGAAAACAGAAAAAAAGAGCTCAGTTTTATTCGTGAATAGTAAAACGAATACGCTTTCAAGATTTTTAATTTTTATTTATATATATATATATATAATAATCAATTTACTAAAATATAAATTTTTCATCAAATACATTCTACCAGCATAAAAATGTTCTGACACATTGAAAATACACTGCTCAAAACAATTAAAGGATATTTGAATTTTTATATAAAATAAAGATATAAACGAAATTTTTTTTGCCGAAAATAGAAGAAGAGAATCACAAATGCAAATTTTTCTGGTTTTCAAACTGTGGAGTATGCAAATTTTGAGTTCGGCGTCAAAAACGTCGCTTCAGCGGCAGCGAATGAAATTTGACTTTCAACTGGATAAAAGAGAATGAAGACAAGGATGATCGGCATTCAGTGATTGCTTTGTTTCGATGAGTACGATGTCTCAGCGAAGTCATTTGACAGATTCAGAAGCTTTGAGAATTGTTGGTAGGTTAGAAGGGGGCCAAACTCAAGCCGAAGTAACGCAAGCCATTGGAGTGTCACAAAGTGTCATTTCCAGGATCTGGAACCGTTTTTTGGAGAGTGGATGTGCAGGCCGAAGACCAGGGCAAGGTCGTAGACGGGCAACAACGCCCAATGAAGATCGGTATTTAGCGTTAACAGCTCGGAGACACCGAACCATGAACGCTACTCCTCTCCAACAACACCTTCGCTCGGCTACAGGCACCACGATTTCAACTCAAACTGTCCGAAACCGGCTCCATGCTGTAGGTCTGTATGCTCGCCGACGGATGGTATGTGTTAGATTAACATCAAGGCATCGTCGCGACCGCAGGGAGTGGGCAACCGAGCATGTCAACTGGAGGAGAAATGAATGGAGCAATATTCTGTTTTCTGACGAGTCCCGTTTTTCTGTGCATCCGGATAATAGGCGTATTTTCATCTGGAGGGACCGTGGCAGTAGGAATAATCCTGCGTTCGTGCACGAAAGTGTGAGATTTGGCGGTGGAGGAGTGTTGGCGTATGGTGGCATCTCCATTGACGGGCGCACTGACCTCTACATCATTCGAGATGGAGCTCTGACTGGTTGCCGATATAGGGATGAGATCCTCAGACCTATTGTAGTCCCTTACGCTGCAGCAATCGGAGATAACTTCATTTTAATGGACGATAACTGCAGGCCACATCGTGCAAACCTGGTGGAGGATTTCCTTTTCGAGGAAGGAATCGTTCGAATGGAATGGCCAGCGTGTTCTCCAAACATGAATCCAATCGAGCACGTTTGGGACGCTCTAGGAAGACGAGTTTCTGGCCGCCAACAACCCCCACAAACTCTTCAAGAACTGGAAAGAGCTATTCTGGAAGAGTGGGGCAGAATACCCCAACTCGTCATTAACAGCCTCATTGAGTCCATGCCTCAAAGGTGTTCAACGTTGCTGGCCGCCCGTGGAAACCATACCCCCTACTGAAAATGATTTTCTTTGAAGAAAACACCTTTTTCTTATTCTTTTTTTCTCATATGCACAAATTGTGTTTTTTTCCTTTAGTACACAAATGCGCAATAAAATGCATTTTTTTCTGCCAAACATGTGTAATTTATTCTCATATAACCTACTATGTCTGTCGACTATGTATCAATCAGCTAAACAGTGTACCAGATACAAAATCCACCAAACACTGCAATATCCTTTAATTGTTTTGAGCAGTGTATATATCTTTTATATATACTGCTATCTTTCCAAGTGTAAATTATTGTTTAACCCTTTCAGGGGCAAAGTACTTCCATTGCTAAAATAGTGAAATGAATGAATGACACCCGAATTTACGTACTAATTTTTTTTGGAAATAATAAAAAGCTACTTTTCCCATGCGTAACAAACGGGAAAAAATTATACCAAAATTCTGGTGCCATTGTGGTATTTGGGAATTAAAATTACGTGGTTTCATAGACATACCACCGCCTTTGAAAGGGTTAAAAAGAGAAAGAGAGAATTTATTTTGAAACATGTTTATGGACGTACAGAAATCGATGTAGGGAAAAGTAGCGTAAAACCTGATACCTTATTATTAGTTAATTAATTAATTGTTTTTAAACACAATCATGTACGATTGGTAAATAATTCAAATGAGTTGTAATTTTCGCATCTGAGCGAAAATGTGTCTAGGCTGGGATTCGAACCCAGAACTGCTGGCTCTAATTGCAAATGCTCTACTATTTGAGCTATCTGGACAATACCCCAGTCAACACAATATTCGCTCAGATCAACCTTTTGGTCACAACATCTGGGCTGTTATTTGAAATAGCACAACAGAATAAACCGCAGGTAAGGGATTATGCATATATAACATTATCAAATTTTTGGCAATTTTGGATCCCCTCCCTTCCCTACGATATCATATGTTATCATTCCTTGACCCCCTGCCCTAATGATATCGTTATCAACGTCTAAAATTTCTTTTTATTTTTACAATTTTTTTAGCCCCCGGTATGCTATTTCTTTCTCCCAGCTTACTTTGTGTCGTCTCCAAAAAATAACGTTACGTTGTATAAGCCAGCCGTAAAACAAAGCAGATGTATCATTGTACGAATAATACTCTATAGCAATTTTTGAAACTTCTAAGCATCGCACATTTTAAATTTTTATACCGTCGTATTGGGGAAAAAAAGGGGACTTTTAAATGCAATTTGTTTGAAAACTGTATCTCCATTTATTTTTGAAATACTAATTTTTTTTTGTAGTTTTTCGAGCCATTTGCTTAATATTGGCCACAGAAGTACTCCATTTCTGTAGAAAGTAAAGGAAAAATAGTTTTAAAATAGTAATTATACATTTTTGTTGTCATTTTCTCATAACAACCAAAAGAAAATTTAATTAAAATATGTGCTATTTTGAAAAAATATAAACGAATGATTTTTGTTAAAACATGGAGCCATTAACTATACTTAATTTTAAGTATCTCTATTAATGATGCAAACAAATCAAGGCCTATGAATCATTAGATAGCCGTTTTTTTTTTGTCGAGTTTCTTTAATGATGGCATCTTTTTGCTGCATTT
Source organism: Maratus speciosus (assembly GCA_963932465.1). Lineage (NCBI taxonomy): Eukaryota > Metazoa > Arthropoda > Arachnida > Araneae > Salticidae > Maratus > Maratus speciosus. The sequence goes on from OZ010798.1 coordinate 274,772,278, forward strand.
GTCTATTATTTTGCGATAGTGACGTCCTATGCATGCTTTACTGTAGATGTTTAAGAGTGGATCGTAAATGTGGATATTTGCATATTTTACAGATTTAAATGAAGAGAAGTCAATAAAATATTACTATTATACATGGAATAACTTTATAGCAAATAATATTTTAAGGAAATACTTTCTATTTAAAAATAAACCTTTTAGTTACCCAATGCCTTCAACAATAATATTTTCTTCTTGCACTTTCCGGGGGTAAGCAGAACTTCTTATCAACAAAACTGTTGATCAACATTCTTCTCATTTTTTTACTAGTAAACATAACAAGTAACACTTCGAACCTGGTACAACACATAAAATCCACATATCGCAGAAGAATAGGAATGCCGAACGTTGGGATAACCCATATTTTGGAATAAAATGATTTTATAATTACCATAATTTTCGGCGTATAATCCGCGGATCACACAATCATTTTTTGACGCAGAAATTTTTAAAAATAAAATGTAACTTTTTAAATAGCGGTAAATATTTGGCTTCAATAACTAAATAAAATTTCTCGATCCAAACAGAATTGTTTTGATCAGTGAATTATACGCCGGAAATTATGGTATTTAATGGTTTAATAACACCTTTGTATTTTGGTAAAAATCGATAACAGACTTAAGCTGCTATCAGATTCACCAACTTTTCGAGCAACCAACTTTTCAGCCAATTTTAACCCCAACTTTTTCCTGTTCAAAGGGAGAAAGAGGTTACAATTGTAGTTGTTAAAGTTGGAGGAAAACCAGTACTACTAGTACCAGCCGTAAATATTTATCGCCTGTTCCTATCAATCGCTTATCTCCGATTGGCTAAAATGTTAAAAGTTGGGTAAAAGTTGCGGCTAGCCCAGACTTTTTAGAACTGTGGACAAAAAGTTGGGGATATTGCTGTTTGCTATCACACTGGGTGTTGAGGCAACATTTCGCGAAAAGTTGGACGAAATCAAGAGTTGTCACAAAAATTGCTCGAAAAGTTGGTGAATCTGATAGCAGCTTAAGAAAAAAGTTCATAGACTATTTAGATGTAAAAAAAGGTTAGCAAAGATTGAAAATTTTGGTCGGATCAAAAATGGATAACGATATCAAATGACAATCCCCCCCCCCCTACCCCTAGAGATCTCACGATATCAAGTGTGCCAGACCCCCTGCCCCTAAACGATTAATAACGAACTGAAAATATTTAATTAATATGCAATTTCTCCATCCTTAGATGTCAATTTCCAACTGGGCGAAAAATGTCCGGACCAGGATTTGAACCAGGGATCTCTTGGCTGAAGCCGCCAATGCTCTACCATCTGAACTATCCAGGACGAATCTGGTGGAAATTTTTCACCCAGCTGACCTTATTGATTTTAGCATCTGGTCTAGCTCAACAGAATAAATCGCAGGTAATGGAACTCCAGAAATCGCTAGATACGTAATTACACTAGATTAATTTTAACACAATTATTCTAATTGGTAAATAAATCATATCAGATGTAAATTTCCGACTGGGCGAAAAATGTCCGGACCTGGATTTCAACCAGGGATCTCTTGGCTGAAGCCACCAATGCTCTACCATCTGAGCTATCGCGGACGAATGTCATTTTTCGCCCAGTTGGAAATTTACATCTGATAGGATTTATTTACCAATTAGAATAAATGTGTTAAAATTAATCTAGTACTCATCCTTAGTTTGTTGGTGTTCCTTTACCTGCGGTTTATTCTGTCGTGCTGTTTCAAATAACAGTCCAGATATTATGACCAAATGGTTGATCTGAGCGAATCGTGTGTTGGCTGGGGTGTCGTCCAGATAGCTCAAATGGTATAGCATTGACAATTACAGTCAAGGTTTCTGGGTTCGTGCTCCGACCTGGGCACATTTTCGCTCAAATGGAAAAATTACAACTCATTATGATTATTAGTTATCTTATCGGTTTCGGTTCGACTCTAAATAGAATTTTCGGATTGGGATCGTGTATAAATCAATTCATTGGGTGTCATTTAATCATTTCCTAACAAAGGTACTTTACTCCTGAAAAAGTTAACGCCTGAAAGGGCACCGGTATTAGTTATATACCACTTAATTTTAATTTCCAAATGGCACATTCACACCAGAATTGAGGAATTAAATTTTGTTTCATATAATGTATGCGAAGAAAAGATTTTACTTACTTTGATATAAAGTTGTTCATAAGTACCGGTGTCATTCAATTATTTTAACATTTTAGCAACAGAAGCACAATGTGACCATAATTAAATTGACGGTACTCACAGTGTTCTGTAGCGCGATCTAATTGAGAGAATGACGCCAAATTTTGTAAGAAGATTAAACAAGACGGGGACGAAGGAAAAAAAAATTAGTTCCAAAAGTCACCGCTATGGGAATATGTGTCGCTGTGTAATGCAAATGAGAGTATTATTGCCGTATTGAACTTGAATTAAATCGTTAAATGTGCTAAATCATAAGTAATTTTTATTTCAGTATTGATTTTGCATTTTTTTAACTCTCTTTTTTGTTACACAGCTCCACTTATTCCCCTAGCGGATACTTTTGGAACTAATTTTTTTTTCGTGGAATCCTTCGTCCCTTGTCTTGTTTAATTTTCTTACAAAATTTGGCGTCATTTTCTCAATTAGATCGCGCTACAGAACACTCTGAGTACCGTCAATTTAATTATGGTCACATTGTGCTTTGCCCTGAAAGGGTTAAATGAATTTTAGATCTTCATAGTAGGTTCTGATGAAGTTCCGTAAAGATACTATAGCAATAAATATTCGATAAAAGCTCCTAAATCCATCCATTTTTATTTAAATGATTTAGAGTTGCAATTTTAAATTTGTTTTCTCAGTTTGTGTTTTTGTCAATATATCCGAAGGTTCAAAATGTTAAAACTTCAACGTATATACAATTTTAATTAATTTTTCAACTACTTTTCTGCAGTGAAACTACGCTTGAAATTATTGAATATTAAAGCAGTGAATTATCACTTTGCTAACAAGCCGTAAACCGACATAGTGAAAAATGTCCAAGCCGGGAATCGAACCCGGACCCCTGGAATAGCGCTCCAGTGCTTTTGGAATAGCGCTCCAGTGCTTTACCACTAAGCCACGAGGACGATGCCCAACTTGGCATCTCTCACACATATAAATCGGTAAGGCTGCAACCGCAGCTACTAGATGGAAAGGTCCTCATCCAAGGTTTACGGCTCGTTAGCAAAGTGATAATTCACTGCTTTAATATTCAATAATTTCAAGCGTAGTTTCACTGCTGAAAAGTAGTTGAAAAATTAATTAAAATTGTATATTCACCGATGCTGGGTTTATTTGCGTCTCATGTTTCGCCACAAGATTGTGTGCTCATGAGGACCTTTCCATCTAGTAGCTGCGGTTGCAGCCTTACCGACTTATATGTGTGAGAGATGCCAAGTTGGGCATCGTCCTCGTGGCTTAGTGGTAAAGCACTGGAGCGCTATTCCAGGGGTCCGGGTTCGATTCCCGGCTTGGACATTTTTCACTATGTCGGTTTACGGCTTGTTAGCAAAGTGATAATTCACTGCTTTAATATTCAACGTATATATATTTTAAGTGGCTTGATACTTTTAATAAACGATCCATATGGCGCATTTCATAAAATTCAGAATCGGATTTTCAGTAATATGAATAGTTTATTTAAAAAATATATATAAATAAAAATCTGAAGAAATCAGTAATTTTTGCTGTATATTTACATATGTCAGAACACTGTATTTACATTTCCTTAAACAAATATACTTTGTATCCTTACAGTTATAGAGCACACATGTAGAAAAAGTATGAAAAGAAAATATTCCAAAAGGTTCAAAATTGTAAAATAAGTATAATTTTAAAATTTCCTTATTTAAAAAAACAAAAACAAATTATTTAAAGTGTACCATTAGAATTATACAATTATTTTATTGATTAAATCCCTTTTCTTCATAAATCATTTAACAATGTGTCAAAAAGGTATTAAAAATACTTAAATAAGCACTGGTGTGGTGACGGTCGATTATCTGCACAAGGGATAAAGGCCCGAGGGGGGGGGGGGGGTTGCGTAGGGATCTTTAAAAGGGAACCTAATCCGTATTTACGCAAGGTTCGAAGGAAACCACGGAAATTTTCGAACCATAAGGTTCCAGCACTTTCCGTCAACCAGCTTTGACAACAGAACCTCTCAGCAACTCTTAAACAAACTGTATGGGGATTCTGTACTCTTTGAATTGCATTTTAATTTAATTTATTTTTTACATATGAGATGAAACACTGGCATTTAAAAAAAATATTACAACTTTTTATTTTACAGTAAAAATTTTCCCAGTTAAAATGTAAACAAAAAAGAAAATCAAAACAAGAATAAAAAGTCATGCGTCAAGCATAGATTATGAGCAACATATTTTTTAATCAAATTTAAATAAAAATAAATAGCCTTTTTAAATATTAAATAACATAAAAAAGTAATATGAACTGCGAAAAAGAAAAAAATACACTTTTAAATTTTTTGAATTCCATTTAACACTATAAAAATATAAAAAGAAATCATCAAAGATAGTCTTGCAGCATTCAAAACTATATAACGTGAATTAATGGCATAATTTTTTCCCCCTTTAAAAAAACTCGGTAGAAATTATTATGAAATGTTATAAAATCGCAACTTTCAAAGAACTGTTTTACAAATTCGGCATACGAAAACCATTTTCATCAAAACTTCTTATTCGTTAGCAATATTTTTTAATGAAATATAATATATGTATATATATATATAAAATATATAAAAATTATATATATAAATTTATATAAAAATATATAGCATTCTCAAATATTAGATATCAGAAAAAAGATATGGAATTAATAAAAATGTACGTTTAATTTCCATTTAAATCACATTTAACACTATAAAATATTGAAAAAATCATCAAATATATCCTTGAAGCATAAAAAAAAATATATACCGCGAATTAAATGCACAATTCTTTAAACTTATTATTTTTTCCTTTACAAAAAATAGTAGAACCTCTTATAAAATCCTAACTTTCGATTTTCGAAGAACTGTTTTTCAAATACGGCATACGACTTTCTCCCGGTTATTACGGGAAAAAAAAAATCATAAAATTTTTTTATTAGTTAGCAATATTTTTTAATGAAATTTATTGTAAAAATATATAACATTCTCAAATATTAAATATCAGAAAAAGAAAAAAAAAAACAATATGGAAAAAGAAAAAAAAAAAAGAAAATGTACGTTTAATTTCCATTTTAATCACATTTAGCAATATAAATTATATTTTTTAAAATCATCAAATATATCCCTGGAGCATTAAATATATGTATACCGCTAATTAAATACAGAATTATCATTTTTTCTGTCAAAAAATAGTAGAAATTGTTATGAAACATCTTATAAAATCCCAGCTTTCGATGAACTGTTTTTCAAATACGGCGTGCGATTTTCCCCCGGGTATTACGAAAAAAAAATTTCATCAAAAAGTTAGCAATATTTTTTTTAATGAAATTTTATAAGAACATATAGCATTCTCAAATACTAAGTATATATATATATATATATATATATATATATATAAATATGGAAAGTGCACAAAAAATGTACGTTTAATTTCCATTTTAATCACATTTAACACTATAAAATATTTAAATAAAAAATCACCAGATATATCCACGGAGCATTAAAAAATATATATACCTCGAATTAAATACACAATTATTTATCATTATTATTTTTTCTTTACAAACATCGAAGGTACGAAATACGATTTTTCTTTACAAAAATCGTAGAAATTGTTATGAAACATCTTATCAAATCCTAACTTTCGAAGAACTGTTTTCAAATACGGCTTACGACTTTCCCCCGGAGTATTACGAAAAAATTTTTTCATGATAACTTCTCCCTCCTTTAGCAATTGTTTTTCTGCCTACCTACCTGAGTAAATCCACCACCTGAGTTTGGGCCAACGTACCGAAAAGTGACGTCACATGCCGTCAGGTGAGGCGCTTCCCACTCTAGGCGTAGGGGTGAAGGGTTTGGTGAAGTCCAGACGGAGTGAAATAGTTTCAGCACAGCTGTCATGGAGAACGAAGATGTTTCGTCTGGTGCAGCCGCAAAGGTAAGTTTTTTTTGTGAAATTTTAGTGTATAAAATAAAAGAAGGGGGGAAATTGTTCGTGCAAAGGGGAGGGGGTTGATTTTTGTCCCCATATGTTGCATATTTTTTGCTTCTGAAAGTAAAGCTCCAGGTGATGTTTGGAATGTGTGTCATGCTTTAGGATGTTTTCACATGATCGCCGGTCATCCCAGTTCACCGGATGTTTTAGAAATTTTGATAACGTTCGGATTTATGTATTTGTCATTCATCAAAATTATTAACATTAATTTTATTTTTTATTAATTTTATTTATTTTTTAATTTTTGTAATATTTCTCTGTTTATTCATATTCATTTTAATAATTATTTACAGTAAAATTTAAGGCTTATTTCCAAAAATATAAAGGAAAACTTCATTTTTACATTATTTAAAAAAGTTTATTTTAATTTTAAAACAGTGACATTTGTATCAAAAGTAAATTACTAATAATACTCATATGATTTGTTTGAAAAGTTTTAGAAATTTAGATAACATTCTCGTACATATTTTAAAAAGTTTTGATAATATACAAGTTTATGGAATAGCATCAATCAAAGTCATTGTTATTTGTTTTATTTCTTTCTTTCTAATTTTCTCTTTGTCATTTTGTTTGTTTTGTTTTTATTGATTTTTTATTGTAAAATTTAAAACATTTTTTGAAAAAAAAAAAAATATATAAAAAATATAAGAGGGAACTCAAACTCTATTTTTATTTTTAAATATTGACATTTATATCAAAATTAAATTATTAATAATAATCATTTTATTTATTACTGAGTTTAGTTTTGGTTTTAAATGTTTAAGAACGATTAGAAAATTACATAAAATTCTCATTTTAGAAGTTTTAATAACATATAATGTCCTCCGTCAGTTCATTAATATTAGTTTTATTATTTTTTAAATTTTACCTTTATCATTTTGCTTATTCGTATTCGTTTTATTTATTTTTTTATTGTAAAACTCAAGTCTTTGTTTTATAAAATAAAAACATTATAAAAGTGAATTTAAACTCCCTTTTAATTTTTAAATAATGTCATTTGTATTGAAAATAAATATTTAATAATGCTCATTTCGATTAAATTTCAATTTATGAAAACGTTTTAGAAATTTATTCTCACACGTATTTTAAAATTTTGATATTATTCAAAATTGCTTAATATCATTTATGAAAGTGATTACTATTAATTTCATTTCTTTTTAAATAATTTCTCTTGTCATTCTGCTGAATTTAATTTTTTTTATTGCAAAATAAAAAAAACTTTATTTTTGTTTCAAAATAATGATATTTGCACTTAAATAAAATAACTAATAATGCTGATTCGAGGAATTATTAAATTTCGGTATAGGTTGAAAAATGTTTCAAAATGTGTCAGAAATGTGGATAACATTCCGACGCAAATTTTAATACTTAAATGCATATCTACATCACTTTTTATTTAATTCTAGCAACCAGTAAATTTAGATATGAATATTAATCCTGTAAAAATTGCAAAAATATCAAATTAAAAATTTATCTTAAAATTTGTGGTGTCTAATCTTTAATATAAGAATAAAAAACATAATTCTAAAAAAATAATTTATGCGTTTAAGGGTTAGGTTTTACAAAATAAAAAATTATATAAAATAAGGTATTTAGATTCATACTTAGTAAAATATTTACTAATTTGCAATATTTTAGATTTTACTTGTACTGTAGATGTGCAACGTAAGAAAATGTGAACGTATACGAAAAATGTAGATGATTTTTTTTTTTTTTTTTTTTTATTATTATTATTATTTTGCCTGTGTTATAAACCTTTCAGAGAATCATACACAATTTTTTCGAAACAAAATAAAAAATCATGCATTTAAGGGTTAAATGTTTTGATAACATTCAGAATTATTTAATATTATTCATGAAAGTGATTGATATTAATTTTAATTTTAATTTGCCATTTGTCATTTCCATTATTTTTAATAATTTAATTTATTTTTATTGTAAAATTAAAATTCTATTTTGTTAAGCAAATTAAAACTTTATGTGTTTTAAAATGATAACATCTGTGCTAAAAGGAAATAGCTAATACCGTGTTTACTCGCGTAATAGTCGCCCCCCCCCCCCCCGTTTTGAAGCAGAAAAAATCGTCAGAATATTTTCTTCGCATAAAAGTCGCAGTCGCGTATTTGACTTTTATTTAGAAAATAGAAAATCATCAGCGGTTCTCTTCGCAGAACTAGTACTCATAATGGATTCATCTGTTCAGTTACTCCCATTGACATACCCGATGGTCACTCCATTCTCCAGATGCCTATTCACATTATATTAGTGATACTGATACCTTCAGTGAAAGTGATTTATTATGAGGGTTTTTTGTCAAAATTTTCACAAAGATTATTTGTAAATTTTATGTCCATAAAAATATTACCGTAAAAAGGAAAATGGTATTTAATAAACAACACATAATCTGGAAACCTTTAGTAAGTAAAATTTTATTATGTGTTTTTTTTTTTTTTTTTTTTTTTTTTTTTTTGTTTTTTTTTTTAATACCAGTAATGTTTTAGCATTAGAGTGTACAGTATTGTGTAGTAGATCCTCGCACAATAGTCGCACCTAGACTTTCACAATGAAAAATTGGCAAAAAAAGGGTGACTATTACGCGAGTAAACACGGTAATGCTTATTCCATTTATTAAAGAATTTCTGTCGGAGTTGACGAAATGATTCTGAGCGTTTAAAAAATTTAGACGAAATTCTCACACATACTTTAGAGGTTTTGATAACATTCGGAATTTTAGAAGTGTTATTCGTCAAAATTATTATTTTTAATTATTTTTTATTGTTTTGTTTATTTACTAATATTATTGATTTCATTTATTGGGCTTCTATAAAACATATATTTTAAATTGTTTTAGAAATTTAAGCAACAGTCTATCTACATTGTTGTAAAACATTATTCCTAGAATTTCAGGGGGTATACCAGTATTTTCATATGAAAAACTCGACTTAACTAATCACGCGATTCCGTAAGTAGAGTTTTTCTCTAAATAAGTACTGGTATTTATCTGAACTAAAGTTAGGGAACTCGCTGTACTATAGGAACCCTGTAAAAATAGTCAGAACTAGCAGCTATTTATTTTATCTACTATTAATGCATTTTTATATGTATTTCGAAAAAATATTTAAAATGTTATAAAGTTTAGATAAAATTCCGTACTCAGAATTAATAAGTATTCATTAAAGTTATTATTCCCTATTTTATTTACCCCTCCCCCCTTTTTCATTTATTTATTTTTATATGCAATCATGATATTTATTATGTGTGCCATGCATTAGCCGGTCATCATAATTCCCCGAATATTTTAGATTTTTTTTTTTTTTTTTTTTTTTTTTTTTTTTTTTTTTTTAACCATTTGCAATTATGTAAATATCATTCATCAAAAGTTTTATTGTTAATTTTATTAACCTATTTCATCTATTTATTTATTGATGACCATTTTATTTATATTTTATTGTAAAATAATCAAAAGATTAGTTGCTTAACAAAACAAATTTAATCTTTATTTTTCTTTTAAAACAATGAAATCTGTGCCAAAAATAAACGATTAATAATACAGATTTAATTTATTTTTGAATTTCGAACTTCTCTGAAATTATTTTAGAAGTTTCGGTAACGTTCGAAATTATATATATATGTTATTCATTAAAATTATTATTATTGATTTTTTTAACTTATTTCGTCTATTTATTTATTGGTATTAATTTTATTTACATCTTTATTGTAAAAGTAAAAGATTAGTGATTAGGTTCATTAAATGAAGTATGTTTAATATTTATTTTTCTTTTAAAATAATGAAATTTCTACCAAAAATAAATAATTAATATATTGATTTAATTTATTCTTGAATTTTGGATTTATCTGAAAATATTTTAGGGGTTTGCATAACATATAGAATTATATAAATGCCATTTATTAAAAGTTTGTATGTTAATTTTATTTATACATTTTTTGTCCATTTGTTTATTCGTATTTATTTTACTTATTTTTATTGTAAAATTAAAATTTTTGTTGAAATAAAAAAAAATTATTATTTTTTAATAATGAAATTTGTATCAAAAGTAAATAACTGATAACACCGATTTCATTTACTTTTTTTAATTAGGCAGATTATATATGATCTTGACATATGCTTTAAAAGTTTTGATAAGATTCAGAATTATATAAATGCCATTCATCAAAGTTAGTATTAATTAATTTTAGCGATTGAGTTATTTTATTATTCTTATTCATTTTTTTTTCATGATAATATTACAAGATTATTATTAAAAAAAAAAATAACAAACAAACAAACAAACAAACAAATTTTATTTTTATTTTAAAACCGTAAAATTTGTGCCAAAAGTAAATAATAATATTGATTTCATTTACTAGTTCGGAGTTCCGGTTTTGTGTGATGAAATATTTTAGAACATTTTAGATGATTAGATATCCTGAAACATACTTTAAAAGTTTTGATAACATTTAGAATTACATAAATGCCATTCTGAACTCCTTAATTCTCGCTCCCGTGATATTCACGGGCTGTGTTATTTATTCAGATTGTTTGATTCCCACAAGTTTTATAAATGTAATTGGCTTTATTCTGGTATCATTTTACCTGTCATTAAATAACACGAATATTTCTTTTTCAAAAAAGTGGTGGCAATAAGCAATCTGAATTGTTAAACCGTAATTTAATGTGACCATTAAGGGATTAAAAGTCAATATAAATTAATTAATTTTTTATCATTTTTGTTTTATTCTTATTACTTTTGTTTATTTTTATGATAGTATCACAAAATTATTTAAAAAATTCAAACAAACACATTTTACTTTTATTTTTAAACAATGAAATTTGTGCCAAAAATAAATAATAATACTAATTTTATTTGTGTGATAAAATATTTTAGAACGTTTCAGAAGATTAGACATCATCATGAAACATGCTTTAAAAGTTTTGATAACATTTAGAAACCTATAAATGTCATTCTTGAAAGTTAATGTTAATTAATTTTTTATCATTTTTAATTTATTATTATTATTTTTTTATGATAGTATTACAAAATTATTTAAAATATTCAAACAAGCAAATTTTATTTTTATTTTAAAACAATAAAATTTTTACCAAAAGTAAATAACAATGCTGCTTTTATTTATTTATTAATTTCGGTTTTATTTGAAAAAAATATTTTAGAATGTTTTAGAAGATATCAGCCTGGCACGTACTGTAGAAGCTTTGATCACATTTAGAATTATATAAATGTCATTCATCAAAGTTATTATAAAAAAAAAAAATCGAAGTAATCATTAACCATTGCCAAAATAATCATTCTTCAGAGTAATTGATTTTATTATTATTTTTTATCCCCCACTTATTTTGTTCATTTAAATTCAGAAACAAACATTTTTTTTTTTAAACAGTGAAATTTGTTCCAAAAGTAAATATTATTACTGATTTCATTTACTGCCGGATTTCGATTTCGCTTGAAAAATATTTTAGAAAGTTTCAGAAATTTATATTACATATTCATAGTTGCCAACTTGTACGGATTTTTACTACCACTAAAATTTAATAGAAAGTTTTGCCTACTTCAATCGCCTAATTGCCGTGAATTTTGATAATTAAATAAGGCAGAAATTTCTTTTAAATTTTAGTGGTAGCAAAAATCCGTACAAGTTGGCAGCTATGCATATTGTCGCATGCTTAAAAAGTACTTAGTCACCTTTTTTAATGTTTCGAATAATTTAAAAGTCATTCATCAAAGTTATTATTACATAAATTTTTTTATATAAAACTATTAATTAATTTAAAAATAGTTCTTAATTCGAAAATATATTGGTTTTTGAGATATTTGCAGATAGAGAACCCTTTTTGGAGTTGAGCGTGATTCGGGTGAGATTATTGCGTATTTTCGTTCCTGGTTATATCATACTTTTGTAGATTAACCCTTTGCGGTCGAAGTACTACTCCCAGGCACAGGGATCTTTTACACGAATTTATTTGGTTGACACCACTTTTTTTAAAAGAAACATTTTTACTTTAGCTTTGACATGTGCAAGAAGAAAAAAACTATTATACTCATACTATTACTTTACCTCGGTAAAGTTGTTAAACTGATTGTAACTTTTTTACTTTTTTAAATGCATGGCAATGTAAACAGCCTTTTTTTGTTAAAGGAAATTGGTAGCTTTTTCTAGCTTTGCTTCGTCTGGCTATGTCGGATATTGAACAGTGTTAACATCTTTTTATCTTTAAACTCACTTTTACTTTATATCTTATTCTTATCTTTCAATCTATTTTTAAACTTAAAATTTTTCACTTTTATCTTCGGATTACCTATCATAAAATTTCAACCGTTTTACTTTTATTTATTTTTTAATTTTCTTTATTATATTGTAGTACATATGTGCTACGGCTAGACTTAATTCTCATGACACCTCTATGATGTGTTATACGTCTACTCATACACGGGGAGTGGAGTAGCAATGCTACTGGGTATCCCCTTGAGCTGTTCTCCTGTTCACCTGAGAAATTTACTAAAAAATGTACTTTTAAAGTATAATGTTGCGAATAGAATATAAAACAGTATAATGTATATAAAGCTTGGGTGGCTATTTGCCGACACTAGACCGCAAAGGGTTAAGAAACATTTCTCTTTTTCTTTACAGTGTATTGTACCAAACATTGTATTAAACAGTGTCTAATTGCTTTCCTCAATCTATGATAAGATTTACCTAAATTTGTTTTGGTTGTTCATTTGCCAAATTTTCATTATTTACAAAAATCTAGGAAATGCAGTCAAACAGAGATAGGACTTGCGAGGAACAATATTTTAAGGATCATCAAAATATTATATTCGTTTTAAAAACAATAATTTCTTCATTTGCCTCAAGTTTTCTCCCGGAAAAATTAACCTAATTTTTTTAAATAAACAATTCTCATATATTTTGCAGCCCCTGCTTTTAGGACTAAAAAATGACCAAAACAAATATTAGAAAAACACGCGATAATTACTTTGCAAAAATTAATTAATTAATAAATATATAAACAATAATAATGATAATAATAATAATAAAAAGTGTATGGATTATGTCACTTCGTCCTTATTTTATTTTATATTTAAAAATTAGCATTTTATTTTTAATAATGTTAATGTTTTTAAATATTAATTAGTTAAAATTAAATGGCTTTTCTCGGAGAATTTAACCCTCTAAGTGTTTGGTGCGTAATAATCCGTTCACTGAGCTCCAGGTTTCACAGCAATACAAGCAATATTTAAGATAATATAATTCTATAGATTTAATGAATTTTAAATACATTGAAGAATGATTAATACGCTCAAGGATTACATTCATATTTGTAATTGAGTTTTTTTTTTTATAATGTTGAAAGTATCATATTTTCTTAGCATTTAAAAGAAAATGCAAAGAAAACGACATTACAATTTTACCCTTTTGCAAGAGGGTCGGAAGGTTTTAAGTACCGTCTGCATTCACAATTTAAACGTGCTACAAAATAAATAAATAAATAAATAAAATAAAAAATAAAAAAATACAATGCAACAAAATACATTTCACTCCAGTCTCTCGACATGTAATGTATGTTGCATAATATCTTATTGAGATTTTCCATTCTTTTGTAAAAAAAATTCTTAGTTTATTTTTTTTTTCGTTTTAATATTTGACGCAACTTTTGACATTTAAATAAACATACGTGCAATCACTGCTATATTTCTTAATTTAAAACATTTTTCCTTTTAGTGAAGGGGCTGTACATGTATAAGGTTATGAACTTTTTGGAAATTTTGGACCGCCCTCACCCCCCTTACTATATCATTTGTTATCATTCCTCGATCCCCTCCTCCCCTAATGATATCGTTATCAGTGTCTAAAAATTCTTTTTATTTTTACAGTTTTTCCTTTCTTTTTCTTTTTATAAGTCGGCAATAATATACAAGAATGGTTATACATTTATTATTCGCATACTTGCTGATTTAAATGAAAAAAAAAGAAGTTAATAAAGTATCATTACAACATATGAAATAACTTTATAACATATGAAATAACTTTATATCAAACAACATGATAAAGAAATAGAGTGTGATTTCAAAAATCCGGCATCAAAACCATCTTTTTTCCTTCTTTTTTCTTTTACAGTTTTAAGTTATGGTAGACGAAAAATAGCAATTGTTTATGTATTAAAACTTCAAGATCGAACGCAAAAATGAAAAAAAATATATATATATATTTGACTTTTTTTTTTTCATTTGTCAGAGGCGATTATTTTCTGAACAAATATTTTGGGAGCTGTACTGTTGCACACAGGAACGGCGTGGAGACTAGTACACAAGTTCTTTGAAGTCTCTCTTCTGACGGTGTGCAAAATAGAACCGACGAGAACACTAGTAAAAGCTCCGAAGGCGAGGATGAACAACAGGCGTAAGAAAAGGTGTCACTAGAAAAATGCATAAATTTGACTGGAGAATTGAACCACCAATTGGAAGAAGGGAATAAGCGCCACTTTTTGACACATTCATTTTTCTACATTTTTACATTCTTTAGACGTGTAGCGCTTAATTGTGAGTTCGAAGAAAATAACAAAAACCATTCGCTTCGTATGTTTTTTTTATTTTCTTCGAAGTCGCAACTAAGCGCTACGTCTAAAGAATGTAAAAGTGTAGAAAAATGAATGTGTCAAAAAGTGGCGTTTATTCCCTTCTTCCAATTGGTGGTTCAATTAATATCTGCTTTAGAGAAAAAGACTGCATTTCCGAAATAGAGATTCTCTATTTGTATAAAACAGAAGAAAAACTTGTCAAAGAACGGCCAAAAAAATTGAGGCAAACAAAATTGACATCGATGTTCCCAAAATTACACGACAAGAAATAATTTTCCCCTTTATTAGATTTTTTTTCTCTGTAACATAGAAAATATCAATTAATGTAAGTTTATTTTTATAATTTTCTTTTTTTCTTATATAATTATCACTTAATAATGAATTAAATTATGGCTAAAGGCACCATTAAGAATATAGTACTACTTTTGACATTCCTAATTACTACTTTAATATTCCTTCAAAAATCTGGCATAGTCTCGTCCCGATGATGCCGGATTTTTGAAGTTATACTGTATTTATTTAAAAGTATTTAATAATAACCTTTTGTTACATAATACATTTAGCAACAATATTGTCTTCTTGTGCTTGCCCTTGAACGGGGGTAAGCCGAACAATGATGTAAAAAAAAAGTTACCAAAAAAGAAAATTTTATTGGATCAAAAATGATAATGATATCACAAGACAAACCTCCCCTCCCCAGAGATATCTTACGATATAAAGTGCAAGGACCTCCCTTCCCACTTAAAACGATAGCGTTATATATGTACAGCGCCGAACCTATGCATTTGTCTTAAATCTTTAGTACCGTGTAGATTGCACAAAATTTCTGAATTTGAAAAACATTTTATTTTAATACTAGATACTAGAACGTCCGGAAATTTTACTCAATCTTAATAAAAAAATTGTAACGCCAAAATTTTTATTTAAATCAATTTCACTTATTTATTCAACCGAATTTTTTCCAGTTACAATTTAATTAATTTACGAAAAAAATTCTGGTTCGGATTGACTTTTTTTTAATTTGATCGATGTCGAATTGACACCAATTGGACGTTCTAATGTTAAACAGAATTTCTCGCCTTATTTAACCCCTTAACGGTCGCTTAATATTTGGAAAAACCATCAAAAAAGTACCTATTTTTTTATTACAGAAATTGAATAATTATAAGGTTTCTATATAAAATATGCAATTAGCTTTTTTAAGGCGAAAAAAAAAACAGATGTTATAGACCAAATTCACATTTGCGGAAAAGCCATCATACGAGAATTCTGTGTTTTAATGTTTGTTTTACACCATACAAATTAAAGCGAATAACACCTTTATTTTTCACATCTTAGATCTTTATTTATTATCATCAAACAAATTTTTACAAATATTAGTTGAAGCAATATAATATACATTAAATTTTGATTATTAATAATTTTTTTGAGTGTGATATATTTCGAAACATGCAATACAAAGTCCAACATCACGATCAGCGCCAAAGACCGAACCCAAACGATACTATTCAAAGACTTCACACGGAAATGCCAGTTAAATTTTTCTGGTTTCAGAAGTTTTTTCCAGCAATAAATCCCCAGCCCGGAAATATGACGGCCACGAGAAACAACGAACGACACCTGGGCCTGTGATATTGACGGGAGCGAGAATTGAGGGGTTCATCACAGCATTTCAGCGAATCTATAAAGTTAAAATTTTCTGCTTAAAAAAAGTGGTGTCGAAATATTAAAAGTGCACGGGACCCCTGTTGTGAGGGGATTCATTCTTCGCATTGTAGAACTCATTATATCTAGAATAGAATCTCATTTTTATGTCATCAGTATTTTAAATGTAAGTACTCAAGTTAATTGGCCGTTGACAGAAATTGTGAGACCTTGTAAGAGTTGTAATTATGTCCCTGGCCTTATTTATTCATTCAAGTGCCGAGAGTATATTCGCTAAAGAGCGAAAAAAAGACTTATTTTAATTGGGATTGAAGCAAAAGTGACTACAGTAATAATTATGTTTATATTTCAGTTTTTTTGGTAATGCTAGCATAAAATGTTAAATTTCAAAATCAAATACTTTCATTTTAAAAGTCTTGTTTAAAAGATTGAAAAAGAGAAAGTCATATTTTTACAATTATTCTGAAATATAACATTTTTGACATTAGTAGAAAATCGTAAAATGTCACATTTTATGCAAAAATCGGTTTATTCTATCGATGAAAGTGTTATCAAATGATCTAAACTGGCTGCGTACACTCCTATATTTTTACACTTTGAACGCATAGTGTAAGGAAAGTATTATAATCTATGAAGTAATGGATAACTGGGTTCGTACTCTCTTATATATTTACACTTTGAACACATAGTGTAAGGAAAGTATTTTAATCTGTGAAATAATCTGTAACTGGGTTCGTGCGCTGCTATACTTTTACACTTTGAGCACACAGTGTAAAGGAAGTACCGTAATCTATGAAGTAATCTATCATTGGGTTCCTACGCTCCTATAGTTTTACACTTTGAATACATAGTTTAAGGAAAGTTCTGCAATCTATGGAGTAATCTGTAATTGGGTTCATACGCTCCCATGTTTTTACACTTGGAACACATAGTGTAAGGAAAGTATTGTAATTTATGAAGTAATCTATAACTGGGTTCGTACGCTCCTATATTTTTACACTTTGAACACATAGTGTATTGGAAAGTATTGTAATCTGTGAAGTAATCTATAACTGGGTTCGTACGCTCCAATATTTTTACTCTTTGAGCACATAGTCTAAGGAAATTATTGTAATTCATGAAGTTCTAACTGGGTTCGTATGATCTCATATTTTTACACTTTGAACTAATAGTTTAAGGAAAGTATTCTAATCTATGAAGTAATCTATAACTGGGTTCGTACGCCCCTGTATTTTGCACTTTGAACACATAGCGTACGGAAAGTTTTGTAACCATGCACTAGTCGGGTTGTACCCGTCCCGAAACCACAATTTCAGCTTAAAGTCAACACGGAGTTCTACCCGAACTCGATACACTTCTACCTCAGCTTGACCCGAACCCGAAGTGAAAGAAAATTAATCCATGTTTTAATAAAATTATGGAAAAACAGTCTACAATTATATCTTTAATAACAATTTCATTTTTTTTTTGTATAAAAATGAACGCATACGCACGCGTTAATATTAAAGTATATAGTTTATTTTCAGTAAAAAAATAATCAGGATTTTCCTTTGAAAAATAGGGTAACCCGAATCCGACTATAAAGAGTAAAAATTTAACCCAAAACCAAAACATTTAAAGTCAACCCGACCCTCAACGAAAAATATTAGTATCAACTTGACGGGACCGGCACCGCAGGTCCGATAGGTTTCGGGTATAAAATCGGGTAATTCGATGCAGGACTCTATTTCTAATCGAACCCTCATCTTACGACTATGTTATAGACCGCAGTCACCAGGGCTGAATAGATTTTCGTACAAATCGGCCGAAGAATTATGGATTTTATCCGTTTTTAAACCACTTTGCGACAGATTCTATAGGGAAAAATCTCCAATGAGATATGAGATACACGTGATAAATATTGCGTCGATGTATCCAAGCCTTAGTTGAGCAGAGGTACTGTCTACAATTTCAAATCGGTAGATCCAATTTTCGATTCCAGCCGATTGTATTGTGACCGACATTTATAAAAATTCCCATTTTTTTCCCCCAACATCCTGCACACATAGCCAGTGTTCGAAAAGTCCATTGAAATCACCGCAGATGTTTTAGGCGGTATTCACTAGCAATTTACAATAGACACTTTCAGTGTGACATCAGTCATGACGTTTAGGTTGGAAACTGACACAACACAAACGGTTGCCATGTTTCATTTCTTATTAATTATAAATCTTAGAAAACGTTACCACTGCATATAAAGTCTTAAAACACTTATAAATCAGATATAGCTATAAGATATAACTATAATATACAATAAAAATAGAAAATACAACATAGCAGTTTGGAGTCAATTTCCAACGAAAACATCTTCATTGACGTCACAACTGATGTCTCTAATATTTATTGAGTTATTTGATGTTAGAAATTTAGTGATTAAATTATATGGGGTGTTGTTCACATTATTATTTCTTTCTTTATTTTTTGGACGACTGTATAACCGCCCCCTATGATCAGTAGCGGTTCGTAACTACCTTTTTGGTGTTGCTGCATTTTATTATCACCAGTATTTCCTAATACTAATCTTTGCCTTATTGAAGCGTACGATTAAATAAGTCGGAAATTCGTATTCGAACATACTGACGACAATAACACCTTAAAAAACACCTTAAAAACCACAGAACACCTTAAAAAAAAGCAGCCACGAGGCGCCACTGCCGATGACTACTGTTTGTATTTAGTTATTGCAAGTCATTGTCCAGTTTTTTGTAACTATATATTAGCCATTGAAAAAATTTATAACATGCAGAGTACCTTCAAAACAAGCTGCCAAGAGACGCTACTGCCAATGACTATTGTTCAGTATTTAAATATTGCAAGTCATTGTCCAGTTTTTAGTAACTGTTTATTAGTCATTGCAAAAATTTATAACATGCAGAGCACCTTCAAAGCAAGCTGCCACGCGACGCTACTGCCGATGACTATAGTCCAGTATTTAGTTATTGCAAGTCATTGTCCTGTATTTTTTAAGATGTGTGGCACCACTGTTTCTGATTAAATTTTTAAAATTTAATATTTGAATCACAGAATTTGTAATCGTCACGGCTAATCACCAAATTTGTAATAGCTTTCTGCTATTAAATAAGGTTTAAAATTTTGTTCAAATATAAACGTATAGAATATAATTGAGGATGTGAGTTTCAAAACTCGCCTTACCCAAAATTTAAAAAAAAATCGAGTTTTTTCTATCAATCTATTCTTAAAAAAAAAAAAAAACTAGCTTTACTGTGCATTTCTGGCATTGTAAAATCTTAGTTTACAATGAAAACCAACGGATGCAGTCAGAGGTTTTTCGCAATTTCCCAAATTTGATTTTCTGGATAAGGCGAGTTTTGAAACTGACGTCCACAACTGTATAACTGTATTCATCATATAATTAAAGACGTGAGTTTCAAAACTCGCTTTATCCAAAATTTAAAAAAAACGAATTTTTTCTATCAACCTATTCTGCAGGAAAACTAATCTTACTGTGTATTTCTAGCATTATAAAATCTTGGTTTACAATGGACGCAGTCAAAGGATTTTCGCGATTTCCCGAAATTTTATTTTCTGGATAAGGCGAGTTTTGAAACTCACGTCCTCAACTGTGTAACTATATTCATCATATAATTGAAGACGTGAGTTTCAAAACTCGCTTTATCTAAAATTTAAAAAATCGAGTTTTTTCTACCAAGCTATTCTGCAGAAAACTAGTGTTACCGTGTATTTCTGGCATTCTAAAATCTTGCTTTACAATGGGCGCAGACAGAGGTTTTTCACGATTTCCCGAAATTTTATTTTCTGGATAAGGCGAGTTTTGAAACTTACGTTGTCAACTGTGTAACCGTATGTATCATATAATTGAGGACGCGAGTTTCAAAATTCGCCTTATCCAAATAATTAAATTTTGGGAAACTGCGAAAAACCTCTAACTGCGTCAATTGGTCTTCATTCTAAACCAAGATTTTACAATGGAAGAAATATGTGATAAAACTAGTTTTTTTGAATATTTGTGGGGTTTTTTTCGGTGCAGTTTTACGAATAGAATAGATTGATTGAGAAAACAGGAATTTTAAATTTTTGGATAAGGCGAGTTTTGAAACTCACGTCCTCAACTGCAAAATACATTCAATATAGTTTAAATTTTCTTAAAATCTCATGTTTTTACAAAAAGGAAGAAAAATAAAATAACATAAAAGAAAAAAACTAAACATTTTAATGCACGGGGATTCAATGGATCAAATACTTCCCTGATAAAAAAATCCTTACTTCATTTTTCTCTTACAATTTAATTAAGTTACTTGAATAAAATTTAGTTCTTTTAAGATAAATTATCAGAGTTAAAGAAAATTCAGTTAATTAAATCTTAAAATCGAGGACCCCCCCCCCCCCCCTATTTCTCTTGCCAGTGCCCACGGTTTAAAAAAAATATTTTTTAACAATGTAAAAATCTCCCAATTCACTAATATACTAACAGCACAAAACATTTTTCTTATTAGTAATGTGGGACAGCTACTTAAAAACTTCAAAGCGTTTTACTTCCTTTTTCTCGTGAATGTGGGTTGATTGTTTTCGGCCATACTCCAAGTAATTACTAATTGAGAAATAAATTAAAAATGTTGATTCTGTAGTTTGCATTACAGTTGCGTAGTTTGCGTTAAATAAAAGGGAAAGTAAATGTGTATTCTGTAAAAACATTTTCATAATTTACTGTTTCATAAATTAAATGTTATTCTTTGAAAGAAAGGATATAAATTTGTAAAATGCTGCTTTTTGCAGCTGTTATTTAGGTACAGTCGGTCGAAAAATAAAAAGAAGGGAATAACGCTTACATTTTAATATAAAATTGTCACAGAACAAAAACGAACATAGCCATTTCACTGGGAATTATGTCTTTATTCAATTCATGTTAAACAAGTCGAAAATTGTACGTCAAACGTGGCAAGTATGGCGCGTTCGTACTATAACTAGTTTTATAAATATTCAGGTCTTTGTGCAATAGCTGTTGCACTCTTAAGCAAAAATGCATGAATACAAAATTTATTACGATTATATATATTAAATTTAGTAATATAGAATTAATAGGACTCCATCTTAAATAGGACGTCATCACCATGGCAACCTACAGTAGCGCTCAAAAGTATTTTGACAACCTTATATTCTCTCTTATTTTATTTAATATAAAAATGTAAAATAATATATATTCCCTATAACTGAGAACACTATGACTGCAGTTATTCAAATGTATCAAGTTTCAACTTGTTTGTTTACATTCGGTTCCACCGAAGAAATATGACTCCTCCTTAGCTCAAAAGTATTTTGACAATTAGTTTGCATTTAATTGTTGAAGGTGTCAGTGGCGCTATAGCTTCGATTAGTGTTTATATCGACTTATTGTGATTATTTTTAAATGCCGAAGTGTAAAAAATATTGAAGTGATTCTAGAAAAGCCGCTGTAAATGCGCTTAAGAAAGGTAGACTGCAAGCAGAATTAGCTCGTTCTTTTAACGGGTCTCGGCAACTTGTTATTACATGGAATAAAGTTTTTAATAAACAGAAATACATCGAAAATAAGCCTCAAAGTGGCCATCCGAAAAAAACAACTTGCAATGTTGACTGTATTCTAAAAATGATATCTACAAGTGATTGTCGTAAGTCCGCTGTAATAATAAACAATGAATTGAAAGAAAATTACGGCATAGACATACACGTTTCATCAGTCAAACGACGCCTAAACCTCTATGGTTTACATGGCAGAAGACCAGCAAAAACACGTTTGTTATCTACTAAGAATAGGAAGGCTAGAGTCGCATTTGTAAAACGACATAACCCTTTCAGGGGCAAAGCATTTGCATTGCTAAAGTGTTGAATTTAATGACTGACACCGGAATTCGAAAACAAATTTATTTATAAATATGAAAAAGCGTTATTGCACCCACATAATAAACCGAATTTTTTAAAACCAAAATTCCGGTGTCAATAATTAATTTCAACACTTTAGCAATGGAATTGCTTTGCCCCTGAAAGGGCTATGCCGTTTTACAAATGCGACTCTAGCCATCCTATTCTTAGTAGATAACAAACGTGTTTTTGCTGGTCTTCTGCCATGTAAACCATAGAGGTTTAGGCGTCGTTTGACTGATGAAACGTATATTTCTATGCCGTAATTTTCTTTCAATTCATTTTTTATTATTATAGCAGACTTACGACAATCACTTGTAGATATCATTTTTAGAATACAGTGAACACTGCAAGTTTTTTTTTCGGATGGCCACTTTGAGGCTTATTTTCGATGTATTTCTGTTTATTAAAAACTTTATTCCGTGTAATAGCCAGTTGCCGAGACCCGTTAAAAGAACGAGCTAATTCTGCTTGCAGTCTATCTTTCTTAAGCGCATTTACAGCGGCTTTTCTAGAATCACTTCAATATTTTTTACATTTTGGCATTTAAAAATAATCACAATAAGTCGATATAAACACTAATCGAAACTATAGCGCCACTGACACCTTCAACAATTAAATGCAAACTAATTGTCAAAATACTTTTGAGCTAAGGAGGAGTCATATTTCTTCGGTGGCGCCGAATGTAAACATACAAGTTGAAACTTGATACATTTGAATAACTGCAGTCATAGTGTTCTCAATTATAGGGAATATATTTTCTTTTACATTTTTATATTAAATAAAATAAGAGAGAATATAAGGTTGTCAAAATACTTTTGAGCGCTACTGTATAATCATTCCCTATCATGGGATATCATTGAATTAATTATGTATGATAGAATTTAATAGAATGAAGAAAACTTTTATTCATTTCTTTTTAAGTTTTGATTCGATTTTCATAAAATATGAAATGACTCGACACAATTCTGCAACGATTCTATATATTAAAATTTAAACCATTTGTTTGGGTAGTTTTTGCGCTGTTATGTGCAGACAGACGGACAGACAGACTGACGGACCAGACGACGACTATAGGTGCTACTTTTTTATATAATTACGAACACACCTAAAAATAATCTTACTGGGTTGCCTTCGTGCTGAAATTGTAACAAACATAAAATTGCCAATACGAATATCTATTTTCGACATTATACTTGAAATCTCCATTTTTACTTTAGGATTCTAAACGGGAAGTCCTTCAGTGAAATCATTTAGGAATTATGGATGGTAATATTTGGAACTCTTAATGTTAACTGCATTCGTAACCGTTGCTAAACAGATTGCAACCACGGTAGATTTTTAGGCATAGCTCAAAAACTACTTTTGAACTATTAGAGTTTGGTACAAACTACTAGAGTTCAGAGCAATTTAAGTATGAAACGACCTTGTAAGTATTTTCTTTTTAAATATAAACGATACACGATATAATTTCCAGTCGGATGACCTTTTTGGGGGGGGGGGGGAGGGGCAGGGAGGAGGACAATTTGGTGATTGAACTATATGAAGTACACTCTCTCTCTCTTTCTATCTATCTCTGTTTTTCCGACTGCATAACAATTGTTTAATTACTATGAATCTACTTCCATTAATTATGATAATCGTTATTAACGAAGATAGACATACTCATGATTATTTATTTATAAAATAATTGCGAGTGAATCAAAACAAAATGTTGTTTATATAGTTACCTATTTCTGAAGAAATCCATTAATGTTGAATATGAAAAGCTGTACTACAGTTATTTAGATTCATAATTCTTTAATTTAAATGATTTTTTTTTTGAACTAGAGTATTGTTATCAAATAGTAATCTATAAATAAAATAAGACTATTATTTTACTCGTATTTTACTTAGGAAATAGTTAATTTACTTTGTTAAAAATAATTTGTTAAGAATAAATAAATAAATAAATAGAAAATACTTTTCTAAATTTGCTATTTTAGTGAGTTTATCTCTGTGATTATTCATCTATATGGTAATTTTTAGAGAATAATTTGTTCCCTTTGTTTATCACTACTGATTTTGATTTTGTGTTTATCCACTTCCCTTTACTAGTAAAATATTTCCAGTTATTAAAAATAAAATTTCGCTTATCTGGTCTTACGCTTTCAGATATTAAGATAAATAGATTATCTCCACAGCTTTAAAAAAGGAAAAGAAAATTATTTACGTACCGATTTAATGATTGAATTTTATTAAACAAAAGCTTTTATCCATCTTTTGAAATTTACATATAAATTCAAGAACTTAATAGAATTCAATAAAAACATTATTTTTCCCGTATTCTTTAGATAAAAGAAAAAAATGCATACCCTCAAGAAAATCGACGACAAAGTATATGAAGACGTTAAAGCTATTTTTAAAGTGTAATCAATAAGTGATGCCTGAATAATTTTCATTGTTGACCACTCCTCTCTTTCTTCTCCTTCAAATAAATATACATAAATAAAAAAAGCTTTATAATCTATTTTTGGCATGCTTTATTTAAGAAAAAAGCTGTTGTCATCAGAATATCTAGACGCCTATTATGTCATAAGACTAAGCAATGTGTAAATAAACACTCCTTTTTTACCCCATATATCAGCAAAAGAGTAAAAATAATAAAATATTCCTTTCTTACTTTAATTTCAGAATAAAATATTTTGTTAAACCGGTATTTGATATGAAATAAATTAAATGTTTCATTTTAAGTTTAATAGAAAAAAAAATTGCAAACCACATGAGAAAAGCTGAAACTGAGTATTTTTTCGGATAATTTTCAATTTATATAACATTCTAATTAATTAAAAGATTTAATTTAAGTTTTATGAAAAGTTCTTTGATTTCAGACTAACCATGGCAGTTCCAGTCCAGTAGCTAGCTAATTGTGGAATCTTTTCACTTTAGCCACGTGCTTTAAATCGAACTTTTTGTAACAATTTTACTAAATTTCCAGTAGTATAATTCATAAATTATTGTCGGGGTTTCCTTACCTCATAACTCTTGCTTTAATAACATAACGAAAAATATTACCCTAATTTATTAATAATCGTATAATTAATAATCATATAATCATATTTATAATCGTATTATCGTAATATACGTAAAGTATGGAACTCAAAAAGTTTTTTAATAATACTAAGTAAGTTACATGTGTTTAAAGTTGCAACTCAAAATGTTGTTAATCAAATAACAATTATAATTAAATAGTAATTGATATTAAAATTTTATCAAATTTATCAAAAAATTATTAATGAATTATGTAATATCTAATTTTGTGCTTATAATTCATTAATAGCTTTTAGATAAATTTGATAAAAATTTAATATCAATTATCATATGGTTATAATCGTTATTTGTTTTATACTGATTTGAGTTACAACTTTACGCATCTGTAACTTTATTTGCGCAATTAAAAAAATTTTTAGTGTTACTTTAGTAATTTTTCGTCCTGTTCTTAAAAATGAAAAAAATTATGAGTCGTGGAAACCCCGAAAATAATTTATGCGCATCATGTATATCACATATCCCGTATTTTAAACTGACTATTACTCCATGATACATTCGTTATTTTGCGTCTAACTTTATTGATTTTAACGAAATATTTAACAAGTAAAAATTTAATTTAAAAAATCAAAAAACCCGACTGCGTAAAAAGAGAACTAATTAATTATTTTTCATCAATGTGAAACTATTTTTTATATTACTTGTATTGATGACTTTTAAGTTGTGTTTAATTGTTAGTTCCTATCTATAAACATAGTTTTGATGAGGCCTATAGATATTTATGAAGGTTAGAGTTGCAGTAAAGCCAGATATCCTACCTACACAACTTCCAGGTTGTGTAATATTTAAACGGAGCTTCTGACTGTAAAATAGTCAAAGAAACCTCGTCTTCATTTTGAAAAACCTATCCAATGATATGCCACTCAATATGGTGCATAAAAAATGTTTTCGTCTCTACCGCCATTTTGAACTTATAAAAGCAAAACCTAGTCTATAACCATCGGACGGTTAAGACGAATCGATATAGACCCCATTCGTTAAAATCATTCCAGCCGTTGGAAAGTTTCGAGGGTATAAAGAAATCCACATACCCAGATACGCATGAAACACATAACCCTTCTTGGAAGTCGGGTAAAAACATCAAGCAATACCTATAATTATTTGTTACCAAGTTAACCCATTTATGCCTAGCGTTCCAGTTTTGGGACGCTTCGAACTTTAATAAATTTGTATAATTTTCTCCATCTTTTTGTCATGAAAATTGTATGAAATAATTATTTATAAATGTCTGTATCTGTTACCGAAAGATGACAGCATAAGATGGATATTTATTTGCTTAAATAAAGGCTTTTTTCGGACTTTATAGACTTTTAATTTTTCAAGAAAGCAAAATGTAAAAAGTAAGTTTATTTGTTTTGTTTTTTATGTCAAAAATCCAAATAAATAAGTCCTAATCTTAGCTTGTAGACTTCTTTGAAATACATATTTTGTAAAATTGTGAAAATATATGTTCAAGCCTATTTTTTATGCATGTTTGTAACGTCCCAAATATAGGGCACTAGTCCCGAATGGGTACATATCTTTATTAGCCATTTAGGGGAAAGTTATTTATGTTAAGTCCTTTTCAAGATGATTATGAAACAAATTGTTTTTAAGCCTCAAATACGATTATTCTTAGTTTATTATTCTTAGTACTTATAATCTTATTAGTCTCTGTAAAGAAATAAATATATTTTTTAGTAGTTCATAAAAATACTAATTATAGTATGTAATGTACATTTTAAAAGCTTATTTTATATAAATTTAGACAAAACACATAATTATGTATGTTATACTATTACAAATATCATGCATATTCCCATATTTAGTACGTTTACATTCTATCAAATAAATACAAAAAAAAAAAAAAAAAAAAAAAAAAAAAAAAAAATTAGCGCAATTTTTTAAAGCATTTTTCCAGTTCATTTTGCAACGTTTTAAAGTGATTTAACCAACAGATTTGAGAGAACAAAAATTCAGGCACAAATGGATTAATGTTCGTTTGGTGCATGCGACTTGGCGTTGTTGGCCTCTACTGATTGTTATTTATGATACAATTTTCCTCTAATGATGTAAATAAAATCTGTTGTGGTTAATCAATGGTTATGGCAATTATGTAAATGAAATCAATTATGGGGTCGATCCAGGCAAAATTTGGGACCTACTTAGGGTCCCTGCACAAAAGTCCTTTTGATTAAACAGGCCCTTTCACAAAATTCCATTCAATAAAAACGCACTCTTAATTAACTATGTTTATTTTGTTAAGTTTTAAAATGCGTAATGTGCAAACAAAACAAGTTCACCAGAAAAAAATCTTTAGCAGAAGGAATTAAACTAGTTATTATTAATAAATGCTTGATCCGAATTTGAGTAATAGAATTTCATCTTTCGCTACAAAAGGTTATTTTTCACAAAAATGTAATAATTTTCATAAAAATAACTTTTACTTTTCACAAAATAGTACCCAAGAAAAAACAAGTCGGAAATTGTACATCGAACGTGGCAAATGAAGTGCGTCGCTACCATCAAAATACTCAAAGCCAGAGAACACGAGTTGTGACGTCATCACTAATCGGCCGACTTCTCACTAGTGTTGGAATTCACATCGGAAAATTATGAATAGCAATTTTCTTTTAGGAATATCTATCATCTTATAAAACAATAATAACTATTTAAGCATACTGGTGAGAATTCGGAATCCCTAAATAAAAAATTCAGCTAGATGCGGAATGCCATAGTGTTGCCGCATCTGGATGATATTTTATTGGGGGATTCCAAATTCTCACCAGAAAGTTTAAATAGTTATTATTGTTTTATAAGATGACAGATATTCCGCAAATAAAATAAAAGAAAATTTCTATTCAAAAGTTTCCGGTGTGAATTCCAACACCAGTGAAATGTCGGTCGATTAGTGATGACGTCACATTCGTGCCCTCTGGCCTTGAGCATTTCGATGGCAGCGGGTGCATCCGTACTATAGCTAGTTTTATAAATATTCAGATCTTGGCGCAATAACTGTTGCACTCCCAAGTAAAAATGCGCGAAGACATAATTTATTACGATTCTATGTATTAAATTCAGTAATACGGAAATAACTGGACTCCACCTTAAAAAAGACGTCATTACCATGGCCACCTAGAATCATATTACCTATCATGGGATATCATTGAATTAATTACGCATGATAAGATTTAGTAGAATGAAGATAAATTTTATTAATATTTTTTAAAGTTTTGATTCAATTTTCATAAAATTTGAAATGACTCGACAAAATTCTGGAACGATTATAAATATTAAATTTCAAACCATTCGCTAGGGTAGTTTTTGCGCTGTTATATACGGACAGACGGACTGACCAGACGACGACTATAGGTGCTACGTATTTATATAATTACGAACGCACCTATAAACTGATTTGACCCTGGATTAGCACTAAGTTTTCCATTCAGAAAATATTAAATCCACTTCTTTTGTAAATTTCAACTCGATTTGAACCTCCGAGTATAGTACCTGCATAAGGATGCATATGTGAATGAATTAAATTTTCACTCTGTGCTAAAATTGAAGAAGCCTACCACTATTTTTGAACAGTTGCAGAATTATGTAAAAAAGGTAATAAATTAATATAAATCAATTAAAATTTCTCCCTATGCTAAAGTCAATGCAAGGCCACCATTATTTTTGAATAGTTTCGAAATTATTCAAAAAGGTAAGACAAAAATTACTATTATAAAATAGTGGTACCTAGTCGTAACTATATGTATAAAAAACTTAGTTCAAAAAGAAAAATCCCTGCAGTGTAGAGTTAGAAAATAAAATGGAGACAAATAAAAGTCGAAAAAGCCGAAATCACAGAAAACTTTCGACAAAAGTCGATAAAATAGTGCAAGCTAATTAAATATCGAAAAAAGCCGAAATCAAAATCAAAGAAAACATTCGACACAAATCAATTAAATGGTGCAAGCTAATTAATTTTTTTTATCCTACTTGTTTCTTGGCCTCAAATAGTTCTTCTTACTTTTTACCCAGTTTCTGTGAAAGGATTGATTTCAAGTAAGTCAAAATCTACTTTTCAAAAAGTAGTGGTAGCTAGCTGTAACTATATGTACATAAAAAAATCTTAATCCAACCCCCCAAAATAAAAAAAATAATCCTTGCAGTATAGAGTTAAAAAAAGAAAAATATCTATATAGAAAAGAAGTAAAAGTAAAAAAAAAAATCACAGAACAATTTCCACAAAAATCGATAAAATAGTGCAAGCTAATTAAATGTTTTTATCCTACTTGTTTCTTCGCCATGTTCAAATATTTCTTCTAACTTTTAACCAGTTTCTGTGAAAGGATTGATTTCAAATAAGTCAAAAACTAATACTGAAAAATAGTGTTATTTATCCGTAACTATACGTATAAAAAAAATTAATTTCAAACGAAAAATCCCTGCAGTGTAGAGTTAAGAAAAAAAAAGAGAGAGAGAGAGAAAGAAAGGAAGTAAAAGTCGAAAAAAGCTGAAATCACGTTCAACACAAATTGATTAAATGGTGCAAGCTAATTAATTGTTTTATCCTACTTTGTTTCTTCGCCATGTTCAAATAACTACTATTCAAAAATAGTGGTATCTAGCCTTAACTGTATGTATAAAAAATTTAAATTGATAAAATGT
The DNA here is from genome assembly GCA_963932465.1 of Maratus speciosus. NCBI lineage: Eukaryota > Metazoa > Arthropoda > Arachnida > Araneae > Salticidae > Maratus > Maratus speciosus. The sequence goes on from OZ010798.1 coordinate 274,802,388, forward strand.
TTTTATACTACTTGTTTCTTCGCCATGTTCAAATATTTCTTCTTATTTTTTACCCAGTTTCTGTGAAATGATTGATTTCAAATAAGTTAAAATCTACTATTCAAATATAGTGGTATGTAGCTGTAACTATATATATATATATATAGAAAGCTCAATTTTCCGAAAAAATCCCTGCTGTATAGAGTTAAAAAAGGAAAAATATCTATACAGAAAAGAAGTAAAAGTTAAAAAAAGCGAAATCACAAAATAATTTCGGCAAAAATTGATAAAATAGAGCAAGCTAATTAAATGTTTTTATCCTACTTGTTACTTCGCCATGTTCAAACATTTCTAACTTTTTGCTCAGTTTCGCTGAAGCGATTGATTTCAAATTTTGCAAACTTGCAATACTTGACAAAGCAATATTTTATTGATTTTTGCCGAAAATTTTCTATGACTTCCACTTTTCTATTCAGCTTTTTTTCTTCCTTTTTTCTAGTACATTCCTTAAAATGAACTGTTTTAAAAAACGGAGTTATGAATAAATTAATTAATCAGAACGCCGTGTGAAAAACAATTTTTCATAGTTAGAAAACAGGAATTCTGTTTTTTCAGAATTTAGTGTTGCCCCCGATGAAAAAAAAAATAAATGTGTATAAATATAGATATTACAAAACATATTTCAATTTTAAGACTTAAAACACACGCTTTTATTTTATATAAAATGACGTCATTCGCATCCGCTTAAGAATTCTACATTTACGATCCACTCTTAAACAACATCTACAGAAAAGTATGCATATAACGTCACTATCGCTAAAAATAGCCCCATGGTTTATCAGAAATCATTCATTTATATTTTTCCAAAATAACACGTATTTTAATTACATTTTTTTCGGTTGTTATGAAAAACTGGCAACAAAAATATATAATTACTATTTTGCAACTATTTTTCCTTTACTTTCCATAGAAATGGAATACTTCCGTTGCCAAATGGCTCCAAGAACTACAAAAAAAAAAAAAAAAAAAAAAAAATCAATTTCTCAAAAATAAATTGAGATGCAATTCTCGAAGACATTGCATTTAAAAGTACTTTTTTTTTCTCTATACGACGATATAAAAATTGAAAATGTGCGATGCTTAGAAGTTTAAAAAATTGCCGTAGAGATTATCCCGTACAATGATACATCTGCTTTGTTTTATGGCTGGCTTATATAACGGAACGTTATTTTTTGGAGACGACACTTTTATTGCTGGGAGAAAGAAATAGGGCTAAAATAGGGGGGGGAGACATATAGTCTAGAGCCTACCAGTTGCTAGTGAAGTAACTAAGGAGGTTGTCACAAAATGGTTGTTTTTTTTGTTTTTTTTTTTGTTTTTTTTACATAGTACAACAGTTTCTGATTACTTCGGCAGAAACTTCCACCAGTAAATTTTGAATAGAAAATTTCGTCTTATTTTAACGGCTTATTCCTGCACAATTTCTCTCGCAAATATGGTACAAATTTCTATTCGTTTTTACTGGTGGAAGTTGACCAGGGTATTAAAATCTCTTTCACTGACACTAACAGGAGGTTGTTTACGTTGTCGTAATATGGCGCAACCACAGTGCCACAGTTGTTTAACTGCCGAAGTAAACTTCCACCAATAAAAATAAATATCTGTTTTTGGCCATAATTACGACTGAAATTCTGCATTAATAAGGCGTTTAAATAAGAAGAAAATTTCTGCTTAAATTTACTGGTGGAAGTTTGCCTCGGAGGTAATAAGCCCCTGCGAAACCGGTTACAGTTGAAGCTTCACCATTTTGAGACTATTTCAATTTCTCTTCATTCATAGTTCCGTGTCTTAAAATATTCAAAGCAAAATGGGATTTTTAGTGTGGACTCTAATGTTTTTGAAAATGAAGAGTGTAACGATATCTAAAATAACTGTTTACAACACTCCCTTCTTTGCTTCCCCCCCCCCCCCCCCCAAGCCCGTACGACTTCAAATATAGCTAAAATTAATTTTTACATGATTCCAGTAAAAAGTCTTGAATGTGATATTGCTTCAAATTCTTAGAAAATAAATAATTAATTAAATGAAATAAGATATAAAAAATATAAAATAATTAACGCAAAATCGAATTTTATTTTTCAGATAATTTTAAATATCAAAACGATCTCCGTGATTGATTTCTAAAGAAAGTCTGTGTAATTTCTGTATACAAAATTACGTAATACAAAACAAGAGAACAAAAAATATTAGAGCAGCAATTGAATTATATACGTATTTGATTACTGTTTTCTTCACTGTACTAATATTTATGCAAATTTGTTTTTTTTTAGTAATAAAGTAATTTGGAAAAAAAATTATTTCTTAAATTTTAACTTTGAACTGGATTAAAATATTCAAATATATTTATTGCTTGCAAAATTAAATTTTACAAACAATTGCAAGTCTCGTTGTAATGCATCCTTATTAGTTAAATTTCAATATACAAATACTGTATCTATTCAGGTTTTGCTTTGTTACTTTTCTACTTCAGTTACCTTTTTTTGCATTGGAAAGTATTCTAAATAAATACTGGCTTTAATGATCCGACGGGTCGGCCGCACATAATCTATTCGATTTAATGGAACTTCCCTCCGCCCTCCTATTATGCCTCACCCCCCTCCCCTTGCCCCTTATCCCCTCCAAAAAAAAAAAAAAACTTTACAGTAATTTTTATTGTTGTCATCTTAAAGTTTAGAATGCGTTCTCATTTATTTTCTTTTCACGTTTAAAACAAATGATTAGAAGAGAAAAAACGATAAGAAAATATTCTTATCGTTTTTCTTCTGTCTTTTTTCTCAGGCTGATTATATCAACCTTTACCTATCGACTGAATATTTTCTTCACATAAGATAAAATTTTAGATAGAATTGCACTTTTAAGTTTTACTTAAATTGTTATTTATTCTTCAGATTTAGACATTTACAATTTAAATGAAAATTAGATGAAAATTCGAAATTATCATTTTTCCCATGAATTATTCATCTTGTGATTATAATTTTATTATGCATAACTTGTTGAGACCGGGTATCCATTCAACATTTACAAAGTACTGACTAAATTTTCATTTAGACAGAGGAGTAACGTGATTACATAGACGCAATTTTGTTTAGGGTTGAGGGCAGATAAGCAAGAATATGGAATTAAGCTAAGTAATTTTGTCCAAAATCAGATAAAAAACGCTGATTTCGCTGTTATAGCTTCCTGACGTAATATGAATCCTGAGGAGTTTGGAAAACCTTTTGTATCTGTTAGCAAGAAAGAAAAATCATGCGTCAAACATATATTAAGAAAACTTTCCAACACATTCAGAACACTATATAACAAAAGTTCACCGATAAAGTTAAAAATGCTATAAAAAGTGATAGAAAATCTTTATTAAGATTGACGATCGTTTCGTCGCACCAACGGCGACATTTTCAAAATCATTTATGATAGAAAATACTTTCGCAAAATATTTTAAAACAATAAACCTAGTAAATGTTTTGTGTTTATATGTACATGTTCATTCACATTATAATTGTAAGAATTATATTAGTGATGTATGTGTGAAGCACATGTGAATACATGTGAAGCACATGTACATGTTCATTCACATTATAAACACATGTATACACATGTGTTTATATGTACACATATAAACACATGTGTATACATGTGTTTATAAAAGTTCACCGTTTAATAAAGTGAAAGATGATGTACAGTCGTGGAAAAAAAAAAAGTAAACACCCTACTAACTCCTCAACAAATTATCGTAGAAGAAAATTACTGGTACGAACGATTGGAAATAACGTTTATTTTTAAATGATGTATATAAAATTTGCTTAGGGGGCCCTCTACATATTAAAACGAACCATAACTTTGTTTTTTTCAATAGCAGTACACAATTCTGACAGCATAAATGAACTACACCCTTCAATTAGCCTAAAAACAAATTTTTATGCAATTCGTACGATACGTTTCGGAGAAATTAATTATTTTAGAACGAGCTTATTTTGGGGGCTGTATCTAAATTGAAGTTCGGTACTGGATTGTTGACCGAGAGAGCCTCCTTCTTGATCAAGGCATCCTAAGTGCTACTCAAGCAGTCATTGAAGACTGCTAGATTACAGGATAGCAAAAGAAATTTCAAAATATCTAGTCACTTCTATCATAGACGGCCCCTTAAACCATCATTTTGCCATTTTTTAAGCATAATTTGAAAACTACTTGGAAGATAAATGTGACATTTTGGATTTCCATAAAGCAGGACTTAAAAGTCTAAATCCATCAAAAAAATTGTAGGCTGCAATTCATAATTTTTTTGAGTATTAATTTCATAAATCATAATTTATATCATAAAATTATAAACATTGCAAATTCAACGTATTTATGTTTGGGTATATTAGTATTATTGCTACACAAAAAATTAGCACATTAGGAGTATAATTTCGGGAGATATAAATAAAAATATGAAAATGTAATTTAACATTAGAAGCACTAAATTTTGAATATTTATAATTCAAAAACTTATCATTCAAATGACTTGAAATTTGGTGTCTAAGCATAGTTTGAACCGAAGATTTGAAATATCTTGTTAAAATTGGGTATTGCCATTGAAAAAATGAAGTTTTGGTGCGTTTTAATATGTAGATGGCCCCCTAAACAAATTTTATATACATCCTTTAAAAGTAGACTTTATTTCCAATCGTTCGGTACCAGTAACTTTCTTCTACGATAATTTGTTGAAGAGTTAGTAGGGGGTGTTTACTTTTTTTTCCCACGACTGTACAAGTAGAGAAATTGGAAAACGCATAACATATTTGAAAACCCAATTTCAGCAATTACCATCAAGAGTCCGGAAAAATGAATTATTGTGTGCAGCAATGTAAATGATCTATAAAGGGGCTGTACATATATTACGTTATTAACTTTTTGGTAATTTTGGACCCCCTCCCCCCTTACGATATCACACGTTATCACCCCCCCCCCCCCATCCGCAATGATATCGTTATCAATGTGTAAAAATTGTTTGATTTTTAGAATTTATTTATTTTGTTTGGAGTGATATACAAAAAGGTTATATTTATTTTTCGCACACTTTGTTGAATCAAATGAAGAGAATTCAATAAAATATCACTTTATATATGAAATAACCATTAAGGGAACCTGGAAAACCCTACCTCCGCCATGTTAAATTCACCAACTTTATGTACCTTTTTCTAAGAAATGGTGAAAGATAGAGGCTAGATTTTTTAGAGTCGTTAAAATAACATGTTTTACTTATTTTAACAGACCATTTTCTTGCTGAGTGAAACTCAGAATTAATTATTAATTATTTATTGAAAGTCATTTTTAAATGAGCATTTTTGGTAAGATTTCACTGCCTAAAATAAATAATTCTCAGCAAATCATTGAATACCTATATCATAAACACTATATCATTATATAAGTATTAAATAAAAAACTGAGTTCTTAAGTTTAATAGATATTGAAAAAAAAGGAACATAAACATGAAAAATTCGATTTTTCAGAAAAAGTCAATTAAAGATTTAAATGGCCATTCAGCTGTGAAGTACTCTTAGAAACAATGAATTATTTCAACACTTATTTTTTTTACACATAAACATGTGTGACACATCGTTGGAAAGATAAAAGTTTAAAAACTATTTAAGGATATGAAAAAGTAAAATTCGATTTTTTAGTTGAATTTTGCTTTCCCGGTCCCCTTAATAGAAATAGATACTATTTAAAAATATTTTATAATAGCTTTTTGTTACATAATGCATTCAACAGTAATAATGTCTTCTTGCACTTGCCCGCAGGGGGAGGGGGGGGGGTGCAGATAGAACTTCTTACGAACATAAAAGGTGGACAACATTCTTTCTCTTTCTCTTTTGTTTACTAGTAAGCACAAGCATCATTTCAAATATACTTCACAGAGGGTTTCTCGAACAGTTGATTGTATATGCATACACATATGTAGAAGAGCAGGACTGTCAAACGCTGAGGTGTTCCATATTTTGGAATTAAATAATTTTATAATCATTTAATGATTTTAATAATAACTTTGTATTTTCATAGAAAACAGATAATAGTCTAAAAAAAGATAACATACTTTTTACCTGACTGCCAAGAAGGGTTATGTGTTTCACGCATATCTGGGTATGAGGATTTCTTTGTACCCTCGAAACATCCCAACGGCTGGATGGATTTTAATGAATGAGGTCTTCATCGATTCGTCTTAACCGTCCGATGGTTATAGGCTAGATTTTGTTTTTATAAATTCAAAATGGCTGCTGTAAAATACAAAATGGCGGTAGAGACGAAAAAATTTTTTTACGCACCCTATCGAGTGGCTTATCATTGGATAGGTCTTTCAAAATGAAGACGATGTTTCATTGACTATTTTACAGTCAGAAGCTCCGTTTAAATATTACACAACCTGGAAGTTGAGTAGGTAGGATCTCTAGCCTTACTGCAACTCTAACCCTCATAGACATCTACAGGCATCATTAGAACAATGTTTATAGATAGGAACTAATAATTAAACACAACTTAAAAGTCATCATTACAAGTAAATAATAATAAAAAAAAGTACGTAATATTAAAAAAAAATTTCTCATTGATGAGAAATAATGAATTAGTTCGCTTTTTACGCAGTCGGGTTTTTTAATTTTTTAAATTTAATTTTTACTTGTTTGATATAAAGACCAAGTTATAAATAAAAAGAAAAAATTTTGGTTGGATCAAAAATGATATCTATATCAACAGACAAACCCCCCTCCCCCATAAAAGGATAACGTTATATATGCATAGCGCCAAACTTGTGTATATACAGGAAGTGATCTGTTAACGAACTTAATTCGTTTCAAAACAGTGTTCGCTAACGGAATTGTTCGTTAACCGATCACAGATTTTGTATTGATTTGTATGGGGATTCAATTAATCCGCCCTTAAAAGCTAAATAATGTATAAAAAATAATATGAATCTTCTCTTTTAATAGGATTAATATACGTCCTTATTTAATACGGACAGATCGAATTTTGATGGCTGTGTCCGTGCCGTGGCGTATTTTAAAAAAGTAAATTACATGTCCTTTGTAAAAACTTTTATGATTACAGTCATTGACTAGAGCATTAAATCATATCAATTTGTCACTTTGGCCTTTCAAAGACTCCTAATTTCGCTAAAAGATCCTGTTTTCTGCACATTAACTTTATAATAACTTTATAACTGCACATTAAATTAAAATTTATACATATTAACTTAAATAATATGCAAAAAAATTAGCTAAATTTAAAAGCGCGTACCACAATTGGAAATTTACTTCCAGCCATTATTATTTAATTATTACTGAGAAATAGTACTGTAAGATAATTGTTCTGTATGTCAATGAACGATGAGTGCTACACTGTAAAAAAAGAAAAAAAATCCGTTAAAATACGGAAATTGTACTGGAAATCGAGACGCCAGTACAATTTCCGTATTCTAACGGAATTTTTTTCCGTAAATTTTGTGAAAAAAACGGAATTTTTTCTGGAATTTACGGAAAAAAAATCCGTTAAAATGCGGAACTGGCATCTCGATTGCCAGTACAATTTCCGTATTTTAACGGAATTTTTTTTTTACGGTGTACGCACACCTTATTCTATAGTAAGCATCTTGTATAGTGCACCTCAGTAATATATATCAATTTAAGTATGTTTGAAATAGCGTATAATCATTAAAATACACTGAAAACGGTTTTCTCGATAGATTATAATGTAACGGAAATCTTAAATGCCCTTGTAAAAGAACTATAAATGCTACATGCTTCATGTACAATACTGAACATGCCATGGTAAACCTGAATAACATATATCAAGTGCGTTACTATCCGGGTATATTTACAGGAGTTAGAGAAGGGATATACAGTCAAACAGACGACAGGCAGACACAAAAACCGATTTCATAAACACTTTTCAACTATTTTGGAGAGCATTAAAAAGAAAACAATCGGAAATTGTACGTCAAACTTGGCAAATGAGGTGCTTTCGTACTACAACTAGTTTTATAAATATTCAGATCTTTGTGCAATAGCTGTTACAATCTTATGCAAAAATGCAGGAATAGAAAATTTACTAAGATTATATATGGGACATTCTCACAATCTTTTGACTTTTATGTCCCTGAATAATAATTTTCATTTTAGTATATATTCTTGTGGGTTTTTTTATTTCATATACTGGGGAACATCGCATTGCATGATTGTATAACAATATTAACGAGATAAATAAGTTTTGGACGATGTTGGGAGTCCAAATACCAGGAAAACTCCTATACCGTCCCGTGTCCCTGATGCTGATTTTTAAGTTTGGAGCTGTCTGTATAAAGTTGTTTCAATGAAAATAATTCGATGTAATTTTTTTCTGAAACTGGAACTATTGTTTTATATAAATATGTAGCAAAAAATTAACCTGCACACATTTTTAGGGTAGTTATTATTTTTAAAACTCTGTCCCTGGGTTTTAGATTCCTTACCGTCCCTCTTCTAAAAGTATACAGAAAATCAGTTCAGATGCAGCCACAGAAATTTTTCAAAGTGTTTTCTCTTGCAGAAGTATGCAAGAGAAAGAATGTCTGAAATTCTTTGACATGAAATCTACTGCAGAATTTAAATCAGCACTTAAATATCAATTTCAAGCATGTGGCTTTATTGGTAGTCTTACCGTCCCCAAGGTTTATCCCTGCACTTTTCGAGGTAAATTATTATTATTATTATTTTTTAATCTAATGTAAATAACTGTTTCTAAAAATCAATGAACATTGTGGCTACCACTTAGTCTTAACATGATTTGCCTAAAATAGGTGGTAATTTTCCTTACCGTTCCATCCATACCGTCCCTTTTTTCTTATACCGTCCCCTTTTTTTACATTACCATCCCTTCTTTAACACCCCTTTAAGACAATGTTATACCAAAATTTTGTACTAAAAATACTACATTGTTATTATTTCTTATTTGAATGTCCTGTGGGTACTATGCAAATTCATTATAAGTAAAAATTTAGAAGAAAATAGAAAGTTATAGTGGTAAAATGGTAAGGAAAATTAAACTCGCAAGTTTAACTTAAACCTCAGTTAAATAAAAAAAATTTTCGCTGCTGACCATTTTTTCTTTATTTTGAATCATTAAGGCATGCGCCTATCTGATTAAAATATTCTTCTAGCAAGTTTAATTTCACCAGATTTTTATTCCCGAAAGTCAAAAGATTGTGAGAATGCCCCATATATTAAATTCAGTAATACGGAAATAATAGGACTCCATCTTAAGTAGAACGTAATCACCATGGCAGCCTAGAATCATAACCTATGATGGGATATCATTGAATTACGTATGATAGGATTTTTTAAAATGAAGAAAACTTTTATTAATATCTTTTTAAGTTTTGATTTAATTTTCATAAAATTTGAAATGACTCGACAAAATTCTGCATCGATTATATATATACAATTTCAAACCATTCGGTTGGATAGTTTTTGCGCTGTTATATGCGAACAGACGGACGTACCAGACGTCGAGTCGAATATAGGTGCTACGTATAATAACGAACGCACCTAAAAAAGAAAGAAAGATGAAAAAAAAAATCAACTCCCAAATTTAATTTATTTTATTTAGGTTAATTTAATAATAGTTTATAATTAGGTTAAAAGTTATAGTTAAGGTTAGGTTATATTGAATTTAGTTTAATTCTTTTTAACTTCCAGAAACTTCTCCTTAAACGCAATTTATTAAATTAAAGCTATAGAAAAAGCATTAGAGTAATGAACTCAGAAAATAATCTAACTTTACGCCAGTTTAGATAATTGTCAAATTTTCTAAGTCCAATATCACTGGATAGTCACGATCAAGTGCCTGCCGTATCTTCATTCGATTACACTAACTACACGACTTTGTAATCTAATCATTCAAATAACTATCTTTAAACTCTTCTTGGTAGAGCGGGCGTGCTTTTTGGTCAAATGGGCATGATTTATGATTGCGTGGGTACTTTTATTATCTATAGATTGGTTAAAGATGATCTTAAACTGAATAGTAGAGAGAATCAAAGTCTTGCTTTATAAAATAAAATTAGCTTATATCTTTCGGATTTTTCCGTGGTAACTAAAAAGTTTAATGCTTTCAATCTTTTTTTTTCATATTCCAAAAATAGTTTCAAGTAAGAATGATGATTAAGATGGTAAGTTTTTAATTTTTTTGTTCAGTGATTATCTCAAATTTCTAACTAGAAAAATACCTGAAGCGAAAGCGTTTAAATCCTCTGAATTTTTCAGTTTCCTCATTTTGTATTTTTTACGCTGTTGATTATTTGTTACAATGGTGATTATTTGACAAAATAATCAAGAAGAACTAAAGAAAGAGTACGAAATAGAATTAAATGAACGTGATTTATGGCTGCTTCGATTCTTTTATTATCTGTTGAATGGTTAAAAATGAAATTAAAAAATAAAGAAAAGCAAACGCTTTAGTTAAAGAAAAAAAAATGTAGTTTTTAAACATTTCTTTCTTTTTTATGTACCTAAAAAGCTTAAAGCGCTCAACTTTTTTTCATCTCCCAAAATAGTTTGAAATAAAAAAGAAGTATGGAGAGATTGAGATTTGTCTTTTACTTTCCAATGTTTATCTTGATTTTCTAAGTACGTGATTGAAAAAAAACGCTGAAAATTTGTAATAATTTCAGTTTCTGCGTTTTGTATTTTTTTCAGTAATTATTGTGGAGATTTAAAAATTGATCTTAATGGTAAAGTTGGTGTGCTTTTTGTCAAAAGGACATGACTTATGATTGCGTGGATTTTTTTTTATTATTGATTGATTGGTTAAAGATCGTTCTATCGTTCGATATAACTTTTGGAGTTTTTGGATGTAACAGAAAAATTTAATGCTTTCAGTTATTTTTTTTTTTGTCTCCCAAAAATAGTTCTCAATAATAGAACGTGATTATGTTTTTATTTTATTGTTTAACTTCCATTTTTATTTTTTTTTAAACTGAAAAATATGTGAAAGAAAAAAGAAAATGCTTAAATCATTTGAAAATTTTAATTTCCGCCAGGTTTTTTTTTTCTTTTTTTGTCTGTAATTGTGACTAATTCAATAAGTGATTAGTAATGATTAAAGAATTAAAAATACACATGATTTATGATTGCGTGAAGTGGATTCTTTTATTATCAGTCGAATGATTAAAGACGAACTTATATTTAAAAATAAATACCACGTCATTATTACAGCATTTTCTAATATGTTTATTTTCCTTTTTATTGGGAAAAAAGTTCTCTAAAAACCTAAAATTTATCGGAGTCCATTTTATTAAACACTTAGATACTCGAATATTGAAACAAATTTGCTAGATATGCAACTTTATAACACTAACGTTCATTTCAAAAATTTTAGATAATAAGATTAAATTTACTTTTGAACTTGAAACCGATAAGAAATTACCTTTTTTAGATGTTGAATTAAAAAGAGAAAATAATAAACTAATTCGTTCAATATATCGTAAGCCTAAATGTTATACCTTTTGATGCTTGCACTCCATATTCTTATAAATTATCTACCTTTAGATTCCTTATTAACAGAGCTTTTAGAATTTGTTCCCCTGAAAATTTAAATGATGAATTAGATAAAATTAAAACAGTAGCTATTAACAACGGATATCAAGTTAAAATAGTTAATAAATTAATTAAAAAGTTTATTAACAAAATGAACGATGCTGTTTTTGAGAATAAAACCGACAGAGAAAATAACATGAAAAGGGTGGTTATAAATTATTATCCAAATTTCTTCGAATCCGCTAAAACTCAACTAAAAAAGTTTGATTTAAATTTAATTACTAGACCCCCTCTAAAATTAAAATCAATTTTAACCACTAGAATTGACCCTATTGATAAATTTGACCTTTCCGGTGTTTATATCATTCCTTTTCTTAAAGAAGGTGGTTATAGAAATTATTATATTGGCATGACTCAGAGAAAATTCAAAGTGAGATGTAAAGAACACATTGCAGACATAAAATTTAATAGAGATAAAACCGCATTATCTAGACTAAATAAAATAGAAAACATAAATATTTTGTTTAATGAAAGTAAATTAAATTATAGGTCAGATTTTTATTTGCAACTTTTTATTAGAGAATCTATTGAAATTTAAGTCAGAAACTCAATGGTCTGCAATGATTCCTTGTCATTTCAAATCCCAAATATATGGATTGAATTGTTAGATAATTTGAAAATAAAATAGGGCAACGTGAAACATGTTAAAATATTACGCGCGTGATTTTTATTTATTTATTTTTAAATTTCATTTGTAATAGTTTATTGTCATTTTCCATCTTAGTGTTTATTTGTTTTCCTGATGATGATTGCGTAAATTCAATCGAAACATGTCAAATTATTAAGATCTTTCAATGTATTTTATTAACATTTGACGTCCTTTTTAGCAATTAAATGTTTTGTATATATTTTGAGTGTGTTTTTCGAATATATATTTTTGAAATATTTTTAATGGACGTATAAGAGAACTTCTGTTTATAATTTAATAACTAACGGTCATTACAAAATAAATTGCAGTATAATTCAATACATAATTCATAAAAACTTGATAAAAATTGCTGGAAAAAGGTTCACGTTATACCTTAGTTTTCTTTTATAACACGGTTGAGAACCGCTGGAACAGACAATGCACACCAGCAGATTTCCTCTTATAAGCCCGAGGTAGCTTACATCCTTTTCAAAATTGGATATTTAAAAAATACTGTGACTATAGCCTTCATTCGTAACAACCGTCCTCAAAATCTATTAGGACCAGAGCTTTGAAGGGAGTTTTATTGACCGTGACGCAGCTAGGTTCTTTACTTCGGAAGGATTTTGGATTATTATTACTCATAAAATAAACACTTTTGTTGTTTTACATGTTCATAAAGCACTTTTTAATAAATATGTGACGCGTAAGAACCGATGTTATGAAAAGCGCAACCAATAACAAGTAAATATTTAACTTAAAAAATCAAAAAACCCGACTGCGTAAAAAGCGAACTAGTTAATTATTTCTCATCAATGTGAAACTATTTTTTATATTACTTATCTTTTTTTTTTTAATTTGTATTGATGGCTTTTAAGTTGTGTTTAATTGTTAGTTCCTATCTATGAAAACTGTTTTGATGAGTCCTAGGATGGTTAGAGTTGCAGTAAAGCTAGAGATCCTACCTACACAACTTCCAGGTTGTGTAATATTTAAACGGAGCTTCTGACTGTAAAATAGTCAATGAAACATCGTCTTAGTTTTGAAAGACCTAGCCAATGGTATGCCACTCAATACGGTGCGTAAAAATTATTTTTCGTCTCTACCGCCATTTTGTATTTTCTGGCCGCCATTTTAAATTTATAAAAACAATCTAGCCTATAACAATCGGACAGTTAAGACGAATCGATAGAGACCTCATTCATTAAAATCCATCCATCCATTGGGATGTTTCGAGGGTATAAAGAAATCAACATACTCAGATACGCGTGAAACACATAACCCTTCTTGGCAGTCGGGTAAAAATAAACTTATAATTCAGATGTTGTATGTTTCATGAAAGGAGTTTTTTTTTTTTTTAGTCTTTACATTAAAATAACAGAAAAAGAGTGTAAAACAGCAGAAACACAGTACAATATAAATATGTGCTATATATAAATAATAAATTCCATGAAAAACGGGAAATGTACTCGCGGCAAAGTTGCCGCCAATTTTCCGAACTTCCATTTTGGTATTACCCCATTTTCAAGATGGAAATTTTCCGTTACTCAAAACGGAAAATTTCTGTCTTTAAATTAAATGCGAGCAATAGCGCAATACTTGAAAGAAATCGAAATAATAATTCTATAAATTCATGCATATTTACACATCAGAACAGTTTTTTTTTAATATTATCACACCTGTTTTGATCGCCTTGTTTTCTTCCGAATTCAAATCTCAGTACTGGATATTAGAGAACGAATACTCTGTACGTTACACTAATATCAATTACGAAACTTTAACTGGAATTTTCCGTTTTCTCTCCATTGAAAGGGAGAATTTCCGTTTGTCTTGAAATAAACATTTCCGTTTTTAACATTCAACGAATAAGAATAAAAAGGAAATTTTCCATTTATTCTCGGAAATTTAAGACTTAAATTCAAAACAGAACGTTTCCGTTAGAAGACAGAAATTTCACATAAAATCATCTGTATGGTATACGAAACTTTTTTCACAGTGCAGATACATATACTTTTCTTCTGTTGTTCCCTTTCTCCCATTCATTTTGTAGAGAAGAAGGGGCTCCTATTATGAATCCCAGAAACAGTTGTATGCTAAAATTTTTTGGTTGTTTATGCTTTTCCTTTCGTTTGTTTTTACACGTCATCTATTCATTTCAACACAATGGATTTTGTATAATCTAATCGGTATTCTGGGATGAGTTATAACCCCTAACTCCTCCCATCGCTGAAACCATGCATCTCATATACATAAATATGTCATTGTATACGAAATCGTACATGTCATATATATAAGTATGTCATTGTATATGAAATCATACGTGTCATATATGTAAGTATGTCACTGTATACGTAAACATATATGTCATATACATGAGTATGTCATTGTATATGTAATCATATATGGCTAATTCCATGAAAACTTGTCATGCCTGTCACATACTAGGATTTTTGGCTACTAGTATTTTAGAACGGAAAAATGTGACTTATTTTATCGGAGATATCTCATCAATTGAATAACGCGAAGCAAACTTTTTGAAAATAACGCTGGCCAACAAGCATAACGATTTTCAGCTGTGTGACAGACATAACAAGTTTTCATGGAATTAGCCATATGTCATATATGTAAGTATATCATTGTATATGAAATCATACATAACATATACATAAGTATGTCATTGTATATGAAATCATACATCTCATATACATAAGCATGCCTTTGTATATGAAATCATACATGTCGTATACTGTAATATCATTGTATATGAGGTCATACATGTTAGATATATAGATATGTCATTGTATATGAAATCATACATCTCATATACATAAGTATGCCTTTGTATATGAAATCATACATGTCGTATACTGTAATGTCATTGTATATGAGGTCATACATGTCAGATACATAAGTATATCATTTTACATGAAATCATGCATGTCATATACATAAGTATGTCACTGTATGTGACATACATATATCATTGTATATGGTATCGAAGAAAGGAAAGTGATAGCCGTGCCTCTACATTTATTAAAAGCGGTTTCACCTTCGGGAATAGTCTACAATGACGCAACGCTTTCTTTTAACGCAATTAAATTTCACCGTAAAACTTGCACAACGTTCGATGCGTAGGTCTGGAATGCATAAAGTGACTGACGAGTTACCCCAGGGATGTTTTCAAACGATCTAGGTCATGTGACTTATAACACACAGGCTAATCTTTGGAGTCCCTGTGTGAAATTATTACACAAATTGAAGGAGGAAGCGGAATAATGTATGCTCAAGGAGCAATTTAAATAAGGTGTGTAGACAAGGTTGTCAATAACTCGCGAAATGTTTGCAGGTGTTTAAAAAAATAGTAAGAAAAATCACTTGTGATGTGTTGACTGTCGTACATTTTCCAGTTTTTATTTTATAATCTTGTTCTTTTTAATGCATTCATAATTTTCATTCTTTTTTTGCTAGAATTTTTCAGGTATTAATGCGGTTCACAAATTCCCTGCTCCACAAATGCGAATTTCTGACTCTTTTTTTTTTTTTTTTTTAAATAAAGGCATAAAATGAGCAGGGCTGACTATTGAAGCGATTTGGAATCAAATAGCGTTTTACATTTTTACTTTCTTCTATCATCAATAGAAGAAAGTATTGTTATCGAAATTTTTTTTGTCGACGGATTTACACGTTTTAGGGGTTAGAGATCCCCGAAACATGTTTATACAGAACGTCTGTCTGTCCGCGTGTCTCGAAAAGTGTATGAAGTTATGCATAGGGAATTGAACCAAAATTTATGTGTGCCTTTTTGGCTATGGCAAGCAGGTCCTTCCTGAATTTGGAAAAAATTGGCCGGAAGGGCGCGCTGTAATAGCGATTTTTGTGCCATTTTTATTATTGTACCGTTTATAAGTGTATGCATAGAATTGAACCAAGTTTTTTGTGTATGTTTTTGGCTATGGCAAGCAGGTCCTCCTTGAACTTGGAAATATTCCGCCAGAAGGGGGCGCCGTAATAGCTATTTTTGTATAATTTTCTCGATTTTTCGTAGTTCTATTGTACATCGATGCCTTGTTCAGCGATGGGAACTTCGCATCCTACTAAGCCAGCTATTCGCAAACAACTGATGTACAATAAAATACAGCAAAAGTATTGATGATTGAATAAATGTCATGATTGTTTCTGGTAAGTACAACTTATTTTGAATAAATCAAAAGCAAAACTAAAGAGAGAAAGATCTTGTTTTCATATCTTCTTTTTTTATGACCGTTTATTATAACTTCTAATTAAGCTAATGAAATGGTATATAATCAAACGCAATCTAATTAAATGTTATTCCTGGAACCATAAACTAAAAAGTTGGAATTATCAAGATTTGACTTCTTTTAACTAATATCAACTATTAGAACCAACAGTATTTTCATAGAAAAAAAGAAAGAGATTTTCTTTATTTTTTTTCTTATCTTTCCTCCATTTTTTAAAAATAGAAAGTTCAACTTTTTAGTATTACTTCAAAGAATATCGATAGTTTTACTCAAGTGGCTATTTGACTGATGTTCTAAAATGATATTAACACTCTAGTTTCTGGAATAAATTGGTTTTCTTTGGAAAACACATTTAAATTACTTTATCAGATTCCATTACAATGAAAACTGGGTTATTTCAATTGAATATTATTACTTATGTAAAAAAAGAAAAGAAAAGGAAGTTTTTTTGGAAAGTATTCATTCACGTTGGCGTTGAGAAATTTATTAGATCGTTTTTTAATGTACGGAGTAGGATTGAAGATAATGTAAAATAGTCAGTAAATATGATTTTATAATCTTTGAAACTTTCCCACAGACCTAGATTTTTTTTTTTTATATATACATTTAAATGTGATTACTATTATAGGCTGTGTCATTTTGCTTATAGAGATTATAAACTTTTTTCACTTTCAAAACTGGTTTCGAAACTGTATGTGTCGACAGAAAAAAAATACTGCAACTATGTTATTAGATTATATGTTCTTAATGCTTTTGTACATTTTCAAATTAAGCAAACTTTTAGAGCGTTATTTTAGAAGTGTATATGAGTTTGTTTATTTCTTTGTTAGCCTGAATGCACGTTAGAGTAGTCTCCAACTTTCTTGTTAAAAACATTTTGCTAGTTTCGATTTTGTTTTTTTCATACAATCTATAAAAATATAAAATTTGATGTAAGTGTTTGCAGTGCTAAAATAAAATGTGTATCACAATTTGCAAGACACGACATTTTCATTTATTGTTAATGTCCTTTTCCACCCGCGTTGCCCGGGCCCGTGATAATAATCTTAAGGGGGCTGGTCCCTCAACTTCCAAGTTCCCCTCACTAATGTAAAGTCTATGGGAATTTAATGCATTCGTATATTTAAAATATCTCCCCAGTGAATTAATATTTTTAACTTCTATTTTTTTGTGTACGCTTCCTAAAAGATGTCTCTTTTTTTCTTAGTTCTCAAAATATTTCTAACGTATAGACTTAATTTTATAGGAAGTGTTAAAATCTTACTCACAGTTCGCCCGCTTTTAACACATAAAATATTAAATTGAGCATAGATTTTAGAAATATTTGGAAAACTAAGAAAAAAAGAGGCATCCTTTAAGAAGAGTACACAGAAAAAAGATGTTAAAAATATGAATTTCCCGAGAAGATATTTTAAATATACGAATGCATCAAAAGTCCATAGACAACATTACGGAGGAGAATTCTGAATCTGAGTGACCAGCTCCCTTAAGGGCTCTCAGGACTCTTAAAATTGAAAAAAGAAGACCATTTTCAACATTTAATTAATTTGCCAAATTGCATCTGGGTGATTAATTTCAAGACAATTTTCAATGGACGAGAATAAGTTATATATGCATTGCACGAGCCGATACTAGTTCAACAACATCAGTACCGAAATTTAGCATGTCCTGCGTAGAGATCTGCATAGGAGAGTTACATGGTGTCTGAACTTGGGTTTAATTTTGTTCAGCAGATTCGAGCCAGGCTCAAGCTTAAATTCTTTTACTTATTCTTGCCGAGCCAGGACTTATCTGGTGGAGAAGAGAAAAATTGAAATCCCATGTTATCCTATGGGGTAAAATGTGTATCCTTCTTGTTCATTCAAATTTGAAAATTTCAACAATATTTTTTTTCAGCACTTAGATAGAAAGGTTCTTTATCCCTCTGCAAGCTTAAAATATTTTAAAGATAATTATGAGTACTTTAAAATTTGTGTTAAAGTTTCAAAATATTTTGAAAAATATAAAAAGTAGTCTTTACTTGTTTGTTACTTTGGACTGGAAAAAGATATATAAATTTGGAGCTTACAGAGGGATAAAGAACTTTCCTATCTACGTGCTGAAAAAAATATTGTTGATATTTCCAAATTTAATGAACAAGAAGGATATGTATTTTTTCTCATAGGACAACAGCGGATTCAACTTCTTCCCCACCTGACAATTATTTCGGGCACGCAATTATATTTTGAAAAAATAATGGTGATAATGAATTTTTAATAACAGAATTTTTTCGAAATATAGTTTAATAACTTACAGAGAAATATTTAAAAAAAAAATCTACCTTTTTTAATATAGAGCTTCAAAAGTTTGTGTTTATAATCATCCTTTTTCTTTAATTCTAAACTACATTATTTTTTAATTACACTCTAAAAAAAATCCGACCAGTTTTCTTGTAGGAATCGGAAAAATAGTTGCCCTTATCGTACCGAAAAATTTTCCGACCCAGCTAGGAATAAAATCCGTAAAAAAAAGGAAATAGTCAATAAAACGGTATTTAACGGATAATTGTCCGATTTTACGGATTTTATTCCGAGCTGGGTCGGAAATTTTTCCGATACGATAAGGGCAACTATTTTTCTGATTCCTACAGGAAAACTGGTCGTATTTTTTTTTTTTTTTTTTTTTTTTTTTTTTTTACAGTGTAGCCTATATTTGAATGCAATAGTTTAAGATTCTAAGCGATTCTTAATTTTTCTATTCTCTATTCTATGACTTGCGGAAATATAGCTTGTAATATATGATAAAGTTTTCACATAATTGAGTCTGTATTGTTATTTAAAATAATCTTAATTGCAAGGAAGAAGTAACGTTAAAAAATCTTAAATGTTAAGAAAATTCAAAATTTTCTGTAGAAATTGTCTGGGGTTGGGCCTGATTTTTGTTTTTTGCAAGGACCGGGCCGTGCAGGCTTTCGTTTAGGGCCCCGGATTCAGTTCTTCTCGATTTGGCCTATGAATTTCGGTCTGTGCAGACCTCTACACTGTCTGTATGCAATTCGAAGATTCTTGGAAAATGTACCATAATCTATTCATGATACAAAATTTTCGTTTCTTGATTTCATTTTTTTTTTATATACATATTTATTTCAAAACTTTATAGTTTCTTATCAAGATTCTCATTAAATATGCACAAAGTTTTAAATCTTTCTTCGAATGAAACCGCCAAACTCCACGGCTTTATTTCAAAGAACATGAACTAGCATCGCGACATTTGAATAATGTCTTCAAATGATATCGGGGCTTCCGTTTCTGTGAAAAAATCAATTTCCCTTAGAAAGGTTTCACCAATGTAGGATAACTACAGGCTCCCCAGAATGAAGATAAGGCAGGTTACTTAATAATATAATCCTACCCCATGCACAAAGGAGGGGAAGATTTTACAGAAAAATCATTATATCGATCTTTTCTTTAGAATCTTTTCTTACTATTTTCTTAATAAGTGGGCGAATTGACACTTTATCATTCTGAAGGAAGTCCAATCGAGGCTATTGTTAGATAATGCTGTAATTTGTTAAATATTCGAATAAGAGAAGTAATCTAATTTTAGAAAAATCTAGAGAATTTATTACGAAATCTACAGTGAATATTAGAAAATACGAAAATTCAAAAGTTCTACCGAGAACTCTCATAAAGAGAAAAATATTAGATTTTATTATTATTATTATTGTTACTTTTTACGAAAATTGCGAATACAGATTAAAAAATCTAAAGAAAATATTAGAAAATCTAAAATCTTCAAATTTTTTAAAAATTAATAATATCGTTTTTATTAATAATACTACTATTATAATCCTACCCCATATACAAAGGAGGGGAAGATTTTACCGAAAAATCATCATATCGATCTTTTCTTTAGAATCTTTTCTTATTATTTTCTTAATAAGTGGGCGAATTGACACTTTATCATTCTGAAGGAAGTCCAATCGAGGCTATTGTTAGATAATGCTGTAATTTGTTAAATATTCGAATAAGAAAAGTAATCTAATTTTAGAAAAATCTAGAGAATTTATTACGAAATCTACAGTAAATATTAAAAAATACGAAAATTCAAAAGTTCTACCGAGAACTCTCATAAAGAGAAAAATATTAGATTTTATTATTATTATTATTATGGTTACTGTTTACGAAAATTGCGAACAAAGATTAAAAAATCTAATGAAAATATTAGAAAATCTAAAATCTTCAAATTTTTTAAAAATTAATAATATCGTTTTTATTAATAATACTACTATTATAATCCTACCCCATATACAAAGGAGGGGAAGATTTTACCGAAAAATCATCATATCGATCTTTTCTTTAGAATCTTTTCTTATTATTTTCTTAATAGGTGGGCGAATTGACACTTTATCATTCTGAAGGAAGTCCAATCGAGGCTATTGTTAGATAATGCTGTAATTTGTTAAATATTCGAATAAGAGAAGTAATCTAATTTTAGAAAAATCTAGAGAATTTATTACGAAATCTACAGTAAATATTAGAAAATACGAAAATTCAAAAGTTCTACCGAGAACTCTCATAAAGAGAAAAATATTAGATTTTATTATTATTATTATTATTGTTACTTTTTACAAAAATTGCGAACAAAGATTGAAAAAATCTAAAGAAAATATTAGAAAATCTAAAATCTTCAAATTTTTTAAAAATTAATAATATCGTTTTTATTAATAATACTACTATTATAATCCTACCCCATATACAAAGGAGGGGAAGATTTTACCGAAAAATCATCATATCGATCTTTTCTTTAGAATCTTTTCTTATTATTTTCTTAATAAGTGGGCAAATTGACAATTTATCATTCTGAAGGAAGTCCAATCGAGACTATTGACAGATAATGCTGTATTTTATTAAATATCCGAATAAGAGAAGTAATCTAATTTTAGAAAAATCTAGAGAATTTATTACAAAATCTAGAGTAAATATTAGAAAATACGCAAATTCAAAAGTTCTACCGAGAGGTCTCATAAAGAAAAAAAATATTAGAATTTTTTTTTTTTTTTTTTTTTTTTTTTTTTTTTAAGAAAATTGCGTACACAGATTAAAAAAATTACATTAAAAAATTTAAAGAAAATATCAGAAAATCTAAAATCTTCAAATTTTTAAAAAATTAATAATATCTATTTTATTAATAATACTATTAATATAATCCTACCCCATATACAAAGGAGGGGAAGATTTTACTGAAAAATTATCATATCGATCTCTTCTTTAGAATCTTTTCTTATTATTGTCTTAATAAGTGAGCAAATTGACAATTTATCATTCTGGAGGAAGTCCAATCGAGGCTATTGTTAGATAATGCTGTAATTTGTTAAATATTCGAATAACCTCT
Organism: Maratus speciosus; assembly: GCA_963932465.1. Classification (NCBI taxonomy): domain Eukaryota; kingdom Metazoa; phylum Arthropoda; class Arachnida; order Araneae; family Salticidae; genus Maratus; species Maratus speciosus. Next base: position 274,824,290 of record OZ010798.1, read on the forward strand.
TGAGACCCAAGCTCTCATTTTTGGCACAAATTTCACCATTTTTAGTATTAAGGTTCTTTATGGGGCTAGAAAACTTTATATATATTCATTTATTTTTAAAACTAAAAAATATATAGAGTTTCGACGCGTCCAATATAATGGACATTGGGTCATAATTCTGTAAAAATCATATTATTGAATTACATAATTCTGAATGAAAAATTCTTAATTTCAAAGTTTTCTTTCATTATAAATGTGTTTATATCGTTCATACATCACCTTTAAATATTACACAATTTAAATTTTTTCATTATCAAAGAGAAAAAGTATTTTTGGATGAAATTTATTTGAAAAGTATAAATCAATTTAAAGCGACTTTTTAAACAGTTTTTTGAAAAGGAATTAAAAAAAAAAATCTATCACATCAATAAAAGTTTTTTTCTAAAAGAAATTATAAATAGTTAGTGGCACGGTTATCACAACTGACATTTGGATGCCAAAAGTAAATTAAACAGAAATAAAACACAGTTTATTTATAATCTTAAAATCTTATCTTCAGTTATATATTTTTTAAATTTTTATTTTTGTTTAAAAATTTTCCTTCATAATAAATGTGCTTTTATCGTTCGTACATCACCTTTAAATATTGCACAATTTTAATTTTTTCATCATCAAATAGAAAAAGTATTTTTGGATGAAATTTATTTGAAAAACATAAATCAATTTAGTGACTTTTTAAACAGTTTTTTAAGAGGAAATTTAAAAAAATCAATAAAAGTTAAAAATATATGTATATAAATAGTTAGTGGCACGGCTATTACAATTGACATTTGGATGCCAAAAGGAAATTAAAAAGAAATGAAATGCAGTTTATTTATAGTCTTAAAATATTGTCTTCAGTTATATTTTCTTTAATTTTTTTTTATTATTCGATTAAATTAACTAATTTATTTATAAACAGCATACGAACAGTAAAATAATATAAAAAGCCTGCAATTATTTTTTATAGTTAAACGAATATACAAATACAAGTTGCATTTCATGCACACAACCTTATTTTATTTTATACTTATCAAGTAAGATAAGATCCCTACATAGGCTTCAAAAACCAAATATTTAGCATTAAGTTCCTATTTCTTTCACAACAAAGTTTGTTGACATCAGAAGTGTGTTTTAATCGTTTATACGTCACTTCCAAATATCACATAAATTCAATTTTTGCATCATCAAATAGAAAAAGGGTACTTTACTACAAACATTTAATAACATTTTGTTTTGTTTTTTAACTCTTCTCAACACCAGTCATTTGTTTGTTACAATAAGGATAATAATTAGGGGCACAGCTACCCCAATTGGCAAGTAAATGCGAAGAAGAAATTTAAAAGAAATCAAAATGAGTTTATTTACAATCTTATACTGTTATCTTTAATTATATTTTCTTAAATTTTTGTTGCTAATTTAATATGATTAAATTTATTAATTCAATTATAAATAGCATACTAACTGAAAAATAATACCAAAAATTGTTACAATGAATAAGAATAAAACATAATAAAAGCTTAATTATAAATATCTATATTTATCAAATGCTGCAAAAAATATATATGTATTTCACTGAAATAAAAAATTTAACAATGTACTGGTTTAGAACAAGCATTTTATCAGTAAAATTAAATATTTTTAGGATAATATTTATTTATTTATTTATTTATTTTTACTTATTTAAGAAAATATATTATCCACTGCTATATCTATTATTTCTTTCGATACTGTGTTGATTTTTAAGTAAAAACTAATGCTTCTCTTCAGTATACAAAAAGAGTCTAATATGAATAAAAACAACTGATGAAGACCCAACGTCCAATAGAATGGACATTAAATTTTTTTTTTGTTTATTCTCTAAAATATACATTAGATTACTTAAACTGCGATGTCATTTCATTAGTACAACATTCAAAATTAGATGCGTGTAGTATTAATAGCAAAATATTTGTAAAAAAATATATAAAATTAGCGTTAAAACTGTCGGATTACTTTCAACAGTCTTTCTCTTGTTCCCTGCCACTTTCAAATGATTAAAATACATATTTAGCTGCAATAATTTTATTATTTCGGCGTACATATAGTAGCACTAGACTATCTAGTATAATGGACAGCAAGTATTTACAAGTTCCAACTGAAATTAAGTATTTTATATAAAAAATAAAAATGTCCAATAGAATGGACCCTGGCTCTCAGGAGAGACGTAATCTAATTTTAGAAAAATCTAGAGAATTTTTTACGAAATCTAGAGTAAATATTAGAAAATACGAAAATTCAAAAGTTTTACCGAGAACTCTCATAGAGAGAAAAATATTAGAACTTTTTTTTTATTATTATTGTTACTTTTTAGGAAAATTGCGTACACAGATTAAAAAACTTACATTAAAAAATCTAAAGAAAATATTAGAAAATCTAAAATTTTCAATTTTTTTAAAAATTAATAATATCTATTTTATTAATAATATCTATTTTATTAATAATACTACTAATATAATTCTACCCCATACACAAAGGAGGGGAAGATTTTATTGAAAAATCATCATATCGATCTTTTCTTTAGAATCTTTTCTTATTATTTTCTTAATATGTGGGCTAATTGGCAATTTATCATTCTGAAGGAAGTCCAGTCTAGACTATTGTTAGAAAATGCTGTAATTTGTTAAATATTCGAATAAGAGAAGTTATCTAATACTAGAAAAATCCAAATAAATTATTAGAAAATCTAGAGTAAATATTCGAAAATCCGAAAATTCAAAAGTTCTACCGAGAACTCTCATAGAGGGAAAAATATTAGATTTTATTATTATTATTATTATTGTTGTTACTTTTTAGGAAAATTGCGTACACAGATTTAAAAAAAAATGGAACTCTCATAAATAGAGAAAAATACTAGAAAAAAATTTAAACATCTTATTTCTTATTAAAATTGTTTGCATACCAGTAAAAAGCAACATTAAGAAAATTTAAAATCTAGTGTAAATATTGGAAAATCTAAAACTTCAAAAAATATTTTATAAATACTTGTTTATAGAAAGAAATAGTAGAATAATTTTAAAATGTTATTTAAGAATACAAATGATTGCCTAGTAATAATTTCTAAAAATCTTTTTTTAGAAAATTTAAAGAAACATTAAAAATTATATTAGAAAAATTTAAAATAATGGAAAATCTAGTGTAAATATTAGAAAATCTAAAAATTTCAAAAGTTATTTTAAAAATTCTCGTTTATAAAAAGCAGGGATGAGAGCGCTCCGACAGGAATGACCGTTTGCTACCACTAAACTTTAATAGTTTTTCTCGCTGTATTTAATGACAGAATTTCTGAGATTTAATAATGCAAAGAATATTATTAAAATTTACTGGTCAAAATCAACCATTTGGGTCTCAGCGCTCTCATCCCTGAGAAAAAAAAACAGTGGAATATTTTTAAATGCTGTTTATAAATAAAAAGAGCTGTACTGAAATAATTTCAAAAAATCTTTTCTTTGAAAATTTAAAGAAACATTAGAAAACTTAAAAACATATTAGAATACTAAAAAATATATATAAGAATTTCTAAAAAACTCTAAAAGTTTTTTTAAAAACTCTGGTAGATGTTAGAATTCCATTTAAAAGTTATTATTAATGTAGGATAACTACAGCTTCCCAAAATATAGATAAAGTAGGCTATTTATTAATATAATCTTACCCCATACACAAAGGAGGGGAAAATTTTACTGAACAATCATTATATCGATCCTTTCTTTAGAATCTTTTCTTATTATTTTCTTAAGTGAGCGAATTGACACTTTATCATTCTGAAGGAAGTCCATTCGAGGCTATTGTTAGATAATGCTGTAATTTGTTAAATGTTCGAATAAGTGAAGCAGTCTAATACTTAAAAATCTAAAGAATTTATTAGAAAATCTAGACTAAATATTACAAAATCCGATATTTCAAAAGTTATGCTGAAACTCTCATATATATAAAAAACATTAAAAAAAAAAAAAAAAAAAAAAAAAAAAAAAAAAAAAAATGTTATTTCTTATTAAAATTGCCTGCACACTGAAAAAAAAAATTTGTTTGAAAGTGATAGTGCAATTCAGCAATTCTAATTATAACAAGTAGGAAATTGCACGTCAAACGTGGCAAATGAGGTGCTTTCGTACTATAACTAGCTTTATAAATACAGTCCACCCCTCTAATCCGCAACTCTATAATCGGCAAACGACTATAATCCGCACTATATTTCAGATGTAAACAAACAGTTAAAATTTCCTTTTTTAAGCAAGATAATGTGCACGTTTACTGCCCTAATGAATCTATTAAGGAATTTTTAACGCAATTCTGCATTCATTAGAAGGAAATGTTTTATGTATCTTATAAATAACTATTAAACTGCCATATTCTGAACAAATTTGATGGCTATACAAAAGATAAAATTTCTTGCAAAGAGATGTTAGCTCTTAAGGATAAATATCTTAGTTTTTTAGAAAAACAAACTTTTGTTACTGATCAGGAAATTCTGACTCTTAAAAGGCTTCAAGATTAAACTGCATAGCATAAATTAAAAACTATAAAGCAAACCACTATCACTGTGATGTTTGATAGATTTAAAAATAAATAGAAACGTTTTCCATTAATTTTGTATTATTATATCATTGAAATGTATTCCTAATAATGAATATAGATTTTTATTTATAAAAAAGCACTTTCTTTCATTTCTGTGTTATTTATTTACAGTATGATCACTACATTTCTTGATAAATTCCAAATATTAGAACGTAAACAAAGAAATAACCTATAATCTTCAAAATTCTATAATCCGAAAAACCCCAGGTCCCGACCTGTGCGGATTAGAGGAAGTGTACTGTATTCAGATCTTGGGGCAATAGCTTTAGCACTCTTATGCACAAATACATGAATACAAAATTTATGACGATTATCTATATGAAATTCAATAATACGGAAATAATAGGACTCCATAGTAAATAGGACGTCATCAACATGGCAACCTAGAATCATTACCTATCACGGGATATCATTGAATTAATTACGTATGATAGGATGTAATAAAATGAAGAAAACTTTTATTAATATTTTTTTGAAGTTTTGATTCGATTTTCATAAAATTTGAAATGACTCGGCAAAGTTCTGCAACGATTATCTATATATATATTACGCTAACGTACGTGGCACAGAAATCGCGATTATTTGTTATTGTTTAATGGCAACACCCGAGAAACGCATCTCATTGGTTATTGTGTAAAAGTCATTTGGCAGGATTTAGGCGGAGGTAAATCCGGTTTATTTACGTTTCGCGATTATTTATTTATGTTCTCTCTTTCGATGCAATTATGAAACTTCACAATATCGTTAGAAATGCCCGTAAAAGATCTAGGCGATTTCTTGAAAGTAAACAAGAAGCCGCCTTAAGAAAAGAAAATTGAAATAGATTGGATCAAGAACGGCGTCAAACACAGAGCATAAGCCATCGCCAAAGTAGGTTTAATAACCGTCGCATGGGCGAACGCGTTGCTTCTGAAATCGAACTTACTGATTTAAATGTTTCGGAGCATAACTGTGGATATTCTGTTATATTGGCGGGTGTGTATATGATGACGTCTGTGCCAAATAAATATTATATTTTTCAATGACAGTCCCGGAACAGTTTCTGCCCGGGCAACGCCGGGCGGGTCAGCTAGTATGTATTAAATTTCAAACCATTCGGTTGGGAAGTTTTTGCAATGGAGTTATGAGTGAAGGGGAGGAAACATACAGTGTATTGTCTATTAGTTGCGAGTGAAGTAACTGAGGAGATTGTCACAAGATGGCGGTTGTTTTCTTTAAATCGGATCAACAGTTTCTGATTACCGCTAGGGCAAACTTCCACCAGTAAATTTGAATAGAAAATTTTGTCTTATTTAAGCACCGTATTCATGGAACATTTCTTTCACAAATACCCTAAAAATTTCTATTTGTTTTTACTGGTGGCAGTTTGATCAGGTATTATAATCTGTTTCACTGGCGCTAACAGGTAGTTGTCTAGGTTGTCACAATATGGCGTAAATGCAGGGCCTGACTACTGTCGAAGTAAACTTCCACCAGTAAAAATGAATATCTGTTTCTGCCATTATTTACGATTGAAATTTTACATTAATAAGGCGTTTAAATAAGGAGAAAAATTCTATTTAAATTTACTTGTGGAAGTTTCCTTTAGCGGTAATCAAGTCTTTAGAAAACGGTTACAGTTGAAGCTTCACTATTTTAAGGATATGTCAGTTCCTCTTTATTAATAGTTCCATGGTTTTTGCGTTGCTATATGAGGACGGACGGCCCAGACGGCAAGGTGCTATATACAGTCGTGGAGAAAAAAAGTAAACACCCTTACTAACTCCTCAACAAATTAACGTAGAAGAAAGCTACTGGTACCGAACGATTGGAAATAAAGTCTACTTTTAAGTGATGTAAATAAAATTTGCTTAGGGGGCCATCTACATATTAAAACGAACCATAACTTTGTTTTTTTCAATAGCAGTACACAATTCTGACAGCATAAATGAACTCTACATCCTTCAATTAGTCTAAAAACAAATTTTTTAGCAATTCGTACCATAAGTTTCGAGAAATTAATTATTTTAAAACGAGCGTATTTTAAGGGCTGTATCCAAATTGAAGTTCGGTATTCGATTGTTGACCGAGAGAGCTCCCTTCTTGATCAAGGTACCTTAAGCAGTCAATTAAGCCTGTTAAATTGCAGGATAGCCTACGAAATTTCAAAATATTTAGTCACTTCTATCATAGACGGCCCCTTAAAACATCATTTTGCCGTTTTTTAAGCATAATTTGAAAACCACTTGGCACAAAAATGTGAAATATGTAGATGGCCCCCTAAGCAAATTTTATATACGTCATTTAAAAGTAGACTTTATTTCCAATCGCTCGGTACCAGTAACTTTCGTCTACGATAATTTGTTGAGGAGTTAGAAGGGGGTGTTTACTTTTTTTTTCCACGACTGTACTTATACAATTATGAACGTGCCTAAAAAGTTTTATGTAAAAAAGAAAATCTATATTCCTATATGAAGTACGAGTTTTGTTTAATAAATGAAAATAAAAAGTTAAACGAAATATGAAATGCAATGGGTAATCTTTTTATTCAATAATTTTAAGTGTTGCGCATTTAAATTTGGATTCAAAATTCAATTAACCCTTGATCTATTGAATTATGATTTCATGAAAATTTTATCTTCTAAAGCATTTTTCATGAATTGTTTCAACTCCATTAGAAGATTTACATAATCATTTAATAAATTTTAGAAGGATTTTAGAAGGACTGAACGATTTAGAAGATTTAATTAAATTTGAATTTAGAGGGATTTTGTGCAATATTTATAATCCCACTCAAATCTTTTATTTTTAATATTTTACCTAGTATTTTGTAGAATTAGGAAATGTACAAATATAATGCTCTTACAATAGAAATATTTCGCAATTGAAAATCCCCCTCCCCCCCCTCACCTCAACGGCAAGAAAGCTGAAACGATGCAAAGGCACAAGAAATCATCCTTTTGAAAATATTTTTGTTTTGTGTAACCAATAATGCTTTTGGAACAAGATAAATTAAAGTATCTATAATTCATTCTAAATTTCATTACAATAATTCGATATATTAAATGAATTTTATAACAAGTTATTTTAATGGTACTTATAAGTACCGTCAGTAGATAAAGGGTTAATATGATAATTATGTAATAGTAACATTGATGATTAGTTTCGCCTGTCCTAGCTTAAGAATCAGACGTATTGTTAAATAATGCATTTTATCAAATAACCAAATAAGTTAAGTAATCTGAAAAATTAGAAAAATCTAAAGAAATCATTAAAAATTCTAGACCAGGAGTATCTAATTTGCGACCCGCGGTCCGCATATGTACCATTATTTTCATATAGAATAATTTGACTCATTTAACGACAGAAATTTTGCGATTTGATATGGTGACGATTTTAATTCAGACATACTGGAAACAAATGGGACAATTACAAAACTATGTGTATGCAAGTTTCATGCTTTTACGTTTAAAAATAAGTCAGGAAATTTCCGCGTTGTTGAGAGGGAGGAAAATATTTTTTTCAAGAATCGCATGATCAAGAGTATTTTTTTTAAAGTAAAAATGTGATTTATTTCAATATTTTTGTGTCATTCACCAGCTTAACATATGTCAGCTCTGGAAACATTTTATTTAGCTGTTCTTCTTAAAATATAATCCCAGTAAACTTTTCATCAATTTCTAACGAAAACAATTTTCTGTTGTACGAAATAATATTTTTCTTAAACTATGTTGTACTGTGTAGCATACTAAATATCAGTCCGCAAAAGTTAAGAAATGATGAGTAAGTAAGTATTTTGCTGACAAGCTTGGTGAGATAGAAAAAGTTTTTTTCCGTAACGAGTCTCCAGGGGAAATGTAACATTACTTCTGTTTTACTGGTCGTTAGTAGATGTACAGAAAAAGCTACAAATAAGTATATGTTAAGGGGTCTCAGAACTCTTAAAATTGGAAAAAATGAAAAAAAAAGACAATTTTCAGTAATAGCTTAAAATGTATTTGATTTTAAGATTTTACTAATTAAAAATAATTAATTAAATTTTAATTTATAGGGATTTTGTGCAATATTTATAACTCCGCTCAAATCTTTTATTTAAATCTTTTTTTAGTATTTTACAGGATTAGGTAATGTACAAATATAATGCTCTTACAATAGGAATATTTCCTAACTGAAATTTTTCACACACAATCTTTCACCGTCAAGAAAACTGAAAAGATGCAGATGAAAAAGGAATCATCCTTTTAAATAAATTTTATTTTGAGCAACCAATAATGCTTTTGCAACAAGATAAAGTAAAGTATCTATAACTTATTCTAAATTGTAGTACTACTAATCGGTGTATTAAATAAATTTTATGACAAGTTATTTTAATGGTACTTTAACGCCTTAACAGTGACATTTGTTTTCTTACAAAAAAAATAAAAATGGGCTGGACACCACTTTTTCCATACTAAAATATTTACTTTACTTAATAGAAAAATATCTGACAATCAATAAAGATAAATTTACAGTTACAAATTAGTGGTATCAAAATGCTTTTAATAACGAAGCAACCAAAGTGTTCTTGCCCGAATCCAGTTCGGACCACACTGTTAAGGGGTTAAAGTACCGTTTGGCCATAAAGGGTTTTAACCCTTTCCGGGGAAAAGTACTTGTATTCGTAAACTGTTGGAATAATTCAGCGACACCAGTATTTACACGAAAATTTATTTGTAAACAAGTAAAAGTACATTTTCTCGTATTTAATAAAAGTGGAATTTTCATTAAAAAATTCGGGTGGCAATGTGGCAAATAGGAATCAAAATTATGTGGTGCCGTGACGCGCGGAGTAAAAGTCTTACTTCGTGAGTATAAGTCGCATCCTACGATTTTTGGCTACCAGTATTTTAAAACGGGAAAATGGGACTTATTTTATGGGAGATACCTCATTAACCCTCCGTCTACCAGACGGGTCCATTGGACCCGACAGGTACATACAAAATATTCATTCAAACCAGAAATTTCTTTAAAATAAACTAAGTATATAAACCAGTCTTGAAATAAGGTAAATAAATAAGTTAAATAGTTTTAAATAAAAATTCTGGTGTAGAACGCTTTATTAAAACTTGAATAAAATTCCCGGTAGATCTAGGGTTAATTGAATAAGGCCATTCCATTCAAACTTTTCGAAAATAACGGCGGCCAATAAGCATAGCAATTATCAGCTATGTGACTTACACTACAAAAACCCATGGAAGTAGCTTATAGTGGTAGTACGGAGGTATATTTATTTATTACCCCCCTAACTGTTTTGCCCGAGCAGCACTCGGGCAAAAAGAGTTTACTATCTTCGATACTAAAAGCTTTATGACACCACTTAATTTTAACTATATTCTTTGGTTTGTTAAATAGCCTACCTTTTTCGATTGTAAAAAGCCAAATATTTTAGTAAAAAAAAAAAGTGGTGCCGGGTCATTATTTTTAAGTTATTGTGTAAAAAAAACCATTCAAGGGGTTAAAGGTTAAATTTTACTTGATTCATATATGTATCACTGCACAATGTAAGGCTAGTTATTTATTATAATCGAGTGTCATTTAGAAATATTTAATCTAAACTAATGCACAATAAAATAGATCATTTGTAATAGCATTTTCCTTTTTGTTGTGATACGAAATCGCCTTTTTAAAACAAATACAAGAGGGTATATACCATTAAAAGTAAATATACTCGATGATCTGTTTAGAAAACGTATCTCATTATTTCCAATTATCCCCTTTATTAACACTGTATCATTATTTATCAGATGTGTTCGCGGGAACAGTATCAGTAGATCAGTAGATAAGTCGTAATTTGTGACAAAAAAAGGACACCACGTATTCATGGTTATCACCCACTTCTTATGAGTTGAGTTCAGCCAATTTAGTTATTCCATTGCAAATAAACAAAAGAAAGTAAATTACATTGAAAAAGACTGTAAACGAACTAAATTAAGTAGGAAAATCAAAACATTTGTTTGCTGTTTTTGCGAGGTTGAACCATAATTTATTAATTGCCCTCCCCCGCACGCTTTTTTTTTTAAGTTGTTACATATTTAGTGTAAAATTTTGCAAAAGTAATTAGATCACCTGTTTCAATGTTCTGATGTGTGTTATCGTACAAAATCATTCGGATTAAACAAACACAGCGAGATAGAAACCAGACTATAATCTATCTACTACTTAGAAGATTTCTTTTGTTACCTCTAATTATCTTTCTTCATTATCACAGAATCAGCGCATCATTTTTTATCAGTTCAACGGGAACAGTATTAGTAAATCAGACGATAAACGAAAATTCGCAAAAACTTAAAAAAGTGTTACATCACATTTGTCTGATTTTGATCATCACTCGTTTTTTGAGCGTTGAGTTCTGTGGATTTACAGTCGGACCTCTATTTAACGAACCTCTATTTTGCGAACTTCTCTATTTTGCGAACTTTTCCTTAGAACCAAGAACATTTTGCGAATTTCTTCGTAAATTAACCTCCAAATAGCGAAGTGCATTCTCTATTTAACGAATTTTTTCTTGTGATCTAAATTTTTTTTCTCCCCATTTCTCAAAATATTTCTGAACATTTGAAACTTTTTCTTTCTTTAAACACATTTTATGATGTTCAATGGCCTTGAACTGGTTATACCAGGCGCTTTCTTTGTCAGCAGTGAGAATTCGGTAAGTACGGAGGACGAAGACGATAATCCTTTGGAGTAACTTAAAAAAATGTGGATACAGATGAGAAAAAAGAATAAATTAACCATGATGTGCTGATTGGTGATTGTATTTCACTTAATTCTGAAACTGAGACCCTGGAAACACTATCCGAATTGGATATTTTCGACAATGTGAAAAATAAAAACAACACAGCAATGAATTGCGATGAAGACGAATATGATGGTGATGGAAATGGTCATTATGCAGGAATTAACAAAACTTCGTATGATGAAATGCTAAAATCATTTGAAACGATCCGACGCGGATTATAGTTAAAAGAGAATACGCATGAAGGGGGTTTTGGTGCATTGCAAAGATGCGAGACGTATTATGAGAGAAAGCACTTTTTAAAAGAAAAAACTCAGGCAAAATTAAGTTTTTTTCAGAAATTAAATTTAAGGACGCATATGTTAATGTATGGTTAAGATTATTTGTTATAATAATAACAAATAGGATAATGTCATTAAAATTCGTTAATTTTAATGTAAAACTATTTACTTTAAACAGAATATACAGTGTATTCCCGGACAATGTTTTGTTTTCCTTGCAGATTTCAAGGATTTAAACACATACGAAAAATGAATTGATGATGGATATTGATGTGTAAAATAAATAAAACAAATTGATATAATTTATTGAAAAAATGTGATTAATTACTTCTAGTAAAAATATTTAGTGTTTATGAATTCAAAATCTGTTTTATTTAGTTTAAAGTATTTTAAAAGGTGAATCTCTATTTAACGAATTTTCCATATAACGAACTTTTATCCGGGATTTAGAGACTTCGTTAAATGGAGGTTCGACTGTAATACAATTATTTTGTTTCAAATAAACAAAAACATTGTAGATTCCGTTGTAAATTGAGATAAATCTTCTAAATCGATAACAATACATTGACAAATGTGAGAATGATAATTCAGATATAATTTTTTAAAATCTTAATTGAAACGTTTATTTCAGGAACCACATAGTGGACAAAAAGTTCGGAAATAAATTAACAACTATTTTCTTAGGTGTATATATATATGTAGAGAGAGACGCTTCGATTGGTGCAAAACCCCACTAAAATAACGTTCGTTTCGTGCCGTTGGAATATTAATGGAGTTATGAATAATGAGAGGGAATCATTATAGTGTAGAGTCTACCAGTTGCGAGTAAAGCAACTGGGGAGATTGTCACAAGATGACGACTGAATTTTTACATCGGATCATTAGTTTCTGATTACCACCGAAGAAAACTTCCACCAGTAAATTTCGCCTTATTTTAGCTGTTTATTCATGCAAAATTTCTTTCAGAAACATGGTAAAAATTTCTGTTTGTTTTTACTGGTGGAATGTGGCGGGGTATTATAATTTCTTTCACTGACATGAGGTTGTTTAGGTTGTTGCAATATGGCGGAAACGCAGATTTTAACTACCGCCGAAGTAAACTTCCACCAGTAAAAATAAATATATCGTTTTGGCCATAATTATGGCTGACATTCTGCATTAATAAGGCGAAAATTTCAGTTCAAATTTACTGATGGAAATTTGGACCGTCGGAAAAAGAAAAGAAAGATAAAAGGTCTTTGCGAAATTGATTACAGTTGAAATTTTCATCATTTTGAGGATATGTCAGTTGCTGTTTGTTCATAGTTCCATGGAAATATTCGTTTAAGACTGTTCTCAAATCCAAACTGCGGCTACTTTCTGACGCATTTTTTATTCCTTTTTGCTCTCAAACGTGTAAAATTGAAAGGTATGTTCTTATTCAGAAACCATGTGACAGAATTTTTTCCGTTTTTCGGTAGAGGCAGAAGCTTTTTCAAAAAGTGCTCTTACAGTTGACGTTTTGAACCGAATTTCCGGACTCGATAGAACAGGAAAGCAAAAAACTGTCATCCTGAGACAACAGCCGCTTATAACTCAATTTATAATTTTTATTTATTGGAAAATGAAGAAACTGTTCCCTTACAAATCACTTCAATACTCAAGCTGGCAAATAACACGATTTTATGTTTAAATATGCGTCAGAAAGTTTCGCGTTGTTCAGCGGGAGAAAATATTTTTTTGAGAACCGCCTTAAAACAATAACCTCACAAGCGTCATCACACAGGACAGAGTAGCGACTAGCGACTATTTTTTAATTCTATGTCGTACCACTTTACCAAACCAAAAATCTTTTACACTGATTTTGAGAGCATGTGAAAGAGAAGTATATTATAAAATTTCTTTTTAAAAAATAGTGGTGCGAATTGATTATAATAATAGTTGCCATTGGCAGCCCTGATAGAAGCTTAAATTTGTATTTAAATTTGAATTTTAGAGGGTTTTTTTTATTTTATTTAACCGAATGCTTTACCTCTTTATAATATATTTCGCTAATCTATTTTTCTACATTGCAAAAAGTACTTCATTCACCTTATTCACTTTACTTCGTATGTTTGAATTTTAGAGATATCCGAAAAGATTTTGAATATTTCAATTTATACCCACACTGTAAAAAAAAATCCGTAAAAATCCGGTATATTTTCCGTTAAAATTTACGGAATACAGTCGTGTCTCTATATAACGAAATCCATTGTTCCAGTAAAAAATTCGTTATATAGAGAAATTCGTTATATAGAGAATGAGTAAAAATTCCCATTTAATGTGTAAATTTTGAACAAAAATTACTTTTGAGGTATTTAATTAAGAATTTAAAATGTTTAATTATAAATATTAACCTAATATTGTATTTCTTAATTATTTAAACAGTTTCAAAAAAGAGAACAGACATTTATTTGAAAGCATAATAAAAATCACATAAGGAAAACTTACATTAATTTTAGACGAAGAAATCAGTAATTTTTAGCTGTTTTGATTTTAAAATTGTTACACTCTCGAAAAAATGTTCACACTTTAGCAAGGAATGAAAAATTGTATCGGGAACATTTTCCTCCATTTGAATTCTCATTCACCTTAAATTTCAATTACCTCTCTGATCGCACTCTTATATGTGTAATAATCCAATTGACACTGTTTTAAGAAGTATGCTGGAAGGTGTGTGGGAGGGGGTGGGCGGAGATGAATTCGTTGGGCATTAAAAACAAGGAAATTCAAGGTACAAAGGTAAGATAAAAAAAACTCAGCACTGAACAATAAATCACTAATCAGTGATGGAAAATTAATTCCATTTGATTTGGAAGCTTTTTTAAACAATAAAAGAACATTTTATGAAAAAATTCGTTATATGGAGATAGATATTTCGCTATATGGAGACTGTTTTTAATGAGATCATGGGAAAAAGGGACCGTTCCTACTAAAAATTCGTTATATAGATAAATTCGATGTATGGAGTTTCGTTGTAGAGAGACTCGACTGTACTTTCATCTTCATTTGAAAGCAGTACATTTTCCGTAATTGGATAATTTTTCCGTTCTCGGATCAAAATGAAGAAAGTTTTACATAAATTTTACAAAAATATTTCAGCATTCTTTCAAAACAGTACAATTTCCGTAATTGACGTCTGTGTTGTATAGAGTGGCGGTGTGTTTAGTTGGAATGCGGAATAATGAATTGTTGTAGTGTGAACATATGTTTACGTTTAAGAGGCTACTTCAGTCAAACGAAAAGACCCGTTCGCTAATGCTAATCCTATAGAAGAAATTTATAAAGATATCTCGGTCGCATTTCAATATTTTTAAATGACTTCTTTTGCATTGAATAGTTGAGATCGATATGTATGCAGGCCGATGTTTACTTTTTCGATTTTGATTGTAGATATTTTTTATGAGGATGCTTTTACTTTCAAAACCGGTTCCGAAAATGAAAGTGTCATCATAAGAAATACCTGTAAACAAAATCGAAAAAGTAAAAAAACGGCCTGCATACAGATCGATCTCAACTATACAATGCAAAAGAAATCATTTAAAAATATTGAAATGCGACCGAGATATCTTTATAAATTTCTTCCATAGGATTAACACCAGGGCTTAATTTGCGCCGGAGCCCACCGTAGCTGAGCTCCGGTACTTCTCTGTTTTCAGTAAATATTTAAATATTGGTCGGAATTCACCGGAGCTCATAAATGAAGGGCTCCGGAGCCCAAAGCAATAGTGCTTTTTTTTTTCTTTTCTTTCTTTTTTTTTTTTTTTTTTTTTTTTTTCATGAACGCTGCCCATTTTAAGGCTCTGCTCTGCACATTTACGAAGTCATTTTCATTTATAAGTAGATATAATTACCATGCATTGTTATTCTGATAGAAAGCAATCGAGCAGTGTTTCCCCCTTTTTGTATAAACGTATCGAATATTTCCGATAACGGTGTCAAATTTTTAATTTAATCTGATTTTCAGGGACTCGCCACAAAAGATTGTTAAGCGGAAGGAATCATTTTATAGTTTCAGATATGCACCATTTATAGGAAATTGAAAAACGCTGTTCCATTCTTCAACATATAAATATTAATTTCTATAAATTTCATTCACTTTTTCATGAAAAGGCATAACTGGCGAACTATTCCTTTTTTGCGTTAGCGCTATTTCCGAATCATAATCCTTACCATATTTAATCGCAGAATTCTACAGTTAATTAACATTAAAATTAGGCAAAGATTTCTTTTCGGAAGGAACTAACTAAAAAGTGGATTAGTTGACAGCTAAGTATATTAAATAATTATGCATTAAGTGTATGCTGATAGATATATTTAAAATTATTTTACGAAAGAAAAAAATGCTTTGAATTTGCAAATAATGAATGAAATATAAATATGCGGATTGCAGTGACGGTGGGGGGGGGGGGCACGCTACGGTTGTTAGTATTACAGAATATTAGGGCTCCGGTACTTTTTTTGTTAGAAATTAAGCCCTGATTAACATTAGCGAACGGGTCTTTCCATTTGACTGAAGTAGCCTCTTAAGACTTGGTTAGTCACTATTTCTCTTTTCTTTTCTTTTCTTTTTTTCCCCTTTTTTTCTTTATTTTAAGTAAATATGAATTAATATCTTTTCATATATCAGCTAAAATTTAATATAATTTATTTTATCTTTCGAATTTAATGCCACGTAGAATGCCGTATAAATTCCAATTTAATATATTCAGTTGTTTTTTTAATTTGTATCAAATAAAAAATTAAACATATCAAGTAACGTATTAAATATTAAATAACTGTTTTCATCTGTTGTTCGTTTAATATAGTAATTAAAAATGATACGATAAATATTATTTCTAATTGAAAAAAAAACGATTAATTTCTAAAATTATGATAGAAATTTTATTTTTTAAATGCATGAAATTTTGAAAAGGAGTCATAATTGTTCCTATTTTATATGCATGTAATACTTTTTTTTGGGGGGGTGGGGGCATTAAATATTCGTATTCTTACAATAATAATTCTTTTTAAATTGTAATACTAATTAAGTTAAAAATGAAAGAACAATCTCATTCAATTAGAAATAAATTAATATATCTTATTTGTCTGATAAAGGTAATGTTTATGTATCAAGATATTTTAATTACAAATAGGGAGCGCTAAGTTAACACCACCCCCTTTTTGAATATCACAATTTCAAAAATATCAATATTTAGCTATTAATTGTCTCTAATTTTAGGTCTTTAGCGTTGACTTACGCCCCCCCCCCTCCTCCCCAATTTCAAATTTCAAAAATGCCAATATTTGGCTGTCAATTAGCTGAAATTTTATTTTTAAAACTAACACTGTAGTATTTTTCTTTCTTTCTTTCTTTTTAAATAAAATGTTTTAAAATTGTTTTTAAATTTTTTTTACAATATTTAAAAAAATAATCTGATATTTAAATGAATTTTATTAATTCTTTTTAAGTTTCAGATAGTTGAGAAGGAAATGTTACAGTTTATTTTTCATAATGATTTTAAAATAATACTTATTATTATTTAATAAAAAAAAATTGAAAAACTCTGTTTTTAATTTAAAATTTTTTTAATCTATTCATTTTAACGGATTCGCACATAACACTTAAAACATATCTGAAACATAATAACGAAATTATAGATGTATATACAAATAAATAAATAAAAATAATAGTACAATAAAATTTCTAAAATCTTGCAAAAAAGAAGCAATTATTACTTATAATACATTCTTTCATGCACGTAATATTTTAAAGACTAATTTTTTTTCTTTTTATAAAGCATGAAATTAAAAAGCTAAATTTTCAAAATTATGGAAATATTCAAAATTGTACACTCAATTGAAAAATATCTCCAACGAAAATTCGTTCCTTGCTTAACACCGTGCCTTTACTTCATAAAAAGCATCTGAAATAAGTAACGACATTTGGAAACGTAACTCGAGTCCCCATGGCATGGTGGATAAGGCACTAATCTGGTACACTCCGGTTCCCCAGTTCGATTCCACCCAAGGTAAGTGTTGTTTCATTACTGTTATTTGAATAAATTAGAGGTACGCTACCTTGATAAACGTGTCCGTTGAAATTCATAAAGGTGTAAGTTTCTCGAAAAGTTGTATAATATATATATTTTTTTTTTTGCCTTTGAAACAAAAAATTTTAAATACGGATATACGAAAAAAAAAAAAAAAAAAAAAAAGAAAGAAAACGGAAAAATTTTGTGAAAAAACGGAAGATTTTCTGGAATTTACGGAAAAAAAATTTTCCGTTAAAAAACGAAAATAGTACTGGCGTCTGGATTGCCAGTACAATTTCCGTTTTTTAACGGAATTTTTTTTTACAGTGCATAGGACGCTGTTCTACTGCATACTTTCAGTATAGGACTTGGGCAAGCTCGGGTTCCAAAAAAAAAAAAAAGAGCTCGAACTCATCGCTACCATGCACAATGAAATAAGTCATTCATTTTAGCGTTTTCAGTTCGTTATCATACTAAATTATCTTGTTTAAGCAAATACAAAAGCCTTAAATTCTTTGAATTATTAATGCGATCGATATTTCATTTAGAAAACTTCTCTCATTATCCGTAATTATTCCCTTTTATAATTTTTCTACCAATGTAATCTTTATTCATCAGAGGTAATGACGTTAATACTGTCTGTAAACCAGTAGCGAAAATATGCCAGAAAATAAAAAAAGTGAAACACCTTGATCTCAAATCACTGGCAATTAGCGTCATTGATTTCTGAGTTTTAGCTTCCAACAAAGGTTAATTGAATTATTTCATTTCAAACAAGCATAAAAGAATAGCTATCGTTGAAAAGGGTTGCAAATCATCTAAATTGCTGACGAAACACCAAAACACCCATTCGTCAAATTTATGAACTTCAAAATTGCGATATCATCTATTAGTTTTGTCTTTTTAATCTCAGTTATTCTATGACCATGCAAAATAAAATAATTCTTCGATTTCACTTTTTTTTTTTTCATTTTGTAACATTACCATACAAAATCATTCCGTCTAAACAAACATAAAGAGGTATATACCATTAAAAGTAGATATAATAGATTTTTCATTAAGAAAATGTCTCTCACTATACTTAATTATTCACTTTTGTAATTTTTGTACCAATGTAGCTTTATTCACCAGAGGTATTCATGCTAATACTACCTGTAAACCAGTAGCGAAAATACTGCAGAAAATAAAAGTTAAACACCTTGATCTCGCGATTTCGAATTATTGGTAATTAGTGCCAATGATTTTTGAGTTTCGGCTTCCAAGGTCAATAGAATTATATTTCATTTTAAATTAGCGTAAAAGAATAGATATCGTTGAAAAGGGTTGCAAATCATCTAAATTGCTGACGAAACTCCAAAACACTCGTTCGCCGAATTCCTGAAGATGAAAATTGTGGTATCATTTGTTAGTTTTGCCTTTATAATCGCAATTGTTCTATGACCGCATGCAAAATAAAATAGGTAGTCGATTTCACTTTTTTTTTGCGTTTTGATACAAGGGGCGATCCATAAATGATGTCGCACTTTTTTTCAATATTTTTTACCCCCCTCCTCCCCTTCGTTACAAAATGTCACAATTCACCATACCCCCTCCCCTCCCCTTGTCACATGTCATGCTATATTACGTAAACATATACTTGCAGTTCAGAAACAAAGCTCTACGTTATAGGTCATATTTCAAATTTTATTTTTGAACTTTAACTATGTGTTTTAATTACATTTGTGAGCATAACAATAAAAAAGATTCGTGTACTTATTTAGTATGAAATAAGATTAAGGTTTACAACAAAAAACATAATTAATATACAGTAGTAATAAAATATTAATATGAAAGAGCAATAGAAAACAGTAGTATTTTACAATTTGGAATGGAATTTAATATATTTGGTTTTTAAATCTTATATTTACTTTATGAACACAAAATACTTTAAAACGGATTGATTTTGAAGAAGAAGCCTCAATATTAGTTTTACTTAAATAGATTTGCCATCACATTTCATTTGTCACATTAATACGAACATTTATAAAATTATATATTGAATCATAAAATAGAAATTACTCTGAATCATCTGCTATTACGACTCTTCCTCTCTTGGAGAAGAAATATGCTCGTCCATAGAGTGCACAGGCATTTTGACATCACTCTCATCCTCGGGGATAGTAAGCCCTCTAATTTCAATACAATGATAGTAAGCCCTCTAATGTTTAACCAAAATGTGTGATGTCACACTTCTTCTTACCCCTTCCCACCCCTTTGTCACAAACTGTCACAATTTCACAAACCCCCCTCCTCCCCTCCAAGCGTGACATCATTTCTGGATGGCCCCCAATCATACAAAATCAATCCGTCTAAACAAACATAAAGAAGTAGATACCATTAGAAGTAGATATAATTGATCTTCCATTAAGAAAACTTCCCTCACTATCCCTTTTATAATTTTTGTACCAACGCAGCTTTATTCATCAGAGATATTCATGATAATATTATCTGTAAATCAGTAGCGTAAATGTGCCAGAAAATAAAAAAAGAAGTTAAACACCTTCATCTGGAATTACTTTGTAATTAGCGGCATTGATTTCTCAGTTTTGGCTCCCAACAAGATCAATTCATTTATGCCTGAATTTTTGTTTTCTCAAATTTGTTGGTAAAATCACTTTGAAACATTGCAAAATGAACTGTAAAAAAGTAAAAAAAAAAAAAAAAAAATACGATAAAATATTTTTGCATTTATTTGATAAACTGTAAACATACTAAATATGGGAATATCCATATGTGGGAGATTCTCAAAAGGTGGGATCATTAAACGTTAACTATATGTAATTTTTAAAATTTTCAAATTTAAGGCCAGTTTTTTTTAATAGTATAGTATTTTGTCTATAAATATAATATATAAATATTTTATAATAGTATGTCTACAAATTGTACACAAACATTAAAAAACAGCAACTATTATGGAAAATTAATGATTAAAGCATTTAATTAGCAGTTGCGTACGTTACAAATTTTGGACATTTTTTCACACGTACGTTACAGATTTTGGGCGTTGCTCTTAGTATTTAAAAAATTCTTAAGACTAAGAATGTAGTAAATGTGTCTGTATACATATATATATGTATAATTAACTTTTTGTTATCCAGTAATAATAATAATAAAATCAAATGCTTTGTTACGTACGTTACTTTCGGACGTAACAAAAAACAGAAAAATGCTTTATAGAAAAGTCCTTCTATCTTCAAAAAAGCAATAAATCAGCCTGCCTGCTCTCTCTTAACGATTATCTCTTAACGAAATTATCAAAAAATCTTCCGTTTCCTTTATGCATTCGTTGTTTACCATTAGAACCACCTGGAAAAAAGTTAAAACACTTTTTCTTGGTGGTACATTGGAGCAGTTAACGTTATGAATGTCCGAAATTGGCCTCTTTAGCATAAAATAATAAAATTTTAAGATATTTATACAAAGCTTTTACAATAAATTATGTCATTTTCTGTCTCTGAATAGAATTAAAAACTCAGTGTAAAAAAAAAAAAAAAAATAAAGTCAATGATAATTAAAGTTATGTTTGAAAGGCTTAAAGTTATGACTTGTGTCCAGTGCGCACCTTTTCAGAATCGCCCATGTGGAAAAATGCATAATTATATGTTTTGCCTAAATTTATATAAATTAAGCGTTTAAATTGTATATTATATACTACAATTAGTATTTCTAGGAACTGTTAAAAAAATATATTTCTTTCTTTACAGAGGCTAATAACATTATAAGTATTATTAATAATAAATTAAGAATAATCGTATTTGAGGCTAAAAAACAATTTATTTCAAAATCTTCTTGAAAAGGACTTTACATAAATAACTGTCCCCTAAATGGGTAATAGAAATATGCACCCATTTGCGCCTAGCGCCCTATATTTTGTACGTTACAAACATGCATAAAAAATAGGCTTGAACATATAATTTCGCAATTAAAAAAAAAATGTATTTCAAAGAAGTCTACAAGTTAAGATTATGACTTATTTATTTGGATCTTTGATACAAAAAATAGAAATAAACTTACTTTTTACATTTCGCTATCTTGAAAAATCTCTAAACACCGAAAAAAGGCCTTCATTTAAGCAAATAAATATCCATCTTATGTTGTCATCTCTCGGTAATATTAGATCTACCGGAAAATTCTGTTGCATAAAGTTCTTACTCTACTTTTTCAAAATTGTGATTTCTTCATTAGCACCACTTTTTTGAAATGGTAAAATTCCCACAACTTTCACATTTCGCATTAAGGTGAAAACAGTCGGAATTTTTCCATTTCAAAAAAGTGGTGCTAATGAGAAATCAGAATTTAAAAAAAAGTAGGCGTGAAAGAAGTTTAACTCATTAAAGCCGGTTGGCAAGAAAACTTTCCATGTAAGGTGAATAAAACTTTTAAATTTTAATACCAGTATTTTAGTTTGGAAATTTTCACATTATCTAATCTCAAATTTTGAGCGATTAAATAATTCAAAATTACAATATGGAAAAAACTGGTGTCGAAGAAATAAAAGAAGTGTAAAACAGTCTTGTCATTAATGGGTTAAACGACAGAATTTCTCGGCAGACCTAATAGATAAAGACATTTATAGACAATCAGTACTTCATACAATTTTCATGTTGTAAAGAAGAAGAAAATTATAAAAATTTATTAAAATTCGAAACGTCCTAAAATTCTAGACATAAATGGGTCGATAGAATTATTTTATTTCAAACAAACGTAAAAGAACAAATAGCGTAGAAAATGGTTGTACATCATCTAAATTGATGACGAAATCCCAAACCACCCGTTCATCGAATTCATGAAGTTGAAAATTGCGATATCATTTGTTAGTTTTTTCTTTATAATCGTAGTGGTTCTGCGACCATGCAAAACAAACTATAGGTCGTTGATTTCACTTTTGTTGCGTTTTATAGCATTATCATCCAAAAACATTCTGTCTAAACAACCATAAGGCGGTATGTACCATTAAAAGTAAATATAATCGATTTTTCATTTAGAAAACTTATCTCGTTATCCGTAATTATTCCCTATTATAATTTTTGTACCAACGCAGCTTTATTCATCAGATATATTCACGTTAATATTATCTGTAAATCAATAAGCGAAAATGTATCAGAAAATAAAAAATAAAGATAAACACCTTGATCCCGAATCACGGGTAATTAGCGTGATTGATTTCTGAGTTTTAGCTTCCAACAAAATTAATAGAATTATTTCATTTCAAACGAGCATAAAAGAATAGATATCGTTGAAAAGGGTAGTAAATCATCTAAATTGCTGACGAAACACCAAAACACCCATTCGTCGAATTCATGAAGTTGAAAATTGCGATATCATCTGTTAGTTTTTTCTTTATAATCGTAGTGGTTCTATGACCACGCAAAATAAACTAGGTCGTCGATTTCACTTTTTATCATGCAAAATCATTCCGTCTAAACAAACATAAGGGGATACATACCATTAAAAATAAGTATAATCGATTTTCCATTTAGAAAACTTCTCTCATTATCCCAAATTATCCCCGTTCATTAACTTTATATCATTCCATCATAATTCATCAGAAGTGTTCATGAGAACAGTATCAGTAGATCAGTAAGATAAACGCCGATTTGCGAGAAACGAAAAAGGGTTAAACACCTCGTATTCATGGTTATTATCACAGGCGTAGCTGTTCTCGCCTTGAGGCATCAACAACACGGCCTTGGCACCCAATATGATGATGATGTGTGTATGATGCCACAGAGAATGACCTAAATTGAGGAGAGGTATGGGTGAATTGCTAATGAACGTAGCGTATTGCCAAGAATAAAAATGTTATATTAGTCGATATGAGCAGGGCTGCGGAGTCGGAGTCGGAGTCGTGGAGTCGGAGTCGGAGTCGGTGTGATTTTTCGATGAAAAGAGTCGGAGTTGGAGTCGCTAAAAATATGCCGACTCCGACTCCGACTCCAAACATTCCATTGAACAGTTTGAAGTGAATAAAAAAATAAAACCAATTACGCTTAATTTTAAATTTATGAACTGAATTATTATTTTATGTTTTAACTCTATACATTAATAAATATTTAATTATTTTTCAGCTCATTGACATGTTAATCAGTAAATATAAGGCAAAAGGGCGGATGTGATTTTTTTGCCTACATCAGTCATTAAATTGATTCATTTACTTACTTCTTCAGCTCCTAGAAGACTCTATTGTACAATAATTAAATTAAAGTGAGTTTTGAAAGGTTTTTGTTTTGTTTCGTTTTTTGTAAATTAAGTCCAACGCAACCCGAATCCCGTGTTGGCCCGACTACCCAACCCAATGAAGGAATCTATCTCAGACAAAAACAGATGTTTCTATTTAACCTCTGTCCATCCGTGTTCGGGTCGGGTCCTGAAATTTATATTTTAAGCCAGTCCGAAGCGAACCAGAGAAAAACCTGAACCATGAACCCTATCTGAAATGAAATGAAATCAAAACTTTATTGGAATTATAAAAAATAGTCATCTCTAACTGCACGTTTATCTTTTGTGTAGGAAAAGGAAAATATATTTACTTATTCGACTTATAAGTTAAACGATGTTATGGATTTTCTTTTGAAAAATCGGGTCAACCCGACCCGAACCCGCAATAATAATTATCAGACTGGCCCACAACGAAAAACATTTAGCGCCAACTCAATCTGAACCACCGTTCGAATCGGACCCTAAACGAATGCAACAATCTACTTCAGATAACAATGGATGTTTCACTTATCCTTTGTTCAACTTATACTGCCTTATTTTTCAGCATTTCAGATAAAAGAGAATGTGGGTAAAATATGAAACTGATTCAAGACGCTTTCACTACAATATAGGACAGGACAACTCATACAGAATTTTTCTTATTAAAACAAAAAACTGCGATTTTCTTCTTAAATATTTCTTACCCAAAACTTAGACGTTCTTCTATTTCTAAGCCCCAACTAGAGTCTTCCAAAGGCCGGGTTGCACCTGACCCGAATCTGAAATTTTTGCTGAAAGTCAACCCGAAACCCGACAAAAAGGAATTCGTCAACCATATCCGAAAATGGAAAAAAAGTCGTCAATTCGACCATAATTCAAGACGAAAGAAAATTAGTTCACATTTTATAGAATAAACAATTATAAAAAAAAAAGCCTACAATTTTATCTTTTTTGTATAAAAATGAACTTAAATACACTCATTAATTTTCAAATATATAGATTTTTCATTTGAAAAATATTCAGTACATATTTTCTTTTGAAAAATTAGGTCAAATCAAAAGTGTCAAAACCTGACCCGAAGCATTTACAGTCTATCTGGTTCGAGCTAAATTTGGTTATCCTATCCGATGGAGGACCGTAATTCTAACCTACTGAAGAAAAAACAATTACTATTTCATGAATTTTGAGAGGAAAGTGAATAAACTCATTGCATGTTTCAAAATGGTTGGCCTTTTTTTTTTTTTTAAGGTTTTTTTTATCACTTTTTGTCATGATTATTCCTCATTCGTCGATTCCCATATATCTCCAACAGGTAAATTTAAAGTGCATTTCAATCTTTTTGAGAAACCCTGTGTATATGCCGGAGTCGGAGTCGAAGAGTCGGAGTCGGAGTCGGAGTCGATTGTTTCAGGAATCCAGGAGTCAGAGTCGGAGTCGGAGTCGGTCATTTTTCATACCGACTCCGCAGCCCTGGATATGAGGCGCCAAATTATTGAAATTTCGAATATAAATATTTTTAAATTAGAATGAGCAAAGCGAATCCTCTATTAGACTATACAAATTACATTTTGTCCTACACTTTACAAAAAAACTATTCAGTATTTTGACTTGATAAACATAAAAATAAATTATGATCTGCAGATTTGCACAATATTATTTTTTTACAGAATAACTTTTAAAAAATTATTATTTTATTTAATTTAATTTACATGTTTTTCCATTACGGACTCACTCTTTGCAAATAAAAAATGAAACACGTATATTTTCAGAAGAAACAATAAATCATGGAGTTAGACATTATAGATAGAATCATGATTAATTAAATAGTTTCACGATTTCTTTTATAAAATTTAAAAAAAAACATTTTTTATGAAAATTATAGCCTATTTTTAATGAATTAAAATTTGTGAAAATTTAATTATTTACATTCAATTATAAAAGTATTTTTCAGTGTTAAGAATTCCAATACACAATTTATTCTTATTATGTGAAATCACTTACACAGACGATACTTACGCATTTTAAAGAATTATGATTTTTTTTTGTAAAGTGGCAACAAAAGAATTGTAAACAAATAAAATTAATTGGTAATTTTGTTATATCATAGATAAAACATTCCAAGGAAATCCTTAGTTACGTGGCTGAATTTACATTTCAAAAATTAAAATGCGCCAAAACATAAAATAACGTGTTTGCTTAATAAAGATGCAAAAATAACATAAAAAATATTGTTAGTTTCAAATGTTTATCTTATTAAATAATGCTTCGCGAATCCAAACAAAGCATGGCTTATGCTAGTTATTTTTTATCGACAGAAATCACTGCATTTTATAATGCCCGTATTATGTTTATATTTATCCTATACCATATCTTCAGGCATTATTACCAGAGTATAGACATTTTTCCATTATCTGTTATTACATTTATATAAAAAAACGTGACACATTACTTTCTTCTTTAAAAAAATTCTTTATCTTGTTTGTATACTTTTACAATAATATCAATTTCTATAAGGTATATTTCGTTATTTTTCATAAAAACTCTAAGTCATAATGAAGGGAACGAATATTTTTTCCAACTGGATTAAATCATATTCAGGGCTGGAGTAGCACAGTTGACGTTGAGTTCGGATAGCCTAACAGGTAAGGCATTGGCACGGTACGCCAAGTATCCAGGTTCGATTCCTGGTCTGGACATTTTTCGCTCTGTTGGAATCAACGTCAACTGTGCTACTCCAGCCTTGACTATGCTCTAAGTCATATTTCGTTATTTTTCTTTAAAACATATGTTCTAACAGGTTTCGGCCCCACCAGCGGCCGAGAGGTTCTGCTCTCGAAGCTGATAGACGGGAGGTGCTGGGTTCGATCCCAATCGCGTCCGTCGGCCTAATCGTTCGGAGCTTTCGTGGTTTTCTTCGAACCTTGGTTCTCCAAGCGTTAATACGGGTTAGGTTCCCTTAGAAAGACCCCCCACAAAGGGCACTCCTCCCCCTTAGGGCCTATATCTCTAGTGTTGATGATTGGCCGTTAAAAACACAAACAAACAAACAATCTAACAGGTTTCTAACATATATTCTAACGGCATTGCTCATAATATGCCTGTTATATAGCATACTTTAAACCTGTTAGAATATATGTTTTTAAGAAAAATAACGAAATATGTCTTATAGAAATTGATTTTAATGTAAAATTATACAAACAAGATAAGGAATTTTTCAAATGAAAAAAGGTAATGTGTCATTTATATATATATATATATATATATATATAACTGTAATAACAGATAATGGAAAAGTGTCTATACTGTGATAATGCCTGAAGATATGGTATAGGATAAGTATAAGTATAAATATTTTTTTGATAAATAAAACATGAATTTATTGCACTATCACAATAAAAAATATTTAAAAATCTGTTGAAAAACGAAGACCTGAAACTACTTTTTTTATTATGCAATTGAGCAGACCTCCGGGCGGTCACTTATTTATCTACCACTTTTTCCGAACCATAATCTTCGTGGCGTCTACAAAATTTGGAAGAGTTAATTTTTTTTTTTTTTTTTAAAGTTTCGAAGGGCTAAATATAAAATTATCTAGCAAGGATGCTAGTTCGGCCTTCTTTTTTTTTTTATTAAGAAATTCCGAATTCATACCGTAAATTCTGAAACAATAGTTTTTATTTTCTGTAACCACGAAACATCTGCCATTAAATAAAATAAAAATTACTATTCGGAATTTCTGGCATGATTTCGGAAATTCTGGATAAAAAGAGTCCTGCACATGTTTTACTCCATTTTGCTTTTTACAGATTCCAAGAGAAATTGTTTAACCAATGTTAATGTACATTTTGAGAATATTTTTCTGATTACATGCTTGCCAACCTTCAACTAATCTTCCGTAAAATATGGTTTTAATTTCACCCAGATTAAAGACGGTTCGATCCAGAAAATTTATTTGTTATATTTTTAGTCTTTTAAACTCATGTGTCTGTGTGTAACTTATTCCAATGTATTTCCTAAAACATCTTCTGATTCCAAACGTGTTTAACCAGGGGCAAATTAAACATTATTTTACGGAAGGTTACTTGAAGGTGGCAAGTATGTGATTAGCGTACTTTAACCTATATTTGATGAATTAAAAAAAAATAATAAACAAACAGAAATGCAAAAAAATCAATCCATCCTTTTTTTAATGCAGTGAAAAAAATACACAAAGTGTATTAAAAAAGGGAAAATGAGTAAAAAAAAAATGGCACTAACACGGTCACGGGATCTGATTATTACTAAATATAAAATTCAGTTTAAGATTTTTCGGGTAACTTATACTGTAGACTTTTTATTTTATTTTTTTTTTTTTTGAGAATTTTAATGTATTTTCGCAATAATATAAACTAATAAAAGTCATTCGGTGTCAATAAAAAAGCGTAGCTTTCTTTAAATAAAGCATATTCTACTTTGTTTATCGTTTCTTGACTTGCTGTTGCCATTCCTTATAATTATTGATTGCAGTTGGTATTCTAATGTCTTCCTTACGTTCTTTCTCTTTATGTTTAACGTTATGAGAAGAGAAAATACTTGCTCGCTCAGTCGTAGACAATAATAGATAAAAAAAAGTTCATTTTTTTTTCTCATTTCTTTTTTCAAACAGATTGTTATTTTCTAACATTAATCGTTATTTGATTGTAGTCTTGAAAACATGAAAAATAAACTACTATTAATTACAATACCTCGTAGTTAAATATATTCGTCGTCTATTTTTCCTTTTTAATATATCTATGTGTGATATGTAGTGCTTATTTGATTTCATTTATTACTGTTATTCTACAAAAAGAAAAAAAAAACACTTTTTTGGTACTTGGTAGTTAATTTTTCAGATAATATATTTAAAAAAAAATATTTTTGAGCAGCGGTTCCCAACCTTTTTAGTTGTGCGGACCACCAATTTTGTAAAAATAACTTTGAGGACCACTAACTACTTAATATACTTAAAAATATGACAAATAGACACCTATATAGTATATACACATGACGAATATATATATATATATATATATATATATATATATTATGTCAGTAACTAGTAAAAGATGCTGTACAGTGTACATGAAGAAAAAAAATATTTTTTATAAAGAAAATAACTTTATTTATTGTATTAAGTTAGCTATCACAATTATATAAAGACTAAAAAAAAAAAAAAAAAAAAAATGATCCCCCCCCCCCCTCTTTCCCCCTTAATGGGATTTTTGACACTGTTTGTCCTCAACGAGAGTGTCAATATCTGGATTGAAACTGGATAGTTTTAGTCTCAAATCACTCTCGGCATTCATTTTATTTCTATATTTATTTAAAAAAAACAAAAAAAAAAAACTAAAGTTGAAAAGGCTCGTTCACACAGATAGGTTGTAGAAAAGACCATTAAGTGTATCAGTGCAATTTTGGCAATAGCTGGATAATCTTGCCGAACTTTTATCCAAAATGAGACCAGTGGTGTTGCCTTAAAAATTGATTTGAAAGTCTGGTCACATGATAGTTCAATTAACGAGTCTTCTTCATTTGAAGATAATTTAAATTTTTTAAAGTAATTTTCTTCAAAGGGGTTTCTGATCCATTGTATTTCATCTTCAATTTTAGGGAAGAAGTTCCTAAAATTTTTGAAAAGGCTTAATTACTGCTTCAGTTAGTGTTGGTAGATTTCTCATTCATATGAAGGATTAATAAAAGTATAAGACAAGTAAATAAAATTTATTATTTTTAAAAAGGTACTATTTGAAAATTTTACTAATTTCAAAAAAAGTTACTGTTTTAGGAAAATAAATGTTTTCAATTACGCTTATTAAAAAATTATAGAATAAAATTAAGAAAAATAAATAACTTTAAATTACCCGAGGTTAGAGGCCAAAGATTCGAGGTGTTCTTTTATAGTTGTAGCTGTTGTTTTATCAATTTTGACTTCGTTGGTTTCAAGAAAATCATGTAGGACTGGAAATGCGTCGAAGGAATCTTGCTCCACTTTTTGAGCCCATCGTTGAAGTTTCTTTATCATTGCTTCTATTTTGTCTTGCAATTCTACGGCCCAGTACCACGGTGCTCACGGCCCACGGGTTGGGAACCGCTGTTTTAGAGGTTTACATAACACAACACATTAAAAAAATATATTTGATGAATCTTGATCATTTGTGAATTTATTTATTTTTTTAGGTGCGTTCGTAATTACATAAATACTTAGCACATGTAGTCGTCGTTTGTCCGCCCGTCTGTTCGTCTGTTGAAATTTAATATAATATGTAATCATTGTGATTGTAGAATTTTGCAACGTCATTTTAAATTTTATGAAAATCGAATCAAATCGTAAAAAGATATTCATAAAAATTTTCTTCATTCTATTAAATCCTATCATACGTAATTAATTCAGTGCTATCCCATGATAGGTAATGATTCTAGGTTGCCATGGTGATGACGTCCTATTTAAGATGAAGTCCTATTATTTCCGTATTACTGAATTTAACATGTATAATCGTAATAAATTTTGTATTCATGCATTTTTGCATAAGAGTGCATCAG
Source organism: Maratus speciosus (assembly GCA_963932465.1). Taxonomy (NCBI): domain Eukaryota; kingdom Metazoa; phylum Arthropoda; class Arachnida; order Araneae; family Salticidae; genus Maratus; species Maratus speciosus. The sequence goes on from OZ010798.1 coordinate 274,854,784, forward strand.
CTATTGCACCAAGATCTTAATATTTATAAAACGAGTTATAGTACGAACGCACCTCATTTGCCGCGTTTGACGTACAATTTCGACTTGTTTTTCTTATTAGAATCTTTAATGTATATCGACAACAACATAAACAAATAAAAGCCATTCGGCATCAATAAAAAAGGTGGGCCTTCTTTAATTAAAGCCTGTTCTAACTTTGCTTATGATATCGTTTCTTGACTTGCTTTTGCCATTCCTTATAATTATTGATTGTAGTTGGTATTCTAATGACTTCCTTATGTTGTTTTCCTTTACATTTAATCTTATGAGAAGAGAGAAAATACTCACTCAGTCGGAGACAATAATAGAAAAAAAAGGTCATTTTTTTCTCATTGAAACAGATTGGTATTTACTACCATTAATCGTTATTTGATCGTGGTCTTAAAAACATGAAAAATAAACTACTATTAATTAAAATTCCTCGTTTTTAATTCTATCTGTCGTCTATTTTTCCTTTGTATTATATTTATGCATGATATGTAGTGCTTATTTGATTTCATTTCTTAGGGCATTCTACAAAATACATTTTCGATAATTGGTAGTAAATTTTTGAGGGAATATATTAAAAAAAAATTATTTTAAAAGATTTACTACATTACAGACATATATTTTATAAACATTGATGATTTGTTAATTTATTTATTTTTTATTGAACATTTGTGTACTTATTATACATTTTCGATACTTGGTAATAAATTTTTGTGGGAATATTATTTTAAAAATTATTTTAGAGGATTTACATACTAGAATACATTAAAAGAATATACAGGGTGTTTATAAAGTCCCGGACCCATTTTGATGTTTAATAACTCATAAAATAATGAAGATATAAACAAACTTATGGCCTTTATTGATGAAATAACTCATATATTTTCCTTTTCAGGTTTGAATATCTTTACTTTTGTAAATATCGTCTGCGCGTGTGGTTAATTTCAGATAATTTCATTTTCCAGTCTAAATATCTGTACTTTTCTAAATATCGTCTGCTTATTAATTGCATTTTTCTCTCTTTTGTTTTTGGCAACTATTGTAATGTTATGTTTACTTTTGATGTGTTTCTTCTATGTTACTTTTGTATGTGATGTTTTATTCGAGCGGATATTAAGGAGAATGCATACACCATAAGAGAAAGCACAGATTTTATGGTGGTTCATAGAAACAAAATCGATAGTGCAAGCACAGAGAAATTGCAGAAGAATTTACCAAAAAGATCTTCCATCCATTGACAAGGGTCATGAAACTTTTTGAGTCTATCTAACCATTTATGTTATTAATTTTAATCTATCTTTATTATTTTATGAGTTATTAAACATCAAAATGGGTCCGGGACTTTATAAACACCCTGTATATTATAAAGATTGATGATTTGCGAATTCATTTATATTTTAATGAACGTTTGTGCACATTTTCTATGCTTGGTAGTAAATTTTTGAGGGAATATATTTTTTTAAATTACTCGTATTTTAAAGGATTTACATAATACAACAAACACATTAAAAAATATATACTGTGAAACCCCGATTTAACGTTATTCAATGGACCATATAGATATGACGCTAAGTGCGGGAAAACGTTAAATCGGGGCAAGACGAAAACGAAACGCTGAGCGTAAAAGAAAGACTAATTTAGGTAAGATATGTTTCATTACTTCATTTACAATGATTTAGACATCAGTTTTCTAAATTATGTTTTAAAGAATTGTGTTATTTTATTTTATACGTAATGTTTCTAGTAGCTGCAACACACACAAATCGCACACACAAAAATAGCACACACAAATCGCTTTCTAACCTTAGAGGATTTTTTTGTAAGCTTTTTTTTATTGGTCTTCACTATTTCAAAGGAATATAATATATTTTATCGCCATATTTTTCCATCTAAAGCTGATAAAAATTTTCTAACTATCTATCAGTTCCGTTCTAGTACAAAAAGCATAATCTAATAAATTAAAAAATTATTTGTGAGGAGGGAAGAGAGGAGGGTTTTCGAATATTGCACGCGTAGTTGGTAAGAAAGACAAAAAGAGGAGAGATTCCAAATTTCGAGCGTATTGATAAAAAAAAATTATTTATTTTCATCACAATTTTTGACTATTTTAGAAAAATTTCATTGAGTTTTTACCGCTGAAAAAACTTTAAATGCGGGAAATATCTCAAAAGATAGCGTTAAATCAGGGTTTTTTTTAACATTACGAGTACGGGAAATTAATTGGGACTAGTGAAAATAACGTTATATGCGGGAAATCGTTAAATACGGGTTACGTTAAATCGGGGTTTCACTGTATTTATAAAGATTGATGATTTGTGAATTCATTTATTTTTTAATGAACGTTTGTGTGCTTGTTATACATTTTCGATGCTTGTAGTAAATTTTTGTGGGACTATTATTTAGAAAATATTTTAGAAGAGGATTTACATACTAGAATACAGTAAGAATGTATATATTATAAGGATTGATGATTTGTGAATTCTTTTACTTTTTAATGAACGTTTGTGCACTTGTTTACTTCTGTATTGCACGAGTCATAAGACGACGCGTGTTAAATCTATGAGAGCGTACTTTTCAAATTTCTCATTTGCATTGCAGTATTTTAAAAGATTTTGTTTAAAAGATTTTGTTTGAAAGCTGTTGTTTTTTTGTTCTGTGATAATTTTGTTATTAAAATGTATCGTAGTATTTATTCTCTCTCTTTTTTTCTTTTTCTTTTGACTAACAGTACAATGTAGTCCTTTGAAAAAATATAACATATAAGGAGATATTTCATAATATTGAAATAATAATTATGAAACAGATTTTAAAAGATCTTTCCTTTGAAATCTATTAAAAGACTGCTGTAGTTAAAAAGTATTTTCGAATATTAAGTTGAGAGTTGGATTTCTAAATTCAATAGTAAACATATATAAATGCCGTTTAAATTGCTTTGATTGCGGTCATTTTATATAAATTTGTGTCATTTAACGATATAATTTCGATTATGAATGCGAATTTTACATCAATCATAAAAATCAGTTATAAAAATAAAACTGTCATTGTCTTTCGCCATACCTTTAGATGTTGAATTGAAAATCGCATATCGGCATGTGCAAAGTATCCTTTGAAAAAATATAGCACATAACGAGAAATTTCATTAAAGCTAAGGTAACATTTATGAAAAAGGTTTTAAAGGGTAATTTTGTTGAAATCTATTACAATATCGTTGTAATTACGGAAGTACTTTCGAGTATTGAATTGGGAATTGGATTGTCAGTCCCATAGCAACTGATATAAATAACGTTTAAATTGCTTTGATTATAGTTATTTTATAAAGTTGCGTCTACCATATGTACTCACATATTAGTTAACCTCCAGATTCGTGAGTAATAACAGATTTAATACCAGTATTTCAGGATACAATTCTTTCGTCTCACTTTATTGCAGAATCCGTAAAATTGGTTAAGTCAAATGTAAATATTTAGATATACTGGTATTCAACCTAATATTCCTCTCGAATTTAAGAGTCGATTTATACCCGGGTATATGCGGTAATTAGTAAAGTGGCTAATTTCCAGCTGTTGACCCAACCAACACAACAAAGAGGCTGCTGTACTACATTTATCTCTGCTGCTTTTTAGCATGGTTTGAATACGTGGTAGTTCGAAAATTGGTGGAAACCAGTCTATCTTGATCACGTGAAAACTAAGAAAGGTGCAAGTATCCCGGACTGTCTATTTCGATGGCTGTTTTCGTTATAATTCAATTTAAAACAGGAAAAAATATATATGTTATTTATATAAATTTAGATTGTATTATACTTTTTATTTTGTCATAAAAAAATGAATTTTTAGCCAGTTCTAGTAACACATTACCACTTACATTTTATATGACGTACGCAGCGTATGTCATGCTATTTTCGTCATTTCCGACAATGACGCGTACGTCATGATATCTGGATGATTTTTTAATTAGATATTCCGAATTCCCGCCGGAAAATTTTTTTCTCTTACTTTTCCTTTACAAGATAATTGATTTTCCATGAATCTCTCTATTCTAAAAAAAAAGTAACTACCGCTGTCACCGCCGCCGCCGGTTTTGAATTTTTTGTGACCGGAGGTCTTTCTTCGTTAATATTAAGAAAAATAATGCATACAAAAATATGAAAATCGGTAGTATTATACAGAAATGTTTGATAAACACGCTGATGCAGTCAGTTTTCAAATCGAAGAATTATTTTAAGAGATATTTAATGCTAAAGTTGTACAAAATCGTTCCACTAAAAAAGTTTTATAGCAGCAAAAACTATACATGACAGTGTAATCATTTTTCGATAATTTTATGCGTTAGAATTTGCCGGAGTGCAGATTGTATTTCTTTTTTTAATTTGGCTAATTTTTTGAGGTTTTATTTCTATTTTAAATTCAAATTTTCAGCATTTTTAGAGATATTTTTTACCGATTTTAGAAAGTGATATTAATTTAAACTGTTGCCATCTGTATAAACAGGGGAAACAATAATGTTTGCTTCAAAAAAAAAAAAAAAAAAAAAAAAAAAAAATTATACGTGTAATAAATTAAAAATTTATTTACACACACACATTAATAACACTTTAATATTATAAACAGAAAAAAACATTTAGAATTAGAATTAAATAATCATGTACAAAAAGCAGGAACTTATTAAAAATTACGTCATAAAAACTATAATTACACGTGAATTTTAAGAGAGAAAGGAATTTGTAAAATAATAAATTTATTAACATGCGTTAGAAGCCTTAAATAGGAGAAATTACGTCATATTTACGTCAAATTACAGTTATTAAATATAAAATGAACACAAAATAATATTGCAAAACGGTTTAAATTTAGAAACTGCTCTAGACATTTATTTGATATTTTGAGAGGATACTTTTCAGCTATTTTTGTTAAGAAAGCGCAAATAATATTTCATTTCTAACACAAGTATTTTCACGTGAATATTAAAAAGAGAAAGAATAGTTTGTTCAAAATTACGTCAGATTAAAAACGATTAATTTAAAATGTCTTATTTAAAAGAACTTTCTTTTCGCTTTGTTAAAAAATATTTGAGACAAAGATTCTGGTTACTTAATTCCTTTTATATTATCTTATTTTACTTAATCAAAGACGAAAACAGCGATTGACATATATATTTTTGTACTACTTAGTTATCCCGTCGACCAAAAATCTATCATTCGCCAAACTAGAAGATTGAATGCCAATAATGGTTGATCGTAAATGTCACATTAACTTGACTTTAAGCAAGTTACACGTGTCTACGTCATCAAGTTATTTTTATTTCGACGTTTTATTTGTATTTTTATTAATGTTGCACTAATTTATTTGTTCTTTCGTTATTTAAAATAAAAATGATGTCAATTTGTATAATTTGGCGAGTGCTTTGGCGATTTTTATAATTTGGAGAAATTGGTCGACGGGTTAATCAAGTAGTACCGCAGCGGATTTGGCCTTAAAATTCCCCAGTCAAAGAGAAATGAATAGAAATCCGTTTATAGGGAGATCGCCATTGTTTTTTAAATTATAATTCAATCTTCCGAAATCTTTTTAATCAAATTAGCATACTTTTAGAGTCTGCGGTGTCTGAACGGGGGTTGACGAGCGTAGCTCGTAGGGGCAGAGCCCCCTAGTAAAGTAAAAGAAAATTACCAATTAAATTTTTGTGGTGTAAATTCAAAATATAAAATAAAATAAAAAGAAAAATCTGGTAGATGCAACAACATTGGTGGCTAATGACATACATCCGCTAGCAGTGCTAGAGCTCAAGGGATTAAATCTATAAACAGCAGGATTTTTTTTTTTTTTTTTTTTTTTTGTGAGATGGGATAGTCTTCGATAGTTGGTTTTGTCTGAGCCTTGTAAATGATGGATTTTTTTTCTTTCATTTTTTACAATTATTTATATATATATATTTAAATATTATTAATCTTATACTATTTTTTGTTTAAATTTTTAAATGTTATTCATTTTTCACGTGGTTTTCATATTACAGCTGTATATGTGTATATTTTAATGTCTCCCTTATACTTCGGTAAGTCGCTTACTTATCAACAGTTTGTTAAATTGCACTGCAGCTGGGTAATTCATAAGCACAAGGCAACCAGCTGCACATTTCCACTTTTTGAATATTTTAACGCCTTTTGTACATTTGACGATTGAGACTCGTCATGCATTTGACAACTGGTGACTATTTTTATATTCTTTTCATACCACTATTTAAAGGGGGGGGGGGAAATATGGTATGTTTCTCTTGTACATGTTGTCAAAGTGTATATGAAATATTTTTGCTTTGAGAAAGTGGTACGAGATGGAAAAAAAAAATTAGAAACGCCAGTGGCAGCTCTGAAACAAATGTGTACCCAAGGGGTTAAAAATAATAAATAATTGATACCGGGTTAAATAATTATAAATAAGCCCCTCCTCCTCCCCCTCCAAATCAATTTGGACCAGGGACCCCGAACGCTTTAGAAGGTCCTTGAAGATTCATGTTAGTTTTAACTTAACCGAGTTTAACTGTATATGCAGGTCTTCTTCTAGTCCTTTTTTGAATATCACTTTTCATGAATAATAATCTTGATGGCAGATTTCTACAACATTTGCAATAGAAATATACAACTAAAATTATTGTTTAAAAATAGTGGTATTCAAAAAGGAAACTAGTGGGACCCCTGTATATGTATCGGGAAAAGACAAGTAATGGCTGCATCTCTTTATTTATCAGAAGTGGTTTTACCTTCGGGTATATTCTACAACGACACAAATCTTTTTTTAACCCCTTAATTCTCGCTCCCGTGATATTCATGGGCTGTGTCTTTTATTCAGATTGTTTGATCCCCACCAGTTTTATTAAATAGTGTAATTGGCTTTAATATGGTATCATTTTACCTGTTATTAAAGAAGGTGAACATCACTTTTTCAAAAAAGTGATGCCAATAAGCAATTTGAATTTTTAAAACGTAATTTAATGCGACCGTTAAGGGGTTAAATACATTTAAATTTTACTAGAAACTTGCGCACGTTTTTCCCCAGTAGGAAAATATGAGCATAACAATAACAAGTAATATAAAAATTTTGCTTTTAAAGTCAATTCCTACTTAGGTCATCAAAGGAAAATTTAATATAATCCCTTAAGCTAACATTAGTTTTTGTTGCATTAAAATATCTCAATTTGTTGATTTTCTATAAGCAAGTAGGTTTACAATGGAAGTCTATGGGAATTTGGCGAAATATTAGATATATCGCCAAGTGGCGACAAACTTGGCGGTATTTGGCGACAGAACAGGGTGCCCCTATGGTAACCCCCCTTATAGATATGAAGATGCATTAAATGCTTCAATAACCAATGGCCGCCATTTTGTCTCCCATGTAAAACTAAAATTAATTAAAATTTAATTAATGAATTAATAGTTTAAAAATCTGTATTAACGTCAATTGTCATCCAGTACAAGTTTTAAAAAAATTTATTTCAACTTGATAGGATGAATAATAAATATTTTATTAACGATTGAAAATTTGAACAATATATATATATAAATAAATAAATAACTATAGGGAGAGTGTGAACTAATAGTAGGAATTGAAAAAAAAAATAAATATTTAAATATTTTCCATTTTTTTTTTCTATTTTTGTGCAACTTACCATATAAGGAAAACGTCGCCCCTTCTTCCACTCACGCACTGCCGGTCTCTCAGATCCAATCTCAGCCAATCAAGTTATTTTTTTTTCTACTTCTTTTTTACGAACTTCTTCCTACTCTGATTTTGTTCTTCAAAGAATCAAAAGCGAGTGAAGCTCGTTGAATGCCAATTGTTATAATTGGTTCGTCCAGCGGCTCAAGTTTTATGGGCCAATCTCCCTTTGACACTTCTAATCCTTAAATGTTCTATGGTTTCGGTTGATGCCTAGTTTAAAAAGTAAAAATAACCGATGCCTTTTCCTGGGAAAGGACATTGACAACGACCATTTTTCGTTTTAGTGGGTTCGTGAATTTTAATGATGTATATATAAATTTTTAAACGGACAGATAAATAATGTGACATCCCTGGAAATCTCTAATTAATCCCCCCCTTAACCCTCTCGCTGCGTAAGTAATTCTTCGCGATGAGCGTCTTTTACAGAATTTTCAATCGTTTATCACCGGTTCTTTAAAGCAGAAATTTTTGACTATCGTAATCGGGGAAAATGTCCTGATTAAATCAAAGTTTTCGCTGAAAAATAACTGATGGGAACAACCAAATAGTATTAATTTGACGGGAAAATGCATGTCCATCAAGCATAGCTCGGGCTGCGCAGCGAGAGGGTTAACCCCTTGAGGGGCGGTGGGATATATTATATCTCGCCTAAGTTTAATTAAGATTTGCACTAGAAACTTATAACTAAGTTTTACTTTTATAACTTTGAGGGAAAATTGTTGAAAAATTGCTTTTCCTTATTTAGAAATAAATTTTTTCAAATTTTCCGGTGAGAATTCCGCATTTCACAAACGCAATTGCTTGCCTCTCAAAGGGTTAAAAAAAAGAAAGGTTATCATTTTAACACCCTGAAATTTCTGGCTATTTCAAGATTTGTTTATTTATTTTTAAGAAATGCGAAGTGTTTATAAAAATCCATCCAGACTAAATTATTATATTAACCCCACTAACAGTTTTGTCCGAACGCCGTTCGGTCAAGAAGAGTTTATTTGCTTCTTTATTAAAAGCTTTTGGACACCACTAATTTTTAAATGTAATGTTTGTTTATTAATTAGCGGACATTTTTTCTTTATTCATTCATTGCTTTTGCACCCGAATGATTTAATCGAATACTAAAATCATTCATTCTGCCCATTACTAAATAATTCATTCAAAAGTAATTGCATTACTTGTGATAGTCTGTACGTGTTAACTCTTTCCGACGCAGTAGTCCCACATCGGGACCACCTACTTTTAATTCCAAACTTACAATTGGCACCAAGAATATTTTAATAAAATTTTACTTTTACAACTTATAAGAAAAGTTTTTTAATTTCTAAAAAAATCGTTTGTAAATTCCGGTGTCAGTCAATCATTTCATCATTTTACAAACAGAATTATTCTGTGCCGGAAAGTATTAAACAAAATTTTATTCATTAAAACAAAAAGAGAAATAAATTTTAACTTTATAATGATTATCAAATTAAAAAATTTTCGTCAGCCAGACAAATTGTCATACCAGCGTTGTCACAGGCGACTATTTTTATATTCAGTTCGCACCACTATTTTTAAAAAATACATTTTGTAGTATATTTCTCTTGCAAATGTCGTCAAGGCGTATGTAAATGATTTTTGTTTTGAAAAAGTAGTGCGAAATAGAATTAAAAAATACTCGCCTGTGGCAGTCCTGTCATACGTGCCAACTCGGGAACGCATGTCAGGTGTTCGCCGCTTCTGGGTTAAACCCCTTGAGGGGGCCACCTAATTTTAATGAAGATTCGCACCAGAAGCTTTTAAGTAAATTTTACTTTTTAACTTTGGTAGAAAAAAGTTAAAAAATTGCTTTTCCTCCCTTTATATATAAATTCTATACCTCAAATACAGGGCTGCACAAAAGTATTCACGTATCGTTCTCATTATTAGAGGAAATTGCTGGAGGTAAATTTTCAACTGAAGTGTATGTAGCTCTTAAGTGAACTAAATTTTGGCTTGCATGTAGCTAATAGATTCAAATAATCTATAAATCATATACAGGGCTGCAATTCGCATAATTTTCCGATTGTGGATGGAAAAAGCTGAAATTGAGTTCTGAAATGTATTATGCGTTTCCATGGTTGCATTAGACGTAATATTTTAATTTTGTAAACAGTGCAGTTTTGTTACATTATTCTGAATGTGTTGGAAAGTGTTTCATAATCTATGCTTGACGCATGATTTTTATCTTGTTTAATCCAGTGCTGAATAGTGAATGTAGCTTTAAGGGGTTTTCGAGCTGTCATCATTTTTGCACACAGTCTAGAGTTGAGCAGTCTTGTTAATAGATGGAGCCATTGGGAAATAGTTTAACTGTAGTTATGAAACTAAATTAACACTAGGACAGCGATTAAGGATCATTTTGACCTGTGCCAAATGCGTATATTTCGATTCGAACCATAATTTTTTCTATAAATAAATTAAATACGTAGCGCAAATTAAAAATATTAAGTACAATTAAGTAGTTTTAAATAAAGTTCTGGTATAAAATATTTTTATAAAACGAGAGTAAAATTTACCGCTATTCTAATGTTAGTCCAAAAATTCTGCGATTAGTCTAGGCAAAGATTACGACAAAAATGTTCTGGTACTCGAAAACAAAAACCGTGCGTACTCTATATTGAACGTAGACGTGACACTAGTCCTTGGTTAAGGTAAGAAAAACGCTATTTGATTTAAATGACAAGGAACCTGCTTCAGAGAAGGAAGGCGCATTAGTTTTTTGATGGGCAATCATGACGCTTTTGCAAAGTCAGAAGGATAATATTTAGGGAAAGAAAGGCATCCTTTCTTTTAACCCTTTCCGGCACAGACAAATTTTGTTGTAAAATGGTGAAATCATTGACTGCCACCGGAATTTACATACGACTTTTTTAGAAATTAAAAACTTGTTATTTTATACTTTCATTGTTAATGCAAAATTTTATTAAAATACTCTTGGTGCCGTTTGTAAGTTTGGAATTAAAATTAGGTATCCCGACCCGGGCACACTGTGCCGGAAAGGATTAACCCTTTCAGGGGAAAAGCACTTCAATTGCAAAAATGTTGAAATAAATGACTGACCCCGGCATTTACGGACAAACTTATTTCGAAATAAGAAAAAGCGACATTTCACAAACATAATAAATGGAAATTTTTTTAATCAAAATTCTCGTGCAGCTATCGTATTTGGGAATTAAAATTAAGTGATTTCATAAACATACCACCACCCTTGAAATGGTTAAATTTCCACGACACTACTTCAATGCAATAAGGGAGCATTTTTTTCCTGTTGAGCACCAAAGCGTACTTAACCCTCTAATGCCCTTGGTAGCATATGTCATACCACCAACCACCAGTGCTTCCAATTTAATGAATTTTTAATTCAGATATTCCAAATTCATACCAGAAAATTTCAATAACAATATTTGCTTTATTCATTAAGAGACGTTCCATTATTAAATAAAGCGAAATTTATTATTGAAATTTTCTGGTATGAATTCAGATTCTATGAGTTACAGAATTTCTAGAACGTATTCTACCATGCCAATTAGAGGGTTAAAATTCCAAAAGGTCGACTTGAGCATGGCGTCTTTTTACGCTCCTTCTATAGGGAGCGCTGGATAAACACATAAAAATTCCCCATGGGCGCAATTTTAGTTAACCCTTTATCTACTGCAATTTTTTTCATGTAATTTTTTTTTCAGTTACTACAATGCAAATTAAAAGATAAACATAAAAAATATACTCACCCGTGATAAATTTAATTCCTTAGAGGTAATTAATTAAAGCGGTACTTTAAAGTACCGTCAGTACACAATGATTAAAATATTATCGTAACAGAAAACTCACAAGGTATTTCAAATGGCACCAGAATTTTGGAAAAATATTTTCAATTTAACCTTCACTGCACGATTTTTTCTATTTTTATGAAAAAAATTAATTGAAATCTATATATCGGTCTAATAATGGGAAAAATAGTAAAAAAAAATTAAATTTCAAATTTTCAGCTAAAATTTGATATTTTATGGCGTGTACCCTATGTACACAATTAGGGTTTTAAAATATTGTATTGCTATATTTTACGACTAAATGAGCTTAAATTAATTAATTTTAACTGCTTAACACTCTTTAACTGTTTTTATATTAATATTTTTAAGTATTCAGCAAAAATAATGAAAGCAAATTTTACCTTAATAGCTTGATCGAATTTTTTTTTGTTTCCGAAGAACAAATTCTATTTTTTTTTTTTTTTTTTTTTTTTTTTGTCAAATGTAGCCATCTGACATGGACAAAATAAGTGTCATTCCATTCTTTGGACTGTTCTTGATCAAGAATAGACATCATATTGGCCAAATTTATGGAACATAATAAGAAATACAGTGTTTTTAGGTATGTGCCAGATGCGGCACGTCGTGAAGTGAAGGTTTAATAAGCGTGTAAAATATAGCCTTTTTTCTTATTTATAAACGAATTTTTTGGCAAATTCCGGTGCCAATCATTTATTTCAACACTTTAGCATTGAAAATGCTTTGACAAGGAAAAGGGTTAAAAAAAAACTATTTTTCTTTTTAAGTTTCGATCTTGTTAGCTATCCTTTAGTTATGCGACGTCTATATTCCAGAGACAACATGTTCTCTTGGAATATATAAATCCACATATGCAATATATGAATTTATATATGCCATTTCCAGCACAGCAAAAAAGAGCCGGTGCCACAACATTTTCGATTTCCTATAAAAAAATAATAATGAAACAGAAAAGAAATGCTAGGAAAATTATTACTACACTACATTTTAGTAATTACATTGTAAAGCAGATGAAGACGATGGATAACTACACAGACGAAAAGTAAACAAGAAGTTTTTCTCCAACACCCAGTGCACTGACGGTACTTATAAATACCACCGAGTAATTCAACTGTTAAATGAAATACATACACCGTTCACCTAAAATAACTAGTCAAATTGTATTCTATGATCATAATGAACACATAAAAAAAACCAACATTTATCTTATATCTTTTACTGTGTTTGCAGCAATAAAAAGACGAGCGTGACAATCTGCACAAAATGTCGGCACAAAACACATCGAGTGTTTCAAAGATAGCCTCCTTCCTCTCTAAAATAACAAACCTAGTACTGCTGCCATGCATCCCGATAAAGTGGAGTTAAAAGAGTGTTTTTGCAAAGTACCATTTATTAGTAATATTCACTATGGGATGAAAGTTTAAAATGAGTGGTATTTATAAGTACCGTCAGTAGATTAAGGGTTAAAGAATGAAAAATATTCAAAGCTTTTCATGAAATTTCCTTTCAACAATAAGAAAATAAACTAGATTCACGAGAAAAGATTAATTCGGTACTCAAGCGGTTATTCACTCATCGATGTAATCACATGCATATTGTTGTACTAATACCACTTGTTTAAAACACGGAGGTATTTAGTTTTCCAATACTCTCGTACGTAAGAACTTCCGCGTTGTTAAAATTTAAAACTATACCACGTCTTTATGTTTGATAGTATCGATTTAATCGCACAATTCTTCTCGTGTTGAATTAATCATGAATCAATTTATTCAAATTGTTGCTACGATTTCGCCTACTGAAGATGCGGAGTCATTTAGCTTATCAGTTTTCTCATACGTGGGAACTTCCGTAGTCTTAATATTTACTCTTAATTTTCATCGCAAACTAAGTTACTTAAAAGAGACGAAATTTTATTTAATGATGATTATTATAGTTCGTATATTTATACAACGTTCCTAGTAACAGGTTATTTTGGATTTTGAAAAGTCTAAAATGTGAATATACAGTAAAATCTCCCTAAAGCGACCGCGTTCCGTTCCAATAAAAATTGGTCGTTCCGAGAGGTGGTCTCTTAATGGAGGTCATGTTTTTATCCAGATTTTAATTGTTCAAAAAAGGTAACAATTAATGTTACTAAAATTTATTTTTCACATTAGGAAAAAAATATAAAAATTTAAGTATCAAAACAAAAGTTAATTTCATAAGTTAATTACTTAAGAGTTTAAAAAATGAATACATTGACGGTTGCTTTGATTTTACGGTTTTATTTTTTAAAACTTTTTTTTTCCCAGTCCTTTCGAAGTTCAGTAAATAAAAGCAACTTTTTTTGGACGGGAACAAACAATGACGATTCCATTAATTTATCTATTTCTTTGAGAGTTTCCCGACAGGGGGAGTTTATTGACCGTTATTCTTAATTTGTCATCAGAGTTAAATTCATTGCCTAAAAAGACACACAGGAGTTTAAACATTTAAAATTTACCGGGATAAAAAAATCTAAACTTAGTTTAGAAGTTTGATGAATAATGCACTCTCCGGAATTATTTTACTAATAAAACCTTCTTCAAGTGATCAGGAAAAAACGGAATTTTCTTCAAAGAAATTGGTCACTCATGGAGGGAGTTCTTCTGGGATGGTCTCTGAAAGGAGGTAAAATTAGTATTGAGCCTATGGGAATCAATGTCGTTCCATGAGAAAGTAGTCGTTCAGGGAGGTGGTCGCTTAGTGGAGGTGGTCGCACAGGGAGGTTTCACTGTAATCGATAAACTTCTTACTATAAGAGAATTCAACTTTTATTAAACATTTCAAGGGCGCTGTTTCCATGGCGCGAACACTTAATTTTAATTTCAAACTGCCAAATGGCACACAGATTTTTTAAATAAAATTTTGCTGTCGTAATGTATATGAGAAGAAAATATTTTGATCCTTTTCAAATAAATTTATTTGTAAGTTCTGGTGGCAGAATGTAGCGATTTTCTGGATTCCCTAGTTGCCATGCAACTTAACATCCGGTATAGAGGAAACACGTTTTACAATGCAATGGGGGCCATAGAAGAATGTTTAGACGCGGCTGGTGGCCACAAAAATAGAAAGTTTAAGAATAAGTAAAAAAAGAAAAAAGAAACAAACATAAGTTACGTTAGTTTAACAATATAAGTAAAAAGTAAAAACTAGTCGTTGGGAGTCACCGTAATACTTACCCATCATGGATATAGATAATATAAAATATGAAAATAAAACATGTGATATTTGGTAAGCATTGTACCATGTTACTTTTATTCATAATTTAATTTATTTGGACTTCCATAAATATAATTAATATAACCCCTTAAGCTAATATTACTTTTTGTTGCATTAAAATATCTCAATTTGTTGATTTTCTGTAAGCAAGTAAACGCTATTGTTTTACAATGGAAGTCTATGGGAATTTGGCGAAATATTAGAGATACCGCCAATTTGGCGTCACTTTTAGCGACTCATTTTGGCCGCCAAATTTGGCGATATACCGCCAAGTTGGCAATAGAACAGGGTCTCCCCTATGGTAAACCCCCTTATAGGTATGGAGAGGCATTAAATGCTTGACATTTACGATAGGCCATTATTGGCATTTAATCTTATAGTTTGGCGATAGTTTTTTGGTCGGCGGGATAATCGAGTAGTACCGAATTGCGTAAAAGAAACATCCTTATAACTCGGAAAATTATAATCCTATTAGCTAACAGTTTACTGCGTCGGATTAAGCGTCTCATTTCCAATTAAAATATATCTTTGAATTGAAATTTGAACGAAATACAGGGTCATGAAAAGTCGAAGAGTGTGAAAAATAGAATTACAAATATCTCGGCAACTAATTATCTGATCGAGTTCATTCATGATGCAAAATTTGTTTTTTTATTGTCTTTTATATTCATTCCTTCAAATAAACAATTTCAAAAATTGTTGTATACCTCTTATCAGAACGAATATTTCAAGAGTCCGAAAAAAATAGTTCCGGTTAATCGAGGTTACTGATATTTAATAGGCTTCTTCCCATTATTACTCCCTAAGTACACACCGAATTTCAAGTCTCTATCTCAATTTGTTCGGGAGATATAGCGTTTGCAGTCACACACACATACAGACGGACGGACAATTTTTTTTTTCTAAAAATATGTTTTTTTGGAATCTCCAGTGTCTGAAACGTGTAAATCCGCCCGTCAAAAAATTTTTTTCGATTTTTAAAACGATTACAAGACTTACCCTATACTACGTATGATGAGTAAGTAAAAAAGAGAAAAATGTCTATTAGATCCTATCAAATCTGAAAAAGTCTTGGGATATAAGGCCGGACTGGACAGTTATGGTAAGAAGAAAATCTTTTAATTATTTTAAAATAAATTTGTTTCTAAGTTCTGGTGTAATTGAATAATTTCAACATTTCAGCAGCCGAAAAACTTTGCCACCGAAAGGGTCTGGTGGGATAAAATGTGTATAAAAATGAAATTTTTCCAATTTTAATTTCATTCGAAAGTTTAAAAAAAAACATTATTTACATTCTATCTCTTTTGAATAAAATAAATCAATTTTAAAGAATATTCATTACCTTTTTTAATATGATAGCAATGCTTTCTTTTTAGTCCATTTGCGTCATTGGTGCGTACATGGATCCATTTCAAGATTTATTATTATTATTATTCAAAAATTCCGAATCAATACCGCAGGTGTCGTACGCTTAAGGGATTTTTCCAGGGCAAATATCACTATTTGTTTATAGAAAAATAAATCTAGGTTAAACGCGCGAAATTTCGCCTTATTTAAGAAGAGATTTTTCCATAAGAAAATACTGGTACCGAAGAATTTCCTGGTCGTGAAATTTCAGGACAAGTACGACTCCTGATACCGGAATTTTCGAAAGAAGAATTTATCCTTAAGTAATCATAAAACAAAACATTTGTCATCAAATAAGGCAAAAATCACTATTCAGACTTTCTAGTACGAATTTGGAATGGCTAGTGCTTAATAGTACTCAACAGTGTAAACACTTTGAAAGGCTTACGTATTGTCATCAACTTTACGCCCAGTCTGATTGTCTTATAATAAATGAGTCGTTGGGAGAAAAAAGTCTAACTACTGTAGTATATAAACTACGTAATAAATTTTATTTAAAATAAAAGTTACACTTCGAGTGGCGACACTTCGTTGTCGCCACTGCAGCGATATCATCTTTCTTTGCAAAATTTGTTTTTGGCACCAGTAATAAAGGAAAATAAAATTTGCCTTATTTAATCGGAGCATTTTTGAAATGGTGTACTTGAAAGAAACTTCTTTTACAAAAGTGGTGCCGACCGAATAAAATTTGTGTAAAAGATGCCGGAGTCCAAAGGGTAAAATATTAATTATTTAGTATATAAAAAAGGTGGTAATAAAATGAAATTAAAAGTGTAATTAAAATTTACAATTTTAAAAATGAATAGATTGATATTTAAAAATTTATATATATAAACTCGGTTTATGTCGTCAGGTGCCGCCATCCGAAGAATCTACAAGAGTCTTTTTCCATTTTTTCCGGTCAAGGGTCCATTCAGTGTTGCCACATTGGGGACTTTTTTGTCCCCAGATTGTTGATTGTCATCGCTTTTTTGAAATAGAAAAATTCGACCTATTTAAAAATAGATTAAAAATTCTGAAAAATAAGCGAATTATACTATTTTTTAAAAAGTGGTGGCTGTCAAATAATCTGAATTAAAAAAGTCCCCAATCTGGCAACACTGGGTCCATTCCTCTTCCAGACCTCTATCTCTCATTGCCTTTGAAATATCACCCATCCACTTCTTTCGTGCATTTCTTTTCTTTCTTGTTTAGTTTTAGTTTTTTGTTTTTATTACACAATCTTGATT
Source organism: Maratus speciosus (assembly GCA_963932465.1). Taxonomy (NCBI): domain Eukaryota; kingdom Metazoa; phylum Arthropoda; class Arachnida; order Araneae; family Salticidae; genus Maratus; species Maratus speciosus. The sequence goes on from OZ010798.1 coordinate 274,872,199, forward strand.
TTTTCATCTAATATTGACCGTCCAATTAAATCTGATTTTAGTCAAGGCGTTCAGACCAATTTTCGCTTGAATTCCTTTAAAATCTGATTTAGTCAACACGTTTAGACCAATTTTCGCTTGAATTCCTTTACTTCTCCTACGGTTTTTTGATCTTTTCATGCCCTTGTTGCAAAAATGTTGAAATGAGGGAATTACACCAGAATTTACGAACAGATTTATTTCAAGATAAGTAAAAGCAAAATTTTGTTCCAAAATTCCTGTACGATTGAGGCATTTAGAGATTAAAATTAAGTGGTATTAATAATATCCCACCGTCTTTCAAATAGTTAAGCATGCTTGCCAGCCTTTAACTTAACTTCCTTAAAATGTCGGTTAATTTGATCCAGGTTTCAGATGTTTCTAACTGGAAAATTTATTTAATGTAACATTATATATTTCATGTTCCCACAAGATTGCCAATTTAGCCTCAACTTTTATTTAAAAATTTCGGATTCGCACCAGAAAATGCAAAAAAGTATTTTCAGATTTATTTAATGTCTGACTTTTCTTGATTACTTAGATTAAAGATTCCTCCTCAAAATATTCCTGTCTAAAGCTAAACTTTCGGGATCAAAACGGAGGCCAAACTGGGAACTCTGCACTGTGAATCTATTTGATTTCATTTTTTTAAAAAAATCCGGTTCGAAACGTTTTTAACGTGGACCAGATTAATCAAAATTTTACGAAAGATAACTTGAAGGTTGGCAAGTATGGTTAAAAGGATCTGGGACACAAAGATCGTCAAATTTTCGTAAAACATTTTATTGCATCAAAACAGTTTCTGTTTTTTTTTTTTTTTTTTCCGACTTAAAACGACAGTAAAATCATGTTTCTTTCTTAATTAGAACAGGAGATATTATTCTTTTTATTTTCAAACTCTAGCTTTCAAGCAATGTTTGTCGTGGAAACGACTTCTTGTGAAAATGCGTTTTCTTGCATGATTGTTTTTATCGACATTTTTCGTATTTAAATTGCTATAAGTCAAGAATCGTTAAAGGTGGATGGTTCAAACATGGAACATGTCTTTTTCCATTTTTTTTTACTTTAATTTTGATTTAGCTAATTAAAAAAAATATTTACTTTCGAAAATGTGATTTTTAAAAAATAAGTTACATCCTTTTTTTTTTTTTTTTTAATCTTTACTTTAAATATTTTGAATTTCTTTTTAAATAAATATTTAAAAAAAATGCTGAATCTAAATTAAAATTTATATATACATTTTTAATTAAAAAGAAAAGTTTTGAAATTCGACAAATACTATTTCGAGTCATAAGGATTTTAAATTACTCAACTTTAAAAAAATTAAATTAAAATTAAAAAGAAAAATTGAGAAATTTGTGATATGATTTTGTTTACAAATTATATGGTTAACCATTTCAAACAAATTTAAAATTCTAACTCAAAAAATACATTTTTTTAATGTGCCCCAAACCCCTTAAGTTGGTAATGATTACAGTGCTTAAAGAATGCGCAACATTGCTTTTTTAAAAAGTGTTTTAACGAAAACACGATATCACAGAAATATAGATTTTTAGTTGTCATATCATCCAGGTCTGTTTTTGTAATCTCATTGTTTTGAAATGAATTATGACAGAATTGATCTTTTCTGGAAATGTAAAAATAGATCCTGTATTCCCTGGATACTTCATATATTTTGATGAGCCATTTTGATAAATTACTATTCTGTATCAAAGATTTGTATTTTGAGGTATCGTATTTTGATGACATCAAGAAGACATTACATTTTTGAAAAAAATTATAGATTTCGTAAATTTTTGTTAGGGATAATTCGCAGTTTTACTAATTTGTTAGCAAATTAAATATAAATTTATGAAATATTTTAAGAAGATGTGTTTTCTAATATCAATAAATTTTGAGCCATTTTGATAAATTACTATTGTGTATCATAGATTTGTATTTTGAGGTATCGTATTTTGATGACATCAAGATGACATTAAATTTTTGAAAAAAATTATAGATTTCGTAAATTTTTGTTAGGGATAATTCGCAGTTTTACTAATTTGTTTGCAAATTAAATACAAATTTATGAAATATTTTAAGAAGAAGTGTTTCTAATATCAGTAAATTTTGAGCCATTTTGATAAATTACTATTCTGTATCATAGATTTGTATTTTGAGGTATCGTATTTTGATGACATCAAGAAGACATTAAATTTTTGAAAAAAATTATAGATTTCGTAAATTTTTGTTAGGGATAATTCGCAGTTTTACTAATTTGTTAGCAAATTAAATATAAATTTATGAAATATTTTAAGAAGAAGTGTTTTCTAATATCAATAAATTTTGAGCCATTTTGATAAATTACTATTCTGTATCATAGATTTGTATTTTGAGGTATCGTATTTTGACGACATCAAGAAGACATTAAATTTTTGAAAAAAATTATACATTTCGTAAATTTTTGTTAGGGATAATTCGCAGTTTTACTAATTTGTTAGCAAATTAAATATAAATATATGAAATATTTTAAGAAGAAGTGTTTTCTAATATCAGTAAATTAAAATTAAATTAAGATTTTTTAAACAAGACGCCTGTTGTAAAGAGATAAATATTATATTTTTTAAACAAGACGCCTGTTGTAAAGAGATAAATATTATATTTTTTAGGTAGCTTTTCCAGTTATAGTTGTATATTAGATATTTCTTTTCAATTGTTACGGTTATTTATTAAATGACTCTTGTTAGATATTTATATTTATTTTATTTTTATACATAGAAATTTATATTTCTTGCTTCTCACCACAAAAACTGCATTTATTTTCCTTTTACCGTCTCCATTGGAATTCATAGGTGAATATGTGCGTGTTTTCAAGCCATGAACAGAAGTTTATCATTTTTATTATTCAAACGCTGAATCATTGAAATTTCACCCAAAAGGCTTGTTGAATAAGCAAACATCACGAAATTCTTATGCCCACACGAACGCAAACACCTTTAAATGAAAGAGAAAAAAACTCAAGAAGAAGAAAAAACTACGAAGCGTTTCCCGAAGAATCCACGGTCGATAGATTTTTGTAAAAGTGGTTCCATTGTAATCTTCCGCGAACGGAAATGTAAACAGAGGTTTTTTTCTGATCAGTTTGATACATAACATGAGCGCCGACAGAACGAAATCCAGGGAGGGGTAAGGTTTTAGAATAGAGGTGATGGTGATTTGCAGTTTCGGCAGCATTGTTTTTTTTTCTTTTTTTTTTTTAAGAAATAAGCGAAGAATTTTTTGTAAGAACCTGCGGCACAAGACAATTTTTAAACATATATCAAACGAAAAAAAATAATAATAATGAAATATAAGAATTAAAAATACATTAAATATTCATACATATGCTTTCTCCAGCTTTTTTCGAAAAGAGAATGCAGCTTTCCAACATAATTGGAAAGTGTTTATGACTTCGATTTGAATGTCCGTCTGTCTGCTCCCTAACTCGCGTAAATGTAACCGGATAGCCATGTGATTCATATATGTTATTGAGGTCTATCATGGCAAGTCTAGTACCTATGGCAAGTATGAATGTTGCTCCAAAGTTGTTTTCCTCGAAAATACTTCCTAGAAACAACTAATATTGCTTAGCTCTTTACCCGCTGGTGTTGCTTTCACCATGCTTAAATTAATTACTTTGCCACCACTATTTTAGAATTAAAATATTAATTGGCAGAAATTTTGATATTTTACTAAAGTGAAAATCACCTTTCTGAATATGTGCTGGAAAACGACTATCAACAAGCAATTCGGAAATTCCTACGTTATAGTTTTGGCTGTTAATGGCTAAAATATTGGCATTAAACTAGAAAAATGTCAGTCAAACCCTCTAAAAGAGGCAATACTTTATGTAAATATTGATCGAGATCTAGCCAATATAAATAATATTGACCAATGTTATTTTCTATTAGAAATACTAAAATTTTTATTAGTTTAGATTGAAAACGTATATCATTAAAGCTCGCTTGAAATGATAAGAGCTCGTGCTCGAATTCTTTTGTATAGTCCGGAGATAGAAATAAATATGCTATACATGTTGCAAGATCAAATATATAATACATGAACACTAAAAGGCGAGAAAATTCTCAAAAAGTAAATATTCCCATGAAAATAAAAGGTTTTTTACTGTAAGCTTGGGTGCCAGTAGTAAACAAATCAACGGACTTATTCCCATTGTTCATTTCACATCATCATTTTCAATAGGTATCATGCTCATGTGTACTTCTATAGTATACATCAATTTAATTGCGTTTGAACATCATTTTGAGAGTAACATCGCCGCTAAAAATTATTGAATGCATGTATACTCACGGAAAAATTGACCTCCAAACTCGAGAGAAAAAATTGGTGAATACCAATAGCTCCTAGTGGATTTCTTTGTCTTACTTAATCGAAGAATTCATAATAAGTTTCTTCGAATAAATCAAACGGAGATAACTATTGTTAAATACTGGTATTTAACCTGTTTTCCTTCTCTATCTTGAGAGTTTATTTATATGCGGGTATGCATGCACTTATACTGGTCGTAAATTATCAGAATGCATTTGTGTGGCCCTATATACAAATTATATTCTATGAACACGATTTTCAACATACTCTGGTAAATCACAGCACCATTTATACTTTTTGTGGCTATCCAAGAATATCTAACAGTTTCGCGACCAACATCCTTTAACACTAGAACCGCCGTAGCTGTCATTTTGACCGCTACCAAATAAAAATATTTTGATTATCACCAGAAATTTCTTTCTAAAATAAGTTTAAAATGTACCTCGGAGAAATAAGTTAAATATGATAAGGCTGTTTTCTCAAATCCAAAGGGTCAACTTTCTGACATAAGTTTTAATAATTTTTGTTCGAAAACGCATGAAACTAGAAGATGTTCTTATTCACAAACTATATCATCGAACTGTTTTTAGGTGCGTTCGTAATTATATAAATACGTAGCACCTATAGCCGTCGTTCAGTCCGTCCGTCTGTCCGTCCGTCTGTCCGCATGTAACAGAGCAAAAACTACCCAACCGAATGGTCTGAAATTTCAAATATATGATTGTTGCAAAATTTTGTCGAGCCATTTCAAATTTTATGAAAATCGGATGTATAGTTTAATTACAGGGACAGTCAAAAGTTTTTCTTTACATTACGGCCAATGGGAAAAATTATTGCAAGTGCATTTTAATGATATTACAGCCTTCCGAATGATCTGAAATTTTAAAGATATAACTGTTGCAAAATTTTGTCGAGCCCTTTCAAATTTTAGGAAAATCGGATGTATAGTTTAATTACAGGGACAGTCAAAAGTTTTTCCTTACATTACGGTGAATGGGAAAAATTATTGCAAGTGCATTTTAATGATATTAGAGCCTTCCGAATGATCTGAAATTTTAAAGATATAACTGTTGCAAAATTTTGTCGAGCCCCTTCAAATTTTAGGAAAATCGGATGTATAGTTTAATTACAGGGACAGTCAAAAGTTTTTCTTTACATTACGGCCAATGGGAAAAATTATTGCAAGTGCATTTTAATGATATGAGAGACTTCCGAATGATCTGAAATTTTAAAAATATAACTGTTGCAAAATTTTGTCGAGCCCTTTCAAATTTTAGAAAAATCGGATGTATAGTTTAATTACAGGGACAGTCAAAAGTTTTTCTTTACATTACGGCCAATGGGAAAAATTATTGCAAGTGCATTTTAATGATATTACAGCCTTCCGAATGGTCTGAAATTTTAAAGATATAATTGTTGCAAAATTTTGTTGAGCTATTTCAAATTTTAGGAAAATCGGATGTATAGTTTAATTACAGGACAGTCAAAAGTGTTCCGTTACATTACGGGGAATGGGAAAAAAATATTGGAAGTGCATTTTAATGATGTATCAGACTATGCGCTTTATGAAGTGCAAAAAATTATACATTCAGTACAATATGGGGTGCAAAAAATAATTATAAAACTAGTTATAGTACGTACGCACCTCATTTGCCACGTTTGACGAGCAATTTCCAACTTGTTTTTATATAATTTTTAAACGGTTTGGAACTTATTTTTCATAGTAGGTGTATTCAGTAGGCGACCCTCATAGGTACCTCCTGATGCAATCAGAAACGAAATCCGACAAATATTTTCTGAGTTATGCTTGACGAAAGGTTTTTTAGGCTTTTTTAGGTGCGTTCGTAATTATATAAATACGTAGCACCTATAGTCGTCGTTCAGTCCGTCTGTCCGTCTGTCCGTCTGTCCGTCCGCATATAACAGAGCAAAAACTACCCAACCGAATGATCTGAAATTTTAAATATATGATTGTTGCAGAATTTTGTCGAGCCATTTCAAGTTTTATGAAAATCGGATGTATAGTTTAATTACAGGGACAGTCAAAAGTTTTTCTTTACATTACGGCCAATGGGGAAAATTATTGCAAGTTCATTTTAATGATGTTACAGCATTCCGAATTGTCTGGAATTTTAAATATATCATTGTTGCAGAATTCTGTCGAGCTATTTAAAATTTTATGAAAATCGGATGTATAGTTTAATTACAGGGACAATCAAAATTTTTCTTTACATTACGGGCAGTAGGAAAAATTATTGCAAGTGCATTTTAATGATGTTACAGCCTTCCGAATGATCTGAAATTTTAAATATATGATTGTTGCAGAATTTTGTCGAGCCATTTCAAATTTTATGAAAATCTGATGTATAGTTTAATTACAGGGACAGTCAAAGTTTTTCTTTACATTACGGCCAATGGGGAAAATTATTGCAAGTTCATTTTAATGATGTTACAGCCTTCCGAATGGTCTGAAATTTTAAATATATCATTGTTGCAGAATTTTGTCGAGCTATTTAAAATTTTATGAAAATCGGATGTATAGTTTAATTACAGGGACAATCAAAAGTTTTTCTTTACATTACGGGCAGTAGGAAAAATGCTTGCAAGTGCGTTTTAATGATGTTACAGCCTTCCGAGAGGTCTGAAATTTTAAATATATGATTGTTGCAAAAGTTTGTCGAGCCACTTCAAATTTTATGAAAATCGGATGTATAGCTTAATTACAGAGATAGTCAAAATTTTTCCGTTTCATTACAGGGAATGGGAAAAATTATTACAGTGTATTTTAATGATGTTACAGACTATGCACTTACGAAGTGCAAAAAACTATACATTCAGTACAATATGGGGTGCAAAAAATAATTATAAAACTAGCTATAGTACGAACGCACCACATTTGCCACGTTTGACGAGCAATCTCCAACTTGTTTTCGTTTTCTTGTAAACGCAATAGATGTATCAGAAAATACTGTCAAAGTTAGCATTTTGAACCGAACTTCCGTACGAAAGGAGAAAATCCAGTCAGTAAGGGGAGAAAAATGCCGTGTCACGTGATCAAAAACGCTTATAACGCAATAGGTAATTTATGGATCAAAACATGGAAAAAACAGTTCGATTCCAAATCTCTTCCACGGTCAGACTTTCCAATTTTATTTTACATATTTCCGTTAAAAAATGAATTTGTAAATGTGTCAAAACGTTTTGCGCTTGTTGAACAGAGCAGTTAAGAACAGCCTTAAGTAGTTTCAATTAAAATTTCCGGTGTAAAATATTTTTATAACACTTCAGTAAAATTTTCGGCGGTTCTAGTGTTAAAGAATTTTTATTCTGCCTTCACTAGTAATTTGAAACAAAAATTTCTACCTAGTCTAATAGCAGGAATGCTAACATTAAATAAGGCGAAATTTACTATTAAAATTTGCTGGTTATGAATAATAAAGCAATTTGAATATTCTAAGTGTCACGTGTAACAGATAAGCAAAGACGTTAACCCCTTAAAAGGCACCGGTATATTATATATCTAACAAAAACATAACTGTGAAAAAAGGGAGCCAAGTTCTGTAAAGACAATGGCAAGAAAAGAAGTGATATCTAAGAGGGTGTCAAGTTCAAATAAAATTCCCTCAAACTTACCTACTGAAGTATTATAGCATTTTTTAAATTGTTTAAAAATAAAAATTATTGATAGCATATTAATAATAAATCTAGAACTTGGCAAGTTTTTACGTACGAGCCATTTATTTTTATTAATGACATTACTATATCAAAACTTGTTATTTCATGTTTGGAAGTCTTAATTTGAGTGAGCTTCTTCTCCTTGAAGGGCGGTGGGATAAAATATATCCGACCTAATTTTAACTGCAAAATGCCACGTTGACACCGTAATTCAGGACTAAAAAGTTTAATTTTATTAAATACGTGAAAAGAATCTTTTACCCATTTTGAAATAAATTTGTTTTTAAATTCTGGTGGGATTTAATCGTTTCAGCATTTTACGAATAAAAGTTCTTCGCCCCGGAAAGGGTTAAAGGGGTGCAGTCTCTAGAGTGATGAGCAAGAACAAGCGTAAGTGTGTCTGTCTTTTTGTCAGGCCTTTTAGTTTGTTTGCATTGAGGTTTCCGGGAGTTGAGTGCTACAGTGATAACCAAAGACGAGTGTGTTTATTGGTTTATCAAATCTTTAACATGAGTCATTTGTTTATAATAATAACTATATTACTTTTTTTTTACAATGACATTGAATTAATATTAACATCATCATTTTTTTAAGACATGAAATTGATAGGCATAACATTTATCAAAAACTTGCCAATTTCTAGATTTATTATTAATATGCTATAAATAATTTTTATTTTTAAACAATTTAAAAAATGCTATAATACTTCAGTAGGTAAGTTTGAGGGAATTTTATTTGAACTTGGCACCCTCTTAGATATCACTTCTTTTCTTGCCATTGTCTTTACAGAACTTGGCTCCCTTTTTTCACAGTTATGTTTTTGTTAGATATCATTACTTTTTGTAAAGTTATAATATATTTAGACACTTTACTTAATGCTTTTTAATGTGTTTACATATGACTATTTTATTCACCAAGAAACATTCAATTTTAATTTAGTACAACAAAGTATTTGGCTCTCAATTTGCGACAGAAATCTATATTTTAATACTGCTATATTAAATGCATGTTTTGAAATGAAATGTATTGATTCGAAATTTTTATTGTTTCTGAAACAATAATTCCTATCAAATACCTATATTAAATTTTCCTATAAAATTTTACAATTAAATATCCCATAGCTGGGCCTTCTTTTTTGTACTGAAAGTGAAAAATAAAGTTATGTGCTTGTGCCACACTGCGTATCATTCATCTATGGGTGCCGGCAAAGAGGCAGTGCAGATGAAGGACATTGCCCCTCCCTGGGTTTTCAAATTTAATTAACTAAATATCCTTTTCTCTGATGATTTTGAAAATAACAAGTGGGTAAGTGTGATCACAGATTGCACAGAGGGTTTCGTTTAATATTCCTATCAAAACACTTTATCCTTTTGAAAAATCTGTTAGTTCCACATTTCGCAACCAGGGGCGCACTCTATTCTAAACAAACCTCTATCCGAACGAAACTCAACTCCGTTTTATAGACTATCCATAGATATATTAGTCAAGGGGATTGAACCCATAGCACCCGAGATAAGTAGGCGCTCCTGGCGGTAAAAAGTGGAACTAAAATATGTAAGGCTATGGTGCATAATATGAAAGATAGGTCAAAGGGGTGTCGGCAAAAGTTGGAAAAGTGCTCCCCAGGTGAAAAGGGCGGAGGTTAGAAAAATTGCTTAAAATACACAAGTTAGAGCCCTGAAGAGTAAATAATAAGACTTTTTGAAATTTTTATGATTTGTCGTGTGGTCTGAGGTATTCAGGCATACGTATGCAAAAAGTCATGTCTCGAACTTAATTAGGGTCTCCCTTAGAAAGAGTTTCTTAAAATACATATGTGGTAGCTCAAAGGGTTAAGCGTAAGACTTTTTCAAGATTTTATGATTTGTCGCCTGGCCTCAGATGTTCTGCTATAAGTATGCAAAATTTCAAATCTGCAGTTTAATAAGGGGCTCAGTTAGAAAGAATTGCTTAAAATACGCATGTGGAATCCCAAAGGGTTAAATGTACGACTCTTTCAAAATTTTATGATTTGTCGCATGATGGTGTTCAGCTATAAGTATGCAAAATTTCATGCCGACAACCTAAATAGGGTCTCACTTAGAAAGAATTGTTTAAAATACACATGTGGGAGCCCAAAAGGTTAAACGTACGACTTTTTCAAAATTTTATGATTTGTCGTTTGATGTGAGGTGCTCAGCTATAAGTATGCAAAATTTCACGCCTCAAATCTAATTAGGGGCTCACTTAGAAAGAATTGTTTAAAATACACATGTGGGAGCCCAAAGGGTTAAATGTACGACTTTTTCAAAATTTTATGGTTTGTCATTTATGTGTGTTCAGCTATAAGTATTCAAATTTTCACGCCTCCAATCTAATTAGGGACTCACTTAGAAAATATTGTTTAAAATACACATGTGTGAGCCCAAAGGGTTAAATGTACGACTTTTTTCAAACCTTTATGGTTTGTTATTTGATGTGAGGTGTTTAGCTACAAGTATGCAAAATTTCACACCTCCAACCTAATTAGGGGCTCACTTAGAAAGAATTGTTTAAAATACACATGTGGGAGCCCAAAGGGTTAAATGTACGACTTTTTCAAAATTTTATGGTTTGTCATTTATGTGTGTTCAGCTATAAGTATTCAAATTTTCACGCCTCCAATCTAATTAGGGACTCACTTAGAAAATATTGTTTAAAATACACATGTGTGAGCCCAAAGGGTTAAATGTACGACTTTTTTCAAACCTTTATGGTTTGTTATTTGATGTGAGGTGTTTAGCTACAAGTATGCAAAATTTCACACCTCCAACCTAAATAGGGGCTCACTTAGAAAGAATTGTTTAAAATACACATGTGGGAGCCCAAAGGGTTAAATGTACGACTTTTTGAAAATTTTATGATTTGTCGTTTGATGTGAGGTGTACAGCTATAAGTATGCTAAATTTCACGTCTCCAACCTAATTAGAGGCTCACTTTGAAAGAATTGTTTAAAATACACATGGGGGAGCCCAAAGGGTTAAATGTACGGCTTTTTCAAAATTTTATGATTTCTCGTTTGATGTGAGGTGTTCAGCTATAAGTATACAAAATTTCACGCCTCCAACCTAATTAGGGCTCACATAAAAAGAATTGTTTAAAATACATATGTGGAAGCGCAAAGGGTTAAATGCACTACTTTTTCAAAATTTTATGATTTGTCGTTTGATGTGAGGTGTTCAGTTATAAGTATGCAAAATTTCACTCCTCCAACCTAATTAGGGACTCACTTAGGAAGAATTGTTTAAAATACAAATGTGCGAGCCCAAAGGGTTAAATGTACGACTTTTTCACAATTTTATGATTTGTCGTTTGATGTGAGGTGTTCAGCTATAAGTATGCGAAATTTCACTCCTCCAGCCTAATTAGGGGCTCACTTAGGAAGAATTGTTTAAAATACAAATGTGCGAGCCCAAAGGGTTAAATGTACGATTTTTTCAAAATTTTATGATTTGCCGTTTGATGTGAGGTGTTCACCTATAAGTATGCAAAATTTCACTCCTCCAACCTAATTAAGAGCTCACTTAGAAAGAATTCTTTAAAATATCTCAATTATTAAAATATCTCAATTTGTTGATTTTCTGTAAGCAAGTAAACCCAGATAAACCCCCAGTAAGTAGATAGGTTTACAATGGACGTCTATGGGAATTTGGCGAAATATTAGAGATAGCGCCAAGATGGCGTCACTTTTGGCGACTAATTTTAGTCGCCAAATTTGCCGATATATCGCCATGTTGGCGAGAAACTTGGCAATATTTGGCGACAGAACAGCGTCCCCTCCTACGGCAAATTAAAATTTCGCCTAATAGACGTAATGTTAAAGTAAAAATGGACACCCCTAGGTGGGTAATTCATCGATTTTCACAGTTTTTATATTTTTTTCCTTAGTTTTATAGTGTAAACGAACTTCGCACCAAATTTGAAGTCTGTAGCTGCAGTAGATATATGAGATCTTTTTGATGAGTGAGTCAGTCAGTCAGTCAGTCAGTGGTAAAATTATCGATTAACAGACATTTTCAAATGTCATTATCTCGGAAACTAATTATGCGTTATTTATAAAATTTTGGATTTTAGGTAATTAGGGTGGCCTTACTACACATTTCGTATAACAAGTACGTAGGTCTCATAGATTTTCAGTAGTAGAGCATTGAAATTTGACGAAAACAGCTCGAAATGGTTCGTGTAAATAACACACGGCTATGTCAGGCGAACTTGGCTGACACACTGCCGTGTGTCTAGATACCACTTAATTTTAATTCCCAAATGCCACATTAGCACAAGAATTTAGGAATTAAATTTTGCTTTGTATAATGTACCCAAAGAAAAGCTTTTACTTAATTTCATATAAATTTGTTCATAAATCCCGGTGTCATTCAATCATTTTAACATTTTAGCAACAGAAGTACTTTGCCCCTGAAAGGATTAAAAAAGATAGAACAAATATTTATGTAAATCTCCTATAACTAGCTCAATTGTAGCATGCATAACTTCTGGGTATCGATTTTTTAATATGATAAGATAAACAGAATAAAACGCCCGTAAATAAATGTGACAATCTCTTCAGACTCATGTCTAGAAAAAGAAAAAGAAATAGGAAAAGAAAATGAAAAATCCCCATTCTTAGATATTTAAAGAGACATTAATATGACTTCATTAATCAATTACTAAACCACATCTGACAATCATGTAACCGAACGGCTTAATGTTTAGAGCGAAGTTATGCTTCGGTGCATTTGGCCGACGAGCAAATGCATTATCGGCAATTAAACATATTTCGATTTAAACAACAATCCTGGTGAAATAAGTAATTTAAACTGCAACATTAATATTACAACTGGAATATTAGTATAAATTAGGGATGCACCGAATATTCGGTATCTATTCGGTATGCGGCCTATTCGGCCATGTTACCGAATATTCGGTTTGGCCGAATATCAAACTATTCGGTATACCGAATATTCGGCCCAACCGAATAGCAAACTATTCGGTCTGCCGAATATTCGGTTTGGCCGAATATCGAAATATTCGGCCCAACCGAATACTTAAAAAAACTTTTAAAACATATTTTTAAAAATCTTATACGTTTAACAGTCTACTACATTTAACAGTCAACTTATAAAGATATTCAGAATAATTAGAAAAGAATCATATATTTAAATAAAAGAGAATGTTTTTACATTACTTATTTGCTGTTAATCTGTTTCTTGCTAAGATTTTAAGAACAACGTTTGCAATCTCTTAAAATGAACGCCCACTCCAGACACCGATCTAGGATGCATTTAAAAACTTCCTTGCGTAATCTAAGGGAGTAGAACAGTTATTCTTGCTGAATTGCCACCATATAAAATTTGAATCGATTGTTTTATTTATTTACTTTTACTTTAGTAGTCTCTTCCTGACAAACAAATAATATTTGATCCTGTACAATTTTTCTTCCATTTTTTTTCGCAATTTCTCTTTGATTTTAAAATGTTTGTTTTAGAATTTAAGAAAATTTTATTCATTTGTTTTTATTCACAGAAGAAGCCATGAAATTTAAAATTTTATTAATTAAAAAAGTTTTATAACTATCCTTTTCTTAAATAACTCAAAGAAGATTTTTTTTCAGCATAAAGTTTATTTGAAAAAAGTTCTTGATTATCAAAATGAAAATATCTCTTTTAAATATTATGTAAAATTGTTTTAAAATTTAACATTTTAATGCCTTTAAACTTTGAAACATAAAATTATTCGACATTTAATTATAATATGCGGTATTCGGCCGAATATTCGGCATTCAGCCTAGGAGTTACTATTCGGCTAGCCGAATATTCAGTATTCGGTTCGCCTGTAGGCCGAATATTCGGCATTCGGTATTCAGCCAAAATCACTATTCGGTGCATCCCTAGTATTAATATAATTTTAGTATTACACTGTTATAATTCTTGCTCCTCATAGAAATTTAATGTAGAGTTTTACTACTGTTCTCCCATCTCTTTTCCATCTATGCCCTGCTTAATCACTAAAAATCGATAGTCATTTAACCCTTTATCTACTGACGGTACTTATAAGTACCATTAAAATAACTTGTTATAAAATTCATTTAATACATCGATTAGTAGTAATACAGTTTAGAATGAGTGATAGATACATTACTATATCTTGTTCCAAAAGCATCATTGGTTGCACAAAACAAAACTGTTTTTAAAAGGATGGTTTCTATTGCTTTTGCATCTTTTCAGCTTTCTTGGCGTTGGGGGGGGGGGGGGGGCGGGGGGGGTATTTATCAATTCGGAAATATTTCTATTGTAAGAACATTATATTTGTACATTTCCTAATTCTACAAAATACTAGGAAAAATAATTAAAATAAAAGATTTGCGTGGGGTTATAAATATTGCACAAAATCCTTATAAATTCAAATTTAATGAATCCTTCTAAATCCTTCAATCCTTCTGAAATCCTTCTAAAATTTATTAAATGATTATGTAAATTTTCTAATGTAGTTTAAACAATTCACGAAAAATGCTTTAGAAGATAAAATTTTCATGGATTCATAATTCAGTACATAGAAGGTTAAATGGTAATCCTAGCGATTAAAATTTTTTTCATTTAAATGGTAAATATTAATAAAACGAATTAAATTTCAGTTTTAATATTAGAATATATATGTAATTCACTCAAGGTACGTGCATTCCTTAGATTTTCTAAAGGATATGGCACCACTGTTTCACATTAGAAAGCTTTGCGTAATAGTTTTTCAACCGACTAAAAATTGTCTGCAATTAATGGCAGAAATTTAAATTTTTTCCCCTATTAAATAAGGCGAAAAATTCTGTTTGAAAATTGTGGTATAATTGTACGCATCGTGTATCTCGCAGTCATTTAACCTCTTCGGGGCGAGTGTCTTTTACAGAATTTTTTAATCTTTAATCACCGGTTTTTTAAAACAGAAATGTTTGCCTAATTGAATCGGGAAAATGCTCGGATTGAATAAGGCAAAACTTGCAATAAAAATTTATTGTTGTGAATAATCATCGAGTCTGAGCACCTTACGCGGCACGAATACCGTTGCTCGTCCCCAAGGGGTTAACTCACAAATTTAAAAACGAATGTTTCTGCTACTCTCAACTGTCATGCACGTATTGCTGACAGAGCTCATGCGAATAAATATGACCAATAACTTTAATCCCATGTCTAGAAAGTTGAAAATTAAAAGCAAAAATGTACATTCCTTAGTAAAGTTGATACGTAGATGGCCTTTGACTTTAACCCCTTAAATTACGGTTTAAAAATTCAAATTGCTTATTGCCACCACTTTTTTGAAAAATAAATATTATCTTATTTAATAACAGTAAAATGATACCATAATAAAGCCAATTACACTATTTTATAAAACTGGTAGGAGTCAAATAATCTCAATATTTTATTCAGATTGACACTGGCCGTGAATATCACGGGAGCGAGAATTAAGGAGTTAATAAGATTTCATTAATCAATTGCTGAAATACAGTTGACAATCATATAAAAGTGTAGGGTAAAGTTTGGAGTAGAACACGTGTTTTAATTCAAAACTGCTTTGAATTTTAGAATTTAATAGATTAGATTGTAGTAATTTACCTTACCAATTTAACAGACAGATTATTGCTAGCCTGTTATTTCTTGCTTACCTCTAACTTATATAATTCCCGCGTAACTGTATCCAAAATGTGACAGAATAAAATTCATGTGAATGTGACATTCATTTATGAATAATATTTAATCATGTCACACCTGATTATCATTTGAAGAATGAATTCATGTGATTATCTCTTTGGACTCGTGCTTAGAAAATAAAAATGAAATTGAAAAATCACCAGTTTTAAGTAAGACAGATATGTAAAAGCGAATTTAAGGGAATTTCATTAATCAATTGTCTGTGCTGAATTATAGCTGACAATGGTGTAACAGAAAGATTCGAAGTTTAGAGTGCAGCATGCTTCAGTGCATTTGACAGCCGAGTAATTGCATTCTTCTCATAAAGATATTTCCTTTTAGTTGAAATATTGATGGATTATTTTGATAAAATATTAACGCTAGCATTACAATGTACTTTTACATTATAATTATTTATCTTACCAATTCAATGTGCATGTAATCTTTCGTTCATTTCTAGTTTGGATAAATCCCGTGAGGGCCCACCACAAATGATGTCACGCTTGGAGGGGGGGGGGGGGGAGGGGAGGGGTTCGTGAAATTGTGACAGTTTGTGATAAGGGGGTGGGAGGGGTAAGAAGAAGTGTGACATCACACATTTTTGTTAAAATAAAAGCATTAAAAGTCAGCAGATTAAATTTTGAAGCTATTTTGAAATTAATATATTTTGTGTTGATAAAGATAAGATTTAAAGCCAAATATCTTAAATTCCACTTCAAATTTCAAAATACTACTGTTTTCAATTGCTCTTTCATATTAATATTTTATTACTACTGTATATTAATTATGTTTTTTGTTGTAAACCTTAATCTTATTTCATACAAAATAAGTACACGAATCATTTTTATTGTTATGCTCAGCTCACAAATGCCATTGAAATACATATTTAAAGTTTAAAAATAAAATTTGAAATATCATCTATAATGTAGTGCTTTGGTTCTGAACTGCAAGTATATATGTTTATGTAATATAACATGACATGTGACAAGGGGGGGGGGGTATGGTGAAGTGTGACATTTTGTGACAAATGGGGGTCTAAAAATATTGAAAAAAGTGTGACATCATTTATAGGCGGGCCCTGAATTGATTATCTAAATGTGACAGAGGAATATAAATTGAACAGTTTACTTATTCATATTTCCAGAAAATATACAGTCGGCAGTAGCGGCTGGTGACGGATATTTTCTGGGGTACTAAACGCATGGCTGAAAAAATTATTATCTTTCACCACTATTTTTAATAAAGAAATCTTGTTAGCAGAACTTTCATACATTAATAAAGGCAAAAACTTCTTTTAAAAAATAATGGTAAAAAAAGAATAAATTTGACAGGCATGTTTTTAGTGCCCCAAGAAAAGCCTGTCACTAACCGCACTGCCAGTCGGGTGTATTAGATATTAACACTTAACCCCTTCAGGAGGAGCGACACGTATACGTGACACATAAGCTGCTCAAAAGCCTTGATTATTCCCACCAGTTTTTTTTTTTTTTTTTTTGTAAAATTTGATTTATTTAATTAGGACATTTTCTCGATTTAATTAAGCAAAAATTTCTGTTTTGAAAAACCAGTGATGAAAGATTAAACATTCTGTAAAAGACACTCGTCGCGAAAGGGTTTCGAGCACAAATGTGCTATGTCCAATTTTTGCTAGTTCGTGTTAACTCCTTCAAAGGCGGTGGTTCTTTTTTGGACCACTTAATTTAAATCCATAAATGCCACATTGTCACCAGAATATCGGAATGAAAAAATTCCTTTTATTAAGTACATGAACAACCTTTGCACATTAGTTTAAGATATCTGGTTAAGAAATATGACATAATGATTGGAAAGGACGATATAAAATATGAGGGTGAAAAGACAGAATATAATTATTAATCTTGCAACAAGTGATTTTCCTAAGTATACTGCAATGCATAACCTACAAATCACAGATAAATCGGATGATGATATTAAAGAACAGAAAGTTTCCATCGTGTACACGGATGGATCGAAAATGATAACTGCCGTGGGTGCCGCATATACAGTTTATCTGTATGGTGAATTTATTGAAGATTTTAAAATCTCGTTAAATAAGATGAACTCAATTTATCAGGCTGAGTTGATAGCGATTAAATATGCTATTAATTGGTTTTTGGATACCGATTACAAGAAAGTTTATATATATATACTGACAACAAATCTTCAACTCTAGCTCTACAAAGAAATTTTCCAGCAAATTTGATAATTAAAGAGATTTATACTAATTTGATACAGCATCCTGACAAGATTGTGATTATTGGGTGGACCCGTGCACACGTCGGAACCCTTGGAAATCAACGAGCAGATACTCTAGCGAAAGAGTCTATTAATCGTGAAAATGATAATATTACCGAGAATGTTCCTTTTCCTGTCACCTTAATTAAGAGAATTTGCAAAATCAATACGGTAAAGGATTGGCAAAGAGAGTGGAGGCATAGTGGTAAAGGTAGAGACACTTATACAGTATTAAATAGGGTGGATGAGAACTTTGTATGTACAGGCCAGTTATTACAATATTTTATTACTGCTCATGGCAGCTTTCCCGAGTATCTGAAGAAAATCGGGAAGAGAAATAGCGATCTCTGTGACTGTGGTTATAAAGGGAATGTTAGACACTATTTATTTGGAAGATGCCCCAAAATGCCTTATTTTTTCTATTTTAATAACTCACTTACAGTTCGCCAAAATATATCCAGAGTTCTTTTTTGTAAAGAAAACTATAGAAAGCTCTGTGCTAACTATAACGTCCTTAATGAATTGTACTCGTTCATAAGATACAAGTTTTGAACCTAATATAGGGTGGTTCTTTGGTCCTGCTGCATGGATCGTCATCAGTTACTGCTGACTTGTTTTTAATAATACTAAGAATTCTTAAATATCATAAATTGTGTCTGTAGTATGCTACAACCATTGTTTAATTTATCAGAATATACTATCCTATATAATTGTCAGACAGTGATTAGTATGTGGGTGATGGTCTTTGAGCTGGGACTTCCTGTCTTCTACGGAAGATT
The DNA here is from genome assembly GCA_963932465.1 of Maratus speciosus. NCBI lineage: Eukaryota > Metazoa > Arthropoda > Arachnida > Araneae > Salticidae > Maratus > Maratus speciosus. The sequence continues at coordinate 274,890,962 of OZ010798.1, forward strand.
GGGGTGCCATTCATTTGATGATCTGAACGTTGGTCATTGAGGAAGTGATATATGTTTTTAAAGAGGTGCGACATTGGTGCTGCAGTGTTCCAGACTTTTGGAGATGGTAGAGGGTCATTGAAGTGGACCTTTTACTGAGTTTCATTTTCGTGATGTTACATGACTATGGATATCGAAGTGTAATGACTGAACTTTGAGGATCGTCTTCTCTGACTCTGTCTGTGAATGTGGTGCGTTAAGTTTGGGACTTTGTATAGACATTATGCATGAACTATGTATCAGTATAGACTTTGATACGTCACTAGTTGCATGTTACCCATAAACATGCGAACTATGTTATCTTAGTTTAATTTTGTTTTTGCCAGAGTTGCATGTAACCTCTAAATATGCGATTTTTGTTCATTCAGGTTAGTAAATCTTAGTTTTTATTTTATATTATATTTGCATGGAACCTATAAACATGCGTTTTTGTTAACTTTTGTTGGCATAGCAGGAATCTATGATGCACAGGATTGTGCTTTTGTGTTTCTATTTTATTTGAATAAATAATTGCCGTTGGTAAGCCTCTTCTGGCGGACGAGGTGGAGCTGGATTGGTGGAGAGGGTTTTCCCGCCAGGACATGCGGTCCATTAGCCTAACGGTTGGCGTCCTGGCTGGGTGTCCAAGTACATGAAAAAACGTTCTCCTCACCCTTTCAAACTATAGAAAATTGTGTGCTATGTACAACGCACTTAATAAGGAATACTCATTTATTAAGTATAATTTTACTTTTGCAACTGTTTCCTTCTAACATACTATAAATTTTTATCAGTGGTTTGCTACGGATCTTTTGTGGTTTTTTGACTCTGCTTTAGAATCGAGCTCAACATCGTGTCTTGTACACAGTATCTGTGCTTTGTCTGACATGTGTTTTAACGGTGACTTTCTCTTGAAGACTGAACTAAGTGTTCTTTTTTCTTTTCTTCCAAGTTAGTTTTAATTAATAAACTTTTATGAGCATTTTTCCAAATATTTAAATTTAACCCCTTAATTCTCGCTGTCGTGATATTCACGGACTGTGTCTGTTATTCAGATTGTTTGATTCACACCAGTTTTATGAAATAGTGTAATTGGCTTTATTATGGTATCATTTTACCTGTCATTAAACAAGGTGGATATTTCTTTTCCATAAAAGTGGTGCGAAAAAGCAATTTGAATTTTTAAACCATAATTTAATGCGACCGTTAAGGGGTTAATGAACATTTTCACACCATTACTCTGAACAATGAACTATAGTTTTGACTTTTGCTGTTCATTCAACACACCTGACTATCGTTATCTATTTTTATATTTTTATTATTATGATGAAAGCAACATCAGTTATTTTATAACATTATTATGATTTACTGATGCAAGTACGTCAGACTATGTGCTATTTTCTATTGGTTGTTTTGGGTGCGTTCTGATGTCCGGCAACAGTGATTGTAGTGGGGATTTTCCGCCGGAGCGTTACATCCTATGCCATTTTTTGATTGGTGCTCTGGTTTGAGTGATCAAGTACGTGAACAAAAGCTTTTGCTTATTTTTAAATATTTTTTTTGTGAATTCTGGTGTCATTCACTCATTTCAGCATTTTGCGAATAGAAGTGCCTTGCCCCTGAAAAGATTAAGTCATAAAAAAAAAAAAAGTTTTGTTTCTTAACTCGAATACTAACAGCAATATTTCTTTTGTATATTCCAGCACTGCAGAAGTGTTTTTAAAACAAGGACCAGGCGTTTAGAGTCATTTATATCTATGAAACTACTTACTGTCCTTTCTAACTTGTATTTCTCGGATAAAATATATGTTTCGAACAAGAAATTTGATTTTATATATGAAAGTCAAATCAAATAAGTATCACCAAAGATTAATATACATTTCATTATGTAAAATTTACTAGTTCGATCATGTTTAGTTGATCTGAAAAGTATATATAGACCAGAAATTATGATAAGTTTGGATCTTGGATAATTGTGCAGGAGTGACATTTAAGAAAATATTGCTATGCAATTTCACAATGAATTAGAAACATTAGAAGCTCTATGTTTCATTTAATACTGTGTTTCTCGCTTTCTGTGTTATGTATACTCTAAATCTGACGTATTTTAATATTTTTTAGAGAATTTAGGCAAATAAAATTTCTTAGGTTTTCTTGTTCTTTAAATGGTCGTACAGATACTACCTGTTTCCACGTGGCTATGTCCGCTTTCCATGAATTTTAACCACTTGGGATATAATACACCCATTTATTTTTAATCAACAAATGCCATAATGGCACCAGTATTTCGTAATAACATTTTACTTTTTGTTCATCGGTTTTTACGAATAGAATTTTTCGCCTTTTTTAATCGCTAAAAATATGTAATTAGATAAGGTGGAATTTTTTTTACAAAAAACCTAGTATTCAGATTCAAGGATTTCGTGCACCCCACATGGCATTTAACCCTTCACTGCACGATTTTTTCTATTTTTATGAAAAAAATTATTTGAAATCTATATATCGGTCTAATAATGGGAAAAATAGTAAAAAAAATTAAATTTCAAATTTTCAGCTAAAATTTGATATTTTATGGCGTGTACCCTATGTACACAATTAGGGTTTTAAAATATTGTATTGCTATATTTTACAACTAAATGAGCTTAAATTAATTAATTTTATCTGCTTAACACTCTGCAACTTTTTGTATATTAATATTTTTAAGTATTCAGTAAAAATAATGAAAGTAAATTTTACCTTAATAGTTTAATCGAAACTTTTTTTGTTTCCGAAGAACAAATTCTATTTTTTTTTTTTTTTTTTTGTCGAATGCATCTATCTGACATGGACAAAATAAGTGTCATTCCATTCTTTGGACTGTTTTTGATCAGAGATAGAGATCATATTGGCCAAATTCATGGCACATAATAAGAAATAGGGTGTTTTTAGGTATGTTCCAGATGTGGCACGTCGTTGAGTGAAGGGTTAAAATAGCCGCTCGTCACGAAAGGTTAACCAGTTCGGGACCATGGATGCCTATATGCACCCTCAAAAAGAGCATACAGAATTTGTTTCAGACACCAGTAAAAAAGAAAAATAATATTTAGTTTCTTTAATTTGAGCATTTTCGTGATTGTATAGGTAAAGGTAACTGTTTCTTAAAAAGTGGTACCAACCAAATAAAATTTGTGTAAAAGTCACCGGTCCCGAAGGGGTTAGTGACCGATATTTATGTTAGTCTTTCAACACTTGCTCGCTTCTATCTAGTGACGGACAGAATGAATGATTTTGATATTCGAATTAATCATTCGGTGCAAAAGCATAACTACAAACCTTCATAGTTTTTTTTTTTTTTTTATCAATTACTAACTGAAATTTCGTAAAGAAAAATAAGTTTCTCGTTTTAATTGGAGTTAGAGTATGAGGCACATAAAAATATGATTTTTTTTTACAAAATTTTTGGTGGTAATTGATTAAAAAAATAGAGTATGAACCGCATAAAAATTTGATTTTTTTTTTTTTTTCAAAATTTTTGGTGGTTTTTGGTGATTAAAAAAATACGAAAGTTGGAAACCATTCTTTAACGAATCCCCGAATGATTCATTCGAATGAAAAAATCATTCTTAATGCCCATCACTTGTTCTGTTATCTATAATTTCTGAACAGTGCTTTTGTAAACACGACACATCACAGAATATAATTCAAGTTAATCATAAATGTGATAATCTAGTTTCGTATCTTAAAAATTAAAATGAAAGTGAAAAATCTCCAGGGTTCGTACGGTTACCGTTATTTTCAAGGCCAAATATCAGTATTTTTTAATAGAAAAATAAATCTAGTTTAAATGGACAAAATTCCGCCTTATTTAACCCCTTAACGGTCGCTTAATATTTGGAAAAACCATAAAAAAGTACCAATTTTTTTATTACAGAAATTGAATAATTATAAGGTTTCTATATAAAATATGCAATTAGTTTTTTTTTAAGGTGAAGAAAAAAGATGTTATAGAACAAATTCACATTTGTGGAAAAGCCATCATGCGAGAATTCTGTGTTTTAATGTTTGTTTTACACCATACAAATTAATGCGAATAAGACCTTTATTTTTCACATCTTAGATCTTTATCATCAAATTTTTACAAATGATATTTGAAATAATATAATATACATTACATTTTGATTATTAATAATTTTTTTGAGTGCGATATATTTCGAATCATCTAACATCACGATCAGCGCCAGACACCAACCCCAAACGCTAATATTCAAAGACTTCAAACGGAAATGCCAGTTAAATTTTTCTGGTTTCAGAAGTTTTTTCCAGCAATAAATCTCCAGCCTGGAAATATGACGAGCACGAGAAATAACGAACGACACCTCAGCCCGTGATACTGACGGGAGCGAGAATTAAGGGGTTAAGGGGAGATTTTCCATAAGAAAATACTAGTACCGAAGAATTTCTTAGTCTGGAAATTCAAGGACCCGTACAAACCCTGATCTCCATTCTTAAAGAACACACGTATGTAACAAAGACATTAATGGGGCTTCATTGATCAATTGCTGCACCAGAGTTGACAGTGATGTAACGGAGCGATTCGAAGTTTAGAGTAGAACATGCTTCAGTGCATTCGACAGCCGAGCAATTGCATTCTTTTGCAATCCGATACTCCAGACGTAACGACCGCACCGTGACGATTTCACTGCTCGTCCACGGAAAGGTGTCACGATGCTATAATATCGTTTGTCACGAGGTAACATTTGTAGTTACAAAACACCACGATGCGACTCATAAATATACACTCGATTAAACAAAGTGAAAAAGAATGCTTTCAGTTTCATGTCGTTATGAAATGTATCAAATTCTTATACATGGCCCGTACGTCTCCTTGAATTTTGCAGATCAGAAAATTTTTCTGCACCAGTATTATCTTATAGAAAATATCTTTTTAAAAGAAGACGAAATTTTGCGCGTTTAAACTAGATTTCTTTTTCTATAAAAAGATACTGGTAGTTTCCCTGGAGAAATAAAGGTATCCGTACGAATCATGTTATAGTCTTTAATAAACTGAACAAATGAAGTAGATTGTAAAATTTAAGCTTCTTGCTAAATTGAATTCAAGATTAAAAATTGCTGTTAAAGACAGCTTTTTTATATTTGAATTTGAGGCAATACCTTTCCTTTAATTTTATACCGAGACAAACTCTTTTCATTAGTTGAAAAGTTTTTCTCTTCTAGTCCTATAATTGCTATATTCAGTGCTTGCACAATATACTGTAAAACATTTGCAGCATACCATCCAGTCATCCAATTGTTTTTATAGAAAACGGTAAACCGTAATTAACCTCTATTCTGAACCGTAATTTATTTCTATTCTGACCAACACTGTTAAAAATTTGCGGAAAATGTCGTGTCATTCAGCCGTTTTTATAAAAAAAAAGGTTACATGACCGTAATTTACTTCCATTCCGATTAAAATTTGTCAATAATACACTGTTAAAAAACTGCAGCAAACTGCCCAGTCGTTCGACCGTTTTTATAGAAAATGATTAGATAACCGTAATTTTGCTCTATTCTGACAATAATACGGGCAATAGAACAGTCGAATAAAGTGAAATTACTGTTATGTAATCGTTTTCGGTAAAAACGGTCAAATGACTGGACAGTTTGCTGCAGATTTTTAACCCTTAAACGCACGTTTTTTTTTTTGTTTTTTTTCGAAAAAATTATATGATTCTCAGAAAGGTTTATTACACAGGGAAAACAAAATGAAAAAAATCAGAGATACATTTTTCGTATAATACGCCAACCTTTTGTTATGTTGCACATCTGCAATACAAGTAAAAACTGAAATATTGCAAATTAGTAAATATTGTAATAAGTATGAATCTAAATATTATATAATTTTTTATAATTTTATATAATTTTTTACTTTGTAAACTTAGTCTTTAACCCTCTCGCTGCGACACCCGAGAGTTTCTCGGGCAACGTAAGTGCAACAAAATTTGCGCAACCCGAGATTTCATCTGGGATGCATTTTTCCGTCTAATTAACTCTCCTTGATCATTCCCACCAGCTATTTTTTTATTCTAAATTTTGCCTTATCTAATCAGTGAAATTTCCCGATTGAATCAGACGAAAAATTTTGTTTTGAAAAACCGGTGGTAAAAGAATAAAAATTCTTAGAAACGCTCGTCGCGAAGGAGTTAAATACGCAATTTTTGAAGCTATTTTGATAAAACAATTACGCAGCGAGAGGGTTAACCCTTTGGAGGGCAAGTAATTGTGTTTCTGTAATGTTCAATTCATACCGGAATATTCGAAAAAAACTATTTCAAAATAAGGAAAAGCAATTTTACGACGTTTTTCCACCAAAGTTATAAAAGTAAAATTTAATTAAAAGTTTCTGGTACAAATCTTGATTAAAATTAGGTGGGATATAAGATATCCCACCGCCCTTCAAGGGGTTAAATGCATGAATTATTCTTTTAGAATTGTATTTGTTATTCTTATATTAAAGATTAGGCACCAGAAATTTTAAGATAGATTTTTAATTTTATTTAGTATCATATTTTTGTAAAAGTTTGCAGGATTAATATCTCTATTATAGTACACTATTACAAAGTTGCTGCAAACTATCCAGTCATTCGATCGATCCTGATGAATGAGAACGCTTCTGGACAGTGTTGCCAAATTGGGGAGTTTTTTGTCCCAAGATTGTTCATTGTCACCGCTTTTTTGAAATAGAAATATTCGCCCTATTTAAAAATATATTAAAAAGTCTGAAAAATAAGCGAATTATACTATTTAAAAAAAGTGGTGACAGTCAAATAATCTGAAATAAAAAAGTCACCTATCTGGCAACACTGCTTCAGGAAGTCTTCAAGCAAACATTTTCTTTAAAAACGGCTGATTGACTGGAGAGTTTGCTGCAATTTTTTATAATGTATTACACAGTTAAAAATTTGCAGCTAACGGTCCAGTTATTCGATTGTTTTTATAGATGACTGTTACTTAACCGTAAATTTAATCTATCCTGACGCGTGCACTATTAAAAATCTGAAACACACTGTTCAGTCAATCGACTGTTTTTAAAGATAATTGTTACATGACCATATTATGAAATGTATCTGACCATATTATAGACCAAATTATGGTTAAAATATAGATAAATTATAGTTATGTAACTGTAACCGTTTTCTATAAAAACGGTCTGACTGGACAGTTTGCAGCAAATTTTTAACACGCTATTCAAAATTTGCAGCAAACTGCCTAGTCATTCGACCGGTGTTAAAAGAAAACGGTTACATGACCGTAATTTACTTCTATTCGGACCATAATATGGTCATATACTTTTCATAATACGGCCAAGTAATCTTTAAAAAAACGGTCGAATGACTGGACAGTTTGCAGCAAAATTTTAACACACTCTTGAAAATTTGCAGCAAACTATCCAGTCATTCGACCGTTGTTATAGGAAACTGTTACATAACCGTAATTTACTTCTATTCTGGCCATAATATGGTCATATATGCTTCATAATATGGTCGAGTAATCTTAAAAAAAAAATGGTTGAATGACTAGACAGTTTGCTTCGGATTTTTAACAGTGCAGTGTGAGAGCGCTTTATTATAATATGGTACAATAACCGTTATATCCAAAAACGGGTGAATGACTGAACATTTTGCATCAGTTTTTTGCAGTGTTTTATGCAACAAATTTCTCTCGTTATTTTCCACAATTCTCCTGTCATTCATTCGCTGGTTTATTTCCAGTAAGTATTAGACCGGGAACCGGCAGCACAGACAACCACCTCATCGAGCTGGACGCTAAAATTCCAGAATTAGCTAAAACTCGATTCCCATATTAAAAAGCAATCAGTCTGCCAAGTTATATCTTAGTGGAAAATACATAAAAAACCGATTTTAGCGGTCGACTCGTAGGTTTACCGTTGCGTTTTTCTGCACCCAAAGGTATGAAAACATGGCGGACTGGGAGCAGAAAAGCGCAATGGTAAACCTACGAGTCAACCGGTAAAATCGGGTTTTTAGGTGTTTTCCACCAAGATATGACTTGGCAGACCGATTGCGGTTTAATATGGTTATCAAGTTTTAGTTAATTCTGGAATTTTAGCCGTGAACTCGATGAGGTGATTGTCTCGTGGTTCGTACGCCTCCTTGAATTTTGCAGACCAAAAAAATTTTCGGCACCAGTATTATCTTATAATTGAAAATCTCTTCTTAAAAGAAGGCGAAAATTTGTGCGTTCAACCTAGATTTCTTCTTCAATAAAAAGCTAACTGGCAGTTAGTTTTCCCGGAGAAATAACGGTATCCGTACGAGCCATGTGTCTGTACTGCCGGCCCCCGGTCTAGATTGGACGCAGATTTTGAATTCAAGACCATAATGCAAAATTCTCCGTCCGACCAGGGTTGCCAGTAGGCTACTTTTTTTAAATTCATATTTCTTGATTGCCACCACTTTTTTGAGACGGTAAAATTACCTTAGTTTTCGCCTTAATTAATATGTTATTAAGTAAGGTGCATTTTACACTTTCAAAAAAAGTGCTACCAATCAAGAATCTGAATTTTGAAAAAATAGCCCATCTGGCAACACTGCATCCGACAACTGATGTACGATAGACATGTTATCGTTGTATTCCAAAATTTCAGTTATAGAATAAAGGGAAGTTAAAATGCCAGTGCTAAATTCACCTTGAGCAAATAAGGAAAAGTCATATAAAAAGCACAATTAAAATGCACTAAAATTGCTTGCAGGTGTATGCATATAATAAGAAATTATTTAAATTTTTTGCGCTTATTCAATAAGCGCAAAGAGAAATTGCTTAATGCGTTTATTGAATAAGCGCAGTATTTAAATAACCACTAAAGATGGCTTTGTGAATTGGCTGAAAACATTTTGGTTTTTTAACGGATTTTTAATACATTTTTAAAGTAATTTAAAGTAAAATTTAAATAATTTTTTAAAATAATATTTATGTACTTTACATATTTATGTATATTTAATTCATTTATTTTAAATAATTTTTAGTTGTGTTTGTAATTATATAAATACGTAGCACCTATAGTTGTCGTTCGGTCCGTCTGTCCACATATAACAGAGCAAAAATTACCCAACCGAATGGTCTGAAATTTTAAATATATAACTGTTGCAAAATTTTGCCGAGTAATTTCAAATTTTATGAAAATCGGATGTATAGTTTTAATTACAGGGACAGTCAACAGTTTTTCGTTACATTACGGCCAATGGGAAAAAATTACTGAGAGTCCATTTTAATAATGTTACAGCCTTCCGAATGGTCTGAAGCCCCACCAGTGGCTGAGAAGTTCTGCTCTCGAAGCTGGTAGACGGGAGGTGCTGGGTTCGAACCCAATCGCGCCCGTCTGCCTAATCGTTCGGAGTTTTCGTGGTTTTCTTCGAATCTTGGATTTCCAAGCGTTAATACGGGTTAGGTTCCCTTAGAAAGACCCCCCACGAAGGGCACTCCCTCCCCTGGGCCTATATCCCCCGTGCAGATAATTGGCCGTCATAAATACAACCATACAACCAACCGAATGGTCTGAAATTTAAAACATATAATTGTTGCAAAATTTTGTCGAGTCATTTCAAATTTTATGAAAATCGGATGTATAGTTTAATGACAGGGACAGTCAAAAGTTTTCCGTTACATTGCGGCCAATGGGAAAAAATTATTGCAAGTGCATTTTAATGGTGTTACAGCCTTACGAACAGAATGAAATTGCTATGCACTTATGAAGAGCACTAAAATATACATTCAGTACACTATGCGGTGCAAAAAATATTTATAAAACTAGTTATAGTACGAACGCCACCTCATTTGCCACGTTTGACTAGCGATTTCCTACTTGTTTATTATATGTATGGAACTGCAAGCAATTTTAGTGCATTTCATATGAATTTCAGTTATGTAATTTTTATCGATGATATTTTTGGATGTAATGTGCTTGATATAATTCATTATTTCCGGGATTTATACTTTTCTTACTGGTTGATTATGAGTTTTTTCCACATTTGAAAGTATAGTTGATGGCCCTAAATTAAACCATGCATTTTTTAAGCTTGTCTGAGCCACACAGATGAATGCCAGGAAAATACTAAAATTTTATTTTTAATAGCACTATTTTTGTAGAAAAATAGTTGCCTTATTTAACTGCAGAAGTTTTGCTTTTACATCCAGCAAATAATGTTATACCATCCAGCAAATAATGTGTAATGTGCTTGATATAATTCATTATTTCCGGGATTTATACTTTTCTTACTGGTTGATTATGAGTTTTTTCCACAGTTGAAAGTATAGTTGATGGCCCTAAATTAAACCATGCATTTTTTAAGCTTGTCTGAGCCACGCAGATGGATGCCAGGAAAATACTAAAATTTTGTTTTTAATAGCACTATTTTTGTAGAAAAATAGTTGCCTTATTTAACTCCAGAAGTTTTGCGTTTACACCCAGCAAATAATGTTATACGCAAATAGTGGTGTAAAACAAAATTTTAGAATTTTCCTTGTAACTCTAACCGCATCGTTCTATTACGTAGCTCGAAATTTTACATTGAATTATTTGAAGAATCCATAGACATCACTACTTCCATTCAAGGGAAAAAAATAATGAATTTTACTTTGCATTTGAATTTCAAGGATCTTAAAGAAATGAAATTTGAAACAAGTCGGAAATTGTACGCAAACGTGGCAAATGAGGTGCGTTTGTGCTATAACTAGTTTTACAAATATTCAGATCTTGGTGCAATAGCTGTTGCACTCTTATGCATAAAAGCGTGAATACAAAATTTATTACGATTATATATGTTATAAATTCAGTAATACAAAAATAATAAGACTTCATCTTGAATAGGACGCCATCGCCATGGCAACCTGGAATGATTACCTACCATGGGATATCATCGAATTAATTACGGTGGATAGGATTGAATAGAATGAAGAAAACTTTTATTAATGTCTTTTTAAGTTTTGATTCGATTTTCATAAAATTTGAAATGACTCGACAAAATTCTGCAGCGATTATATATATTAAATTTCAAACCATTCGGTTGGGTAGTTTTTCTCCTGTTATATGCGGACAGATGGACAGGCAGACAGACGGACGGACCAGATGACGACTATAGGTGTTACATATTTATATAATTACGAATGCACCTAAAAACAGCTCTTTTCACTTATAACATTTGTTACATAAATAATTATTTTTTAATGGGGGTCCGGATTATAAATCATTCAGATTTATGGATGTCCGGATTGTAAACCATTCCAGGTTTATTGATGTCGGACTTAGTATACTGTATAGATTTTGTTTTGCCCATTTACATGTCAATAACTTATTAATTCTGTTAAAACGCTATTCGATGAAAATCTCCATCAAAAGTGTGGAAACGCGCTCCGTTTAACTGGATCGAACGTCCCGCCTCAACAAAAAAAACTCTAAAATGACAGAGCGGAAATTTCATTTATTACCAATTCACTGAACAAGTACTTTATTTACTTTGTGGCGACTTTCTGGTGATTATAGGGCATTATTATCCATATTATAATCGGCCCGAATGTGCACCCGTACTTCCTTTTATTAATACTCCAAATTTTTTCTGTTTCAACAGATCGGTTACAATGTATTTAAATCCAAAAGATTGTCTTATTTTTTTGGTGCGTTCGTAACAGTGTTGCCAGTGGGCTACTTTTTTTTAATTCAGATTTCTTGAATGGCACCAATTTCCTGAAATCGTAAAATTCGCCTCATTCAATGTCATATTAATTAAGGCGAAAAGAAAGGGAATTTTATCATTTCAAAAATCTGGTGCCAATCAAGAAATCTAATTTTTTTTTTTTTTTAAATAGCCCACTGTCAACACTGGTTCGTAATTATATAAATATGTAGCATCTATAGACTTCTGGTCCGTCCGTTTGTCCGCATATAACATCGCAAAAACTACCCAACCGAATGGTTTGAAATTTAATATATGTTTCGTTACAGAATTTTGTCGAGCCATTGCAAATTTTATGAAAATAAAATCAAAGCTTAAAAAGATATTAATAAAAGTTTTCTTCTTTCTATTAAATCCTAACATGCGTAAGTAATTCAATGATATCCCACTGTTCGTACGGCTCCTTGACTTTCCAGGCTAACAAATTCTTCGGTACCAGTATTGTCTTATAGAAAATATAGACTTAAATAAGGCGAAATTTCGCACGTTTAAACTAGAATTATTTTTCTATAAAATGAATACTGATATTTAGCCTTGAAAATAACGGTACCCGTACGAACCCTGTGTCCCATGTTAGTAATGATTCTAATTTGCCATGGTGATGACGTCCTATGTTTAAGATGGAGTTCTATTATTTCCGTATTGCTGAATTTAATATATAGAATCGTAATAACTTTTTTATATTCATGCATTTTTGCATAAGAGTAAAACAGCTATTTTTAAGGAAAACATGTTTAAAAAAAAAAAAACTCCAACATTTGAAATTTGGTTGTTGCGAATTGAAGGGCTCACATCATAGTAGACCAAGTCCATAAAAAAAAAGAGAGATAGTCCATTTAAAAGGAGCATAAAATCTGTTTTATGCACTCCCACAGTGAAACAAGTCTGTTTTCACATTCTTTTTCATATATGTCATCTGTTTACAGACTTGGTTTACTGTGGGAGTGGATAAAAGAAATTTTATGCACCTTCTAAATGGACTATTTAATTTTTTTTGTATATGGACTTGGTCTACTACACTGTAAAAAAAAAAAAAAAAAAAAAAAAAAAAAAAAAAAAACACGAAAATACTACTGTCAATCTAGACGCCAGTACTATTTCCGTTTTTTTACGGGAATTTTTACATATAAATTACAGAAAGTTTTCCTTTTTTCTGATTAAAAACGGAAATATTTCTGTAATTTATGGATAAAAATTCCCGTAAAAAAAGCGGAAATAGTACTGTCGTCTAGATTGCCAGTAGTATTTCCGTTTTTTAGTTCGTTTTTTTTTTTCTTTTTTCTTTTTTTTAACGTTGATGGCTGTGAGCACCTCAATTTAGACATTTGAATTGGCGAATTAATGACAGACATTACGCGATCCCATAAAATAAAAATTCTTTTTTTCGGAACAGAAACCGAGACCAACCTGAGAACCCTGACAGAAGTATAAATGATTTGAAAACGAAATTTCCCAATATAATATCTAAATTGATGTTGAAAAATTCGTTGAAATTGTCATTAACATTTTTTTTTTCAAAGAAACAAATAAAATCGAATTCCTACTTTAAAATTATATTTAAGATGTTTAGGTAGGCTTACCGGAGAACCGAAATATCCCGGACAGCCCCGGTTTTAAGGGTTTCACCCGACATTCTGCCCGGAACGGATATATATATATATTCCGATTTTCCCTGAAATATATCGGGTTGTTCCTTGATTTGTGAATAGAACAAATAATCTAATACAGGGAAAAAAATTGCCAGAAAATTTAAATCCATAATATTCTTATTTCAAAATTACATGCGAATTGAAGGAAAATAAACAAATAATAAGTATAAAAGTAAATAAGTTAGAAATTACATTCTAACTATAACTAGTTTTATAAATATATTTTGTGCTGCATATTGTACTGAATGCATATTTTAAGAGCACCTCATACGTGCATATCAATTTCATTCTGTTCGAAAGGCTGTAACATCATTAAAATGCACTTGAAATATTTTTTTTTTCCGTTCGCCGTAATGTAATGGAAAACTTTTGACTGTCCCTGTAATTAAACTATACATCCGATTTTCATAAAATTTGAAATGACTCGCCAAAATGTTGCAACAATTATATATTTAAAGTTTGAGTTTTTTCGGTTGGGTAGTTTTTGCTCTGTTATATGCGGGCGGACAGACGGACCGAACAACGATTATAGGTACTACGTATTTATATAATTACGAACGCACCTAAAAACAGTTAAAAAACAAAACACTCTTTTATAGGTATTCAAGGTCCATCTTGAAAACCACGATCATCTTGAAAAGCAAATTTTTTTATATTATCTTATGTGGATTATTAACAGCCTACAGAGATGCCAGTTTGACCTCTTTTTATAGTCCGAATTTCAGAATTATTGCCAGAAATTCCCAATATAATTTTGTGCTTTATTTAATTACAGTCATTCTGTAATTACCTGAACTAAATATTTTTCTTTCGGAATTTCTGAAGTTAAAAGAAGGTCAAACTGGAAACTCTGATAGCTTGTACTGATTATATCATCATCATCATTATCAACAACAACCGTTTTCAATCCACTGCTGGATGTAGGTCTTCCCCAGATTTTTTCAATGTTTTATGTCTAGTGCTTTAGTCATCCAATTTACACCGGCTACTTTTTTGATTTCATCACTCCATCTTACTTGAGGTCGTCTTCTTGGCCGTTTTACATCTCTGGGATACCACTGTAGGGTGTTTGTGCTCCATCTATTGTCTTGTCTTCTTGCAATGTGCCCAGCCCATTTCTATTTTAGCCGTTTAATTCTTTCAATAATGTCAAAAACTTTCGTCTGACTTCTTATCCAGGTTATTCTTTTTCTGTCTCTTCTAGTTATACCTAGCTTACACCTTTCCATACTTCACTGTATTTGTAATCTTTGTACCATCCGTTTTGTTAGCGTCCATGTTTCTGCTCCATAAGTTAGCACAGGCAAAACACATTGGTTAAATACCTTTCTTTTCAAATAAAGGGGCATGCTACTCTTCAGAATAATATTGTTCTTCCCAAAAGCACTCCATCCATTTCTTATTGTTCTATTGATTTCATTCATGATACTATTATCCGATGATATTTCCTGCCCAAGGTACACATGACTTTGCACTTCTTTAATTTCAGTGTTGTTGTAGACAATTTTCTTTTTTTTATGCATACTGATTATATATATATATATATATATTTGTCTGTGTGTGTGTGAATAACTGCCAATAATTTTTGGTATTAATTACAATTTCTTGCTCTTTTTAGGTAAGCTTCATGTTGATTTACTCTTTTAATAATTGGTATGTATATATGATTTAGTTTACTTTATATAAAGTTATTCATTATTCAAATAACGAATTGTTGTTGAATATTTTGCATAGCTGCCAACTTGTACGGATTTTTGCTACCACTAAAATTTAATAGAAAATTTTGCCTAATTCAATCGCCAAATTGCAGTAAATTTTGATAATTAAATAAGGCAGAAATTTCTGTTAAGTTTTAGTGGTAGCAAAAATCCGTACAAGTTGGCAGCTATGATTTTGTCATGCTAAATAATCTTTGTTACCTGTCTATCTATAGTATAAAGTAAAACATGTGGGTAAGTAACACTGACACCATATCGGCGATGATATCGATCTAAGCAATATATTTCCTTTTTTTTCAGTAATTTAATTGCTTCAAACATTGCATGATTTAAATTTTTACGCCGTTTAACCTTCCTACTCTGAATGGGTCTAATCGACCCATTTCTATAACTCATTTCATTCCATTCGAACTAGAAATATTTTCGTAAAGTAAGATAAATAAAAAGTACCGAAAACTAACATAAATAAATACATTAAATAGTTTTTAAAGAAAATTCTGGTGTAAAATGTTTTCATTAAGGTTGAGTAAAATTTCAACAGGGTAGGAAGGTTAATAGGGTAAAAAGCGCACTTTCAAATTCAATTTGTTTGAAATCCTTATCTCAATTTTCTGATTTTTAAATGCTTTTAAAATATAATTTTCAAGCAGGATTAAAAAAAAAAATCTATCTTTCTTGCGTGCAGCTCGATTACCGAATATCAACCCGTTTGACTTTACGTTAATATAAATAGTTCAGGGTTTGTCTCGGGCTAATATTCCAATAAGAAACTAATACTTCACAAGATGCGTAATAACATTACGCTCTTAACCGCTGCCATCGTAATACTCAAGGCCAGAGGACACGAGTTGTGACGTCATCACTAATCGACCGACTTCTCACTAGTGTTGGAATTCACACCGGAAAATTTTGAATAGCAATTTTCTTTTATTTTATTTGTGAAATATCTATCATCTTATAAAACAATAATAACTATTTAAACTTACTGGTGAGAATTCGGAATCCCCAAATTAAAATTCAGCCGGATGCGGCAACACTGTGGCATTCCGCAACTGACTGATTTTTATTAGGGAATTCCAAATTATCACCAATAAGTTTAAATAGTTATTATTGATATATAAGATGATAGATATTCCATAAATAAAATAAAAGAAAATTGATATTCAAAATTTTCCGGTACAAATTCCAACACTAGTGAGAAGTCGGTCGATTAGTGATGACGTCACAATTCGTGTCCTCTTTCCTTGAGTATTCCGATGGCAGCGTCTTAACCCATTAGCGGGCGGTGTCCAAAAAAAAAAAAAAAAAAAAAAAAAAACCACGTAATTTTAATTCTTAAACTGACAAGCGGGAATATTTAATTAAAATTTTCCTTTTATAAAGTACGGGAAATTAAGCAAGTTTTCATTTTCTAATAAATTCATTAGCAAATTCTGGTGCCAGTCCATCATTTCATCATTTTACAAACAGACTTACTCCGCGCCGGAGAGGGTTAAACACTGAAATAAACGGAATAAAACAGTTTCTGTCTAGCAAAATCTTTGGTGGTTTCTTCGGCTATTAACTTGAAGTTGGTGCAATTTTTATGATGTAGGTGTCCCCCAAAGCGTAATTTATGTATAACATTAATTAGTAGACGCTATTTATCGTCGACTGGTGACATTATTTTTTCATACGTTATTTTGTGAAAGAATTAGTAGGGGTGATAATTTTGTTCCCATAAGACTATACACACTGTACTCCTTGTGACAAATAATATGTTTTAATATTATTCTCTGAGGAATTACTCAGAGTTCGCACTCCTCAAGGGAAGAATACCAAAATTTTCGTAATTTTGTTTTTATAAACATATCTATCATCATGAGAAGAACTTCTTAATTTTTTAAGATCATGCCCATATGGAGATCTTCCTCGTAAGAATTTGCAAAAAAAATCTGTTTTTGAAGACACTCTAGAAAATAAATAAATGTACCAACAGAAATAAAGCAATTATAACAAACAGTTTATGGATAGTTAACATTTAAGGATGTTAGACAATTAAATTTCTTTCAATCGTTTTCAAGAAGTGCATTTTGGGTTTGTCGTTAGACTCTAAAATTAGTGGCCCACTACAAATTGCATTTACTTTATTACTATTTGGAAATAGTCATACATTTTTTTTATTTCTCACACCAATAAATTTTAGAAGTATATTTAAAAAAGATAAATAAACACTATCATGCGGCGAAAGATTTCTCTTACATTAATCTTGTCGTGTCCAGCCCGTGAGGCTGGATCGATATTCGATACAAAAAAAATCAGTCGAGTGTTTGTCCCCGTTACCTGTTTCTTTATCTTGTAGAACTACATTTTTAAAAAAGTTTGCTTTAAGGATGTTATAGTCAATCAGATTTCTTTAAGCGTTTTCAAGAAATTCATTTTGGCCTTGTTTATAAACTTTAAAAATTAATGGCCCACTATAGGTACATTTACCTTATTCAGTAGAACGCCGATTATACGAACAAGTCGGAACCGACCCCAGTTCGGATAAGCAAAAATTCGGATAAATGGACAGACAATTTAAGGGATGTTCCTGACTATACTAAAACCTTCACACTTTATCCAGGCTTAGGACTGGCTGCACCAGTTAGTGCTAGCGTGTTTAAAAACTGTTTATTTTACTTTTTTATCATTTAAAATTTTCTTTTTATCATTTTCTGAACTCCAGAGATTACAATTTAACCCCTTAATTCTCGCTCCCGTCAATATTTCGGGCTGAGGTGTCGTTCGTTATTTCTCGTGTCCGTCATATTCTCGGGCTGGAGATTTAATTGCTGGAAAAAACTTCTGAAACCAGAAAAATTGAACTGGAATTTCCATTTGAAGTCTTTGAATATCAGCACTCTGGTTTGATTTGTACGATCTATTATTTGCCATAGATTTGTAATATTTTTGTCATTTTGATATGGATTCTGATGAATCAAGCCTTTCAGATGGTAACTGGAATATTAGCCCCTTCACTGTCGCTTAATATTTGAAAAAACCATCAAAAGTGTACCTATTTTTTTTATTACAGAAATTGAATAATTATAAGGTTTCTAAATAAAATATGCAATTAGTTTATTTTTAAGGCGAAAAAACAATATTTTATAGCCATATTCATATTTGTATAAAAGCCATCATGCGAGAATTATGTGTCTTAACCTCTTAAGCTCCGCCCCCGATAAATGTAGGCTACTATCTTTTAATTCAGATTGTTTGACTCCCACCAGTTTTTTTTTTTTAAATAGTGTAAATGGCTTTATTTTCGCATCATTTTATCTGCCGTAAACTACGGTGGTGGGAATCAAACAATCTGAATAATAAAAAAAAAAGTAACCTACATTTATCGGAGGCGGAGCTTAAGAGGTTAAGACACATAATTCTCGCATGATGGCTTTTATACAAATATGAATATGGCTATAAAATATTGTTTTTTCGTCTTAAAAATAAACTAATTGCATATTTTATTTAGAAACCTTATAATTATTCAATTTCTGTAATAAAAAGAATAGGTACACTTTTGATGTTTTTTCAAATATTAAGCGACCGTGAAGGGGTTAAGCAAAAAAGCTTCCGATTGTTGGTTGCCTCAAAAAAGACGTTCTTTCCAATGCTGCCATATCTAGAATTCTTCTTAAGTTGAATAAGATCAGAGTTCTTCTGTCATTCGAGCCATTTCATAGCTGTTTCCAAACATTCAAAGGCTTCGTTATGTGATGGACCTGGGTCATTTTCAGAGCATTCGTTTTCATTTCTTCAATTTCTTTTTCATCTTAAAATCTCATCCACAATCTCATCATCATTAAAAAAAATTTTTTAGAGAGAAATAGGCTGTTCGGATAAATGGAAGTTCGGTTAAAAAAAATTTTTTGAGAGAAATAGGCTGTTCGGATAAATGGAAGCTCGGTTAAAAAAATTTCTGAGAGAAATAGGCTGTTCGGATAAATGGAAATTTGGTTTTAAAAAAATTTTGTGAGAGAAATAGGCTGTTCGGATAAATGGAAGTTCGGTTAAAAAATTTTTTTAGAGAAATAGGCTGTTCGGATAAATGGAAGTTCGGTTTAAAAAAATTTTGTGAGAGAAGTAGGCTGTTCGGATAAATGGAAGTTCGGTTTAAAAATTTTTTGTGAGAGAAATAGGTTGTTCGGATAAATGGAAGTTCGGTTAAAAAATTTTTTTTGAGAGAAATAGGCTGTTCGGATAATTGGAAATTCGGTTAATTGGAGTTCCGATAATCGGCGCTCTACTGTATATGAAAAACCACTAGCAATTTTTGAACCTTACATCTGTGGCAATGAAATGTTTTTTTTTTCTTTTCATCACCTTCAATTGGCAATATTTTGATCTCACAGTAACCAAACTTACACCAAAGTTGCTTTTGTTAAAATAATGCACAAAACTAACATAGGTTCTGCAGGATCAGTTTATTAGTTCTTCTTATTTTACATTTTATTAACTATTAATAAATAAATAATCACAAAATATTAACACATTTACAACATTTAGATAATAATATGCCTGATTAATGAGTATATTGTTACTTACTATGAAAATTTAATTGGATTACAACAACTTCAAAACAGCATTCAAAATTACCTTGAAAACAGTACTTCACAAAAATAGTTAGATGATGCATTTAATTGTGTATAATGTTGCTAATTTATTTTCTAAAATAAAGAGTAGAAATCCCAGTTTAGGACCTTGCCAACAGAGCACAGTTCTGGAGTTTATTTAGTCTTTTAGAGTCAAAAATATTGAAAAATAGGAGGTGGTGTAAAGTTACAACCCGTGGTTCAAAGTTACCCTGATTGACTGTACCTACTTTCTCAAGATATCATGCGCGCAATGACTTATGGAGTAAAAAAAAAAAAAAAAAAAAAAGTGCTCTTTTGATTTCAGCAATATACAAATTCTGTAAAAGGCTAATAAATTTCTTATGACAGCATATTACAAAGCACAATCTGTTTAATCAATATCCAAAATTTTATGCTTATACATAAAAATGTTTTGAAGATAGACTAATTCAAACTTTGAAGCTTTCGTTAAATTTCGTCGCATTTAAAAGGTACAAGATCCCAACTGAACATTCGTACTAGGAAGGGTAATAAAACACGGGCATGTAGATGGGTTAAGAAAAAGCTAATAACTAGAAATATTCGAAAGTGCTCCTGGAAAACCTTCATAGGACACCGCGTTAGACAGCTCTGTAATACAGTGAGAGGTTTTTTTTTCTCACTTTTTGCTAACTCACATTGGGAAAAGAAGAGTATGGGGAAGGAAAGGAGGATTAAAAAATATTTTTGATACGGACCCCTACAAGCTTTGTTATGCCATCGTAAGATAGGATCACCTTAATACTGCCCCCGAATCTAATTTCCTCTCCCCACGTTCCTCAAAAACAGCTTTTTCCTTGTAAAATTGATTAACGGTACTAAAGCTTCACGTCGTAAGTCAACCATATATTGGAATTTAGAGGCAGATGCTGAATATAGATTGTATTGAATGCTCTTAGAAAAAATATGTGAAAAGTGAACTTTTTATGCAAAATATTCAAATAGGAAATCCCCAAAATGTTACAGAAAAAAAAAAAAAAAAAAAAAAAAAAAAAGATTCGGGTGAATTTTAAATGCGTCGTAGGTTGATTTCCCTAAGAATCCTAGTAACAGGATTTTACAAGCCGCTGTTTCGTTTTTCATTCTTTTCATTCACGTTTCAGAGTTAGGAAAGGAATGAAGTATACGTATTTTTATTTCTTTGTTGAAGTTTTATTTTGTAATAAATACAGTAAAACCTCCCTAAAGCGACCACATTCCGTTCCAGTAAAAATTGGTCGCTCCCAGAGGTTGTCTCTTAATGGTAATCATGTTTAAATCTAGATTTTATTTATCAAAAATAGGTTTCAATTAATGTTACTAAAATTTGTTTTTCACATTAGGAAAATATGAAAATTTAAGTAACAGAACAAAAGTTAACCTTTAACTGATGTTACCGGTCTCTCAGACCACGGCTTTTTTCAGTTTTTATAGTTTAACTTGCAATTTTCAGTTTAACTACAAACCCCAGATAGCATGAACAATTGCAGCAAGATTAATTTTTTCTTGATATTTTCTTGTCACGACAAATTTGAAGTAATAATATTGCCCCAAGGACACTACTAGGTAGACGGAATATAATCAATCGCTCCCTTACAACGCAACGTTGCTCTAAAATTGATACAACACTGTCATAAAATAACGACGTAAGAGAAAAATTCCTTTTGTTGGAAGGGGAAGAGATATAAACACGCATGCGAGGAAATTTGACAAAGACAAAATTACAACACATCTTTATTGAATCCCATGATTAGCAGCGCCACTGGATTCCCAGATAGCATGAACATTAACAACAAGCTTGATTTTGTCTGACACTATCTTGACGTGACAAATTTGAATTGAGAAATTTGCAGCAAATTTCCCGCAAGGTATTCCATCCCCCACTTGCATGAGTAGTTTGTTGTGAATCTGATGGCAAGACTGCCTTTGTTTCACGAAAGTGACGAAAGCAAAAGTTCCTCTGTTGAGAGAATAGACAATCAGCACATACGCAGAAATTGCAGAAATTTTATTCGAACGGCACCGTTTTTTGTGGACACTATACTTATCAAATACCAAAAAAGGGTCGTATTGAAAAGTACAAATATAACCTTAACTTGTTTATGGTAATAAAAACGATGCATGCACCTTCTGACGGTGAGTGCGCATCAATAGACCCCTTCCAAGGGGTTAAATTATAGGGTGACAGTTGTAAACAGATAGTGGGGTGTGGAAAGATTACTACTGTGCAGTATATTTGATTACTTGTTTGCCGTTAATTTGCAATAAAATTGATACAGCATGAATGTAACTTGCACGACAAGTTAGCTGCAAGTTCAAAGTGTGGTGACTTTGGCGTTTGCATTATCTTGCTGCAGTCTTGTTATGAACTTTCAGTCTTGTCATTCTGAGCTTGCTGCAACTTTGCAAGTTTTCAAAGCAAGATTGCTGCAAATTTTCTGCAAATTAAAAACACTACCGAAATTTTGTTCCGTTTAGAACCTTAGTACTATCACCAGAGACTTTTGAATAGGGGAATTTTAATTATAACAGTCCTGTACAAAAAGTTTAGTACAAAAACACCATCCTATGAGTTAATCGCGTCTTTTATTCATCTTTCGATGAAGCGGTCTCACAGACCGCTTCACACTAGTTATGTGACAATTTCTGTGACATCAGTTAAAGGTTAATTACACAGGTTAATTACTTCAGAGTTTTAAAAAAGGAATACCTTGACCTTTGCTTTGATTTTACGGTTTTATCATTCATAACTTTTATTTCCAAATCCTTTCGAAGTTCAGTAAATAAATGAAATTTTTTTGGTCGGGAACAAATAATGACGATTTTATTAAGTTATCAATTTCTTTGAGAGTTTCCTGTCAGAATAGAGCAGGGGAGTTTATTGACCGTCATTGTCATTCTTATTTTGTCATCAGAGTTAAATTCATTGCCTAAAAAGCACAAGGGGGGGGGGGATTAAACTCATAAAAGTTACCGGAATAAAAAATAAAAATCTAAACTTAGTTTAGAAGTTTGATGAATAGCGCGCTCTCCGGAATTATTTTTTTAATAAAACCTTCTTCAAGCGAACAGAAATAAACGGAATTTGTTTCATTTTCTTCAAAGAAATTGGTCGTTCTTGGAGGGAGTTCAACTGGCATGGTCTATGAATGGAGGTAAAATTAGTATTTAGCCAATGGGAATAAATTTCGTTCTATGAAAAAATGGTCGTTCAGGGAGATGGTCGCAGAGTGAGGTATCACTGTAAATTGCTTGAGGAACGCATGAACAATGAGGATGACATCAGAATGTGACAAGTACAATGATTTGTTAACTGACATATGTTCCAAAAATCCTGAAATCCTCGCAAACACAAGAAGACAATTCAAAACAACATAACGGATATGGCCTGAGCTTATTGCTCTGAGAACAAATGTCTTTATTAGCTTAAATTCTTATAAGTATGAAAATAGAATATAGGACAAAGTATAGTATTTTCTCGGCTGGAAATTTGAAAAAAGATATAGAGCAGGTGGGGGTAAAGGTACGCACTTTTAGGTACGCATTTTTATTTTTAACGCACACACTGGCCTTAACTTATGTAACAAGTGATTAAAATGCTAGATTAGAACCTTAGGCAAGTGCCACCATCAACCGACATTCTGTCAAATTATAACTCCATGAGAAATTGCAATTTTTAAAAAACATTGCTCTGCGTATCTTTGCCTCATTGGTTGGGGTAAAAGCGCGCAGTGGTGGGACAAAGATACGCAGCGCGGATTTTTGACCCATTACTGCGGATTTTAGCACCATTTCCAATAAAACGAATGAGTTATGTAAAAGAATTAGTAAATTTCACTAGTATTTATAGTTAAACTGAAAATTATAAGTTAAACCATTAAAAAAAGAAAGAAAAAAACAGCGGTCTGTGAGATCGCAAATAGCAGTTAACCCAGTGTTGCCAGATTGGGGACTTTTTTAATTCAGATTATTTGACTCTCACCATTTTTTAAAAATAATATAATTCGCTTATTTTTCAGAATTTTTAGTCTACTTTAAAAAACTAGGAAACAATATTTCTCTGGCCAGAATAAATATAAAACTGTCTATAATTTATAATAACAATTCTTTATTTTATACTTAAAAAATTTTTTTTATAGTAAAATTTCTAAAATTAGTTTGTTATTACATTTAAATTTGTTCCAGAAGATAAGTGCATGAAATGGTGATAAGGGACAGAAGCGGCAATATGAATATTTAAAATATTATTGGAGTGTTTTTTTTTTCTTGAAAATTCTTTTCGAAATTCTAAAAAGGTATTATAGAATACATTTTATGCTAACGAAAATTATATAACTGATAAAATGTATTACCCTCAAAGGGACACAAATTACCCACTTATTGGAGAATCGTCCATATACAGTGAAACCTCCCTGTGTGACCACCTCCATTAAGTGACCACCTCACTGAACGACCATTTTTTCATGAACGAAATTTATTCCTATAGGCTCAATACTAATTTTACCTCCATTCAGAGACCATCCTAGTTGAACTCCCTCCATGAGCGACCCATTTCTTTGAAGAAAATGAAACAAATTTCGTTTTTTCCTGGTTGCTTGAAAAAGGTTTTATTAGAAAAATAATTCCGGAGAGCACATTATTCAGCAAACTTCTAAACTAAGTTTAGAAATTTTTTTCGGTAACTTTTAAGTGTTTAAACGACTTTGTGCCTCTTTAGGCAATGGATTTAACTCTGATGATAAATTAAGAATGGCGGTCAATAAACTCCCCTGCCCTATTCTGTCAGGAAACTCTCAAAGAAATAGATAAATTAATGAAATCGTCATTATTTGTTCACGACCAAAAAAAAATTGCATTAATTTACTGAACTTCGAAATAAAAGTTATAAACGACAAAACCATAAAATCAAAGCAAACGTTAATGTATTCATTTTTTAAACTCTGCAGTAATTAACTTATGTAATTAACTTTTGTTTTGACACTTAAATTTTCATATTATTTCCTAATGTGGAAAATAAGTTTTAGCAACATTAATTTTTACCTTTTCAACAATTCAAATCTAGATTTAAACATGACCTCCATTAAGAGACCATCTCTCGGAGCGACCAATTTTTATTGGAACGGAACGTGGTCGCTTTAGGGAGGTTTCATTGTATTTCCAAATTGGTGGTTTTCGTCTTTTTTACCAAGCGTCTAATAATGTAAAAAAAAAAAAAAAAATACAGCATGGTGCGTACACCGTTTAGATTTTCCAAGAAGCCTGACACTACTCAGATAAGAAATCCAGGGTGCGTACCATCGTACCACGATTTTTTAACAGAAGCTGACATGATTGAACCAAGAAAAAAATATTATCATGGAAATTTTGTGCCAGGGCTATAATAGCCAAAATTCGAGGCTGTGCAACAGATAGGCAAAAAGTTTGGAGAAATCATCAATTTAAGCATTGAAAATAACCCATTAACGACTAAAGTTTTTAACACTTTTTAGGTGCGTTCGTAATTATATAAATACGTAGCACCTATAGTCGTCGTTCAGTCCGTCCGTCTGTCTGTCCGCATGTTACAGAGCAAAAACAAACCCACCGAATGGTCTGAAATTTTAAATATATGATTGTTGCAAAATTTTGTCGAGCCATTTCAAATTTTATGAAAATCGGATATATAGTTTAATTACATGGACAGTCAAAAGTTTTTCTTCACATTACGGCCAATGGGAAAATTATTGGAAGTGGATTTTAATGATGTTACAGCCTTCCGAATGGTCTGAAATTTTAAATATATAATTGTTGCAAAATTTTGTCGAGCCATTTCAAATTTTATGAAAATCGGATGTATAGTTTAATTACATGGACAGTCAAAAGTTTTTCTTTACATTACGGCCAATGGGAAAAATTATTGGAAGTGGATTTTAATGATGTTACAGCCTTCCGAATGGTCTGAAATTTTAAATATATAATTGTTGCAAAATTTTGTCGAGCCATTTCAAATTTTGTGAAAATCGGATGTATAGTTTAATTACATGGACAGTCAAAAGTTTTTCTTTACATTACGGCCAATGGGAAAAATTATTGGAAGTGGATTTTAATGATGTTACAGCCTTCCGAATGGTCTGAAATTTTAAATATATAATTGTTGCAAAATTTTGTCGAGCCATTTCAAATTTTATGAAAATCGGATGTATAGTTTAATTACATGGACAGTCAAAAGTTTTTCTTTACATTACGGCCAATGGGAAAAATTATTGGAAGTGGATTTTAATGATGTTACAGCCTTCCGAATGGTCTGAAATTTTAAAGATATAATTGTTGCAAAATTTTGTCGAGCCATTTCAAATTTTATGAAAATCGGATGTAAAGTTTAATTACAGGGACAGTCAAAAGTTTTTCTTTACATTACGGCCAATGGGAAAAATTATTGGAAGTGGATTTTAATGATGTTACAGCCTTCCGAATGGTCTGAAATTTTAAAGATATAATTGTTGCAAAATTTTGTCGAGCCATTTCAAATTTTAGGGAAATCGGATGTATAGTTTAATTACTGGGACAGTCAAAAGTTTTTCTTTACATTACGGCCAATGGGAAAAATTATTGCAAGTGCATTTTAATGACATTACAGCCTTCCGAATGGTCTGAAATTTTAAAGATATAATTGTTGCAAAATTTTGTCGAGCTATTTCAAATTTTAGGAAAATCCGATGTATAGGTTAATTACAGGGACAGTCAAAAGTGCTCCGTTACATTACGGGGAATGGGAAAAAATTATTGGAAGTGCATTTTAATGATGTTACAGACTATGCACTTTATGAAGTGCAAAAAATTATACATTAAGTACTATATGGGGTGCAAAAAATAATTATAAAACTAGTTATAGTACGAACGCACCTCATTTGCCACGTTTGACGAGCAATTCCCAACTTGATTTTTTAATTCTTCTACTGCAGTTTTTCCATACTGTAACTAAAATACTGGTATTCATGCAGGATTGCCAGTTTGGCCACCAATTTTAATCGAAATTTCAATATCATGTCTCAAATTTTGAAAAAAGAACTTCTATTGTAAGTGATCGCTAAATGTCTCTTATTAACCCTTTTAAGGGCGGTGTCCTTAAAAAAGGACACCAAGGACACCTAATTTTAATTCCAAAACTGACAAACGGCACCAAGAATATTTAATTAAAATTTTCCTTTTATAATGTACTTGAAAATAAGCAAGCTCGTATATTCTAATAAATTCTTTTATAAATTCTGGTGTCAGTCCATTATTTCATCAGTTTACACGCAGAATTACTTCGCGCTGGAAAGGATTAAATAAACCATAGAATATTATTCTTTATTTCTGGTATGAATCGAAATTTCTGAATAAAAATGAAGGCCAAACTTGCAACCCTGTATTCAAATTTAAAAGCTTTGTTACCCTCGAGGGGCGGTGGGATATATTATATTCCACTTAATTTTTTTTAAGACCTGCACCAGAAACTTTTAAGTAAATTTTACTATTCAACTTTGGTGGGAAAAAAAATGTTGAAAAATTGTTTTTCCTTATATTGAAATGAAATTTTTCGAAAATTCCGGTGTGAATTAAACATTACAGAAATGCAACTACTTGCCCCTCAGAAGGTTAAGCAGCGAGTTTTCTTCCCAACCGGTGTTAATGAGTTAACTGTGGAAATTGTTATCATAAGCGGAAACGACCTTCAACTGACAGTATTGCCTTTCGAATGATATATAAATTGTGAAGATGTTAAATGACATTAAACTTTCTGCGGTCCTTTAATTACTTTGCGTTTGTTTTCTTTTAGAAAAACAGATTCCATTCACTCTAAGAAAAAATTGTTTTCTGCTCTCTTAATCTGATGGAAACAATTACTGAATAAAGCAAGTTTACCTTGAATTTACCGTGAAAGGTTAAGGGCAATCTTCTAGGAATTCAATTCTACAGTAAACGGAGATCTCTCGCATGATGAAATTGAACATTCATTGAAGCAATAAATTATAACGTCAGCAGTTTATTGTTAGAGATTTGTAAATCTCGCTTTTTTTCTCAATAAGAGAACAAAATAAAGCTAAGCGTGCACACATGCAAAACCACTAAGCATTCATTAGTTAAGTTGATTTCTAAGTTGGGTTATAAAGGTTATATAAAATATTCGGATAATAGAGAAATGGTTGCACAATGTTTAACTACGTTTTTCTTTGAGATTTTTTTCCGCCGGATTTGTTTGTGTAGAGGACGATGTTTATGTATTGCCGAGAAGGGTCCGATTAACCCTTAAATGCATGATTTTTTATTTTGTTTCCAAAAATATATATATACATGATTCTAAGAAAGGTTTATTACGCAGGAAAAATAATGAAAAAAAATCAGAGATTATATTTCGTATAATACGTTAACTTTTTCTCATGTTGCACATGTGCAACGCAAACATAAAGCTACTGTTATAACTAAAATAGTGCAAAATTAGTAATTATTAATACGTATGAATTTAGGTAACATATTCAGAGTTGCCAAGTCTCCGGCTTTTTGCACACCACTATTATCTTAGAGAAAATCTGGTTCTTTTAAATCGCTCAAATGTCGTAATTAAGTAAAACTACATTTTCTGTATTAAAATACTGGTATCCAAAAAGCCGGAGACTTGGCAGCTCTGCATATTTTATATGAATTTTATTTTCGAAAACTTAATCCTTAAATGCATGAATGAGTTATTCTTTTAGAATTGTGTGTTTTATTCCTGTATTAAAGAATAGACACCAGAAATTTTAAAATAGATTTTTAATATTATTTAATAGCACATTTTTTAAACTTTTACAGGATTAACATTTTTATATAAATATAGTGGTTGCTGAAAGTTAAATAAACAGTGATGCAGATATGCATCACTATGCATTTAACCCCTTGAGGGGTGGTGGGATATATTATATACCACCTAATTTTAATTAAGATTTTTACCAGAAACTTTTTATGAAGTTTTACTTTAGTTATTACTTTAGTTAGTTGAGAAGTTATTGCTTTAATAACTTTGGTGGAAAAAAGGGCTGCTTTACCTTAGTACAGTAGGACCTCTTTTATCCGAAACTCTTTTAACCGAAATCCATTTTTAAAGTTTGCTTTTTTTTCCCTCCCGCACCTTTTTTTATTTACTATCACATTATTTGTGTGCGAAACCCATTTTTAAAACTTTTTTTTTACTGTCACATTGATCAAAGCGAAGAAAACGAACAAATTAGCAATTCTAAAGCTTTTGAATGTTTTGCAAAAAGTTTGGCATAGCTGGAGCAGCAGAAAGACTGTAATACTGATGAACTTATAAAATTTAAACAAAACCTCGTGATAGAGCTGCAAAGCAAAGGCAATCAAAACCGTGGCAAACGAAACTTTTTTCCAAACTCTTGTGAAATATATAAAAGGTACTTAATTTCAAAATTAAAATTCGGCTAATTTATTCTTGTTTCTATTTTGCTATTGCTTTATTTTTATTAAGCACTTGTTACCATAATAAGAAATAGCGCGTATATTTGTCCTTAATCTTAAAATTGAAGCACTCTCGATTATCCGAAAATTTCGATTTTCCGAAAGAGGGTCGGTCTCAATTACTTCGGATAATCGATGTTCTACTGTATTTTGAGATAAAAAAAATTTCAAATTTCCGGTGGGAATTCAACATTAAAGAAACACAATTGCTTGCCCTTCAAAGGGTTAAGGGTTAATGCGCTCCGAGACCCTAGACAGAGTATTCTTTTTGGGAGTCCAGACCACTATGTTTTGAAATTTAGATTTGACGGGGGAAAGGGGATACAAAATAAATAAATGAATTAATAAAAATAAAAAGAAATGCTGAACTTCGAGCTTACTTATTGTACCTCAACATCTTTATGCACATCCAGGGCTCCGACTGGTCCGTTTTTCAAATACCGGTATTTCTAAAGAATTTTTTTCGTGGTAGGTTTCTACAAAAGGGGATACAAAACAAATAAATAAATAAAAATAACAGAAAATGCTGAACTTCGAGATTAGTTATTGAAGATCAGCAACTGTTTGCATATCCAGGGCTCCGACTGGTCCATTTTTTGAGTACAGGTGTTTCTAAAGATTTTTTTTTTTCGTGGTAGGTTTCTTCGACATTTACAACAGAATTCTAAAAAGAAGAAACTAGTTTGAAAATTTTAATATTAACACTTATATGCTTGACGCATTTATTCGTCATTTATAAAACTATTGTTAAGAAATCCTAAATTCTCCACAGAAAGTTTAAAAAGATATGTTTAGTTATCATGGCTATAGGTATTGCGTAAATAAAATGAAAGAAAATTAGTATTAAAAATTTTCTGGAGTAAACTCAAAATTTCTGAATAAAAATACCTCCAGATTTGGCAACACTTTCTGTGGCCGGTATAGAATTAAAAAATAAAATAAAAATAAAAATAAAAATAAAACGGATCGCATATGGCCTGCATATTTCTTCCTCCTTAACCCTTTGAGGGGCAATCAATTGCGTTTATGTAATGTTGAATTAACACCAGAAAGTTCGAAAAATTATGTTTCTAAATAACGAAAAGCAAATTTACAATTTTTTCCACCAAAGTTATCAAAGTAAAATTTAATTACAAATTTCTGGTGGAAATCTTGGTTAAAATTAGATGGGATATTATAGCCCACCGCCCCTCAAGGGGTTAAATGCAAATCTTAAAACATGGCAGTTAATAGTACCCCATATATAATTAAATTAGTACCCTGTATATTAGAATTATTAGACAAAAACCGTTTATACTTTTAAATCGTGCCGCGACAGTTTAAAAAATGTTAATTTGATTTTTATGCATTTGATGTTTTTGTGAATTATTCATTATTAATAATATGCGATTAGGAGCATATTTACTACCCTCTGAATACGAGGCCTATGCGCAGACACAAATGTGGCAGCTGTCGTAGGTAGGTTTTTTTTTCAGCCTTTGTACGGTCCCTTGAACTTAACCCGGGAGAACTCGCTGCATGAGATTTTCTCTCACAGTCGTACTTTTTTAAGACTCTTATTTAAATCATTTTTCATTTTAATTAAAATTTCAAAATGTTTTACAATTATTTTACCTATTTTGTGAATAAAAGTACTAAGCCAACCAAAAAAAGTTGATATTATATGAATGTAAAGTAAAAGAAAAGCAAGTGGGCATTCTCACTAGCGAGTTCTCCCAGGTTAAATACGAGTATCTTTTTAAGTATTCTAAGCTTTATTTTTTGTGATTAACCTTTTCTTTCCCAAAAGCTAAAATAATACTACAAATACTCATTCATTGGTTTTAAAACAAACAAAATGACGTCATAGATGACAGAAAAAAGAACTTTTCGGAAATTGATACTTTAGGGGACTAGTAATTTAGGTTTACAAATAGGGATCTAAAATCACAAATTCCGTTAAAATATCAATTTAATTATCACTAACCCAAACTTACACAATCACAAATTTAAGTCCTTTAATCAAGTGAATGATATACAAATCCTCAAAACATTTTATTGTAAAGGATTTAAGTTAAATAAGTATGAAAATTTCTCAATTTCTTGTCCACACTCTTTTGAAGGCGTTTTGCAAACTCAGATGAAAATAACATCTATTTTATGAAGAAATCAGCATAGATTTTGCCATTTATTGGTTTGCTTTTAAAGTAAAAAACATTCAGCTATTAAGAAATGAAGTCAAAATGTTAAAAAGTCAAACAGTTTATTTTATATGGGGAAAAGAATAGAGGTCCACACATGAGGACCCAGGTAGCGAAGAGGTTAAGTAAGTGGAAAAACATTTTAACAAATTGCTGTTACTCAAATTCAAAAGACTGTACAAACGCTTTGTAGTAAGAAATTTCTATATAGTATTCAAATGTAGGAAATTTCTATATAGTATTCAAATCGTAGAATTCATATAACCCCTTGGTTCAGAAGAATTTGTAATATTTTTCCGCAATTAAATAAAGCAAAAAGCATACTAAAAATTATTATTTTAACACAATCAAACTGATTGGTAAAGTGAAATATGCTGGCTGGTTGTCGGTCCAGTTAGCTTAAACGATAAAGCCTTGGCCTTGTAAGCCAAGGATCTGTGTTCGATTCCCAGCCTGGGCATTTTGTCGATCAGTTTGAAATATTCAACTACTAAAAAGTGTTGTAAAACCGTACGCATCCAGATATTATTATTATGATTACTGTTAATATGATGCTACTTACACAGTGATGATTATTTATAAACTTTGAAACTATTGAAAAGCATATTTATCGATAATAGAAATTTGTGGATTTTGATAACTTTCGCATGTTTTACCTTTAGTCATTAGTAAAAGTAATATTTATTTAAATCAGGTTGGATATGATGTCAATTTATAAAAATTTTCAATAACAACTGATCAATTATCTGCGCTCATAAATCATTTATAACGAATTATTGCTCATTTTCAAATTTCTTCTTTGTTTATTTCTCTCCTTTCATTATGTCCTTATCATAATACATATTTATAGGAAAAAATTCATTTCTCTGAAAAGTTAGCGCTTTTATCAGAACAACGCCTTAGCCTGAAGCGTTTACAATCAAAGAAGCTTGTTTACAATCTGAATTAACTTAATCTTTAATTGATTACAAATTCTGACAAATTGACAAGATATTTACAATGCATAGAGTTATTCAAATTCAAGCTTTACACACATTACATTATTAAGGTGAGCTGACATTTAATTTATAGTTTTATTACGTTGAGATTTGGTTACATAAGTGGAATATAAAAATTTAAATATTTGTAATTAAAAAATTCTGGGATAAGTTATTTTAATTTTGCAATTTTGTAACTAAATGAGCATACTGTTATTGCGCTATTTGAGGAGGTCGGATATAACAGATGTTTATTAATTAGTGATACTGAAATAACTTATTTAACACTTTCCAACTTAGTTGAAAAATATTTATAAATTCGGGTTATCTGTCTGTCTGTCAATCTATCCAGGCTCTAACTCGTGTAAATATACTTGGATTGGCATTTAATTTGTATATGGTAATGAGGTTCACTATAGAACGTTCGCTGTTGAAAATGAAGTGTGCAGCATTCATAGTTCGTTTACAGGGTAAAACAAAATTTCTTTACATTATGGTCTATGGTGGAAAATCGTAAGCTGTGCATTTTATTTAATTTGGTTATTTATAGATATCTCATTTCATTGCATTTAACCCTTTGAGGGTCAAGCAATTGTGTTTGTGAAATGTTGCATTCACACCGTATTTAAAAAAAAAAAAAAAAAAAAAAAAAAAAAAAAAAGAATTACTTTAAAAAGAGAAAAAGGAATTTTTTGCATTTTTTCCATCAAAGTTTAATAAGTAAAATTTAATTAAAAGTTTCTGGTGCGAATCTGCATTAAAATTAAGTGACCGCCCCTCAAAGGGTTAAAAATGAAATTTCTTAATAATATTCTGTTAATGTTGGGAAGTGTTTCATAATCTATGCCTGATGCATGATTTTTTCGTTCTTATTGTTGAAGTATATTTTGTTTAATAACGTTTATTTATATTGTTTTGAAAAAGAAATTTTCG
Source organism: Maratus speciosus (assembly GCA_963932465.1). Lineage (NCBI taxonomy): Eukaryota > Metazoa > Arthropoda > Arachnida > Araneae > Salticidae > Maratus > Maratus speciosus. Next base: position 274,924,250 of record OZ010798.1, read on the forward strand.
GAAGTATTTCATCACTAGTCTTCTTCTTGTGATATCGCAATAAGAATAAATCATGAAATGTTATGTAACTGTAATTTGTGCCAAGTATTGCCAAATAGTTAGTAATTAATTATATAAAAAATATATGACTACAGACATTCATTAATAAAAATACTAAAAACAATTAAAACAAAATTAAAAGCAGATGTTTCGACTACATTGCGTAGTCCTCATCAGTACTCGTACATAACCACAAAACACACTAGAACCACAGCAATTAAAAACAGCCAAAACTAAGGTTTAACAAGGATAGCATATTCCCAGAAATCCAAGAATAGCTACCCAGGTTTGGTGGAATATGCTATCCTTGTTAAACCTTAGTTTTAGCTGTTTTTAATTGCTGTGGTTCTAGTGTGTTTTGTGATTATGTACGAATACTGATGAGGACTACGCAATGTAGTCGAAACATCTACTTTTAATTTTGCTTTAATTGTTTTTAGTATTTTTATTAATGAATGTCTGTAGTCATATATTTTTCATAAAATTAATGGATTTCCAGACGTAATTATGTATGTATTTTTGAATAGTTAATAATTATTCAATATCAATTCATTATACTAGTGTTTGAACGCGTCTTAAATCTGGCATTCGGTAGTACTCACTTTATATAAATAAGAAGAAAACGCCATTTTTGTCCATTTGGAAAGATTGTTTATTTTCTATTTGACAATCTTTCTATTTGACGTAACATAATGACCTTTTGGTATTGCGTGAGATCAAATGCAACGAGTTTACAGCACATAAATTGATTGGTGATAATGGATGAGTTTGTTCATATTTCTTCAGAAGAGTGATTCTGATGAATATTTCATCTCCAGTCTCCTGCTAGTGATACTGCAATAAGGATAAACCATAAATAATTATATATATTACAATTATTATTATTATTATTTTATGAATTACGCCCGAGAAATGGAGAATCTGAATTTTTAATTCTTTAATTTTAGTTCACATTGCTAACAAGGCGTAGAACCAACAGAGAGAAAAATTATCCATACCAGGGTTTGAACATGGGTCATTAGCAGGGTTCTCGCTGCCGCTCGCGACAAAATGTTTCATTTGGCGAGTAAACGAACAATCAGACTCGCCAAATTGCGAGTGCTCAATTTCTGTTCTTTTTATGTGCATGCCAGTACAGTCCAGATTCTTACCCGCTTTACTGAACGTTTGATGCCACTTTTCATGTTCAATCGCACCGTGACATTTACATTACCCTATTTTTAGATATACTGAGTCAACACCAATTCAGTTTCGCAACATCCAAAGACACAGAAAGGATTATGCGATAAATATTTCTCTATTGTCAGTTTATCACTATCTATGCGCAAGAAAAATATTTTGCTGAAATGTGGCGTTGAAATTATCTATTTACCATACTATTTATTAGTTGTATGCAAAGTATCATTGGCCGTATCATTGGCATCAATCTTTTCTATCGGTTAGAGTCGACATCTCATAGCATTTTTTAGTGTATATTTTCACAACGGTAAATCAAAGATAGCTGTTTTGAATTTTTATTTAGACTGCTGAAAGAATGTCTGAAAAATTTACACATTTAGGATGTACTTATTTTTAATAGTTCCTGTTGCGGATAGTCGAATTTCTATTTTATAAGCAATTACAAAAAATTAGGTTATTTTAGGACATAGTGAAAAAAAGGGATACAATAAGGGGTTAAAGATATATTTTTCAGAGTTTTATGCCGAATCCATTTTGCTAACTTTTTTAACCATTTGGAAAAATGGTTATTGTTCTCCGTCAGGGTAGGAAATCAAAAACATATCTGAAGCGTTTTATTGGTTGAATCCGCATTTTATTCGTTTTCTGATTGGTCTATACAGTAATCTGTATTTTCCCTTTACTTTCAACAGAGATGGATACTTCTGTTGCCACTATGACAAAAAAGTAATAAAAACTACAAAAAAAATAATAATAACTCAGAAACAAATTGAGATACAGCTTTCAAACAAATTGCATTTAAAGGTACATTCTTCTCTCTGTACGACGGTGTAAAAAGTAATATTGTGGGATGTTTAGAAGTTTAAGAATGAAATTTCATTTAAAATTGGTCCAGGAATATTAATGTTTAATCCATGGCGTACGTAATGTATGATCAACTCCGTGCGATATTTTATGTCTTAAATTTTAGTCTTTGAAAAAATCATTTTCCAAATGGTCATTGTAATTTGTTAAATTGCATTTTTTTTCTTTTTTTTTTCTTTTTTTTCTTTTTCTTTTTTTTTTTTTACTACTTTTTTGTATTTTTTATTCGCCAAATCGCTAATGTTGGTCAAAAGCCAGCGAGAACACTGGTCATTAGTTCAAACCCTGGCATGGATAATTTTTCACTCTGTTGGTCCTATGCCTTGTTAGCAACGTGAATTTAAATTCACAAATTAAAAATTCAGATTTACCATAAATAATTATATTATTCAAATTTGTGCAGAACTTTGTCGAATACGAAGTATATTGAACAAACTGATGTGATCACAAATAAGACAAAAATTTCTTAATAAGAGCATAAAATTAAACTAGATAGTACCCGTCAAGATTTGACGGTGAACAGCTTGAATGTTTTATTAGAAAAATGCTTGAATTTTTAATTAGTTGTTTTAAAATTAATTAAGTATTGAAATTTTGATGAATTGGTATATTTGTATAAGTGATTCCTATAGATTTAAAGCGATAGAGGGTGCTGTTAGTCAAACCTACTTAGAGAAGAAGTTTAACTAAAAATATTGGGCAATGTATTTATTTTTACTTACCACAGCGCCAATGTTTTGAAAATATAACAATATTTAGTGTTTTCTAATTTTTTTTTTTAACTTCACCACCGTTAAAAGTTTTCACTAACTTTATTTTTATCAGTCTCATTCTAAAATCTTAAAACTTGCTGCTAGCAAATAACGATTTATAATTCTTATTTTTTAATTACTTTAATTTAATTTTACATTTTCATATATTATTTAATTATTAAATTAAACCACGCATATCAAGGTAATTTATTTTATAATTCTTACATGAAGATTTTTCTTTTTTTACGGAAAAGAATGACAAACATTTCTTTATACACACACACACATATATTCTTGATAATGGTAAGAAAATGTAGCAAAAATTGTAGATCAGTTCAATTTATTTAGCTTGTTCAATCAATTTTATTTATTTGCATGCAAAATATTTTAGCTTAATTATTTTTAATATAAAATTAGTATTTAAAAAAAAAAAATATTGTTGAGTGTTAAATTTTGTATATCGCAGATAACACCTTATAATAATATGTTAATTTCAAATGCTAAAAGGTGTAAATTAAAATTTTAAAATCAGTAAAAATACAGTAAACTCTGTATAAGGCGGAATCGATCGGGACCGAAAAAAAATTTCCGCGGTAGACAATATTCCGCCTTAGACAAATTTCACTCTATGTCAATGGATTCGCAGGGACTTGAAAATCTTTCCGAGTTAGACAGATTTCCGTCTTACACAGAGTTCGCCTTATAGAGAGTTTACTGTATGTTTATTTCGACTGTTGACATGTTTCGACTTACCCCGGGTTATTTTCAAAAAGAAATAAATAAAGCTATTCTAAATTTGCACGGTCTATGACGCGACATCATTCAGTTTTCCACGTATTCTTTAATATTATGCACGTTACATTTTTATTTTATATGGAGGTTTATTTTATTTTATTATATTATAATATTTTATTAGTAAATTTCAATAACATTTAAACGGATCTTCTGACTGTAAAATATTCAATGAAACATCGTCTTCATTTTGAAGGATCTATCCAATGATATGTCCCACAATAGGGTGTGTAAAAAAAAAAAAATTCGTCTCTACCACCATTTTGTATTTTACGGCCGCCATTTTGCAGTTATAAAAACAAAACCTTATCTATAACCATCGGACGGTTAAGGTGAATCGATAGAGACCCCATTCATTAAAATCCATCTAGCCATTGGGATGTTTCAAGGGTATAAAGAAATCCACATACCCAGATGCGCCATATAACACATAACCCTTCTTGGCAGTCGGGTAAAAAGAAATAATAATCATAGAACTCCCCCTCCTGAAATAAAATATGACATTATTGAAATGAATAATATCCAAAAAAATTACAGAAATCATTCTACCGGGCGTTGGGGTCGAACCCGGGTTCTCTACAAAAATTCACAGCTTTAAACTGGCGTCTTGGACCACTGGGCTAATCGGATCTCGTCCTATTTTTCTCTGAAATTGAACACGGTCTAGACTTAAATTCACTCCTGCGCAAATGTGTCAGTTTTGAACGGAACTGAATTTTTGCTTTAGCGTTTTAATATATGTGATGATATGCAAGGTCGTTCGAAAGAACTTTGTCTTTCAGGTGTCTGTCAGATGCAGAGAAAATATGCGACAACTTTGAAAGTAGGAACACGCAGGAGAAGTAGGAGCATCCTGGCTCCTACATTCAGAGTGATAGCAGTTCTTCTTTGCACGTGATAAAGAAAGACAAAGTTGCGTATATCTTAATTTTATGGTGTTATTGAGAAGTTTTTGACATTATTTTTTGAATAGTCAAAATTCAGATTTATTATGCTAGTTTTAGAACGCCTCTTATGTTTGACATTCATCATATTTCGTTATGAAAGTGATTTTGATGAATATTTCATCACTAGATCCTTGCTAATGAATGATGCCTGCAATAAAGGTAAATCATAAAAATTATATCTCATAATTCGTGTCGAACTTTATGGAATAGCCAAAATTCACATGCATATTATTTTATTTTTAGAACGCCTCTTAAGTTTGATATTCATCATATTGCGTTATGAGAATGAATTTGGTGAATATTTCATCACTAGATCTTTGCTAGTGATCCTGCAATAAAGGTAAATCAGAAAAATTGTATTAGTCTAATTTGTGTCGAACTTTATGGAATAGTCAAAAGTGAAATTCATTATGCTAGTTTTAGAACGCCTCTTAAATTTGACGTTCTACCAGATATGTTAAATCTATAAAAGTCTGAAACACCGTCTCTTGAACAGCTTATGATGTAAAATAAGTATGTGGGTTTCATGCTATTTGATGAGGTCAGATACGTAACGCAAATTGGTAGGTGATATTAAGACATAACGTGGGTTTGTTCATACTGCTTCACGTAATTACTGATTTTGATTCCATCACTAGATTCTTGCTTGCGATACTGCAGTAAAGATAAATCGTAAAGTTTTGTTACTCTTATTTGTGTCAAAATTTGTGGAACACACAATAATTAATTAATTTACATAAACCATGCTTGCTTTAGAATGCTTCTTAAATTTATCCTTTTTCAAAGTCCTCTCAATCTGTAAAAATATGAGAAAAAAGATCAAACGTTACAAATTTAATGACTATGATATAGTTATCTTTATAAAAATTTCAAGTATTAAACAAATGAGGATTGAATAAGATCTAACACAGCATTTTCACTGAAAATGCATTCAAAGTGACGCATAAAAAACTTATCTGTCACATTAGTACACAGTAAAAACGGCAAAAGTTTGTTAATCTATAAATATGCAATATAACTACGAATGAAGATATACAATAATCTTTTTCGAGTTATCCATAATTTCGAAAAGCGTTCTTAATTTTTTGAAATCTTAAAATCCAATATAATATCGAGATATAACAAACATTCATAAAAAAGGTTACTTTTGCTGCCATTGATTTTCAGAGACGTTTCTGAATATTTATAGTGTATTAACCAGTTTTTTCAAACCAGAATGTCGGTTTTTATGATGATATTAACGCTTAATTAAACATTTTCAGCTGTTGAAATGAATTTATACCCAGATAAGTGCAATAAAATGATATTAATTTTAATGGGAATGTGAATAAACGTTAATTTATAGTATGAAAAACATGTTTGTTGAAAATGAAAATGTTTATTTAATTTTATTTTGTTACTCTTGCATGTATAAATTTAAATACGCAGCTAAAAATGTTAAATTAAATTGAATGTTTAATAAGAATTGACAGCATCCGGAAAACCCATATATCAGGTTGAGAAAATTGATTAATACACTACAGGCATCCCTCAACTTACGTAATACTCGACTTACGTAAATTCGCACTTACATAAGAAATTTCGAAAATTACGTTTATGAACATACTAGCGCGTTTGATACGCATTTGTATACTTTTGATAATTGTTTTATAAATAAAATATGCAGATAAGAACCACAACAATAATATAGTTTTATATATTAGATATAGTTATATTTTTATTGGGATATACAATCAAATCTGTAACAAAACAAACACAAATCTGATTAAAATGAGCCAAAAGAAAACTCTGTTTAACCGTTACAATTTTGTTAGCTGGATTCAAACAATAACGAAACCTAATTTTACAGTTTCGGCGAAGAGGAACGAGTGTATTTTTTCTTCCAGCTTCAGAGCTGTTCGTTTGATGTAGATTCAAAATTGATATAAATTAATTCATCAATATTAAATTTATAAATCCCATATTCCACAAGATACTTTCTATTTGAAAAGTGTTCTTTTAGTTTGTTTTCATATTTTTTCATACTTTTATAGTTTATATACAAGTAAATACTGCTGCATGATACTTTATTTATAAAATAATACTGTGTAAATAATGTATATATTATATATATATATATATATATATATATAATAAATATTGCAGTTTATTTTACCTAAGGAATTTACAAATTCGACTTACGCAAAAGTTTAAGGAACGAATTACTTATGTAAGTTGGGAGATGCCTGTATATAAAATCCTCTCAGGAAGATTTCCAAAAACCAGTGGCTGCGAAAGAAACTTTGTTTTTATACACTATATGGTCAAAGGTGACCGGCCAATTGCGAATTTAGACATTTTGTTAAATATATAGAAAACTACATGAGGAATTAACCCGAAACTCCAGGTGTGTAAACAAAATAGTACAGGTCATACATTTTTGTGAAGATATTTTCCTCAAAACCCCATAGGGGACCTTCAACAAATTGAAAAAGAACGAATATCTTTTGGATAACCATGTAAAAAATAATGTAGCAAAAGAGTTCTCAAACTGTAGATTGTAATTAAGTGGCTTATTGTAATAAACTGTGTTCATTTTTATGAGGATAGCATGTATACTCGTAGAGAAATTACATTTTTTATAAAAAGAGTCCCAAATTTTACCAAGTTTTCTGCTTATAATTTGTAGAGTTCTTAATATAAAAAAAAAGTTCTTATCAGAAAATATGACAAACAACATTGTACACAATACCCTGCAATCAGAATTTAAAAATTATAAAAATTGTATGAAAAATGAGCACGTTTACTAAATAATGATTCACCGCGCATGCCCGAATGTAATCGAAATATAATTTGCATAATGTGTTAGCTAAATGTATAGAGCAACTTTTGTGAAAGTCTGAAAATTATCGTTGATAGAATAAGCTCAAAATTCGTTATTTCCAAAAGGAAGCAAAAAGATGAGGGGTTGTATTCAAATACGGTAGTGCTTGCAATATTGTGTACCTTATATTGGCACTAATCAATGGATATATGGATACAGCCCTCATCTATTTTGCTTCATTTTGGGAACAACGGATTTTGAGCTTATTGTATCAACGATAATTTTCAGAATTTTCAAGCTATGTTTTTGAGACTTTTACAAAAGTTCCTCTATACATTTAGCTAACACATTATGCACATTATATTTTGATTGCGTTCGGGCATGCGCAGTGAAACATTATTTAGAAAACCTGCTCATTTTTCATACAATTTTTACGGTATTTTAATTTTGATTGGAGGGTATTCTGTACATTATTGTTTGTCATATATTTTTAAAAGAACTTTTTTTTATATTAAGAACTCTGCAAATTAGAAGCAAAAAACTTGACAAAATTTGAGACTGTTTTTATGAAAACCTGAATTTATCTTCGAGCATACATGCTATCCTCATAAAAATGAGCACAAATTACTATAATAATACACTTAATCATAATCTACACTTTGAACGCTTTTGCTACATTAGTTTTGACAGGGTTATCCAAAATATATTCGTTCGTTTTCAATTTGTTGACAGTCCCCTATGGGGTTTCGCGGAAATATATGACCTATACAATACGTTTTACACACCTGGAGTTTCAGGTTAATTCCTCATGTATTTTTCTAGATATTTGACAAAACGTCTAAAATCGCAAGTGACCGGTCACCTTTGATTATATAGTGTAACTGTTTCTTTAATTCTCGAAAATATACTAATTTCTGAGTTTTCTTCAGATAGAGAATGCTTTTCGGAACCATGGTTAACTAGTAAGAGGTTACTGTACATTTTCGTTTGTGGTTATACTAAATTTTCCTAGTTTAAGAATTTAATTTACGTTAAGAAACGGAAAGTAGATACAAATAATTGGTTGATTGTTGAGATTATAGGAAAATGAACCCTGCTATTGATAGGATTGCTGATTATATTGATTTATATCGATTATATTAATTATATTGACTTATTGGTTCTTGAAATATCGCTGAATTAAAATCCCAATCATAAAAAGTCCGATATACAAATTATCACAACACTCAATTACCCTCACGTCGTCACTTTGATTCATTAAAATAGCCTACTTCAATAACAGCAAAAAGTCTTAAATATAAAATAACCAATTAAAAAAACAACCTATAGGCAGGAAATAGTTTTAAGAAAATTTGCTATCATGCTCTATTATACATAATGAACCTCGAATATATTACATATGAATAGCCTCCAAGCAGTTTACACTATAAACGGTTTACATTTCACGCTTAATTTCATTCAAAGAATACTCCTACATTTAAAAATAATTGCTATCAATAGCACAGTTCCTTTTTCCTATAACCTCAACAATCAGCCAATTATTTGTATGTACTTTCCTTTTCTTAACGTAAATTAAATGTAATGGCAGTTATTATGCCTCTATTGCGAAATTACATCTCTGTCAAGGATTAAACAAATTCAAACAAATTAAATGTATTGAGGCTTGCCCTATTAATAGTATTAATGGACATACCATGGCACCGACAGACGAAAATTTCAATTTGAGTCTTTTTTCCGTCTTAGGGCTATTCTCAAATCCAATCTGGCTACTTTCTGATACATTCTTTAATCCCTTTTTGTTCTCAAATTACATGAAATTGGTAGGTGCTTTTAATTCATAAACTATGTAATCGAACAAGATTTTCTCTATCTGTCTGTATTATGAAGGCAAACGTGTACGTTGGTAACCTTGATGTCATTTTTACGGTGGCAACAGCAGACGATTAAATTGAACTTTTATTAACTTGTTATTGCAATTTATTAAACTTCTAAATACCGCACATTTTCCATTTTTACACTATCGAATAGCGAAAAAAATGTACTTTCAAATGGAATTTGTTTGAAAACTATATCGCAATTTATTTGAACACTATATCGCAATTTACTCAATTTTTATTGCTTTTAAATTAATTTTCAAAAATTAATTTTTATTTAAAATCTATCTCTGCCCCGAGGGGGCAGGTAAGCAGCAAACAGTCGGAGGAGCGACCTCAAATGTATCTTTGGTCAAGGTTCAAAATGTGGTTTTATAATAAAATAGAACAAGAATTGGACATTTTTAGAATTGCATGCATATTTTGAATGGCCCTGTAAATAATGATAGGCGGGGAAGGGGGGTTGGGGGCTGGAGATTAGAAGGGACAAACTTGAAAAATCTAATATAATAAACTAGTAACCCGAATAACTAGGCTTCTAAAACAAAAGTATAACGATTTAACCTAGTGTTGAATTCAGGGGGTGGCCCGGGAGGGACATTCCCCCACTTAACATTGAAATGTTCCCCGTGGAAGTTTTGAGATTTTATGCTTTTTAATGGACAAAAGTGCACCCCACCCCCTTACAGAACTCTAAAATATCCCACCCGGAGAAAAATGCCTTTATTCAACACTGATTTAACCTAGAAAGAAAAGAAAAAGTCTCTTATACTAAATCAGTAAAATTGGTAGAATAAATATACGTGGATCAACCACGATGCGATTTGAATTGAAGTAAATTAAAGAAAAAACATTACTACTTGCATCTAAGAATCGTCGGCAATACGATTTCAATTGAAGTAAATCAAAGAAGAACGATTCAACCCGCATCTAAAGATCGACATCGAATCTGTACTGAATCGATTCGCCATTTCTGTCGATCCAACGTTACGGGTAGAATCGAATCTACATTTTTTATTACTTTCTTTTGTCTTTACAAAAAAGAATGTATTGGATTCATAAAAAAATTCCACTTCCGGTTTTCGAAGGATTTATCGTTTTGGGGCTTCAAAAGCTCTGGACACCAGTATTTTAAAGTAATTTTCTTGACCTTATCTATTGGCAGAGTTATCTGCTATTAAAGATGTCAAAACAAACTGTAAGAAATTAGTGGTGTCCAGAGCATTTGGAGCCCTGATTTACGCGGGACACCAGGCAACACTAGCACGGACAGATGGCCAAAAATATATACAAAATTCGTAAACACTTTTCAACTGTGTTGGAAAGTGTTTAAAAAGTGGTTTCAGTGTCACTAATTAATAAATATGTCATAATAGACTGGTAGGCGGCACCACAGGCAATCACTTCATCGAGTTCACGGCTGAAATTCCAGAATTAGTTAAAACTCGATTCGCATATTAAAACGCAATTGTTCTGCCAAGTCATATCTTGGCGGAAAACACCTGAAAACCCGATTTCAGCGGTTGACTCGTAAGTTTACTATTGTGTTTTCCTGCTCCCAGTCCTCCATGTTTTCATACCTTTGGGTGCAGGAAAATACAATAGTAAACCTACAAGTGAACCGCTAAAATCGGGTTTTCAGGTGTTTTCCCTCAAGATATGACTTGGTCGACCGATTGTGTTTTAATATGTGAATCGAGTTTTAATCCTTTCAGGGGCAAGTAATTGCGTTTCTGTGATCTTGAATCACGCCAGAATTTTCGAAAACTTTTGTTTCAATATAAGGAAAAGGAATTTTGCAAGTTTTTCCCACAAATTTATAAAATTAAAATTTAATTAATCCATTAAGGACGAGTTTCTTTTATACTTCCTTTAATAACTCGATGCCAGTCGACACCAGTTCTTTTCACTTTCTAATTTTAACTCATTTAATCGCTCAAAGTTTGACATTAGGCAATATTAAAATTTTCTTGCTAAAATACTGGTTTTCGCATTTAAAATTTTCGTAATACTTAAATGGCAGGTTTTCTTGCCAACCGGCTTTAATGAGTTAAAAGTTTCTGGTGCAAATCTTGATTAAAATTAGGTGGGATATAATATATCCCACCGCCCCTAAAGGGGTTAACTAATTCTGGAATTTCCAGCCGTGAACTCGATGAGGTGGTTGCCTGTGCTGCTGCCTTCCGGTCTATAAATGTGTTATATCTGACCTCATCAAATAGCGTAACAGAATTACAGAATTAGCGTTACAGAATTACAAAATGAAAATAACTTATCCCAGACTTTTCATTAACATATAAAAATTACAAAGCAACCCGAGTATATTTACGCGAGATGCAGCATGCCCTGGCAGACAAACCGTATCCATAAACACGTGTCAACTATGTTGGAAAGTGTTAAACATGCAAAGCAATGAGCATGAGATTTTGTCAAACACTTTCGCACAATTATTAGTTTTATGTAGATTTCGTATGAAATACTACCTATTTACATTCTCCCCTATGTTGGAATTTCTGAAAATTTTTGCAGATCTACACCGATCATGACCGCTAGAACCCAAAACTATCCTCAGTAAAAAACTTTATATCTATATATATATATAGGGCATTCTCACAATCTTTTGACTTTCATGTCCCTGAATAATAATTTTTATTTTAATACACTTTTTTGTGTTTTTTTTAAATTTCATATACTGGAGAACATCCCATTGCATTATTGCATAACAATATTAACGAGATAAATAAGTTTTGGACGATGTTGGGGGTCGAAATACCAGGAAAACTCCTATACCGTCCCGTGTCCCTAATGCTGATTTTTAAGATTAGAGCTGCCTGGATAAAATTGTTTCAATAAAAATAATTCGATGTAATTTTTTTTCTGAAACTGGAACTATTGTTTTATATAAATATGTAGCTAAAAATTAACCTGCACACATTTTTAGGGTTGTTATTATTTTTTAAACTCTGTCCCTGGGTTTTAGATTTTTTACCATCCCTCTTCTAAAATTATACAGAAAATCATTTCAGATGCAGACACAGATTTTTTTCAAGTTTTTTCTCATGCTAGATAATGCTATAGATAAATAATGTATGCTCGATAAATAATGTCTAAAATTCTTTGGCAGGAAATTTACTGTAAAATTTAAATCAGCATTTAAATATCAATTTCAAGCTTCGTAGCTTTATTGGTAGTCTCACCGTCCCCAAGGTTTATTCCTGCACTTTTCGAGGTAAATTAAAAAAAAATTAATTTAATCCAATGTTAACAACTGTTTCTAAAAATCAATGAACATTGTGGCTATCACTTAGTCTTAACATGATTTTCTTAAAAATAGGTGGTAATTTTCCTTACTGTTCCATCCTTACCTCCCTCTTTTTTACCATTCCGTCCCTTTTTTCCAATACCATTCCCTTTTTTTACCTTACCGTCCCTTCTTTAACATAAGACAATGTTATACAAAAATTCTGTATTAAAAGTACTACATTGTTAGTATTTCTTATTTGAATGTCCTGTGGGTACTATGCAAATTCATTATAAGTAAAAATTTACAAGAAAATAAAAAGTTATAGGGGTAAAATGGTAAGGAAAATTAAACTCGCAAGTTTAACTTAAACCTCAGTTAAATAAAAATTTTCGCTGCTGACCCTTTTTTCTTTATTTTGAATCATTATGGCATTCGTCTATCAGATTAAAATGTTATTTTAGGAAGTTTAATTTTGTCAGATTTTTTTCCCCAAAAGTCAAATGATTGTGAGAATGCCCCATATATATATATGTATATACATGTATCACTTTCTTCTGGACACGATAACTTCCGTAATTCTGCCCAAATCTCTTCCAAATTGATATATAAAATCAAGGGGCATAAAATCTCGGCCAAGCTCGTTAATGGGCAAAATCGGACCAAGCGGATGGAAATAAGGAGGGGTTTTGTGAAAACAGAAAAACCCGCATAACTTCTTAAATTTTGTACAGATTAAATCAGTTTAATGTTTTTATTACTTCTAAAAATAGGGCCAAAAATTTATGTATCGCAGATTTTTGCTAAAATTAAAAATGGGCTCAAGGGGCGCAAAAAGCAGGGTTTCAGGGAGAAAAAAATTCATAACTTCGTCAATTCTCAAGATATCAAATCCAATTAAATTTATTATAAATCTTCTTAATATTGTCTACAACTTTTATATTCACAAGTTTTTGATAGGATGAATTCTTACAGAAAAAAAAATTAAAAAGACATAATTAAAAAGAAATAAATCATCGTATTAAGGGTGTTTTCAAATCCAAACTGCTTATTTTCTGATTCATTTTTAAATTTATTTTTGCTCTCAAACGCATCCAATTGTTAGATTCTCTTATTCAGAAACTGTATAATGTACCGTCATGGTCGATTTTTTGATAGAGGCAGAATATAATTCAAAAAATGCTGTCAAAGTGGGCATTTTGAACCAAATTTCCCGAAGTGATAGTACTGGAAACGGAAACAAATGGTCGTACTGAGAAAATAATTGTAAATCAAGTTCTAATTAATTGAACTAAAAATAAAAACACAGGTCGCTTTTAAATCTCTCCTAAAAAATCACGTCAGCAAGTTTCAGGATTTTACTTTTAAAAATGAGTCTGAAAATGTGTCAGAACATTTAGAGTTGTTAAGCGGGGAAAAATATTTTTTTTTAATAGACTTAATATGATTCTGATAAAATGAGCTCTTACAGAAAAATAAAATAAATTCATCAAAAGCGGCCAGATAAAATTGTTAAACTGGGCCTTGATTTAGTTTTTGTTGGTGAAATTAGTACTTAACATCGAAATCTAACTCCGCCTGTAGGCCAAGCCGGCAGGGATTTTTATGATTGAACTATCCGTATTTTTCAAAAGTACACCTTCTCCATAAGATGATGGCATCCATCAAAAGAAAATCCATTTGAATGCGATTTGGACAAAGTCATTGTGAAACTTCCGCAATCGTCAGCCCATGCATTTATTGTTAGGGAAAACACAAAAATGCGTTAACCTACTCCAAAGATTTTTTTTTCTCTTTTTTACTTTCACTGAACTAGTAAGATAAAATCATTTTTGGACCAATTTCAGACTGCGTACATCTTCCTGTGATATGAGAAACTCTATAAGTGTTATTTTAAAACTAATTCGACTTGAAATACTCTCTTTTCGCCCAAATTTTGTCCTTGTTCAAGCTTTGAACATATTTAGTTAATCATTAACCCTCTCGCTGCGGAACCCGAGACTTTCTCGGGGATGCATTTTTCCGTCTAATTAACCCTCCTTGATTATTCCCACCAGTTATTTTTTTATTGTAAAATTTGCCTTATTTAATCGGAGCATCTTCACGATTAAATTAAATAAAAATTTTTGTTTTGAAAAACCGGTGACAAAAGAATAAACATTCTTAAATACACAATTTTTGAAGCTATTTTGATAAAACAATTACGCAGCGAGAGGGTTGAGTCATTATAACTTGTTAATCATTATGTCGCAATAAAATATAATGAAAGTATTATTATTTGGAAATAGTGGTAGATTTCTGAATAAAAAACTCGGAAACACTGGTAAAATATAAATACTTACTCCTATAATATAAATACCTGGTACGTGTATGTTGGTAAATTTTAAAATTTTAAATATTATATTCAACCAGTGTTGCCAATTGAATTTAGTTTTTCATTTAGAAATCTACCATTATTTCTGAATTGTAATATTCGTCTTATTTAATTTTATATTTACTAAGGGGCTCTGCCCCCTACGAGCTACGCTCGTCAACCCCCGTTCAGACACCGCAGACTCTAAAGGCACGATAATTTAATCGGCTTTAAAAAGGTTTAGGAAGATTGAATTATAATTTGAATCTGAGAATTATAATCTGACGTAATTTTCACCAAACTTTTCTTTTTCTTTTTAATATTCACGTAAAAATACTTTTGTTAGAAATGAAATATTATGATCATCTTAAAATATCAAATAAATGTCTCGAGCAATTTTTAAATTTAAACTGTTTTGCAATATTATTTTTTGTTGATTTTATATAATAAGTGTAATGTGACGTAAATTCTCCTATTTAAGACTTCTAACGCATGTCTATGAATTTATTATTTTACAATATTCTGCCTCTTTTAAAATTCACGTGTAATTATAATTTTTATGACGTAATTTTCAATGAGTTCCTGCTTTTTATATTTTCTGTTTATAATAGTCACGTGTAAAATAAATTTTTAATTTGAAGTAAACATTATATTGTTTGCGCTGTTTATACAACTGGCAACAGTTTAAATTAATAACATTTTCTAAAATTTGTAAAAAATATCTCTCGAAATGCTGAAAATTTGAATTTAAAATTGAAATAAAACCTCAAAAAATGAGTCAAATAAGAAAAACAAATACAATCTGCACACCGGGAACTTATAACGTATAAAATGATTTAAAAATGATTAAATTCTCATGTATAGTTTTTGCTCCAATAAAACTTTTTTAATGGAACGATTTTGTCCAACTTTAGCATTAAATAGCTCTTAAAATAATTCTTCGATTTGAAAACTGTCTGCATCAGCATATTTATCAAACATTTCTCTATAATACCACCGATTTTCATATTTTTGTATGCAACAGTTTTTTTAATATTAACGATGAAAGTCCATACTTAAGTATTCAAATTGGATGTGGATCTACCCGGAATATCTACGCAGATTTTCATTGGTCCATTTCTAAATCAAAACTTTTTTTATATATAGAAGGATGCATTATGCGCAACATTTCTCGTAATTTTTGTGCCTGTTGGTGACTTTCTTTGTAATACAAGGTGCTCCAAATTAAACTATACAGATCCGAGAGGCTACAGCAAGAACTATTCATCAGAAAATTATGAAATCTGGGGAGTGATGGACATAATGAATGATTTTGATTTTCGAATGAATCATTCTCGCATGCGCAAAAGCCTAGCTGCCAACCTCTATGTTCTTTTTAATCAATTAAAACACGAAATTTTTATAAAGAAAAGAAAAATATCAGCATATTAATGCGGCTCTTAATGTTATTGTTTCTTTTTACTTTATAAAATGTCAGGCTTAAATTTATCAAAAATAATATGAAGGTCGGAAGCTATGCTTTTGTACATCACGAATGATTTATTTCAATATTAAAATCATAAGCCCATTACTACTGAAGAGCAGTGTTGCCAGTGGGCTACTTTTTTAAAATTCAGATTTCTTGATCGGCACCACTTTTTTGAAACGGTAAAGTTCCCTTTGTTTTCGCCTTTATTAATATGTCATTAAATAAGGCGCATTTTACCATTTCAAAAAAGTGGTGGCAATCGAGAATCTGAATTTAAAAAAAGTAGCCTGTCTGGCAACACTGCTGAAGAGTATCGTAAAGAAATGATAATATTTTCTGGAGCAAAAAAAAGTTAGTTTCAAAGACTTTGTATATGGTGATTCCACAAGATTGATTGCTGTCTGATCTTAACCCATATTATCAGAAACTCAGGATTTCCTGCCAAGCAGTGTTGCCAGTTGCAGGATTTTTTTTAAAAATCGGATTGCTTGATTGATACCCCTTTTGTATATAGACATATTCACCTTATTTAAAGTCTTGTTTATTAACAGATTAAAAATATGAATATTACTATTTTAAAAAATATTGTACCAATCAAGCAACTTTAATAATTCTCGAAACAAATGAGTTGAAGACGGCATAGTACGCCATGCGTAACATTCCGATGTGTACACTTCAATCAAACATTGAACATGCTCCGTTATGATTCCAGATGGTAACAAGCAACGGTGTCACCTCATTGAACATGTTTCGTCCTTATTAGACGGATAAATTGTATAGTTCTTGTTATATATTGCATATTATACGCCTTCTGTTGGTGGTTTTTGGCACGAGCTTTTTCTCTCTGATAAAAGTTTTCATCATGCTACATTCCCCAAATCTATGCCTTTCTGATAAATATTTTTTGTTGTAGCTCTCTTAGAAATGTGTAGATTAATTTGGAACACTTTTTATTTTATTGAACATAACTCACAAAAATCTACGAAATTATAACTGGAAAGTGCGTTCAATCTATGCACAACACCCAGCCTTTTCATTCATGTCTTTCCCGCTCATATAAGTGAAATTCCATCGTGATTTTCGAGCGTACGTAACAGCATCGCTGTACGAAAGCAAAAGAAACGCTTGACGGATCACAAACATTTTCTTTTTCCTTTGTAGTGAACGAGAGAGAATCAGGTGGAAGTACCCATCTGTCAGTGCTGAGGTGTGTGACCATTTACGCTATTAACAAAGCCTCAATACATTTTTCACGATCTCAATTTCGAAATAGAGGCATAACAACGCGCAACACGTTTTTAACTTCCGTCGGAAAAATGAAAGTAAAAACATATGGCAATAATTGGCTAGTTTCTGAGGTTACAATGAAAAGAAAGTATGCTATTGGGTGCATTTATTTTTAAGATGAGGCGGAATTCTTGGAATGAAACTAAGCGTGAAATGTAAACTGTTTGTAGCGTAAACTGCTTGGAGGCTATTCACGTGTCATATACTCGAGGTTTATTCTGCATATTGAAGTACAATAATAAATATTTGTTATGCCTATTAATTCTCATCAAGTAATCCTTAACTGGATATGCAAATGGGTATTAATGTTTTGTTAAGTTTCTTATATATATATATATATATATATATATATATAAGTATATATTATATATATATATTCCATACTTGTATAAAATGTTTTATGTGAAGTGGGAGTGCTCATCTATCATTACTGTGGTGCGTAACCATTTAGGGTATAAACATAGCATCAATACATTTTTCACGATCTCAATTTCGAAAAAGGGGCATTAAAACCGGCAACACGTTTTAACTTCCGTTGGAAATGTGAAAGTTAAAAACATATGGCAATTATTGACTGGTTCCTGAGGTTACAATGAAAAGAAAGTATGCTACTGGGTGCATTTATTTTTAAGATGAGGAGGAATTCTTGGAATGAAACTAAGCGTGAAATGTAAACTGTTTGTAGACAGTACACTATATGTCTCCTCCCCTTTATTCATAACTCCATTATCTATCATTGTTGTGGGGCCACCATCTATAATATTAACATAACCTCAAAACATTTTTCACGATCTCAATTTCGAAATAGAGGCAAAACAACGAACAGCACGTTTTTAACTTCCGTCGTAAAAAATGAAAGTAAAAACATATGACAATAATTTGCTCGTTCCTGAGGTTACAATGAAAAGAAAGCTATTGGGTGCATTTATATTAAAATCACGAGGAATTCTCAGTATGTAAACTGTTTGTAGCGTAAACTGCTTGGAGTCTGGCTATTCACGTGTAATATATTCGAGGTTTATTCTGTATAAATACTACCATAATAAATACTTGTTATGCCTTTTAATTCTCAATAAGTAATTTTTTCGAAGTTACATATAGTTTTCGTTTGGAGTAACTAGAAAACTTGATAAACATGTGGTGTGAATCTGTTCGAACTCTTGATTTGAGCATGAAATATTTCAGATATTATGACCTTCATTAACACGTTCACGCCGGCGCGGTGAGTCACACTCGACTGTCTCAGAGCTGCAAAGTCTCCGGCTTTTTGGATACCAGTATTTTAATACAGAAAATATTGTTTTATTTAATTAGAACAATTAAGCGATTTAAATGAACAACATTTTCCCTAAAATAATAGTGGTGTGCAAAAAGCCGAGACTTGACAACTCTGAGACAGTCGAGTGTGACCCACCGCGCCGGCGTGAACGTGTTAATTAAGAACTGAAATTACTCAGATAAACTAACATACTAGTACTATATCTTATACTATAATACGAGCAAAAATTGTGTGTGTATGTGTGTGTGTGGTGTGTGTATGTAAATTTTATCTTAAAAATGGCTCCAACGATTTTGACTAAATTTTGTATTTTACCATTTTCGGGCACGAAAAGACCATTGGACTAGGTCACATGTTCGAGAAAATTCAATTAGTGGGTCATTTTGGGTCATAATGGGTCAGGGTCGAACTAATTATATCTAAAAAACGACTTAGTCGATTTTAATTAAATTTTATATCCAACCGTTTTGGGACAAGAAAAAAAACTATTGGGCTAGGTCACATGTTCGAGAAATTTCGATTAGTGGGTCATATTTGGGACAAGCCAATTTTATCCAAAAACGGCTCTAAGATTTTGACTAAATTTTGTATTCTATCGTTTTGGATTACGAGAAGACCATTAGGTTAAGTCACATCTTAGGGAAAATTCGATTAGTGGGTCATTTGTGGGTCAAGCTAATTTTATCTAGAAAACGGCTCTAACGATTTTGACGAAATTTTGTATTCTATCGTTTTCGGATACAATAATTCCACTTGGCTAGGTCGCATATTCAAGAACATTCGATTAGTGGGTCATTTTGGGTCACAATGGGTCGGGGTCAAGCTAATTGATCTAAAAAACGGCTCACACGATTTTTACAAAATTTTGTATTATACTGTTTTCGGTCTTGAGAAGACCACTAGGCTGTGTCACATGTTCGAGAAAATTAGATTAATGGGTCATTTTGAAGTCACTGCGGGTCAAGCTAATTTTATCTATAAAACCGCTTAAATAATTTTGACAAAATTTTGTGTCCTGCCGTTTTCAGACCATTGATCTTAAGTCACACGTTCGAACAGATTTCATTAGTGCGTCATTTTGGGTCACTACGGGTCAGGGTCACGAAACCGCGAAGTTGGAGAAATATTGGCGGCATTTGGCCGAAAAATCGACTTTCAAGATTACTAATGCCAAAACACATACCCGGCGCCAAATGCAAGAATGTCGCCAAGTCTGTCTATATTTGTCGAAAAAATAGGCATTCAGAATGTGAAAAAAATTTTCAGAAATTCTTAATAGTACTCGAGATACATGTGGTTAAACCAATCATAATTGAGCTAAAAATGTAATTTGGAAGGACGAATGATACAGTGAGAATATTATATCGAGTTGAACACAAAGCTAATTTTGACCGAGCTGTGCTCGGTCATCCCCGCTTGCATTACGTATCAAACAAATTATTTGAAACAAAAATTCCTTATTAAGGCATTCCTTGATAGCATTCCTTATTAATGCACATTATCAGCATAAAAATGTAAGTTGGATAAAAAGGTTGAATTCCGCATGTATACACAACATAAAATATCAATATTTGGAAATACTTCTGTTACTAATTTGAAAAGAAATTAGAATTTTGAAATGGAATTAATTCAATATAAAATTGGGGGCACCTTGTTTTTTCAATTTTTGGGCCCCTTCAAAAGTTTCTAAGGGAAGCACGTGCTTCTCGTGCCTATTCGGTAATCAGGGCCTGATTATAACTGTGTTGATTTTAAACTTTAAACTTTTAATTTTGATTTCCGATGAATGAAAAGGTTGTATTTGTCTTGTTTTCTTTTAATAGCCCTGTAAAGTTTTGATATTCAATTATGTACACCCTGTATATTACATATCACACAAACTATTTGAAAAAAAAATTACATCTTATTAACCTTTTAATCCCTTGAGGGGCGGTGGAATATATTTTATCCCACCTACGATTAATGAAGATTTGCACCGGAAGAAAATTATTAAATTTTGCTTTTCTAACTTTGGAGGAAAAGTTGAAAAATCGCCTTTCCTTATTTTGATACAAAATATTTCGATTTTTCGGTGTGAATTCAACATTACGGGAACGTAACTGCTTGTCCTTCATAGGGTTAACTACGAGTCGCGTATCCATGAACTAATATTGTCCGGTGTCCCGCATAAATCGGGACTACAAAGGCTCTGGACACCAATAATGTCTTAGTTTATTTCGCCATCTTTAGTGGCAGATAATTCTGTCATTAGATAAGGCGAAGAAAATTACTTTAATCCTTTCAGGGCAAGGTACTTGTATTTGTAAAATGTTGAAATAATTCATTGACACCAGTATTTACAAGAAAATTTATTTGTAAACAAGTAAAAGTATATTTTCGCCTACTTAATAAAAGTGAAATTTTCGTTCAAATAACCTGATGCCAATGTAGCCATTAGAGATTAAAATTAGGTGATGCCATAGCAGCATCTCCGCCCTTCAAGGGGTTAAAATACTGGTTTCCAGAGCATTTGGAGCCCCTTTTTACGCGGGACACCTGGCAATACTACCATATACATCCCAGTGCGCTATTTCTTTATTCTATTCATACTACTTTTGGAAAAAATAATCACCACTTTAAACTTATACTACGATATTTTCAAGAAAAATTTAACAGAAAGAAAATTTTTTCATAAATTGTGGCTGATTGAGTATAAAAACAGTCGCCAATCCTGGCCCGTAATGAAAGAGTCTACGTACACCTTTTCGGCAAAATACTACATATATATTACTAGGTTGAGCAAAAAGTTCTGGGAAATTTGTGAAAGCATTTTGTAGCCGAAATTCCTGAACTCCTATAGATATACCACTAATGCGGTACAAATTCTGGTAACTATTAGATTAAAAATTTCCCAGAACTTTTTGCTCAACCTAATAGTTTCCTCTACTGCGATATCATATGTTTAATTCATTTTATACAACTTTCTGCTATAAAATGTGCAAATTATGTGCTGATAAATACATCTACTTTCATAAAACAAGAACAGGAATTGCTCAGAGTACCTAACATATATATTACATATCGCACAAACTATTTGAATCAAGAAATCTATTAGTAGGAGAGCTGTTGAACATTTTTGAGTAGGTATTTGAGGCACCCTGAAAATTTGTGCAACACTTCTTTTGTAATGCCTGAATACAAAATCGAATGTCTGGCTGAAGGATCGTGGCCCAAAAACTGTGCCAGTCAAAAAATGGCACTTCACACGTGTCTGGCACAGTTTTTGTGCCGACTAAAGTGTCTGTCATTTTCAAAATATCTTTTTCTAAGCATAAATATTATTCTGTCTCAATCTCAGCGTGCCCCTCAAATACCTTTTTTGGGTAGTCAAAAAATGGCACTTTGCACGTGTCTGGCACAGTTTTTGGGCCGACTAAAGTGTCTGTCGTTTTCAAAATATTTTTTTCTAAGTATAAATATTATTCTGTCTCAATCTCAGCGTGCCTCAAATACCTTTTTTGGGTAGTAAAAAAAAATGGCACTTGACACGTGTCTGGCACAGTTTTTGGGCCACGATCCTTCAGCCAGACATTCGATTTTGTATTCAGGCATTACAAAAGAAGTGTTGCACAAATTTTCAGGGTGCCTCAAATACCTTCCCTAAAATGTTTAACAGCTCTTGGACTATATCTTAGTGAACATATACCATTTCCGGAGTTGAAGACATATACATATATTTTCTAGTTACTTTTGTTTCTTATATCACGTGTATAACTCATATTTCATTCGACTTTTTGCTTTCAAATTTGCAAATTGTATGTTAATAAATACATCTACCTTCATAAAACAATGACTGAAATTACTCAGAATAGCTAATATACGAATTACACATTACACAAACTATTTGAAAATAATAAATGCATGTTAGTTAACTTATACCATTTCCTGAGTCAAACACCATCTAACGACTCCACCTTCTTTCTACAAGTGACCCACCTTCACCTGAGAAGCATGTCGTGACTCACGACAAAATCTCTCCGGAAGCTGAAGAAGAAACATCCTCCTACGTCTCACGATAATTAAGTTTTATCGTCTGCTTTTCGAAAAAAAATCACTTAATCTACATCGTGATTTGTATTATACAGGTGTTAGTCTGGTATTTGATATGAAAGACCATTATCCCTTAATCGATGAGCTAATGTTTTATGAATGATGAGAAAGAGGAAGATCGGTTTTTACAATGAAGCAACGAATTTATCAAAGCTGTAAAATGTCGAGTAACGATAACAGTAACAATGGGGAATAAATAATAATGGCGACGAATAACAGCAAAAACAATAACAATAGCTGGAAAGACATAAAATTAAAAAAAAATAATAAAAATTTAAAAAATGTATATATTGTTACTCTTTTTTTAAATGATAGAAACATCTTAATTCTCTCTTTATGTATATATTATGCGTACACGAACGCGTATACGCACTTAGTGTCTTGTTTCTGTCATATGCAAATTTCCTCCGTGCGCCCGATCGTGTTGCTTTTTTGACCGTTCGCAGAGCTATTTTTTGTGAGTGCATAAAGCGTCCGTTTTTTGAGATACACGTACCGTTCCAACCACAGCGTTATAAGTAAGCGAACAAACTTAATGTTGGAATCAGGCGTAAATTAACACAGTTGCGCCACCTTGTGGACGGAGTGATAATTCACATACGCGGGCTTTTAGTGTGGCGCATATTTTCTAAATCTTCTGTCACTCATGGAAATGAATTTTGTTTGCCACATTTATTGCAAAATAATGGCGTAGCAAGAGGGGTATCCAGACGCACTTGACACCACGAAGTTTTCTTCGCCTTATCAGAAGCACTTCAGTTATTAATCAAGGTGTAAAAAACTTTACAATTTTAGTGGTGTGAGTAAGAAAACAGTTAGGTATCTACCTGTAGTTCACACTCCATCCGCTATGTGGCGCATGACCTGGATTGATGTGACCTCGCTTTTAATCTTGCGGTTACTTCTCCCATTTAAGATAGGACCTTACTTATATCGCTTTGGTTCCAACGCTCTTTCAGGTTTCACGCTGAACACTTTGCGACGCAAAAAAATTGGCGTTGCCATTCGAAAATTTCGAGTTACTGTGTCTATAACCGCAAACGTGAGCGTCTGTGAACTTTGTTGCCGTTTACAAAATCCCGAGCTCATACTCCTGATTAACTACAGTGACACCTCCCTGTGCGACCACCTCCCTGGACGACCATTTTTTCGTGAACGAAATTTATTCCCATAGGCTCAATACTAATTTTACCTCCATTCAAACACCATCCCAGTTGAACTCCCTCCATGAGCGACCAATTTCTTTGATGAAAATTCCGTTTTTTCTTGGTCGCTTGAAGAAGGTTTTATTCGAAAAATAATTCCGAAGAGCGCATTATTCATCAAAGTTCTAAACTATGTTTAGATTTTTTTTTATCCCGGTAACTTTTAAGCGTTTAAACCCCTTTGTGTCTTTTTAGGCAATGAATTTAACTCTGATGACAAATTAAGAATGACGGTCAATAAACTCTCCTGTCCTATTCTGCCGGGAAAGTCTGAAAGAAATAGATAAATTAATGAAATCGTCATTATTTATTCCTGTACAAAAAAAAAAAAAAAAAAAAAAAAAAAAAAACATTTATTTATTGAATTTCGGAAGCACTGGGAAATAAAAGTTTTAAAAGATAATACCGTAAAATCAAAGCAAACATCAATGTATTCATTTTTTAAACTCTGCAGTAATTAAATTATGTTATTAACTTTTATTTTGATACATAAATTTTTATATTTTTTCCTAATGTGAAAAATAAATTTTAGTAACATTAATTGTTATCTTTTTTCAACAATTAAAATCTAGATTTAAACATGACCTCCATTAAGAAAACACCTCTCGGAGCGACCATTTTTTATTGGAACGGAACGTGGTCGCCTTAGGGAGGTTTTACTGTATATCTGAAATCTCATCTTGATCGGTTGAATGGATTGGCCACTAGAAGTCAATATATCGACAATTTTTATTTTATGATCACCCTGTATATATATAGAAAAAATAGTTTTCAGAGAAGAGATCAGTTATTAAAGTCGCAATGTTTACTGCATAGCTGCCAACAGGTACGTATTTTTCTCACCACAAAAATTTAAAAATAAATTTTATCTAAAACAATGACCGAAATTTAACGAACTCTAATGATGAAACAGGACAAAAATTTCTATTAAATTTTAGTGGTAACAAAAAACCGTACAAGTTGGCAGCTATGTTACCGTAATAATAGAGAATGTATAAGAACGCTGACGAAAAAAATAACAATAATAATAATATAAACGCTATAGAAAAAAATTAATAAAAGCCTTAAAATCTCTATAATACAGAAAAAATTAAAATAAATGTACTTTGTAATATCTATATTATTTTTCTTTCATTTTGGTTGACTTGAAATTGAAATGTGCGATTGACATGGTATACAACTCCAGTTAAAATTCATTTACACAGGTGACTATTTTTAAATTCTATATTTCGCACCACTTTTTTAAAACAAAAGTCTTTTACATATACTTTGACAACATTTGCAAGAGAAATACACTACAAAATGTATTTTTTACAAACAGTCACCTGTGGAAGTCCTGTACTTAAGTTTATTCAGTAATACTTTATGTAATTATTATTACTCAAAATACTTTAATACACCATAAAGTATAAAATATTAATCAATTAATTTCGATTTCTGTAATACATTTCTGATATCATTCTTTTATTTCTTAACGAATGCCTCCTTTTCCATTTTAAGGGCATCTAAAAAAAAAATTCGTGGGGGAAAAAACTTTATTTTTATTTTATTTTTTTAATATTTTGAATACTTTATTTTTCCCTTTTCGAATGGTGTATTATTTTTGTTTCTATTACAACGACAAGTTATATATTTTAAGTAATTCATAGGAATTCTGCTTTTTTCAGAATTTAATATAGCCCCAATAAAAAAAAAAAAAAGCAATTTAACAAATTACAACGACCATTTGGAAAATGATTTTTTTCAAAGACTAAAATTTAAGACATAAAAAATCGCACAGAGTTGATCATATATTACGTACTCCATGGATTACATTTTTCGGTATTGCAAATTTTTAAACTTCTACGGAGCTGGTCATACATTACGTACGCCATGGATTAAACATTAATATTCCTGGACCCATTTTAAATGAAATTTCATTCTTAAACTTCTAAACATCCCACAATATTACTTTTTACACCGTCGTATAGAGAAAAAAATGTACTTTTAAATGCAATTTGTTTGAAAGCTGTATCTCAATTTGTTTCTGAGTTATTATTATTTTTTTTTTGTAGTTTTTATTACTTTTTTGTCATAGTGGCAACAGAAGTATCCATCTCTGTTGAAAGTAAAAGGAAAATACAGATTACTGTATAGACCAATCAGAAAACGAATAAAATGCGGATTCAACAAATAAAACGCTTCAGATATGTTTTTGATTTCCTACCCTGATCGAGGACAATAACTATTTTTCAAATGGTTAAAAAAAATAAATGTATGTATATAAATATAGCTGGTACAAGACATTTCCGTTTAGACCTAAAACACACACTTTTATTTTATATAAAATGATGTCATTGGCATCCGCTGAAGAATTCCACATTTACAATCTAGTCTTAAACAATATCTACAGAAAAGTATGCATAGGACGTCACTATCGCAGAATAATACACAATTCCAGCAAAAAGCGATGTCGTCATTCAAGAAACACTACTAAAAAAAAATCGGCTATCTAATTATTCATAAGCCTTCATTTGTTTGTAACATTGATATAGATACTTAAAATTAAATATAGTTTATAATTGCTCCATGTTTTATCAGAAATCATTCATTTATATTTTTCAAAATAGCACGTATTTTAATTACATTTTTTTTTTCAGTTATTATGGGAAAATGGCAACAAGAAGATATAATAGTCTACTATTTTCCAACGATTTTTCTTTTACTTTCTGCAGAAATGGAGTACTTCAGTCGCCAACATAAAAAAAAAAATTGTTAAAAACTACAAAAAAAAATTAATATCTCAAAAATAAATTAAGATGCGGTTTTTAAACAAAACGCATTTAAAAGCAATTTTTCCCCCTATCGGACGGTATAAAAATTGAAAATAAGCTATGCTTACAAGTTAAAAAAATTGCAGTAGTGATTACCCCGTACTATGATATATCTTTCTTTTATGGCTTATAGAACGGCTTATATAACGTAACATTATTAGCCCCCGGTACGGTATGCTATTTCTTTCTCCCAGCTTATTTTGTGTCGTCTTCAAAAAATAACGTTACCTTGTATAAGCCAGTCGTAAAACAGAAGCCGATGTTTCATTGTGCGATTAAATATTCAACAGCATTTTTAAAAACTTCTAAGCATCGCACATTTTCAATGTTCATACCGTCGTATAGGGGGAAAAAAGTACTTTTTAATGCAATTTGTTTGAAAACTGCATCTCCATTTATTTTTGAAATATTAATTTTTTTGTTGTTTTTAGAGACTTTTGTTTCGTCATTTGTTTCATTTTGGCAACTCAAGTAGTCCATTAAAGTATAAGAAAAAAAAAAAAAGTTGAAAAATAGCAATTATATCTTCTTGTTGCCATTTCCCCATAAAAACTGAAAAAATGTAATGAAAATACGTTCTATTTTGAAAAAAATGTAAATGAATGATTTATGATAAAACATGGAGCTATTATAAACTATATTTAATTTTAAGTATCTATATTAATGCAAAAGACGCATTTTTCATAAAATAAAAGCGTGTGCTTTAAGTCTTAAAATTGAAATATGTTTTGCGCTACAGTAGAGTCCCGATTATCCGAGTCCCGCTTAACCGAGTTATTTTCTTCCGATGGACTGGTGGTTTCTATTATTATGAAACAGCCGTAAAAAATGAAGCGTTAGATGAAGATGAAAGAGCAGTCGTAAAAAGTTAGAACTCTGATTTTCTGGTCAGAATGAGGAAAAAAGTGGCCCTAATTTTTTTTTCTCCAAAAAAATTAAGGCCACCCCCCCCCCCTCCCCATTCTGACCAGAAAATTAGAGTTCTAACTTTTTACGACTGCTCTTTCATCTTCACCTAACGCTTCATTTATAATGGCTATTTCATGATAATAGGAACCACCAGTCCATCAGAAGAAAATGAAGTAACGGAAATGTCGGGGGCGACACTAAATTCTGAAAAAGCAGAATTCCTGTTATCTAATTTTTAATATAATGTTTAATATTTTTATTATAATCTTGAATCATTTTTTTAAGAAGATAGTACAGTCAATACTGATGCTCTTTTGAAAGGCTTATAGCTTAAAATCTAAAATTATTTAAGGCCACTTCCTTAATATCACTCTCTTCCAATCCTTTCATGTTTAAAACAGCGAAGAATATGCGTCAGTTTCAAAATTAATATTTCCTTCCACAGTCCTTGGAAAGCCCATTAATTATTTTCCCACTTTATTGTTATCTGCTGCCAAAAGATTCATTAGGAAAATGACTTTGTCAACTGGGTGAAAAATTTGGATTTCCTTTTGTGGAGGATTTTTTTTTTTTATCTATTTCAAGATTAAAACAGGTTTAGATAAACATGAATTCTAAAAGACAGCAGCACGAACACTTATTAATTTATCACTGTTATAACCCTTTTCTTTATAATGGAACGCATCCGTTTATTGATATACAGCGTGATTCTAAATTCATGGTACAAACATTAAGGGTTGGTACAGAACACTGTCACAATCATTTATTTTATAGAAATGTATGGGCGCAAGTGACGCGTTGAGCAAACAACAGGGAGGCAACGTTGAGCAAACAACAGTACAAAAACAGGAGGCCAATTTGGCCCATTTTTTCTTTCAAAATTTCTCATTTATACCAGAAAATTTTCATTCTATTCTTATCTTTAAAACAGACATTTCATGATTAAATAAAGAAAAAAATGTTCTTTAAAAATTTCCGGTGTGAAATCGAAATTTTTGAATTAAAAAATTCTATTTCTATTTCTTTTCATGTATTTCCTGTGTTTGACAGATTTGCCAGTTTTGCGTTTTTTTAATTCAAAAATTTCGATTTCATACCGGAAAGTTTCAAAGAAGAACTTTTTTCTTTATATAATCATGGAATGTCATTCTTAAATAAAGAAAATAATAGTATAGGCATTTTCTGGTATAAACAAAAATTTTTAAAATAAAAAAAAAAGAGCCGAATTGTCCGCCAGGTGTTTGTACCACAACGCGTCACTTGCGCCCATACATTCCTGTACAATAAATGATTGTTACAGTATCCTGTACCAACCCTTAAAGTTTGTACCATGTATTTAGAATCACCCTGTATATTTCGCAAGATTTCCGGCGTCCAATTTAGATATCATTCATATTATTTCGGTTGTTAACATCTCTTTTCCCATGCACATACAAAACACAATGATGCGCATACAAACGAAATTTACTGCAAAACGATGAATTAGCCAAGCTTCAATTATGATTAAAATGAATTTAACCCTTTGCTCTCCATTGTTGCCGCTGCGGCGACATTGTAATGTTGTGAAAAACTCCATTGTCGCCGCTGTGGCAACATCATCTTTCCTTGCAAAATTTGTTTTCGACACCAGTAACAAAGGAAAATAAAATTTGCCTTATTTAATCAGAGCATTTTTTTTTTTAATTTTGTACTACTTAAAGGAAACTTCTTATAAAAAAGTGGTGCCGATCGAATAAAATATTTGTGTAACGACGCGGAGTTGCCGGTAACCCACAGTCAAAATGGCGCGGAATTGCTGGTAGCCTACACTCAAAATAATGCGGAGGGCAAAGGGTTAACATTAGAAGTTACAAACTTTAAATCTGTATAATCCCTAAACTACTTGACTGTATGACTTGTAATAACAAGTATCGTATGATAAAATTTACCAGAGAATGTAATTATGATGTCATGCGAAAATGTGTTAGTATTGAAAATTTTCGAGTTAGGTACAATAGAATTTCTATGTGCAGGAGACCCCTAAGCAAACTTTAAGAATGGCATTAACTAGTAGACGTTGCTCTAATAGGTTGGTTCTAGTCGCAATTTTATACGATGATTGTCGAAAGAGTTAATACGGGGTGTTTTCGTTCTTTTCTTTATATTTGTTTTGACAACTGTACACATTTCTAGGTCACAAGAACAGTGGCGGCCTTTCTTACCCATATTAGTAAATAAAAATGTATTTGCTGACATTAGTACCCTTGTATCTTTTTCTTACCTAAATACATACGTTATTTTATCGACTAATGAATTATTCTTTTAATAATACAGTCAATATTAGGTATACTTTTGCAAAGGCTTATAGCTTAAAATTTAAAATTAATTAAGACCCGTTCCTTAATATCGCTCTTTTCCATTGCTTTCACGTTTTAAACATCAGCGAAGAATATGCGTCAGTTTCAAAATTAATATTTCCCTGCACAATCCTTGGAAAACAAATTACCGCATATACTCGCGTATAAGTCGACCCCTAAATTCGTGAAAACAATATGTTGTATACCAGTATTTTCTTGTAGCCGTCTTCAGCTTATTTAATATCAGTAAATTCTGCATTTAGAGAAGACGAAGGTAACCTTTTTAAAATACTGGTATTCAGTCTGTTATTCCGCCCGAATTTGGGGTCGACTTATACGCGAGTATATACGGTAATTATTTTCCCACTTTTTTGTCATCTGCTGCCAAAACATTCATTAGGAAAATGACTTGTCAACTGGTTGAAAAATTTGGATTTCCTTTTGTGGAGGATATATATATATATGTATTTTATCTAAAGATTAAACCAGGCAAAACATAAACTCTAAAAGACAGAACGAACAATTATTAATTTATCACTGTTATAACACTTTTCTTTATAATGAAACGCATCCGTTGATTGATATATATTTCGCAAGATTTCTGGCGTCCAATTTAGATATCATAAATATTATTTCGGTTGTTAACATATATTTTCCCATGCACATACAAAACGCAGTGATGCGCATACAAACGCAATCCTTGCAAAACGATGAATCAGTTAAGCTTCAATTATGATTAAAAATGAATTTAACATTAGAAGTTCACATTGAAAGGCGGTAGGACATATACATCTTATTCAATTTAACCAGGACTTTGAAATAAAACTTTGTTTTTATAGTGTAAAAAAAAATAAGCTTTCACATATTTCTTAACTGTGCTTTTTGTATAATTTTAATAGATTGATTAATAAATTGATAAATTGTATAATAAATTGATTTTAATAATTTCTTAAATCTTTGCATTGCCTATTCTGTCATAAACCCTCATTAGAAAAAGTGTTTATGGTGATTGTTTTCTTTTTAACGATTTTGCTTCATGTGACACAGATAATCTCGCTTGATTCTTTTAAGTCTGTTTCATTGTTGAATTGTTCTTTTAATGGAATATTAAAAATAGAAAAAGAGAAATTCTTTTTCAAGCGTGCAGCTTACACCCAAAAATAATTAATGCTATTGCTTAATATCCGTGTTTTTCTTCCAAGCTTTTAAATGCTTTAAATATACAGAAATATGCGTGAGTTTCAAAATTAATGTTTCGCTTTCTCGACTGTCTACAAAAATCCATTAATTATTTTTGTATTATATTGTTATCAGTAGTATATGGGGCCTACTCTGGAACACTTTTCATACTCCACTAAATAGAAATATTTAACGATTTTTGTAAGATTTTGCTCAAAAAAATTGCCTGTTAAAATATCGAGGATGTAACGATTTTATTACGATTTATCGAGCAAATAATGATAAAAAATTGTATGATTTGCATTGGTTGGATATTTTTATTTTTTCTACAAAATTATGTAAAGAAGAAGTTTTAAGAAAGGGTTATAAAGAATCAAATAAACGGGATAATAACGTAATCAATTTAGATTAAATAATGATCATTTTTAAATGCTAATATTTAATTATTATTGTGATGAAAAATTTTGACAGACGTCCTTTCTTAATAGTCTATCAATTGCTAATAAACAACCTTCCTCTAGGATAATCTTGATAGGAAAAGCAAAGAGCAGCGTTATATAATAAGTTATCGGCATTATAACCAATCCTAAAATCTTTAGTTGCATTAAAAGCTATAGAATAGTATAAGTTATTATCTCCGGGAATATAAATATGAAAATATTCTTTTGTTTCTGGTATTATATTCCAATTGTCATCACATTTACTTTCTATCCAAAAATAAACACCAGGTTGAGAAAATTTAGAGGCTTGATCCATTTTATATATTTTAGCGGTGAAAGTTAATTTTATTGTATCATTGAAACTATGAAATATAGTATAATTATTAGAGTTATCGATGCTATGATTTGTAATAACGGGGTCAAATTTAAAATAATGAAAGGTAGGCGAAAGACAATTAAAGAGTAAAGTACTTATGACAAAATATTGTAACATTTATTTCTAAATAAATTTTCGATAGATTAAATAAAATCCATTCGAACAAAGTTTAGACAGATGAAATAAATAAGAAATATCAATTGCATTATATTGAAGTCTGAAATAAAAGTTAAATGATTTTTATGATATGTTTTAAATTTTGAATAGATCTCTCTTTTTTATTAGCAATAATAAATACTATTCTGGATATTTTGATAGTTCGATAAAATTAAAAAAAATAGTTTGTGTGGAAATGAACCCATCTTTGCCAGAAAAGAAATTTGTACTTAAAAACAGATATATTTTTGATTTCCGTAAATATTATTCTGGTAGTTTGATAGTTCGATAAAAGGTCCATTCGATTATTGTAAGATTTAAAACAAATTGTAGGATTAAGCTTTTTCTAATTCATAATCATAAAAGCCGTCATTATTTTTTCCTTTAAAATGAAAGATATAACCACGTTCATTCAGTTTTGTTATTGCTGCTTCAGAAATTTTTCCATGACTCTTTTTAAGAAAATAATCCTTTTCTACATCATTAACTTCTAATCTTGCAATAGTGGTATTTCCAAATTTTGTTTGAATTTTCTTCAACGAAATCAGTTTGTATTTCCCTGTCTCTAAATCTTTTAGCTTATGAGTTACAGGGAACGATCTGAGACTGTTGAATTCTTCCATTTATTAAGAAACAATTTTTGAAAGAAAATTTTTATAGTACAGACATCTGTACATAGAACAACCCTGTCCTAGGATTCGAACGCATCTCGGTACTTCTAATATTTTTATAGGAATTCCCCATTCTTCAAAGGTACTTTTCGGAAAAACTCCTCCTTTAAAAGCAAATGTCCCTCCGTATATCTGATGCAATTGTAAGAGATAATCTTTTACATTGTCGCTACTGTAAGCCTGTATTATCTGAATTATCTGCCTGTAGTACTGCCATAAGCCTGTATTATCTGAATATCGTTTAAATCTTAAACCATGGATATCGTTAGTACATCTACGAACTATTCCATGGTCTTGATCACCTAATTCATAGTTAGGTGTAAATACAGAAATCGTTTCACCTATTCCTTCTTTTAAATGAACCCAGCTTATTTCTCTCGCTATAGATTTGAACGGAAGTATAAAACCTTGAACATTTATGATAAGAGTGACATCGTCCATTTATTAGAAAAGATTTTTTATAAATTAAAAATCTGGCTTAAAATCCAAAAGGTACAGTATCAAAGTTATCTAAAATTCTTCTTTTATCATATCCAAACATATATCTTTTATTCATTTTATTCACTTTAATATTTTTATCTTTTTGTATCTGAAATTGATTTATTTCTACATCTATATGCTCAATTTCCCCAGTTATTGTTTTCATTCTCTCGTCAAAATTGAGCTTAGTTTCGCTCTCATAACTCATTTTAAATCCTTTTACTTTTCCTTTTACAGAACCATCGTTCAGAATATAACCATAATCTTTACTAGCTCCAGATATCCACGATTTCATATATTTATCTTCTCCTAATTCATCGGTCCATTCGCCTAACATACAGCCTGTTTTTACTTTATTAGAGCCATCATCGATATAAACAATACTATCTGTATCGTAATACATTACTTTATCTCCTAATTTATCAAGCATTTCATATAATCTTATTCTAGCCGAACTGGTTGTAAAAGCCGCTATATAATTATTCGTATTAAAGTTATTCTTGACATATTCATCTTTCATCTTATAATCCATTTGCACACACTCATCATTTAAAAATATCATATTCAAGTCTTTAATGCGGTCGTTCAGTATAATTCTATAAAAGTCTGCCAATTCTGTAACATTCTCTGTATGTTTCATATTTTTTCTCTGTCCGAACTTTCCCCATAAAGAGTTTAAACAAATTTTGGATATAAATCTCATTCCTGGGTTTTCTTTGATTTCTCCTAACCTTATACCCAATTTCTTTTCTACGCACCTTTTATATTCTTTTTCAGTTTTGAAATTTTCAGGCCATTTATCATCTGTTTCTAATTTGATTTTCAAAAACATTTTAACATAATCCTTAAATAATGTATTAGATTTTTTTTCAAAATGCCAAACTTCATAGATATTTAAAATCTTATAACCTTTTTCAATAGCCAGTTCAACTTCGGTAGTTGTCCACGTACCAGTAAAACTTCTCTCCTCATCCGTATGATTACATTCATTATTCCGCATATCATAACATTTTTTACATTGTTTCTTTTCGCATTTTATAGGTTTTGAACGAGTTTTCTAGGTGGAAGTACTTTACATTGTATCAAACCATACCAATTCTTATCATATTTTTCCGGATTATAAATTTTTACCGGATGACCAACAGGATAGTAATCAAAGTAATTCACTGTTGGATAAAGTGAACAAACATCGATATATCTACCCTTTTCATTTTCTTTCATTTCGTATATTAATTTCGTAGGTTCACACCTACCTCCGGTGAATGCGTTTCCAGGATTTAAAGGTTCTATAAAATCTCTTTTCCATTCATTTTTCATATATTTTTTAATTTCTTTGTGATTATCAAAATCACATTCCCATATTTCAATCAATTCAAATCCTTTATCTTTTATTTTTTTATTTATTTTTTGAGTTCTTTCATACAAATCTTTCATACATATCTGATTTTGAAGATTGACGGTGGATTCTGTAAAACAGCGAGGACAACCGTGCCAATGACATCCTTGAAACTGATAAACGGTATTATTATAAAAACCATCTACTTTATAAGTTTTATCCCCTAATTTCAATTTTTTCTCACCACCATTTAAAGCATGCTGTATTTTGATATTGTGTTTTTCAGACAGATAGTCTAGCCAAATGATCGATTTCTTACTGAATTGATCCTTTGGAATACACTCCTCATCAATCGCTATTGTATTCACTGGAATAAATTTATCTCTGTATATAGCCATGCAAACGCCAGCTAAAGTGACATATTTAAAAGGATCAATATTAGCAATGTTTAGAAATAATCTTCGCAGTTCTAAACATCCTTTTCTTAAAATATCAACATCAGACCTACAATATTTTATAATTTCTTTTTGAAAATCAAATGTTTCGTTTTTTACCGATTTATACCATTTATCAAAAGTTTTTCTTTGATCTAAAGTCATAGTATCATAACCATAATAGTATTTTTCAGGATATTTTCCTACATAATTTTGATTTTTCTTAGTGTTAAACAAATGAGGAAAATAACCTTTTGCCAATTCCGTTAGTCCAAACGTTTTAGGAAATTTTCTTAGCGGAATCAGTGTAAAATTTATAGAATCGATAAACCTTATATTATATACGGTTGCTTGCATATATATGAGTTTATTTCCTTGATATATTGTAAACACTTTAATTTTATTTTTAAAGCAGTATTTAGCTAGAAATTGAAAATCGAATCCTTTTCCATAATGCGCTAATACTGTATAACCGCAATGTTTCTCTTGGAATAACCATTCACAATATTCATTTTCATTCTTAAATATTTTTTCTTTTCCGTTAAAATCATGATTTATAACTAGATTGACTTGGTGATTTCCTGTCTCTTGGTTCGTCTCAACGTCAAAAAACATATATTTTTCTGTAAATTCTGACGCTTCACATTTCTCACACCATTTCTTTCTGTCTTTTATATTTTTAGGACAGATATTTTTACAAGTCCCTCCCTTAGATTCTTTCCTACGTATATAACATTTATGATCTTCCAAAACCCATCCTCTGCAGTTTTTACATAGTCTTTCTCCACATTTATGATCTTTCGGTTTTCTTTGTCTTCTATTGATATTTCTCTTACATTTTAAACATTTCCACAGTGTTTCACAGACTGCTTCATTTTTATGATTTTCGAAGCAGTTTTTTCCTTTAAAAGATCTAAAACAATCATTGCACTGAATATCATCTCCTTCGCAATTACTCTCTTTCCTAAAACATCTATTACATTTTAAAGAACATTTATGTTGATCACTTCTTTTATAACTGACTTTACAATAATCACAATAATTTTTTTTTCCTAAAAATCCTGTAACCGTTGTAATGACATCAAAATGATTTCTATTTTTTAAAATGTAAACACAATTAGATTTATAGGTACCACTGTATATTTTTTCGTTAAAATTTTCTCTGCAAAATATAGTTATTTGAATATCTAAAAATATTTCGAATTGTTTAATATGCTCTAAATTACACATTTCTAACGGAATATCACACATTTCATGCAATTTTATCGCTAAACTTTTTTGTAATTTTCTACCCATTTTTATGTATTTAACATCTAAATCTGTAAGTTTTTCTAGATTTAATTTTTCGCATAAAATTTTACGATTTTGAATAGCCAGGGCTGTAACGATGGATCTAGCCAAACAGATATTATCGTCATTTTTAATTTGAAGAATACTTTTTTTATTGACAACATCGTTATCGTTCAGTAATTTCAAATGTTTACCACCTTTAGGCAAATCAATGACTGTAAAAATAAATTCACAGTCTTTAATATCCAACTCTTTGTATTCAATTTTATGCGTTAAAACATCTAAATAGGTCTCATAGGCTTCTTTCGTTGACATCATTTTAGGGTGGAAGGGTTGTGTTAAATAGGGATTGAATACAATTATATCTACCTTTCCTTCAATTTTTCCAATTGCTCTCCTGAATAAATCTTTTAAGATACTATAATACTGGCCCGGTGTGAGTTTGTTTATTTGTCTTATTTTATAAACATATCTATAAGTATTAAATTTTTTAATAATTTTTTTTTCTTTCTCAACAATTTCGTAATCGGGTCTAAACAGATTTTCCAAATTTGTTTGCAATTTGACTTTCTTTTCTGTCTTTTTGATCAATTTTTCATCTTTATATTTCAAGCCGTAATAATCAAAGAGTTTTTTAAGTTTTGGACGGTTTTTCGGTTCATTTATAAATTGTTTCAATTTTTCATTCAAATCAGGAAATAATTTTTTAAGGTTTACCACTGTTTTTATCTTTTTTTCTTCGTTATTTTTTGGATCAAATTCTTCTGTGTTATTGTTAAATTTTAAATCGAAAGAATCGAATATTTTTTTCAATTTATTTCTTTTTTTAGGATTTTCGATAAATTTTGTCTGTATTTTATTTAAATAATCTGTGACATCTAATTTTAATAAATCTACTAAAACATATTTGTATTCCCCAGTTTCTTTTATATATCTTATTATCAATCTGATTAAATCATCTTTTTTACAATGTTGGGGTTGGTTTATATTTAAAAGTTTTACGACCTGCCTTAATTTTGAAATATGTATTTTTGAAACAGATATCAATCTTAGAGTTTCCTCCATTTATATACAAACATTTTTATAAATACTTTTTGCGACACATTTTTAAAAGCGACCACTATCTATAAATGCTCGTTAAATTAGACCACTTTCGGTGGCAGGTAATTTTACATTAAGCGATTTAAAATGAATGTCTTTAAAAGTATGAATTAAATTAAATTGAAGAATTTCTGAAAACAACTATTAAAAAATATATTTCAAAAAGAAGATCGTTTACTCAAAAGGACTAATTGCTGTCCATTGAAAGAAATCTGAATTTTTTCCTACAGGTTCGCCATTCAATTTTAAACATTCAAATCGAAATCCGTTTTTATCTATTTCTGTTATTCTAACAAAAAATGGTTCGCTGTATTTACATACAGGCGTTATATGAACATTGGGATGAACATTAAAGGTATGATTCCAATCTACATTTATTCTTTCAGTTGTACAATTACCTGTCAAAATCTTTGTACTTTTTGAATTACCCATTTATTTAGCCTAAAAATCACTGTCATAATCAGGCACTTCTATTTTACCTTTAAATTCTAAATAAAATTTTTCTGACATTTGAATATAAAATACCAATCCACTCTGTCTTGGAATTTTTCAATATTTTGAAACTATCGAGTTTTTTTTAACTCCAATTGAATAATTTCTGAAAATGCAACATCCAATATAATACTTTTAACTAAAAAATACGTTCAATTAAAAACACAACTTTGAATATAATATTTTCAACTAAAAAATGCGTTCAATTAAAAACACAACATTGAATATCATATTTTCAACTAAAAAATGCGTTCAATTAAAAACACAACATTGAATATAATATTTTCAACTAACAGCAACATTCAATATAATACTTTCAACTAAAAAAATACGTTCAATTTAAAACACAACATTGAATAAGCAAGTTCAATATAAAACGCAACATTCAATATAATATTTTCAACTAAAAAAATGCATTCAATTTAAAACACAACATCATAAATTTATTTTGACGTTCGTTTGATATGATAATTGCTTTTTAAATGTCTCTTTTTATGAGCTAAAGTGTATTTTTTACCACATTCGCAATCAATTTTTTTATTTTTCATAGCTAAATGACAACTTTTGCAATTAGCGTAATGTTCTGTTTTGCCGTAACGAAATCGAGTATAATATTCGTCTAAAGGTTTCGTCATCTGACAATGCTTGCAAATTTTAGACAGCTCCATTTATTAAGAAACATTTTTTAGAAAGCTATTCCAAATGTCTTCGTTTTTCTTATTAAATTTTACTTTCAAATTATTATCAATATTATAATAATCTAATATTTTTTTTATGAAATATAGGTAATTTATCGACTTTTTTATAATACACTAAATCTAAAAATTGAATAAACATTTCTTCAGCTTTATATGGAATATTTAACTGCAATTTCCATTTCAATGCGTTAAAGCGACTTATCCGGGATTTGCGTCTTTCGCTTAAAAAAACATCTATATTTTTATATGTAAAATATTCACCGTCCGAATCGTACATTATTTCACTTTTTTTCATCTGGTCATAAATTTTGAGATATTTTTCGGGTATTTGACATCTGTTTTCTTTGTCAAAAGAATCCATTAAGTTAGAATCAGAATCATCTCTTAAAACGTCTTTAAAAAAGTCACAATTCATTTATTTAAACTTATTTTAATGTAATGCATTTAAAACCAAAAGTCCCGCCTAGACGGGAGTTTTGACATTATAGCTTGTTTATATTTTAATATTTGAAAAAGTCCCGTCTAGGCGGGAGTTTTGATGAGTTATTTTAATAACATAATGATATTTGAAAAAGTCCCGTCTAGACGGGAGTTTTGACATTATAGCTTGTTTATATTTTAATATTTGAAAAAGTCCCGTCTAGGCGGGAGTTTTGATGAGTTATTTTAATAACATAATGATATTTGAAAAAGTCCCGTCTAGACGGGAGTTTTGACATTATAGCTTGTTTATATTTTAATATTTGAAAAAGTCCCGTCTAGGCGGGAGTTTTGATGAGTTATTTTAATAACATAATGATATTTGAAAAAGTCCCGTCTAGGCGGGAGGTTTGATATTATAACGGAAAAATTAAATTGACTTGATATCTTTTTCGTCAACCCAAGAGTTAAATTCGTCGGAATAATTTAACCATTTAACTAGACATTTCTTTCCTTTCTTTTTTATTATTTTTTCAATCTTATACATTTTATCTTTTTTATTATATTTAACTAATTCCGGTTCATAATAAGTTCCTTTTATTTCGTTGCCATTCAAATCCGTTATCCTATAAGTAATAGGGTCAGTGTTTAATATTTCTGAAATGATGAAAATTTCTTCCGTAAAAGTAGGTTGGTATCCGCGGGTAAAAGCAGTCTGGTATTTCGAAATTCTTATTCTATCGCCAACCTTGAATTTCGGTTTTCTTATTATTTTTTCTTCGTATAAATTTTTATAAACTTCAGATTCGTTTTCTGCTCGACTCGCTTCGCTAGGTGTCATTTTGATAGACCTATGCTTGGAATTATTATAATTTTTAACTAATTCGTCCAATACATCTATATATCTTTTAGTATTTTTGGCTGCTAGATAGGTTCTAATTTTTTTATTAATTGTCCTGTTAAATCGTTCGACTACAGAACATTTTATTTCAACATTTTCTGTAGTAAACCACTGAATATTATTATCTTTAAATAATTTTAAAGTCCATTTATTTACAAATTCGGTTCCTTTATCACTTTGTAATCTTTCAGGAATTCTTTCTTTAAATATCTTTTTAAATGCTTCAGTTACTTCTTGTCCTGTTTTTCTTTTTATCGGAATAGCCCAAGCATATTTACTAAAGATATCTATTACTGTCAATAAGTAATTAGTTCCGTTATTATATTTACTAAAAGGTTTGATAAACAATAAATCTGCTTGCCATTGATCATCGATATGACTGACATAAATGCGTCTTCGTTTAAATTTACGAATTAAAGGCTTATGTCTGGTATAAACATCTTGGCTGTGTAAAAAATCGGTAATTTGCTTTTGACTGAAACCTGTTTTCCGTTTTAATTCATTGATCCCACAATAACCACTTTCAGGATGATAATAT
Source organism: Maratus speciosus (assembly GCA_963932465.1). NCBI lineage: Eukaryota > Metazoa > Arthropoda > Arachnida > Araneae > Salticidae > Maratus > Maratus speciosus. The sequence continues at coordinate 274,964,992 of OZ010798.1, forward strand.
TTTTTTTCTAAGATACTTTTAGGATCTTTCATCCCTAAGATACTTTTAGGATCTTTCATCCCTAAGGTTTTCCTAAAAAAACACTCTTTTTAGAACCACAATCTAGACAAATACCTTTCATCATTGGCCTGTTATTTTTAGAAATTGCATTTTTAATATCTTTAGTTTCTGTATGGTTTTTACATTTTAAACAATAGATCTGTGTATTTCCCATACCAAAAGATTTTTTAGCTTTAATAATCGGTTTTATAATTCCTCTTTCAAATCTTTCTCTAATCGTTGGATTTTGAATATTATCTAATTCATCAATCATATTCTTATCGCATACTTCATTTCTACTTTTTGTATCTTTATTTTCTAAATAACATTTGTCATGCTTATATGCAATTTCATCCACTCTGTTAACAGGTTTAGACGAATTTTTATACGTTAAATCTGGATTTAATCGTGTTTTCCCCCATAATAATTGTGTCCCCGGGCCTGTAAAATTGTGGCCAGGTAAATGCATTTCGAAAGGTAAATTACTAATGACTTTATTCAGAAAACCCGATCCAGTTTGTCCGCATTTTAAACATCCGCCTTTAAAATTACCTTTTTTAGTTAAAGACGTAACAACAATTTTTTTACTTTTACAACTCATTTATTTGACAGGAAAAAGCTGACGCTTTCTAAGAAGTATATTTATATCCATTCAACTGTACTTTTTTCACATACTTTTCGATTGGGAAATATACTAAATTATTTATAAAATCTTGTTCTCTAACATACACTTCTTCTTCTGAAATTTTTTTAGCTTTCAACAAATTTAACAGTTGTTTATAAAAATTATAACATTGCTTGTATTCTTCTTTTCGTTCCAAAATACTTAAAGATTTCTCAATGACTTCTACAATTCCAGCACTCAAACTCAAAGCAGCCAGTGGTATTAATACAAAAGCTGATAATCCTGAAGCACTTAGCATAAATTTGCTAACAGATAAGGAAATACTTATCTTTTGATACAAATTGTAACTTTTCCTATATACATATAATCTCTTTTCTAAATATTCTTCCATTTATATAGGTTCAAAATTTTTTCTGTATCTCATTTCAGAATTTACTAAATCTAGCATAAAGAAATTACCCGTACAAGATTTATATTTTTCAAGAAATTCTTTTTTTGTTAGATTTCCGTCTATTTCTCTGATTATCTGATTGATTTCCCTAGGCTGTAGTTTAAAAAATATGAAGTAATTACAATTTTTTCTAATATTGATAGGAGTTGAGTAATAAGACTGCGTTAAATAAATAATGGATGCATTTTTCTTTCGACCTCTTATAAACAAATCCTCTATAACTTTCTGGTCTTTTTCTGTAACACAATCGTCGAAAACAACGAGATTTTTTTCTGAGGAATCTAAATCGTCGACAGTAATAAATTCACTCAAATCTGAAGAAAATAATACATTCTTTTTATATTTATCATACAATTTTAATAATTGCTTTCTTTTATTTTTACTTATTTTTTTACATTTTATGATATCGTCTATTTCAACACCTTCAAACTGTGTATAATTTTCTTGTAATTTAGAATACTTTGGCTCGGAAATATCTTTTGCGCATAAATATAAAGTGTCGAAATCTAATCTTAAATTACTAGGATTCTCAAAGCCGTTTAATAAATTTATTAGTAAATTTGTCTTTCCACAACCTGATGGGCCGATTATTAATAATCTGAAAGGATGTCTGGGTAAAAAACGATGTTGTTTAGGGTCAGGCAATTCTTCCGGTTCTGTGTAATCTTTAATTTTAATCATTTATTAGACAGCGAAAAGCTGACGCTTTCGAATGTTGCTGCCAGTAAAAACATATTAGCTGTCAGTAAAAATAGACGTCTAAGCTATCGCTTCTAATTTTAAAATAGAAAGCGACAGCTTTTCGCTGTCTATAAATGGATAAAATAAACGATTTAGAAAAAGATCGAAATAAGAAACAAAAAGAAGAATTAAAAAATGCAATAAAACTTGTCAAATTACAAGCAGATATTAGAAAAAATAATGAAGAACAGCGTGATAGAAAGCTAGGTATAGACAAAAGTTTAACTGAATTTCATAAACCTGTCACTAAAAAATTAGAAGAACAGGATAAAAGTAGAAAAGAAAATATTAAAGCTATCAACGAAAAATTGGACGAATTAAATATATCTTTACAGCCTATTGCAGAATCATCTAGAATTATTCCTGAAGCGATTGAAGATGTCAAAGAATTATATAAAGAACCACCGCTTATTTATAATGTTGATCAATATTTAAATACAGATTATTTAATATCTGAAAAATTATACAGGCCTTCGAAACTCCTAGACAATAAAGAAAAATTAGATGAAATGTATGCAAAGGCTAAGCAGTTAAAAGAAGAATTATCGAGGAAAAAAGGCAACTTACAAAGCACAATTACGCGGGCTAAAAATCTTTCAGAGGAGGAATTAAGTCAGAAAAAGGATGAATTAGACGCTGTTAAATCTAAAGAAGATGAGCTACAAAAATATCTAGCTAGATTAACTACAATTCGAGGTAGTGAAGTAATGAAAGTCGGTAAAGGATTAGATTTATTATCTGAATTAATTGATAAAATATGTCAAGGTAGCAAGTCGAAAAAATTAAAAAATGAAGTCAAACTGCTAATAGACAAACTTATTAAAACTAAAAAAATAACTAACGGAGATAAAGAACGATTATACAATCAATTTCTTCTTTGAAAGCGTCAGCTTTTTGCTGCCTAATAAATGAGTTATGTAAAAAAGAAGATTCATTTGAGTGACGGACAGATTAGTAAATTGAAATCTGCTCTCAGAAAAAAAGAAGAACTGACACTGCAGATAGACAATTCTAAACCTCCCAATTATGAAATGTACTTAACTAAAACACAGATTAATCAGATTAGTAAAGGTAAAAGAATAAATATAAGCAAAACTCAATTAGATAAAAACGGTGGATTTTTACCTTTTTTAATTCCTATTTTAACATCACTAGGACTCGGTGCTGCGAGTGGTGCAGCGGGTTGGGGAACTAAAAAAATCGTGGATAAAATTTCGGGATCTGGAGTTTTTCAACCTTGGGAAAACAAAGGATCTGGTCTTAAAAAAGCGCCCCTTTCTAAAAAAAAAAAATCCCGATAACAAAATTGGGTATATCAGATGAAACGATTAAAGAAAATATGAAAGATGAAAAAGGATTCAGAGGTGTTTTCTCTTCCGATTTACTTCCTAAAAAGATTGGAAATTTTGAAAGCGGGATTATTAATTTAGATATTTCGACGGGTCCTGGAACACATTGGGTTTGTTACTATAATGATCCAAATTATAATTATGTAGAATATTTCGATCCTTTCGGGGAATATATATATATATATATATTAAACTCAAACAAAAATATATTCCTGAAAATATTATGAAATTTCTTAAACTTTCCAATAAAAAAGTCAATATAGCTCACAATGATAGTTTTTTACAAAAACCTACTTCTGTCAAATGTGGATTATTTTGTATGAAATATATAAAAGAAAGAAATAAAGGTAAATGTCCGGAATGTGTACTTAATTCATTTACTCAACAGCCTAGCGATTATAACGAAGAGCTTGTTTTTCATATTTAAAGATTTTTTCTGTCTAATAAATGATCAAATTGAAACCAAAAAGTAATGAAAAATCAGAGGATTTCACTGTTGAATTTCCTAAAACTCTTAAATTAAAAAAAATAGCATTGCAATCTTTTACTATGACAGTTTCATGGTTTAACATAACAGATAAAACTAATACGTTTGACCTGTACACAGATGAGAATAATGTTAAATCTATCACTATTCCTTATGGTAATAAAAATGTTGAAGATTTAAACATAGATGTAATGAAAGCGTTTGGTTCAGACGATCCTCCGGTAAAATTTGGTAGGATACAATCTAGACTAAGAATGCTTATTAAATTAACTAAAGGTTGGAATATCGATTTAACAAAAAGCGATTTTCATAAACTAATAGGCTTTGAAAAAAAAGTTTATAAAAGTCATGATGAAGAGACTGTAATAGAAGGTGAAAATGTAGCAGATATAACAAACGGAAACGACATTATATATATTCATTGTGATGTAGTTAATGGATCTTTAATCAACCAGAATAATTCAGAAGTTATTTATTCTTTTACACCGAGGGATGTACCAGGTGTTATCATTTCAAAAGAATTCAATAATTTAATATATTATCCTGTGAATAGGGATTCAATTCGTAGAATAAGGATGAGAGTTACGAATCAAAATGGTGAATTAATCGATTTAAATAACGGTTTGATTGAATATAATTTTAGAGTCGTAGAGGAAAAAGAGGACTATGTTGAAAAAATATATCAATTGATATTAACTAAATTTTCTCAGTAAATAAATGAATAAACACAGATTATATAGGAAAAGTAAAAGAAATCAAGGAAAAGGATTTTTTAAATCTAAAAAAGTAGATTTGAATGAAAAAACAGTAGTTGACAGATTGACTGATGCTGACATATTTAATGAAATATTTTCAAAAAAGATGAAAGGAACAGGTCTAAAAATTCTTCCTAAATAAATGGAAAAAATTTATGATCTAAGAGATACTCATTATTATTATAATAACGATATAAAAAGTAGCGAATTAAAAAAAATAAGATTGCCTAGTACAAGCCATAATGACAAAAAAGAAAATACTACGTTTCATTTCGAAATTACCGATACAAATGATCCTATTTCATTATCGGAGAGTTACCTTGAGACAAAGTGGAAAATTATAAAATCCAGTGGCGATTCTATAAATGATGATAATGTCACAGCTGTATGTTCTATGAAAGGCGTAAAACTTCAGATAGGTAAACAAATAATCGAATCAGTTGGAGACTATCACTCCTACATTCTGCAGGTTAAGAGACTGAAGGATTATACCAGAGATTATTCAACATCAGAAGCCACCAATATAGGTTTTTATCCAGATACCAGTGATAGTGCTGATAGAAATAAAAGTTTACTTCAAAGCGATGGTACGATAACTGCTACCACCCCTATAACAGATATCGTCAATAAATTAAAAATTGTAAAAATGAAAACTACAATAAAGGATTTAAAAAAAGATGGGAATTGTCGAAAAATAGTAATTCAGTTACAACATGGACGCCTTTAAAGGAAATTTTGATTTCGTCGCAGAATATAAAAAAGCCATTTCTGGTTTCATAATAAGACTGGAATTCCAAAGAGACGATAGTAGAAATATGATTTACACAGATGCTGCAAATCCAGATTATAAAGTAGAAATTGAAGACATAGCGCTGTGGGTGAGATACGTCGACTTTAAAAATGGTGCTGAGATTCTCTATAACGAGTTAAAATTATCTAATACGGATATAGAAATAAACTGGAATCAGTATGAAATTAACAGATCTAGTCCTATTAATAAATATAAAAAGTGGTTCCGATTCTATATCTGCTACATCCGATGAAGTTTTAAGATTATTCGTCATACCGCAATATTTCGACAGAAATGAAAATCCTAAAAAAAATAATATGATATTTGATAATTTGGATATGATCGAATGTTGGTTGATGATTAACAGATCGCCGTTACCTGCAGAGCGATATACTATGGATTTTGGTAAAAAAGAATATAATAGATTATATTGAATCTTTTCTGGAATCAGGTCTCAATAATCTAAATACAGAAACCGGTTGTATGGTAAATTATTCAGATTTTGGTAAATTATATCCTGTAATTCATTTTGATTTGTCAAATCATGTAAACTACACCACTCTTGAAAATTTGAGAATAGAATTCAATTGGAAATTAGAAAAAGAAACAACCAAAGAATATGTATTTTACTACATTTTAGAAGTAAGGAAGAAATGTATATTAAATATGAATAAAAAAGAAATTACTATGATTAAAACGTTAGGAGAATAACATTTTTTAGTCTTTATAAATGGCTGTTTATTATCCACCGTATGATAATCCAGTGCGAAAAGGCCCTATCGGACCCCCCGGTATAGGTTTTTAAATTAACGGACGATGGTCATTACGATATGGAAAATAAGATATTAAAAAATGCTTCAGATCCAATCGATGATTTAGATTTAAACTACTAAAAGTTTCGTTTTGAATAAAATAGAGAATAATCATTTCCAATTAAGAGATTTTATAGAAAAAAATAATACTAATTACGATAGTAATTTTTTAACCTTCGCTGAAGAAACTGGTAAGAGAATTAAAGAATTGGATGAAAACACTTTACAACTAATCGAGGGAAAAGCTTACGACGCTAAAGGAAAAAGAATAGGAAATGTCGCAGATCCGAAAGATGATAAAAATGTTGTGAATAAACGATAATTTAGAAAAAAATGCGTTAATATTAAAGAGTGATAAATTTGATGCAAAAAATAAAATAATTACGAATATTTCGGAACCCGAAAACGATACAGACGTAGTCAATAAAATATATGTAGACAGTAAAGATATCTGGGTTACTATAAAAGATGATTTTCAGACTTTTACAGATAAAGAATTTAAAAAAGTAAATTTCGACTTGATAAGTTCTAAATTACTGGATCAAGAAATGCGATTATCTACTGATATGGATATGAAAATTACTATATATTTAAAAAAGAAACAGGTAGTCATGCATAATATTTATGAAAATGAATATTGTGAATGGTTATTCCAAGAGAAACATTGCGGTTATACAGTATTAGCGCATTATGGAAAAGGATTCGATTTTCAATTTCTAGCTAAATACTGCTTTAAAAATAAAATTAAAGTGTTTACAATATATCAAGGAAATAAACTCATATATATGCAAGCAACCGTATATAATATAAGGTTTATCGATTCTATAAATTTTACACTGATTCCGCTAAGAAAATTTCCTAAAACGTTTGGACTAACGGAATTGGCAAAAGGTTATTTTCCTCATTTGTTTAACACTAAGAAAAATCAAAATTATGTAGGAAAATATCCTGAAAAATACTATTATGGTTATGATACTATGACTTTAGATCAAAGAAAAACTTTTGATAAATGGTATAAATCGGTAAAAAACGAAACATTTGATTTTCAAAAAGAAATTATAAAATATTGTAGGTCTGATGTTGATATTTTAAGAAAAGGATGTTTAGAACTGCGAAGATTATTTCTAAACATTGCTAATATTGATCCTTTTAAATATGTCACTTTAGCTGGCGTTTGCATGGCTATATACAGAGATAAATTTATTCCAGTGAATACAATAGCGATTGATGAGGAGTGTATTCCAAAGGATCAATTCAGTAAGAAATCGATCATTTGGCTAGACTATCTGTCTGAAAAACACAATATCAAAATACAGCATGCTTTAAATGGTGGTGAGAAAAAATTGAAATTAGGGGATAAAACTTATAAAGTAGATGGTTTTTATAATAATACCGTTTATCAGTTTCAAGGATGTCATTGGCACGGTTGTCCTCGCTGTTTTACAGAATCCACCGTCAATCTTCAAAATCAGATATGTATGAAAGATTTGTATGAAAGAACTCAAAAAATAAATAAAAAAATAAAAGATAAAGGATTTGAATTGATTGAAATATGGGAATGTGATTTTGATAATCACAAAGAAATTAAAAAATATATGAAAAATGAATGGAAAAGAGATTTTATAGAACCTTTAAATCCTGGAAACGCATTCACCGGAGGTAGGTGTGAACCTACGAAATTAATATACGAAATGAAAGAAAATGAAAAGGGTAGATATATCGATGTTTGTTCACTTTATCCAACAGTGAATTACTTTGATTACTATCCTGTTGGTCATCCGGTAAAAATTTATAATCCGGAAAAATATGATAAGAATTGGTATGGTTTGATACAATGTAAAGTACTTCCACCTAGAAAACTCTATCATCCTGTTTTACCTTATAAAGGAGAAAAATTAATATTTAGTTTGTGTAAATTATGTTCAAAACCTATAAAATGCGAAAAGAAACAATGTAAAAAATGTTATGATATGCGGAATAATGAATGTAATCATACGGATGAGGAGAGAAGTTTTACTGGTACGTGGACAACTACCGAAGTTGAACTGGCTATTGAAAAAGGTTATAAGATTTTAAATATCTATGAAGTTTGGCATTTTGAAAAAAAATCTAATACATTATTTAAGGATTATGTTAAAATGTTTTTGAAAATCAAATTAGAAACAGATGATAAATGGCCTGAAAATTTCAAAACTGAAAAAGAATATAAAAGGTGCGTAGAAAAGAAATTGGGTATAAGGTTAGGAGAAATCAAAGAAAACCCAGGAATGAGATTTATATCCAAAATTTGTTTAAACTCTTTATGGGGAAAGTTCGGACAGAGAAAAAATATGAAACATACAGAGAATGTTACAGAATTGGCAGACTTTTATAGAATTATACTGAACGACCGCATTAAAGACTTGAATATGATATTTTTAAATGATGAGTGTGTGCAAATGGATTATAAGATGAAAGATGAATATGTCAAGAATAACTTTAATACGAATAATTATATAGCGGCTTTTACAACCAGTTCGGCTAGAATAAGATTATATGAAATGCTTGATAAATTAGGAGATAAAGTAATGTATTACGATACAGATAGTATTGTTTATATCGATGATGGCTCTAATAAAGTAAAAACAGGCTGTATGTTAGGCGAATGGACCGATGAATTAGGAGAAGATAAATATATGAAATCGTGGATATCTGGAGCTAGTAAAGATTATGGTTATATTCTGAACGATGGTTCTGTAAAAGGAAAAGTAAAAGGATTTAAAATGAGTTATGAGAGCGAAACTAAGCTCAATTTTGACGAGAGAATGAAAACAATAACTGGGGAAATTGAGCATATAGATGTAGAAATAAATCAATTTCAGATACAAAAAGATAAAAATATTAAAGTGAATAAAATGAATAAAAGATATATGTTTGGATATGATAAAAGAAGAATTTTAGATAACTTTGATACTGTACCTTTTGGATTTTAAGCCAGATTTTTAATTTATAAAAAATCTTTTCTAATAAATGGACGATGTCACTCTTATCATAAATGTTCAAGGTTTTATACTTCCGTTCAAATCTATAGCGAGAGAAATAAGCTGGGTTCATTTAAAAGAAGGAATAGGTGAAACGATTTCTGTATTTACACCTAACTATGAATTAGGTGATCAAGACCATGGAATAGTTCGTAGATGTACTAACGATATCCATGGTTTAAGATTTAAACGATATTCAGATAATACAGGCTTATGGATTAGTAGCGACAATGTAAAAGATTATCTCTTACAATTGCATCAGATATACGGAGGGACATTTGCTTTTAAAGGAGGAGTTTTTCCGAAAAGTACCTTTGAAGAATGGGGAATTCCTATAAAAATATTAGAAGTACCGAGATGCGTTCGAATCCTAGGACAGGGTTGTTCTATGTACAGATGTCTGTACTATAAAAATTTTCTTTCAAAAATTGTTTCTTAATAAATGGAAGAATTCAACAGTCTCAGATCGTTCCCTGTAACTCATAAGCTAAAAGATTTAGAGACAGGGAAATACAAACTGATTTCGTTGAAGAAAATTCAAACAAAATTTGGAAATACCACTATTGCAAGATTAGAAGTTAATGATGTAGAAAAGGATTATTTTCTTAAAAAGAGTCATGGAAAAATTTCTGAAGCAGCAATAACAAAACTGAATGAACGTGGTTATATCTTTCATTTTAAAGGAAAAAATAATGACGGCTTTTATGATTATGAATTAGAAAAAGCTTAATCCTACAATTTGTTTTAAATCTTACAATAATCGAATGGACCTTTTATCGAACTATCAAACTACCAGAATAATATTTACGGAAATCAAAAATATATCTGTTTTTAAGTACAAATTTCTTTTCTGGCAAAGATGGGTTCATTTCCACACAAACTATTTTTTTTAATTTTATCGAACTATCAAAATATCCAGAATAGTATTTATTATTGCTAATAAAAAAGAGAGATCTATTCAAAATTTAAAACATATCATAAAAATCATTTAACTTTTATTTCAGACTTCAATATAATGCAATTGATATTTCTTATTTATTTCATCTGTCTAAACTTTGTTCGAATGGATTTTATTTAATCTATCGAAAATTTATTTAGAAATAAATGTTACAATATTTTGTCATAAGTACTTTACTCTTTAATTGTCTTTCGCCTACCTTTCATTATTTTAAATTTGACCCCGTTATTACAAATCATAGCATCGATAACTCTAATAATTATACTATATTTCATAGTTTCAATGATACAATAAAATTAACTTTCACCGCTAAAATATATAAAATGGATCAAGCCTCTAAATTTTCTCAACCTGGTGTTTATTTTTGGATAGAAAGTAAATGTGATGACAATTGGAATATAATACCAGAAACAAAAGAATATTTTCATATTTATATTCCCGGAGATAATAACTTATACTATTCTATAGCTTTTAATGCAACTAAAGATTTTAGGATTGGTTATAATGCCGATAACTTATTATATAACGCTGCTCTTTGCTTTTCCTATCAAGATTATCCTAGAGGAAGGTTGTTTATTAGCAATTGATAGACTATTAAGAAAGGACGTCTGTCAAAATTTTTCATCACAATAATAATTAAATATTAGCATTTAAAAATGATCATTATTTAATCTAAATTGATTACGTTATTATCCCGTTTATTTGATTCTTTATAACCCTTTCTTAAAACTTCTTCTTTACATAATTTTGTAGAAAAAATAAAAATATCCAACCAATGCAAATCATACAATTTTTTATCATTATTTGCTCGATAAATCGTAATAAAATCGTTACATCCTCGATATTTTAACAGGCAATTTTTTTGAGCAAAATCTTACAAAAATCGTTAAATATTTCTATTTAGTGGAGTATGAAAAGTGTTCCAGAGTAGGCCCCATATACTACTGTTATCTGCTGACGAAACATTTATTAGCAGAAAAGGCACGTCAAATGATTGAAAGCATTGGATTTTCTTTTATGCAATTCATATGGATTTATTCAAGTCTATTTTTAAAATAACAGCGTGTTTGATTATTACCATATCTATTTTTTTTATCCGATTTAATCGGATTTTATTACCTTTAAGGGGCAAGGCACTTGTATTTGTAATATGTTGAAGTAATTGACTGACACCAGTATTTAAAAGAAAATTTATTTGTAAACACTTAAAGGATACTTTAGCGTACTTAATTAAACTGAAATTTTCATTAAAAAATTCGGTACCAATGTGGCAATTAGAGATAAAGTTATGTGATGCTGTAGCGGCATCACCGCCCTCCAAGGAGTTAAACTGTTCAATGTTTGAATGTATTGACCTTGAATAACTTTTGTTTTTTCAGTAAATACGTTTTAACACTAAAAAGACCACGAGGGGTTATTTTGACCACTACTATATGAAAAGATTTCGGTTCGAATCAGAAATTTCTTTGCAAAATAAGTTTAAATAAAACAAAGAAGAAAAATGTTAAAGATGTTGAGCAGATTTAAATAAAAATAAAAATATTTTTTATAAAATTTGAATAAAATTTCCGGTCGTTTGCGTGTTAACCAGGGCTCGCACCGTTCCTAAAATTTTCGCATTTTGCTACCGGTACTTCAAATAAGAATTCTTCGTGGTAAATTCCTTTAACATCTATAATAGATTCATACAACAAAGATTATCATTTTAATTTAGTGGTAGTAAAGAGCGAAAATTTTAGGAACGCTGCGAGCCCTGATTAACCGCTTGAGGGGCGGTGGGATAAAATATATCCCACCTTCGATTAATGAAGATTTGCACCAGAAAAAAATTATGAAATTTTACTTTTCTAACTTTGGTGGAAAAAAGGTAGACGTAAAATTGCTTTTCCTTATTTTAAAATAAAATCTTTCTAATTTTCCGGTGGGAATTCAGCATTACACAAACGCAATTACTTGCCTCTCAAGGGGTTGAATATGTTAACATAATATTGAGTGGCACAATAAATAATCAAAACCCAAAAAATAAAATTATATTTGATTAAATAAGTTATAAAAATGTTAATTAAAACTCATTAAAGCCGGTTTGGTAGAAAACTTGCCATGTAAGGCGAACAAAACTTTTTAATTTGAAAACTAGTATTTTAGTTTGGAAATTTTCACATTATCTAATCTCAAATTTTGAGCGATTAAATATTTCAAAATTACAATATGGGAAAGACTGGCATCGAAGAATTAAAAGAAATGTAAAAGAGACTCGTCTTTAATGGACTAACCCTTAAATGCGTGATTTTTCATTTTGATTCGAAAAAATTATATATGAATCTCTGAAAGGTTTATTACACAGGAAAAATAATGAAAAAAATCAGAGACACATTTCTCATATAATACGTCAATCTTTTCATCTCTTGCACATCTGCAATATAAGTAAAAACTACTGTCGTGTGGCTGTTTTATGCTAAATTATTGCAAATGAGTAAATATTTTAATAAATATGTCTCCACCTACTTTATTTTATATAATTATTTATTTTATAACACTTAATCTTTAACCCTTTAATTCCCATGAAGGAATGCGTTCTACAAATTACGTAGTTCAGAGAATCTGACTTTACACAAGAAAGTTTCAATGGTTAATTTCAATTTTTTTAAATACGGAATGTCGGTTATTAATTAAAGCAAATATTGCTATTTTAATTTTCTGGTGTGAATTAGGCATATACGAATAAAAAAAATCTATTAAATTCAAAACACTGTTGTTTACATATATGCAAAGCTGCGCACTAAAGGGTTAAGCAGGGTGTGTGCAGTTCTATCGCAATTTTTGAATGGGATTTTTCGCCTAATTTTAACTTAGTAAAATATCAGTGGTGACCCTAACTAGGCCATGGATCATGGCCTAGACATGCCAACAGTTTTTCCATATAGATATTCATCGCCTTATTTAATCGTAAAAACTGCCTAGAAAATTTGGAAAAAATTATTAGACAAAAATATTGTACGCTCGATCATGTCCAGTTTAAATAGGAGGATTCGCCTCAGTAATAGTAATTTATTGTGACATCTGGAATATTTTATTTCTCACACAAATGCATTACGTATCGTATATTTTATTTTATTAAAATTTCATCATAAAATTTTATTGTTACTCAATTTTATTTCTTGATATTAATTAGGGTTTGGTGATATATATCCAAGAATATATATCTTGATATATATCCGCTATTTATTTTTCAAAATATCACAATATATTTTCATATATTTAATATTTTTTTTCCAAAATTTCATTGGGTATGATATTTTTTATATTTCCAGTCAAAAGAAGTGTAAATGAATTTTTTAACTGTTATTGACCATTTCGTTTTGTAGATAAATAACTTTTGCCTCTGTCAGTGGTTACTACTTCTCCTAGGAATAATATCACGTATTGTGTTAATTATTATTTTATTATTTTTTATGATGTTTTATTATATTTTATGTTTAATTCTTTATATTCATAAATAAAAACAAAATGCTTCGTTTCCACAGCTGAAGCAAAGATTTTTTTTTTTGTACTTTTCTTAATCCAATTCAAAAGCTTCATTGTGTAGCAATGGATTCCGCTGCCGACAATTAATTTATAAATGCAAAAATTAAACCGAGATTCCTTGCAGTGTTGTTTCGTGGATTATCCTGAATCCATTATTGGAACTTATTTTTCCTAGGAATACATCAAGCATTATGTTTATTATCATTTTATTATAACATTATACTAGTATTATAATTTATGTTAAATTCTTGATAGTTGTAAATAAAAATAAAATGCCTCTTGATAGTTATAAATAAAAATAAAATCTTTCATTTCCACAGGTGAAGCAGAGATTTTTTTTTAATTAATCTTTTCTTAACTCCATTCAGAAGCTTCATTGTGTAGTAATGAATTTCATTGCCGACAATTATTTATAATTGCGAATAAGACACTGATATTACTTACAGTGTTGTTTCGTGATCCTAAATCCATTATTAAACTGTTTCTTCTGGGAATATATCAATCATTGTGTTTATTATTTCATTATAAAATTATTTGTTAAAATTTGTGTTAAATTGTTGATATTAATAAACAAAAAGTAGATGCTTCCTTTCCACAGCCGAAGCAGAGACTTTTTCTTTCCTTTTCTTAACTCCTTTCAAAAGCTTCCTTGTGTAGTAATGAATATAGTAATAATGTAGTAATGAATATACTTCCTTGTGTAGTAATAGATTCCATGCCGTCAATTAATTATAATTGCAAAAAAGATTCCGAAAATATTTACAGTGTTGTCTCGCGACTTATTCTTTTACTCTTGCTAGGAATATATCAAACATTGTGTTTATTATTTTATTTTATTATAACATTTTCTTATAATTTATGTTTAATTTTTCATAGTTATAAATAAAAACAAAATGCTTCTTTTCCTCAGTTGAAGCAGGGAGATTATATACATTTTTTTACTCTTTTCTTAACCCCATTCAGAAGCTTCATTGTGTAGTAATGGATTTCACTGCCGACAATTAATTATAATTGCAAAAAAGCTACCGAGAATACTTAGAGTGTTGTTTCGTGGGTTATTCTAAATCCATTATTAATGCGATGATCTGACATCATCTCTCTCTTATTTGAAGCAGTATAAGTTCCATATCAGATTAGGTTATACGGGAAAGTATTACTTTCGTATAAATTCATGACTTTTTGTTAGATTGGGATGTTTATACACTGGCAAATAAATAAAGTATCACATTATCGTCATGGCGTTCACCTCGATGCAGGAGATAATCTTTTCTGTTGTTATTGACGGAATTAATAGTAGTAAAGACGTCGAATTAATTATGAACGGGATAAAAAAAAATTATGTAATTTCGGTACGTTTTCAGACTTATTTTAAAATTAAATTTTTGTTAGAGATATGTTTTATGTTTGTAAATGCAGGACCAGGTTAAGGGATGGGCAAACGGACATGGTCCGTCTAGGGTACTCTTTGTTCCAAGAATACTCTTACTTTCGAATAGCAATCTTTGCCTTTTTTAAAGAATTTTTCTGGTAAGTAGGAGGAAAATTACTATTCCGAAATAGTAAACTCCACAACCCCAAGCGCGGCTACTTTATTTTCTTTACCGATTAGGCACTAAAAGCACGTGCTTCTGCTTAGAAAATTTTGATGGGCCCGAAATTGAAAAAACAGAGGGGCCCAAATCTTATATTGAATTAATTCTATACCAAAATACTTGTTAATTTATTTTCAAATTATTAATTTATAATATATACCGGGTGTTTCATAAAAGATGGGCAGAACTTTTAGAGTTGACAGTACACATCAAAACAAACAATTTTTATCAAAGAATGTTAATTAAAACGCAAAGGTGCTAGAGGGAGCCAAACGAGATATCCAATGTGGCCAGTAGGCTACTTTTTTTTTAAATTCAGATTTATTGATTGGCACTACTTTTTTGAAATGGTAAAATTACCCATGTTTTAGCCTTAATTAATATGTCATTAAATAAGGAGAATTTTACAATTTCGAGTACTAATCAAGAAATCTGAAATTAAAAATATTAGCCCACTGGCAACACTGGATATGTTGTTATGCGAGGAAAAACAAGCAAAGATCGAATAAGTGACAAAAGCAAGGAGGGAAACCCTCCTCCGTACAATTGTTGAATCTCTGAGCCATTTCCATTTGCAGTTCCGTAGATAAAATGCATATCAGCCTTTTCCCTATTAGTGAAGGGCAACATCTTCCGTTACGTTCCTAGTGCGATTGACAGTTGCACACTCGGATCAGCAGCTTTTATGTATTAATCGAGGCGAAATTTTGCATACGCGTTCTTCTTCTTCCCCATATCACATTTGCATGCTATTAGTGTAATTCTTCTCCCGATAACTCCCAATAGGAATGGAGCTTTGACGTTTGCATGGACCAAGTCAGTGTTGCGATTGGTCTACTTTTTCTAAATTCAAATTTCTTGATTGCCAGCAGTTTTTTAAATTGATAATCCGCCCTGTTTTCATCTTATTTAAGCTGTCATTAAACAAGGCGAATTTCGCTATTTCAAACAAATGGGAGCAATCAATAAATCTGAATTTTAAAAAAGTATCCCACTTTCGACAATGGACCAAGTTTCCAAATGCGCCAGCACCTTTGCGTTTTATTTCCGACCATGCATTCTTTGATGAAAGTTGTTTGTTTGGATGTCTACTATCCACCTCATAAAGTTTTGTCCATCTTTTATGAAACACTCTGTATATTAAAAAGTGTTTCATAAAAATACCTTTCATAAAAAATTAATTTTTCATGTAACAGATCAGTTTCAACCACATGATCACAATTCTTCAGTTTGTCCTTTATTTTAGATGTATGTTTATTTTATATACTGAATTTAAATATTATTGAATTTGGCTTGTATGCACACCATAAAATATTAATAATTTAAGCTAATGCCGAAACTGAAAGAAATATTTCAAATATTCATATTTTATGTTTTCCATACATTCTGAGTTCAATCTTTTTATCCTACTTACATTTTTATACTGATACAATGCAAAATTATTTTTGCATGTTTTTCTTGATTGTATCAAATTTACTTGTAAGGGGAAAATAAAATAAAAGGTGTTTTATGAAGTATATGTGAACTCAACTGAGCTACTCTTTGGAATAATATGAGCATTGGTGAGTTTCCGGGTATGTTGAATTTAGAAATCTCTTCTCGAATCAAAGGGCCCCGAAATAACACTGTGCTTCCCGTAGCTTCACAGGTTAACACGTTAAGCGCCACGTCAGTCACCAGAGACTGATACTGAACTTTCCGTTTAGAACGCGTCATTCATCGATGACTGCATGGAACTATTAATAAAGAGGAACTGACATATCCTTAAAATAGTGAAGCTTCAACTGTAACCGCTATCGCAGGCGTTGCTTACCGCAGGTGGAAACTTCCACCAGGAGATTTATATAGAAATTTTCAACTTATTTAAAAGCCTTATTATTGCAAAATTTCAGTCATAAGTAATGGTAGAAACAGATCTTCATTTTTACTGGTAGAAGTTTACTTTGGCGGTAGTTAGGTACTGCGTTTCCGCCATATTGTGACAACCAGGGAAACAAACTGACAGTTTTACAAGGCATACTGACACCAGTAAAAACAAACAGAAAATTTTATGTCATTTTTGAGAAAAAAATTCCATGAATACGACGCTTAAATAAGACGAAATTTTCAATTCAATTTTATTGGTGGGAAGTTTGCTTTGCGCTAATCAGAAACTGAAGATACGATTTAAAAAACCAGCCGCCATCTTGTGACAACCTCTTCAGTTACTTCAGTCACAACTGGTAGACAGTACACTAAATGTCGCCTCCTTTTTATTCATAACTCCATCGATGACTGACGGTCTAAAAAATGTTATAAAACTAAAAAATATATATATATATATATTGTTTTAAGTAATTACTGAAAATTTATTTAAAATTTACTTACCTTTTATTTATTACAGGATTATACTTTCTTAAAAATTACTTAAAACATTGTAAATTTTTCAGCTTCAGTGTCAGTCATCGTGGCACTTAACGTGTTAATCGGGGTCTGCGCATCTTTGCCTTATTAACCGTGTAATGCTCATGATAGCATTTATGCATGGAACTATTAACCCCTTAATTCTCGCTCCCGTGATATTCACGGGCTGCGTCTTTTATTCAGATTGTTTGATTCCCACCAGTTTTATAAAATAGTGTAATTGGCTTTATTATAGTATCTTTTTACCTGTCATTAAATAAGGTGAATATTTCTTTTTCAAAAAAGTGGTGCCAATAAGCAATTTGAATTTTTAAACCATAATTTAATGCGACCGTTAAGGGGTTAACAAAGAGGAACTGACATATCCTTAAAATGTTGAAGCATCAACTGTAACCGCTTTCCCAAATTACCGCTGGGGCAAACTTCCACCAGTAAATTTAAATAGAAATTTTCTCCTTATTTTAACGCCTTATAAATGCAAAATTTCAGTCATAAATAACGGTCAAAACAGATATTAATTTTTACTGGTGGCAGGTTACTTCGGCGGTAGCCAGGCTCTGCATTTCCTCCATATTTTGACAATCTAGACAAACTTATGTCAGTGTCTGTGAAAAAGATTGCAATACCTAGAAAAACTGACACCAGCAAAAACAAATAGAAATTTGTACCATATTTGCGAGAGACATTTTCCATGAATAAGGCGTTTAAATAAGACGAAATTTTCTATTCAAATTTATTGGTGGAATTTTCCCCCGGTGGTAATCAGCAACTCTTGATCCGATTAAAAAAAACAGCCGCCATCTTTTGACAACCTCCTCAGTTACTTCACTCGCAACTTCTGGACAATACACTATATGTCTCCTCCTTTTTATTTATAACTCCATTCATTTATGCTACCATGAGTGTTCCCGATTAAGTGGACTTTTTTATTCACATATTCGGTATTCACACCAGAAATTTAAAATAGAATTTTTGTTTTATTTAATAGCAGACATTTCGTTATTAAATAAAATGAAATTTACTATTTAGATTTTCTGGTGCGAAAACCGATTCTCTGAATTACACAATTTCTGGAACGCATTCTATCATGGACAGTAGAGGGTTAATGTGTTCAAGGTATCAAGATTTTGCTGCTGTCGTTGGTAGTTGAAGTCTAGAGGTTTTTTGTTTTCAGAATTACCTGCTGAGCGGGGTTTTTTCTTTTGACGCATTCGCGACGTCAATTAACATACACACTAGGGACCCGGAGCTGTGTTTTCCCTGGAGCTGGAGCTCTAAATTTTCCCCAGCTCCAGGGCTCCTTTAGTTTTTAATATTCTTTTAAATCTTTTTTTTTTTCAGTCTTTTAAATTTCTAGGCTCAAAATATTTTAATTACAGTAGAAGATCTTTATAGCGCGATTCTATATAATGCAATTCTCCATATAACGCACAACTTCTCAGATGTAAACAATGAATTTTGCAGGTAAGAAGCACCTGAAATCCCACATCGTAAAAATTGCTACTCTCTAGAAAACTACATTTGATACATTAATTCAACTTTATCTCCTTAATTCAAAACTTTTTAATGAAAAAAAATTGCTATTATTACAATAAATATTATATTTTTGGAAATGAGTAATATAATGAATGATTGGGTCCAGGTATAGTTGGACCATGTTTATAAAATAAACAATATAAAATGATCATATAATGCAAAAATTTATAATTTGGATAATTCCTGGTGACAAGAAGTGCAGTATAAAGATACTCTAATGTATTTTGGTATGTTTCAGATTTATATGGTCGTGTTTATAAGGTAAATTTAATGATGTGTGAAATGTGATCCATATAATGCAAAATTCTATATAACGCACAACCTTGCGTTTTTAGGTTTCATTATAAAGATCTTCTACTGTACATCATTATTCAGTATTTTAATTATATCCTTTTTTAGGTTTTTATTATTATTATTAGAGAAGGAAACCTTCTCAAAACATGGTAACACTACTTTACTTCTACTTTCTACTTGAACTAAGTGACAACACTATTCGAAAACAAATATGGCCGCCTGTTGTTTACATGTGTAGTTGTACAATTTTGGCTGTTTGAAAAGTGTAGAAGAAATTTAAGATTTTTGTGTTTAAAATTCCACCAAACTTTCTATTTTAAAAGCAAAAGCTAAAAGATGTCATACTTTCTGAACAAGCATTTGAAGTTTGATGAGAAGAAAAGTGCATTTTGTCAGATCTTTAATGAGGTAGAAAGTATTTGTGAGCAAAAAATTAAACGTGTAAATTAAAATCTGCATCTCAAAAGCGCGAAGTCGGAGCCGAGTTGGAGCCGGAGCCGGAGCTGGAGCCACAGTATATTCTCTAGGAGCGGAGCTGGAGCATAAAAAATTGTTCGGCTCCGGGTCACTGATACACACTGTTGAAAAATATGCCTGTGTACCATCGATGATACAAGTCCGCGCGAGCATCGTGGATAGTAATATTCGCCGTATTTAATGAGAATTTTTTCTAAACCCATTATTAATGCGATGATCTGAAATCACCTCTTTATTATATGAAGCGGTATAAGTTCTATATTAGATTAGGTTATACGTTAATTTCGTACTTTCTGATTCATGATTTTTCGTTAGATTAGGATGTTTATACACTGACAAATAAATAAAGTATCACATAATCGGCATTGCGCTCACCTCTATGCCAGAAATAAACTTTTCTGTGACAATTATAAGAATTAATATCGTGAAGATGTCGGGTTAATTTTGAAAGGGATAAAAAAGAAACATCTTCCGTTATGTAATGTTGGCACGGTTTCAGCCTTTTTTTTTAGTGATATGCTTTGTATTATACAGCGAAACTTGTGAAAACGGAATTGTTAAGAATCTATAACAAATTCAGCTTTAGAAAGGTTTAGTCTAAGAAATTTAAGTTTAAGAAAGATTTAATTTCAAAGTATTCCTTCACCGAAATTTTTTCCGTTAAATACAAGATTCCATTCGAGACAGGCTGTTTACATATGTTTCATTACATTCCTGTAAATCTGTTTAAATGAAATATAGTGATCAAAACTCATTCACCATTTTGTAATTATCATATCTTTTCAGAAAATGACGACACTTGTCTTATTTTGAAATCTCAAATTCTTAAAGAAATATTAGCATAATAATCTTGGGTATTATTATTTTTTTAATATAAATTATGGCTAACATAACTAAAATTCTTTCTCTCAACAAAATATGTACATTTCTATTACATTTTTTGGTAGTTATAAATGTATTTTTGCCATTACCCACTTTACCTTACTTACTACTTATTTTACTCCATGTCTGGAGAGAAAAGGATATAAAAAACAACCAAAAGTTTAGAAGTTTTAACATTAAAATATGTGTATAAAAATATTTTTATTATGATGATAAATCCTGTTTTCTCACTGCATAAAGTGAGATCATCGTATTTCGTGAAAATCGTTAGAGCTCTTTTCGATTTATGACAGCGTTTTCAGTGCTGATTATGTTATAACATGTTAAAACGAATTTTCTTGAATTCAGGACTTAGTTAGATTGTCGGCTCGAGTTAACTTAACAGATACATTTCATGAAAATTTTTAAACAATTTTTCGATTTATAGCAAGTAGCATTCTCAATGCTAAGTTTGTTTAAACCTACCAAAATTAATTTTCTCGAATTCAGGACCTAGCTAGATCATTTTCTCGTGCTCGATTTAGTATGAGACACATAGCTGCCAAATCTTACGTTTTTTTTTTTTTTTTTTTTTTTTTTTTTTTTTTTTTTTTTTTGTACCAGAAAAATTTAATAGAAATTTTTGCTTTATTTAATCGACAGATTACTATGATTAAAAAAGGTAAAATCTACTATTACATTTTTGTGGCACAAAAAAGTGTAAGATGTTGGCAGTTATGTAAGATAGATCGGGAGCCGGCAGCACAGAGAATCACCTCATGAAGTTCACGGATGAAATTCTAGGATTAATTAAATCTCGATTCGCATATCAAAACGTAAACTGTCTGCTAAGTCCTATCTTGGTGGAAAGCATCTGAAAACTCGATTTTAGCAGTTGACTCGTAGGTTTACCGTTGTGTTTTGCTGCTCCCATTCCTCCATGTTTTCATACCTTTGAGTGCAAGAAAACACAATGTTAAACCTACGAATCAACCGCTGAAATCGGGATTTCAGGAGTTTTTCACCAAGATATGACTTGGCAGTAGAGTTGCAAAGGGTGGAAAACACCGGGTTTTTTGGAAAGGAAATTTTCAAAATTTCTGGGAGTTTTTTTAAAGTTTTAAGCATGGAATTTTTTTTAATTTTTTACTTTCAATTCTTTTTAAGGATTTGAATTTATTACAATGTAAACAAAACTAATAACATAAAAAAATAGTACGGTTAACATGAAAACTAACTAAATACAAGCTTAAGCTGCAGTAATATTAATTAAGAAAAATTAAAATGTCATAAATAATTTGGTATTTCAATCGTAGTTTGTCGATAAGTAAAAAATGAAAGAAGGAGATGAGAGATTCGCCTTCTCTGACATGAATTCTCCCTTCACCTCTGTTCTTGGAATCAACGAATGTAAACAAAAAAGAAAATGAACAAAATTAAAGAAATTAATGCAAAAATACAATTCAACTCCTTAGAAAAATAGTATAGAGTATATCTGAATAATAGATATGCGAGCAAACAGAAACTAAAAAAAATATTTTTAAAGAAACATTTAAATCCTCATCAATTTACAGCCGCCAATGAATTTTAATAAATTATAAAGACTTAGACTATAAAATCATACGTTTTGTGAATTCATAATGCGAAATCTACCTTTTTGGAACATTCTTCCCTGAAATTCTTTAAAATAAAAATTTCAAATTGAAAAAAAACTGGTTTTGTTTATCTTCAAAACTCCTTCAAAATTTCCAATATTCCCCAAAATTCCGGGTTTATTCCCCAAAATTCCCGGGTTTATTCCCGTCCCTCAAAAAGTGCGGGTTTTTTGCAACTCTACTTGGCAGACCGATTGCGTTAAAATATGCGAATCGAGATTTAATTAATCCTAGAATTTCATCCGTGAACTCGATGAGGTGATTGTTATTAAAGCGAATTTTAGAACAGTGAAAAGACGTTGGTAAATTTCCCAACATATGTCGGAGAAAATTAACAAGATTGCACGAAGGAAAAATTCTACTATGATGCAAATTTCAAGTCAAATCTATAGCCAAGAGTCAAGATTAACTAATCGAGTCAAATTCTTGCAAAGGATGTGGCATTTATGCATAGAAGTTAATTTTGAAAATCGTTTGCATAAAGCGCGAACGAGGTTCTGTATAGTTTCTTTATCATATAAGGTCGCTGGCATTATAGACCAAATTATTTCTAGAAAATTCGAGATTTACTAAAATATATTCTAAAATATAAGTGAAAGTACGTAATAAAGCATAGAAATATATTCATTTATCTAACAGCTACGTGCATTACCATCTGTTAATGCCTGGAATACAAATGGTAAATATGTAATTCCTGTAAACATTTCTTTGCATTTAGAATCTCTGGATCATCTTTATTCTTATCTTTCGGCTTACCTCATTGTTTTATTGAATGTCACTATTATAAATCTATCTGAATTTTATTATCTATGGTTCATTTAATTAGTCGAAAAAATACTTAAAAAGGAGTACATTTTAGTTGTATTTAGATGGTCATGTTTGGAGTATAGTATCAACGAGATTCATCTAGATATTTTCTCATTCGATCACTGACCTTAGTCCACAAATATATTTATGATTATTGTAAATTTACTGAAGAATAGTCTAGAAATAGTAATATGCGAAAAAAAAAGAATATGCAAAAATGCGTTCATTCGCCTAAAAGCCAAGACTCGCATTACCATCTGTTAATGCCTGGTAAATATGTAATTCCTTTAAAGTTTTCGTTGCATTTAGAATCTCTTTGTTCTTAGCTTTCGGCTTATCTCATTATTGTACCTCATATCATTATTATGGATCTATCTGAATTTTATTATCTATGGTTCATTTAGTTAGCCAGGAAGACACTTAAAAAGGAGTGCATTTTGATTGGTTTTAGATAGTTACTTTTTGTAGTATAGTTGTAAAGAGGTTTTTCTAGCATAGTTGGCAACCTCTCAATTTCTTGAGCATCAGTAAATTTTTACAAAAATGTTTGTTTTATTTAATTAGAGAAATTGTGCGATTATATAAAACAAGTATCTCTGCATATAAATATTGGTAATAAAAAAATCGGAAGTTTGGCAACTACGGTCTAGATATTTTCTCGTAAGATCACTGACCTTAGTCTACAAATGAATTTGTTATCAGGGCTCATACGCATCAAGGAATTCGGGAGATTTTAGGTGTTCCAGTACCATAAATATCGTAAAGTATCGATCTCTATATCTGAAGATAGAATTTTGTTTTCATTAAGTAAGGCAAATATTACTTTAAAAAAACACTGGTAAAAGATACTTGAAGCGTACGAACCCTGGATTATACGTAATTTGCTAAAAAGTATTCTAGAAATGGTAATATAAGAAAAAAAGTAAGAATACGCAAAAATACATTCATTCGCCTAAAAGCTAAGACTCGCATTACAATCTGTTAATGTCTGGTAAATATGTAATTCGTTTCATATTCGTTAGTTTTCGTTGCATTTAGAATCTCTTTGTTCTTAGATTTCGGCTTACCTCATTATTATACTGAATATCATTATTATGGATCTATCTGAATTCTATTATCTATGATTCATTTAGTTAGCCGAGAAGACACTTAAAAAGGAGTGCATTTTAGTTGGTTTTCGATACTCATTTTTAAGAGTATAGTGAAGGCATATAATAAAGGCATAGTAAGTTAATTAAAGGCATTCATTTAGATGTTTTCTAATAAGATCACTAACCTTAGTCTACAAAGGAATTTATGTTTATTCGAAATTTACTAAAAAATATGCTAGAAATAAACAATATACAGAAAGAAAAGTAGGAATGCACAAAAACACATCCATTCGCCTGAAATACATATGTTGCCATCTGTTAATGCCTCTTAAACATGTAATACATGCAAAGTTTTCTTTACACTTACACTCTCTGAATCACATTTGTTCACTTCTTTCGGCTTAGCTCATTGTTGCATTGAATATAATTATTATGGAGTTATCTTAATTTTATTATCTATGGTTCCTTTAGTTAGACGAGAAAATACTAATGAATATAAAAATAAAATCATGTAAGCTGCCGTTCGATAAGGGTTAAATGTGGAAAACATACAAAGTTTTCTTTGCATTTAAAACATCCGTATCGTCGCTTTTCTGATCTTTCTGCTTACCTTATTGTTATAGTCTGAATCATTATTAAGGGTAGATGTGAATATCATTGTTCATTTCACGTCGAGAAAATACTTAGAAATAGTAAATTTTAGGTGTTTTTAAAAACTCATTTTTAAGAGTATAGTTGTAAACTCGTAAGTTCACTGACCTTAGTCTACAAATTAATTTGTAATCATTCTAAATTGTTAAAGAATATTCTAGATATAGTCAATATTCGAAAAAAGTAAGAATACGCAAAAATACATTCAGTCGCCTGAAAGAAAAGTGTTACCATATGTTAATGCCTCTTAAACGTTATCGGTCTTATGTCAATTCCCACGTGACATCGGAACCAGCATCTCTTACATGAATTATATACATATAATAACGGAACTAATTACTTATTGACAGTAATAGATATCTTTAGTAAATATGCTTGGGCTATTCCGATAAAAAGAAAAACAGGACAAGAAGTAACTGAAGCATTTAAAAAGATATTTAAAGAAAGAATTCCTGAAAGATTACAAAGTGATAAAGGAACCGAATTTGTAAATAAATGGACTTTAAAATTATTTAAAGATAATAATATTCAGTGGTTTACTACAGAAAATGTTGAAATAAAATGTTCTGTAGTCGAACGATTTAACAGGACAATTAATAAAAAAATTAGAACCTATCTAGCAGCCAAAAATACTAAAAGATATATAGATGTATTGGACGAATTAGTTAAAAATTATAATAATTCCAAGCATAGGTCTATCAAAATGACACCTAGCGAAGCGAGTCGAGCAGAAAACGAATCTGAAGTTTATAAAAATTTATACGAAGAAAAAATAATAAGAAAACCGAAATTCAAGGTTGGCGATAGAATAAGAATTTCGAAATACCAGACTGCTTTTACCCGCGGATACCAACCTACTTTTACGGAAGAAATTTTCATCATTTCAGAAATATTAAACACTGACCCTATTACTTATAGGATAACGGATTTGAATGGCAACGAAATAAAAGGAACTTATTATGAACCGGAATTAGTTAAATATAATAAAAAAGATAAAATGTATAAGATTGAAAAAATAATAAAAAAGAAAGGAAAGAAATGTCTAGTTAAATGGTTAAATTATTCCGACGAATTTAACTCTTGGGTTGACGAAAAAGATATCAAGTCAATTTAATTTTTCCGTTATAATATCAAACCTCCCGCCTAGACGGGACTTTTTCAAATATCATTATGTTATTAAAATAACTCATCAAAACTCCCGCCTAGACGGGACTTTTTCAAATATTAAAATATAAACAAGCTATAATGTCAAAACTCCCGTCTAGACGGGACTTTTTCAAATATCATTATGTTATTAAAATAACTCATCAAAACTCCCGCCTAGACGGGACTTTTTCAAATATTAAAATATAAACAAGCTATAATGTCAAAACTCCCGTCTAGACGGGACTTTTTCAAATATCATTATGTTATTAAAATAACTCATCAAAACTCCCGCCTAGACGGGACTTTTTCAAATATTAAAATATAAACAAGCTATAATGTCAAAACTCCCGTCTAGGCGGGACTTTTGGTTTTAAATGCATTACATTAAAATAAGTTTAAATAAATGAATTGTGACTTTTTTAAAGACGTTTTAAGAGATGATTCTGATTCTAACTTAATGGATTCTTTTGACAAAGAAAACAGATGTCAAATACCCGAAAAATATCTCAAAATTTATGACCAGATGAAAAAAAGTGAAATAATGTACGATTCGGACGGTGAATATTTTACATATAAAAATATAGATGTTTTTTTAAGCGAAAGACGCAAATCCCGGATAAGTCGCTTTAACGCATTGAAATGGAAATTGCAGTTAAATATTCCATATAAAGCTGAAGAAATGTTTATTCAATTTTTAGATTTAGTGTATTATAAAAAAGTCGATAAATTACCTATATTTCATAAAAAAAATATTAGATTATTATAATATTGATAATAATTTGAAAGTAAAATTTAATAAGAAAAACGAAGACATTTGGAATAGCTTTCTAAAAAATGTTTCTTAATAAATGGAGCTGTCTAAAATTTGCAAGCATTGTCAGATGACGAAACCTTTAGACGAATATTATACTCGATTTCGTTACGGCAAAACAGAACATTACGCTAATTGCAAAAGTTGTCATTTAGCTATGAAAAATAAAAAAATTGATTGCGAATGTGGTAAAAAATACACTTTAGCTCATAAAAAGAGACATTTAAAAAGCAATTATCATATCAAACGAACGTCAAAATAAATTTATGATGTTGTGTTTTAAATTGAATGCATTTTTTTAGTTGAAAATATTATATTGAATGTTGCGTTTTATATTGAACTTGCTTATTCAATGTTGTGTTTTAAATTGAACGTATTTTTTTAGTTGAAAGTATTATATTGAATGTTGCTGTTAGTTGAAAATATTATATTCAATGTTGTGTTTTTAATTGAACGCATTTTTTAGTTGAAAATATGATATTCAATGTTGTGTTTTTAATTGAACGCATTTTTTAGTTGAAAATATTATATTCAAAGTTGTGTTTTTAATTGAACGTATTTTTTAGTTAAAAGTATTATATTGGATGTTGCATTTTCAGAAATTATTCAATTGGAGTTAAAAAAAACTCGATAGTTTCAAAATATTGAAAAATTCCAAGACAGAGTGGATTGGTATTTTATATTCAAATGTCAGAAAAATTTTATTTAGAATTTAAAGGTAAAATAGAAGTGCCTGATTATGACAGTGATTTTTAGGCTAAATAAATGGGTAATTCAAAAAGTACAAAGATTTTGACAGGTAATTGTACAACTGAAAGAATAAATGTAGATTGGAATCATACCTTTAATGTTCATCCCAATGTTCATATAACGCCTGTATGTAAATACAGCGAACCATTTTTTGTTAGAATAACAGAAATAGATAAAAACGGATTTCGATTTGAATGTTTAAAATTGAATGGCGAACCTGTAGGAAAAAATTCAGATTTCTTTCAATGGACAGCAATTAGTCCTTTTGAGTAAACGATCTTCTTTTTGAAATATATTTTTTAATAGTTGTTTTCAGAAATTCTTCAATTTAATTTAATTCATACTTTTAAAGACATTCATTTTAAATCGCTTAATGTAAAATTACCTGCCACCGAAAGTGGTCTAATTTAACGAGCATTTATAGATAGTGGTCGCTTTTAAAAATGTGTCGCAAAAAGTATTTATAAAAATGTTTGTATATAAATGGAGGAAACTCTAAGATTGATATCTGTTTCAAAAATACATATTTCAAAATTAAGGCAGGTCGTAAAACTTTTAAATATAAACCAACCCCAACATTGTAAAAAAGATGATTTAATCAGATTGATAATAAGATATATAAAAGAAACTGGGGAATACAAATATGTTTTAGTAGATTTATTAAAATTAGATGTCACAGATTATTTAAATAAAATACAGACAAAATTTATCGAAAATCCTAAAAAAAGAAATAAATTGAAAAAAATATTCGATTCTTTCGATTTAAAATTTAACAATAACACAGAAGAATTTGATCCAAAAAATAACGAAGAAAAAAAGATAAAAACAGTGGTAAACCTTAAAAAATTATTTCCTGATTTGAATGAAAAATTGAAACAATTTATAAATGAACCGAAAAACCGTCCAAAACTTAAAAAACTCTTTGATTATTACGGCTTGAAATATAAAGATGAAAAATTGATCAAAAAGACAGAAAAGAAAGTCAAATTGCAAACAAATTTGGAAAATCTGTTTAGACCCGATTACGAAATTGTTGAGAAAGAAAAAAAAATTATTAAAAAATTTAATACTTATAGATATGTTTATAAAATAAGACAAATAAACAAACTCACACCGGGCCAGTATTATAGTATCTTAAAAGATTTATTCAGGAGAGCAATTGGAAAAATTGAAGGAAAGGTAGATATAATTGTATTCAATCCCTATTTAACACAACCCTTCCACCCTAAAATGATGTCAACGAAAGAAGCCTATGAGACCTATTTAGATGTTTTAACGCATAAAATTGAATACAAAGAGTTGGATATTAAAGACTGTGAATTTATTTTTACAGTCATTGATTTGCCTAAAGGTGGTAAACATTTGAAATTACTGAACGATAACGATGTTGTCAATAAAAAAAGTATTCTTCAAATTAAAAATGACGATAATATCTGTTTGGCTAGATCCATCGTTACAGCCCTGGCTATTCAAAATCGTAAAATTTTATGCGAAAAATTAAATCTAGAAAAACTTACAGATTTAGATGTTAAATACATAAAAATGGGTAGAAAATTACAAAAAAGTTTAGCGATAAAATTGCATGAAATGTGTGATATTCCGTTAGAAATGTGTAATTTAGAGCATATTAAACAATTCGAAATATTTTTAGATATTCAAATAACTATATTTTGCAGAGAAAATTTTAACGAAAAAATATACAGTGGTACCTATAAATCTAATTGTGTTTACATTTTAAAAAATAGAAATCATTTTGATGTCATTACAACGGTTACAGGATTTTTAGGAAAAAAAAATTATTGTGATTATTGTAAAGTCAGTTATAAAAGAAGTGATCAACATAAATGTTCTTTAAAATGTAATAGATGTTTTAGGAAAGAGAGTAATTGCGAAGGAGATGATATTCAGTGCAATGATTGTTTTAGATCTTTTAAAGGAAAAAACTGCTTCGAAAATCATAAAAATGAAGCAGTCTGTGAAACACTGTGGAAATGTTTAAAATGTAAGAGAAATATCAATAGAAGACAAAGAAAACCGAAAGATCATAAATGTGGAGAAAGACTATGTAAAAACTGCAGAGGATGGGTTTTGGAAGATCATAAATGTTATATACGTAGGAAAGAATCTAAGGGAGGGACTTGTAAAAATATCTGTCCTAAAAATATAAAAGACAGAAAGAAATGGTGTGAGAAATGTGAAGCGTCAGAATTTACAGAAAAATATATGTTTTTTGACGTTGAGACGAACCAAGAGACAGGAAATCACCAAGTCAATCTAGTTATAAATCATGATTTTAACGGAAAAGAAAAAATATTTAAGAATGAAAATGAATATTGTGAATGGTTATTCCAAGAGAAACATTGCGGTTATACAGTATTAGCGCATTATGGAAAAGGATTCGATTTTCAATTTCTAGCTAAATACTGCTTTAAAAATAAAATTAAAGTGTTTACAATATATCAAGGAAATAAACTCATATATATGCAAGCAACCGTATATAATATAAGGTTTATCGATTCTATAAATTTTACACTGATTCCGCTAAGAAAATTTCCTAAAACGTTTGGACTAACGGAATTGGCAAAAGGTTATTTTCCTCATTTGTTTAACACTAAGAAAAATCAAAATTATGTAGGAAAATATCCTGAAAAATACTATTATGGTTATGATACTATGACTTTAGATCAAAGAAAAACTTTTGATAAATGGTATAAATCGGTAAAAAACGAAACATTTGATTTTCAAAAAGAAATTATAAAATATTGTAGGTCTGATGTTGATATTTTAAGAAAAGGATGTTTAGAACTGCGAAGATTATTTCTAAACATTGCTAATATTGATCCTTTTAAATATGTCACTTTAGCTGGCGTTTGCATGGCTATATACAGAGATAAATTTATTCCAGTGAATACAATAGCGATTGATGAGGAGTGTATTCCAAAGGATCAATTCAGTAAGAAATCGATCATTTGGCTAGACTATCTGTCTGAAAAACACAATATCAAAATACAGCATGCTTTAAATGGTGGTGAGAAAAAATTGAAATTAGGGGATAAAACTTATAAAGTAGATGGTTTTTATAATAATACCGTTTATCAGTTTCAAGGATGTCATTGGCACGGTTGTCCTCGCTGTTTTACAGAATCCACCGTCAATCTTCAAAATCAGATATGTATGAAAGATTTGTATGAAAGAACTCAAAAAATAAATAAAAAAATAAAAGATAAAGGATTTGAATTGATTGAAATATGGGAATGTGATTTTGATAATCACAAAGAAATTAAAAAATATATGAAAAATGAATGGAAAAGAGATTTTATAGAACCTTTAAATCCTGGAAACGCATTCACCGGAGGTAGGTGTGAACCTACGAAATTAATATACGAAATGAAAGAAAATGAAAAGGGTAGATATATCGATGTTTGTTCACTTTATCCAACAGTGAATTACTTTGATTACTATCCTGTTGGTCATCCGGTAAAAATTTATAATCCGGAAAAATATGATAAGAATTGGTATGGTTTGATACAATGTAAAGTACTTCCACCTAGAAAACTCGTTCAAAACCTATAAAATGCGAAAAGAAACAATGTAAAAAATGTTATGATATGCGGAATAATGAATGTAATCATACGGATGAGGAGAGAAGTTTTACTGGTACGTGGACAACTACCGAAGTTGAACTGGCTATTGAAAAAGGTTATAAGATTTTAAATATCTATGAAGTTTGGCATTTTGAAAAAAAATCTAATACATTATTTAAGGATTATGTTAAAATGTTTTTGAAAATCAAATTAGAAACAGATGATAAATGGCCTGAAAATTTCAAAACTGAAAAAGAATATAAAAGGTGCGTAGAAAAGAAATTGGGTATAAGGTTAGGAGAAATCAAAGAAAACCCAGGAATGAGATTTATATCCAAAATTTGTTTAAACTCTTTATGGGGAAAGTTCGGACAGAGAAAAAATATGAAACATACAGAGAATGTTACAGAATTGGCAGACTTTTATAGAATTATACTGAACGACCGCATTAAAGACTTGAATATGATATTTTTAAATGATGAGTGTGTGCAAATGGATTATAAGATGAAAGATGAATATGTCAAGAATAACTTTAATACGAATAATTATATAGCGGCTTTTACAACCAGTTCGGCTAGAATAAGATTATATGAAATGCTTGATAAATTAGGAGATAAAGTAATGTATTACGATACAGATAGTATTGTTTATATCGATGATGGCTCTAATAAAGTAAAAACAGGCTGTATGTTAGGCGAATGGACCGATGAATTAGGAGAAGATAAATATATGAAATCGTGGATATCTGGAGCTAGTAAAGATTATGGTTATATTCTGAACGATGGTTCTGTAAAAGGAAAAGTAAAAGGATTTAAAATGAGTTATGAGAGCGAAACTAAGCTCAATTTTGACGAGAGAATGAAAACAATAACTGGGGAAATTGAGCATATAGATGTAGAAATAAATCAATTTCAGATACAAAAAGATAAAAATATTAAAGTGAATAAAATGAATAAAAGATATATGTTTGGATATGATAAAAGAAGAATTTTAGATAACTTTGATACTGTACCTTTTGGATTTTAAGCCAGATTTTTAATTTATAAAAAATCTTTTCTAATAAATGGACGATGTCACTCTTATCATAAATGTTCAAGGTTTTATACTTCCGTTCAAATCTATAGCGAGAGAAATAAGCTGGGTTCATTTAAAAGAAGGAATAGGTGAAACGATTTCTGTATTTACACCTAACTATGAATTAGGTGATCAAGACCATGGAATAGTTCGTAGATGTACTAACGATATCCATGGTTTAAGATTTAAACGATATTCAGATAATACAGGCTTATGGATTAGTAGCGACAATGTAAAAGATTATCTCTTACAATTGCATCAGATATACGGAGGGACATTTGCTTTTAAAGGAGGAGTTTTTCCGAAAAGTACCTTTGAAGAATGGGGAATTCCTATAAAAATATTAGAAGTACCGAGATGCGTTCGAATCCTAGGACAGGGTTGTTCTATGTACAGATGTCTGTACTATAAAAATTTTCTTTCAAAAATTGTTTCTTAATAAATGGAAGAATTCAACAGTCTCAGATCGTTCCCTGTAACTCATAAGCTAAAAGATTTAGAGACAGGGAAATACAAACTGATTTCGTTGAAGAAAATTCAAACAAAATTTGGAAATACCACTATTGCAAGATTAGAAGTTAATGATGTAGAAAAGGATTATTTTCTTAAAAAGAGTCATGGAAAAATTTCTGAAGCAGCAATAACAAAACTGAATGAACGTGGTTATATCTTTCATTTTAAAGGAAAAAATAATGACGGCTTTTATGATTATGAATTAGAAAAAGCTTAATCCTACAATTTGTTTTAAATCTTACAATAATCGAATGGACCTTTTATCGAACTATCAAACTACCAGAATAATATTTACGGAAATCAAAAATATATCTGTTTTTAAGTACAAATTTCTTTTCTGGCAAAGATGGGTTCATTTCCACACAAACTATTTTTTTTAATTTTATCGAACTATCAAAATATCCAGAATAGTATTTATTATTGCTAATAAAAAAGAGAGATCTATTCAAAATTTAAAACATATCATAAAAATCATTTAACTTTTATTTCAGACTTCAATATAATGCAATTGATATTTCTTATTTATTTCATCTGTCTAAACTTTGTTCGAATGGATTTTATTTAATCTATCGAAAATTTATTTAGAAATAAATGTTACAATATTTTGTCATAAGTACTTTACTCTTTAATTGTCTTTCGCCTACCTTTCATTATTTTAAATTTGACCCCGTTATTACAAATCATAGCATCGATAACTCTAATAATTATACTATATTTCATAGTTTCAATGATACAATAAAATTAACTTTCACCGCTAAAATATATAAAATGGATCAAGCCTCTAAATTTTCTCAACCTGGTGTTTATTTTTGGATAGAAAGTAAATGTGATGACAATTGGAATATAATACCAGAAACAAAAGAATATTTTCATATTTATATTCCCGGAGATAATAACTTATACTATTCTATAGCTTTTAATGCAACTAAAGATTTTAGGATTGGTTATAATGCCGATAACTTATTATATAACGCTGCTCTTTGCTTTTCCTATCAAGATTATCCTAGAGGAAGGTTGTTTATTAGCAATTGATAGACTATTAAGAAAGGACGTCTGTCAAAATTTTTCATCACAATAATAATTAAATATTAGCATTTAAAAATGATCATTATTTAATCTAAATTGATTACGTTATTATCCCGTTTATTTGATTCTTTATAACCCTTTCTTAAAACTTCTTCTTTACATAATTTTGTAGAAAAAATAAAAATATCCAACCAATGCAAATCATACAATTTTTTATCATTATTTGCTCGATAAATCGTAATAAAATCGTTACATCCTCGATATTTTAACAGGCAATTTTTTTGAGCAAAATCTTACAAAAATCGTTAAATATTTCTATTTAGTGGAGTATGAAAAGTGTTCCAGAGTAGGCCCCATATACTACTGTTATCTGCTGACGAAACATTTATTAGCAGAAAAGGCACGTCAAATGATTGAAAGCATTGGATTTTCTTTTATGCAATTCATATGGATTTATTCAAGTCTATTTTTAAAATAACAGCGTGTTTGATTATTACCATATCTATTTTTTTTATCCGATTTAATCGGATTTTATTACCTTTAAGGGGCAAGGCACTTGTATTTGTAATATGTTGAAGTAATTGACTGACACCAGTATTTAAAAGAAAATTTATTTGTAAACACTTAAAGGATACTTTAGCGTACTTAATTAAACTGAAATTTTCATTAAAAAATTCGGTACCAATGTGGCAATTAGAGATAAAGTTATGTGATGCTGTAGCGGCATCACCGCCCTCCAAGGAGTTAAACTGTTCAATGTTTGAATGTATTGACCTTGAATAACTTTTGTTTTTTCAGTAAATACGTTTTAACACTAAAAAGACCACGAGGGGTTATTTTGACCACTACTATATGAAAAGATTTCGGTTCGAATCAGAAATTTCTTTGCAAAATAAGTTTAAATAAAACAAAGAAGAAAAATGTTAAAGATGTTGAGCAGATTTAAATAAAAATAAAAATATTTTTTATAAAATTTGAATAAAATTTCCGGTCGTTTGCGTGTTAACCAGGGCTCGCACCGTTCCTAAAATTTTCGCATTTTGCTACCGGTACTTCAAATAAGAATTCTTCGTGGTAAATTCCTTTAACATCTATAATAGATTCATACAACAAAGATTATCATTTTAATTTAGTGGTAGTAAAGAGCGAAAATTTTAGGAACGCTGCGAGCCCTGATTAACCGCTTGAGGGGCGGTGGGATAAAATATATCCCACCTTCGATTAATGAAGATTTGCACCAGAAAAAAATTATGAAATTTTACTTTTCTAACTTTGGTGGAAAAAAGGTAGACGTAAAATTGCTTTTCCTTATTTTAAAATAAAATCTTTCTAATTTTCCGGTGGGAATTCAGCATTACACAAACGCAATTACTTGCCTCTCAAGGGGTTGAATATGTTAACATAATATTGAGTGGCACAATAAATAATCAAAACCCAAAAAATAAAATTATATTTGATTAAATAAGTTATAAAAATGTTAATTAAAACTCATTAAAGCCGGTTTGGTAGAAAACTTGCCATGTAAGGCGAACAAAACTTTTTAATTTGAAAACTAGTATTTTAGTTTGGAAATTTTCACATTATCTAATCTCAAATTTTGAGCGATTAAATATTTCAAAATTACAATATGGGAAAGACTGGCATCGAAGAATTAAAAGAAATGTAAAAGAGACTCGTCTTTAATGGACTAACCCTTAAATGCGTGATTTTTCATTTTGATTCGAAAAAATTATATATGAATCTCTGAAAGGTTTATTACACAGGAAAAATAATGAAAAAAATCAGAGACACATTTCTCATATAATACGTCAATCTTTTCATCTCTTGCACATCTGCAATATAAGTAAAAACTACTGTCGTGTGGCTGTTTTATGCTAAATTATTGCAAATGAGTAAATATTTTAATAAATATGTCTCCACCTACTTTATTTTATATAATTATTTATTTTATAACACTTAATCTTTAACCCTTTAATTCCCATGAAGGAATGCGTTCTACAAATTACGTAGTTCAGAGAATCTGACTTTACACAAGAAAGTTTCAATGGTTAATTTCAATTTTTTTAAATACGGAATGTCGGTTATTAATTAAAGCAAATATTGCTATTTTAATTTTCTGGTGTGAATTAGGCATATACGAATAAAAAAAATCTATTAAATTCAAAACACTGTTGTTTACATATATGCAAAGCTGCGCACTAAAGGGTTAAGCAGGGTGTGTGCAGTTCTATCGCAATTTTTGAATGGGATTTTTCGCCTAATTTTAACTTAGTAAAATATCAGTGGTGACCCTAACTAGGCCATGGATCATGGCCTAGACATGCCAACAGTTTTTCCATATAGATATTCATCGCCTTATTTAATCGTAAAAACTGCCTAGAAAATTTGGAAAAAATTATTAGACAAAAATATTGTACGCTCGATCATGTCCAGTTTAAATAGGAGGATTCGCCTCAGTAATAGTAATTTATTGTGACATCTGGAATATTTTATTTCTCACACAAATGCATTACGTATCGTATATTTTATTTTATTAAAATTTCATCATAAAATTTTATTGTTACTCAATTTTATTTCTTGATATTAATTAGGGTTTGGTGATATATATCCAAGAATATATATCTTGATATATATCCGCTATTTATTTTTCAAAATATCACAATATATTTTCATATATTTAATATTTTTTTTCCAAAATTTCATTGGGTATGATATTTTTTATATTTCCAGTCAAAAGAAGTGTAAATGAATTTTTTAACTGTTATTGACCATTTCGTTTTGTAGATAAATAACTTTTGCCTCTGTCAGTGGTTACTACTTCTCCTAGGAATAATATCACGTATTGTGTTAATTATTATTTTATTATTTTTTATGATGTTTTATTATATTTTATGTTTAATTCTTTATATTCATAAATAAAAACAAAATGCTTCGTTTCCACAGCTGAAGCAAAGATTTTTTTTTTTGTACTTTTCTTAATCCAATTCAAAAGCTTCATTGTGTAGCAATGGATTCCGCTGCCGACAATTAATTTATAAATGCAAAAATTAAACCGAGATTCCTTGCAGTGTTGTTTCGTGGATTATCCTGAATCCATTATTGGAACTTATTTTTCCTAGGAATACATCAAGCATTATGTTTATTATCATTTTATTATAACATTATACTAGTATTATAATTTATGTTAAATTCTTGATAGTTGTAAATAAAAATAAAATGCCTCTTGATAGTTATAAATAAAAATAAAATCTTTCATTTCCACAGGTGAAGCAGAGATTTTTTTTTAATTAATCTTTTCTTAACTCCATTCAGAAGCTTCATTGTGTAGTAATGAATTTCATTGCCGACAATTATTTATAATTGCGAATAAGACACTGATATTACTTACAGTGTTGTTTCGTGATCCTAAATCCATTATTAAACTGTTTCTTCTGGGAATATATCAATCATTGTGTTTATTATTTCATTATAAAATTATTTGTTAAAATTTGTGTTAAATTGTTGATATTAATAAACAAAAAGTAGATGCTTCCTTTCCACAGCCGAAGCAGAGACTTTTTCTTTCCTTTTCTTAACTCCTTTCAAAAGCTTCCTTGTGTAGTAATGAATATAGTAATAATGTAGTAATGAATATACTTCCTTGTGTAGTAATAGATTCCATGCCGTCAATTAATTATAATTGCAAAAAAGATTCCGAAAATATTTACAGTGTTGTCTCGCGACTTATTCTTTTACTCTTGCTAGGAATATATCAAACATTGTGTTTATTATTTTATTTTATTATAACATTTTCTTATAATTTATGTTTAATTTTTCATAGTTATAAATAAAAACAAAATGCTTCTTTTCCTCAGTTGAAGCAGGGAGATTATATACATTTTTTTACTCTTTTCTTAACCCCATTCAGAAGCTTCATTGTGTAGTAATGGATTTCACTGCCGACAATTAATTATAATTGCAAAAAAGCTACCGAGAATACTTAGAGTGTTGTTTCGTGGGTTATTCTAAATCCATTATTAATGCGATGATCTGACATCATCTCTCTCTTATTTGAAGCAGTATAAGTTCCATATCAGATTAGGTTATACGGGAAAGTATTACTTTCGTATAAATTCATGACTTTTTGTTAGATTGGGATGTTTATACACTGGCAAATAAATAAAGTATCACATTATCGTCATGGCGTTCACCTCGATGCAGGAGATAATCTTTTCTGTTGTTATTGACGGAATTAATAGTAGTAAAGACGTCGAATTAATTATGAACGGGATAAAAAAAAATTATGTAATTTCGGTACGTTTTCAGACTTATTTTAAAATTAAATTTTTGTTAGAGATATGTTTTATGTTTGTAAATGCAGGACCAGGTTAAGGGATGGGCAAACGGACATGGTCCGTCTAGGGTACTCTTTGTTCCAAGAATACTCTTACTTTCGAATAGCAATCTTTGCCTTTTTTAAAGAATTTTTCTGGTAAGTAGGAGGAAAATTACTATTCCGAAATAGTAAACTCCACAACCCCAAGCGCGGCTACTTTATTTTCTTTACCGATTAGGCACTAAAAGCACGTGCTTCTGCTTAGAAAATTTTGATGGGCCCGAAATTGAAAAAACAGAGGGGCCCAAATCTTATATTGAATTAATTCTATACCAAAATACTTGTTAATTTATTTTCAAATTATTAATTTATAATATATACCGGGTGTTTCATAAAAGATGGGCAGAACTTTTAGAGTTGACAGTACACATCAAAACAAACAATTTTTATCAAAGAATGTTAATTAAAACGCAAAGGTGCTAGAGGGAGCCAAACGAGATATCCAATGTGGCCAGTAGGCTACTTTTTTTTTAAATTCAGATTTATTGATTGGCACTACTTTTTTGAAATGGTAAAATTACCCATGTTTTAGCCTTAATTAATATGTCATTAAATAAGGAGAATTTTACAATTTCGAGTACTAATCAAGAAATCTGAAATTAAAAATATTAGCCCACTGGCAACACTGGATATGTTGTTATGCGAGGAAAAACAAGCAAAGATCGAATAAGTGACAAAAGCAAGGAGGGAAACCCTCCTCCGTACAATTGTTGAATCTCTGAGCCATTTCCATTTGCAGTTCCGTAGATAAAATGCATATCAGCCTTTTCCCTATTAGTGAAGGGCAACATCTTCCGTTACGTTCCTAGTGCGATTGACAGTTGCACACTCGGATCAGCAGCTTTTATGTATTAATCGAGGCGAAATTTTGCATACGCGTTCTTCTTCTTCCCCATATCACATTTGCATGCTATTAGTGTAATTCTTCTCCCGATAACTCCCAATAGGAATGGAGCTTTGACGTTTGCATGGACCAAGTCAGTGTTGCGATTGGTCTACTTTTTCTAAATTCAAATTTCTTGATTGCCAGCAGTTTTTTAAATTGATAATCCGCCCTGTTTTCATCTTATTTAAGCTGTCATTAAACAAGGCGAATTTCGCTATTTCAAACAAATGGGAGCAATCAATAAATCTGAATTTTAAAAAAGTATCCCACTTTCGACAATGGACCAAGTTTCCAAATGCGCCAGCACCTTTGCGTTTTATTTCCGACCATGCATTCTTTGATGAAAGTTGTTTGTTTGGATGTCTACTATCCACCTCATAAAGTTTTGTCCATCTTTTATGAAACACTCTGTATATTAAAAAGTGTTTCATAAAAATACCTTTCATAAAAAATTAATTTTTCATGTAACAGATCAGTTTCAACCACATGATCACAATTCTTCAGTTTGTCCTTTATTTTAGATGTATGTTTATTTTATATACTGAATTTAAATATTATTGAATTTGGCTTGTATGCACACCATAAAATATTAATAATTTAAGCTAATGCCGAAACTGAAAGAAATATTTCAAATATTCATATTTTATGTTTTCCATACATTCTGAGTTCAATCTTTTTATCCTACTTACATTTTTATACTGATACAATGCAAAATTATTTTTGCATGTTTTTCTTGATTGTATCAAATTTACTTGTAAGGGGAAAATAAAATAAAAGGTGTTTTATGAAGTATATGTGAACTCAACTGAGCTACTCTTTGGAATAATATGAGCATTGGTGAGTTTCCGGGTATGTTGAATTTAGAAATCTCTTCTCGAATCAAAGGGCCCCGAAATAACACTGTGCTTCCCGTAGCTTCACAGGTTAACACGTTAAGCGCCACGTCAGTCACCAGAGACTGATACTGAACTTTCCGTTTAGAACGCGTCATTCATCGATGACTGCATGGAACTATTAATAAAGAGGAACTGACATATCCTTAAAATAGTGAAGCTTCAACTGTAACCGCTATCGCAGGCGTTGCTTACCGCAGGTGGAAACTTCCACCAGGAGATTTATATAGAAATTTTCAACTTATTTAAAAGCCTTATTATTGCAAAATTTCAGTCATAAGTAATGGTAGAAACAGATCTTCATTTTTACTGGTAGAAGTTTACTTTGGCGGTAGTTAGGTACTGCGTTTCCGCCATATTGTGACAACCAGGGAAACAAACTGACAGTTTTACAAGGCATACTGACACCAGTAAAAACAAACAGAAAATTTTATGTCATTTTTGAGAAAAAAATTCCATGAATACGACGCTTAAATAAGACGAAATTTTCAATTCAATTTTATTGGTGGGAAGTTTGCTTTGCGCTAATCAGAAACTGAAGATACGATTTAAAAAACCAGCCGCCATCTTGTGACAACCTCTTCAGTTACTTCAGTCACAACTGGTAGACAGTACACTAAATGTCGCCTCCTTTTTATTCATAACTCCATCGATGACTGACGGTCTAAAAAATGTTATAAAACTAAAAAATATATATATATATATATTGTTTTAAGTAATTACTGAAAATTTATTTAAAATTTACTTACCTTTTATTTATTACAGGATTATACTTTCTTAAAAATTACTTAAAACATTGTAAATTTTTCAGCTTCAGTGTCAGTCATCGTGGCACTTAACGTGTTAATCGGGGTCTGCGCATCTTTGCCTTATTAACCGTGTAATGCTCATGATAGCATTTATGCATGGAACTATTAACCCCTTAATTCTCGCTCCCGTGATATTCACGGGCTGCGTCTTTTATTCAGATTGTTTGATTCCCACCAGTTTTATAAAATAGTGTAATTGGCTTTATTATAGTATCTTTTTACCTGTCATTAAATAAGGTGAATATTTCTTTTTCAAAAAAGTGGTGCCAATAAGCAATTTGAATTTTTAAACCATAATTTAATGCGACCGTTAAGGGGTTAACAAAGAGGAACTGACATATCCTTAAAATGTTGAAGCATCAACTGTAACCGCTTTCCCAAATTACCGCTGGGGCAAACTTCCACCAGTAAATTTAAATAGAAATTTTCTCCTTATTTTAACGCCTTATAAATGCAAAATTTCAGTCATAAATAACGGTCAAAACAGATATTAATTTTTACTGGTGGCAGGTTACTTCGGCGGTAGCCAGGCTCTGCATTTCCTCCATATTTTGACAATCTAGACAAACTTATGTCAGTGTCTGTGAAAAAGATTGCAATACCTAGAAAAACTGACACCAGCAAAAACAAATAGAAATTTGTACCATATTTGCGAGAGACATTTTCCATGAATAAGGCGTTTAAATAAGACGAAATTTTCTATTCAAATTTATTGGTGGAATTTTCCCCCGGTGGTAATCAGCAACTCTTGATCCGATTAAAAAAAACAGCCGCCATCTTTTGACAACCTCCTCAGTTACTTCACTCGCAACTTCTGGACAATACACTATATGTCTCCTCCTTTTTATTTATAACTCCATTCATTTATGCTACCATGAGTGTTCCCGATTAAGTGGACTTTTTTATTCACATATTCGGTATTCACACCAGAAATTTAAAATAGAATTTTTGTTTTATTTAATAGCAGACATTTCGTTATTAAATAAAATGAAATTTACTATTTAGATTTTCTGGTGCGAAAACCGATTCTCTGAATTACACAATTTCTGGAACGCATTCTATCATGGACAGTAGAGGGTTAATGTGTTCAAGGTATCAAGATTTTGCTGCTGTCGTTGGTAGTTGAAGTCTAGAGGTTTTTTGTTTTCAGAATTACCTGCTGAGCGGGGTTTTTTCTTTTGACGCATTCGCGA
The DNA here is from genome assembly GCA_963932465.1 of Maratus speciosus. Taxonomy (NCBI): domain Eukaryota; kingdom Metazoa; phylum Arthropoda; class Arachnida; order Araneae; family Salticidae; genus Maratus; species Maratus speciosus. The sequence continues at coordinate 275,006,971 of OZ010798.1, forward strand.
CGTCAATTAACATACACACTAGGGACCCGGAGCTGTGTTTTCCCTGGAGCTGGAGCTCTAAATTTTCCCCAGCTCCAGGGCTCCTTTAGTTTTTAATATTCTTTTAAATCTTTTTTTTTTTCAGTCTTTTAAATTTCTAGGCTCAAAATATTTTAATTACAGTAGAAGATCTTTATAGCGCGATTCTATATAATGCAATTCTCCATATAACGCACAACTTCTCAGATGTAAACAATGAATTTTGCAGGTAAGAAGCACCTGAAATCCCACATCGTAAAAATTGCTACTCTCTAGAAAACTACATTTGATACATTAATTCAACTTTATCTCCTTAATTCAAAACTTTTTAATGAAAAAAAATTGCTATTATTACAATAAATATTATATTTTTGGAAATGAGTAATATAATGAATGATTGGGTCCAGGTATAGTTGGACCATGTTTATAAAATAAACAATATAAAATGATCATATAATGCAAAAATTTATAATTTGGATAATTCCTGGTGACAAGAAGTGCAGTATAAAGATACTCTAATGTATTTTGGTATGTTTCAGATTTATATGGTCGTGTTTATAAGGTAAATTTAATGATGTGTGAAATGTGATCCATATAATGCAAAATTCTATATAACGCACAACCTTGCGTTTTTAGGTTTCATTATAAAGATCTTCTACTGTACATCATTATTCAGTATTTTAATTATATCCTTTTTTAGGTTTTTATTATTATTATTAGAGAAGGAAACCTTCTCAAAACATGGTAACACTACTTTACTTCTACTTTCTACTTGAACTAAGTGACAACACTATTCGAAAACAAATATGGCCGCCTGTTGTTTACATGTGTAGTTGTACAATTTTGGCTGTTTGAAAAGTGTAGAAGAAATTTAAGATTTTTGTGTTTAAAATTCCACCAAACTTTCTATTTTAAAAGCAAAAGCTAAAAGATGTCATACTTTCTGAACAAGCATTTGAAGTTTGATGAGAAGAAAAGTGCATTTTGTCAGATCTTTAATGAGGTAGAAAGTATTTGTGAGCAAAAAATTAAACGTGTAAATTAAAATCTGCATCTCAAAAGCGCGAAGTCGGAGCCGAGTTGGAGCCGGAGCCGGAGCTGGAGCCACAGTATATTCTCTAGGAGCGGAGCTGGAGCATAAAAAATTGTTCGGCTCCGGGTCACTGATACACACTGTTGAAAAATATGCCTGTGTACCATCGATGATACAAGTCCGCGCGAGCATCGTGGATAGTAATATTCGCCGTATTTAATGAGAATTTTTTCTAAACCCATTATTAATGCGATGATCTGAAATCACCTCTTTATTATATGAAGCGGTATAAGTTCTATATTAGATTAGGTTATACGTTAATTTCGTACTTTCTGATTCATGATTTTTCGTTAGATTAGGATGTTTATACACTGACAAATAAATAAAGTATCACATAATCGGCATTGCGCTCACCTCTATGCCAGAAATAAACTTTTCTGTGACAATTATAAGAATTAATATCGTGAAGATGTCGGGTTAATTTTGAAAGGGATAAAAAAGAAACATCTTCCGTTATGTAATGTTGGCACGGTTTCAGCCTTTTTTTTTAGTGATATGCTTTGTATTATACAGCGAAACTTGTGAAAACGGAATTGTTAAGAATCTATAACAAATTCAGCTTTAGAAAGGTTTAGTCTAAGAAATTTAAGTTTAAGAAAGATTTAATTTCAAAGTATTCCTTCACCGAAATTTTTTCCGTTAAATACAAGATTCCATTCGAGACAGGCTGTTTACATATGTTTCATTACATTCCTGTAAATCTGTTTAAATGAAATATAGTGATCAAAACTCATTCACCATTTTGTAATTATCATATCTTTTCAGAAAATGACGACACTTGTCTTATTTTGAAATCTCAAATTCTTAAAGAAATATTAGCATAATAATCTTGGGTATTATTATTTTTTTAATATAAATTATGGCTAACATAACTAAAATTCTTTCTCTCAACAAAATATGTACATTTCTATTACATTTTTTGGTAGTTATAAATGTATTTTTGCCATTACCCACTTTACCTTACTTACTACTTATTTTACTCCATGTCTGGAGAGAAAAGGATATAAAAAACAACCAAAAGTTTAGAAGTTTTAACATTAAAATATGTGTATAAAAATATTTTTATTATGATGATAAATCCTGTTTTCTCACTGCATAAAGTGAGATCATCGTATTTCGTGAAAATCGTTAGAGCTCTTTTCGATTTATGACAGCGTTTTCAGTGCTGATTATGTTATAACATGTTAAAACGAATTTTCTTGAATTCAGGACTTAGTTAGATTGTCGGCTCGAGTTAACTTAACAGATACATTTCATGAAAATTTTTAAACAATTTTTCGATTTATAGCAAGTAGCATTCTCAATGCTAAGTTTGTTTAAACCTACCAAAATTAATTTTCTCGAATTCAGGACCTAGCTAGATCATTTTCTCGTGCTCGATTTAGTATGAGACACATAGCTGCCAAATCTTACGTTTTTTTTTTTTTTTTTTTTTTTTTTTTTTTTTTTTTTTTTTTGTACCAGAAAAATTTAATAGAAATTTTTGCTTTATTTAATCGACAGATTACTATGATTAAAAAAGGTAAAATCTACTATTACATTTTTGTGGCACAAAAAAGTGTAAGATGTTGGCAGTTATGTAAGATAGATCGGGAGCCGGCAGCACAGAGAATCACCTCATGAAGTTCACGGATGAAATTCTAGGATTAATTAAATCTCGATTCGCATATCAAAACGTAAACTGTCTGCTAAGTCCTATCTTGGTGGAAAGCATCTGAAAACTCGATTTTAGCAGTTGACTCGTAGGTTTACCGTTGTGTTTTGCTGCTCCCATTCCTCCATGTTTTCATACCTTTGAGTGCAAGAAAACACAATGTTAAACCTACGAATCAACCGCTGAAATCGGGATTTCAGGAGTTTTTCACCAAGATATGACTTGGCAGTAGAGTTGCAAAGGGTGGAAAACACCGGGTTTTTTGGAAAGGAAATTTTCAAAATTTCTGGGAGTTTTTTTAAAGTTTTAAGCATGGAATTTTTTTTAATTTTTTACTTTCAATTCTTTTTAAGGATTTGAATTTATTACAATGTAAACAAAACTAATAACATAAAAAAATAGTACGGTTAACATGAAAACTAACTAAATACAAGCTTAAGCTGCAGTAATATTAATTAAGAAAAATTAAAATGTCATAAATAATTTGGTATTTCAATCGTAGTTTGTCGATAAGTAAAAAATGAAAGAAGGAGATGAGAGATTCGCCTTCTCTGACATGAATTCTCCCTTCACCTCTGTTCTTGGAATCAACGAATGTAAACAAAAAAGAAAATGAACAAAATTAAAGAAATTAATGCAAAAATACAATTCAACTCCTTAGAAAAATAGTATAGAGTATATCTGAATAATAGATATGCGAGCAAACAGAAACTAAAAAAAATATTTTTAAAGAAACATTTAAATCCTCATCAATTTACAGCCGCCAATGAATTTTAATAAATTATAAAGACTTAGACTATAAAATCATACGTTTTGTGAATTCATAATGCGAAATCTACCTTTTTGGAACATTCTTCCCTGAAATTCTTTAAAATAAAAATTTCAAATTGAAAAAAAACTGGTTTTGTTTATCTTCAAAACTCCTTCAAAATTTCCAATATTCCCCAAAATTCCGGGTTTATTCCCCAAAATTCCCGGGTTTATTCCCGTCCCTCAAAAAGTGCGGGTTTTTTGCAACTCTACTTGGCAGACCGATTGCGTTAAAATATGCGAATCGAGATTTAATTAATCCTAGAATTTCATCCGTGAACTCGATGAGGTGATTGTTATTAAAGCGAATTTTAGAACAGTGAAAAGACGTTGGTAAATTTCCCAACATATGTCGGAGAAAATTAACAAGATTGCACGAAGGAAAAATTCTACTATGATGCAAATTTCAAGTCAAATCTATAGCCAAGAGTCAAGATTAACTAATCGAGTCAAATTCTTGCAAAGGATGTGGCATTTATGCATAGAAGTTAATTTTGAAAATCGTTTGCATAAAGCGCGAACGAGGTTCTGTATAGTTTCTTTATCATATAAGGTCGCTGGCATTATAGACCAAATTATTTCTAGAAAATTCGAGATTTACTAAAATATATTCTAAAATATAAGTGAAAGTACGTAATAAAGCATAGAAATATATTCATTTATCTAACAGCTACGTGCATTACCATCTGTTAATGCCTGGAATACAAATGGTAAATATGTAATTCCTGTAAACATTTCTTTGCATTTAGAATCTCTGGATCATCTTTATTCTTATCTTTCGGCTTACCTCATTGTTTTATTGAATGTCACTATTATAAATCTATCTGAATTTTATTATCTATGGTTCATTTAATTAGTCGAAAAAATACTTAAAAAGGAGTACATTTTAGTTGTATTTAGATGGTCATGTTTGGAGTATAGTATCAACGAGATTCATCTAGATATTTTCTCATTCGATCACTGACCTTAGTCCACAAATATATTTATGATTATTGTAAATTTACTGAAGAATAGTCTAGAAATAGTAATATGCGAAAAAAAAAGAATATGCAAAAATGCGTTCATTCGCCTAAAAGCCAAGACTCGCATTACCATCTGTTAATGCCTGGTAAATATGTAATTCCTTTAAAGTTTTCGTTGCATTTAGAATCTCTTTGTTCTTAGCTTTCGGCTTATCTCATTATTGTACCTCATATCATTATTATGGATCTATCTGAATTTTATTATCTATGGTTCATTTAGTTAGCCAGGAAGACACTTAAAAAGGAGTGCATTTTGATTGGTTTTAGATAGTTACTTTTTGTAGTATAGTTGTAAAGAGGTTTTTCTAGCATAGTTGGCAACCTCTCAATTTCTTGAGCATCAGTAAATTTTTACAAAAATGTTTGTTTTATTTAATTAGAGAAATTGTGCGATTATATAAAACAAGTATCTCTGCATATAAATATTGGTAATAAAAAAATCGGAAGTTTGGCAACTACGGTCTAGATATTTTCTCGTAAGATCACTGACCTTAGTCTACAAATGAATTTGTTATCAGGGCTCATACGCATCAAGGAATTCGGGAGATTTTAGGTGTTCCAGTACCATAAATATCGTAAAGTATCGATCTCTATATCTGAAGATAGAATTTTGTTTTCATTAAGTAAGGCAAATATTACTTTAAAAAAACACTGGTAAAAGATACTTGAAGCGTACGAACCCTGGATTATACGTAATTTGCTAAAAAGTATTCTAGAAATGGTAATATAAGAAAAAAAGTAAGAATACGCAAAAATACATTCATTCGCCTAAAAGCTAAGACTCGCATTACAATCTGTTAATGTCTGGTAAATATGTAATTCGTTTCATATTCGTTAGTTTTCGTTGCATTTAGAATCTCTTTGTTCTTAGATTTCGGCTTACCTCATTATTATACTGAATATCATTATTATGGATCTATCTGAATTCTATTATCTATGATTCATTTAGTTAGCCGAGAAGACACTTAAAAAGGAGTGCATTTTAGTTGGTTTTCGATACTCATTTTTAAGAGTATAGTGAAGGCATATAATAAAGGCATAGTAAGTTAATTAAAGGCATTCATTTAGATGTTTTCTAATAAGATCACTAACCTTAGTCTACAAAGGAATTTATGTTTATTCGAAATTTACTAAAAAATATGCTAGAAATAAACAATATACAGAAAGAAAAGTAGGAATGCACAAAAACACATCCATTCGCCTGAAATACATATGTTGCCATCTGTTAATGCCTCTTAAACATGTAATACATGCAAAGTTTTCTTTACACTTACACTCTCTGAATCACATTTGTTCACTTCTTTCGGCTTAGCTCATTGTTGCATTGAATATAATTATTATGGAGTTATCTTAATTTTATTATCTATGGTTCCTTTAGTTAGACGAGAAAATACTAATGAATATAAAAATAAAATCATGTAAGCTGCCGTTCGATAAGGGTTAAATGTGGAAAACATACAAAGTTTTCTTTGCATTTAAAACATCCGTATCGTCGCTTTTCTGATCTTTCTGCTTACCTTATTGTTATAGTCTGAATCATTATTAAGGGTAGATGTGAATATCATTGTTCATTTCACGTCGAGAAAATACTTAGAAATAGTAAATTTTAGGTGTTTTTAAAAACTCATTTTTAAGAGTATAGTTGTAAACTCGTAAGTTCACTGACCTTAGTCTACAAATTAATTTGTAATCATTCTAAATTGTTAAAGAATATTCTAGATATAGTCAATATTCGAAAAAAGTAAGAATACGCAAAAATACATTCAGTCGCCTGAAAGAAAAGTGTTACCATATGTTAATGCCTCTTAAACGTTATCGGTCTTATGTCAATTCCCACGTGACATCGGAACCAGCATCTCTTACATGAATTTTATTCAACTGGCACCACTTTCTTTTAAAGAAACACTTTTATTTGTATTTTGACTCCTTGAAGTCAAATGTACTGCAAAATGTATTATTTAAATATAGAATATAAAAAATAGCCAGTGGATTTATAAAAAATAAAATCATGTAAGCTTTCTTCGGTAAGTGTTAAATATGAAAACGTGCAAAGTTTTCTTTGCATTTAGAATTTCTCTAACGTCGCTGTTCTCATCTTTCGGCTTACCTTATTATTGTAGTAAGTATCATTATTAAGGGTATATGTGAATATCATTATCCATGGTTCATTTCACGCCGAGAAAATGCGCAAAATGGAATACATTTTAGGTGTTTTTAAATATTCATTTTTAAGAGTATAGTTGTAAACTCTTAAGTTTACTGACCTTAGTCTACAAATTAATTTCTAATCATTCTAAATTTCTAAAAATATTCTAGAAATAGTGAATATACGGAAAAAGTAAGAATACGTAAAGATGCATTCATTCGCCTGAAAGAAATGTGTTAACCCCTTCGGGACGAGCGGCACGTATACGTGCCGTATGAAGCGCTCGGAATCCTTGTTTTTTCTCACCAGTAAAATTTTACTGTAAAATTTGCCTTATTTAATCAGCGCATTTTCTCGATTCAAGAAAACACAAATTTTTGTTTATAAAAAACGGTGACAAAAGATTAAAAATTTCGTAAAAGGCTCCCGTCCCGAAGGGGTTAACATCTGTTAATGCCTCTTAACCCTTATTGATCCTATGTCACATTACCACGTGACATCAGGACCAGATTTGGCTCAATTATTCGCAATGTATATTACAAGATAATTGCGTATAACTGATTATAGTTACACGCATTCAAACACAGAAATGTTGTCAAATAATGGGATGGGGGCGGTTCCAGCTACAGTGCTGCAAGAAATTTTTACTATAATTAATTACATGCAATTAAACTGTAATAATTACATTGCAATTAATTGCAATTACAAATTTGCCATACTCTGACGGGACCAGCATCTCTTTCACGAATTTTATTAGTTGGCATGATTTTTTTTTTTTAAGAAGCACTTTTAGTTGTACTTTAACAGTGTTGTCACTTTGAAGGGCTTCCGAGTTGACTTCAACTTTACACCCAGTCTATTGATGAATGTCTAAAATTAATCAGCCATTGGAATAGAAAGTTAACAGTAGTATACATATAGATACACTGCTCAAAACAATTAAAGGATATTTGAAGTTTTATATAAAATAAAGATATAAACGAAATTTTTTTTGCCGAAAATAGATGAAGAGAATCACAAATGCAAATTTTTCTGGTTTTCAAACTGTGGAGCATGCAATTTTGAGTTCGACGTTCAGCGGCAGCGAATGAAATTTGACTTTCAACTGGATAAAAGAGAATGAATACAAGGATGATCGGCATTCAGTGATTGCTTTGTTTCGATGAGTACGATGTCTCAGCGAAGTCATTTGACAGATTCAGAAGCTTTGAGAATTGTTGGTAGGTTAGAAGAGGGCCAAACTCAAGCCGAAGTAGCGCAAGCCATTGGAGTGTCACAAAGTGTCATTTCCAGGATCTGGAACCGTTTTTTGGAGAGTTGATGTGCAGGCCGAAGCAGGCCGAAGACCAGGGCAAAGTCGTAGACGGGCAACAACGCCCAATGAAGATCGGTATTTAGCGTTAACAGGTCGGAGACACCGAACCATGAACGCTACTCTTCTCCAACAACACCTTCGCTCGGCTACAGGCACCACGATTTTAACTCAGACTGTCCGAAACCGGCTCCATGCTGTAGGTCTGTATGCTCGCCGACCAATGGTATGTGTTAGATAAACATCAAGGCATCGTCGCGACCGCAGGGAGTGGGCAACCGAGCATGTCAACTGGAGGAGAAATGAATGGAGCAATATTCTGTTTTCTGACGAGTCCCGTTTTTCTGTGCATCCGGATAATAGGCGTATTTTCATCTGGAGGGACCGTGGCAGTAGGAATAATCCTCCGTTCGTGCACGAAAATGCCAGATTTGGCGGTGGAGGAGTGTTGGTGTATGGTGGCATCTCCATTGACGGGCGCACTGACCTCTACATCATTCGAGATGGAGTTCTGAGTGGTCGCCGATATAGGGATGAGATCCTCAGACCTATTGTAGTCCCTTACGCTGCAGCAATCGGAGATAACTTCATTTTAATGGACGATAACTGCAGGCCACATCGTGCAAACCTGGTGGAGGATTTCCTTTTCGAGGAAGGAATCGTTCGAATGGAATGGCCATCGTGTTCTCCAGACATGAATCCAATCGAGCACGTTTGGGACGCTCTAGGAAGACGAGTTTCTGGCCGCCAACAACCCCCACAAACTCTCCAAGAACTGGAAATAGCTCTTCTGGAAGAGTGGGGCAGAATACCCCAACTCGTCATTAATAGCCTCATTGAGTCCATGCCTCAAAGGTGTTCAACGTTGCTGGCCGCCCGTGGAAACCATACCCCCTACTGAAAATGATTTTCTTTGAAGAAAACATCTTTTCTTATTCTTTTTTTCTCATATGCACAAATTGTGTTTTTTTCCTTTAGTACACAAATGCGCAATAAAATGCATTTTTTTCTGCCAAACATGTGTAGTTTATTCTCATATAACCTACTATGTCTGTCGACCATGTATCAATCAGCTAAACAGTTTACCAGATACAAAATCCACCTAAAACTGCAATATCCTTTAATTGTTTTGAGCAGTGTATTACGTAATAATTTTATTAAAAATAAAAATATAAAAAATGTAAAATTTCTTTTAAAGGAAAGGGGTATTACAAATGTAATGTAGTAATAAATCTTACTGGTTTATTTGATAACACGTAAAATATACTGTAAAATTTATTTTTAAAAATATATAGAATATAAAAATAAAATCATGTATAAAAAGTTATCGTCCGATAAGGGTTAAATATGTAACGCATGCAAAGTTTTCTCTGCGTTTTGAATTTCTCTATCATCGCTGTTCTCATCTTTCGGCTTACCGCATTGTTACAGTGAGTATCATTATTAAGGGTAGATGTGAATATCATTATCCACGGTTCATTTCACTTCTCACTATTCCGACGTCACTCATTTAAGCGTAAAAAACGACTTCTCTACACCGTGGGCATTAAAATTATGAAGGCTTCACTGATGCGCGTAGGAACACGTGGGAGACCAACGTCAGTCCAAAGTAGCTGAGCCTAAAAAAATTATGCATATTTCAATCTTTTCTTCTTTTTACTACTATGCAGAGGAGATTTTCTGCTTCATTATAATGTTATACCAGTACTTTTTAGATGATTTCGAAAAAAAAAAAAAAAGAATCAATATAATCCGGAGTATAACCACAGAAATATATAAAAGCCAATATATAAAAAATATATAAAATTAAATATATAAAAGCCAGATTAATTTTAACACAATTATTTCCATTGGTAAATAAATCATATGGAAGTGGCCATATGGAAGTATAACAAGGGAAAGTGGCCTAAAATGATCCTAGCGGGCAAAACGATCCACATAGGTTTTCTTCCAGACAGATCGCTCTATCTACAGGATAGCACATAAACTAGTTGTGCCAAGTGAAGAAGAAGCAATGGCAATATTCAAGAGATTGCAGTATTACGCGTCTGAATAGAATTCTTTGAAAAAGTGGGTTTTACATCATCTGTTATAAGATAAGCACTAACTTTCAAAGTTATTTACATAGACACTCTTTCATGTATAGGAATATGACTTGGTTTACTTAATAGAGTATGTTTTTAGATATGAATTACACTTGCTAAGTTTGTTATGTTTCTCGGCGTCATCCAGTTATATGACCTAAAATGGATGGCCATGTTGCCGGATAAAATGATCCATTATGCGGATCGTTTTACTACCATTTCATTGGCTGAAGAAAATCCGGTACCACTTCCTAACCATCATGAGAGCCAAATGTGTGACTGCCCCAAACCTTTCTCTTTGAGTCCACGTGTTATCCTACCGATCATAATTTTCAAATATTCCATTTTATTGTTTTTATCAAAATTATTTGTGACACTTTTCTATTTTAAAATTTACATAAAATAAATTATGTATGTTATTTGATTGAAAAACTTATTTTATTTCATTGTGTATTGTCATAATTACTTTTATATCCTTTTTTTTGCCGATAGAAAACAATTTACAATTATTTTTGAATGAAGGATCATTTTGCCCTTGGGTAAGGGCAAAATGATCCTTTGGATACTTTTTCAAAAAACTATTTTCTTTTCATTATTTAATTTGGGTTTAAAATATTATTAAAATATGCTTATAATGCAAAATATAGTGTAAAACATATTAGCATAGGGACAAAGTTTCATTTAAACAGTTATGTTATTTTACACAAGCTTTCCCTTTAAGGGGATCCTTTTAGGCCACCTTCCCCTAATTTTCCAACTGGGCAAAAAATATCCGGACTAGGTATCTCTTAGCAGGAGCTGCCAATCTTCTGCCAACTGAGCAAGTGTTGCCAGTGGGCTACTTTTTTTAACCCCTTCGGGACGGGAGCCTTTTACGAAATTTTTAATCTTTTGTCACCGTTTTTTAAAAACAGAAATTTGTGTCTTCTTGAATCGAGAAAATGCGCTGATTAAATAAGGCAAATTTTACAGTAAAATTTTACTGGTGAGGAAAAACAAGGATTCTGAGCGCTTCAGACGGCACGTATACGTGACGCTCGTCCCCAAGGGGTTAATTAAGATTTCTTGATTGGCACCACTTTTTTGAAAATGTAAAATTCCTCTTGTCGTCGTCATAATTAATATGTCATTAAATAAGGCGAATTTTGCCATTTCAAAAAAGTAGTGCCAATTAAGCAATCTGAATTTTTTTTAAAGTACCCCACTGGCAACTCTGGACTCAGCTATCCCGGACGAATCAGGAGGATTTAATTCACCCAGCCAACATACATACATACACAATGGTATTACAATCCATGTAGGATTTTGACCTCCCTTAATATACCTCTCCAGACCTTCCGATCTCTGGCCTATACTTTATAATCTATAACTTGGTTTTGTGCAAGATCTTTCTTTACCTCTTCTATCCATCTCTTCCTGGGTCTACCAATACTTCTTTTCCCAATTAAATTACCATTATAAATTTTCTTTTTGCTTCTCTCATCCCACACTCTGATTAGATGGCCTAACCATTGCATTCTTTTTATTTTCATGGTATTCATTATATAACTGTTCTATCTCCATATTTGTCCTTATACGCCATGTATTGTCTTCTTTAATAGGTCCGAAAAATTGTCTTGGGATCTTCCTTTCCCAAGTGATAAGTAACTTTTCATCTATTTGCGTAGTGATCCAGGTCTCACTACCATAAATTACTATTGATTTTATAACAGTTTTAGAAATTTTAAGCTTGGATGTTCGAGATATTAGAGATGATTTTAGAATGTTTCTATTTCCTGCTGCAAGTCGAGTTTTAATCTCTGCTTCTACCATATTATCACAGCTGATCATAGATCCTCAATATTTAAATTCTGTTCCCTTAGCTAACGTTATGGATTATAGCATCTGGTCTGATATCTGAATCAGCTCAACAGAATAAATCGCAGGTAATGGAATTACAAAAAACGTTGGACACGTAATTACTCTAGATTTATTTTAACACAATTATTCTAATTGGTAAATAAATGAGCATTTTTAAATAAATCTCTTGGCAGCTTCAACCAAGAGCTGCCTGGTTCGAATCCTGTTCAAGATATTTTTCTCCCAGTCAGTGCCTGATTTACGACAGGGCATTCAGGGCACGGGCCCAGGGCCCCTGAAAATCAGGGGCCCCAAATGCTGGTGAAGGTTTTTCAATTATTGTCCAAAATCTGATGTAGTTTTAACATCTAATAGAATTTTACATTTCATTCTGTTCGTATTCTATTTTTAAACCATCGTATTTTTTGTCTGAAACATCCATATTTAATTACTTTATTATAGCGAATACAGTCGGACCTCTATTTAACGAAGTCGCTAAATCCCGAAAAAAAGTTCGTTATATGGAAAATTCGTTAAATAGAGAGTCACCTTTTAAAATACTTTAAATTACATAAAACATATTTTAAGTCCATAAACACTAAATATAATTTAAAAAAGTAATTGATCACACTTTTTTTTATAAATTATATCTATTTGTTTTATTTATTTTACCCATCAAAAAGAAATCTTCAAGTGAAATAAGAATGAAACAAAAAATTGTCTGGAAATACATTGTATTTTCAGTTTAAAAAATAACTTTACATTAAAATCACGATTTTTTATTATGGTTGATAATCTGTTTGGTAGAATACAAAATTTTAAAGCAGTATTCTTTTTCTTCACGCTTTTATCCACCTCATCAAGAATGTTTTTTTGCTTTTTTGATGCTCAAGCACTTTCGCTTTGACATTTTTGAGCTACAAGAGCCTAAATTACCAACACGATTGATCATGATCAGCAATCTAGAAAACGGGAAACTATAGTTTAAGGACACGGGGCAGCTCCATTGAGGGTTAAAAGGGGATATTGAAAGTTTGCACTTCTTGGGTGGAAACCAAAGAATCACAGCGATTTTACTGAGTTTGGTGCCTGGTATGACCTGTTCATGGTCATTGATCATCATAAAATGTGTTAAAAGAAAAAATAAGTTTGAAATGTCCAGTAATATTTTAAGAAATAGGGAGAAAAATAATTTAGGTCCCAAGGAAAAATTCGTTAAATAGAAAATGCACTTCCTTATTTGGAGGTTATTTTACGAAGAAATTTGCAAAATGTTCTTGGTTCCAAGTAAAAGTTCGTAAAATAGAGAAATTCGCAAAATAGAGGTTCGTTAAATAGAGGTCAGGCTCCATTTTCTTTTTTCTTTATCACTTTAAAAATATATTGTATTTTTAATTCTTATTTAATCCTGTTCCTGTTTTCATCAGATTATTTGGGGGTTGGTGAGTGTAGCTTGTAGGCAGCAGAGCCCCCTAATATTTTAAATAATCGTAGCTTCACTGAAAAAAAACGACATTTTTACAGTACAAAGTACTGTTCATCTGGCGCTCAAACTCGATCACAGTCGAATGTGCTGTAGCTTTCTTTGATTTCTTAACAATATAAACATGAAAAATACAGTAGTTGCGTAAAATTAACAGCACAATGTGCTGGCAATTCGGACGCCAGCAGTTTGTGCTGGCAAATCTACAATGATTTTTTTACAGTGTTGATATTGCGGAAAATTTATCATTAGTTGTTGCATACTTTATCATTCCAGATATATAAACTTTGCGTAGGAAAAGATAATCAGCATCACACAATTTGTTATAAAAACGTCTACTCATTTAAATTTCATAATTGTGAAATAATTATTTAAAAGTAAATTAATGATTATCAAATTTAATTTTTTAATAATATTTTAAAATAATTATTAAAGTCAATAGTGGTTATCTTAGTAAGTATCTTTTTCAATATATATATATATATTTACTGAAACTCCCTGTAAGCATCGGGGAAAGGGGGCCCCTAGGCATCTGTGCCCGGAGGCCTCAAATTTGTAAATCGGTCTCTGCTCCCAGTTGGAAAATTACAACGCATATAATTATTTACCAGTTAGATTAATTGTGTTAAAATCAATGTAATTACGGATCCAGCGATTTTTGGAGTTCCATTACCTGCCATTCATTTTGTTGAGCCGATTCATATATCAGGCCAAATGCTATGATCAATAAGATTAGCTGGATGAATTAGGTCCTCCAGATTTGTCCGGGATAGTTCAGTTGGCAGAGCATTGGCAGCTTCATGCAAGAGATACCTGGTTCAAATCCTGGTCCGGACATTTTTTGCCCAGTTGAAAAATTACAATACAACTTACCGGGTGTCCCAAAAATGATTGATGAATTTTAAAATTCCATAACTTGCAAACGGTGACAGATATTTAAAAAATTCTTGCAGAAATGTTATGTAAGATGTCAGGAGTTTTTACGCTGCGATTCTCAGTTTTAGTTACAAATAGCATCGATAGATGGCGCTGCAAGCAATAACCGCTAAATCCAAGCTCAATTTTTCGGCCTCTCTCTTCTTCCATGCGAAAAAAGGAGATTAAAATGTATTGAATGGATCCCGAAGTACCAAAAATCGGGTCTCGACTGAGCGCCTATTGCTCTCAGCGCCATCTATTGTTTGAAATTCAAACTCAAATCTAGAATCACAATACAAAAACTCCTGACATCATACACAACCCTCCTGCAAGAATTTTTTTAATATCTGTCACCGTTTGGAAGTTATTGAATTTTAAAATCCATCAGTCATTTTTGCGACACCCGGTATATAAAAGCTATCTATTTCACTGAACTAAAAGTTGAATTTTATTCACTATGTTTTGCCAAATATTTAATAAAAGAAACAGTTCGCATACGTGTCAACCTCCGTCTTTTTAAAAATAAAAAACATGCTTTGATTCAGAAAATTTCTTTATTGAAATTTATTCTGCTTCTGTGTCGTAGTCATATGAATTCTACTTAATTTCGTTGACCAGATGAATTTCAGATTCGTGGTGTTTTTTTTTTTTTTTTTTTTTTTTTTTTTTTTTTTTTTTTTTTTTTTTTGCTTGTTTGTTTGTTTGTTTTTAAGTTGTAATTTTTCATTTATAATTCATTAACCCTTTATCGGGTAAGTCAATTATGTGGCTTAAATGTTTAGAAGATTCACTGCCACCAGAATCTGCAAACAGTTCATTTGGAAATAACAGGCAGTCTGTAACTTTCTTCACGCACATTATAAAAAGAAAATATTTTACTAAAAATTCCGGTGCAAATCGATCAGTTTTCAATAACAATTAAGTGGGAAATATATTCCCATTACCTATCCGATAAAGGGTTAACCCTTAAATGCTCGATTTTTTATTTTGTTTCGAAAAAATTATAACAACAAAATGAATGCTCATATTCTGAATTCATTAAGGATTTTTTTTATTATTTTTTGTTGTCCTTTTTGGCAATGTAATGCAAATTAAAATGAAAAAAAGTTAATTAATGTTTTATTTAGCACAAAATGCTACTTTTGCAAGTCATCTTTATTTTAAAAGAAAAGTATGAAATTATATTCGTTTTAATAATGCCTTTGTTCTTTAGGTTAAGGAATGCAGAGCGGGGTTCGCCAACATTTTAATAATCTTTATTAACCCTTAAATGCGCGATTTTTTATTTTGTTTCGAAAAAATTATGTATGATTCTCTGAAAGGTTTAGTACACAGGAAAAATAATGAAAAAAAATCAGAGATACAGTTTTCATATAATACGTCAATATTTTCTTCTTTTGCACACCTGCAATACATGCAAAAACTACTGTCGTGTGGCTGCTTTACGCTAAAATATTGCAAATTCGTAAATATTTTAATAAGTATGTTTCCAAATACCTTAATTTTAATAATTATTTATTTTATGAATCTTAACCTTTAACCCTTTAATTCCCATGATAGAATACGTTCTAGAAATTACGTAGTTCAGAGAACCTGACGTTACACCAGAAAGTTTCAATGTTTAATTTCGTTTTATTTAAATACGGAATATCTGTTATTAATTAAAGCTAATATTTCTATTTTAATTTTCTGGTGTGAATTAGATATATACGAATAAAGAAATTCTATTAAATTCAAAACACTGTTCTTTGCATATATGCAAAGCTGCGCACTAAGGAGTTAAACGATTTCAAGTATTTACTCTTTCTTTCTCAATTCTTTATTTTTTAAATTATTTATTGAATGCTGTTTGTATTTTCTTTTCCTCATTTTTCTTTTAATTTCCAGGTAGAGCTGCAGCACGTTCTTGGTGTTACGGTTACAAATAATTCAGCCCTTGACAGTGATCCCCAGTCTGGCTTAGTAGCTTATCCAGCAGGGTTAGTATATTTATAATATATTTAAATAATAAATAATAATGTCTGTGACATCTGCAATAATATAGACATGTACTGTATCGGTGATTCTTGTGAAAAATGAAAATTGCATGCCTTTGCTTCCTTTTTTTTTTAGGTGCATTCGTAATTATATAAATACGTAGCACCTATAGTCGTCGTTCAGTCCGTCTATCCGTCCGTCCGTCCGTATGTCTGTCTGCATATAACAGAGCAAAAACTAACCAGCCGAATGGTCTGAAATTTTAAATATATGATTGTTGCAAAATTTTGTCGAGCCATTTCAAATTTTATGAAAATCGGATGTATAGTTTAATTACAGGGACATTCAAGAGTTTTTCTTTACATTACGGCCAATGGGAAAAAATTATTGCAAGTGCATTTTAATGATGTTACAGTCTTCCGAATGGTCTCAAATTTTAAATATATAATTGTTGCAAAATTTTGTCGAGCCATTTAAGATTTTATGAAAATTAGATGTATAGTTTAATTACAGGGACAGACAAAAGTTTTCCGTTACATTACGGGGGATGGGATAAATACATTGCAAGTGCATTTTAATGATGTTACAGACTATGCACTTATGAAGGGCAAAAAAATATACATTCAGTACAATATGGGGTGCAAAAAATATTTATAAAACTAGTTATAGTACGAACGCACCTAATTTGCTACGTTTGACGAGCAATTTCCAACTTGTTCTTTATTTCATATGATGGATGAAAGCGTTTTATTAGGATGAACGAAGCGAATCCTCTGCTAGGCTACACAAATTGAATTTTGTCGTACACTTTACAAAAAAAACTATTCAGTATTTTGACGTGAAATTAAACATAAAAATAAATTATGATCTCTAGATTTACGCAATATTTTTTTTTTTTTACAAAATAACCTTTAAAAACTTATTATTTTAATTAATTTATTTTACATGCTTTTCCATTACGGACGTATTTTTGCAAATAAAAAATGAAACACGTATATTTTCAGAAGAAAAGTTAAATCATGGAGTTACGATTTCTTTTATGGAACTTTTAAAATACCCTTTTTTATGAAAATTATAGCATATTTTTTATGAATTAAAATTTGTGAAAATTTAGTTATTTACATTCAATTATAAAAGTATTTTTCAGTGTGAAGAATTCAAATACGCAATTTATACTTATTATGGTAAATCATTTACGCAGACGATACTTACACTTTATTCTTATTATGGTAAATCATTTACGAAGACGATACTTACACTTTATTCTTATTATGGTAAATCATTTACGCAGATGATATTACACATTTTAAAAGAATTATATTATGATTTTTTTTTTTTTTTTTTTTTTTGTAAAGTGGCAATAAAATAATTGCAAACAAATAAAATTAAATGTTAAATTCGTTATATAAATAATTTGTAAAATTTTGCTTCAAAAATATTTTTATTTATACCAGTCTTATATCATAAATAAAAAATTCCGAGGAAATTCTTAGTTATTTGGCTGAATTTACATTTCTAAAATTAAAAGGCGCCAAAACATAAAATAACGTTTTTGCTTAACAAAGATGCAAGAATAATATAAAAAAATTGTTGCTTTCAAATATTTATCATATTAAATAATGCTTCGCGAATCCAAACAAAGCATGGCTTTTGCTAGTTCATAAATATCTCTACATTGTAGATGAGTTTGGACTCTATTTTCTGAATCGAGATCAATACCAGAGGTAGGGGAGATATGATACACTTTTTTTTTTTTTACTAATTTTTTACTACCCTTAGAAAGCTTTTTTTTAAACACATTTTTCGTGTTTTCTTACAAAGTGACCTTTTATTCATTTATTAAAAATATTGTAAATTTAAAAAATAATCATTCAAAAAAAATATCGCAATTATTTTGAATGGTTACTACTGTATCAAATCTCTCCATTACTGGGGAGGATTGATACACTATCAAGGGAGATTTGATACATTATTATGTAAATGGAAAAAAAAATGCAGACAATTCAAATTATGTGTCATACAATTTTTTATGATAAATCTTGAAATATTTAAATAAAATTTAAAAAGAAATGAAACTGACATATTTTTGTTTCAGAAATGTTTTTACAAAAATATTTAAACAATTGCTATTATTTAAACAATTCTATTAACACACTTTTTAGAAAAAATAATAATAAAAAAACCCATAGAGATCTTGCTGCAAGAAAAAATGAAGTGAACATTGCTGATTTGCAAACAATTTAACATAAATTTAGCACATTTAAGATTTCTTTAACCTTTCAGGTCAAAGCATTTTCAATGCTAAAGTGTTGAATAAATGAATGGCACCGGAATTTACCAACAAATTTAATTGGAAATAAGAAAAGGGCTATATTTCACTTTCATATTAAATGAAAAATATTTTACAAAATGCTGGAGCCAATGTGGAATTTGGGAATTAAAATTAAGTGGTTTCATAAACATACCACCACCCCTGAAATGGTTATAAGAAAAGTTAATAACTCTATCATTTTGGTAAGTAAAATCGGATGGATTTAATGTCTTTTTTTTTTTTTTTTTGCCCTTCTTCAATTATAGAAACATCTTCCTTTTCAGGTCGTTTAAACTTTTTTCCTTCTACATGATGAGCAAAACGAACTAACCAACTATCATCGCACTGCTTTTCTATGTAACCTACATAATGTCTATGAATAGTCTCTTTGTTCTTCCTTACCAATTTCAGTAGCTCTTGTTGTTAAACAATAATGAATATTACAGTCCTATATTAGTTTACAGCTTAAAAAATTTATTAAATTTCAAATATACAAGTGTATCATTTCTCCCTATCATGCCTTATTTGATTTTCAATCAATTTGTATAAATGGATGATCATCATTATCATTCGAAAATATTTCAAAGAATACGAATATTTAAGGGACCGTACACACGCTGAAAAAAATCCGCCTTCGGCAGCCACCATTTTTGTGTCAGCGCTCAAGCCTAATATTCAGGGAGCTGTGTACTTCATGCTATTTTGGTCATTTCAGACAATGACGTCATAATGTCTGGCTGATTTTTTCATTAGACAATCCAACTGCTTTCTACTAAAACTCACCCTAACAATGTGCTTTACAAATAAAAAATAATTGCAAGATATTATGTTCATCGTTAATAACACTTTAAAAGTGTTTGAAGATTAATTTTCTCATTTAAAAATCACCTTAATCTTACATAGAAATAAGTATAAATCCTTATTGCTCTCTTATGACAACATTTCGTGATTTTCATGGCCTCTTGCGTTGCCTCCGAAACACTCAAGGCCTGGGGACACGAGTTGTGACGTCATCACTAATTGACCGACTTCTCACTAGTGTTGGAATTCACAACGGAAAATTTTGAATAGCAATTTTCTTTTATCTTATTTGTGGAATAACTATCATCTGATAAAACAATAATAACTATTTAAACTTACTGGTGAGAATTTGGAGTCCCCAATAAAAAATCAACCAGATGCGGCAACACTGAGGCATTCCGCATCTGGCTGAATTTTTATTTAGAGATTCCGAATTCTCACCAGTAAATTTAAATAGTTATTATTGTTTTATAAGATGATAGCTATTCCACAAATAAAATAAAATAAAATTGCTATTCAAAATTTTCCGGTGTGAATTCCAACACTCGTGAGAAGTCGGTCGATTAGTGATGACGTCACAACTCGTGTCCTCAGGCCTTGAGTGTTTCGGTGGCAACGCCTCTTGCCACTGCCCCTGAATACTAGGCCTGAGCTCTGATACAAAAATTATTTTTTTTCAGCCTTGCTTCAGTCCCTTGAATTTTGGTACCAATAACTTTAAAAAAAATTTTACGCTTTGTTTTTTCTGAGACTAAACAAGTCGGGGAAATCTTTTATAAAATACTGGTGTCTAAATTTGAGGTATCGTACATATGTTTTAAAAAATCCGCCTTCGGCAGCCGCAATTGTTGTGTCAGCGCTCAAGCCTATTATTCAGGGGCGGTGCTCTTGCGCTCTGTGACGTACACAACGTACTTCACACAGCCCCCTGAATACTAGGCCTGAGCGCTGGCACAAAAATGGCGGCTGCCGAAGGCGGATACTTTTTTAACGTAGGTGCGGTCACTTAAATGTAGGCACCAGTATTTTAGAAAATATTTCTCTGAGTTGTTTAATCTCAGAAAAATAATGCGAAAAAAACATTAAAAAATTATTGGTACAAATATTTAAGGGACCGTACACAATCCGTGAACAAAATCCGCTTCGGCAGCCGCCATTTTTGTGTCAGCGCTCAGGCCTAATATTCAGGGAAGCTGTGTACTTCATGCAGTTTTGGTCATTTCAGACAATAACGTCATAATGTCTGGCTGATTTTTTCATTAGACAATCCGAATTTTCACCAGAAAATTTTAACTCTTATTTTCCTATTAACCATAAATAAAGTAAAAGAAAATTACCGATTAAATTTTTGTGGTGTGATTTCAAATTTTCCTTTAAAAAAAATCTGCTAGATGCAGCAACACTGGTGGCTAGTGACATACATCCGCTAATAGCACCAAAGCGCAAGGAGTTAAAATAATGGAGTTAAGAATAAAGAGTAGACATATAATGTATTGTTTACCAGTTGCAAATGAAGCAACTAGGGATGTTTTCACAAGATGGCGGCTGTTTTTTTAATCAGATCAACTGTTTCTGATTAACGACGAGTCAAACTTCCCACCAGTAAATTTAAATAGAAAATTTCATCTTATTTAAGCGCCTTATTCAGGGAAATATTTTATCACTAACACTGTTAAAATTTCTATTTGTTTTTACTGTTGTCAGTTTGACCAGGTATTGTCTTTTTCACAGAAACTGGTAGATGGTTGTCTAGGTTGTCACAATATGGCGGAAACGCAGGACCTGACTACCGCTAAAGTAAATTTTCACCAGTAAAATCTAATATCTGTTTCTGCCATTATTTATCACTGAAATTTTTCATCAATAAGACCTTTAAATAATAATAACTTTTCTATTTAAATTTCTTGGTTTAAGTTTTCCGGGCAGTAATCAACCCGTGCGAAAGCAGTTACAGTTGAAGCCTCGCTATTTTAAGGATATGTCAGTTTGTCTTTATTAACAGTTCCATGGTTAAAATGCAATTAGCAATTTCTTACTACGTATTTTCAGTATCGGGCTCGGGCTCTGATGACATAAATTTTTTAAGGCTCGGAGGTACTAGGATTTCGAATTGTCGAATAAATAACAAGTAAAACTTAAATTTAAAAAATCAAAAAACCCGACTGTGTAAAAAGCGAACTAATTAATTATTTCTCATCAATGTGAAACTATTTTTTATATTACTTACCTATTTTTTTATTTACTTGTATTGATGACTTTTAAGTTGTGTTTAATTGTTAGTTCCTATCTATAAACACTGTTTTGATGAGGACTTCAGATGTTTATGAAGGTTAGAGTTACAGTAAAGCTAGAGATCGTACCTACACAACTTCCACGTTGTATGATATTTAAACGGAGCTTGTGACTGTAAAATAGTCAATGAAACATCGTCTTCATTTGGAAGACCTATCCAAAGATATGCCGCTCAATAGGGTGCGTAAAATAATCTTTTCGTCTCTACCACCATTTTGTATTTTACGGCCTCTATTTTGAATTTATAAAAACAAAATCTAGCCTATAACCATTGGACGGTTAAGACGAATAGATAGAGACCTCATCCATTAAAATCCATCCCGCCGTTGGGATGTTTCGAGGGTATAAAGAAATGCACATACCCAGATACGCGTGAAACACATAACCCTTCTTGGTAGTCGGGTAAAAAAAGCCCAAACTCATCTTTACTGGGTAGCACTTCTCGCAGGCAGTGTTGCCAGATGGGCTACTTTTTTAAAATTCAGATTCTTGATTGACACCACTTTTTTGCAATGGTAAAATGCGCCTTATTTAGTGACATATTAATTAAGGCGAAAACAAAGATAATTTTACCGTTTCAAAAAAGTGGTGGCAATCAAGAAATCTGAATTTAAAAAAAGTAGCTCATCTGGCAACACTGCTCGCAGGTCAAAAATCGTTGTTTCAAAAGGTCGAAAGGTTGATGCCATCAACGAAATTTATTATGTATTGTATCTGAATTTATTTATTTATTTGTAAACGTCTGTATTTTGTTTCACTTTGTTTTTTTTTTCTGATATTTTGCAAATGTCATCTGAATAAACACATGATTCACCAATAATTCAAGAGCTTATTGCAGAGAACCAGAATACTAAATTTGTTTCGTCATTCGACATTTGCTTTGTCATTCAGTTTATTAGCTTGTTCTTATAAAACATTAATATGGATTAGTCATTCCCGCGACTACATTCTGAATGGCTAATTAATTGTTCATATGTTACACATATATTAAACGCATATTTACGCATCTACATATATTTGTGACAGGAGTGTTTTGATCCATCCAAGGAGCTACTTCACTCACGTGCAAACACACGTTCGCTGATGTTAATCCTACGAAAGAAAGATATCTCGTTTGTATTTCAATATTTTTAAATGATTTTTTTTGCATAGAGTAGTTGAGGTCGATTTGTACAAAGACCATTTTTTACTTTTTAGATTTTCTTTTCCGTTTTTTTTTTTTTTTTTTTTTTTTAATGAGAGTACTTTCACTTTCAAAACAGTTCCGAAAGTAAAAGTATCCTAATAAAAAAATCTATAAACAAAAATAAAAAAGTAAAAAACGACCTTTATACAGATCGATCTCAGCTAGCCAATGCAAAAGAAAAAAAATCACTTAAAATTATTGAAATACAAACGAGATATCTTAGAAAATTTCTTCCATAGGGCTAACATTAGCGAATTTGGTGTTTTCGCGAGAGTGAAGTAACCTCATATCGTTGTCCAATAACTGATTCCTAAACTCTTTTTCAACTGTTTGTCACAACGAATTCCGGAAAGCAATCTTTCCCTTATCCAATCGAAAAGTTTCAGTCTTTAACCCTTTATGCCCCGACGGTACTTTACAAAACTGCATACATATTAAGCGTAAAAACTTAATGCTGGAATCGGGCGTAAATTGACACAGCTGCGCCATCTTGTGGACGGGATTGATAATCCACATACGCGGGCTTTCAGTGTGGCGTCATATGTGACAGAATATCTACCATCTGCGCATATTTTCTAAATCTTTAGTCACTCATAGGATATGAATCTTGTTTACCAAATTTATTGCAAAAAAATGGCGTGGCGAGAAGGGGGATGGGGACCAGATGCACTTGACACCGCGAAGTTTTCTTCGCCTTACCTAACCAGAGACTTTTGAGCTATTAATCAAGGTGAAAAAAAACTTTACAATTTTAGTGGTGTGAAGTAAGAAAAGAGTTAGGCATCTTCCTGTAATTCAACCCCATCCGCTACGTGGCGCGTGACCTTGATTGATGTGACCTCCTCTTTAATCTTGCGGTTACCTCTCCCATTTAAGATAGGAGGCTTACTTTATATACTGCTTTGGTACTTTAAAGAACCATTAAAATAACTTGTTATAAAATTAATATAATACATCGATTAGTAGTAATACAGTTTAGAATGAGTTATAGATACTTTACATTATCTTGTTCAAAAAGGATTCTTGGTTGCACAAGATATATATATTTTTTTTTAAAGGATGATTTCTTTTGCCTTTTCACCTTTTCAGCATTCTTGGCATTGGAGGGGGGGGGGGATTTTTCAATTAAGAAATATTTCTATATTTCTATTGTAAGAACATTATATTTGTACATTTCCTAATTCTACAAAACACTAAGAAAAAAATATTTAAAATAAAAGATTTGAGTGAGGTTATAAATATTGCACAAAATCCCT
This sequence comes from Maratus speciosus, assembly GCA_963932465.1. Lineage (NCBI taxonomy): Eukaryota > Metazoa > Arthropoda > Arachnida > Araneae > Salticidae > Maratus > Maratus speciosus. The sequence continues at coordinate 275,031,173 of OZ010798.1, forward strand.
ATAAATTCAAATTTAATTAAATCCTTCTAAAATTTATTAAATGATTATGTAAATCTTATAATGTAGTTTAAACAATTCACGAAAAATGCTTTTAGTCCAGGCAATAGAGACCGTATAGGGACTCTGCCTAGCAAAATTAATGGTAGTACTGGAAATCGGCTTTCTAGATGTTTTTTGGGTCGCTGAATCCGAATTTGTAACTTCCCATCAAAATTTCCCCCGGCAACCCTCCCGAAATTTTGGTAAAAATCCCCCCCAAAAAAGGTTTTTATTAAAAAATTCCTTTTTTTTTTGTTTTAGAGAAAAAGTATCTAGAAATTCAGAAAGTAGACAAAAGTTCCAACAAATTGGATATATGACATTATGACTTAGGATGAAGGGGAGAGGGGTATCTGCCTCGGAACATGCGCCGCAGTGCTGCGTGGACTAAGTTGCGCAATTCCACTTAACCACTCACAAGTTTACATTAGCCCTCCCATCTCCCCTCCGAACTTTCTCTATAAGGTTTACTTTAAGTTTTTTGGGTCGCTGAATCCGAATTTTTAACTTACCCCCAAAATTCCCCCCCCCAAATAGTTGTTTTTAACTTAAATTTCTTATTGTTTTAGGGGAAAAGCATTACGAAATTCAGAAACTAGACAAAATTTGCAACAAATAGGATATATGACATTATGACGTAGGATAAACGGGGAGAGAGGGGGCTGCCTCGGAACATTCCCCACGCGCTTTTCTCAAGAACCAAATTTTTTCAAAAAATTAATTTTTGGGGGGGTTGCCGGGTGAAATTGTGATGGGAAGTTACAAATTCGGATTCAGCGACTCAAAAAACATAAAGTGAGTCGAAATCCAGAGCTAGTATTAATTTTGCCAGATAAAATCCCCTATGGCCTGGACTTCATAATTTAGTGCACGTATCGCCGCAGTGCATGTTCAGAGGCAGCCCTCACCCTCCCCGTTCATCCTAATTCATAATGTCATATATCCTATTTGTTGCAAATTTTGTCTAGTTTCTGAATTTCGTAATGCTTTTCCCCTAAAACAATAAGAAATTTTGGTTAAAAACAACTATTTTGGGGGTTTCGGGGGGGAAATTTTGGGGGGAAAGTTAAAAATTCGGATTCAGCGACCCAAAAATCTTAAAGTAAACGTTATAGAGAAAGTTCGGAGGGGAGATGGGAGGGCGAATGTTTGCGCAACTTAGTTTACGCAGCATCGCGCGCATGTTCCGAGGCAGATCCCCTCTTCCCCTTCATCTTAAGTCATAATGTCATGTATATAATTTGTTGAAAATTTTGTCTACTTTCTGAATTTCTAGATACTTTTTCTCTAAAACAATAAAAAAATGGAATTTTTTAATAAAAACCTTTTTTCGGGGGCTTTTTACGAAAATTTGGGGGGGGGGGGTTGCCCGGGGAAATTTTGGTGCGAAGTTACAAATTCGGATTCAGTGACCCAAAAAACATCTAGAAGGCCGATTTTCAGTTCTACCATTAATTTTGCTAGGTAAAATTCCCTATTGCCTGGACTATTTAGAAGATGAAATTCTCTTGAATTCATAATTCAGTACATAAAGTGTTAAAGCCAATTGTTAGTTTTTATTAGTAGTAATACAGTTTAGAATGAGTTACAGATAATTTACTGTATCTTGTTCGAAAAGCATTATTGGTTGCACAAAACAAAAATATTTTTAAAAGGATGATTTATTTTTCATTTACATTTCTTCAGCTTTCTTGACGTGTAAAGATTGTGGATGAAAAGTTTCAGTTTGGAATTATTCCTATATTTCAATTGTAACAGCATTGTACATTTCCTAATTCTATAAAAAAAACTAAAAAATATATTTTAAATAAAAGATTTGAGTGAAGTTATAAATATTGCACAAAATGTCTATAAATTCAAATTTAATTAAATCCTTCTAAAATTTATTAAATGATTATGTAAATCTTCTAATGTAGTTTAAACAATTCACGAAAAATGCTTTAGAAGATGAAATTTTCTTGAATTCATAATTCAGTACATAAAGTGTTAAAGCCAATTGTTAGTTTTTATTAGTAGTAATACAGTTTAGAGTGAATTACAGATAATTTACTTTATCTTGTTCGAAAAGCATTATTGGTTGCACAAAACAAAAATATTTTTAACCCCTTCGCGACGGGAGACTTTTACGAAATGTTTATTACTTTGCTACCGGTTTTAAAAAATAGAAGTTTGTGCCTATTCAGATCGGGAAAATGCTTGGATTAAATAAGGCAAATTTTACAGTAAAATTTTACTGGTGAGGATAAACGAGGATCCTTAGGCCTATTTCCGGCACGCATACGTGTCGCTCGTCCTCAAGGGGTTAAAAGGATGATTTATTTACATTTCTTCAGCTTTCTTGGCGTGTAAAGATTGTGGATGGAAATTGTCGGTTCGAAATTATTCCTATATTTCTACTGTAAGAGCATTGTACATTTCCTAATTCTATAAAAAAAATAAAAAATATATTTTAAATAAAAGATTTGAGTGAAGTTATAAATATGGCACAAAATCCGTATAAATACAAATCTAATTAATTAATTTTATTTCGCAAAATCCTTCTAAAATTTATTAAATGATTGTATAAATCTTCTAATGTAATTTCAAAACTTCACGAAAAATGCTTTAGAAGATGAAAATTTCATAAATGCATAATTTCGAAAATAAAGCGTCAAAACAAGCAAAATAGAATTAAATAGAATAGAGTGAAAAATAGATTTGAAAATTCCTTTGTTACATATAAAAACGTCAAAAACTAAATTAACTTGGGAATGCCAGCGCATATCCTGGATATATATGATTTATACTTTGCTACCAATAAAGTCAAACAGAAAGCTCCATTTTATTTAATCTTTGACATTGCTCACAAATTCTGCGACAGTGTTGCCAGATTAGGGATTTTGTCCCCATTTTGGGGAATTTTGAACTTCTAGGGGAATTTTTTGGGGACTACAAAAATTTTGGGGAAAAACTTGGGGATTTTTTTTTTGTTACTATTTACCGTAAAAATTTCTTTTAGTCCTGTAGAAAACTGGATCTGTCTGGAACTCAATTTTGATTTGAAAAACGAAAATGCAATCCAGAAATCGGAAATATCAATAATTATTCTTGGATGTGGTCGTGTTCGTTGTTTACAACATTACAGTTTACACATATTACAGATGCATGAGACGAGTCTTAAGTAGCTTAAACCTGCGCGTGACTAAATCTGCTGGACTTTAACGAAAAATTCCTTCGCTGTACTTTAAAAAAATTAAATATGTGGAAAGCAGATATTTTTCTCTTTTATGATATACAAAAGCACATCGATTGATACAGCGAAAATACTTTGCATTATGATTATAATACTTTGCATTAGGATTATGTACTTCAGTATAGGGATGATAAAAAAAATTAAAACAGCGTACCATCTCGGATTTATTCAAATCCCTACTGATGAGAGATTATCTAAAGCTATGGAGCTAATGTAACAATAGTCCGACATTGTTAGACAATACTTTTAAAAACAAACGTAAAATAAAACTTGTCACTGCAAAATATATCTCTCATTCTTTTAATGTAGCTACAAAATATGCATTCAGCCCAGTTTAAAAATTTGTTTTTTGTAAATGGGGAATTTTTTTCAAAAAAAGGCTTGATTTGGGGAAAATTTTTGAGCTAAAATTACTTAAATATTTTTTATAGTGGTAAATTGGAAATTTAAAAATTCCCTTTTTTAGTAAAAACTGAGTTGGGGACTTTTGAGGGAAAAAGCACTGATTTGGGGGAAAATTTCAGAAATTTTGGGGACATTCACTTTTGACTATCTGGCAACACTGTTCTGCGCTAAAATAATTTGAAAATTACTTTTCGAAAATTAATGAGGAGAAATATAATAACCGTACCCACCCTGGGTAGGTCCATACCCTGCGCGTGTAATCCCGGGTTAAGTTCAAGAATGTAAAACACACCTCTGTACATAATTTTTATATTTCTAGCTCATCAGGAAGTGAGTGAAAAATAGATTAGAAAATTTCATTGTTACATACAACAACGTCAAAAACCAAGTTAAGTTAACCCGGAAATGCTGGCTCATATCCTGGATATGTACGATTTATACTTTACTACCAATAAATTCAAACAGAAAACGTCATCTTATTTAATATTTGGCATTTCTCCACAAATTGTGCGCTAAAATAATTTTAAGATTACTTTTCGAAAATTAGTGGTGAGAAATATAATAACCGTACCCACCTTTGGTATATCATACCCTGCGCGTGTAATCCCGGGTTGAATACAAGAGTGCAAAACACACCTCTGTACATAATTTTTATATTTCTAGCTCATCAGGAAGTGAGTGAAAAATAGATTAGAAAATTTCATTGTTACATACAACAACGTCAAAAACCAAGTTAAGTTAACCCGGAAATGCTGGCTCATATCCTGGATATGTACGATTTATACTTTACTACCAATAAATTCAAACAGAAAACGTCATCTTATTTAATATTTGGCATTTCTCCACAAATTGTGCGCTAAAATAATTTTAAGATTACTTTTCGAAAATTAGTGGTGAGAAATATAATAACCGTACCCACCTTTGGTATATCATACCCTGCGCGTGTAATCCCGGGTTGAATACAAGAGTGCAAAACACACCTCTGTACATAATTTTTATATTTCTAGCTCATCAGGAAGTGAGTGAAAAATAGATTAGAAAATTTCATTGTTACATACAAAAACGTCAAAAACCAAGCTAAGTTAACCCGGAAATGCTCTCGCATATCCTGGATATGTACGATTTATACTTTGCTACCAATAAATTCAAACAGAAAGCGTCATTTTATTTAATCTTTGGCATTGCTCCACAAATTGTGCGCTAAAATAATTTGAAGATTACTTTTCGAAAATTAGTGGTGAGAAATATAATAACCGTACCAACCTTTGGTATATCATACACTGAAAAAAATGAAGTACTCAAAAATGAGTAAATCGATGTACTCATATCGAATTGAGTATTTTTGGATCAAAAATGAATCTAAGATTTCTCAATTTTAAAACATCACCTGTTATCAAACCCAAACAAAACGATAATTTTGTATCCTGTAATAGTTTATTTCATTATTGGCGGCATAAATGATGTTTATTAATGTAAATATTAAATTACGCACAATATTTTAAAATAATTTAAAAGTACTTGCAAATAATGCTCTTTTCATAAAAATATTCGATTTGGGTATCTTGTCAATAATTTTGCGATTTTTCTTAATAAATAATCAATTAAACGTTTCTTGTTAATAACTTTGAACGGGAAATAAATGTCAGTACATTTTTACTTTAATTTTTATATTTAGGAGGGCAGTACATAACGATTCATATTTGAACACAACCATGGAATCAAAAATGAGTCCACGTGTTTCTCAATTTTGAGTACATTTGGATCGGAGCCATTTTGAGTATGTGACGTATTTAAAATTGAGCACATTTTACTCAATTTTGAATACACATTTTTTTTCAGTGTACCCTGCGCGTGTAATCCCGGGTTGAACACAAGAGTGTAAAACACACCTCTGTACATAATTTTTATATTTCTAGCTCATCAGAAGTGAGTGAAAAATAGATTAGAAATTTCCATCTTTGAATACAAAAACCAAGTTGAGCTAAATACAAGTGTGTGCTCAATTTTGAGTACACATTTTTTTTTCAGTGTACCCGGCGCGTGTAATCCCGGGTTGAACACAAGAGTGTAAAACACACCTCTGTACATAATTTTTATATTTCTTGCTCATCAGAAGTGAGTGAAAAATAGATTAGAAATTTCCCTCTTTGAATACAAAAACCAAGTTGAGCTAAATACAAGAGTGTAAAAAGGCGGTTTTCGTGCAAATCAGTGACGCGTAGTCTTCTTTTACTTTTGACAGTGTCCTGCTCTTCCTGAGAACTCGGTATTTTATCTGCAGCATCTTCTCATTGTTCCAGAACCATGGTGTTATCATATCGAGACAACGGAAGAGAAAACAAACGCGTCAAGCTAATACATGGATTATTTGCTAATAAGATTGTATTATTTTTGTTGGAAGCTTGAGGAACATTACAGAAGTAATGTGATTGTAATCAATCTGTTTAGAGACTTGGTTCACTGTGGGAGTGAATAAAACAGATTTTATGCCCCTTCTAAATGGACTATGTTAATTTTTTTCAAAATGGACTTGGTCTACTATGGTTGAGAGCCTCTCATATATCCCACCGCCCCGTAAAATTAACAGGAAGCCCCGTAATCCCGGGTTGAATACAAGAGTGAATCCCGCATACCTCTGTACATAATTTTTATATTTCTAGCTCATCAGGATCAATTCCTGTTAATTTTTATGTTTTTGAACTTCATATTACACAACAGAACGACTGTTTACACGTTTAACTCCTTGAGGGGCAGTGGGATGTATGAGGGGCTCACAACCATAGTAGACCAAGTCCATTTTTTAAAAAATAATAACAGTCCATTTAGAAGGTGCATAAAATCTGTTTTATTCACTCCCACAGTAAACCAAGTATGTAAACAGATGTCATATACAGGCCTGCCAACTGCTACGAAAAAATCGTAGTTGCTACGATTTGGACCTATAAACTACGATGCTACGAAAATCGGTCTTAAACTACGATTTTTTGCAAAAAACACAAACGCATTTTTTTGTCTCTTGTTGCTATTTTTATCCCACACAGCTTATATTTCAGGAGTGATTCTGTTCCAAAATTTCAATGCATTCATTTCCAAAAGTTTTAAAAAATTGGTCATTAATCTGAAAATTCGGCTATTAAAAAATGCTCATGGGAAAAAAAAATCTGGGCTGCAAAACAAACTTCTTAACATAAAACCCTCTTTATGCATATTAAACACGAGTGAATCGTGTTTCTGTAAATACTTACCCAGGAATTCCCTTCCTTAGAAACAGGGCGTGCCATTTTAAGAATTTCTGGAGGGAGGGGGGGTGGTTCTTTGAGACGCAAGGTTTGAAATAGTGTGCAATATCTCATGATTTGCACATGAAAAAGGACAATCCTGCTTAATGAAAAATGCTGTGCAGTATTTCCCTCTGCAAATTCTTCCACAGCCCTATGATTCTTTTACGCGTATATTTTGAAATTTCTTGGAAGTCTGCGAATTTTTTTTCTTTTATGGAATTTCCCCACATTAATTCGTGAATCGATCGCAGTAAAAAATGAGAATTTCTTCAAATGGTCGTGTAAAAATATCGGCTATTTCGTCAAAGATCTCAGAAACAAATAGTGATTATCTTCAATTGGTCGCTGAATAAAATTGGTAATTTCGTTAAGAGTTCAGAAAGAAATTGCGAATTTCGTCAAATGATTGCTCAAAAAATCACGAATTTCAATAAACTATCGCGGGAAAAATATTGCAGATTTCATCAAAAGGTCGCGAAAACGATTAGTGAATTTTGTTACTTGGTCGCGAAAAGATATCGAAAATTTTGCCGATCGGTTGCGTCGCGATAAACTATCGCAAATTTCGACAAATGACCGTGTAAAAAATTAATTTCGTCAATTGATCGCAAAAGAAAATAAATTTCATCAAAGGATCATTGTAAAACGATGAATTTTCCCAAAATATGGCAGAAAGAAAATGCTAATTTCGTCAAAAGATCAGTAAGAACATGCAAATTTCATCGAAAGATCAGTAAGAAAATGCAAATTTCACCAAAAGATCGCGGAAAGAAAACACTAATTTTGTCAAAGGATCGTTGTAAAAAAACGCAAAATTCGTCAAAGGATCGCGGTAAAAAATACGAATTTCGTCAAAAGTGCGGATTTCAACAAAGAATCGGGATAGAAAAATGTGAATTATGATTATGGGGGGGGGGGGGGGATTGTGAATATCCTGAAATGATCTCGGGGGGAAAAAACTGCGAATTTCGTCAAAATTTACTGCACTGGGCTAAAAAAAAAAAACTGGAACGAGGCTCCTTTTACAAATGTCAAACGCTTCGAAACGAGAAGAAACTCTAAAAATCGTATAAAAATTTTGAGAGGAAAAAATTTACTGTTCAAAGACTGAAACCTTATTCATTTACGATTGTCAAAAGATGGCTGCGAAACACGAAAAACCAACCAATCAACCTCAGAATAATTTTGTGTGCTACGATTTCTCATTTTCAAAGGTTGACAGGTCTGCATATATGATAAAGTATGTGAAAACAGTCTTGGTTCACTGTAGGAGCGGATAAAAGAGATTTTATGCACCTGCTAAATGGACTATGTCATTTCTATCAAAATGGACTTGGTCTATTATGGTTGTGAGCTCCTCATATTATATCCCACCCAGGGCTCGAAATGGAAAAATCCACGAACCGGAACGCTATTTCAAAATTACTGTCGACTAATTTTTTACTTTTTTTTTTTTTAAGTACAGTAAAGTCCTGATTATCCGAGTCCCGCTTAACCGAGTTTTCGCTTTGACCGAGATATTTTCTTCTGATTAACTGATTACTTCCATTATTATGAACCAGCCATTATAAATGAAGTGTTAGGTGTAGATGAAAGAGCAGTCGTAAAAAGTTAGAACTCTGATTTTCTGGTCAGAATGGGGAAAAAATGGCCATAATCGAAAAAAAAATTATGGTCATTTTTTTCCCCATTCTGACCAGAAAATCAGAGTTCTAACTTTTTACGGCAGCTCTTTCATCTTCACCTAACACTTCAATTATAATGGCTGTTTCATAACAATGGAAGCCATCAGCCCATCAGAAGAAAATGATCCATTTCAAAGATATAAGTTCTATTGAAAAAAAAAAAAAATTTCATTCCCGATATTTCTTAAAAGTAACGGAAATGTACATTAAAGAAATGTTACTAGTACCATAAAAATGATTGAATTCAGCGAAAATTTATATTTCATCGCCTCAGTGGGTGACAATTTGTGTCAATCCGGTTTATCCGAGTTTTTTGCTTATCCGAGGTGAGCTGGGTCCCTATTAACTCGGATAATCGGGACTTTACTGTATAGCAAATATTTATATTTAACCGTAGAAAAACCAATTTAAAAAAATGCATTCAAGATTCTAAATAATTAGTAAGAAAAACTTTACAGAGAGCCTAGTAAGTTATAGGTATGAAACTGTAATAATATTTTTTAATAATTCCACGAACCGGAACAACATTTTCCATACTTTCACGAACCGGAACACTATTTGTCACAATTTCACGAACTAAAACATCGTTCCGGTTTGCTCCGGTACATTTCGAGCCCTGATCCCACCTATGATTAATGAAGATTTGCACCAGAAAATTTTTATAAAATTTTATTTTTCTAACTTTGGTGGGAAAAAGGTCGCTGGAAAATTGCTCTTCCTTATTTTTGATAAAATTTTTGGAAGATTCCGGTGTGAATTCGACATTACAGAAACACAATTACTTGTCCCTGAAAGAAATAAAAGTTGCACTGTTTTTTTTTTTTTTTTTTTTTTTTTTTTTTTTTTTTTTTTAATGTTCAAGACATGTAAATGATATACAATGAAACCTCCCTGTACTAACACCTCCCTGAACGACCATATTTTCATGGAACGAAATTTATTCCCATAGACTCAATATTAATTTTGCCTCCATTCAGAGACCATTCCAGATGAACTCCCTCCATGAGCGACCAATTTCTGTGAAGAAAATTCCGTTTTTTCCTGGTCGCTTGAAGAAGGTTTCATTAGAAAAATAATTCCGGAGAGAGAGGAATTTATCAAACTTCTAAACTAAGTTTAGATTTTTTTTTATCCCGGTAACTTTTAAGTGTATAAACAAACCCCTTTGTGCGTTTTAGGCAATGAATTTAACTCTGGTGACAAATTAAGAATGCCATCAATAAACTGCCCTGCCCTATTCTATCGGGAAACTCTCAAAGAAATAGATAAATTAATAAAATCGTCATTATTTGTTCCCGTCCAAAACAAATTGCATTTATTGACTGAACTTCGAAAAGACTGGGAAATAAAAGTTTTAAAAGATAAAACCGTAAAATCAAAGCAAACGTCAATGTATTCATTTTTTAAACTCTGCGGTAATTAACTTAATTAACTTTTGTTATGATGCTTAAATTTTTATGTTTTTTCCTAATGTTAAAAATAAAATTTAGTATCATTAATTGGTACCTTTTTGTCAATACTTAAAATCTAGATTTAAACATGACTTCCATAAGAGACCACCTCTGGAGCGATCCTTTTTTATTGGAACGGATCGCGGTCACTTTAGAGAGGTTTTACTGTATTTATAATTCCAATCTGGGAAAAGAAACTTTTATTTGAATGGGAACAAAGAAAGATTTAGCACATATATCTTTACATAAATAGTAGAACTGTAAATTAATAATAACACACGACACTACTTCAATTTTTTTTTAATTGATAATTTCCCGGAGATTTAGATTTTTATCTACATTAACACTATAAAATAAAAGAATATGTTATTTGATAACTTTATAAAAAATTATACAAATGAATATTAAAGTGTTTTCAATTGTGTAAATCTCAGTCTTTTGTAGTTTTTTGTTTGTTTGTTTGCTTGTTCCCGCAGACTATTTTATTCTACCCGAAGTACGCTTTAGATGGCATTAACTCGAACACGCATGGAATTACAACAAGATTTTCGCTTAAAAGAAAAAAAAACGAAAAAAAAGATCAAATGATGATGCTGAAAAATTTAAGCTCTATCTTTCTAGGGTTATTCATTTGTAATTCAGCATCTTCTCCATTTTTAGGCGCGTTCGTAATTATATAAATACGTAGCACTATAGTCGTCGTCTGATTCGTCCGTCTGTCCGCATATAACAGCGCAAAAACTACCCAACCGAATGGTTTGAAATTTAATGTACAGTGAAACCTCCCTGTGCGACCACCTCCCTGAACGACCATTTTTTCATGGAACGAAATTTATTCCTATATGCTCAATACTAATTTTACCTCCATTCAGAGACCATCCCAGTTAAACTCCCTCCATGAGCGACCCATTTCTTTGAAGAAATGAAACAAATTCCGTTTTTTCCTGGTCCCTTGAAGAATGTTTTATTAGAAAAATAATTCCGGATAGCGCATTATTCATCAAACTTCTAAACTAAGTTTAGAAATTTTTTTTATTCCGGTAACTTTTAAGTGTTTAAACCCCTTTGTGCCTTTTTAGGCAATGAATTTAACTCTGATGACAAATTAAGAATGACGGCCAATAAACTGCCTTGCTCTATTCTGTCAGGAAACTCTCAAAGAAATAGATAAATTAATGAAATCGTCATTATTTGTTCCCGTCCAAAAAAAATTGCATTTATTTACTGAACTTCGAAAGGACTTGAAAATAAAATTTATAAAAGAAAAAGCCGTAAAATCAAAGCAAACGTCAATGTATTCATTTTTTGGTATTGCTTAGTTATCCCGTCGACCAAAAATCTATCGCCAAACTGTAAGATTAAATGCCGATAATGCTTGATCGTAAATGTTCCATTCACTTGGCTTTAAGCAAGTTACACGTGTTTACGTCATCAAGTAATTTTTATTTCGATGTTTTATTTGTATTTTTATTAATGTTGTATTAATTTATTTGTTCTTTCGTTATTTAAAATAAAAATTATGCCAATTTGTATAATTTGGCGAGTGCTATGGCGATTTATATAATTTGGCGAAATTGGTCAACGGGATAACTAAGTAGTACCCATTTTTTAAACTCTGCAATAATTAAATTATGTAATTAACTTTTGTTTTGATACTTAAATTTTTATATTTTTTCCTAATGTGAAAAATAAATTTTAGTAACATTAATTGTTACCTTTTTTCAACAATTAAAATCTAGATCTAAACATGACCTCAATTAAGAGACCACCTCTCGGAGCGACCAATTTTTATTGGAACGGAAGGTGGTCGCTTTAGAGAGGTTTTACTGTACATATAATCGTGGCAGAATTTTGTTGAGTCATTTCAAATTTTATGAAAATAAAATCAAAACTTAAAAAGAATTAATCAAAGTTTTCTTCAATCTATTAAATCTCATCATACGTAATAATTCAATGATATCCCATGACAGGTAATTATTGTAGGTTTCCATGGTGATGCCGTCCTATTATTTCCGTATTACTGAATTTAATATTTATATAATCGTAACAAATTTTGTATTCAGGCCTTTTTGCGTAAGAGTGCAACAGCTATTGCACCAAGATCTGAATATTTATAAAATTAGGTATAGTACGAACGCACCTCACTTGCCACGTTTGACCTACAGTTTCCGACTTATTTCCCTTTTGAGAATTTTATCTCTAGCATTAGAATGCTATTAAAAATAAATAAAAGTTTTATAATAATTTTTAAACTATGAGTTACGTCCGAGAAATCTAAATTTAATTACGTGAATTTTTAGTCACATTGCTAACAAGGCGTAAAACCAACAGAGTGAAAAAGTATCGAGGCCAGGGTTGCCTTGATACTTTTTCACTCTGTTGGCTAGCAATGGGAATAAAAATTCACTTAATTAAGGGGACCTTCTACATTAAAAGACAAAAAAAAAGCACTTTTTTATGATTTCTTTGTAAAAAAACTGCATGATGGATCTTTTCGAAATCTTAACAGTTTATTGTACATATCTTAAGGTGTATACAAGAATTTTTTTAATTAGATTTTGATGCTTCTACTCTAAGTTATAAGCAAATATGTTCAACTGCTTTGGAAAGTTTCATCTGGACGGTGGCCATGATAGCGCCTCGTAGAATTATCTGAAACACAAAAATATTTTTTTTTCATAAACTTCGTGAGTATAGCTTTTAGTTAAATTAAAGGAGCCCATAAATTTATTTAAAAAAAATTATGTAATGGCTGATTAAAAAAAAAAAAAAATTTTTTTGTTAAAAAAAAATCGTTCTTATTTGTTAATAACTCTTTTTTTTTTAAAATAATTTTAGTAAAAGCTTTAATTCATAACGAAGGCAATTAAATAAGCTTTAATTAAAAAAAAATCAAGATGATCCATTGAGTAGTTTTTTTTTTTTTTTTAAATCTTGCCCACCGTGTCAAAAAATGTGGTTGAACATATTTGTTTATAACTTAGAGTAGAAGCAACAAAATCTAATAAAAAAAATTCTTGTGTATACCTTAAGATATGTACAATAAACTGTTAAAATTTCAAAAAGATCCATCACGCAGTTTTCTTACAAAAAAAAAGATCATAAAAAAGTGTCTTTTTTTTTTTGCCTCCTAATTAGAAGGTCCCCTTAAGTAAAAGTTAATATTGAAAAGAAATGCTTCCAAAGAAAAAAGTATCCCTAGATATATCACACCTCTCCTTTCTTTCTTCTCTCCCTATTCTTGCTCCTAACTCCTCTCATTTGTTTTTCCTCTCTTTATACTCCCTCCTAACTCTCGTCCCTTCTTTTTCCTCTCCTTATACTCTCTTCTAACTCCTTTTAGTTCTTTTCCTGAAGTACGGTCGAAATTGGTTTTAGTGATCAAACACAATGGTCGGTGAAAATGTCACATTTGATAACCATAATCATTGCTGATAATTTTGATCATGTGATAACAATGGAGTTATGAATAAAGAGGAGGAGACATATAATGTATTGTCTATTAGTTTCGAGTGAAGTAACTGAAGAGGTTGTCACAAGATGGCGGCTGTTTTCTTTAAATCGGATCAACAGTTTCTGATTACCGCTAGGGCAAACTTCCACCAGTAAATATGAATAGAAAATTTCGTCTTATTTAAGCACCTTATTCATGGAAAATTTCTCTCTCAAATATGTTAAACATTTCTATTTGTTCATACGGGTGGCAGTTTTATCAAGTATTATAAGCTGTTTCACTGACGCTAACAGGAGATTGTATAGGTAGTCACAATAGGGCGTAAACGCAGGGCCTGACTACTGCCGAAGTAAACTTCCACCAGTAAAAATGAATATATGTTTTTGCCATTATTTATGACTGATATTTTTCGTTAAAAAGGCGTTTAAATAAGGAGAAAAAATCTATTTAAATTTACTGGTGGAAGTTTCCTTTAGGGGTAATCAACCCTTTAGAAAACGGTTGCAGTTGAAGCTTCACTTTTTTAAGGATATGTCAGTTCCTCTTTACTAATACTTCCATGTTTTATAGTGACTTGGACTGGCAAACAAACTGATATTCGAGATTTTTTTTAAGATGGATTCTACGAATAGGCATACAGTGCACGTTTTCATTTTACATTTGTGTACATATGTTGTACTTTTACATTATAAACTATTTTTTAAAAAAAATTCTATTCAAGCTGTTTAAAGAATAAAAAACTTCCTTTTTTTGTTTAATTTTAGCCTTTACACGTCTTTCCCGACTTTCATCCTATAATCCGGAAAATTTCGCAAGTTAATCTCTTCAGTTAATTAAAATTATACTGTTCAAGTATAATTTTCGAAAATAAAATCGGTTCGGATTAATCGTGATTTCAGATTATCGGAGTTCTCCTTATTAATAGTTCCATGGTGGTAGCACGCTGAGTTCACAAGGTGTTCTATAACGAACAGCTCTTTTACTATTTTAAACTCTTAGAAGGTTTGCAGTTCTCTTCTGACGACAAAAGGCCATCTTAAAAGGCCACTTCTGTGCATTAATCACTTTTACACTCTTTTGTAGCTGACAGCACGGTGCGCCCCTTATGAATATAAATTTTATCTGCAACATCTTCTTATTGTTTGAAAATTATGATATTATACAGTGGCAACGGAAGTGAAAACAAACGCCTAAAGCTAATATTTAGCTGACTGGCTAATCATATTGTATTATTGCCATTGCTCTATAAAACAAGAACAAAAACTCGTGCATCAGGCTATAGATTATGAAACACTTTCCAACGCTAACAGGGTATTATTAAGAAATTTAATTTTTTCATACAATGAAATAAGATGTATCTAAATAAATAACTTAAAACAAAACACATTACTCACAAGCAGTGTTGTGAATGGGCTACATTTTTAAATTAAGATTTCTTGATTAAGATTTTTGATTAAGATTCTGATTAAGAATTCTTGATTAAGATCTTGATTAAGATTTCTTGACCACTTTTTTAAAATGATAAAATTTGCATTATTTAATGACATATAGGCGAAAGCAAGGAGAATTTTACCATTTCAAAAAAGTGGTGCCAGTCAAGAAATTTGAATTAAAAAAAGTAGCCCACTGGCAACACTCACAAGGAAAGTCTCCATAAGCGCATACTAAGGAATATTTGGACATCACATAATATTCTTCTCACGATGATAAATATGATTAGGAAAAAAATTCGGCGGAACCTCGATATAGCGTTCGTAAAAGAATAATGAAATTTTCATTTTTTTTGGCGATTTATCGAAGGTTGACAATACAATACATTTTTGAAGAATAAGCCATTATGATAAATTCTCTTTAAATAAAAACTTTTTCTACTCTTCATACGCAGTTAGTTTAAGTAAGTTTAACTTAATTAAATACATTTTTATAACTACAGTTTTGTCATATACATTTATGTGTATATAATGAAATTCAACTAACGTAATTATTCGGTTTGGAACAAAATTTAAATTGATTAAAAATTGTTTCAAACTCAAAATAAATGTCCGATTCTGGCCATTGGCAATTGTTAGTATCAAAAACAACAAGAAAAGTATTGTTGCCATGGAAACAACGACATAATGTCGAAATGTTTAATCCTTTGCGGTCAAGTGTCGGCAAATAGCCGCCCAAGCTTTATATACATGATTTTGTTTTATATCCTATTCCCACCACTATATTTTAACCCTTTATGTACTGAATTATGAATTCATGAAAATTTTATCTTCTAAAGCATTTTTAGTGAAGCGCTTAAACTACATTAGAAGATTTACATAATCATTTAACACATTTTAGAAGGATTGAAGCATTTAGAAGCATTCATTAAATTTGAATTTATAGGGATTTTGTGCAATATTTATGACCACATTCAAATCTTTTATTTTAAATATTTTTCTTAGTATTTTGTAAATTAGGAAATGTACAAATATAATGTTCGTACTATAGAAATACAGAAATATTTTCGAATTGAAGAATCCAACAACTCATTCTAAACTGTATTACTACTAATGAAAAATAACAATTAGCTTTAACACTTTATGTACTGAATTATGAATTCAAGAAAATTTCCTCTTCTAAAGCATTTTTCGTGAATTGTTTAAACTACATTATAAGATTTACATAATCATTTAATAAATTTTAGAAGGATTTAATTAAATTTGGATTTATAGGGATTTTGTGCAATATTTATAACTTCATTCAAATCTTTTATTTAAATTATATTTTTTTTAGTTTTTATAGAATTATGAAATGTACAGTGCTCTTACAATAGAAATATAGGAATAATTCCGAACCGAAACTTTTCATCCACAATCTTTATACGCTGTGGCGTAGGAACTTTGTAGAAACAGGGAGAGCCGGGGCATATTGCGGAAAGCTAGTGGCGCGGATCATTTCGTTCATTTTGGAGGGTTCCTTCATAGCGTTGCACGTTTCACAAACAGGAGTGTAAAATAGAAGCATATCAAAAGATCACCAACTCTTTAATCCAGTTAAAATAATTTTTAATATAGATATACTTGATACATAGAAACTTAATTTATGTGCGATCCCGAATACAGTATTCAAATTTAAGGCTTCTCCCACTTCCATTTACGAAAAATTAAAGTGCTTTCTGTTATTTTGCTTACAAATTCTTTACAAATCTCTTCCAAATCAATTTTAAAGGCCTCCTCTTTATAAATATGTTATCAGTGCAGGTAATTTGTAGTAGACTTATATAAGACCACCTTTTTTCTGGAAATCGGAAGGGTTGTATTGTAAACAATGAGAAAAAGGGTGAAGGCACAAACAAGTGTGCTCACCACCCCCTCCCTCTTTTCTCTTTGTTGTCTATTGTGTGAATTTCTTAGGAAAAGTATACTTTATTTTTTAATTCAGCAATGTATCGTAAAAAGACATGGTGCGAGAATTTCTCAAGGGGGAGCTGAGCCCGTCTGAAATATTCCAGGGGGAGCCACAGCTCCCCCGGTTCCTACGCCCTTGTTTATACGTCAAGAAAGCTGAAAAGATGCAAAGGCAAAAGAAATCATCCTTTTAAAAATATTTTTGTATTGTGTAACCCATAATGCTTTAGGAATAAGATAAATTAATGCATCTATAACTCATTCTAAACTGCATTGCAACTAATCGATGTATTAGATGAATTTTATAACAAGTTATTTTAATGATACTTATAAGTGCCGTCAGTAGATAAAGGGTTTTAAAAGTACATTTTTTAGTAAATTTCTCTTGCACATGTTGTCAAAGTGCAAGTAAAAATGTTTTTTTTTTTTTCTTAAGTGGTTAAATCCGAATAAATTCGTGTAAAAGATGCCTGTGCCTGGGAAGAGTACTTCAACCGCAAAAGGTTGGTGATAGAATTTTTGTCCAGGCAGTTACTTTTAAAATACACTTAAAAAGCTTATACAGCCGGTGAAACCGTGTAAAATTAAATATCTACAGAAACACGTCATTCGTATATATTGTGTAACCTTACAGAAAAAACAAGTAATATAAAAATTTCGTTTTTAGAGTCAATTCCTACTTAGGTCATCAAAGAAAAATTTAATATAATCCCTTAAGGCTGTTCTCAAATCCAAAAGGGCAACTTCCTGACATAAGTTTTAATTTATTTTTGTTCGAAAATGCATGAAACTAGCTGGCGGAGTTGTTCAGAAACTATGTCATCGAGCTGTTTTTTCCATTTTTTTGCAAAAGCAATAGATCTATCAGAAAATAATGTCAAAGTGGACCTTTTGAACCAAATTTCCGCGCGAAAGTAGAAAAATTACTCAAGAGCGGACGAAAAACGGGTTTGTCGCGTGATCGATATCGCTTATAACTCAATGGGTAATTGATTGATCAAAAAATGGAAAAAACAGTTCAATTCCAAATCGCTCCCATGGCCAGGCTTTCCAATTTTATAACTTTCCGTTTAAAAATGAATTTGTAAATGTGTCAGAACGTTTTGCGCTTGTTCAGCGGAGCAGTTAAAAACAGCCTTAAGCTAATATTAGTTTTTGTTGCATTAAAATATCTCAATTTTCTTGTCTCCGACTTATAAGCGGGCTCTCATGTCAAGCACACAAGTCCTATGTTTGTTCTTCAATAAATAAATAAATAAATATCTCAATTTGTCGATTTTCTATAAACAAGTAGGCTTACAATTGAAGTCTATGGGAATTTGGCGAAATATTAGAGATATCGCCAATATCTCTAATATTTCGCCAAGTTGGTGTCACTTTTGGCGACTCATTTTGGTCGCCAAATTTGGCGATATATCGCCAAGTTGGCGACAAACTTGGCGGTATTTGGTGACAGAACAGGGTCACCCCTATGGCAACCTCCCTTATAGATATGAAGATGCATTAAATGCTTCAATAACCAATGACCGCCATTTTTTCTCCCATGTAAAGCTAAAATTGATTAATTAAAATTTAATTAATGAATTAATATTTGAAAAAACTGTATTAACATCAATTGTCATCCAGTACAAGTTAAAAAAAATTATTTCAACTTGATAGGATGAATAATAAGTATTTTATTAACGATTGAAAATTTGAACAAGATATATAAATAAATAAATAAATAAATAAATATAGGGAGAGTGTGAACTAATAATAGGAATTGAAATAATAAACTAATCCATCGCTTAAGTTTAAATTCTTTGAGTATTAGGCATTTAAACACTTATTTAACAAATATTTTAATCAATAAGCAACTTCAAAAACAAGTAGAATCGTATGTAAAAAGCTAGCATCCGATAAGGGTTGAATAAGGCGAAAAAGCCTGTTCAAAAGTTCTGTTAAAACTGTACGCATCCTGTATATTTCAGCTGATGGCACACTGAGTTCAAAATACCGTATAGAGAACAGAATGGCTTTTTGACTTTTTGAACCTCTGAATTAATCAGTTAGTTATTCGACAGTAATATGATTTGATGTTCTTGTCTGATGTGATTGATTGTATTAAAAGACCAATGTCGTGCAAATCCATAACATGTACTTTAATTTTGTTGCCGATATCATATTGTCCCTTTGGCGAGCCACCCATTTATCTTCAGGATCTTTTCTTTGTTCCAGAACCTTGTTTTGATAGAAAGCGGAAGTGAAAACAAACATTTTAAACTAATATTTGAATGACCCCTCGTATACACGTTTCTCCACCCAGGAGTCGATCTTTTTTCAGGAACACTTTCACCGGCAAATCCACTGTTCAAACTTCCAGCCTCTACCCACAAGACTTCAGCCCAAACTCCCCAAAATTTTTTTTCAGCTTCTCCCTCGAGAGAAAAACAAGTGGGGTCCTCCCATCAAGCCGATTATCCCTCACTGCACTTCGCTTCCTCGCTCAGCCATTCAGTAGGGATTCCCAAGGACTTTCTTTTGTTCAGTATATATATTCTCGTTGTTGTTCACATTTTCGTATACAAAAGGAATGCTGGTATGTCATTTATACAGTGCAGCTTTCATACAATAAATATGAATGTAATAGCTCGCTAAATCCCAAAGATAAGAAAAACTTTTTCTTACCCAAGTACATAGAAAGTAATATACATGCAAAATACAATAAATAAAATAAAATAATATTAATTAGCTTTAATCTGAATCAGTCAACCTCTCATTAACGTCAGAAACATGACAACCCTAGTGGCGAGCCATGCATAAAAAGCTGGTGTCCGATAAGGATTGAATAAGGCAAAAAAGCCTGTTCAAAAGTTCTGTTCAAACTATACGCTTCTTGTGTATTTGATCAGTTGATGGCACACTGAGTTCGAAATACCGTATAGAGAACAGAATGGCTCTTTGACTTTTTGAACCCCTGAATTAATCAGTTAGTTCTTCGACAGTAAAATGATTTGATGTTCTTGTCTGGTGTGATTGATTGTATTAAAAGGCCAATATCGTGCAAATCGATGACATGCACTTTTATTTCGTTGCCGATACCATATTGCCCCTTTTGCGAGCCTCCCGTTTATCTTCAGGATCTTCTCTTTGTTCCAGAACCTTGTATTGATAGCGAACGGAAGTGGAAACAAACGTTTCAAACTAATATTTGAATGATTTGAAAGTCAGATTGTTTTATTTTTTTACTGAGAACTGTGGAAGATCATTACATAAATAGTGTTTGTAATGTTGTTGTAGTAAATTCTAAAGTGGTAATCTGTTAAACTAACAGTTTTTATGAAACTTCAAAAAATATATTGTTTTATTTTTTTTTTCGAAAAAGAACCAAAAAGGCGCGCGTTGGTTTGGGATTTGATATTTTCGTGAGATTAAAATATTAATAATAATGCTGTAGAAGATCTAATGTAATCTAGATGTATAAGTATTCATGCCCTGGCTGGTAGTTTTCTCTAAAAAATAAACTTTTTTCTTTCGTACACTCTAAAAAAACCTGCAACTTTGACAAAAACATTCTGCCAACAATGGTAACAATTTTCCATAGTAATATACACAGAGAAATACTGTTAAATTGATACAGATTTTCTCTGTACAAAACAGAATTTCAGCATGTTACAGAAAGTGTAATCATGTTGTAATGAAAATGAGTTTCTTTATAGAGAACAAAATATCCCCTATCTAATAGAAAGGACAATACTGATGAACGGAAGCAGAGTTCATCTGAATTAAACGGATTTTCTCTGCTTTACATAACAAGAATCTTCTTCTTTCATCACCAAGTTCATTTTACGAGATCACTCATCACTTCTTTAATACGATTTCTGGTACAACTGGTATGATTGAAGTAAAAATTATTTGTACATTATTACTACATTTTTCTTTACTGTATTTCTGTACTGTTTAATTTGTTTGTCTGTGAAAAGTGAAGTTAACTTATAATTTTTAAATTTTCAGCTTAGAGGGCGAAAACTGTACCCAAGGGTGTAAAAATCTCAGGTGCCAAAGGTCGCACTGCCGACTACATTTTCGACACATTTTCGCTCATAGATATTTCCTCCGAAGTGAAAAATAATTTCGTATTTAAAATGTTAAATATTTGTAATTTTCTTTTTGTATGTGTGTGTGTGTGCGTACGCGCGCGCAAAAAGAAAAAAACTAACCTCTTTAATGAACTGGACTGATATCCGCAGAAATGTCAAGAAAACTAAAACTATGTTTAGTATTTTCGTTTGAAAATGATGCTGTCGCAAGAACTAATGACATCTGATGAAGTTAAATGTGTCAAACAATTGAGCTGAACCAATTTTTTACAAGTTATACTTCTACTAAACATACTGATACTGTTAGAAAAAAATATTGCATTCGAAAATGTAAAAATTTATTGTTTTTAAATTTTTAAAAATAATTTTTTTTATACATTTTTTTACAAAATTACTTTAATTTGCTTGGTTTATTAGTATTTAAATTCCCATTTTTTTAAATTATCAAATTAATTATCAATGCATTTGAAGGAATGAGCCCTTCTTCATCAGGCAAAAAAGCACACGCTACTGATACATCAGTAGAAGCAAGACTTAGCTCTCTTAGTAAAATTTCATATTATATATTAAACAATATATTAAATTAAAAAGAATAATTTTCATTTTGTACATATGTGTTAAAATAACAGGTATTTTCAACAGTGTAGTGTGCGATAGCTATTGAATCTTTTTTTGTCTTGCAGGTGCGTGGTTGTTTTATATAATCCTCGGAAAAATAAACAGAAGCATTTAATTTCCGATGCCAAAAGAAATATCACCACAGTGTCCTTTTCCTGGGATGGCAAGTATTTGGCCACGGGAGAGGTAAGTGTGAAATCACATGTATATTTAGCAACTGATTTCTATTACCTTTAAATTTTAAAGATTTTCAGCAATCAATGCTTTGTAAAATTGAGATAGCCTCTCAAGTGTATTATTTCATTCACGAGAACCTTTTTAAGACTAGAAGAAGCTATTTTCTCATTGAAAAAAGTTTGGAAATCACTTCCGTGAGTATCCAGCAACTAATCATTTCCATGTGAGAAGGAAAACTATTTATCAATCAATGAAAATTCTTAATTCAATGTAAAATGCAACCAGTTTGCGATGAGTAATGTAACTTTTAGCATAGACAATGTAACCTGTTTCTTCCAGAAAAATTTGCAAATCATCACTGTAACTGCAATTCCCTGGCAATTAATCATGTCCATTTAACATGCAATAACTTCCACCATATTGTGAAACTCATAATGTAATCAGTTTTCAGCGAAATACCACATTAAAAAGAGATATCTTTTTAAAAAGGTGCTTGTAAAAGAGGCTCTGTAAATCACCATGATTAAAATAACCAAAAATCGGTCACATATACGTGACCACAAAAATTGTTTACCATTCATAAAATAAACTACTTACTGAAATGAAAGATATCATTTTAACATTAAGTGGTACAAATTATTTTCCTTTGAAAAAGATTGAAAATAAAAGCTTGTTGGCAAGAAAAGTATCTTTTTAATACTGATGGTACAAACAATTTCCCAGTAGAAAAGTTTATGAATCATTTCTCGGAGTGACCCCCAATCGATAACTTCAACGAGCTATGGAAAAACTTTCACCAGTCAAAGAAGTTCATGCAGTGAAATCCAGCAAAAAGAAAGAAACAACAACAAAAAAAAAACTTCCTTTTGACAACTTATACCTATAAAATAATCACGTGCGTTGGTCTCATTGTCACACAGCGTCAATCAGACGAGACCGATCGAGTGAAAAATCATTCCGGGAAGCGAAAAGATGAATGAAGAGAAGGATGAATCTCTTCAAGCTATCGCATGAAGAGAGAAATTGCTTTGACCTGTTTTGTTATAGGGGATACAGTAGTGACATTTCACCATTAGTATCGCGACCTTGTGAATCATTTGAGTCATGGATTATTTCGGTGAAGATGATCGCAAACGTGAGTAAATGTGCGAGTTTCGCGTTTATTGTTTGCAATGTATCACATTCATCGATGTTGGGATTGCGTAGATACTTTCTTAGGCTTCACATCAAACAAGCGGATAGTTGTATTTGTAATTTTAATCCCGTAATGTAAACGAAAACGAACTGGACTAACTAAGGGTATTGAACTCAGGGCAAGATTTGATTATAAGCATACAAAATATAATACTTTAAGGGATCTTGTAACTTTTAAATGCGGCGAAAAATATTTAAAAATTTCAAATTTTGAATTAGTCTATCTTCAAAACCATTTTATGAATAAAAATGAAATTTTGAATATTGATTAAACAGATTGTGCTCCGTAATATGCTGCCATTAGAAACTGATTAGCATTTCACAGAATTTGTGTATTGTTGAAATTAAAATATCTCTTATTTTTGCTCCAGAGGTTATTGTGCGCATGATATCTTGCGAATGTGTGTACGGATTGTTATGAAATAAGGTGTAAATACTAAGAAAATGTGTGTGTTTAAAATGATCTACTTTTAAGTATTTACAGTGGTAATATTTTTAGGTATGATTATTTTTATTCATTAAAAATGTAAATTTTTCATTTTTTTTTTTTTTTACGAAAATATTTTTTTACATATTTAATGAAATAATTTTGTTCTAAGAGTAGATCATTTTTAACACACATATTTGCTTAGTATCTACACAAAATGTCATAACAATCCATACACACCTTCCCAAGATACCATGCGCGCAATGACTAACGGAGTGAAAAGAAAAGCTGTTTTAATTTCAACAATACTCAAATTCTGTGAAAGGCTAATCAGTTTCTAATGGTAGCATATTACAAAGCACAATCTGTTTAATCAAAAGTCAAAATTTCACTTTTATACATAAAAAGGTTTTGGAGATATACTAATACAAACTTTCAATGTTTTCGTTAATTTTCGCCGCGTTTAAAAGGTACAAGACCCCTTTAAGCTATTTCAAAATTAAATTTTTTAATTAGTCTAAAAACGTGTTTTATTGATATTTTTTTAAAGGAAGGTCTGTGTTTTGAGGAATGTTCTATAATAGAATCTGTATTCTATTATAGAAGATGCAGTACGGGGAATTTCACCATAGTAACACGACGTTGAGAATCATTTGAGTCATTGAATCTTTCGAGGAAGATGATCACAAACATGTGCAAATGTGCGATCTTTGCTGTTATTGCTTGCAACGTATCACATTCATATAGATGACAAGATATCTTAATTATTCCGGAGTCTGATTTAAGTCAAAATGTTTTCAACCGGAAATTTTATTATTTAGTCAAAATTTTTTTAAATAAAATTTAATAAAACCTTATGGAAAAAACATTTTCTTATACTATACATTTTCCGTTTTTAAACATGATTGTCTAAGATTAAGAGTTGTTGGCGTCTATGCATTAATCGATAATGGAATTGAGTGAAAACTTTCTTATTCATATTAAACAAATATATGAATATGCTCATAATTTTAATTCTCGTTCAGTGTTAACTAGGGTCATAGGAACACAGTGCTAGTGTTGTATTGTGTGCGTATACGTTCAAAATCTGAACTTTTAAACTTGTTTTAAAATTAGATTTTTTATGTGGATTAACCCCTTAACGGTGGCATTAAATTACGGTTTAAAATTTCAAATTGCTTATTGGCACCACTTTTTTGAAAATGAAATATTCATCTTAATTTATTGACAGGTAAAATAAAACCATAATAAAACCAAATACACTATTTTGTAAAACTGATGGGAATCAAACATTCTGAATAAAAGACACAGCCCGTGAATATCACGGGAGCGAAAATTAAAGAGTTAATGTCTGTAATTGACATTTTTAGAGAAAAAAAACCTGTGTTGTGTGTGTTATAAGAGACACAGGACGGGACACTTCACCGTTAGATTGTGAATCATTTGAGTATAAGTTATTTCTGTGAAGACGATCGCAAACATGAGTAAATGTGCAATTTTTTGTCCTGTTATATCGTTTATCACATTCATCATGCTAAAAATGTGCGGATATTTTCTTAGGCTTCATATTAAAAAAGTAGATAGCTACATTTATAATTTTAAATCCTCACGTTGTAGGCAAAAAGACAATGTTCTAAGTGGGATTATTTGAGCCCGGGCAAGATTTGAAGCTATCAAAATATAATATATTACCAGGTCCCGATTAACCTCGGAACCTAAGGAAAGCATAATATTATTTTTGTACATCCCCCTTTCATTCGGGAAAAGTTTTCTAAATTATACATTAGGGTGGAACTTAAATATAGGGTAAAAAAAAAAAAAAAACTTTTTTATTTTAATGTGTAATAGTGAAAACTTTTTTTCTTTTTGGATGTCTAAACTTTTGGCTGAAAAGGTTTTTTTAAGTTAAGTTGTTTTCCGGTTCCTCAAGGAGGTCAAAGTTTTGAAATTTCAGTATAAAGTAACTGAAAGTAAACAACGTAGCTGTTAGCTCATATCTACTTTTATTTAGCAAATACTATCCAGAAGTCACCACGAGGAGGTGGTTAAATATCGACTTCCACCCTGCTTACCTCCCTTTGTTATGAATTAATTAAATTGGATATTCAACCTACTGTCTTTTTAGGCAAACTTTGTCCTTACATTGTGGGAATTCAACTTTCCCAAGATTAAGCCGTCTTTTGCTTAATATTTAAAGACGGTTGACGCAGCTCGCGGGACAATTTTGACACACGTTTCCACTGTTTGAGTATGACAAGGAAAATCTAAAATTCAGGTGTATCCCCTGTTTGTACTTTTTTTAAGTTCTTCATCCGATCAGACCGTCAAGATAGGATCAATGTTTTTATAGTCTATAATTTCAATAAGTTCGCATTTTTTCAAGTCGCTTTCCTACTGGTCCAGAAAATCCTTTTGTACCCGTAGTTTTTCAGCAAGATGTTAAAATAAGTATCTAAGAAAAAAGTTCATTTGCATGTAATAATCAAATTATCCATTATAAAGTTTTTAGGGTATTGCTTCCGATGTTTTAACAATTCCAGATTTGCATTAAAGGCATTAAACTCCTGCATTAAAGGCATTTCTGTTTCACCTAATAACTCTCAAACTTGAAAGGTATGTATTATTATTTTGAAAATACACCAAAATTGCAATGGCTATATTAATATAAGAAGAAGATGTCAAGGAAATATTACCAATATATTTTTATCCTGGTTTTTGAACTGAGACCAGATGTTCGTCTTTAATGATTCTTTATACTTTTTTCCCTCTGCTTCAGTTATCATAGCGTTATCCTTTCTGCCATAAAAATACTAACCTTCTAAAATTAACTCATTTCGTCTTTCCTGTTCTTTCAAATTCTTCCTTTTCTTTTCTCTTTGTCCTTTTCAAGTCCTTCTTTCAGTTACCTTTTCTTTATTATCATCAGAAATACCCATATCTTCTAAGATACCATTTGCAATAATATTTGCAGTTCTGTCTAATACTCCGGTTCTTTCACTGTGTTGATTATCAAATTCAGGTTTAGAAAAACAACCGATTGAACTATTTCCTTCCGAACTGTTTTTTACACTTGACGATCATTCAATCAAAACATCATTTTTTTGTTTTAAAATAACTTTTTTCCTTGATATTTCCATTTCCAGTCTTGTTACACATTTTTTGTAGTTTTTATATCTATTGATCCTATTGTCATCACCCCATCTCTCTTTGGTCTTTGAGAAAGCGACGTTCTTGTTCTGATACATGGTAATATTTTGTGCTTTTACACAAAGAAATGTTTTTTACAGGATTACCTAACATTTTGCAATTTTATATTGGATGTGGGATTATTCTTTCTAATCTTAATATTTTTCTTCAAATTTTGACATTTCTCGCACTAGTCTCTAATCATTTTTTATGATTTGTGTATCAGAAACCGTTGGAATTGAAGGTCTCAGCAATACACTTTTAATTGTATCATCAACAGCTTTAGATATTTTAGAAATAGTGTGTACCAGATTCCAGCTGTCAGATTTTAAGTTAAATTGAACCCCAAAATAATGTTTCATAACTTCTTCATATGTTCGTCAAAGATGACAGTCTAATGTTAATTGTTTTGGTTCACGAAATACAGGACACTTCAACAATTATCTAGATTTAGGTACGTTAACAGACTTTGTCACTTTTGACACCGAACGTTTATCGAAAAATAATTAAAGAAACTGTTAACACCCGTTAAATCGGACTAACTTGTTATGTGTCGCAGCCAAATAAATCAGAGACAATGAAAGCCGACGCCCACGACGCTGGCTTCTACAAAAGTCAAATAAAGTGGGCTAACTTTTCTAAGGCACTCAAACTAAATTATTCTCTGTATTACAGGACATTAACACTTAATTAATTTAATTTTGCAAAATATAAATTTAACAATAAGCTTAAAAAACTTTTCATGCAATTATTGGCTTTTTTTCGTTTTTTATGGAAAATCGGGCGCTTTGGGGAACCGGAAAATATCATTTTAAAATTAAAAGAAAAATATTTTCTTTTTATGGAGTTAAAAAGGAAAAAAATAATCACTATTAGAATATAAAATTCGAAACTTCGTTTTTTAGTTCCACCCTATTATACATACATGGAAACTGATAAATAGCACAAATATCATTCCCATGATTAGCTTAGCCGAGTTCACATATATTTCATTAAAGAGATTTTTTATGTTCCCTGTATATACTTTAGATGGAGTATAGTATATGTAGTTCTTGTATGTTCGGTAACTCATGTTGTTTTGAACGATGTAACCCGGACATCAGACTGCCATATGATTTCTTAACATCTTATTGATTACATGGATAAGGCTCCTGAGTAATGTGGATATTCTCAGCGTTAAGCAAAGCTTCCCCTTCTAAAAAAACGAAAATGTGAATTAAAGACCCCATTTTACAGTCATTTTGAGACCTCTGTTAAATTTTATCGGGGAAGCTCATGCTTAATGTGTCTTTTCGGGTAATCAAGCCCTGTATATTATACTTATGTAATATTCAATTGTTAAGATTTCTTAAAAATTTGTTTTATTGATTTTTATAAAAGGAAAAACTGCACACTATAAAAATAACACGTTGAAAAGTGTTTATGGCTTCGACTCATCTATTTATCTATCCGTCCGTCTTACTCTCTTTTCAAAAAGGCGTGGCATTGCCAAAAAATTAATATCTGTCATTGAAGCTTACTTTTCTATTGAAAATGAAGTGTATAGCTCGTGCAGAAAGATACACACGAAAACTCCAGATACATTATGGCTATGGGCAATAATTTTTTGAAGTACGTTTTAATAAAGCTACACTAACACTTGAAGCATTGCGAAACTAATAACCATTGCTGATATGCACTAAGTAGTGTTTCTTATTGAAAATGGTGTGCGTAGCATTTATTGTTTATTTACCAGGACACACAAACAACTATATTGCATTACCGGCTGTAGACCAGTGTTGCCAGATGGGCTAGTTTTTAAAAAATCAGATTCTTGATTGGCACCACTTTTTTGAAATGGTAAAATGTGCCTTATTTAATTACATATTAATTAAGGCAAAATCAAAGTGAATTTTACCGTTTCAAAAAAGTGGTGCCAATCAAGAAATCTGAATTTTAAAAAAATAGCCCACTGGCAACACTGCTGTAGACAAGAATTGCTTTATGGAATTTATATTCCTTATTGAGATGTGCGTTAACATTTTCTATAAGGAATAACGCATGTTGCATTTCATGTTCATTTACAGGATCGCACAAAACCATTCAGGTCATATCGTCTATGAGCGATAATTTCTGGAATTGCGTTTTCAAGCTTAACTTCTTCAGTTCCGAAGCTAGAATAATAATGCAAATGCTTATTCACTGGGTTTTTCGAAACAAAATGTCATCGTAAATGACAGAAAAAATATCTTTTCTGAAATTCATCCTTTAGGTGCTTAGTAATTTAGGTTCAAAAATATGGATGCAAAACTGCAAACCTTAAAAAAATCAATTTAATAACCATTAACCTAAATTAATGCAATCACACATTTAAGAGCTTTAAACAAGTAAATAATATACAAATACTCAACATTTTTTATTGAAAAATATTTAAGTTAAATACTTATGAAAAATTATCACCTTCTTGCTCATACTGTCTTTTGGGCACTTTTCGGCATTTTGCAAACTCAGATGAAAATAACATTTATTTTATGTGGGAATCAGTTTAGATGCTGCCATTTATTCGTTTGCTTTGAGCGAAAAGAAAAAAAAATCAGCTTTTAAGGAGTGATGTGAAGATGTAAAAAAATCGGACATTTCAGTTTTTATAAGGAAAAGAACTGAGGTCCTCGTATGGGGACCCAGGGACCGAAGAGGTTAACTATATTTTAGTATACAATATAGTACATATAGGTCATATACAGGGCTGCCAAAAAGAATTCGAATTAATTAACTTGTTATACGTTTTTTTTAACAGAATTAAATTTCACTATACTATCTGGTGTCAATATAATATTATTGAATTCATATACACGGTTGTACAAACGAATATGGATATATTGCTGTTTACGGATTATAATTTAAGGAAAAGTGTTTGTTATATGGGGGTCGTAATTGCTCAAAATATATTTTCAACTGCGTTACATGCGAAATTCTTTGTGTGCCCCTGTAAACAAACTATAGATGCTACATACTTCATTTTCAATTCCGAACACGACACAGTAAACGAAGTAGCATACATTTAAGCGAGTTAGAGTGCGGACAGACATACCAAATTCATAAACACTTTTCAACTATGTTGAAAAAAGTTTAAAAAAGATAAAAAGGAAGAATATTCGCAATTATCTTTGAAATGGAATACTTAAATATCTTACGTATGATCTATTATTCAACTACAAATAATTTCAAAGATATTCGACTAAGACTAAAAATATCAAAATACGTTTTTCTCGATTTTCGCGTATTTTAAAGCAATGTATCTCCTTAAGTGAGTTTTAATGGTATTATAATAATTTTTAATTCAAACAAAAAAGAAAAAATCATTCATCAAGCATAGGTTATGTAACAATTTCCTACACATTCAGAATAATGTAACAAAACTGCCCCGTTTAATAAGTTAAAATATTGTGTCTAATTCAACCATATTATAACACATTTCAAAACCCAATTTCAACTATTCCGATGTACAATCGGAAAATTATCCGAATTGTTTTAGCAGCCCTGTTTATGATATATAGATTTTTATCTATTAACTACATGTATGCAAAAATTTAATTCAGTTAGGAAATACATACCTCAGTTGAAAATTTCCCTTCAGCAATTTCCACTAATAAAGAGAATGGTACGTGAATTCTTTGTGCAACCCTGTATATGAGGTATATAATTTATATACAACGAATAACATGCAAAAAATTAGTTAAATTTAAAAGCGCATACCGAAATTGAAAACGCACTTCCAGCAATTATTGCTGTAACCAATTTCTTTTGTGTGTCCCTGTAAATAAACAACAAATGCTATGAATGCCGTATTCTTTCGTAATCATCTTGTAGTGAAATTCAGTGATTTATATCAGTTTCAATATATTTGAAATAGTGTAATGTTATTAAAATACTCTGCAAACGATTTTTCTCCATATACCATAATGTAATGGAATTTTTTTTGAGTGCCCCTGTAAATGAACTATTAATGCTACACACTTTATATACAATACCAAACATGCCATGATAAGTTATAAGTATCATTAACATAATTTCAATTGCATGACAAGCCGAGAATATTTAGGTGGGTTAGAGCGTGGAAAGACGGACAGACAAACCGAATTCATAAATACTTTTCAACTTTGTTAGAAAGTGTTAACCCTTTAGTGTGCAGCTTTGCATATATGCAACAACAGTGCGTGCAGACATCATTGTTTTGTGTTGCATATATGCAAACAACAATGTTTTGAATTTAATAGAATTTTTTTTTTCGTATATACCTAATTCACACCAGAAAATTCAAATAGCAATATCTTCTTTAATTAATAACAGATTTTCCGTATTAAAATAAATTGAAATTAACCATTAAAACTTTCTAGTATAAAGTCAGATTCTCTGAACTACGTAATTTCTAGAACGTATTCTATCATGGGAATTAAAGGGTTAAAAGTTAAATTTTATATAATAAATAATTATGTAAAATAAGGTATTTGGAGATATACTTATTAAAATATTTACTAATTTGCGATATTTTAGCGTAAAACAGCCACACGACAGTAATTTTTACTTGTATTGCAGATGTGCAATAGAAGAAAAGATTGATGTATTACATGAAAAATGTATCTCTAATTTGTTCTCATTATTTTTCCTGTGTAATAAATCTTTCAGAGAATCATATATAATTTTTTCAAAACAAAATAAAAAATCCCGCATTTTTCACGCAAAAATCATGCAAGAGTTAAAAAGAAGGTATGAAAAGAATTTGACTTCGATTTATTAAATTTTTTGTTGAAAGGGAGGAGGGGTAAATCATATTGATCAAAATTCATATTAATGTTATTTTTTCGTAGTGCATAAGATAAATAAACATGTAAAGTAATCATAAACAAATTATCATACAAATACTTTCCATAGCTATTATTTTATGAATCATTAAACATACACGAAAAATATTACAGGACGCTTAAAGGGTTAAGTGGCCCACTACGGGTGCATTTTCCGTGTATGTATATATATTTTTATTTTTGTTGTTGGATCGGGGTTAAATCATTAAATTTATCTTGTTATATGTACATATATATATTTATTTATTTACTGCTGTATAATTCTTAACCCTTCACTGCAAGACGTGCCACATCTGGTACATACCTAAAAACACTGTAATTCTTATTATGTGCCATGAATTTGGCCAATAGTATCTCTATCCCTGATCAAGAACAGTCCAAAGAATGGAATAACACTTATTTGGCCATGCCAGATGGATACATTTAACAAAAAATTAGAATTTGTTCTTCGGAAGCAAAAAAAAAAAAAAAAAAAAAAAAAAAAAATCTATCAAGCTAGTAAGGTAAAATTTACTTTCATTATTTTTAGAGAATACTTAAAAATATTAATATAAAAAAAATTGCAGAGTGTTAAGCAGATAAAATTAATTAATTTAAGCTTATTTAGTTGTAAAATATAGCAATACAATATTTAAAAACCCTAATTGTGTACATAGGATACACGCACATAAAATATCAAATTTTAGCTGAAAATTTTAAATTTATTTTTTTTTAATATTTTTCCCATTATTAGACCGATATATAGATTTCAAATAATTTTTTTCATAAAAATAGAAAAAATCGTGCAGTGAAGGGTTAAGTGATCCATTGATTTGTAGTTTTAAAAATCTGGGGGATATTTTATGACCTAAGTCGGTCACGGAAATAATGATATTATTTCCAAAAGGGAAGAAGAAGATAATAAACTTTATCTACATCTATACGGGGTCTTTCTTTGAGCTTAGAGTGACTCAATGTAAATGTTGTTCGGCTGAAGTAAATCCCATAAGAACTCCCAGCTTAAAACTGTCTAACGAAATTTTATTGGACCCAGACAATGTTTTATTGTTTCCAGTTCAAATTTTCCTAAGCCAATTGTTCGCGTGCGTCATGTACCAGATTATAGGTCTGGGAGCAAGACAATGTTTTTTGTTCACTAAACAACCTGTGATAGATAAAATGATGATAACTTCGCGGTAGTTTTCTTTTGGAAATTAGATGTTTCAAAATCCATTTTCGAATACGTTATTTCACGATTTACTTTGTTTAAATAAAGTATAATATCTAAATTGCTTTGCTTTTCCTAAACAATATAATTATTGTGCCATAAAACCACAAAGAAAAAAATAAGTAAAGCAAAAGCCATGAGAAAAGTATATTACCTAAAAGGATTTGTTACTAGCATTTTAGTATTGAAGCATTTTATTATGGATTTTTGAGGCAGAGATTATTTAAAAATTAGGCAGAAACTTCCCTTTGTTTCATTTTTTAAATGGAAAATATCGTCAGTCTATTTAAATGCCAAAAGGAAAGGTGTGGTAATAAGAAAGAAAGGAATTCTTTATTTTTTCCTCATTTCATTAAAAAAAGAATCTTGTAAAAAGCCTATATTTGCCTATATTATCCTCTTAGTCTATATTAGCCTTAATTGGTATGTTTTCGGTCTATATAGCCTATTTCCGAGTCTATCGAGCCCATTTCCGATAAAACTTTGAAAAAAAAAATCAACATTTTAATCTAATTTTTTATTTTTATTTTTTAACAAAATTATCTGTTTTTTTAACACTTTCCAACAAAGTTGAAAAGTGTTTATGACTTCGGTTTGTCTGTCCGTCTGTCCACGCTCTAACTTTCGTAAATATGCTCGGATCGTTGTGAAATTTTTGGATGTTAGTGACCTCTACCATAGCACGTTCCCTATTTCAAATGAAGTTTGTAGCATGTTTAGTTCATTTACAGGGACAGTCAAAAGTTTTCCGTTACTTACGGCCAATGGGAAAAAAATCGTTTCAAATGATTTTTAATGGTGTTACACTCTTTCAAACATAGTAAAATTGATATTCATTTATGAAGTGCACTAAAATATGCATTCTGTTGAATATGCGGTGGAAAGAATAGTTATTGTTCATTTACAGGGCCACACAAAAGAATTCCGTTCATAATGGTATAGGGAGAATTGTTTGCGGTGTATTTGAAAAGATATCAGATACTATATTGAATCCGAATTACTGTATAACGTATTAGTAATGATTGCTCGAAATGTATTTTTAATTATGATATGCGTTTTTTTCACTACATTTATGCATACTATAAAGTGCGTATAAATGATACAGTTTATATACAGAGCTACAGAAATGAATTCGTAAAGATTACTGAGTATGAGCATAAATTGTTGAAAGGTGGGTTTTAAAGGAGTTATGCATTTTTACGCTGAACTGAATTTAATTTACTAAGAAATATTTGTAGAATATAGATGAAATGATATACAGGGCCACTCAAAGAGTTGGATACATGACCGTCTATGGGTGATAATTTCTGGAAATGTAATTTCAGTAGTTTTTAATAGTGTTTTAGTTTGAATTAAATTTTAGCTAAATAGTGGCATGTAATAAAAGTACTAGATAAACTACAGGACTGTACAAAAGTATTCAAGTATGTTTCCATCTATTAGTATAAATTACTGAACGATAAATTTCAACCTGTTATGCATTTTCTTGCTAAACTAAAATTTCCCATTATATAGTATATGTACCAACCTACAGATCAAATACAGGGCTGTTCAAAAGAATTGGAATACACAATTGGCTATGGACGGTAACTACTCAAATCAGTTTTTCAAACGTTTTATGCGTTTTATAAAATGTTTACTTAGTTATCTTATTTCCCTAAATAACGAAGTTTTGTTAAAGCATTCAGGAAGTGTTGGAAAGTGTTTCATAATCTATGCTTGAAGCATAATTTTTCTTTCTTGTTTTTTTTTTTTTTTATCTCGCTATGGGGGACAAGAGGATCTTCAACAATTCATGTTTATAAAGATAATTTTAAATTAAATAAGAATGCAATAAATAATATTTATTAAAAAAAAGAATGAAAAGAAAACCTCTTTCAACGCAACTTGTCACATTATTATTATTATTATTTTGACATACAGATTACAGAAGATTAAAAAGTGGATGTCTTGAATTACTTAGCAAAGATTTTTTATTTGCCCTATAAATCAGTAAAATGCTCTAAATATATGAATGTACACACATTAAGCGTAGATGGAAATAGGGTAATTAAAACATTGCACAGAGAGATATAGAGATACTATAAGAAATTTTAAAAACACATAAATAATACACAAAAATCAGTACGAAAAAAATCATGATAACGTTTTACTAGATGTGTTATGATAATTTACAGTTAGAAACTATATTTTAGTACATTGTTTAGATGTGACAATCCCAAAACTTTCTTCTATCTCATGCATGTTAATACTTCCTGAAAAATGCAGCATAGCAGCACCACCGGTTAGGTGATTTACACCAAAATCCAATCAGCAACAATTTATGTCAGCTTCTAATTGAATTTGAAGTTTGATGAAAATCCGTGGATTAGTTTTTGAGATAGAGTTATTGCGGAAGTCGTGAAAAGTTCTGCGTAACAGTACCATCTGCTGGGCAATTTAACCAAAAAATTATCAGGATCAATTTGTATCAGAGACTAACTGAATCTAAAGTTTGATGAAAATTCATGCATTAATTCTTGAGATATACCTATTGCGGAGATCGTGAAAAAGGCGACATAGAGCGCCACATATTAGGCGATTTACACCAAAAACTAAACAGCACTAATTTATATCATGGACTAACTGAATCTGAACTTTCATGAAAATTCGTGGATTAGTTCTTGAGATAGAGCTATTGCGATAATCATGAATAATGCAACATAGCAGCGCCACCTATTGGGAGATTTACACCAAAAAGTTATCAGCACCAAATTATATCAAGGACTAACTGAATCTGAAGTTTTTTGAAAATCCATGCATTAGTTCTTGAGATATACCTATTGTGGAATTCATGAATAATGCAGCATAGCAGGTCCACCTGCTGGGTGATTTGCACCAAACTCTAATCAGCACCAATTTATATCACGAACTAACTCAATCTAAAGTTTTTTGAAATTCGGTTCATTAGTTCTTGAGATAGAGTGCCCACAAAATTTGCGTCACACACAGACAGACATATTGTAAAAACATGTTTTTCATGATCTCTGACCCCTAAAACATGTAAATCCGTCGAAAACCGGAATTCAAAAATTTTCACGAATCCAATACTTTCTTTTTGTAAAGATAGAAGAAAGTAAAAACTCATAAATAATACACAAAAATCAGTACGTAAAAATCATGATAACGTTGTACTATGTGTGTTATAATAATTTACAGCTAAAGACTATATTTTAGTACATTATTTATAGTTGTTAAATATTTTCGGAATTTTAAATTTTTTTTTTTTCTCGTTATTTACAATTGTATGTTTTCCTAGTTAAAGGAGGTTAAGTAATTGATTTTGTTTAATGACCTTCGTTCGAGATAAACAATTAAAACTACAAAATAAATCATGCGTAATAATAAACTAGCGGGCATGACCGAGCTAAGCTCGGTCAAAATTAGCCTTATGTTCAATGCGTTATTTCATTCTCACTGTATAATTCTTGCTGTTTAGATAAAATTGGCATGATCCTAAGCCATAGGGACCCACTAACCGAAATTTTTCGAACACACGACCTAACCAATGCTCTTCTCGAACCCGAAAACGATAGAATACAATATTTATTCAAAATCGCTAAAGTCATTTCATAGATAAAATTAGCTTGACCCACGGTAACCCAAAAAGGACTACTAATCTAAATTTACTGAACATCTGACCTATATCAGTGGTCTTCTAGTGCTAGGAAACGGTGTAATAAGATATTTTGTCAAAATCGTTTGAGCCATTTTTTAGATAAAATTAGCTAAACCTTGACCCATAGTGACCCAAAATGACTGGTTAATCGAATTTTCTTGAGCATGCAACCTAGACCAATGGTCTTCTCGAACCCGAAAACGATAGAAAACAAAATTTATTCAAAATCATTAAAGCTGTTTTCTAGATAAAATTAACTTGACCCACAGTGACACAAAAATGACCCATTAATCGAATTTTCTCAAACATGTGACCTAACCCAATAGTTTCCTCGTGCCAAAAAAACGGTTGGACAAAATTTAGTCAAAATTGATTGAGCCGTTTTTTAGATATAATTAGTTTGACCTTGACCCATTTGACCCAAAAAGTCCCACTAATCGATTTTTCTCGTACATGTGACTTTAGTCCAATGTCATCTCATGCCCCGAAACGGTATATTACAAAATTTTGTCGAAGTGTTTTAGGCCTTTTTTGAATTCAATTAGCTTGACCCTGACCCATTGTGACCAAAAATGACCCACTAATCGAATTTTCTTGAACATGCAATCAAGCCCAATGGTATTCTCGTGAACGAAAACGATAGAATACAAGATTTCATCAAAATCGTTAAACCGTTTTCTAGATAAACTTTGCTTGACCCACAGTGACCCATAAATGACCCACTAATCGAATTTTCTCAACATGTGACTTATCCCATTGGTCTTCTCGTAATCGAAAGCGACAAAATATAAAATTTAATCAAAATCGTTGGAGCCGTTTTTTAGATAAAATTGGCTTGACCCACAGTGACCCCAAAATGACCCACTAATGGAAATTTCTCGAACATGTGACCTAGCCCAATAGTTTTCTTGTGCCGAAAAACGGTTGGATATAAAATTTAGTCAAAATTGATTGAGCCGTTTTTTAGATCTAATTAGCTTGACCTTGACCCATTATGACCCAAAATGACCTACTAATTGAATTTTCTCGAACACGTGACCTAGCCCAATGGTACTGTCGTGCCCGAAAATGGTAAAATACAAAATTTCGTCAAAATCGTTAGAGCCGTTTTCTAGATAAACTTTGCTTGACACACAGTGACCCAAAAATGACCCACTAATCGAGTTTTCTCTAATATGTGACTTAGCCCATTGGTCTTCTCGTAATCCAAAACGACAGAATACAAAATTTAGTCAAAATCGTTAGAGCCGTTTTTTAGATAAAATTGGCTTGACCCATAATGACCCACTAATCGAAACTTCTCGAACATATGACCTAGCCCAATAGTTTTCTCGTGCCGAAAAACGGTTGGATATAAAATTTAGCCAAAATCGATTGAGCCATTTTTTAGATATAATTAGCTTGACCTTGACCTATTTTGACCCAAAACGACCCACTAATCGAATTTTCTCGAACACGTGACCTAGCCCAATGGTCTTATCGTGCCCGAAAATGGTAAAATACAAAATTTCGTCAAAATGGTTAGAGCAGTTTTTAAGATAAAATTTACATGCACACACACACACACACATACATACACCCACAATTTTTGCTCGCATTATAGTATAAGATGTACATATATCTGTATTAAATCCTATTCTTAACGTTCACTATTTTACCCACATACAAGAACACCCCAAATCAAACACACATAAAAAATCTGAATTTGAACATTTTAGGAGTAGTAAACTCCTATAAAAACTTCTTAAAATATCAATTTAACTATTAATAACCTAAATTCCCCCTAAAAGAAATTTAATGCTTTAAAATTTTAATAATCTACACAGCTTCTTCTTAAAAAAAAAAAAAAAAAAAAAAAAAAAAAAATCAGTTAAATTAAAAGAAAAAAAATACTTTTTGACTCCGCTATTTTGTGAAGTCAGATAAAAAAATATCTTTATATTTTTTTATTATTATTGGAATTTGCAGCGTCATTGTTTGGGAACAGCTGACATGGTAAATTTTAAGATTTTAACTTTTGCCATTTTACGTTACGCGAAAAGAAAAGGAAGAAACTGGCGTTGGTGAAATAGCCAAATTCTAGTTAATCCCAAGTCATTAATCTTGCAAATCGAACTTTGAAAGCCAACCATGAGTCATCTCAATTCCTCACTGGCGCATCCACTTCTGACACTGCTTCATATACGACTTACAAACGAGCCAAATTCAGTCCAAAGATCTACTGTTGCCAGTGGGCTTACTTTTTTTAAATTCAGATTTCTTGATTGGGACCGCTTTTTTGAAATAGTAAAATTCCCCTTGTTTTGCCTCAATTAATTTGCTATTAAATAAGACTAATTTTACGATTTCAAAAAAGTAGTGTCAAATAAGAAATCTGTATTTTTAAAAAAGTATCCCACTGGCAACACTGACTTCATGTCATGGCGGAAAGAGATAGATGGAGATGCAGTATGCCGTAAAAACGGTTCGTATTATGCATAGATTAACATGCAAGATGGGACATTTCCAAAGAGCGTAATGGTAATGCGATTGCGATCGTAGCGCCTTTAGTGACAATGGGGAAGAAACTCCCCATCCTTGTAAAAATTTTATCATTGAGCATCTACCTTATTGGAATCTTTCTTTTTTTAATGTTTCATGTTTACATTTTCACTAGAATCTTACACCGATACATGAACATAGAATAGATATTCTAATTTATATATATAATATCTATTCTATGTTCATGCACGGTTATATGCTTTTTTATTTATTTTATTTTTTTTATTTTATTTTACTTTATTTATTTATTTTATTTATTTATTTATTTATTTATTTATTTGTTTTTTTTTTGTTTTTTTTTTGTTTTGTTTTTTTGTTGTTGTTGTTGTTTTACATGATGAGTGAAAGATATAAGTGCAACGAAAAACAGGGTAAAAATTTCGTCTTGAGTGCTATATATGAAGTAAATATGATGTAACTGGATTTAAAGCTACATTAAGTAATGGTGCAATATAAAAATATACAAAGTATTGTGCTCTACAAATCCCAGAAAATTTCATAAATATTCCCATTCGGTAGGAAAATTTTATAGCCGATGTTTTATTAATTTATGAAGTTTAACGTATTAAACTACAATAATCTTTTAAAATTAACGCATTTTCACTTTCTTACAGATAAAATAAAAATATTGTTTTTAATGTAAATAACGTACAATCAATTCAATAATATTTATAATATTAACATATAAGAAATAATAATAAAATTACAGATGGGGGGAAAAAATGACAAATTCTTAGAATTATATAAATCTAACAGTTAAAATAAATAGAGGTACTAACATTAAACTCAGTAAAGCTTTATTCGATATGAATAAATTAACACAATACCTGAATTTGATTTTTTACAATTTAATCTCATAAACTTACATATTTACGTTATTAACAGAATTTTCTAGGGTTTTCTTTTATATTATTACTCTAATTATCATTTTGTACCAAGTTAAAAGTGACCACTACAAGTACGGTAAAAAAAATGCAGCTAAATAAATAAAGCAAGAATGAATAGAATATCGTCTGACACCTGCTTCGTTTTAGGAAAGAATAGATATTCAAAGTATAAAGGACAAACATATTTCTTCAACATAGGTAAATTTCGGAGACTCGTTAATTCTTCCCCCTTGTCGGTAGTGACGCTAGTACTGTTGCCGTTACAGATTTTGCCGTAAATGTCCCATCTTTGTCCTTAATCTATGGTATTATGATGCGCGTTATCGCTCAAATTTAAATCTTGTCATTCGGCTCAAACAAAACAAGCACGTGGAACAGGGACCGAATTTTTTATCTCCCGTGCATTTTTTTCTCTAAATGAAAATGATCTGCTTATATTTAAGCATTCTAAAGTAGCATTTCATTGTATTATGAATTAAAATCAGTATTTCTAGAAGTTTTCTTCTCTTTGTGCAAAAGCATGTGATTGTGTTTGGGCCGAAATATTGAGAAGAGATAGGGGTGGAGAGTGCTTTGGTAATCCTAAAGTGGAATCAACATAACAGTCACGTGTTTACTATAGTCACGTGACTTTTACCGCCAATGGCTAGCATATGTTTGCGAAAGGAAAATAAACAAATTACCGTATCTTTAAATTAAAGTGAGAATCTTCTTTTACTAATTTAAAACAGATTTTAAGTTGCTTTGTTTTACTTCGTTTATATTTTTGCACTACTTCACATGCATAATGTGGATGCTGAGTATTTTTATATTTTTTTTGTCACGACCGGCAGTAATTTTCAAATTGCCAAGCAAGCGATAACGAGCGAAATCTGGAAACCTTTACATGAGTAGGGCCGGTCATGTTGATGCCGCTTTTCAAGGGAATTCTCTACGGAAAGCACACTCCACCCCTATTTCTTCTCTATGGGCCGAACGTAGCGGATTTTAGGGTTACATTTTTGACGTAATCACCAGCCACCACACATTATCACTATTCTTTCTCTTTACTCTATGGCTTCATGTCTCACAAGGAGAGGGCCAACCTTGTTAATCACAGATTTTCATTATTTTAATGTATGTTGTAGGGTATAGACCCCTTAGTCTCAGGTTCAACGGATTTTATACAACACTCGTTAGTTCTTGAGAAACCAGGGTCTAATATTAGTATATGGTTTAAATACTTACTTTGTAACAATAAGGATAGGTTGGGCGTAGTTCAGTTGGTACGGCGTTTGCTGGCTGATCGGCGGGCTCGGGTTCGATGCCTGAAAGCGCTAAATTTGTTTTTCTTATATTTTGTTTTATAAATATACTTGTAATTATAACTTAATAATCGCATTATCAATTAAAATTTATACTATTGTATTTCAATTATAATTTTAACCTATTTAACCTTTCTACTTTTAACTAAATAGTTGTATAAAACATCATAAAACTATTAATTTTTTAAAACTCACTTTTAAAATGTATTTCATATATTCAGTATGTATGCAATGATATTGAAGAATTGTGTCTATTCGTGATTTTAAAGAAATATCATTTATTCATTGCTTTAACAAGGGAAATCAATACGATGATACTATTACTCTTTTTTTAAAGTAACAAACATAATTATATTAAAAATTAGCATCGGAATTAAATTACAACGGATTTTTTGCATATTAAAGATTTTTAAATTTGTAATATGTATGCTTGCGCTTTCAAATAGTTCCTTTCCCCTCTATCTTCTTTCTGCTTTTATTTTTATTTTATTTGAATATGTTTTATTTTATCATAACTAGATGGCACCACAACAGGTTTCTAACGATTTTGGAATTTTTATTATTCAATAATAGATCCAATTTCTTTTTAAATGTCTAGGATGAGAAATAATAGTTCAAAATAAAAAATGATAAATTTTAATTTGTTAACATTATAATTAATGTACGATATTAAAATTTTTAATTGAAATTATTAAATTATAATTACAAGTATGTTTATAAAACAAAAAATGAGAAAGACAAAAAATGTAGCGCGTTCGGGTACCGAACCCGGGTCCGCGGGACAGCCAGCAAACGCCGTAACAACTGAGCTACGACCAACCTGCCCTTTTTGTTTCAAAGTAAGTATTTAAGCTGTGTACTAATATTAGACTCCCCGGTTTCTCAAGAACTAACGAGTGTTGTATAAAATCCGTTGAACCTGATACTAAGGGGTCTATACCCTACAACATATATTAAAATAATCAAAATCTGTGATTAACAAGGTTGGTCCTCTCCTTGTCAGACCTTCAGATAAATGAAACGAATTATTCGTTTACAGCAATAAATTTTATTATTTCCTCTTTTTACTTAACATATAACAGAAAAAAAAAAAATTGCGGTGGTGAAGTAGTCTGAATCGAGTTAATCGCTAAGCGATTTCTTGCAAATCGAGCTTTGAAAGCCAACCATGAGTCTTCTCAATTCCTCAATTGGTACATCCACTTCCGACTAAGCTTCATTTGCAACCAAACCAAAGAGGAACAACTTTTCTTGAAGACTCACCCCGAATTTACTCGGGAGCTCAGCTGGAGCTGTGATTGGTTCATCTCTCAGACCTTCCCAAGGGCACTTTTAAGTAACTAGTACTTGTACGTTGCCCCTAAAGCAAGCTCACCACCGCTTCGTTAAGATATCCCCCTATTGTTCATTATATAGGTCCCAGAATGAAGTTATTAAATGATAGTGGTGTGAACGGTTTAAAAATTTTACAAATACTTTTATTTAATAAATATTTTATATTTCAAAGTCAAATTAAAAGTTCATAATAGAAGTATTAATATCCATTCCTTGCAATAGAAAATTAATTTTTTCTTGTAATTGAACGATAAAAATGCTTTTTATGAGGACGAATTGCCACATTTCAACATTCATACATATAATTGAATATTTAATGTAACAGTGGTGGAAAATTGGCGCAGAGGAGGAGCCTATTGACACCACTAATATTTTATGGAATTCTTCATCTTAATAAAAACTGTCATTAGATAAGACGAAAAATTCTACTAAAATTTAGTGGTGTCAATAGGCTCCTCCTCTGCGCCAATTTTCCACCACTGAATGTAATTTTTCCCCCTCATAATATTTCAACTATACTTAACATGCATTATGTACAAAAAGTATAGCATAAAAATGTGTATTTTATTTTAAAACTGAAGTGAAAGTAAACTTGTTTGCATTTATTAGGCATAAAGATTTTTACACTTGACATCGTCATGTAAATCAATGATAAAAAAAATAATTGTAAACATCTTTAATATAATTTAGATTTAGTAATAATAAACAGTTTTCTTTCTAACAATAATTTAGAAATAAAAAAACAATTTTATATGAGAATTTCTTTGTGAATAATTTTTAGTTTTCAAAGCTTTCACTCTGGAAAGTTATTTTCATTAGTGTTTTAAGTTGCTTTTAGTAACGAGAACAAACCAAACTTTTTCATGTTTTCAATACTGAGGATAGCATTTCATTCGCTTATTTTTCCGCATACCTTATGATTTGAATTAAAAAATGGTAAAAATATAAATTAATACGAGAACTAATTCCTCTCCAACGATATTACTGAAAAGTCGAGAATCACCCGATCTCAGATACTTAAGCTCCGCCCACTCATAAGGCATTTAGAGCAAATCACAGATAATTTTATATTTAATGTAATTTTATTCCCTTATCATATTTCAAATATATTTAACATATATTATGTATAAAAAGTATAGCTTAAAAATGTGCATTATTTATTTATTTATTTAATGAAGTGAAAGTGTGAAATGATCTTTCTAAAAATTTGAAATGAATTAATTTTTAATATTGCATGGACATCGGCGAACATCTGCTGCAAGAGGGAGTAATAATCCCCCTCCCGATTTTTTTTAATTTTTAAATAGTTATTTTTATTTCTGATAATTTTGTAAAATAAAAAAATAGTATATGCATCGGCGTTCAAAAAATAGTATGACATATTTTTGGCAATTTTGTAAGAAAAAAATAAATAAATTGCATGGGCATTGGTGAGGATGTGCAAGAGGGAGAAATAACCCCCTCCACAGTTTTTATTTTTATTTTATTATTTATTTATTTATTTATTTATTTTATTATTATTTATTTATTTATTTATTTATTTATTTATTTTATTATTATTTATTATTTATTTATTTATTTATTTATTTATTTATTTATTTTTGTAAGAAAATAGTAAAATTCTTTTTTTTCGGACAAAAGGAAACTGAGGATTAATGTGCTTTCAATTATTATAATAACGCTTTAAAAATAAATCACAAATCTACCCTCCCCCCCCCCCTCCCCTTAAAAAACATGCCATTCCTAAATTTTCCTTTCGGTAGTATCGGTCTATTATTATCGCGGCTGCTAAAGGCAGTAAAATTTAACAACACCCAATGTTTGTTTGTTTTGTTTTTTCACATATTTTATTTATTTATTTATTTTTAGATAGATTTTTTTTTTTTTTTTTTTTTTTTTTTTTCTGGGGAGATTTAAACATTATTAAAAAAATGCATCGAAGGTAAAAGTTCTCTTATTTATTATAAAAACGCTTTTTTTTTCCTGCCATTCCTGAATTTAGTTTTCGTAGTGCTGATCTATTATTACCACGCCGCTTTAAATTCTCCAAAAAAGTTTAATAAATAAAGGATTAAAATAAGTCCAATGGTTACAGGGAAAAATTATTTGATTGGTGTTGCAAATTTTTCACATAAAAACAGATCCTCCAAAATTATTGCATAAAAGTCAAATAGCTTTATGTGAAGTGACTGAATTATAAAAGCTGTTTTAGATTCATTTATCATATAAAGTAGCC
Organism: Maratus speciosus; assembly: GCA_963932465.1. NCBI lineage: Eukaryota > Metazoa > Arthropoda > Arachnida > Araneae > Salticidae > Maratus > Maratus speciosus. The sequence goes on from OZ010798.1 coordinate 275,075,790, forward strand.
ATCAGTGAATAAACAGCGTACGCGGCCGACAATATATTCCTATTAGTTTATTTAAAATTATTTTTACTATGTTTAAGAAGTTTAGCATTAAATGTTATAAGCGAAACCAATCAAAAATTTGTGAAAGAGAATTAAGATGTGTACTTATGATTCATAAAACGGAGAACTCTGTAGGCTTTATTTATCGTTTCTTAAAACAGTATAGGAGGAGCAATTCTATTTTGAAGTAAATTTATAATTATTGATTTCTGTTTAGTTTTAATGTTACATTACGCTATTTATCATTTTTTAAATACTTGCAGGAGGAGCAATACTACTTTTAAGTGAATTAATAATTTTATGCAGTATACTTTAAAATTATTAAGCGATTTATCACAATATTGATTTCTATTTAGTTTTAATGTTGTTACGTTATTTTTCGTTATTAAAATACTTACAAAAAGAGCGATTCCACTTTTATAGGTTGGATTAATATAGTATTGATAATTTTATGCTGTAACTTTATACAATAAAAAAATTATCCAGTGATCTGTCGCAGTATGGATTTCTAGTTCGTTTTAACGTTGCGTTACGCTGCGCTGTTTATCGTTTTTAAAATATTTATAGGCGGAGTAATTCTACTTTGAAGTAACTTGATAATTTTATGCTGAAACTTTATACTTTGTTACAATTATTCACAGAAACATCACAATATTGATTTCTATTTACTTTTAATGTTACGTTACGCTATTTATCGTTTTTAAAATTTCGTAGCTTCGTTTAACTCTCTCATTTTTTTTCTAAACAAAATAATCTAAAAACTCTTCATTTAAAAATTTACATTTTTGCGAAATACAAATTACTTATAATTATTATTTTTTTTTAATGAAAAATCTGTTATTGCTATATAGTTAAACTTTATTAAAACTCTATTTTTTATATGTTTTTAATTAGAAGAAGTACAATTTCACGTCTAGCTTCAAAAGAGAGCGAGAAACTGAGCTATCTTCCCTCACTGTGCTTATAATTTTCGCATCATTAGTTAACTGAGCGGTTATAAACTGAAATAAAGAATAGTTACCTGGTTTTTATTTATTTATTTATTTATTTACTTTTGTACTAATCCTTTCATTGCGGACCAGGACAGGCGACCATTTTATATTCAATCGCACAACAATTTACAATTTTTTTTCTTTCTAGTAGATTTCTTTTAAAAATGTCCCAATACCTAGTACAAGTGTGTGGCAGAGATTATTTTGCCAAAAGTGATACTAATAGAATATAAAAATATTCCACTAGGGCGTACGAGTTCCCGACCCGTAATCAAAAGTTATTTAAAACGATTTTAAGATTAAATTCTATCCATTTCAGACAAGTTTAACAAAAATACTTCCACACCGGTCATATTTATGACTAATCCACTCGTGCCTATATATTTGGCCAATTGTGTTTGTATATGTAAGATTCACTCTAAGCTTGCTGTTGGAGCTACGTACGGGTCCGTAGTGACTCAATTTGCTCTAGGGAAAGTCCCCGGATCCTCGCCAGAGAGTGGCGCACTGTAATCGGTGTTACCCCTCCCTCGCTTCTCCCTCTTTGCGAAGTCTTCGGACTGAAATGGGAGCGGCTACCGAAGGGGAGGGGGCATATCGATGTTCAGCTATGCAAGCGATTTCGACAGAATGGGGCTTACTTAGAGTGGATCGAACTTTTTTCGTAAAATCTTTGCATCTGAAATATTTTTATTAGAAATTTTGTATACGATGAAACCCCCACTTACTGACACCTTCCCCTCCCTCGCTTCTCCTTCTTTGCGAAGTCTTCGAACTGATATGGGAGCGGCTACCCAAGAGGTGGGGCCATATCGATGTTCAGCTATGCAAGTGATTTCGACAGAATGGGGCTTACTTAGAGTGGATCGAACTTTTTTTGTAAAATCTTTGCATCTGAAATATTTTTATTAGAAATTTTATATACCATGAAACCCCCACTTACTGACACCTTCCGGATTATTTTTTCTTCAAATCATGTATCTATTTTATACTTATCTTTGTGAATGAAAGTATAGTACAGATACATTAAAAAATATTGTTGCTAAAATTTTAAAAATTGTACTTTTTATTACTAAAAAAAATTTTTTTTTGCTTAAATGTTGTAAAATCTTTGCATCTGAAATATTTTTATTGGAAATTTTCTCAAAATTTTCAGAAATTTTCTATTTAGAAATATCTTATTAGAAATTTTGTATAGAGTGAAACCCACAGTAACTGACACCATAGCCCATTGGGGACGAGCGACCGGTATACGTGCTACTTCAGGTGCTCAGAATCCTTCATTATTCCCAACGTTATTTTTTATTGTAAAGTTTATCTTATTTAAGCAGAGCATTTTCGCGATTCAATTACAGAAAATTTTCTGTTTTTAAAAATCGGCAGCAGAAGACAAAAAATTAAGCAAAGGGCTACCGCCGCGAAGGGGTTAAGGATTATTTCTTGATCAAATCATTACTACAAAGTTTTAAATCTATTTCATACTTATCTTTGTGAATGAAAGTATTGCAGAGATACATTAAAAAATTATGGTTGATAAAAAAAATTTTTAAAAAATGTACTTTTTATTACTAAAAAAATTTTTTTTACAGAAATATTGTTAAATCTTTGCAACTGAAATATTTTTATTACAAAATTTTGTATAGGGCGAAACCGCCAGTAACACACATTAAGGATTCTTTCTTGTTCAAATCATGACTACAAAGTTTTAAATCTATTTTGTACTTATCTTTGTTTTGAAAGTATAGTAGAGATACATTAAAAATTATTGTTGATAAAATTTTGAAAAATTGTACATTTTATTACTGATTTTTGTTTTCATAAATATTGCCAATTTCAGTAACTGACACCATCCCTATTCTGAAAAACCATAATTGACACATGAGTTATAACAGTTAAAACAAAGAAGTAACAAAACACTGATAAAGTGCTAATTTAATTAGTTAATTTAAATCACATAACCGATATTTTTTATTTTTTATTCTTCTAATGCAGTTTTAAAAAGGGTGGGAAAGTGCTTCAAAGTAGGGAATTTTTATTCATTCATAATATGGAATGCAAAGTGTTAAATATTTATTCTTTATTTTTAATTTTAGATTATCATACTTTTTCAGTAAATCTAATTTTTAACAAATGGATGCATAGACATTTAATAATGCCATGCCTAAATATTTCTATACACCCATTTCATGCATTCCAAAAATAAAAGAGACGTTTCCATAAAAGTATTCAAAACTGATAGTTGCCATGGCCTATGTTGAAAGTGTAAACGAGCAAGACGTTCAACAAATTAGAAAGTCAAAACTATTTCACGAAAAATAATGTTCGGGAAGATTGTGGGCATTCAATGTCATTTCACTTCGCTGATTTGGACGTTTTTTTAAAAATTCAAACGTCTGCTGCAAACGCTTAAAATTATTCCTAACTTCAGCATCTACATATGCTTCTGCTACATATTATAGTTAGTTAGGATAATATCATTGACTTAATAATTTAAAATTTTTAATAACGGGGGAAAAACATTACCCCAGAGAAATAAGATTTTTAATTATTTTTATGAACGATTGCTATTAACCTTTAACTGATGTGACTAAAATTTGTCACACAACTGATGTGATCCGGTCTCTCAGACCCCTCGAATAAAATGAATAAAAAAATAACTCAAATGGTTGAATTTACTTAAATTTTGTCCTAACAATATCGTTGTACTTCTCTTAGGAGAATGTGAATTAAATTGCATGAAAAACATATTTTATTCATATTATTTAACTTCAGTACAGAAAAGTAAAAAGCTGTAAAAGTGTTTACAGCTGGCAATCGCGGGGTCTGGGAGACCGCGTGACATCAGTTAAAGGTTAAGATGCCTCTCATTAATAAAAAGAAAAATGAGCCAACTGAAAGTACAATATATATATATATATATGAAAACATATGCACTTTTTCCTTAGTATGGCTTACAGCTTTGCACACACAGCTTTACATTGCTTTTTTAATTTAAAATAAGTTAAGTCGCTATTATAGACATTGCCACGGTAAAATAAGGTTTATTATTTTAACACAATCAAACTGATTGGTAAAGTTATCATACGAATTTGAATATTTCCAACTGAGCGAAAAAATGCCCAGGCTGGGAATTGAACCCAGATCCTTGGCTTACAAGGCCAATGCTTTTCCGTTTTAAGCTAACTGGGCCGACAACCAGCCAGCATATTTCGCTCAGAAAACCTTATTGGTAGAACATCTGGTCTGTCATGTAGACAGCTCAACAGAATAAACCGCAGGTAATGGAACTCCATATAAACGACGGATACGTAGATGAACTATTATTTTAACACAATCAAACTGATTGGTAAAGTTATCATACGAATTTGAATATTTCCAACTGAACGAAAAAATGCCCAGGCTGGGAATCGAACCCAGATCCTTGGCTTACAAGGCCAATGCTTTTCCGTTTTAAGCTAACTGGGCCGACAACCAGCCAGCATATTTCGCTCAGAAAACCTTATTGGTAGAACATCTGGTCTGTCATGTAGACAGCTCAACAGAATAAACCGCAGGTAATGGAACTCCATATAAACGATGGATACGTAGATGAACTATTATTTTCCATTACCTGCGGTTTATTCTGTTGAGCTGTCTACATGACAGACCAGATGTTCTACCAATAAGGTTTTCTGAGCGAAATATGCTGGCTGGTTGTCGGCCCAGTTAGCTTAAAACGGAAAAGCATTGGCCTTGTAAGCCAAGGATCTGGGTTCGATTCCCAGCCTGGGCATTTTTTCGCTCAGTTGGAAATATTCAAATTCGTATGATAACTTTACCAATCAGTTTGATTGTGTTAAAATAATAGTTCATCTACGTATCCATCGTTTATATGGAGTTCCATTACCTGCGGTTTATTCTGTTGAGCTGTCTACATGACAGACCAGATGTTCTACCAATAAGGTTTTCTGAGCGAAATATGCTGGCTGGTTGTCGGCCCAGTTAGCTTAAAACGGAAAAGCATTGGCCTTGTAAGCCAAGGATCTGGGTTCGATTCCCAGCCTGGGCATTTTTTCTCTCAGTTAGAAATATTCAAATTCGTATGATAACTTTACCAATCAGTTTGATTGTGTTAAAATAATAGTTCATCTACGTATCCATCGTTTATATGGAGTTCCATTACCTGCGGTTTATTCTGTTGAGCTGTCTACATGACAGACCAGATGTTCTACCAATAAGGTTTTCTGAGCGAAATATGCTGGCTGGTTGTCGGCCCAGTTAGCTAAAAACGGAAAAGCATTGGCCTTGTAAGCCAAGGAACTGGGTTCGATTCCCAGCCTGGGCATTTTTTCGCTCAGTTGGAAATATTCAAATTCGTATGATAACTTTACCAATCAGTTTGATTGTGTTAAAATAATAGTTCATCTACGTATCCATCGTTTATATGGAGTTCCATTACCTGCGGCCCCACCAGTGGCCGAGAGGTTCTGCTCTCGAAGCTGGTAGACGGGAGGTGCTGGGTTCGATCCCAATCGCGCCCGTCGGCCTAATCGTTCGGAGTTTTCGTGGTTTTCTTCGAGCCGTGGATCTTCCATGCGTTAATACGGATTAGGTTCCCTTAGAAAGACCCCCACGGAGGGCACTCCCCCCGGGCCTATATCCCTCGTGTAGATAATTGGCCGTCAAAAATCAACCCAACCCAACCCAACCCATTACCTGCGGTTTATTCTGTTGAGCTGTCTACATGACAGACCAGATGTTCTACCAATAAGGTTTTCTGAGCGAAATATGCTGGCTGGTTGTCGGCCCAGTTAGCTTAAAACGGAAAAGCATTGGCCTTGTAAGCCAAGGATCTGGGTTCGATTCCCAGCCTGGGCATTTTTTCGCTCAGTTGGAAATATTCAAATTCGTAAAATAAGGTTTGTTACTAAAATTTAAAACATAAATTTTAAATGGGTTAATATAAAATTAAGATTCTTTAAAAAATACTGCATACATATTTATACGAAAATTTTACAGTACATTTCAGACTATATGTCCACAAGCCATAGAATACAAAATGACAACATTAATGATTACTTTTACTCTTTGACTATAACATTCAAATGAAGACTCATAAAAAATGTAATTAAGAATAAACGGTGCAGCCCGGCCTGAGTCTGCTGAAAAAAATAAGCCTAGACTCAGACACGATATAATTCGCGATATATTATCTCTACGCTAGACGTATCGTCGGTACCATGTCAAACTATCCAATATGAAAGCAGTGTTGTCAGTGGGCTACTTTTTTTAATTCAGATTTCTTGATTGGCACCACTTTTTTGAAATAGTAAAATTCGTCTTATTTAAGGTCGTCTTATATAATGACGACCATGACGTGTCAAAAACCACTTCTCCTCTCGAAAAAAACCTAATGATGAAAATAATTTGAAATTTTGTTATTGGGATTAAAAAATTATTGTTTTATATTAAAAAGTAATAAGCAATACGATTTTGATCTTTAATGCCACATAACTGATAATACGTTTATGCTTAGTTACTTTTAAGACCTGAACTGGCATAAACTGACAAGTGATTTCTACTAGATCGTTTTATATTATAAATTTCTAAAAATGTCTCGCCGACTCGCAGACAAAAAGTGTCAAAGATTTAGATTTTTTAAACAGCTCTGCATGTCTGCAGTTCAGTTCTACATAACAATAATTATATCATCGGCATATTTGCTCTTAACGAGTGATATCTTTCGTTTTCGACAGCCGCCAATTTTATTATTATTATTATTATTACTTAAAGCTGTTCTTAAATCCAAAAAGGGCAACTTTATGACATAAGTTTTAATTTATTTTTGTTCGAAAATGCATGAAACTAGCAGGTGTTTTTGTTCAGAAACTATGTAATAGAACTGTTTTTTCCGTTTTTTTGCAAACGCAATAGAATTTCCTGAATCGAATGAATCGAATTTCCGGAAGCGATAGCACAGGAAAGGAGAAAAACGTACAGTCACATGACAAGACTCTCTGTTATCTCTGTAAGTAATTTATCAAATATGGAGAAAGCTATTCGTTTCCAAATGCCTTCAATAGTCAGGCCTGTGAATTTTATGCCTTTATAGTTAAAAATGTGTTTGAAAGTTTCGCATTGTTGAGCAGTGAATATGAGAACCCCTTAAGGTATATTTTCAAAGATACTGTTAACAGAAGTTCATTATCACTATTAATACTTTTACAAAACATAATGCCTGTCCTACACAACCTGAGATCGATTAAGACCAGTTCCGTCCCGGCACGAGTCTGCTGAAAAAAAATTAAACCCGTAATCAGACATCTTGTAACTGTACAATGCCGATCTCTACGATGGACATGTTACATATCTGTACTGATGTTGTTCAACTCGTATCGGCTCGTGACGCACATTTATACTTCTCGAGAAAATCATATTCATTGAAAATGGCTCGTATTTTATCTGCTTCGCTTGAATTCTTATATCGGGCCGATAGGCTCGATTATTTTTTTTTTTATCGGCCCGGCCCTGCAGGCCCGTTCAATTTTTTTGCCGGCCCGGCCCGTTGGAAAATTCGCTTTCATTCCGCCGGAACGCGGGCCGGGCCGGGTACGGGCCTCTACCTCTTCCGCAAAGTATATTTCCAAAGAGAATTTTACTAATTTTCTAATAGCCGACTTATTTTAAAATTTAAAATGTAATCATAAAATATGTAATACTGAACTACGTAATCTACAACGGCGGATCCAAGGGGGAGGTCACGTAGGTCATGACTCCCCTCTGAACACCAACAAAAATATTCTAAAGATCATTTTAAAAATGAAATATACAGTAGAGTCCCGATTATCCGTGTCCCACTTAACCGAGTTTACGCTTTAACGGAGTTATTTTCTTCTGATGGACTGATGGCTTCTATTTTTATGAAACAGCTATTATAAATGAAATGTTAGGTGAAGATGAAAGAGCAGCCGTAAAAAGTTAGAACTCTGATTTTCTGGTCAGAATGGGAAGAAAAATAATGGCCATATTTTTTTTTTTTTTTTTTTTTTTTGAAAAAAAATTATGGCCATTATTTTTCTTCCCATTCTGACCAGAAAATCAGAGTTCTAACTTTTTACACTTTTTACGGCTGCAAAAAAATTATGGCCGTTATTTTTCTTCCCATTCTGACCAGAAAATCAGAGTTCTAACTTTTTACGACTGCTCTTTCATCTTCACCTAACATTTCATTTATAATGGCTGTTTCATAAAAATAGAAGCCATCAGTCCATCAGAAGAAAATGATCCATTTCAAAGATATAATCCTTCATTTGGCGCCCCTTCGTTCTGGCACCTGGAGCACATGCCCCCTCCTCCCCCTCCCCCTTAGTTTCGGCCTTGCATAAGTTTCAATTTTTTTTTTTTTTCGAAAATGCATGAAACTAGCTGGTGTTGTTGTTCAGAAACTATGTCATCGAGCTGTTGTTTTCATTTTTTTTTCAAACGTAATAGATCTTTCAGAAAATAATGTCAAAATGGACATTTTGAACCGAATTTCCGCGCGAAAGTAGAAAAATCACTCAAGAGCGGGCGAAAAACGGATTTGTCACGTGATCGATATCGCTTATAACTCAGTGGGTAATTGATGGATCAAAAAATGGAAAAAAACAGTTCAACTCCAAATCGCTTCCATAGCCAGGCTTTCCAATTTTATATCTTTCCGTTAAAAAATGAATTTGTGTCAGACCGTTTTGCGCTTGTTCATCGGAGCAGTTAAGAACAGCCTTAACCCTAGATCTACCGGGAATTTTATTCAAGTTTTAATAAAACGTTCTACACCAGAATTTTTATTTAAAACTATTTAACTTATTTATTTACCTTATTTTTGTCTGGTTTATATACTTAGTTTATTTTAAAGAAATTTCTGGTTTGAATGAATATTTTGTATGTACCTGTCGGGTCCAATGGACCCGTCTGGTAGACGGAGGGTTAAACACAGGATTTCATTTATAAAAAAGACAAAAATTGCTATTCGGAAACTGTAGCGAACGTGTTGCACGGCTCCTAAAAGTGTTTAATCGGAGCCTAGACAGGGTTCGTACGGGTACCGTTATTTTCAAGGCCAAATATCAGTATCTTTTATAGAAAAACAAATCTAGTTTAAACGCGAGAAATTACACCTTAATTAAGGAATGATTTTCTATAAGAAAATACTGGTACCGAAGAATTTCTTAGTCTGGAAATTCAAGGACCCGTACGAACCCTGCTAGACATGGACATAGAAATAATAAAATATTGGGTCGATCAGAAAGTCGTGTCGTGTTGGGAACAGTGGTGTAGTCGCAAAAAACACAGAGGGTATACGCTCTAAGCAGAGGGTATACGCTCAAGGCAGAGCGTATACCCTAGAGTGTGTATACTATAGCTTTCTTGAGAAACAGAGGGTATACGCTGTTTCTTAAAATAATCCAGAAGGTATACGGCGTATACCCCCGTATGCCCTCCACTACATCCCTGGTTGGGAGAATCAATTCGTACAGGAAAATTCTGACCGGTAATTATTAGAGGTTAGATATCGGAATCAATGTCTAATAATTAAATGATAGAATTTTCCTGTACGAATTGGTTTTCCCAATACGTCACGACTTTCCGATCGACCTAATAATACAAAGCAATCGTCACAGTTAAAATTTCACTCCTGAATTGATAAATTATGCATATATTCATTGTTACATTCCTTGAAAAATGAAGAGAAATTTTGAAAATATCGAGATCAATTCATACTTAAAAAGAAAGAAAAACAGAAAGTTATCAATCCCTTTAACAATAAAATATGTCAGTCATCAGCGCATGAGAATTTCGCAACAGTCCAGTCCAGTTGTAAACTGATGAAACATATGGATTGTTTTTCAATGGTAACGTCGAAAAACAGCTGTCAAAAGAAAACTCAGGTAAAGAATTGACAGCAGTATAAATGAAAAAATAATAAGAGATTCATTATTGAAGGCTGCATTACGTTTCTCCATTGTTCTCTGGGTCATACAGTTGTTTGATAAGTGTTAGCATTGTGAATTGTTTCATGAGAAACAGTTATAAACAATATTTTTCAAGGGCATAAATTAATTACACTTATTATAACCTAAAATGCTAGTTGTTCAATCTGAAAGGAATGTTAACAGTACACTGCCCGAATTTTTCTTTTGGAAGTATGTTTTTTATATTCATATTTATAGTTAAATATGAATACAAGAAATTTTTAAGAGTTTTTTTTTTTTTTTACCTTGTTTAATAGCATATATTTATTGCTAAACTTTTAAGTATTTCTTTTGCTCTCGTTTCTACTTTAATCATTAAAGTAATATTTTTCATTTTTAATATGGATGAACCAAACTTAAACATTTTTCTCTCATGGCTCCCTGCACCTCACCTAGTCGAACCACCTTTACATTGGATGTAATATTGCTCAGCTACTAGGTAATCCAAAACACCTCCTACATTGTTTCATTACTTGAAACTAAACTTAAACTGTCTTTGTTTGTTTTGCCCTTGTTTATTTAGAAAAAAAAATTGTTAAACTGCTATTATAGCAATTTTTATAACATCTTAAGCATGAATGTATGGTCTCTGAAAGGAGTACTTTTTTTAACCATTTGGAAAAATGGTTATTGTTCTCGTCAGGATGGGAAATCAAAAACATATCTAAAGGTTTTTATTAATTTAATCCGCATTTTATTCGTCTTCTGATTGGTCTATACAGTAATCTGTATTTCCCTTTACTTTCAACAGAGATAGATACCTTCTGTTGCCACTATGACAAAAAAGTAATAAAAACTACAAAAAAATTAATAACTCAGAAACAAATTGAGATACAGCTTTCAAACAAATTGCATTTAAAAGTACATTTTTTTTTCTATACGACGGTGTAGAAAGTAATATTGTGGGATGTTTAGAAGTTTAAGAATGAAATTTCATTTAAAATGGTCGTCAGATTTCTTGAAAATCTGATGATGGAAAAGCGTTTTCCCGAACAGCCAATGAAATGCTTGGATAATACATAAGTTTCAGGTGGATAATACGTACGAGTCGCAGGCGATTTTTGTCGCTTGGAATTTTTACGTGTAATAACACTATTAATTTTTAATTAATGGCGTACGAAATGTATGATCAACTCCGTGCCATTTTTTATGTCTTAAATTTTAGTCTTCGAAAAAATCATTTTCCAAATGGTCGTTGTAATTTGATAAATTGCTTTTTTTTTTTTTTTTTTAGATGGGGTCTTTTCCTTCTGTAGCTGTTTCGTCAGTTCTTTTTGGAATTATAATTGTTTTTTTTTTCCTCTTTTTATATTGTTAAACTTTTAAGTATCTTAAATATACTTTTATATTTACTTTTTATTCTAGTTATAATTTTTAATTGCTGTTAATTTTAAGTGATTTCACACACCTAAACGCTTATCTTTTCATGGCTCATTAATGCCTCAGCAAGTTAAACTACCTATAAACTGGATGTTACGTTGCTCCACAACTAGGTAATCCACAAAACTACTTACATTATTCCTTATTTGAAATCACACAAAGAAAATATTTCTTATTCTCACTCATGAAGGCTTATTCTCATGCAAAAGTTCGAAATAGAAAAAAAAAAAAATACATTTTATAAAAGTAAGAAGAAAAATCTTTAAAATTGAATTTGGCGTTTTCATTTATGCTTAACCCCTTAACTGTTTCTTGTTTTTTGACACGATAAATTAAAAATAAGTTGGAAATTGCTCGTCAAACGTGGCAAATGGGGTGCGTTCGCACTATAACTAGTTTTATAAATATTTTTTGCACCACATATTGTACTGAATGTATATTTTAGTGCATTTCACAAGGACCTGTCAATTTCATCTGTTCGAAAGGCTGTAACATCATTAAAATGCACTTTAATATTTTTTTTCCCCATTGGCCGTAATGTAACGGAAAATTTTTGACTGTCCCTGTAATTAAACTATACATCCGATTTTCATAAAATTTGAAATGACTCATCAAAATTTTGCAACAATTATATGTTTAAAATTTCAGACCACTCGGAAGGCTGTAACATCATTAAAATGCACTTGCAATATTTTTTTTTCCATTGGCCGTAATGTAACGGAAATCTTTTGACTGTCCCTGTAATTAAACTATATATCCGATTTTCATAAAATTGAAATAGCTTGACAAAATTATGCACCCCTTATATATATTATTATATATTTTAAATTTCAAACGATTCGGTTGGGTAGTTTTTGCGCTGTTATATGCGAACGGACAAACAAACAGACGGACTGAAAGACGACTATAGGTGCTGCGTATTTATATAATTACGAACGCACCTAAAAAGGAACCGGCACCAGTTTTTTTTTAACTAAAATATTTGACTTTGTACAATCGAAAAAGGGCAGGCCATTTAACAAACCGAAGATTACAGTTAAAATTAAGTGGTATCCAAAAGCATTTAGTATCGAAGATAGCAAACTCTTTCTGCCCGAGCGGCACACGGGCAAATAGTTAAGAGGTTAATAAATAACCTTATAATGGTGTTCAATTTTCTACTTTATTTGTAACAAGTTTTTGACTTTTTCTTAAAATTCTGACACGGGCATGGGAAGGGACATTTACATTTCAAAAATTTAAATAAGGGCATAATTAAGTAATTATTGGCCGTAGTTTTACTTTTATTATATTTATTTTATTATTTATATACATTTATTTATATGTATTTTATTTATTTTAGTTTTAAATATTTACTTTTTTATAATTAAACTGTTAAGGGTTATTCTCACAGAAAAGGTCAAATTGGCTAAAAAAATGTTTTAAACTTTTGAATTTATAGAATGTAATTTTCTGAAAAACAATGCTCACCAGGATTGTATTACTTTTCAAACTTCCCTTTGTATTTATTACCTCCTTATACCGCACACATTATTTGATGAATGACTGATAAACAAGACAATATCGGTAAAAATAGATATGGGGCATTCTCACAATCTTTTGACTTTTATGTCCCTGAAAATTAATTTTTATTTTAGTACATATTTTTGCGTTATTTTTATTTCATATGCTGGGGAACATCCCATTGCATGATTGCATAACAATATTAACGTGATAAATAAGTTTGTGACGATGTTGGGGGTCCAAATACCAGGAAAACTCCTATACCGTCCCGTGTCCCTGATGCTGATTTTTAAGTTTGGAGCTGTCTGTATAAAATTGTTTCAATAAAAATAATTCGATATATTTTTTTTTTCCGAAACTGAAACTATTGTTTTATATAAATATATAGCAAAAAATTAACCTGCACACATTTTTAGGGTTGTTATTATTTTTTAAACTCTGTCCCTAGGTTTTTTATTCCTTACCGTCCCTTTTCTAAAATTATACAGAAAATCACTTCAGATACAGCCACAGAATTTTTTTCAACTTTTTTCTCATGCAGAATGCTAGATAAAGAATGTCTAAAATTCTTTGACAGGAAATTTACTGCAGAATTTAAATCAATTTCAAGCATCGTAGCTTTATTGGTAGTCTTACCGTTAACAAGGTTTATTCCTGCACTTTTCGAGGTAAATTAATTTTCCTTTTAAATTTAATCCAATGTAAATAACTGTTTCTAAAAATCAATGAACATTTTGGCTACCACTTAGTCTTAACAAAATTTGCCTAAAATAGGAGGTAATTTTCCTTACCATTCCATCCTTACCGTCCCTTTTTAGGGTTTCGTTCATTTGACGAAACCCTATTCGTCTCGCTCCTCTGTCTGTCTGTCTGTCCGTCACAGAGTCCGTTTTCAGAAACTATACATGTTGGAGACATGAAATTTTGGGTACTTATAGCTGAAGACCTCACATCATACGACAAATCATAAAATTTTGAAAAAGTCGAGCATTTAACCCTTTGGGCTCCCACATGTGTATTTTAAACAATTCTTTCTAAGTGAGCTCCTAATTAGTTTGGAGACGTGAAATTTTGTATACTTATAGCTGAACACCTCACATCAAACGACAAATCATAAAATTTTGAAAAAGTCGAGCATTTAACCCTTTGGGCTCCCACATGTGTATTTTAAACAATTCTTTTTAAGTGAGCCCCCAATTATGTTGGAGACGTGAAATTTTGCATACTTGTAGCTGAACACCTCACATCCAACGACAAATCATAAAATTTTGAAAATGTCGTACGTTTAACCCTTTGGGGTCCTACATGTGTATTTTAAACAATTCTTTCTAAGTGAGCCCCTATTTTGGTTGGAGGCGTGAAATTTTGCATACTTATAGCTCAACACCTCATATCGCACATCAAATAATAAATTTTGAAAAGTTTTATGTTTAACCCTTGCAACTCCAGCTTGTGTATCTTAAGCAATTCTTTCTAACTGAGCCCCAAATTAAATTGGAGATTTGAAATTTTGCATACTTATTGCAGAACACCTGGGGGCCGGCGACAAATCATAAAATCTTGAAAAAGTCTTACGTTTAACCCTTTGAGCTACCACATATGTATTTGAAGCAATTCTTTCTAAGAGAGCCCCTAATTAAGTTGGAGACATGAAATTTTGCATAAGTATAACTGAATGCCTCAGACCACACGACAAATCATAAAATTTTCAAAAAGTCTTATATTATTTACCCCTCTGGGCTCTAACTTGTGTATTTTAAACAATTTTTTTAACCTCCGCCTTTTTAACCCGGGGAGAAATTTTCCAACTTTAGCCGGCACCCCTTTGACCATTCCTTCACATTATGCACCATAGCCTTACATATTTTAGTTCCATTTTTTCCGCCAGGTTCGCCTACTTATCTCGGGTGCTATGGGCCCAATCCCCTCGACTAATATATCTACGGATAGTATGTAAAACGGAATTTCGTTCGGATACAGGTTTGTTTAGAACCAAGTGCGCGCCCTGGTTGTGAAATGTGGAACTAACAGATTTTTCAAAAGGAAAAAGTGTTTTGAAAGGAATAGTAAACGAAACCCTCTGTACGATCTGTGATCACACTTACCCAATTGTTTTCCCATTTTGTCCCGTTTTTCCTGTACCGTCCCCCTTTTTTACCTTACCGTCCCTTCTTTAACACCCCTTTCAGATAATGTTATACCAAAATTTTGTACTAAAAATACTACATTGTTATTATTTCTTATTTGAATGTCCTGTGTGTACTATGCAAATTCATTATAAGTAAAAATTTAGAAGAAAATAGAAAGTTATAGTGGTAAAATGGTAAGGAAAATTAAATTCGCTAGTTTAACTTAAACCTCAGTTAAATAAAAAAACCTTTAGCTGCTGACCATTTTTTCTTAAGCATTCGTCTATCTGATTAAAATGTTCTTTTAGCAAGTTTAATTTCACCAGATTTTTATTCCCGAAAGTCAAAAGATTGTGAGAATGCGCCATATGCCAAGTCATGGTAACTACTTTGGTTTACTCGTTGCTAAAATGGTGCATTTCTTTTTATTAAAAAATTTGTATTATCATTATAAATTAGATTTTTCTTACCTTATTTATGATGAACAACGGAGTATGCACTCAAAACTTTGCCAAAATCCAAATGGAACTAATAAATTGGGAAAAATTCAGTAATTTCACAACAGAACAAAGAGGGGCTTGCAGCATATAGGAAAAAAAAACTATTGTTCTTACCAGTATCTTTGATTAATAGTATTTAAAATAAATTTCTTTAACTTATGCAATATAAATGTGTAAGGAAAACAATTATTTCAAAATCCCGGTATGAACAATAAAATTTCTTACATATGCTGCGAGACTTAGTTATATGTAAAAAACTTTCCTTCTCTCAAACTACATAATAAAGATTTGGTATGCACTGTCATCTATGGCACATTTTTTTATTTATTTTCTATAACCACGGAGACTATTTTGGCGTGGGATAAAGTTTATAAGTCAGTTTCTTATAAAAAACGAAATCAATAAAAAAAAATATTAAGTAAAGAACTTAACTAAAGACTTTTAATTATTATTCAAAAAAATTTAATTAAAGAATTTTTTTTTGAACGTCAGTAAAAAATTAAGGTTGTGTTTTACGTGTAGGGATGTCCACGGAGGGGACTCTTGATTTATATTCATTAAAAGAATAAAGTTAAATATTAAAATTATTTTGCCATGTACAGTCGTGGAAAAAAAAAGTAAACACCCTCTACTAACTCCTCAGCAAATTATCGTAGACGGAAGTTACTGGTACCGAACGATTGAAAATAAAGTCTACTTTTAAATGATGTATATAAAATTTTCTTACGGAGCCATCTACATATTCAAACGAACCCAAACTTCATTTTTTTCAATGGCAATACCCAATTTTAACAAGATATTTCAAATCTTCGGTTCAAACTATGCCTAGAATCCAAATTTCAAGTCATTTGAATGATAAGTTTTTGAAATTATAAACATTCAAAATTTAGTGCTTCTAATGTTAAATTACATTTTCATATTTAAGAATTTCGCGGCAGCGCAATACTTATTTATTTCCAGTGTCACTTCTCAATGTTAATTTAACATAGAAAAGCATATGGAGATCGTAACTTTTTCATTTTTTAATCCCACCTTTTTGTCCCTGATGCCACATATTTTTAATTCTTTGCTAATTCTAATAATATTATAAATTCAAAGTGTAAAAACATTTGCTAGACGTCAGGATCAAAGGGGATCATAAAATGCCTTTGCATATAGGTGGATTATAATCTAGAGATTAACATGGGCTAATTTTTATTTACATTATTCAAAAATATTTTTCTTAATAATTCCAAATTTCGCTTTTTTCATTGAGATTCAACGGACATTTTCTAATAAAATTTAACATTTTTCCTTTATTGTTGTAAATAATTCAAAAGCCGTAATAATAATTTGCCTATTTTTAGTTGAATGATTATCACGTGAAACATGAAATTGAAAAAACTGAAATAGTTTTTTTTTTTTTTTTTTTTTTTTTTTTAAGAATTAAAAAGAAGATGAACATGACGTCATAGTGGGAAAAAATGACATTTTCAAGCAGATTTTTTAATTTCAGATTGTAATTTTTTGACCAAACTACAACAACCTGCATTACTGCACTGGTGAAGCATTTTGAATTATACATAGGTAAATTGCATCACAAATTGTGATGCGATATCGCACAAACCAAAGCCTGATGATGATACCCTCCAGTAGTTATTAAAAATAATTGCAGTAGTTATTAAAAAACTTGACATATTAAACAAAAACCTAATTTGCAGAACAAATTAAGAAAACAAAATTTATTTCCTAAATTGTTTAAGCCCGAGAAAGGGCAGATATTAAGATATTTCATTCAATTCGTTCTACATTTAATGTTAAATTTTTATAACAAATAAGCTAAACCAATTGAACATTAAAAAATAAAAATGAAATTCATACAATATAATGCTTTAAACACCTATATACTTAGATTCCGTTCAAATGAAATTGAAATAAATCTTAGACTTTTTCCATTTTTAAGTTGTAAATATTTGTACTGCATATTTTGCATTATGTTTATGACGATTGTACATAATATGATAAGGTACATGCAAAATACAAAACTTTAAAAGAAGTCTAAGATTTATTTCGATTTCATTTGAACGGAATCTAAGTATATAGGTGTTTAAAGCATTATATTGTATGAATTTTATTTTTATTTTTTAATGTTCAATTGGTTTAGCTTATTTGTTATAAAAATTTAACATTAAATGTAGACCGAATTGAATGAAATATCTTAATATCTGCCCTTTCTCGGGCTTAAACAATTTAGGAAATAAATTTTGTTTTCTTAATTTGTTCTGCAAATTAGGTTTTTGTTTAATTTTTATTTATATCTCCTGAAATTATGCTCCTAATGTGATATTTTTTTTTTTTTTTTTGTAGCAATAATACTAATATACCCAAACATAAATACGCTGAATTTGCAATGTTTATAATTTTATGATATGAATTATGAAATTAATATTTAAAAAAAATATGAATTGCAACCTACAATTTTTTTGACGGATTTAGATTTATTAAGCCCTGCTTTATGGAAATCCAAAATTTTACATTTTTCTACCAAGTAGTTTTCAAATTATGCTTCAAAAACGGCAAAAGGATGGTTTAATGATGGTCTATGATAGAAGTGAGTAGATATTTTGAAATTTATTCTGCTGTCCTGTAATCTAACAGGTTTCATTGACTCCTTGAGTGGTGCTTAAGCTGCCTTGATCAACAAAGGGGATCTCTGGGTTAACAAACGAGTACGGAACTTCAATTTGGATACAGCCCTTAAAATACGCTCGTTTTAAAATAATTAATTTCTCGGAAACTTATGGTACGAATTGCATAAAAATTTATTTTTAGGCTAATTGAAGGGTGTAGAGTTCATTTATGCTGTCAGAATTGTGTACTGCTATTGAAAAAAACAAAGTTATGGTTCGTTTTAATATGTAAATGACCTCCTATGCAAATTTTATATACATCATTTAAAAGTAGACTTTATTTTCAATCGTTCAGTACCAGTAACTTTCTTCTACGATAATTTGTTGAGGAGTTAGTAGGGGGTGTTTACTTTTTTTTTCCACGACTGTACATTAGAAGGTACAGTAGAAATGTATTTAATAGCTTTCTTAAAACTTAAATATACATATGAATGAAAACATCAGAAAGTTTCCTATATTTCCCAATATTTGTCCCTTTGGGATAGTAAAATTTACGTTTCCGTGTGAATGATCCATTTACATATAGTGATTCTAGAGAGCTGAAGTTATTTATTAAAAGTAAAAATATAATTGATTCATCTGTGCATCACTGCATAGTGTAGGATTAAACGTTTGATTATGGGGTTGGGACTAGTGTTAGGTGTCCCGCATAAATCAGGTCTCCAAATGCTTTAGACACCAGTGTTTAAAACTACCGTAATTTCCGATGTATAGCCCGCCGATCAAACAATCGTGTTTCGACCCAGAAATTCTTTAACACGTTCACGCCGGCGCGGTGGGTCACACTCGACTGTCTCAGAGCTGCCAAGTCTCCGGCTTTGTGGCTACCAGTAATTTATACAGAAAATCTTGTTTTATTTAATTAGAACAATTGGACGATTTAAAGGAACAACATTTTCTCTAAAATGACAGTGGTGTGTAAAAAGCCGGAGACTTAACAACCCTGAGACAGTCGAGTGTGACCCACCGCGCCGGCGTGAACGTGTTAAAATAAAATGTAACTTTTTAGATCTCGGTAAATATTTGTCTTCAAATACTGAATAAAATTTCCGGGACCAAACTGAATTGTTTGATCTGCGGGCTATACACCGGAAATTACGGTAATTTTGTTCGCCTTATCTGATGTCAGAATGATTTGCGATTAAAGATGGCGAAATAAACTGTAAGAAACCAGTGGTGTACAGAGCATTTGGAGTCTCGATCTATGCGAGACACCTGGTAACATTACTTGCAATTGTCCTCGCTGTGGGTGAAGAGACCGCTTGAAGGCATTACTGCTACAATCCCTGTAGATAAAAAGAGATTCAATAACACCATGTAACACAATTTTTGTTTCTGGGTAATTAATATCATTTTCTTATTGGTTCTATCACAAAAACACGAAAAAACTTTACTTCCCTGCAAAAACTTTGCTTTTGTGATCAGGACAACGAAAAGTTGAAATTGCATATTGTCATTAGGATACGCAAGGAAATTGTTATGGGAATAATCTCGCTGGCTGTTGGTACCTTGAAAATTAAAATGAAATGTATATTTCAGTAAATAAATAAATAGAAATGCTTAATTCATCTTTAAAAAGTTAAGTTTAAACTTAGACTATGTGCAAAACTACTTAAAAGATGAGACAATATTAAAAAGATGTTAAATTATTTTAATACCTTAGTACTTTCAACTATAAAAAACATAGTCTTCGTCAGAGAAATATAAGAAATACAATTGTTATTGACGTCTAATTTTCAAAATTCACGTAGATGGTGACGAAAGGAGTGAAAGTGGAAGTTAATTTTTATATCCAGAAAACATTGAGAAAAACAAACATGGATATAGGGAACTGCAATATTACTCGTTTTATGATTATTTAAGCAAACTGAGCCAAATTCTGGGTATGATTGATGATCTGGTTGATCTGGGTATGATATGTTTATTTGTACTAGACTTAAAAACAAACAGTTCAGATAGAAATTTTCGACGATTATATTATAATAGAAAAAAATCTTGTGAAAAAGTAGTACCAAACAAATAAAAAATGAAAAAGTTGGTAGCTATGTAAGTATCATTGTGACAGGCACAATAGAGAAGTTTCAGGGATATAACTACCCTTTTCTACATACTTGCTGCTCAATTAAACAGAAATCAATACTGTCAAACCAGAAATCGAACTTTTTTGAAAATGTGTTACTAGTGTAATTTGTAAGTTGCTTAGCTTACATACAAAAGCGTTGACTCAATATGGATCATGTCTTTCGACAATTGTTTTATGCCAAAAGTAACAATCCTCCGTGTTAGATTTCCCTGTCACTCCACTGTAAATGCCATTCTGCTATTTGTCGTCGTCAATTGTTGAGCGTGTTTTGGGTCAACAAAACTCTGTATTCTCATCCATTCTGTTCGCTTGAAGATGAAAGGATGACCTGCTGACATATAAGTAAATATAGAGTCCGAATTCCATCTCAGGATTATCTCAATATAATCTTTGGATGTCTCTCGTCGTGTATCAATTTAATTTCGCCGTGCAGCCACTTTTGGATTTTCGTGATGTTACTGGATTAAAAATAATAATAATCAGAAATATAAACGTCGTATATTCAGGATTATAATGTGAACTTTTGGTACAAGAAAATGGATCAAAATTTACAGATGTGCGTTACCTGCCAGGCATAAAAATGACGTATTAAAAATTAAGAAAAAAAAAAGATGAGCACAAAGATCTTCCCTTTTTTCACTTGCTTTCTGGTTTCTGCTTTTCGATGCTTTGTATTCTGTTTTCATGCTATTTATCTCCTAAAGATTATTTTATAAGATAGGATCTACGTCTAATGCGGCGATTATATCTAAAAATAGAAAAACGTATTTTCAAATGCAAAATAATCTAAGCTAATATTGCATTATCGTTAGATTGTATTTACGTAGCACAGTTTCTAAGATTAATAAATAGGTGTTAACTTTTCAGACACATAGGTAGTCCCGCTTAAAAGGTAGTCCCGGAAAATGTCGGTTTTAGAAAGAAGTGTAGTAGGAAATAAAATAAGACAATTGCATGACATATTGTATGTTTAAAAAATAAGGTTGTCATAGTGCATGATTTTCTAAACTGCAATACACGTACCGCCTGAGGGTACGCGATAAGGTTCGAGGTGGTACGTGACGAGTCTGTGTTCACAACCAGCACATGACAGAAGGCACCTAAATTAGTCAGTCCAAAAGCTTTTTTTTTAGTATTCTTAACTATTTACAAAAAAAAAATTAAACACAGAATATGTCGAAGACTGTTTCAGCAATATAACAAGAAACATGAAAGGGTGAAAAAACTTTCTACCTGTAACTCTTATGTAAATTATAGACCTTTATTTGTTTTATTGTACATTACTCACTACCTTATGTCTTATCTATTTCTGAAAAAATATGATTTAAAATTTAACTTTTATTTTTCACTAAATCATATAGTGAAATTACCCACTTATTTGAGAATCGCTAACAAAACATCTTTTTAACACTTTCCAACAAAGTTGAAAAGTGTTTATGCATTCGGTTTGTCTGTCCGTCTGTGTACGCTCTATTTTCCGTAAATATACTCGGATTTTCAAGCAATTGATAAACCTTATTTAGGGTCACCAAAGCATGTTTGGTATTGTATATGAAGTATGTAGGATTAATAGTTCATGTACATGGGCACTGGAAAGAATTCCATTACATTATGGTATATGGGGAAAAATAGTTTGCAGAGTATTTTAATGACATGACACTGTTTCAAACGTATTGAAACTGATATAAACCACTGAATTTCACTACGATCATATTAGAACAGGACATTGGGTAATAATTGCTGGAGTTTACATTTTAAAAATCGGTATGTACTTTTAAATTTAACTAATTTTTTTTGCATGTTACTCGTTATATATAAATTCTATAGCTCATATACAGGGCTGCACAAAAGTATTCACGTACCATTCTCCTTATTAGAGGAAATTGCTGAAGGCAATTTTCAGTTGAAGTATATATATATTTTAAGCGAATTTTGGCATGCATGTAGTTAATAGATACGAATCTATATATTATATGCTGCTGAACAAATTCGGATAATTTTCCGATTGTAGATGGCAATAGCTGAAATTGGGTTTTGAAATGTGTTATGCGTTTCCATATGGTTGAATTAGACGTAATATTTAATTTTTTTTAAAATTGTGTACTTTTGTTACATTATTCTGAATGTGTTGGAAAGTGTTTCATAATCTATGCTGGACGCATGATTTTTCTTTCTTGTTAACTTATGATCGAATATATATGGGATAGACGTAAACAGTGTTTGCTAAATCTGGCGAATTTTTTAATTAGAAATAAGAATTTTTCACCAGAAAGCTTTAATAGTTATTTTTTATTTATAAAATTATTGACATTTCGTGAATAAAATAAGAAAAAAATTACTATTCAAAATTTTCTGGTATGAATTCATAATTTCTTAATAAAAAAAAAATCCACCAGATTTGGCAATTGTAGACATAGCAATCATTTTCTACGCTTTTTTCTTACCACTAAAATTTAGTAGGGTGGCAAAAAAAAAGGCACCAGTAATGGATAGAAGTTGTTAAATATTTTTTCACCACACATTAAAGTTTCGTGTATTGTAACGAATCGTAAGATACGAAAAACGAGGACAAGAGATGGCGATCATTGTAAAGCGAACTGTCACGATTGTAAAGGAATAGATTAAATATGTAACAAAACATCTTAATTTATGCTTGCCGAAGTTAAAGTGTATTTATTTCTTTTATTTTCAGTGTGGAGCCGTGTCTCACGTGCGCATATGGGATGTACAGAAACTCACACAAGTTGCAGATTTATCGGGCCACAAACATGGGATCAATTGTGTGGTAAGCTTTTATTTATTTATTAATTAATTTATTTATTTATTTATTTTCTGTCTTATCTTAAAAGTGGTCAGTGACCGAATGCATTCAACACTTTTAGGTAGATTTCGTAAGAAATACTACCTATTGCACTCGTTACCATGGTGCGACTTTTGAAAAATTCCTTCATAACTTTTCATTATAGGACCCCAGGAACCCAAAACCACCCCCACCTAAAAAGTTTATATATTATATATATATATATATGTATGTATGTATGTACTAAATTTTGTCCGCACGATAAAAGTCGCAATTATGCACGGATTGTCCTTAAACTCGCCAACAACTTTGAGATGGCTAATATATCGGCGGGGATTGAAAATGGGCGAAATCGACCCAAGAGGGTGGAAATGGGGAGGGCTCAAAATTTTGAATACTGTCTTAACATGAATCTGATAAAGTCAGCTCTTACACAACAATGGCAGGAAAAAAATAAAAGTTTTTCGTTATAGCAGTTGCCAACAATTAAAAAAAGAAAAAAACAATAAAATTCTCACCACAACAATTATTTTTCTAATGCAAAATTTTCACGTGTAAAATTAAATGGTTTGACAAATTGAAAACAAATTGAATATTGCATCATAAGTTTTCTAGAGCAAGATTTCAGCATGAAAACTCAAAATAAAATGAATAGTTTGACGAATTAAAAAAATATGTATATTGCGTCATATTGGAAATATAATGGACCTCAGCAGGTGAATATATAACGCCATGTGAGTTTGAAGAAACGTATTACAACATGATAAAAACCCGACTATGGAAATATTAACATATTTTAACACTTTAAGGTTCTCTGAATTTTTTGTAGCCATTTTTTAAACCTATTCCATATACATGTGTGTGTGTATTCGTGTATAATATAATTTTCACAAAAAGTTTAGCTCCCTACAGCTCACTCTTTGTGAAGAAACTGGGTTTATCTCTAATCTTGATTTAAGTTTTGTTGGAGAATTTAGTACTTAACTTCGAAATCTACCTCCGCCTGTAGGCCCGAGCCGGCAGGGATTTTTTTTTTTTTTTTCAGACCACTCGCATAAAAAGAACACTACCGCGTGTAAATAGGTCGAATAACCTATTTATATGAAAACTTTAACCCCTTCGGGACAAGTGTCCTTTACAGAATTTTTAATCTTTAGTCACCTGTTTTTTAAAATAGAAATTTTTGTCTAATCAGTCGCAGAAGTGCAATCGTTTTAATTTTATTAAATGTTATAAGCAATTCCTTATATGTTTAATTTATTATCATTTACTTCTTAAATAGTTTTGAACTATACTTTTTCTATTCTCAGTGGCTCTCAATATTACAAGACGTTCAATCAATAGCAGTGTTGCCAGTGGGCTACTTTTGTTTAATTCAGATTTCTTGATTGGCACCACTTTTTTGAATTGGTGAAATTCCCTTGCCATTTCTAAAAAGTAGTGCTAATCAAGAAATCTGAATTTTTTTTTAAAGTAGCCCACTGGCAACACTGATCAATGCACTGGGTTTCAAGTTGCTCTCAACTGGAAAGCCCCTCAAAGCTGCCCTACAATTCCGCACTGTTGATTAAATCAGGCATCATTTTCAATTAAAAATACTGGTAAGAATAATGAAGGATTCTGAGACCTTTGTGTGTCCTATATACCCGACAGTGGCATAGGAAAAGTTAGGGGGCGCATTCTATAGAGAAAATTTTATTGTTTTTGAAAATAATACCTTCATCGTACCTTTCTATAGCATATTTTAAATAAAATATTCATGAAGATTACTGATTGGGTTCTGGTAGGAAAAATAAAATTTTCCCTATACAATGCGACCCCTGGGATCGTGCAGCCCAAGCCGCTGCCATCGAAATACTCAAGGCCAGAGGACACGAGTGGTGACGTCATCACTAATCGACCGACTTTTAACTAGTGTTGGAATTCGCACCGGAATTTTTTTAATAGCAATTTTATTTTATTTTATTTGTGGAATATCTATCATCTTATGAAGCAATAATAACCATTTAAACTTACTGGTGAGAATTCTGAATCCCTAAATAAAAATTCAGCCAAATGCGGAATGCCACAGTGTTGCTACAACTGGCTGATTTTTTATTGAGGGATTCCAAATTCTCACCAGTAAGTTTAAATACTTATTATTGTTTTATAAGATGATAGATACTCCGCAAATAAAATAAAAAAAATTCCGGTGTGAATTCCAACACTAGTGAGAAGTCGGTCGTTTAGTGATGACGTCACAACTCGTGTCCTCTGGCCTTAAGAATTTCAATGGCAGTACCCAAGCCGCTTCCCATTCAATTAAGAGCCTACGCCGGTCACGCGACGACACTTTCAAGCTAACGTTAAGCCCATGGGAGCGGGTTTTTTTTTCTTCAAATTTTTCATTTGCATTTGAATATTAAAAGAAAATTGAATAGAATATCTGAGGTTGAAGTTTAACCAGGTACTTTTTTTACTTTTTCGAATTTGGCTTCAGTTTTTTATTATTATATTATATATTTTTATTTTATTTATTATTTATTTTATTATTATTATTATTTATAAGGATGCGTTGACTTTCGGAACACTTTCCGAAATAGAAAGTGACATCATAAAAAATATCTGCAACCAAAATCCAAAAGTAAAAAATACCTGGCTAAAAATCGACCTCAGAGATCCTATACAAAAAGAATGTTTACAAATATTGAAGGGAAAAAAAAAGAAAAAAATGAAAAAAAAATGCCACCATTGGTTTAACATTACCTTGCGAGTGTCTTCGCGTGACTAACATAGGTTCTTAAGAGTTTACATTAGTCCCACGGAGATATTCGCAAGCTAATGTGAAACCTATGAGACGGTTCTTGTCAGATTTATCGCTTGAATTTTAATATTTTAGATGATTTTTTAAAATTGGATATCTGAGATCGATCTCTCTGGCTCTTTTTTATTTTTTCCAATTTTGGTTCCAGGGTTTTTTTGTTTTGTTTTTTTCTAATTTAAGGGGACAGTTTACCTTTTTAACAATTTTTTTTTTAAATTTGATTCAAATGGTGAAATCACTGCATTTCAATGTTCAACTAAAAGTACATTTTGAAAAAAGATATTTTAACTGCATATTTAATTAAATTTTTTAAAAAGTAACAAAAATTAGATTTTTTTAAAATCCCAACTACTTTTTTAAATATTGATATTTTCGCCCTTTTTTTTTTAGATTTTTCAAATCTTGTGCATTACTCAAGGCTGCGCATGGATTTTTAGATACATCTAACATTACATTCAATACATTTATGTATATATATATATATATATATATATATATATATATATATAATCAAACAACAAACCCCGGGCGACTAAAAAATGCCTCTTGGCGACTAACTTTTTTACCTACTTATTAATTTTAATTTTTTTCCTTCAACCAAAAGAATTCCATGTGCGAAAATATTTATTTTTAAGAGCGCGATTATTTGCAGTGGAAGAAAATGTACCATACCGGTGCAACAACTCTCCCTAATTTTTCAGAAATCAGAGTTTTTGCTAAACCAAACTAATGTGCGTGTTAAAAGAGCACTGCTTAGATTAGAAAACCTTAAAAATACTCTAGCAGAAAATGAAAAAAAAAATTTAATGATGTTTCATTAAGTGGAATGTACCAAAATGTGCAATTGTCAGATATATTTCACAAGAACGACAAATGGTATTTCAAATCAAAATCACAAAGGCATTGTTAATTTACGTATATAGTTTTTTGTTGGGAATTAAAGGTAAGGATATTAATTTGTCTACTGTTTTAATGTTTAAATTCATAGTTTGTTTCTATTTAATTTTTACAATGTAAAAGTGGTATTACCTTAAAATTTTTTGCTCAGTTCGATTTTTTTTTTTATCGAATAGTAACTTGTTCACGCAAAATGACACATAGATCACTCAAAAATAGCCGAATACGATTATGAGTAGCCAGTGTTACATTTTGCAGTGAATGCGTTAATGTCAGAGAAATGATTCTTCATGCTTACTCCCAAGAATTTTTTCTGGCGCCTAAGAATTTTCAACTTTTGTCAGTCCCTGTATATATACATATATATATATATATATATATATATATATATATATATATATATAGTATAAAATGATGAAATCTAACACATCTTCATATACTTTTATTTAAAAAAAAAAAAAAAAAAAACCTGTAGGGGTCGTACGTGTCCTGAAATTTCATGACTATGAAATTCTTCAGCACCAGTATTTTCTTATAAAAAATCTCCTCTTAGATAAGGCGAAATTTCCTGCATTTAACTTACATTTATCTTTTTATAAAAAAAATACTGATATTGGTCCTGAAAAATTCCATAAAGCGTACGACCCCTTGTTATTCCATGCGCAGATTTATCACATATATAATAAAGAACATGTACAAAAAAATGTAAATATCTGTCTCAAATTCAAAAACAGCCTTAGCATTTTTAAAACATGAAAGTGAAGAAAATATGAACATGGAGAAAAAGCCATTTAAAGTTTTAATTTGTATGGGTAATTGCGCTGGGTATATTGACAAAATTTACAATATCTTGCGATATTGCTGTAAGGATAAAAACGAGGCGTCAGAATATTCACAATTGAAAAAGCTTTCATTTAACCCCTTGGGGACGAGCGACCGGTATTCATGCCGTGTAAAATGCTCAGAATCGGTGATTATTCTCACCAGTAAAATTATATTGCAAATTTTGCCTTATTTAATCCGCGCATTTTCCCGATTCAATTAGGCAAAAATTTATGTTTTAATAATCCGGTGACTAAAGATTAAAAATTCTGTAAAAGACGCTCGTCTCGAAGTGGTTGGGACGAGCGATCTGTATACGTACGTGCCACGTAAGGTGCTCAGAATCCGTGGTTATTCTCACCAGTAAATTTTTATTGTAAATTTTGCCTTATTTTATATAAGCATTTTACCGATTCCATTAGGCAAAATTTTCTCTTTTGAAAAACCGGTGAAAAAAGATTAAAAATTCTGTAAAAGACGCTCGTCCCGAAGGAGTTAAAAGCAAAAATCTATTTTTTGGAGGGTTCCAAAATAAAAAGTGACCCCATTAAAAAATAAAGAAAAAAATTGCAACCAAAACCGATATATTTTATTTCTGAAGATGCAGAACCGCTTTTTAGGAATCGTGGATAATTCAGAAAGGGGTATAAAAGTTTGTTAGGTTCAGAATTTTTTTATTTCTTTATAGTGCCTGCCATAATTTTTCAATTAATACGCCACAACTCGCCTCGAAGGGGTCATCTATTAACAGAGCTCAGCGACCAAGCGCATTCTAAACTGATTCTAAATCACTCTTGCATAAGAAGAACACTGTTCAACCTATTAACCTGAAAAGCCGAGCATCACATAGAAAAATGCGAAACTTGAGACGTCGGGCAATTGTTAGAAAACAGGAAGTTTTTCTTTGTAATGCCGATAATTTTAATTAATTGTGACAGTTTTGTTTTTTAATTGTTGTTTGAGTGAAAGTTTTTACAAAAAACACAGAAGCTGGTTTCTTTGTTCTGTACTATCATTTAAATAGCGTTTTGTTAAATTTTGTTTTTTGAAAATGAATGTGTTACAAAAGCCATAAAAAGCAATCATATTTTGCTCATTATACTCATATAAAGTATAAGTTAGTTTCAAAAATTCCTAAAGAAATTATTATAATTTTTCCAGTCCAAATTTCTTGCTTGATACGGTCTCTTTAGCTGAAATGTAGTTTTTCAAAAATGCTTCATATATCATAAAGCACTTGAATAAGATTAATCCAAACGAGATTTTTCCAAAAAAATATTCACTTTGAAAATATTTATAAATTGTTAACCCTTAAGAGTCGAAATGTCTCGCTACGGGGGTATCGCACTTTCACAAAGAGCGTCAATTACACTTCGTTTATTTTTTGGAGCCACTTTTTCTGATAAACTTTTATTGCATTTTGCAGTTTGTATAAGGCAAAATTTCGTGTGCAAAAATACTGGTGAATTCGAGGATTTTGCACACTCTACAAGTCACGTATACACCATTATTTTTTCACACAAAATTTCGCCTTATTTAATCGCAACATTTTAGTTAATAATGCAAAAAAAAAAATTATCAGAAAAAGTGGTGTAAAAAAGTAACAGAAATCTATCTGACGCTCATCTTGAGCCTTTCAATTTTAATCATTAAGTCATCCAAGTTATAAAATATGATATTAGTTCTTTTTCATAAACGAGGTTTTTCAAGGAAACAATGATGTGGTTAAAAAACTGTAGAAATCTAAAATTTAAAATTTGTTAGTGATTTTATTTAATTGTGGCAGTTTTTACTTTAAAATTTTGTCTGGTAGAAAGCTGAACATTGTTCCGTAGAACGTTAAGCTAGAGACTCTGAGTAATTAGAGATCAGAAAGTTTTTCGAATGCTGATAACTTTAATTATTATTTAATATTTTATTCTTAACACATAAATTATCAAGTGATTTTTTTTAGTTTATTTACTTATTTATTTTTTACGGAAATGGGCTTTTTAAAATTGTAAAAAGAGTCGGTAATTTTTTTTTAACTTAAAATCTAAATTTTCTTAGGGTTTTATGCAATTTTCTTAGAATATTAAATGAGGTATTTTTAAAGAAATTACTGTAACAACGTTTCTATTTAAATAACAGCGTTTTGTTAAATAATATTTGAAAATTGGGCCTGCTGAAGAAATTCAGGTTAAGTGTGTTGAACCGGAACAATAAAAAGTGATTTTTGTTTTAACATTTTACTCGTATAAAATAAGATTTATTATCGAAAATGTTTGAAAAGATTATTATATATATATATTTTTTTAAATATGAATTATAAAGTTCGGTGCCATTTCTTCAGCAGAAATAAGTTTTTCAAAAATGTTTGAAACAATTTTAAACAACTGTATCAAACATTCAACCTCAATAATATATTTTAAAATATTTTATACTGAAAATCTTTAAAAACTTAAAAATCTAAATTTGATATTGTTTCTTTTATTCGAAGGAGCTTTTCAAAATATTTAAAAATAATTTTAAAATATCTTTAGAAATTTAAAATATAAACTTTTATCAGTTACATTTGACTGTGTTTTAATTAATTGTAGTTTTTTTTTATTATTATTATTTCTGCATGAAAAATACCCTAAAGCCCTAAAGACATTTTTTTTTCTTCTTCTTTTGACATAATAAACTAAAAGTAGAGCCCATACAGAACTATAGTTCACAATAGTTCTAACTATATAGTTTAAAGTATAACAGTGCCATATATACTTTTACCTTACTAAAATATCTGCCTTATGTATGGGCAATTGCACAGAAAATCATCATTTTTTTGGTGGGGGGGGGGTCAAATTTATAATATGTTTAATTTAAGGGTATGATTGTAAAACTTGATATTTTTATATTCTATAGAAAAATCCTAATTAAAAAAAATTACTGTTTACAAACTAAGTTAAGTACCATTATTGTCTTTGTAAATCATAATGTTACGTCAGTTACACGTGTAATTGCCTTTTTTTCTTTTTTATTATTCAGAAATTAATTCAACAAGTTACTGTTATAATTTGGCATTACTTAGTGTTGTTGAGAACATTAAATCACTTTTTTTAACTGGATAGTTTTGATAATTTTTACACTTCAATGAAGAAAGGAAAAATGTTTGTCTATTTTATGTCACGTCAGTTAAAGAATTTTGAATTGCAATTTTTGGGACTCAAAGAGAAATTGAAATAATCTGCTGGTATTTGGCTATTTAGCCCTTAGTAAAAAATATTTTAAATTGTAAAAATTTGTTCTAGCTTTATTAGTAAATTTTCTACATAGATTTGAAAACAAAATTCGATTATAAAATGTTACGTCAGTTACGATGGAATTGCCCATATTCGAAATATGTCTGCCATTAAGTAAAGCGAATATTCAGTTTAAAATTAGTGGTGTCGAAAGCTTTTTAGAAACGAAACAAGCAGACTCTTCTTGCACGTACGGTGTCCGGGTAAACCTGTTAACCCTTTGAGGAGCAAAGCACTTACATTTCTAAAATGTTGAAATGAATGACACCATAATTTATAAACAAGTTTATTTGGAAATAAGAAAAAGCTGTACTTCACATACTTTACAAATCGAATTTTTTTAAACCAAAATTCTGATGCCATTGTAGTATTTGGCAATTAAAATTAAGTAGTTTCATAAACGTACCACCGCCCCTGAAAGGATTAAGAGGTTAAACTTTTCAGGAGCAAAGTATTTCTATCGCTCAAATGTTCAACTGATTTATCGACATCAGGATTGACGAGCAAATTTATTGGAAAATAGACAAAAACCTTTTCATCACGTGCATAACAAAAGGAAAAATTTTGTTTCAAAATTCTGGTGCCATTGTGACATTTGAGGATTAAAATTAAGTGGTATAAAAATGTGCCACCGCCCTTTAGAAGATTAAAAATTAGGGTTGTTTCTTTCTTCTGTACATTTATCTAAACAGCGGTGTTCTGAAATTTGATTTTTTGAAAAAGAAAATGGGCTAAAAGAATTCATATTAAATGCGTTACAAAAACAATAAAATGCATTTTTTTAAAAGTTATGTTAGTACAACGCAAATGTTACTTTCAATTCGTGGTGATTGAATGATTTTTCTACTGAATGAATAAGTCGGGCATGCGTAAAGACATAATTTCCAACCTTTGTATATGGTTTTAATCAATTACCACTAGAAAATTCGTAAAAAGAAAAGAACCTAAAGTATAGTTGCCTGACAGTCTTTGCAACGAATTATCTTCACAAATTTTAAAGGCGGAAAGAATTTTTATATTTCTATATGTTTCTTAAATTCTAATTAAAATGAGAAATTTCTTTTTTGATACGAAATTCCTGTTAGAAATTGAATTTAAAAAAAAAAAAAGTTGGCTTCTATGCTTTTGCGCATGCTCGAGTGATTCATTCGAATAGTAAAATCATTCATTCTGCCTATCACTACTTTCAATGTTTGAAAGAAATCATTATCAAGAGTTTTTTGAATAATCGATTGTGGCCATTTCTAACACTTCTTGTGATTTCATCAAATTTCACAGAAATCAATGTAAGTCTATTAGAAGTTTTCTGAGAATACATGCAATATCTTCATGCCACAGATATGAAAGAAAACGGCCACCGCCCCTTAATACTAGACATACGTGATGACTCAAAAATAATGTCTAACGTAGACGATTTTTTTTTTTTTCAGAGTTTGTACGGTCCTTCGAGTTTTGATACTAACAATTTCTAAAACTATTCTTAATTTTACTTTTAAAAAAATAAATAAAAGTGAAGGATATTTTAAGAAATTACTGGTGTCCAAATTCCAGGGACTATACAAACGTTTAAAAAAGTCCGTCTACGACAGTACAGCGCCATTTTTGTTTCAGCGCGTAGACCTAATAATCAGTCAGAAGGTGGTGGTTCGGATTCATATGAAACTTTCTATATTTTTGTTGGAATAAATGAATTGCGATCCATGATTTCTATACAAAAAATCTGTTTTCTTGTCATGCACAGTCGTGGGAAAAAAAAAGTAAGCCCTCCGTACTAACTCTGGAACTAGTTATAATAGAAAAAAGTTATTGGTACCAATGGATTGGAAATAAAGTCTACATTTAACCCTTTCCGACGCGGTGTCCTTAAAAAAAGGACACCTAATTTTAATTCCAAAACTGACAAACGGCGCCAAAAATATTTAACTAAAATTTTCCTATTATAATGTACATGAAAATAAGCAAGTTCGTATTTTCTAATAAATTCGTTTATAAATTGCGGTGTCAGTCCATGTACAGTGAACTCTGTCTGATGCGGAATCGATCGGGATCGGGAAACTTTTCCGTCGTAGACAATTTTCCGCCTTATGCAAATCAGTAAAAAAAAAAAAAAAACGTCTGTTGCATATTTTTTATGTTGTTTGTAATCTTTAGACCGTTCTTTAAATGGATATTTTATTTAATATAAATATTTTTGGAGTGAGTTCGAATCCCAGAAAAACTATTGTTTCCAAACAAAGAAGCGATCCATTATATTCTCACCACAGTTAAAAGTGCATACACATATTTTTAAGTTTGAGACAAATAATAAAAAAAAAATCTATATTTTCGCGTATTTATCTATTTTTACACAGAGCGAGAGAGAGAATTTTACTTACGAAATTTTGCATTTTATGAATTTAATGAAAAGTATAAAGATAAAAACGTGCACATTTGTTCATTCGCAGGTTCCTTTTATTTTTACACAAATATTTACAGCTTTTTACACATATAAAATTCTATTTGTCTCACTGAAATGCATTAAAATACAGCACATAAAATTAAATTAAACTATTTTAATTTAGTTTTTTTCAGTTATCCTACACTGTTAAAAATATGCAGCAAAGTTTCCAGTCATTTGACCGTTTTATAGGAAACTGTTACGCAATCGTAATTTAGCTGTAATCTGACCTTATTATCTCTCATATTATGGGCAGAATACAGTTAAATTACGGTTAGGCAACCATTTTCTTTAAAAACGGTCGAATCATTCGAAAATTTTTAACAATGTAATAATTTAAAAAATATATGATTTTTTAAAATTTGCTTTTTTGATTTTGAATGTATTTATTTATTTATTTTAAATCTCGAAATCTTACATTTGCAATTCTATTCTATTATATTATTAGGGTAATGGAAAAAATAAAAGAGCATGCTTTAGTAAATGTATGTACCATAGAAAAAAGATAAATGTATTCTTGTAAAAAGATGTAAATAAAATGAAAATGTTGTCTTCTGAGTAAATACAAATAGCGTAGTTTTTTATTTATTTTTTAATTTTATTAAATCTATAAAAATGGAAAATTTGTTAATTAAAATTCTCTCTCTGTAAACAATTAAATGTGCAAAAATAATATGTTTTTATTTATATTTGTATTATATATGTATTTGATATATCTATATACCGAATGCGATTCTTTTTCCGTCTTATGCAAAAATTTGTTTTCGGCGGGACGTTTAAAAGCTTTCTGTTTCCGCGTTAGGCAGACTCCAGCTTATGGAGCGCATACTAATGTTATTTTCTATGGATTCGCCGGGACTTCGGTAGACAGATTTCCGGCTTACACAGAGTCCGCCTTCTACAGATTTTACTGTATATAAAATTTGCTAAGGTACCCTCTACAAATCAAAACCAGATCAAACTTTGTTTTTTTTTCAATGGCAACACCGAATTTTGACAATATACTTTAAATCTTTGGTTCAGACTACGCCTAGAAACGAAATTATTAGTCATTTGAATGATAAGTTTTTGAATTATAAGTATATAAAATTTAGAGCACATTTTCATATTTTTATTAATATCTACTGAAATTATAATCCTAATGCGACAATTTTGTGTGTGGTTATAGCATTAAAAAAACTAAGCATAATATTGAATTTGTAATTTAAAAAAATTTATAATATGAATTATGAAATTAATTTTCGGAAAAAATATGAATCGCAACCTACAATTTTTTTGATAGGTTTATATTTATTATGTCCTGCTTTATGCGAATTCTCAATTTAAAATTTTTCTTTCAAGTAGTTTTCGAATTATCATTAAAAAACGGCAAAATGATGTGCTGAAAAGCATAATTTGAAAAAATATGCGAATTCTCAATTTAAAATTTTTCTTTCAAGTAGTTTTTGAATTATTATTAAAAAACGGCTAAATGATGTGCTGAAAAGCATAATTTGAAAAAATATATTTTACTCATTTTATTGAAACTTTTGGGCTGGCAATAGTCGAAACATATTAAGCGAGTGAAATGGTCATATTGGCAAGAAATAATACATTAATAGACGTGACATAGTCATTCTACAGCATTACAACAATCGAGTACCGAACTTTAATTTGGATACAACCCCTAAAATAGACTCATTTTAAAATAATTAATTTCTCGGAAAATAATCATACGAAATTCATGTAAATTTGGAATTATGTTCATTGAAGGGTGTAGAATTTATTTATGGTGTCAAACTTGGGTCTTGCTATTGAAGATACGCAGATGACTCCCTAAGCAAATTTTATAGACCATTTAAAAGTAGACTTTATATCCAATCGTTTGGTACCTGTAACTTTCTTCTACGATAATTTGTTGCAGAGTTAGCAGGGGTGTTTACTTTTTTCCCACGACTGTACTATTATCACTTACAGTTTTGATCACCAATTCAGATACACCCTGTATATGTAGATTTCAAGTTTCGCGTAATTTTTGCATGAATAAGATCCTGTATATACTAATTTTGAATTATACAAAAATTGGTTTTCTTGGGATGTATTATCATCCCTTACTGTTTTGATCATCAATTCAGATTGGAATGCAGTATTACCCCTTATAGTTTCGACCATCAATTCAGATACTACACTCTCTATATATACATTTCAAGTTTCTCGTACCATTTGCATCAATAGCATTTACTAGTTTTGAATTATACAAAAATTGGTTTTCTTGGAATGTATTATCAAGATTATTTGATCATCATTTCAGATGCATTCTGTATACAGTAGAATCTCGATTATCCGAAGTAATTGGGACCGACCCTCTTTCGGAAAATCGAAATTTTCGGATAATCGAGAATGCTTCAATTTTAAGATCAAGGAGCAATATTTCTTATTGTGCTAACAAGTGCTTAATAAAAATAAAGCAATAACAAAATAGAAACAAGAAAAAATTACCTGAATTTTAATTTTGAAATTAAGTACCTTTTACATATTTGACAAGGGTTTGAAACAATGTTTTGTTTGTCCCAATTTCGATTGCCTTTGCTTTGAAACTCTATCACGGAGTTTTTTAATATTATTAGTTTAAAAGTATCACAGTCTTTCTGCTGCTCCAGCCATGCCAAACCTTTTGTAAAACATTAAAAAGCCTCAGAATTGCTAATTTGTTCGTTTTGTTCGTTCCACTCTACGGGTAGCTCAAGTTAAATTCAAAGGAACTCTAAAAAAGGGGGTCGAAAATAGTTATTAATACTCGTATTTTGGAATGGGCCGCTTGCACACAAGGAATATGATAGTTAGGGGGAAAAAAAAAAGAGAGAGAGAGAGAGAGGGAGGGAGAGCTTTGAAAATCGATTTTGCACACAAGGAATGTGATACTAAGGGGAAAAAAAAGGTTTAAAAATGTTTTTCGGTTAAAAGAGTTTCGGATAAAAGAGGTTCTACTGTACATACATTTCAGATTTCTCGTATTTTTGCATCAATAATATTTACTAATTTTTAATTATACGAAAATTCATTTTCTTGGCATGTATTATCATGTCGTAATATATTGGCATGTATTGTCTTTGCATATATTATCTATTGTCAATAATATATAATTTCGCATGCATTACCTATCTTCAATAATATGTATTTATCGCATGTATTATGTATCGTCAATAATATGTAATTTTGGCGTATATTATCTTTGCATGTATTATCTATGATCAATAATATGTAATTTTGGCATATATTATCTCTGCCTGTATTTCCTGTCGTCAATAATATGTAATTTTGGCATGTATTATCATCCTTTATAATTTTGATAATCAATTCAGATACACCCTGTATACATGCATTTAATGTTTCACGTAATGTTACATCAATAATATTTACTAATTTTGAATTTAAAACCCTAATAATCATTCTCCTGTTTTAACTGCTTATTTTTATTCCCCATTTTGGTAGTTCGCCAAGTTATAGTAAATACATTTATATTCTAATAGTGTGTGCATTTTTTTCGCAGGCATTTTCCCCTAACATGAAGTATGTGGTTTCCATTGGTTCACAACACGATATGGTTGTCAACGTCTGGGACTGGCGAAACAAACAGAAAGTTGCGTCCAATAAAGTCTCCTGCAAGGTCAGACAATAAATTTCATTGTATATTTTTAGCTGAACTTTCGCTCAAAATATATATATATATATATATATATATATATATATATATTTTTTTTTTTTTTTTTTTTTTTATAGAAAATAAAGTATTATTCAATTCACATCTCCTTGTTATAGAACAAAAGACTTATACTATTGTCAATTTTAAAATCTCGTATGTTTAACAACAGACAAAAAAAAAGTACTTAAGGTTTTTGAAATCCTTAATTTGAGCGGAAATCTACAAATGATTTTCATTTTGTTTTACATTCGATAGAGCAACAGTTTTTATCCCCTTTCGGCTTTATTTTATTTCGCCCATATACCGTTTTTTACATCTTTAAATATATATAAGCACTTCTCCTCGTTATAAACAATCTCTTACCCATACGTCCCCGCAAAATGTTTGCTTTGTTATTTGTTATTGTTTTTAGATTAGCTAAATAATCAAACAACTACAATGACTGAAAAAAAATTATTGGCCTTTTATTATTATTATTATTATTATTACCGGCAAACCCAGGTTACTCTGGTTAAAGATGCCCAAAATACTACCAGGTATACATACCAGGTATGTGAAAATCGTTTTTAATTGGAAACTCTAATAGATATTTTACATTTAGCTAATTTCTTAGATTGTCCACCGACTGCACCAAAAAGCAATTTTTGGCACCTTCGTACTGTCCTCATGCCAACGGTTAAGGGGACCGGGTAAATTCTGTCTCGGCCATGTTAAAATGCACCAACTTTATGTACCTTTTTCTGAGAAATGGTGAAAGATAGAGGTCTAGATTTTTTAGAGTGGTTTGAATAAAATGCCTTGCGTATTTTAACAGACCATTTTCTTTCTAAGTGAAACTGAAAATTAATTATTAATTATTTATTGAAAGACATTTTTAAAGTAGCATTTTTGGTAAGATTTCACTGTGTTAAATAAATAATTATCAACAAATCATTAAATCCCTGTGTTAAAGTATGCACTATAATATAAGTATTTAGAAAAATCTGATTTCTTAGGTTTAATAGATATTGATAAAAAGGAACACAAACCTGAAAAATCGAAGTTTTGAGAAAAAGTCAATTAAAGCTGTGAAGCAGTATTGCCAGTGGACTACTTTTTTTTTAAATTATGATTTCTTGATTAGCACCACTTTTTTGAAATAGTAAAATTCTCCTTATTTAATAACCTATTTATTGAGGCGAAAACAATGGGAAATTCACCACTTCAGAAAAGTGGTGCCAATCAAGAAATCTGAATTTAGAAAAAGTAGACCACTGCCGTGAAGTGCTCTTAGAAAGAATGAAAAAATCCAACACTTTTTTATATATATATAAACATGTGTAATATATCGTTGAAAAGATAAAAGTTTAAACTATTTAATGATATAAAAAAGTAAAAATCAATCTTTTGGTTGAATTTAGCTTATAGCAACGATACTTTTTTCTGATTATTTTAGTGTTTAGCCGCGCATTTTGAATAAATATCTATTAAATTCCTGTTTTATTTATTTATTTATTTGCGAAGCTTTCATTTCGTTTGACAATTTAGTTATGCAACATTACACGGAAAGAAACGCATGCTGAATTATTTATATTGTTACAAATACAAATGGTTTAATCATCCGGCACAAAAAGTTCATATTTCAAAACTGTTTAAAAAAGCATTCGACGGTGTAAAATTGAAATTATGTGATATTTAGAAGTTAAAAAAATGGTGAAAAAGGGAAATTTAGTGGTCAAGTCGTTGCGCTTACCAATATGACGTCAGTTTCTCACAGACATGTTTTTGCGTTATAATATAGATATGACAGTTTATTTAGTAGACCTTCAGAGTTGCCATTTGAACGGGTGGGTGGAGGTATTCAGCTGTTTACAATTATTTCTGATTAGTAATGTTAGCATTATTTAATGACAGGTAACATAAGATGAATATTACTCTTCGGAAACAGTAGTAGTTTTTTAATAAGAAATCGCTCAATTGGCAATACTAGTCAAATTCAATTCCCACTGCTTAAAAAAGAAACCAAAAGAAAATAGTACTTTTTGAAAAGAAAGTCTTCTAAATTATATAAGGTTAGGAGTAGAGAGGGGACTTTTTTATGTAACTATTAAAAAGGAAGTTGAGAATTATAAATCAAAATGTAAATTATTTAAAAGGTAATACTGCTCACTTTGTTTCTATTATTGGTTTCGTTCAAATTTATTACTTTCAGAAGAAATAAAATAACTAGAATAGGGTTCGCGAACCTATGGCACGCGTGCCAGAGTTGGCACGCAAAACAATTTCTCTGGCACGTGAAATTAAAAAAAATTTGATTTAAATTTCAAAACTTCTTTTTCCTGTGATGTTTTGTAATGTTTTAGACATGCGTTTTGCCTTTCAATATGAATTTAAAATCTGTATTTTTCAGATGAATAAAGTTAGATAGCCGCTGCAATAAAAGGGCAAATGGACCCAATTTTGATATGTATATTAACAAAAATAACAAAATATGAACAAGGTATAAAGCATTTTCCATCGAATGTACAACAGCAAAAAGCTCACCAATACATTATAAGTACAGTCGTGGGAAAAAAAAAAGTAAACACCCCCTACTAACTCTTCAACAAATTATCGTAGACGGAAGTTACTAGTACCGAACGATTGGAAATAAAGTCTACTTTTAAATGATGTATGTAAAGTTTGTTTAGGGTGTCATCTACATATTAAAACGAGCCCAAAACTCATTTTTTTCAATAGCAATACCCAATTTTAACGAGATATTTCAAAACTTCGGTTCAAACTATGCCTAGACAACAAATTTCAAGTCATTTGAATGATAAGTTTTTGAATTATAAACATTCAAAATTAAGTGCTTGTAATGTTAAATTACATTTTCATATTTTTATTTATATCTCCTGAAATTATGCTCCTAATGTGCTAATTTTTTGTGTAGCAATAAAACTAATGCGCCCAAACATAAATACGCTGAATTTGCAATTTTTATAATTTTATGATATGAATTATGAATTATGAAATTAATATTAAAAAATTATGAATTGCAACCTACAATTTTTTTGATGGATTTAGATTTATTATGTTCTGCTTTATGAAAATCCAAACTTTCACATTTTTCTTCCAAATAGTTTTGAAATTATGCTTAAAAAAAATGGCAAAATGATGGTTTAAGGGGCCATCTATGATAAAAGTGAGTAGATATTTTGAAATTTCTTCTGCTGCCTTGTTATCTAACAGGCTTCATTGACTGCTTAAGGTGCCTTGATCAAGAAGGGGACTCTCTCGGTTAGCAATCGAGTAACCAACTTCAATTTGGATACAGCCCTTAAAATACGCTCGTTTTAAAATAATTAATTTCTCGGAAACTTATGGTACGAATTGCATAAAAATTCGTTTTTAGGCTAATTGAAGAGTGTAGAGTTCATTTATGCTGTCAGAATTGGGTATTGCCATTGAAAAAAATGAAGTTATGGTTCGTTTTAATATGTAGATGGCACTCTAAGCAAATTTTATTTACACCATTTAAAAGTAGACTTTATTACCAATCGTTCGGTACCAGTAACTTTCTTCTACGATAATTTGTTGCGGAGTTAGTAGGGAGTGTTTACTTTTTTTTTCCACGACTGTACATTGTTTAAACCATTAAGGACTAGCGTTACCATAAGGTCACAGCATAACTGTCAACCCTTTTGCTGTTTGAATACCAGTATTTTATAACAAAAAATTTCATTTTCTTTAATGACAGAAATTCTGCTATAAAATAAAATAATTTTTTCTTTTCCAAAAAAGTGGTGCGAAATGCAATTTTTGTATTTAAAAAAGAAAAAATAATTCCGTCTTTAATGGGTAACAACTTGGATAATTATAACTTAGACGTTTCATACTAAGTTAAAAATTACTAAAACAAAAATTAGAAGTTTTTTTTTTTTTACTAATTACAGTACGTACTCCATAAATAAATTATATTTACGAATTAAAATTTCATTAATTTAATGGCTGATTCCATTATTAGAGAGAAGTCGCATTTCGGTTTTGAATATTTATTAATTATTAATTATTAATGCATGAAAACAAACTTATTTTATAAACAGTGTTTCGTATAAACATCGCCCGCTGCACAAAAGTTTGGCACGTGACATTTGTTAATAGATATTGTTTGGGAATTTTTGGCACGCGTACGCAAAAAGATTCGCCGTGCCTGAACTAGAACATTTTAAATAACGACAAGTTTCAAGTTATTTATCCCTAAAAGGTATTCAAATCGTTTTCAAATCAAATAAACTCATGCAATGGCTGAAATTAACAGAAAAGATTTTCAAAATGGCCACCTCTGCACAGAGTATTGTATAGATATGGGACTGGAAATTGTCTAATAAAATGTTCTATAAAACGCCCTTTTCTGTTTCTGCAAACTTGATGCATAGGGATAATGAAAACACACACGTTCAACAGGTGGCACTAGTGTTTCCAGGTGTCCCAGGTAAATAAGGGCACCAAATGCTCTGTACACTACTAATATCTTACAGTTTAATCGCAGATAATTCTGCCATTAGATAAGGCGAAGAAAATTACTTTAAAATACTGGTGTCCAGAGCATTTGGAGCCCAAATTTATGCGGGACACCTGGCAACACTAGGTGGCACTTCTATATTCGGAGCGTGTGACTGTGTGGTCTGGTATAAAATGAACGCATAATGCATCAACGGGAAACTGGCTTTTTGGAAGTGAAAAAATTCTACCATTCAATGTGGCTGGTAAGTAAAACTTTCCACCAGCGAAGTTGCCAAAACTTACCAGCCATAAGCTAAAAGGATAGATACGTTTCATTAGTTTTCACGATATAGAATTTCTTAAAAGAGAACCGATCAATATCAAAACATACGCATTATTTAATAAAAATTTTATTTGCAGTTATTTGAAATGAAATAATCTTTTTATATGCAGAGTGAGTGATTTTAGCATCACTAGTTTTTCTCTTCTATAATTGCATTGCATTTCTTGGTTCAAATTAGTGGACAGGGTAGCCATTGCATTTAATACGTATTCTTGAAGCTGAGCGTGAAATACGATTTATGGATGAAAATTAATACTTATACGGAGCTGTGTCGATGAAGTTTTCAAATATCCATTCCATAATTTTCAATATGCATTCTAAATCTTTGGCAGTTATTTTAGAAAATAATTATTTAACATAATCCTTTTGTTTAAATGCACCATAAGGTTTTTCACATAAATTTCAATCTTGACAATGTCCTCCTTACATTTTCAGAATTTTTTTAAGGAAAGACAGTAAGATTTTCTTTCTGCCTTCATACTCACTAGCAGATAACATCTAAATGTACAAACAGTTTTTGTTTTCACAACTCCCAGATAGTATAAGATTTCGTCCACAAATAGGACACAGCGCTTGACATGGGTAAAATTTAAACAGCCATATCTACGTTCCTCCTCGTCATTTGACGAATGGCCAGTGTCATTCTCTAAAATTAAATACTATAATTGTTTCTGGTACTAGATACTGGCTGAAAAGTTTGGACCTCAAGTCCGATCTCATCGAATGGTCTATACATTTTGGTTCATGCGTGACAAAGTACATCTACTTGTGTTCCCTGGCTAGAAGACACCTTTCAGAATCCCATTATCACTTTTGACACCGAAAAGTTTATTGGACAGGGCACTGAACGATCGCTCTATAGTCCTGACGCGAATTCATGTGATTTTATCGTGGTCGTTTATTTGAAAGACCGAATTTTCTAAACTTGTCCCAAAACACTGGGTGACCTCAAAAGATGCTATTGCAGATGAAATTCGAGATGTCGTGAAAAATACGTGTCGTTGAATGTTATAGACAATTTTCAGTCCGGTCTCTTGAATCGTAAAATAATGGATAATTAGACATAATGAGTAGTACATAAAACATAGATTATTTAATGTATGCTGCTGTGTTTTTCAAAGGTAAAATAAGGAATAAAATTAAAAATAGAAAACACAACACATAAATCGTTTAATATATGTTGTTATGTTTTTCATGAATCAAAAAGCAAAATTAACCATTACACATTATTGCTTAAGAAATACTATAAACCAGTAATATTATTAAAGAAGAAACCATGAATTAAGCCATTTAGAGTTTCGTGATTTTAAATTCGAAGGCCATCCAGACTACATTTTCCTCAATGCTAGAAAATTTTCCCAGAGATCATTATCATTTGTGAAAAATGATCATATCCGTAGTGTTCGCATTTTAAATATCTCCGTATTGTGCTTCCTACATTAGGTGAGAGATGAGGAAAAAAGGAAAAGAAAAGATATCTAAGCCAATCAAAATACATAATACTGTCAAAAATATGCATGTAATTTGCCAGCTGATAAATATAATTTGCAACCTGAATATCTGGATTTCATCCCAGTGCTGATAACCTCGCCTTCTCTCAGGGAACTCGGTGGCCTACTGTCTGCAGTCTTTTTTTGCACCGTAACAATAGAGGAACCATCAAATATCCGGAAAAAACAAGGTCACGAAAATTGGTTTTCCATCACGAAATGACCTGTGTGTTGCTTGACCTTTGATCCGAAATACATTCCTTGATTCATTTTCTGATGAGATGGCCGCAATGTCCATCACAGTCCTCGGAAAGAGAATGGATGGTGTGGTTTATTGTATGGATAATTTTACGGTTTATTTTAAACTGGGCGTCAGCTGAAATGATATATTTACGTTAATTGAGGATAATATGTAACCTGATTTTATTTGACTGAATTTAGTTTTAACATATTATTCAAACTTTTGAAGTAAGAAATTTCGCTTTCAAAAATAAATTTGTCATTCATCTATCTAAATAAATAAACGATTAAATAAATAAATAAAACATTTTACAACAGTGTTGCCAGTGGGCTACTTTTTTAAAATTCAGATTTCTTGATTGGCACCACTTTTCTGAAATGGTAAAATTCCCCTTGTTTTCGCCTTAATTAATATGTCATTAAATAAGGCGAATTTTACTATTTCAAAAAAGTGGTGCCAACAAGAAATCTGAATTTTTAAAAAGTAGCCCACTGGAAACAGTGCGCATAAGTATAACCACATTGATAGGCATCTACATTTAAAAAAAAGGGCAAATGTTTCAAATGTTTCTTAATCTAACTCTTATTCTCTTAAGTCTTGAGGTTTACGAAAATATAATGTAACAAATGTACCAATTTTTGCACTTTCT
This sequence comes from Maratus speciosus, assembly GCA_963932465.1. Taxonomy (NCBI): domain Eukaryota; kingdom Metazoa; phylum Arthropoda; class Arachnida; order Araneae; family Salticidae; genus Maratus; species Maratus speciosus. Next base: position 275,119,972 of record OZ010798.1, read on the forward strand.
GTTACCACTAAAATTTAACAGTAAATTGTATTTTATTTAATTGTCGAAATAAGCAACTAAACAAGTTAACTCTCTCATGCATAAATTATTTTTTACACAGTAAAAAAATCCAACAATCGTTTTTTTTATGATAGATTCAGAACCCATTATCATGAAATAATTTTATTAGAATTTTTATACACTATTAATTAGTGTATTGATACGTCCTCATCTGGGGACGTTATGCAACAAGGAGTACATTCACACTGTCCTCATATCGTCGGTACCATGTCAAACTATCCAATGTGAAAACAATGGACTACTTTTTTTAAAAATCGGATTTCTTGATTGGCATCACTTTTTTGAAATAGTGACAATCGCCTTATTTAAACCTTATTTAATGACATATTAATTAAGGCAAAAACAAAGGGAATTTTACTATTTCAGAAAAACGGTGCCAACCAAGAAGTCTGAATTTAAGAAAAGTAGCCGACTGTTTTCACATTGGATAGTTTGACATGGTACCGACGATATGGGGACAATATGGTTCAATGTTCACATATCGCCACATATCTGCATAGGTTTTGTATGATTTATTTGGAATGAAATGATTCGATGTACTCTGGACACATTGGTACAGTACAGACTCTACAAATACATCGTGTTTTTCTTTCAAAGTGTTAAACAAAAATGGAAATTTTGCTTACTTTGGTGCAAATTGTCCACATATGAGGATATGTATGTTTTATGCCATAAATAAAAACTTCATTGAAATATTACAAAAATTTCTTTCATTAGATGCTGTATGATGATAGATTGTATAAATTAAAAAAAAATACCTCAGCGGTAGTGAGACTATTTCCTGGTCTGTTTGTAGCAAATCTTACGCAATATCACAATGCTTCAAAATTTTGATTTTAGTCCAACATTGGTGTGAATTATGGCTATCGGTATAGTTCTGTCATATATTGTGCTGCATGTTAGCTATTATCTGTCCACAAATGAGCTCTCCGTGAATGAATGCTGAATAAATTTTGTAACTCTAATGCTTTACAGGACAATGCTTATCTGTCCTGATATGCGGCCCGTACGAATGATAGGGTTAAAAAACTCTATTACATTTTATAATGCCAAAAAAGAGTAAATTATTAGCAACTATGAATATTACCTATTTCAAGTTACCACAATTCCGAAAAGTCTTCTTTTATCGATAGAAACCTCAAAAACCAAGATTCCCGATAGTTAACACACTGAACACAGGAGACTTAAAAATACTCTTTTGTGGATTGGGGGAAAAATTATTATTGGTTAGTTAATCAGTTTCAACGGAAATTGAATTCTTATTGGTGGAATTTAAGGATTCTGATTATGAGATCTTAGCACAGACAGTACTAGTAACAAAAGGTTATCGGAGTGAAATGTATCAGCCGGTTGTCAGCCCAGGTAGCTTATTTGGTATAGCGTCCTCAATTTAAATCAAAGGTTTGACCTCCGGCCAGGACATTTTTTTCACTCACTTAGAAAAATTCAGTTCGTATAACATCTTTAGCAACCTGTATGATTACTGTTAAAAATAATTAAGTCTAAAGCGAATATTTCCATTCAAAAATAGTCGTACTCAAGAAAAAAATGCTGGAGGTTTGGCAATTATGATATGCAACGGCGATCCCGCGTACCAGAATGCCATTTGCCACCGCTTTCCCTGAATATTTTTTCTTTGCCTTATATAATCTCAGAATTTCTTTCTTTAAGGGGACCTTCTACATTAAAAGACCAAAAAAAGCACTTTTTTATGATTTTTTTTTTTTTGTAAGAAAACGGCATGATAGATCTTTTTGAAATTTTAACAGTTTATTATACATATCTTAAGGTATACACAAGAATTTTTCTAATAGATTTTGCTGCTTCTACTCTAAGTTATAAACAAATATGTTCAACTGCTTTGGAAATTTTCGTCTGGACGGTGGGCATGATAGCGCCTTGTAGAATTATCTGAAACACAAAAATAAATTTTTTTCGTAAACTTCGTGAGTATAGCTTCTAGTTAAATTAAAGGAACCCATAAATCTATTTAAAAAAAGTTATGTAATGGCTGATTAAAAAAAAATCTTTTTTGTTAATTTTTTTTATTATTATTATTAAATCAGCCATTACATAACTTTTTTAAAATAAATTTACGGGTTCCTTTAATTTAACTAGAAGCTATACTCACGAAGTTTACGAAAAAAATTTATTTTTGTGTTTCATATAATTCTACAAGGCGCTATCATGCCCACCGTCCAGACTAAATTTTCCAAAGCAGTTGAACATATTTGTTTATAACTTAGAGTAGAAGCAACAAAATCTAATAAAAAAATTTCTTGCGTATACCTTAAGATATGTCCAATAAACTGTTAAAATTTCAAAAAGATCCATCATGCAGTTTTCTTTCAAAAAAAATTATAAAAAGTGCTTTTTTTTTTTTTTTTTTTTTTTTTTTTTTTTGTCTTCAAATGTAGAAGGTCCTCTTAAACTTGTCGAAAATATTTTTCCAAAAAAGGGCCGTCTAACCTACTGGCGCTCGAGTTCGCCGTCTCTGATATACGCGAACAAACTGACTGAGCGTTTTTTTGCTCAACTATCTAAAAATAATGAATATTTTATTATTATTATTTTAAGTTAATGTTTGCAAAAGGCCTGGGTGTACCTTCCGTTGTAATTGAGTAGGCTAAATAAGAAATACAAATTCATAGAAAGCTTTATTTTGGATCGCCCATTTTACTTATTGCCTAAAGTTGTAGATTTAAAACACAACCTTATTCCCGGAACTGTTACAAAATCGCTGCCTCATCACGTACGCCTTCGAAAACTTTTACCCAACACTTTCTTCGTGGGCTGAATAAATATTTTTACGTTTCGGGTCCAACGTAATCGTGAAACGCCCTGGTGAAATTTCTGTCAACGACATTGGTCTTATTTACATGTTACTTTTAATCAGAAATAGCATGATTATGGGCGTACGCAGGATTTTCTTTAGGCAGGGGGCAGTTGCAAAAGATATATTCCCTTAAGAAAGGTATCGAAAAGGGGGAGTGGGGTGTTAGGAGATCCCCATTACCCCTCCCTGAATATTGTAATTTAATTACCGTATATACTCGCGTATAGGTCGACTCGCGTATAAGTCGACCCCCTAACTTTCGAATGCAAATTCAGCAAAAAATCAAAAACCCGCGTATAAGTCGACCTCTAACTTTTTACTCCAATTTTGTGCAAAATCAAACCAAATATTTCACTTGCCTATGCGAAAAAGTAGTAAGTAAATAAAAATAAATCATTGAAAAAAAATTTTAATGATAAATTATTATTATTTGTATATTTTCTGTAATATTTTATTATTCATACACATGCAAAGTCATAATTTTGCAGTATTCGAAGTTTTATTTTTTATTTTTTAATTGACTCGCGTATAAGTCGACCCCCAAATTTGCTTGCCAAAAATTGTCAGAAATTCCTCGACTTATACGCGAGTATATGCGGTAACCCTTTATGTACTGAATTATGAATTCATGAAAATTTTATCTTCTAAAGCATTTTCCGTGAATTGTTTAAACTACATTAGAAGATTTACATAATCATTTAATGAATTTTAGAAGGATTGAAGGATTTAGAAGGATTAATTAAATTGGAATTTATAGGAATTTATAACCTCACTCAAATCTTTTATTTTAAATATTTTTCTTAATATTTTGTAGAAATAGGAAATGTACAAATATAATGTTCTTACCGTAGAAATATAGAAATATTTCTGAATTGAACCCCCCCCCCCTTCCCCAACATCAAGAAAGCTGAAAAGATGGAAAGGCAAAAGAAATCAACCTTTTAAAAATATTTTTGTTTTGTGTAACTAATAATGCTTTTGGGACAAGATAAAGTAATGTATCTATAACTCATTTTAAACTGTATTACAACTAATCGATGTATTAAATGAATTTTATAAAAAGTTTTTTTAATGGTACTTATAAGTACCGTCAGTAGATAAAGGGTTAAAGGAATTTATTCTTCCCAAGTGATTTTAGAATAATTAAAGACTAAGAACTTTTCGCCAGGGAGCTCTGCCAATCTACCTCGGAAAAGACAATTTTTAATTCCGAGGGTTTTTTTCCTTTGCATGCATGTGTTTCAAATTTATCGCAAACGGGTGGTTCAGGGCAGCAGAGCCAACTCCTGCCCCCCCCCCCCTCCCTGGTAGAGTATTTAATATTTCTTAATTGCTAAATTTTTGTATTGCTTTTATTGTTGATATGTTTAGAAATGTTCTTGCGCAGGGAATTCTGGTTAGAGTCTAGAAGTATATAGTGTGGAAAGTCAATAAGCGAAACCGTATCCAAAAAATTACATTTGCACAAGAGGCCGCTATGATCGAGTCCATTGTTACGAATGAATAAAAATCCAGATAGTTTTTAGATATTTATGATTCAATTTAAACTACGGGAAACTTATTTTTGAAAGGTAAATTTTGCGAAAAACAGAATTAAAAAGATTTATGTTGTAATACGCGATTTATTAGGAATGAACAAAAATTCAGGCATTAGGTCATTAACACTTTATCTGCTGCATTATGATCTACTGCAATTTTTTTCATGTAATATTTTTTTTTTCAGTTACTACAATGGAAATTAAAGGATAAACATAAAAAAAAATACTCACCCCTGAGAAATTTAACTATTTAGAGGTAATTAATTAAAGTGGCACTTTAAAGTACTGTCAGTACGCTATGACTAAAATATCGTAACAGAAAGCCTACAAGTTTTTTCAAATGGCACCAAAAAATATTTTCGATTTAATAAGTATGTGAACTATAAGCTTTTTCTTATTTGCAAATAAATCTTTTGGCAAATTCGGTGCCAATCATTTATTATAACACATTAGAATTGAAAATGCTTTGCCCCTGAAAGGGTTAAAAAAATCTAATTTTTTTAACGTTTCGATCTTGTTAGCAGTCCTTTAGTTATGCAACGTCTACATTCCAGGGACAGCATCTTCTCTCGCATCTCCACATATGCAACATGTGAATTTACATATGCCATTTCAAGCATAGCAAAAACGAGCCGGTGTCACAACTTTTTCAGTTTCCTATAAAAAATAACAATGAAACAGAAAAAAAATACCAGGTAAATCATTACTACACTACATTTTAGTAATTACATTTTAAAACAGATGGAAACTATGGATAACTACACAGACGAAAAATAAACAAGAAGTTTTTCCCCAACACCCAATGTACTGACGGTAGTTATAAGTACCACCGAGTAATTCAACTGTTAAGTCAAATATATACACCGTTCACCTAAAATAGCTAGTCAAACTGTATTCTAAGATCATAATGAACACATAAAAAAAAATCCAACACTTATGTTATATCCTTTACTGTGTTTGCAGCAATAAAAAGACGAGCGTGACAATCTGTACAAAATGTCGGCATAAGACCCATCGTCCGTGTCAAAGATAGCCTCCTTCCTTGCTAAAATAACAAACCTAGAACGACTGCCATGTATCCTGATAAAGTGGAGTTAAAAGAGTGTTTCCGCAAAGTACCATTAGAATATTAGTAATATTCACTATGGGATGAAAGTTTAAAGTGAGTGGTACTTATAAGTACCGTCAGTAGATAAAGGGTTAAGCATGAAACGTCCGATTTGAAAACGATTTTTTATTTAGCAATTTGAATACCAGAAAATTTTGAATAGTAATATTACTTTATTAGCGGAATATCTATTATCATATAAACTAAAAATAACTATTAAAACTTTCTGGTGAGAGTTTGGAATTTCTAAATACAAAAATCGCTTTCAAATCAAACGTTTCATACTTAACTCCTTGATTTTTTTTTTTTTTTTTTTGAACACATACATCAGACTTGTGTGCTTGACCCCAAGGACCGCTTACAAGTCATCGTCGATATACAGGGACGAGATAGCACAATGAAATTCACAACACAGAGAGAATTTTTACATCCGGGAGATCCACAAAGACCTTGCTCCTTGATGGGCTGTGAGATATATTATATCCCACCTAGTTTTAATCAAGATTTGGAACAAAAACTGTTAATTAAATTTTACTATTATAAATTTGATGGAAAAAAAGTTGTAAAACAGATTTTATTTATTTTGAAATAAAATTTTTCGAAAATTCTGGTGTGAATTCAGCATTGCAGAAACACAATTACTTGTACCTGAAAGCGTTAATGTGCTAATATTTTAAATGCATTTCGACCACATATTTCTAAGACAATGCGCTGTAACCAGGGCTGCGGAGTCGGTGGGAAAAATGAGCGACTCCGGCTCTTTCGCTCAAAAATGGGTCCGACTCCGCAGCCCTGACTGTAACTAACGCTTAGTGTTTAAACTTTCAAGTAATAAATTCGATGGCAGCGCCGCCTAAAAAATTGTAATTTTTTGGATACATTCTAAATCAATACCAGTATACGCGATTTCCAGACTATATATTTCTAGACACTGTAGTTCTGGGAAAAAATTCTCAGTTAAACTTATTTCATATTTATATTCTGCATTTAAAAACGTGGACTGGGCTGTAGATCATAGACTAGAGATCTGGCTGATCCCCCTACCCAGTCTGTTCTTTCACAATACTACATTATTTGAAGACCTTATTAATGTCACCGTTAGAAGCTAACGAAACTAGTCGGTTTTTTATTAAAAAGTTTTTTGGGACTTTTTATACGCACTTTATAATCACTTTTAGCGAATGAATGTATATTATGTTTTAGTGATCATAAGTGTTTTTTTTTTTTTTATGATTCTATTATGATATTAAAACTCTTTCATTCATGTAAGATTTCTTTTATGCATGGAATAATTCTCTCCCTTTTTAAAAATATTCCTTCCAAAGTTTAGGTAAACATAAAACAGTTTTATGTACATGTACAAAAGTAAAAGCTTAACCCTTTATCTATTGACGGTACTTATAAGTACCACTCACTTTAAACTTTCATTCCATTGTGAATATTACTAATATTCTAACGATACTTTGCAAAAACACTCTTTCAACTCCACTTTATCCGGATACATGGAAGCAGTAGTTCTAGGTTTGTTATTTTAGTGAGGAAGGAGGGTACCTTTGAAATAGTCGATGTGTTTTGCGCCGACATTTTTTACAGATTGTCACGCTTGTCTTTTTATTGCGGCAAACACAGTAAAGGACATAAGAAAAATGTTGGATTTTTTTATGTGTTCATTATGCTCTTAGAATACAATATGACTAGCTATTTTAGGTGAACGGTGTCTGTATTTGATTTAACAGTTGAATTACTCGGTGGTACTTATAAGTACCGTCAGTACACTGGGTGTTGGAGAAAAACTTCTTGTTTACTTCTATGTAGTTATCCATCGTTTTCATCTGCTTTAAAATGTAATTACTAAAATATAGTGTAGTAATACTTTTCCTTTCATTATTATTTTTTATAGGAAATCGAAAAAATTGTGGCACCGTCTCTTTTTGGCTATGCTAGAAATGGCATATATAAATTCCTATATTGCGCATGTGGAGATGCAAGAGAACATGTTGTCACTGGAATATAGACGTCGCATAACTAAAGGACTGCTAACAAGATCGAAACCTTAAAAAAAAAAAAAGTTTTTTTTTTTAACCCTTTCAGGGCCAAAGCATTTTCAATACTAAAGTGTTGAAATAAATGATTGGCACCGGAATTTGCCAAAAAAATTATTTGTAAATGAGAAAAAAGGCAATGTTTCACATACTTATCAAATCGAAAATATTTTAGCACAATTCTGGTGCCAATTGAAATACCTTGTGGGTTTTCTGTTACGATATTTTAGTCATAGTGTACTGATGGTACTTTAAAGTACCAATTTAATTAATTTCCTCTAAGGAATCAAATTTCTCACGGGAGAGTATTTTTTATATTTTATCCTTTAATTTTCATTGTAGTATCTGAAAAAAAAAGTTACATGAAAAAAATTCCAGCAAACCATAATGCACTAAATAAAGGGTTAAGCATAAAAATATTTTAGAGTAAAAGTTCTGGTAGTTAGCATTACAATCACCCGACATAACTGATTACCTAACATGGCTGATAACATTTTATCTCATTCTGGGATCTGTGGAAGGGAAAGGGCAGTTGAACACTTACGGTTACTTATTCAACATTAATATTAAAAAATCTTGGAAAATCGAATTTGAGTTTACATTTGCTGAGTTTATTAAACATTAGTCACAGCCTGTAAACAATCTGAAATAGTTTTACATATTTGTAATTTATAAGAAAAAAATAACTTTTATTGATTTTTTAAATTATTAATTTATAAACAGCACATAACATTTTTCTTTAACACTAGAAGCGCCGGAAATTTCACTCAAGTTTTATTTTTTTTTTTTTTAATGTATACCAGAATTTCTATTTAAAGCTTTATAATTTATCTATTTATCCTATTTTTGTGTATCACGTATATATAGGGTCATCGAAAAATAATGCCTAGAGTTAAAAAAAATCATAACATCGAAACCTTTTATGTTAAATGAGTAATTCTTTCACTACACGATAACTGGTTAACGCAAGTTTGGTTTTAGTTCACCAGAATTCGTTTGCGTGCCTGTGTTATGCGCGGATTAGTTGCGCAGTCGTCAAGGTTAGCCGACGCGCCAGTCTGCAGCTGCTCAGTGCGATGTTGACCGTCCAACAAAAAGCACAGTGCGTGATTTGGTATGCGGGTTATTTCATGACAAAGTTACTGGACCTTTCTTTTTCGAAGAAAAAAACCATGTACTGAGCAGCTGGAGTCTGGCGCGTCGGCTGACCTTGACGACTGCGTAACTAATCCGCGTATAACACAAACACGCAAACGAATTCTGGTGAACTAAAACCAAACTTGCGTTCACCAGTTATCGTGTAGTGAAAGAATTACTCATTTAACATAAATGCTTTCAATGTTATGATGTTTTTAAATCTAGGCATTATTTTTCGATGACCCTGTATTTAACTCTTTTTTAAAGAAATTTTTGTTTAACCCTTACCGGCGCGGAGCAATTCTGTTTATAAACTGTTGAAATAATGGACTGATACCGGTAATAATAAAAGAATTTATTAGAAAATATGAATTTGCTTATTTTCACGAACATTACAATAGTAAAATTTTAATTAAATATTCTTGGTGCTTTTTGTCAGCTTTGGAATTAAAATTTGGTGTCTTTTTTAGGGACACCGCCCTCGAAAGGGTTAAAATCGAGTTATACATATTTGGTAGTGGTCAAATTGACTACTTTTATGTAGTGTTAATTAGCAAATCTTACTGATAAATCATTAAAAAAAATTTCATTTTTTTATTTTATAGGAAATAAATTGAATAAGTACAAAAATATAAGAAGCATTAACATCACAAATTTTGATGATATCGTATGAATTAAAGCTGATATCGTAGTAGCCGAATTTTAATAACTTCATTCTTAAAGTCATAGGTGCCAACCTCAAGAGAATCTTCCGTATTACTTGCGTTAATTTGACCCTAGTTTAATACGTTTAGAACCAGGTTTTTTTTTTTTTTTTTAATTAAGAAATGAAATTAAGTATGTTTCACGTAGAAACCTGGAATTAAATAAATAAGCATTCATGAAATAAATTTTCTGGTTAGAAATGTGGTTAATCCGAGTCAAATGAATCCAGACATTACGGAAGATTAGTGGAAGGTTAGCAGCTATGTAAAGCCAATAAAATATCGATCATCATTCACTGATGATAAATAACCAAATCACAATAGTTTTACCAGTTACTTATTTACATAAAGTTTTATAAATTGATATACATATAAATTGACAATTGATATTAATTACTATTCAATAAATAACAGATAGCATTTTATTTTTAATAGGGCATTCTCAACGGCAAAACACTAATAACATTTGTCAATTTTTATTACATAGTTCAATTTTTATTAAACATTAGCCACAAGCGATAAAAAATCGACAATAGTGCCTATTTGTAGTTTATAAAAAACTAACAGTTATTGTTATTTTCAATTATAAATATATAAACAACAACAGGGTTCTTCAAGCAAGAAATTTCAAGCACATTTTACCAGAATTTTTGTAAAGTAATATTTGCGTTATTTAATGAAAAAGTAATCTATCTTCACATCTAGAGATCAGTACTTTACGAAATTTCTGGTACTAAAACACTTAAAATCCCTTGAATCCCTTAATGCGTACGAACCCTGAACAGGTAACATTTTGTCTTTAATAAGTAAATCTTAATGATAAATCATTTTTTTTTAAATGAAATTTTTCATTTTATGGGAAATTAAAAAAATTGAATAAGCATAAAAAAATACATAGGGTTTTAATCTTAAAAGTATTTCGAAAGATAAACTTGGTACTATATTAGCCTAATTTTAGTATTTTCATTCATAAAGTCACCAAAACATTAATCATAATAAAGAACTGCGGATAAGTCAACAATAGTTTAACCAACTGCTTATTTATATAAACTTATATAAATTAATATTTTCTATTATTAATAAATAAATAACAGATAGCATTTTATCTTTAATAGGTGATTCTCAACGATAAAACACTAATAAAATTTATCAGTTTTTATCCCATAGCTCAGAATTTCACGTACAAAAAATGACAGTGGATGTATCAAAACGAAACTTTGATCCATCATTTGACAGTGTCTTTACCTCTTTCTTTCATTTTCTTTCACGTAGAGGGTGTGGTGGTATTTATTGAAGGCCTATGAATGATAAAATAATCTAATATTTATTGCATCTTTAAGTCGCATTCGAAACTAAAATGACAGAATTGCACGAGGTTATTACTATTATGATATAAAAAAAAGAAAAAATGGGAGGAACAGCTGATATGTCACGCAAAATGATGACTGCTGTTTTCTGGTTTTGTTTTTACTCTTCAATGCATAATGTAAGGAAAGTATTGTAATAATGTTTTGTGTGTGTAGTGCTTTACGTAATTATGTAGAAACATTTCCACAGTATTAGGCCATTTTTAAAACAACATTCCAATAATTTGGTTATTATAAAGCCATCACATAAAATTGTTGAGAGTATTTAATATTTATTGCTTTTTAAGATCGCGCCCGATACTAAGATCGGCAGTATTGCACGATATTACATACTTGCCAACTTACTAGACCGGGATCCGGCAGCACAGATAATCACTTCATCGAGTTCACGGATGAAATTCTAGGATTAGTTTAATCTTGATTCGCATATTAAAACGCAATCGGTCTGCCATGTCATATCTTAATGGAAAACACCTGAAAACCCGATTTTAGCGGCTGACTCGTAAGTTTATCATTGTGTTTTCCTGCTCCCAGCCATCCATGTTTTCATACCTTTTGGTGCAGGAAAACACAATGGTAAACCTACGAGTCAGCCGCTAAAATTCGGTTTTCGGGTGTTTTCCACCAAGATATGAGTTGGCGGACCGATTGCGTTTTAATACGCGAATCAGGATTTAACTAATCCTAGAATTTTATCCGTGAACTCCATGCGGTGATTGTCTGCACCGGCGGCTCCTGGTCTATACCGATAATTTCCGTAAAACTGTACCGATATCTCCTCTAGTAAATAAACACGTTTCGAACAAGAAAAATTGTTTATTCAGACGGTTCTTGTTTCATTGTGTTCATTATACAAAGTTACTTATTAAAAAAAATTTCAGGTCAGAATCACTTATTTGACCGACCTAGGTCATGATGAAACAATTTTACGGAAATTATCTGTAAGTTGGCAGTTATGATATTATGAGCGTAAGGGTATAGCTAGCTCATAGCTGCCAACTTACCGACAATTTCCGTAAAACTGTTTCAGTGTGACCTAGATCAAATAAGCGATTTTCACACCGGAAAAAAATGTGTAATAAAGAATTATGTAAATAACACAATGAAACAAGACACATTTTAATAAATAATTTTTCTGGTTCAAAACGTACTTATTTACTACAGGAGATATCGATACAGTTTTACGAAATTATCAGTAACTTGGCAAGTATGACAGCTGCCCGCTTACCGATAATTCCTGAAAAATTCTTTCAGCGTGACCTAGGTCAAATAAGCGACTTTTCACACCGGGAAAGGTGTGTCATAAATAAATTTATATATGGAACACAATATATAAGACGTATTTTAATGAATAATTTTTCTGGTTTGAAACATCTTATTCACTACAGGAGATATCGGTACATTTTTACTGAAATTATCGGTAAGTTGGCATGTAGGTAAAGGCATAGCTGCCAACTTACTGATAATTAATAAAATTGTTTCAACGTGACCTATGTCAAATAAGCGAGTTTACACCGGAAAAAATATGTAATAAAAAATGTATACAAGGAACTCCATGAAAGAAGACACATTTTAATAATTATTTTTTCTGGTTTGTAACGTGTTTATTTACCACAGGAGATATCGGTACAGTTTTACAGAAATTATCGGTAAGTTGGTATGTATGTAAAGGAAGGTGATTATACAAATTATCTCTAAGTATGTAATTATGTCCAAGGAGTCTTGTATCGCTATTTCAGATTAGAAAATTTCTATTCAATATTTGAATCACGCAATTTGCAGTCACCTCGTTTAATAGTAAATTTTGTAATATTTTGCTGCTAGTAAATAAATCAAAATATTCCGTTAAAGAATTGTGGTAAAGCTGCATGCTCCCTGTAAAAAATATTATGAGGGGAATTGGATGACATGTTAGATAAAGTTATGATTTTTTTCTGTCCATTTGAAAAGACAGATAGATAAATATATGAGAATTGTGTAGTTTACAATGCAATATTTAATACAGGAAAGGCTTATAAAACCCCTAAACGTAGCATTTATCGCATCTCATGGCAGTCTTGTTTTAAGTGACGCAAAAATGCAGTATCTATGTATTTAACTTGTTTTCTTACACAATTTTATTTAACTTGGTTCATGTATGTGACGATGTAATTTTGTAATCGGATTTTTACTGTTTACTGGAGTTCAAGAAATTATGTATAGTTATGTATTTTGGATTAAAATACAACATTTTTACATTTTAAAGTTTAATTATCAATTAATAGATTAATTTTCATTATATTTTGATTATACGTTGAGAAAGCAATTAAAAAATGCGAATAATTTCAACTTTAGGCAAGAATTTTTTTAAAAATATATTATCATATGACTCAACAGTAAATATTTGTATACATGGAAATTATTCCAGAGAGAAACATTCGCCCTGGATACAACATTTCAAATGAATATCAACTTTTTTTGAAGCAATTGCTGAAGCAATTTTCCATCTTGTGCTGCGTTTGTAGCCTTGCCAACATATAATAGTGAGAAATTTTCCGAGCTGTGTGTCGTTCCGGGTGGTTTGGTCGGTGGAGCGTCAGTGCGCTGTGCTGATGGCCCGGGTTCGGGTCCCGGCATGGGGTCTTTTTCACTGTGTTGGCCTTTGCGCCTCTTCAGCAATTGCTTCAAAAAAAGTTGATATTCATTTGAAAGTAAATATTTGTTTGTTTTTTTACAATCAAGTGGCATTTGCAATAATATAAATTCTCTTTTTAGCCCCCGGTACGGTATGCTATTTCTTTCTTACAGCTTATTTTGTCTCAAAAAATAGCGTTACCTTACAGAAGCCAGCAATAAACAAAGCAGATGTATCATTGTACTATTAAATGCTCTATAGCAATTTTTTAAATTTGTAAGCATCGAACATTTTTAATTTTTATACCGTCGTATTGGGAAAAAAAGTACTTTTAAATGCAATTTGTTTGAAAACTGTATCTCCATTTATTTTTGAAATATTAATTTTTTTGTAGTTTTTAGCACCATTTGTTTAATTTTGGCAACTCAAGTACTCCATTTATAATGGAAAGTAAAGAGAAAATAGTTGAAAGATAGTAATTATATTTTTTCTTGCCATTTTCTCATAACAACCGAAAAAAATTTAATTAAAATACGTGCTATTTTGAAAAAATATAAACGAATAATTTCTGTTAAAACATGGAGCTATTATAAACTATATTTAATTTTAAGTATCTGTAGGCGCTTTCAGTGTGACGTCAGTCATGACGTTTTGGTTGGAAACTGACTCCAAACAAACGGTTGCTATGCGTCATTTCTTTTTAAATATAAATCGTGAAAAATGTTACCTGTACATATCAAGTATTAAAACACTTAGATGTGAGATATAGATATAAGATATAGCTGCAAAACACAAACATAATAGAAAATACAACATAGCAATCGTTTGTTTGGAGTCAGTTTCCAACCAAAACGTCATGACTGACGTCACGACTGAAATCGTCTATATTAATGTTACAAACAAATGAATGCCTATGAATCATTAGATAGCCTTTTTTTTTGTTGAGTTTCTTTAATGACGGCATCTTTTTGCTGCATTTATGTATTATTTTGCCATAGTGATGTGCTATGCATGCTTTACTGTAGATGTTTAAGAGTGGATCGTAAATTTGGAATTCTTAAGCGGATGCGAATGACGTCATTTTACATAAAATAAAAGTGTGTGCTTTAAGTCTTAAAATTGAAATATGTTTTGTACTATTTATATATACATATTTTTTTTTTCGACACTAAATTCTGAAAGAGCAGAATTCCTGCTTTCTAGTTCTTCTTTCCTGTTATCATATCTTAAAATATCTTAAAAAGAAATTGACCAAAAATAAATTTTTTGGGGACAGTCTATTAATTTTGTACTTTTAATACAGGGTAATTCAAAATGAATGGGGCAAAAAGAACACTGAAAGAATACCTTTTAGTCCCATTCATTTTGAATCACCCTGCATATGGTTTTACATGATAATACGACATGAGAATACGACATGATATAAAGAACACGAATTCTCATTAATAAAACGTGGACTTTAATTTTCGCGTTTTTCTAAATCGTTAATGCACTAATAAAAGCAAGGTTTTTTACACTCTTCTATTTATCGGCTGTCCCAAAAATGACCGATGATTTTAAAATTCAATAATTTGCAAACGGAGACAGATATTTAAAAAAATCTTGCAGAGGGTTATGTAAGATGTCAGGAGTTTGTATTCTGCGACTCTGAGTTTTAGTTACAAATAGCATCGATAGATGGCGCTGTAAGCAACAAACGCTAAATCCAGGCTCGATTTTTCGGCCTCTCGCTTCTTCCATGCAAAAAAAGGAGATTGAAATGTATTGAATGGATCCCGAAGTACCAAAAATTGGGTCTGGATTGAGCACCTATTGCTCTCAGCGCCATCTATTGCTTTAAATTTGAACTAAAATAAAGAATCGCAGTTAAAAAAAGCTTCTGTCATCATACATAATCCTCCTGCAAGAATTTTTTTAGTATCTGTCACCGTTTGCAAGTTATTGAATTTTGAAATCTTCGATCATTTTTGGGACAACCGGTAACTCAACCTGGCTTTTGTAAGTAAAGACAGACTATTGAAATAGATTTTTAACCATCTTCTTCATATGCTAGAAATATAAAATTGACGTTCACAGGTGTGTTTTCGACGACAATACAACACTTTAGTATTTTTAGGACTTAATTATAAGTTAATACATTAAGTGTAAGGCATTTTTTCAGTTAGCCCGCCACAGGTGATGAATCGTCAAATATCTTCCGTAACTCCTACAATTGTATAGGAGTTTAAATAATAATGGATTTTATTATGGGCCAAAAAACGCTCCCCAAAATAAGTCAAATAGCTGTGAAACTGCAATAATGAAACATTTTAAAGGCTGAAAAGTAGAAAATAAATAATAAATAAAAAATGAAAAGTGTAATATTTATATGATTTCTAATTGCTAAAAAGGCGTAAGATTAAAACTTTACATTACACTTACATAAACTTATCGTTACATTACACGATACCCGATACAGCATCATTCAACTTACCAATGTAACGATACAGCATCATTCAACTTACCAAAAAATGTAACGATACAGCATCATTCAACTTACCAAAAATGTAACGATACAGCATCATTCAACATTAAAAAATATAATGGTACAACATATTGGCGCACCCACTGGGGGAGCTAAGGGGGCTGAAGCCCCTCCCAGACCAGATTAGATATTTAAATTTTTTTTTAATTATGAAAGAATGTTATTATTTTTAATAGGTCCTTAAAAAGTCGGAATTTTTGAAAAGATATTAATTTTGTCACACATTTTTTTTTCTCTTTTATAAATTTAATTATGAAATTCAAAATATTACCATGCTTAAAATTTACTTAATTAAAAACTTAAAACCCCATGCAACCTCTTGTTCTCTTTAACCTTCATAATATTTTGATAATTTAAATGAGGCGAAAAATATTTAAAAATTCAAAGTTTGAATTAATCTATCTTCAAAACCTTTTCATGTATAAACATGAAATTTTGGATATTGATTAAACAGATTGTGCTTTATAATATGCTGTCATTAGAAATTTATTAGCATTTCATAGAATTTATGTATTGTTGAAATCAAAATAACTCTTTTTTTTTTTACTCCATGAGTCATTGCGCACATGATATCTTGAGAAAGTATGTATGGATTGTCATGAAATTTGGTAAAGATACTAAACATATATGTATGTTTAAAATGAAGTACTCTTAGGTCAAAATTATTTCATTAACTATAAAAAAAATATTTTTGTAAAGACAAATAAAAATTTTATATTTTTAATGAATAAAAATAGTCATAACTAAAAATATTACCATTGTAAATACTTAAAAGTAGTTCATTTTAAACGCAAATATTTGAATATTTGTTTAGCATCTTTACGAAATTTCATGACAATCCATACATACTTTCTCAAGATATCATGCGCGCAATGACTTAAGGAGCAAAAAAAAAAAAAAAAAAAAAAAAAAAAAAAAAAGCTATTTTGATTTCAACAATACACAAATTCTGTAAAAGGCTAATAAATTTCTAATGGTAGCATATTACAAAGCACAGTCTGTTTAATCAATAACCAAAATTTCATGTTTATACATAAAAAGATTTTGAAGATAGACTAATTCAAACTTTGAAGTTTTTCGTTAATTTTCGATGCGTTTAAAAGGTACAAGACCCCTTAATGCAATATAACGGAAATTCTTGGGGGAAAATAAAAATTTTAGTAAAAAAAATTAGGCGTGATTTTCAAGATGAAGATTGAATGCATATAAAAGGGTGTTTTTTAAAAAACTATTTTTACTTTTATACTTTTTTTTTTATTATTAAGAATAAAATATGGGCAAGTATATATTGATGAGATAATGAATACATCTTGGTTCAATGTTAGGTTATTTTACATAATACTCCCAACATTTTAGCCTTAACTAGGTCATTTCAAACACTATTTGGAAAATAAAATAATCTAATATTTATTGCATATTTAAATCGTGTTCAGTGCCAAAATGACAGCATTGCATGACACTGTCACCATTATGATAAAACTTTTATAAAAGAATAAGCTGATCTGTCACATAAAATGATAACTGCTGTTTATTTATTTATCTTTATTTCTTAAGACAGGTAAGATATGTACGTGACAATTCTGCTACTTATTGTCAATTCTTGATGTAGTAAATGCTCGAAAAAATCAATGAACTTAGTCTTTTTTACATCCAACACTAAACACTATCTGTACTAATAAAAGAAAGTTTCGCTCTGTCTGTGAGCGATGGAGAGCAAAATCTACGGTACGTACGAGGCTGAAAATTTTTGTGACGCTAGCCCAAAGTTTCAAAGACTCAGAATTTTAAAATTCTAATAACTAGTTAAGTTATTAACTAAAAACAGCAATTCACTCTCATTAACAAGTCATCTCGGTTCTTGAGAGAGGGAAAAAGTGCTGACGCACGCGCAGAAGCCTTATTTACGCATCGATTGAAAATGAAGAATCTCGGGGGTATTTTGTCATTATTTTACATAACTTACATCAACCAAACAGTAAAGTTAAAAAGAAGAAATATTCTAAAAGATCGTACTCATACGTCTCAAATGCCGCAATCAGTTCAAAAACAAATTTCACAATTAATCCCTTCAACAAATTTTTTAAACGTTTTTCTTCTTTATTGCAACGCCCCTCCAGGGCGCAATTTTAGACGTACCGGCAAACCCAAAATATGTTCTTGAAGCTGAAACCTTCTTCTAATCGATGGTTTAATCGGTTAAAAAATATTAATTTTAACTTTTTCCGGCGAACTCAGGTCAGTTTGTGATTCACGGAGACGATATTTTGTCTGCGCTAAAAGTAACTAAACGTCCGCATTTTAACACAATCTTTTTAGAGCTTAGCATCGCAATAGACCTGATTTACATCATCTACAAAAATTTTGAAACGCTCTGACGGGTAGAAATATTTTTTACAAAATAAAATGTGTGAAAATTTCGACGAAATCACTAAAAACCTGAGTGTTTCGTTTCGATTTCGCTCACTTTCGGTACGCATAGACTCCAAAAATCAAATTACGCAGAAAATAAAATACCAAATAGCATATAATTTTAATTCAATATTTTTTTATTAAAAAATATAAATTCAGATAAAATGGAGTTAAACATGTAAAATCATACAGATTTGAGGTTAATTTCAGGGTCATTCATCACGAGAACTGGTAACGCCGAGCGGATCAGCTAATGTAAAATTAAGGGAAATTGTAGAATTGCAATCCATCTAAGAGTTATATTAAATCGCAACGTGTTGCAAAAGTTATGTAACTTTTCAACAAAGTATACGTGTTCCTTACATCTATCCACATTTTTAAAAATAAAAAATAAAGTTATCAAATAATTTAAAGACAAAGTTAATAAATAATACATTAATGTGAAGATAATTTGATAACGAGTTTAATTTGTTAAAGATTTAATAAAAAAGTTATTCTAAATGTTGTGAATAAGAATAGCCAATATTTAGCTAATTATCAGGTATTTTCTAATGTATTTAGTCGAATTAAAAAAATTATACATATATATATTGCATTTTAAAATCATGTTTGATCCAAAAATCATGCTGCTAACTTCTTGATGCTTTCAGTATATATGATTTAAAACTTATGTGAGGAAATCAGCTGCCATATCTCCAAAAACGTTGAATGTTATTTTCACATGCTAAGATGGTTGAAATTTGAAATACACACACACGCACACACACACACATATATATGTATATGTATGTATATATAAATAAATAAATATATATGAATTTGTGTGTACGTGTGTGTATGTGACAATTCTATTATTGATACTCTTAAGATCTTTTTTATCCTAAAAGGATAAAATAAGCTTTTAAATGTAACAATTACCGAACACAATGGAATAAGCAGATTAGTACATTAAGGGGATCAGAAAGGTTTTAATTGACGGAAAATGATTGAAGTTTGATCTTGTATTAGAAAGGCTGTACTTAATTTAGACTGATACTTCTTTCTCTTTTTCATTTTTGCCCCTTACATTTATCTTATTTATATTTTATGAAAATAAAAACTATTTATTAAATTCTAAAAAACCTAAAAGTTTTAATATCATACAAAAAAAAATTACTCTTGCAAAACTAGATTTGCCAGGATTTAAAAATCCGATTCCATATTTTTGAGTTGTCATTTCTTCTTTGTCTAAAGTAACTTCTGTCAATTTTCGTCAGTTCAAAATTTTCTGGCCCCATTAACCCTTTCAAGGGCAAAGTACTTCTGTTACTAAAATGTTCCACGATCAAACTTCAGTTAATTTTCGTCAATTAAAGATTTTCTGGCACCATTAACCCTTTCAAGGGCAAAGTACTTCTGTTACTAAAATGTTCCACGATCAAACTTCAGTCAATTTTCGTCAATTAAAGATTTTCTGGTCCCCTTAATCCTTTCAAGGGCAAAGTACTTCTGTTACTAAAATGTTCCACGATCAAACTTCAGTCAATTTTTGTCAGTTAACCCTTTCCGGCGCGGAGCAATTCTTTTTATAAATTGATGAAATGATAGACTGACACCAGAATATATAAACGAATTTATTAGTAAATATAAACTTACCTTATTTTCATCTACGTTATAAAAGGAAAATAAAATAAATTAAATATTCTTGGTGCCAGTAAAATAAAAATTAGGTGTCCTTTTTTAAGGACAACTCCCTCGAAAGGGTTAAAACTTTTCTGGTCCCACTAACCCTTTAAAGGGCAAAGTACTTCTGTTACTAAAATGTTCCACGATCAAACTTCAGTCAATTTTCGTCAGTTAAACCTTTCAGAGGCTAAATACTTCTGTTACTAAAATGTTCCACGATAAAACTTCATTCAATTTTCGTCAGTCAAATGTTCCTGACGCAATTAACCCTTTCAGGAGCAAAGCACTTTTGTTACTAAAATATTCCACGTTCAAACTCCAGTCAATTTTCGGAAGTTTCTGGTCCCATTAACCCTTTCAGGGGCAAAGGACTTCTATTACTAAAATGTTCCACGATCAAACTTCAGTCAATTTTCCTAAGTTCAAATGTTTCTGGTCCCATTAACCCTCTCAAGGGCAAACTACTTCTGTTATTAAAATGTTTCACGATCAAACTTCAGTCAATTTTTAGCAGTTCAAATTTTTCTGGCTCCATCAACCCTTTCAGGGGCAAAGCACTTCTGTTACTAAAATGTTCCAAGATTTGTGTCGCCAGGTGTCCCGCTTAAATCGGGGCTCGAAATTCTCTAGAACTCAGTATTTTATAGTAATTTTCTTCGTCTTATCTAATCGAAGAATTTTCTGCGATTAAATATGGCGAAATAAACTGTAAGAAATTAGTGGTGTCTTGAGCATTTGGAGCCCTAATTTACCTGAGATATCGGGCAACATTATCCACGATCAAACTTCAGTCAATTTTCGTCAGTTCAAATGTTCATGGTCCCGTTAACAATTTCAGGGGCAAACTACTTCTGTTACTAAAATGTTCCACGATCAAACTTCAGTCAATTTTCGTCAGTTCAAATTTTTCTGGTCCCATCGACCCTCTCAGGGGCAAATTACTTCTATTATTAAAATGTTCCACGATCAAATTTCAGTCAATTTTCGTCAGTTCAAATGTTTATGGCCCCATTAACAATTTCAGGGGCAAACTACTTCTGTTACTAAAATGTTCCACGATCAAACTTCAGTCAATTTTCGTCAGTTCAAATTTTTCTGGTCCCATCGACCCTCTCAGGGGCAAATTACTTCTATTATTAAAATGTTCCACGATCAAGTTTCAGTCAATTTTCATCAGTTCAAATTTTTCTGGACCCATCAACCCTTTCAGGGGAAAAGCACTTCTGTTACTAAAATGTTCGACGATTTGTGTCGCCGGGTGTCCCGCGTAAATCGGGGTTCGAAAATCTCTAGAACTCAGTATTTTATAGTAATTTTCTTCGCCTTATCTAATCGAAGAATTATCTGCGATTAAATATGGCGAAATAAACTGTAAGAAATTAGTGGTGTTTTGAGCATTTGGAGCCCTAATTTACCTGAGATATTGGGCAACATTATCCACGATCAAACTTCAGTCAATTTTCGTCATTTCAAATGTTTATGGTCCCGTTAACAATTTCAGGGGCAAACTACTTCTGTTACTAAAATGTTCCACGATCAAACTTCAGTCAATTTTCGTCAGTTCAAATTTTTCTGGTCCCATCGACCCTCTCAGGGGCAAATTACTTCTATTATTAAAATGTTCCACGATCAAATTTCAGTCAATTTTCGTCAGTTCAAATGTTTATGGCCCCATTAAAAATTTCAGGGGCAAACTACTTCTGTTACTAAAATGTTCCACGATCAAACTTCAGTCAATTTTCGTCAGTTCAAATTTTTCTGGTCCCATCGACCCTCTCAGGGGCAAATTACTTCTATTATTAAAATGTTCCACGATCAAGTTTCAGTCAATTTTCATCAGTTCAAATTTTTCTGGACCCATCAACTCTTTCAGGGGCAAAGCACTTCCATTAATGTTCCACGATTTGTGTCGCCAGGTGTCCCGCGTAAATCGGGGTTCGAAATTCTCTAGAACTCAGTATTTTATAGTAATTTTTTTCGCCTTATCTAATCGAAGAATTATCTGCGATTAAATATGGCGAAATAAACTGTAAGAAATTAGTGGTGTCTTGAGCATTTGGAGCCCTAATTTACCTGAGATATCGGGCAACACTATCCACGATCAAACTTCAGTCAAATTTTGTCAGTTCAAGTGTTTATGGTCCCGTTAACAATTTCAGGGGCAAACTACTTCTGTTACTAAAATGTTCCACGATCAAACTTCAGTCAATTTTCGTCAGTTCAAATTTTTCTGGTCCCATCGACCCTCTCAGGGGCAAATTACTTCTATTATTAAAATGTTCCATGATCAAACTTCAGTCAATTTTCGTCAGTTCAAATGTTTATGGTCCCATTAACAATTTCAGGGGCAAACTACTTCTGTTACTAAAATGTTCCACGATCAAACTTCAGTCAATTTTCGTCAATTCAAAATTTTCTTGCCCCAATCAATCCTTTCAGGGGCAAAGTACTTCTGTTGTTGAAATGTTGAAATGAGTGAATGATGCCAGGATTTACGAATAAATTTATTAGAAAATAAGTAAAGTCTTTTCTCCACGCACATGGTATAAGCAAAATATTTTTCCAAAATTCTGGTGCCATTGTCACATTTGAGGATTAAAATTAAGTGAGATATGTAATATCCCACCGCACTTCAAGGAATTAAGGAAAATTGCAAAAGTTTGAGATTTTAAACTATGATTAAATTATTAGCGAGTAATCTTGCAACGATAATGAATAAATCTTAACATAATTTTGGATCACTTTTGTACAAAATTCCGATATTTTAGCTACTGTTAACATTTAACGGACCAATGCCGCCATATAAGCTGCATTGGCACCATCAACCAAATTTATTCTACTTTTTTTTTAGGGAGCACTTTAGCCAGTGTTG
Source organism: Maratus speciosus (assembly GCA_963932465.1). Classification (NCBI taxonomy): domain Eukaryota; kingdom Metazoa; phylum Arthropoda; class Arachnida; order Araneae; family Salticidae; genus Maratus; species Maratus speciosus. Next base: position 275,142,848 of record OZ010798.1, read on the forward strand.
CCAGATAGTCAAAAGTCAATTTCCCCATAATTTCTGAAATTGTCCCCAAATCAGTTTTTTTTTCCGCAAAAGTCCCCAACTCAGTTTTTACTCAAAAAGAGAATTTTTAAATTTTCAATTTACCACTATATAAATATTTAAGTAATTTAAGTTAAATTTTCCCCAAATAAAGCCTTTTTTTGAAAAAATTCCCCATTTACAAAAAATAAACTTAGCTACATTGAGATATATTGCGCAGTGACGAGTTATTTTATGTTTGTTTTTATAAGTATTGTTTAAAAATGTTGGGCTACTGTTACATTAGCTCCATAGCTTTAGACAATCTCTTATCAGTTCGGATTTGAATGAATCCAAGATGGTACACTGTTTTATTTTTTTCTGTCATCCCTATACTAAAGTACATAATTATAATGCAAAGTATTTTCGCTGTATCAATCGATGTGCTTTTGTATATCAGAAAACAAAAATATCTGCTTTCCACATATTTAAATTATTATTATATTTTTTTTTTAGTACGACGAAAGAATTTTTCGTATAAGTCCTGCAGATTTAGTCACGTGCAGGTTTAAGATGTTTAAGACGTTAATGTAGTAACAACGAACACGATCACATCCAAGAGAATAATGATTGATATTTCCGATTTCTGGATTGTATTTTCGTTTTTCAGATCAGATCCAGACAGATCCAGTTTTCCTACAGGACTAAAAGAAATCTTTACGAAAAATAGTAAAAGAAAAAAATTCCCCAAGTTTTTCCCCAAAATATTTGTAGTCCCCAAAGACTTCCCCAAGAACTACTTGTCCCCAAAAAAGTCCCCTAGAGGTTAAAAATTCCCCAAATTGGGGACAAAATCTCCAATCTAGCAACACTGACTTTAGCTGTACTTAGGCAAGAGAAATTTACTAAAAAATGTACTTTTAAAATATAGTGGTGCGAATAGAAAATAAAAATAGAATCATATATTTAATGCTACCGCGCATTAAGGGTTAAATCAGGTTTACAAGTATTTAACTCGGGGGGAAATGACCCAATATATTTTATTTTTATATCCATACCAACACAAAAATGACAACACTGCATGTTGCTATCACCCATAAAGATAAAAACTTCTTATATATGAGGAGATCAGCTGATGTGTCAAACAAAATGACTGTTGCTATTTTCTTACAAATAAAACGGCAGATTAGATATATACCTGACAATTCTGCTATTTATTGTTTAATATTTGATCTTGCAATGTGGTAAAACTAGAGTAAAAATGCAGTTATATCAGGGATGCAAACGCTGTGCCACAATGGCTGATTGCTACCACTAATTTTTAAAGTATTCCTCATCTTATTTCATAACAGAATTTCTTATATTTAATAAGGTGAATAATACTATTAAAATTTAGTGGTACAATTCAGCCATTTGTGGCGCAGCTCTTGCATTCTTGAGTTATATCCAACAAAAAGTTTTTGAAATTTTCCTTTAAAATGCGTAACCCTTTCAAGGGCAGTGGTACGTTTATGAAACCACTTAATTTTAATTCCCAAGTTTCACAATGACACCAGAATTTCGGGTATAAAATGGATCCATTTGATATGTATGTGAAATATAGCTTTTTCTTATTTCCAAATAAATTTGTTCATAAATTCCTGTGTCATTCATTCGTTTCAAGATTTTAGCAATGAAAGTGACTTGCCCCTCAAAGGGTTAAAGGTGAAAATAATGTATGATAAATAAATATCTTCCTTGATGAAAACTATAGAAAAGAAATTGAAAACTAGCGTACTATGGTACTCACAGGAGTCGTACGTATCCTGAAATTTCAAAACCAAGAAATTCTTCGGTACCAGTATTTTCTTATAGAAAATCTCTTCTTAAATAAGGCGAAATTTCGCATGTTTAACCTATATTTATTTTTCTATTAAAAAAAAAAATGCTAATACTTGTCCTGAAAAATTCCCTGAAGCGTGCGACCCCTGCACTCACGAAAGTTTCTTCGGTGTCATTTTAGTATTTTAATCTAAATATTGCACTGTAAAGAAAATTGTTGATTTGTAGTATAATACTGGCACTCGAGCTGCCAGTATTATACCGTAAAATCAACAATAACATACTTGCAAACTTCCGACTTAACTTCCGTAAAATGTGAGTTAATTTAAATCGGGTTAAACAAGTTTTCAACCGGAAAATATTTTAGATATATCATTAGCTATTTAATTTCCCGTTTCTACGCAGAACTTGCTTGATATCATTTCATTTAAAAAAAAATCTGGTTCGAAACATGTTTACTTGGTTTAAATTAACTCATAATTTACGGAAAATTAAGTCGAAAGTTGGCAATATGCAATAATAAAAACCTTAAAATAAGCAGTAATATACGATATATTACTGTAGTGGCAGTATTATACCGTAAAATCAGCACTTTTTTTACAGTGTGCAATTACATAGTAATAACTTAACCCTTTAGTGCGCAGCTTTGCATATATGCAAACAACAGTGTTTTGAATTTAATAGTTTTTTTTATTCGCATATACCTAATTCACACCAGAAAATTAAAATAACAATATTTGCTTTAATTGAAAAACAGACATTCCGTATAAAGCGAAATTAACCAGTGAAACTTTCTGGTGTAAAGCCAGATTCTCTGAACTACGTAATTTCTAGAACGTATTCTATCATGGGAATTAAAGGGTTAAAGGTTAAGTTTTATAAAATAAATAATGATATAAAATAAGGTATTTGGAGACATACTTATTAAAGTATTTACTAATTTGCAATTAGCGTAAAACAGCCACACGACAGTAGTTTTTACTTGTATTGCAGATGTGCAAGAGAAGAAAAGATTGACGCATTATATGAAAAATATATCTCTGTTTTTTTTCATTATTTTTCCTGTGTTATAAACCTTTCAGAGTATCATATGTAATTTTTCCGAAAAAAAAAATCGCGCATTTAAGGGTCAAGTCGAAAGTTGGCAAGTATGCAATAATAAACCGTAAAATAATCAGTAACATGTCGTTAAGCAGTAATATACGATATATTACTGCTAGTATATTTATAAGAAGGTATAATACTGCATATTTATCGTTTATTATTATTAATTTTACGGTATAATGCTGGCAGCTGGAGTACCAGTATTATACCGTAAGATCAGCACTTTTATTTTGCAGCGTGCAATTACATAGTAATAATTTAAAAAATGAAGTATAGGACATTTCTTTGAATTCAGCATGGAGTTACAGTAATCCATTTAGAATAAAAGAAAAAAAAACATAGCACAACAGAGATTATGGGGCGTATTCAAAACCAAATTTGAGCCAGCATATGTATTTACATTTAAAAACCTAACATACAACTTTTGATTCATTTCTACCCATTTTAAACTCAGATTCAGCTGTAATACGTTGTTCACACTACGGTATTTGAATTACTTTCTTCTGGAAGACCCGAAAGCACAAGTTTCTACTTGAACAAGTTTCCGAAACGTTCTAACTTTGAGATACTTTCTCGTAATTAATCAGCTTTTTTCGAAGGATTTTTTCAATCGTTTATTTATTTAACACACCGAAAAGAGCGAAAACAATAATAAGCTATGTATGGTCAGAAGTTGTAGTTCTCCAAATTTAGCAACTTATGCGCATGCCCAGAGATTTGTTTCCGAAATGAACCAAAAAGAACGAAAACAATAATAAGCTATGAATGGTCAGAAGTTGTAGTTCTCCAAATTTAGCAACTTATGCGCATGCCCAGAGATTTGTTTCGCTAAGTTAAGTCTATTAAAATTTTGATAACGTGAAGGGGTGAAGCCTAATTCTGGGTTGTCCAATTCAAAAACGTTAAGCTAAGTGACTTAATTATCATAGTGTGAACAGGATATTATAGTTCATTGCTAAAAGCATATCATATCAGCGCTGCTTCCCTTTTGAGGGAGAAAAAACTAAAACTGTGTCATCATAATTTTTCATAGTAAACAATTTGGTGACATGCAACTATTAATAAAGGGGAACTGACATATCCTTAAAATAGTGAAACTTCAACTGTAACTGCTTTCTCAGGAGTCGATTACCGGCGCGGCAAACTTCCACCAATAAATTTAAATAGAAAATTTCGCCTTATTTAAACACCTTGACAGTGTGGAATTTCAGTCATAAATAAGGGCAAAACCAGAGTTTCATTTTTACTGGTGGGAGTTTTCTTCGGCGGTAGTCAGGCCCTGTGTTTCCGCCATATTGTGACAATCTGGACAACCTCTTGTTAGTGTCAGTGCAAAAAATTATAATACCTGGGTAAAATTCCACCAGTAAAAACAAATAGAAATTATAATAATATTTGTGGCAGAATTTTTTCATGAAAAAGGTCTCTAAAATAAGGCAAAATTTTCTATTCAAAATTTACTGGTGGGAGTTTGCTTCGGCGGTAATCAGAATCTGTTGATCCGATGTAAAAATCAACCACCATCTTGTGACAACCTCCTCAGTTACTTCAATCGCAACTGGTAGACAATACACTATATGTCTCCAACTCTTTATTCATAACTTCATTTTTGGTGCGATTCCATTTCATAGATAACGCGATTTAGCTGTCGAGCAAATCATAAAAAGCACGATAGAACAGCGCGCTCTGTTCGTCGATTTGCACCAAAATCTAATCAGCACAAATTTATGTCAAGATGTAACTAAATATGAAATTTCATGGAATTCTTTGCATTAGGTCTTAATTTCCAAAATTTGTGTGACAAACAGACAGACATCCGACCAGAAATAGTCAAATCGTAATCAGGACATCTAAAGACATGTAAATCTATCAAAAAATGGAAGTCGTGAATCTAATACTTTTTTTTATATATATAAATACAGAAGAAAGGAATAAAGTAAGGAAGCTTACAATTTTGACCTGCGAATTAAACTATAAAGTAAATTGCTTCTTCATTTTATAGTAATTTATATAACACTACATATACCAACAACCGGTCACTTGATCGGTACCAAATGAAAATATTTCGATTCAAACAAGAAATTTCTTCATGAAATAAATAAAATACAAAAAATACAAATTCTCGCGTGATATATTTTTTATAAAACCTGAAAAGAATTATCCGTATGTTAACGCTATACAGGCCGTGCTGACAATATTGCCAGTGGGCTACTTTTTTTAAATTCAGCTTTCTTTATTGGCATCACTTTTCTGAAATGGTAAAATTTCCCTTGTTTTCGCCTTAATTACTATGTCATTAAATAAGGCAAATTTTACTGTTTCAAAAAAGTGATGCCAATCAAGAAATCTGAATTTTAAAAAAGTAGCCCACTGGCAATACTGCGCGCTGACGAATTTATAAAACTAAGAAGTTCTATAATAAAATATTAAGAATTTTTACATTCTCCCCAAAATGTTTGAATAGTTTTTTCTATCAATTTAGTGGAACTTGGAATAAGAATTTTTCTGAGTACCTGGAGAATAACTCCTCAGCTCTAGTAGGGAAATGTATTGTAGAGCAATTCATGTCATAGTCAAAATCTGGCAAAATAACGTCAGAAACGCGGAAAAGGGGAACCCCAATTAAACCAAAAAAAGGCCATTTAAAGGCGCCATACATTAATAAGAATATAAAAATACAATAAGCAAAAAAGGTTAAATAGATATAATAATATAGCGAAAAAAAGATAGAAATTTAGACCATACTTGCCAACATTCAACTAAACTTCCGTAAAATGTGTGTTAAGTTGAGCCAGGTTATACGCGTTACTAACCATAAAATTTATTCTATGTATCATTATATATTTAAAATCGTGTTTCTCTATGAAATCTATTTGAATTAATTTCTTTGGTAAATTTCTGGTTCGAAATGTGTTTAGCCTGGGTCAATTTAACTCACATTTTACGGAAGTTTAAGGGAAAGTTGGCAAGTATGATATGCAAGGAATAGTTACAAATTAACAAAAGAGAATAATGAACATCCAGGAAGGACAAGCCATATCAATGAAATAAAGGCTAGAAAAAAATAACCCGGGTCGATGTTTTCAGGCAAATGAAGAGCGGTCCGTAGTCTTCTACAGCGGGCATGCTCATCATAAATGGAGAGATTTTGAAGAGTGGGATTTGGGATATTTGGAATATTTTCGAAAAATTTAATTGTATGGTTTTTAATAATAGACCAAATAAGAGAAATGTTACGGTCTTTATGGATCCCAGAATTCCTACGATACCATGGAGAGTACACCATTCCCCGAGCAGTGTTGCCAGTGGGCTACTTTTTTTAAATTCAGATTTCTTGATTCGCACCACTTTTTTGAAATAGTAAAATTCGCCTTATTCAATGACATATTATTTAAGGCAAAAACAAGGGGAATTTTACCATTTAAAAAAAGTGGTGCCAATCAAGAAATCTGAATTTAAAAAAAGTAGTCCACTGACAACACTGTCCCCGAAGGGTTTTGTTCTGGACCACCTGAATTTTTTGTAAATTGGTTTTTGCAGCTGAGCCGTTGCCACCGAAACACTCAAGGCCTGAGGACACGAGTTGTGACGTCATCCCTAATCGACCGACTTCTCACGAGTGTTCTAATTCACACCGAAAAATTTTGAATAACAATTTTATTTTATTTTATTTGTGGAATAGCTATCATCTTATAAAACAATAATAACTATTTAAACTTACTGGTGAGAATTCGGAATCCCTAAATAAAAATTCAGTCAGATGCGGAATGCCTCAGTGTTGCCGCATCTGGTTGTTTTTTTATTGGGGGACTCCAAATTCTCACCAGTAAGTTTAAATAGTTATTATTGTTTTATCAGATGATAGTTATTCCACAAATAAGATAAAAGAAAATTGCTATTCAAAATTTTCCGGTGTGAATTCCAACACTAATGAGAAGTTGGTCGATTAGTGATGACGTCACAACTCGTGTCCTCAGGCCGTGAGTGTTTCGGAGGCAACGGCTGAGCCCCAGATCTGAGCGCAGTAGAGAAGTACGGGACGAAGTGCTGTCTTGTACAGCAGTAACCAATTGATATTTCGTGAATAATATAAAGAAAAATTAGCAGTAAGATTTTCGAAATTTCTGAATAAAAAAAAAAAAAAGTTAAACAACACTGCGGGCTGTATAGTATTAAATGTTAATATATTTTCCCCATCTTTAAATAACTTTAACTCCTTCAAGGGCGGTGTTTCATTTTTGGACCGCCTAAGATAAATGCCACATTGGTACCAGAATATTGGAATAGAAAATGTCCTTTTATTAAAGAGGTGAAAAAAAAAAAAACCTTTTGCTTATTTTGAAATAAATTTGCTTGTAAATTCTGGTGTCATTTACTCATTTCAGCATTTTGCGAATAGAAGTACCTTGCCTCTGCAAAGTTTAACGAACAAAGTTGTAAAAAAACGATAGAATAATTGTACAATTCCTATATTATAGCTGGAGTTACAAAGTTATTTTCAGTTTCAGAAATAAAGAAAAAGTGGACACAACGAAATAAATAATACAATAATTTTTATAAAAATATCGTTTTACTCCATGTATTCAATCAAAAACCTTTTATGGTTAAAAATCAAAAATTGCTATTGTTACTACTAAAATTAGTTTGAGAATATCTAATACCTTATAAGAATAACAATATCTATAATATAAAATTTCTTGAAAAATATTTTATTTTCTTACAAAAAGTATATGCAGGCTTTTTATTTCTTTAATAAAAACCTGCCTGATTTTTTGATTTTGTTTTTTCGTCATAAGCGAAAATGAAAAAGAAATTTTTCACAATTCTTACTAATTACTTGAACTACAACCACTCCTTGTTTATTGTAGGAAGTCACTGACCTTAAGATATCTAGTTCTGCCACTGCTTTGAAAAATAAATGTGGACAGTTTTTGAAAGAAGAATTTCTAGAATAGTTTTCATATTACGTATTTAACTCATGTTATTAAAGAAGATAAAATACATAACACTACGGAAAGGAAAAAATAATTACAGAAAATTTAACTTAAAGAGTTGGGTAACTTTGGAATTTCAAAAAGTTGGCGGAAGTTTTAAAGGTTGTTATCTTTAAAATATATTAGATTCTTCTGTGCAAAGCTATAAGAAAATATTTATTAAGCCCTGCTCTTTATTTTTTTACTTTTAAGAACTAAATACTATATTTAATTTCGGTACTTACGCATTAATCGTATTCTAATGGATATTTGCCAAAAAATGGAATAGATAATATTAATTATAATAACCCTTGTAAAATACATGCGTGTGTATGCAGTGTTTTTATAAGCTTTATGCACGTAATTGTACACAATTCTATTAACCCTTAGGATGTGCGTGTGTAACATACATATACCTTATGTGTATGCATTTACATACATATTATTAGTATCTACATACTACTATATAACATTAGTAAACACATATACAATGTATGTGCATGTATGCATATAACTCTTATGTATGTATGTACTGTACAGTCGTGGAAAAAAAAAAGTAAACACCCCCTACTAACTCCTCAACAAATTATCGTAGACGAAAGTTACTGGTACCGAACGATTGGAAATAAAGTCTACTTTTAAATGATGTTTATAAAATTTTCTTAGAGGGCCATCTACATATTAAAACGAATCCAAACTTCATTTTTTTCAATGGTAATACCCAATTTTAACAAGATATTTCAAATCTTCGGTTTAACTATGCCTAGACACCAAATTTCAAGTCACTTGAATGATAAGTTTTTGAATTATAAGCATTCAAAATTTAGTGCTTCTAATGTTAAATTACATTTTCATATTTTTATTTATATCTCCAGAAATTATGCTCCTAATGTGCTAATTTTTTTTATAGCAATAATACTAATATACCCAAACATAAATACGCTGAATTTGTATTTTCTATAATTTTATGATATGAATTATGAATTATGAAATTAATATAAAAAAAATTATGAATTGCAACCTATAATTTTTTTTTTTTTTTTTTTTTGATGGATTTAGATTCATTAAGTACCTACTGGAAATCCAAAATTTCACATTTTTCTTCCAAGTAGTTTTCAAATTATGTTTAAAAAACGACAAAATGATGGTTTAAGGGGCCGTCTATGATAGAAGTGAGTAGATATTTTGAAATTTATTCTGCTGTCCTGTAATCTAACAGGCTTCATTGGCCCCTTGAGTGGCGCTTCAGGTACCTTGATCAAAAAGGAGGCTCTCTCGGTTAACAATCGAGTACGGAACTTCAATATGGATACAGCCCTTAAAGTACGCTCGTTTTAAAATAATTAATTTCTCGGAAACTTATCGTACGAATTGCATAAAAATTTGTTTTTAGGCTAATTGAAGGGTGTAGAGTTCATTTATGCTGTCAGAATTGTGTAGTGCTATTGAAAAAAACAAAGTTATGGTTCATTTTAATATGTAGATGCCCCCTTAAGCAAATTTTATATACATCATTTAAAAGTAGACTTTATTTCCAATCGTTCGGTAGCAGTAACTTTCTTCTACGATAATTTGTTGAGGAGTTAGTAGGGGGTCACGACTGTACTTTCATTAACCTTTATGCATGCATATGTACTGAATGTAAATACATGTGTTTTTATATTAGACGCATGTTAGAAATTAATCACCAAAAAATAGCACCGATAGGATAGTATCAATTATTGTAAGCCTTAGTAAATATATGTCTATTACGTATGTATGTACGTGTAATGTGCGTATAACCCTTCTGTATGCATGCGTGTATATGTAATGTATGTAAATGTTTGTATTCCTAACAACAAAAAATATCTATTGATAGTAAACATCTTCAAATTTCGCCACTGGCATGAGGTTAATACGTAAATACCTTAATTTTTACTAAGTCATAAATATATGTATATATTTACAATAATTGAAACATTGTGTTAATAATATAACGCTGACATAACTCAAGACAAGTGATCTTTTTTTTTTTTTTTTTTGAATAATTAAACAAATAGTTTCTAATTAAAATAACTTACTATCGAAAGAAAATTTCTATTCTTTGAATAATAAAAATAATAAGTGCAGTGGAAACTATTTGTAATGAACATGAAGCGAGCATGGAAATTATTTGTTAGACGTTAAATTCGCTGTTACCGATTTATTCATAACGTTAATAATTTTATTAGTCATTATATGTAATTATTTCTTTATGGCCAGGTCGTTGAACATACAAGGTTTAGAATAATGTATATTAACATAAAACTATTTTACATAATGGTGTTGTAACATGGGTATATAGAAAATTTTTCTTAATCTACCGTTTATATGTTTTCTTAATATTTTATTTAATACTGATTATTCTAATTCATCGTAACCATCGCATGTATCGCATGTATAAACTGCTTCCCGTAACAGAGAAATAACGAATCTTATTTTGATATGAATCAGCAGTTTATGTTTATCAAACTTTATAAAGAATTTTTAATCAAACATTAAAAATTACATACCTTTAAAAGTAAAATTCGATTGCTTCAAAATGTATAAATATTAGGTAGTTTTAAAAAAAAGCATCTAATTAAATTTGTTTTTTATATTTTATTATATAGCAGTTTCTTCAATCAAACATTAAACATTTCATATATTGAAAACTAAATTCTACTGCTACAGAATCTATAAACTTCAGATAGTTTTAAAGAAAGCATCTAGTTAAATTTGTTTTTTATACTTTATTTAGTTTCTTCAAACAAACGTTGAAAATTTTATTCTTTGAAAACCAAATTTTATTGCTACAGAATCTATAAATATTAAGTACTTTTAAAGAGGTCGTTTAGTTAAATTTGTCTTTCATATTTTATTATATAGCGGTTTCTTCAACCAAACATTGAAAATTTCATGCTGTGAAAATGAAATTATACTGCTACAGAATCTATAAATATCAGGTAGTTAATTTTAAAGAAAGCGTCTAGTTAAACTTGTTTTTTTATATTTTATTATACAGCAGTTTCTTCATTCAAATATAAAAAATTTCATGCTTTGAAAACTAAATTCTATTGTTACAGAATCTATAAATATAAGTTAATTTTAAAGAAAGCATGCAGTTAAATTTGTTTTTATATTTATTATATATCAGTTTCTTCAATCAAACATTGTAAATTTCATACTTTAAAAACTTTAAGTCTCTTGCTACAGAACCTATAAATATTACGTAGCTTTAAATAAAGTGTCTAGTTAATTTGCTTTTTATATTTCATTATGTAGCAGCTTCTTCAATCAAACTTTGAAAATTTCATTCGTTGAAAACTAAATTTTATTGCTACTAAACCTATAAATGTTAGGTAGTTTTAAAGAAAGCATCTAGTTAAATTTGTGTTCTATAGTTTATTATATAGCAGTTTCTTCAATCAAGCATTAAAAACTTCATATATTTATACTTTATATATACTTTGAAATCAAAATTCTATTGGTACAGAATCTATAAATGTTAAGTAGTTTTAGTAGGTAAAAATTAAGTAGTTAAAGAGGGCGTCTAGTTCAATTTGTTTTCCATATTTTATTACATAGCAGTTTCTTCTATCAAACATTAAAAAATTCATACTGTGTAAACTAAATTCCATTGCTACAGAATCGACAAATATTAGTTAATTTTAAAGAAAACGCCAAATTAGTTTTTATTATACAGCATTTCCTTCAATCAAACATTAAAAATTCCATACTGTGTAAATTAAATTCTGTTGCTACAGAATCGATAAATATGAGTTGAAAAGAAAGCGTCTAATAACATTTGCTTTTTACATTTTATTATATAACAGTTTCATCAATCAAACGTTAAAAATTTCATGCTTTGAAAACTAAATTCTATTGCTACAGAATCTATAAATATTAGATCGTTTTAAAGCAAGCATCTACTTAAATTTGTTGTTAATATTTTATTATATATCAATTTCTACGACTTAAAATACAGTTTAATTCTTCTCATTTTAAGCTGAATGTTGCATAACGAGGTAAAGTTACATCTGATAAATATACTTAACAATCCCTTTCTTTTAATGAATTCCACGCACGGTAGCCTTTGTAATGATCCCGAAATGTGACTCCGAATCTACGTCAGGTCACACTTTCAAACAATAGCAGGAAACGAAAACCAGATGAAACTGCCACAAAACAAACGGCCCATGTCTACACAACGGTCGTGCACGCAAGGAAACTGGAATTCAAATAGCGGAAAAAAATACTTTTTTTTTTTTTTTTTTTTTTTTTTTCAAAATACTTTCAGTTTTGAAAGTCAACATAGTAGGAGAGCTGTTGAACAATTTTGAGTAGGTATTTGAGGCACCCTGAAAATTTGTGCAACACTTCTTTTGTAATGCCTGAATACAAAATCGAATGTCTGGCTGAAGGATCGTGGCCCATAACATGTGCCAGACACGTGTCAAGTGCCATTTTGCCAAAAATGGCACTTGACACGTGTCTGGCACAGATTTTGGGCCAACTAAAGTGTCTGTCATTTTCAAAATATTTTTTTCTAAGCATAAATATTATTCTACCTCAATCTCAGCGTGCCTCAAATACCTTTTTTGGGTAGTCAAAAAATGGCACTTGACACGTGTCTGGCACAGGTTTTGGGCCACGATCCTTCAGCCAGACTTTCGATTTTGTATTCAGCCATTACAAAAGAAGTGTTGCACAAATTTTCAGGGTGCCTCAAATACCTTCCCTAAAATGTTTAACAGCTCTTGGACTAACAGCTTTTTGAAGGGGAAAATTCATTTTTTAGTCAAATATTTCTTTTTGCCAAAACCGTAGAAGTAAACTAATATCGATGCAGTGGATTGGTTTACGGCTAGAATTTACTTCTAGTACTTTAACACTAAATATAGCGGGAATTTTGCTCACGTTTTTTAAAAATATTTCACACGAGAATTTTTTATGAAATTATTTATATTTAAAGGCGTTCTAAAATCAAAAAGGGCAACTTTCTGATATAAGTTTTAATTTATTTTTGTTCGGAAATGCATGAAACTAGAAGGTGTTGTTGTTCAGAAACTATGTAATGGAGCTATTTTTTAAGTTTTTTGGCAAACGCAAATAGATCTTTCAGAAAATAGTGTTAAAGTTTACGTTTTGAACCGAAGTTCCCGAAGAAAGCAGAAAAAACAGTCCGTGAAGCGCGAACATCGTGTTTGTCACGTGATCAAAATCGCTTATAACTCAATAGGTAATTTATTGATCAAAAAATGGAAAAAACAGTTCAATTCCAAATCGCTTCCACGGCCAAGCGTTCCAATTTTATATCTTTCCGCTAAAAAAATGAATTTGTAAATGTGTCAAAACGTTTTGCGTTTGTTGAGCAGAGCAGTTAAGAACAGCCTTAACTTGTACCTGTGAGAAGCTTGCTTTTTACCCGACTGCCAAGAAGGGTTATGTGTATCACGCGTATCTGGGTATGTGGATTTCTTTATACCCTCGAAACATCTCAATGGCTAGATGGGTTTTAATGAATGAGGTCTCTATCAATTCGTCTTAACCGTCCGATTGTTATAGGCTAGGTTTTATTTTTATAAATTCAAAATGGCGGCCGTAAAGTACAAAATGGCGGTAGAGACGAAAAAAAGTTTTCGCACCCTATTGATTGGCATATCATTGGATAGGTCTTTCAAAATGAGGACGATGTTTCATTGGCTATTTTACAGTCAGAAGATCCGTTTAAATATTACACAACCTGGAAGTTGTGTAGTTAGGATCTCTAGTTTTACTGCAACTCTAACCTTCATAGATATCTATAGGCCTCATCAAAACAGTGTTTATAGATAGGAACTAACAATTAAAAACAACTTAAAAGTCATCAATACAAGTAAATAAAAAAATAGGTATCTCTCTATTCTAAAAAAAAGTAACTACCGCTGTCACCGCCGCCGCCGCCGCCGCCGGTTTTGGTTTTTTGTGACCGGAGGCCTTTCTTCGTTAATATTAACAAAAATAATGCATACAAAAATATGAAAATCGGTGGTTTTATACAGAAATGTTTGATAAACACGCTGATGCAGACAGTTTTCAAATCGAAGAACTATTTTAAGAGTTATTTAATGCTAAATTTGGACAACATCGTTCCACTAAAAAAGTTTTATAGCAGCAAAAACTATACATAGCAGTGTAATCATTTTTAGATCATTTTATGCGTTAGAATTTGCCGGAGTGCAGATTGCATTAATTTTTTTATTTTGACTCATTTTTTCAGGTTTTATTTCTATTTTAAATTCAAATTTTCAGCATTTCTAGAGATATTTTTTACAGATTTCAGAAAATTGTACTAATTTAAACTGTTGCCAACTGTATAAAAAGCGCAAGCAATAATGTTTGCTTCAAATTAAAAATTTATTTACACGTGACTATTATAAACAGGAAAAAAACTTTCAAATTAGAATTAAATAATTACGTATAAAAAGCAAGAACTTATTAAAAATTACGTCATAAAAAGTATACACGTGAATTTTAAAAGAGAAAGGATATTGTAAAATAATAAATTCATTAACATGCGTTAGAAGTCTTAGGAGAAATTACGTCATATTTACGTCACATTATAGTTATTACATAAAATGAACACAAAATAATACTGCAAAAAAGTTTAAATTTAGAAATTGCGCTAGACATTTATTTGATATTTTGAGAATTAATTTAAAATGTCTCATTTAAAAGAACTTTCTTTTCGCTTTGTTAAAAAATACCAGGAGACAAAGGCTCTCTTTACTTAATTCCTTTTATATTAGCTTATTTTGAAATGTTGTTACACGTGTATACGTCATCAAGTTATTTTTAATTCGACGTTTTATTTGTGTTTTTATTAATGTTGTACGAATTTATTTGTTCTTTCGTTATTTAAAATAAAAATTATATCAATTTGTATAATTTGGCGAGTGGTTTGGCGATTTATATAATTTGGCGAAATGGGTCGACAGGATAATCAAGTAGTACCGCAGCGGATTTGGCGTTAAAATTCCCCAATCAAAGAGAAATGAATAGAAATTCGTTTATAGGGAGATCGCCACTGTTTTTTAAATTATAATTCAATCTTTCGAAATCTTTTTAAAGCCGATCAAATTAGCGTGCATTTAGAGTCTGCGGTGTCTGGACGGGGGTTGGCAAGCGTAGCTCGTAGGGGGCCGAGCCCCCTAGTGTAATATAAAAAAATAGTTTCACATTGATGAGAAATAATTAATTAGTTCGCTTTTTACGCAGTCGGGTTTTTTGATTTTTTAAATTTAATTTTTATGAATTGATTTTTTTTTTTTTTTTTTTTTTTTTTTGTTGAACTCAAGAACCTAAGTCTTAGCCCCCCTCCTCTCTTTTTTATATTTCACTGCTGTCCAAGGAAACACACCTTGTCATCTACCTCACATGTTCAGTTTTCGGGGATGTGGGACATAGGTCCCGGGTTCCTCAGCAAAAGTCCTTCGTAGCGGTCTGATTACCGGCGAGCAAACTTCCATTAATAAATTTAAATAGAATTTGTCGGTTTATTTAAATGTTCATGCAGAATTTCTATCAACGATAAGGAGAAGTTTCCTATTCGTTTTTACTGCTGGAAGCTTGCCCCGCCGGAAATCAGATCTTGGTGATCGCTGCAAAGTGTTTTAATTCGTATAATGTTATGTGAATGGAGAGCTAGGTTTGTTTCTTCTTCTTATACAGTCGGACCTCTATTTAACGAAGTCGCTAAATCCCGAAAAAAAGTTCGTTATATGGAACATTCGTTAAATAGAGAGTCACCTTTTAGAACACTTTAAACTACGTAAAACATGTCCTTAAACACTAAAAATAATTTAAAAATGTAATTAACCACACTTTTTTTTATAAATTATATCTATTTGTTTTATTTATTTTACCCATCAAAAAGAAATCTGCAAGGGGAATAAGAATGAAACAAAACATTGTTTGGAAATACATTGTATTTTCAGTTAAAAAAATGATCTTACATTAAAATCACGATTTTTTATTATGGTTGATAAGCTGTTTGGAGGAATACCAAATTTTAAAGCAGCATTCTTTTTCTTCACGCCTTTATCCACCTCATCAAGAGTATTTTTTTCCCTTTGATGCTCAAGCACTTTCGTTTTGGCATTTTCGAGCTACAAGAACCGAAATTACCAACACGGCTGATCATGATCAACAATCCAGAAAACGGGAGACTCTAGGGGCAGCTCCATTGAGGGTTAAAAGGGGATATTGAAAGTTGGCACTTCTTCGATGAAAAGCAAAGAATCACAGCGATTTTACTGTTCTCGGTGAGTTAGGTGCTTGGTAAGACCTGGTCTTTGGTCATTGATCATCATAAAATGTGTTAAAAGAAAGAATAAGTTTGAAATGTCCAGTAATATTTTGCGAAATAGAAAGAAATAAAAATTAGATCCCAAGAAAAAGTTCGTTAAATAGAGAATGGACTTCGCTATTTGGAGGTTCTTTTACGAAGAAATTTGCAAAATGTTCTTCGTTCCAAGTAAAAGTTCGCAAAATAGAGAAATTTGCAAAATAGAGGTTCGTTAAATAGAGGTCCGACTGTAATTATAATTTCATTCACTTTTTATTATTTACCTGAAGCTGAAGCATGAAAGTTACAAAAATACTGGCGAATTACTAGTGATTTCAGTGACTGCTGGATTTTAGCTCACCCTCTGTGAAAGGTTAACGGAATCTGATAAGCTCTAGCCTATCTCAGCCATACTCAACCTGTGGCCCGGCAACCTTTTATGTGCGGCCCGAGACACATAATCATTAACCCATATTTATAAAATTAATTGATATGTGCATAAAGAATATTTAAAATTTTTATAGTTGATTTGTATATTTTCGTGGAAATACAAAATTTGCCCTGTTATTTCTAATTACTTTAAAATTATGTAAAACATCTTAAATAACGTTTTCAATAGTCGAAAGTTCATTTTAAATTTAATCAGATTTGTGCTACAGTGGTATATAGTACATTTCCTAATCTTCAACACCAACTAAACATTATTTCAAATTAATTAAATTTGCACCTATTTCTACATTTGAAAAAATAAATAAATAAAAGTTTTTGTACTGAGCAAAAGATTGATTTATTAAAGAAAATCTCATTATTTTCTTTAGAAGTAGAAATTCTGCATTGTTATTATTACATTTTATACTTTTTGTTTTTATACAACTAATACTGTTTATTGGGGCTGAAAGTTTGTCGCGAAAAAAAAAATGCCACCAAAAACTTTTCACACTACCATTTCAAACAACAATCTTCACACATATTTCTACAATATATCCAATAGAAATTCATCACGAAGTATATTCTTCGGAAATAGTGATGTTCAAATTTTTGGTAACATTTCGTTCGCGATAAACATTCAACCCTACTGATAATATTAACTTTGTTAAAATGCTTTCTTATACTGCATTTGTTTTCTTACTACACTGCTCAAAACAATTAAAGGATATTTGAAGTTTTATATAAAATAAAGATATAAACGAAATTTTTTTTGCCGAAAATAGAAGAAGAGAATCACAAATGCAAATTTTTCTGGTTTTCAAACTGTGGAGTATCCAAATTTTGAGTTCGACGTCAAAAACGTCGCTTCAGCGGCAGCGAATGAAATTTGACTGTCAACTGGATAAAAGAGAATGAAGACAAGGATGATCGGCATTCAGTGATTGCTTTGTTTCGATGAGTACGATGTCTCAGCGAAGTCATTTGACAGATTCAGAAGCTTTGAGAATTGTTGGTAGGTTAGAAGGGGGCCAAACTCAAGCCGAAGTAGCGCAAGCCATTGGAGTGTCACAAAGTGTCATTTCCAGGATCTGGAACCGTTTTTTGGAGAGTGGATGTGCAGGCCGAAGACCAGGGCAAGGTCGTAGACGGGCAACAACGCCCAATGAAGATCGGTATTTAGCGTTAACAGCTCGGAGACACCGAACCATGAACGCTACTCTTCTCCAACAACACCTTCACTCTCCTACAGGCACCACGATTTCAACTCAGACTGTCCGAAACCGGCTCCATGCTGTAGGTCTGTATGCTCGCCGACCGATGGTATGTGTTAGATTAACATCAAGGCATCGTCGTGACCGCAGGGAGTGGGCAACCGAGCATGTCAACTGGAGGAGAAATGAATGGAGCAATATTCTGTTTTCTGACGAGTCCCGTTTTTCTGTGCATCCGGATAATAGGCGTATTTTCATCTGGAGGGACCGTGGCAGTAGGAATAATCCTGCGTTCGTGCACGAAAGTGTCAGATTTGGCGGTGGAGGAGTGTTGGTGTATGGTGGCATCTCCATTGACGGGCGCACTGATCTCTACATCATTCGAGATGGAGCTCTGACTGGTCGCCGATATAGGGATGAGATCCTCAGACCTATTGTAGTCCCTTACGCTGCAGCAATCGGAGATGACTTCATTTTAATGGACGATAACTACAGGCCACATCGTGCAAACCTGGTGGAGGATTTCCTTTTCGAGGAAGGAATCGTTCGAATAGAATGGCCAGCGTGTTCTCCAGACATGAATCCAATCGAGCACGTTTGGAACGCTCTAGGAAGACGAGTTTCTGGCCGCCAACAACCCCCACAAACTCTCCAAGAACTGGACAGAGCTCTTCTGGAAGAGTGGGGCAGAATACCCTTAACTCGTCATTAATAGCCTCATTGAGTCCATGCCTCAAAGGTGTTCAACGTTGCTGGCCGCCCGTGGAAACATACCCCCTACTGAAAATGATTTTCTTTGAAGAAAACAACTTTTCTTATTTTTTTTTTCTCATATGCACAAATTGTGTTTTTTTCCTTTAGTACACAAATGCGCAATAAAATGCATTTTTTCTGCCAAACATGTGTAATTTATTCTCATATAGCCTACTATGTCTGTCGACCATGTATCAGTCAGCTAAACAGTTTACCAGATACAAAATCCACCTAAAACTGCAATATCCTTTAATTGTTTTGAGCAGTGTATTTTAATTACTCGTTTTTTACATTATTAAATAAGTGGGTTGCGGCCCGCATAACGTCACACACAGTGTTGTAGTTGGAAAAAAATATTTGTGGGAACTCACCTTTTCATAGAGTAGATGTTGATGCTACCGGAGAAACGGGGAATGAAATTGTTTATTTGAAAAAGCCCTTCATAGTTTTTTGCTTGTTGAATGCCAATTTTGCTGCAGTATTACGCTACTGCATAGCTACCAATTTCTAAGATTTTTTTCTTACCTCTAAAACTTACCAGTAAATTTTGCCTAATTCAATCGCCGAAATCTAACATTTGTCAACGATCAAATAGGGCAAAAATCTGTATTAATTTTTGTTTAATCTGAATAAATTTAGAGGTAACAAAACCGTACAAATTGGCAGCTATGTAATTCCATTAGTGTCATAAAAATTGCAGGTGTAGCCTCTTCTTTCTGTTCAAAGTATTAAATAGTTTTTTCATCGAACTTATACCTTCGGAATGGATCCTTTTCTTCTGATGGACTGATGGCTTCTATTATTATGAAACAGCCATTATAAATTAAGTGTTACGTGAAGATGAAAGAGCAGTCGTAAAAAATTAGAACTCTGATTTTCTGGTCAGAATGGGGGGAAAATGGCCATAATTAAAAAAAAAAAATTAGCCATATTTTTTTTTTCCATTCTGACCAGAAAATCCGAGTTCTAACTTTTTACAGCAGCACTTTCATCTTCACCTAACACTTCATTTATAATGGCTGTTTCATAATAGAAGGCATCAGTCCATCAGAAGAAAATAACTCAGTTAAAGCGGCTTTTGAATATAAATGAAACGGGTCTTATTAAAATTAGCATAAATTACCGTTTCCCTTTAACACGTTCACGCCGGCGCGGTGGGTCACACTCGACTGTCTCAGAGCTGGAAAATCTTCGGCCTTTTGAATACCAGTATTTTAATACAGAAAATGTTGTTGTTTTTAATTAGAACAAATGAGCGATTTAAAGGAACAAATTTTTCTCTAAAATAACAGTGGTGTGCAAAAAGCCGGAGACTTGAAAACTCTGAGACATTCGAGTGTGACCCACCGCGCCGGCGTGAACGTGTTAAAAGAGAAACAAAAAATGTGCTCGTTCGCGATATATATATATTTTTTTTTCTTTACGGTAACAAACAAAATATTTCTTGGAACGGCGTTCCCACGCGTTCCCACCCAACTACAGCACTGGTCGCACACATATATTTGCGGCCCGCGAGGAAAAAAGGTTGAGTATGACTGCAGCCTGTCGAAACGGAATAAAGAAAAAAAATTAAAATGATTAGAAATTGTTTTTGATTTCCAAGTAAGAGTTACTATTGTTTAAATATAAATTGTTGAAACGTTTGCGGAAGCTTACAAAACGAATGAAATGATAGTTGCAACATAATTATTTAGAAAAAATGCACACACATACACACAAGGAGTGTACAATAATTCAAAAGATGAAGATATGTAACCAAGGAATTTCAAAATTATTTATCCAGTCAACCAACTACACAAGACCTTAAAAATATTAACTCATGTATTCATAAAATATCTGATAACTAATATAAACAGCGATTGTGGAAACTTTATGAAGGATTTATTCAAATACAAAATGCTAAACAGTATGGAATATATGAACGATATAACATTCAACAAAAGAAAATGTCCATAAAAGATGGTCGTTTAATGGTCTCTACTTCAAAATATTCGCTTCCAAATTGAACACATCTGAATTCGAAAAATCGGGAAATATATTGGGAATTAGAAATTGTTTCTAATTTCTTAGTAAAAGTAAGAGTTATTATTGTTTAAATGTAAATTGTCGAAACGTTTGCGGAAGCTTACATGACGAATGAAATGATGATTACAACATAATTATTCCAAAAAACGCATACACATTCGCAAAAAGAGTGTATAATAATTCAAAAGATGAAGATACGTAACCAACGTATTTATTTCAAAATTATTCATCCAGTCGACCAACTACACAAAACCTTAAAAATATTAACCCATATATTCATACAATGTCTGATAACTAAAATCAACAGCGATTATGAAACTTTAGTACGGATTTATTCAAATACAAAATGCTAAACAGTATGGAATGTATGAACAATATAACATTCAACAAAAGAAAATGTCCATAAAAGATGGTCGTTTAATGGTCTCTACTTCAAAATATCCGCTTCCAAATTCAGCATAGCTGAATTCGAAAAATCGGGAAACATAATTCAATCATCAATTATCATCCCACTTTTTTTTCTTTGAAGCAAATCTTAGTAACTGTATTTCATGATGGACCATGCGTAATAAAAATGTTTAAATAGAATGCCATCATTTACACAAAGCATTGTTCTCGAAAGGCTGCTAGCGAGTATCATCAAGGTAAACACGGTCTATGAATATACAAAGCCAAATAAAAACAATGCTGCAAAGGCTTACATTGTAATAACTCTTATTATCTTTATTCTAATGTGTGACATTTAGTATTTGTAGTGAATATGGCATGCGATTTATTTGCATGTATTAAATTTCTCTGTTTTGTTTCAGGTCAAGGCGATTTCGTTCGCAGCTGGTGGAAATTACTTCGTCACTGTTGGCAACAATCACGTAAAATTTTGGTATCTAGAATATTCTCGGTCAACAAAAGTAAGAAAGTTTATTGTCTTTTGTTTTATTGAGTTTTTGATAAGTGCATGGCTATAGCTTTTAATTATATACCTAACATGATAATAAATAATAATAATCTTTATTTTAATATGTACTAATTAGTCCAAATATTTGTTTCATCGTAAAAGCAACAAAACGAGAAAATACAGATTTTCCCACAAAATTTTAAATTTACTTTTCAAAAATATATATTACTTTATTTTCATTTCGGAAAAGTACGATGAGTACTCGCCTTATAATGATCACCGAATTTTTTTTCTAAGTCACGTTATATATAGATTCCTGTAGAGTAGGGGTGCACAACCTTTTTAAGAGAAGGACCACTTACAAAAATTTCCGGGTTGTCGAGGGCCACATCAGTAACACAGGGAGAATTCTATTTCGGGGAGGTGGGGATCTGTGAGCTATAATCAGATAAAAAACATTGTTTCAAAGGGGAGGGCAGTTATACATCTCTAGGTTTCTCTATCCAGTCAACATACCAATTTCAGTTGGCAAGGATATGTCAACAGTCTATATTTGTATATATAACAGAGATATAGGAAAGATTATTTTCAAGGAGTGAAAGTATTCCTCGACTTCATTCGGGAGAACCAATTTTGCTTTATTAAAAGTTCTAAAAAACAAACACAGGCATGGGAGTAGTTCGTGCTGAAAAAAAAATGCGAACGTTATGAACAAAGGGGGAGAGGGAGGAAGAGAAGCACATATTATTTCATGATTTTTTTTCTCTGATATACATTGATGTAATTCGCGATCCCCCCCCCCCCCCCCGGATAAATTGAAGGAAGACGCGATTCCTTTACTGAGCCCGATCGACGAAATTTACGATTTTTTTTTCCTGCGACCAATTGGATTTCTATTTCACGGTATTTTTGTGACCAACAGACAAAATTTGTAATTTTTTCCAAGAGCGATTCACGAATTTCGGGAATTTTTGACGAAATTAACGACTTTTTCCCACGGGCGATTGACGAATTTCGCGAAACTTTTTGCAACCAGTTGATAAAATTTGTAATTTTATCCATCAATTGACGAAATTCGCGATTTTTTTCGCGATAAATTGACGAAACTCGCTATTTTTCCGGAATCGATCAACGAAATTTCAGATTTTTCCGCGACTGATCGACAAAATTAGCAATTTTTTTCGCACCCAATCAACGAAGCTCGCAATTTTTTTCGCCCCCGATCAACGAAATTCACGATTTTTCCACGGCAAATTGTCGAAATTCGCAATTTTTTCTCGCTGTAAATTGACGAAACTCGCGATTTTTCCGCTTACAATCAATGAAATTTCAGATTTTTCCGCATCTGATCGACAAACTTCGCGATTTCTTTCGAGACCGATCAATGAAATTTGCGATTCTTAACTTACTGAAGAATGTGCAACTTTTTTCCACGGCAGATTGACGAAATTCGCGATTTTTCTCAGAATAAATAGACGAAAGTCGCGACTTTTCTCTTAGCCGATAAACGAAATTTGGAATTTTTCCGCGCCTCACACAGAAAATTCGCGAATTTTCCGTACCTGATCAACAAAATTCCCAATTCTTCCGTGCCTAATCAACAAAATACACGATTTTGCCGTGCCCGATCGACAAAACTCTCAATTTTTTCGCACTCGATTGACGAAACTCGCTATTTTTCCACTGGAGATCAGCGAAATTTGTTATTTTTCCGCACCTGATCGACAAAATTCGCAATTTTTCTGCTCCCAATCAACGAAATTCGGGATTCTTAGCTGACTAACGAAATTTGCAAGTTTTTCCCGCGGCAATATGACGAAATTCGCGATATTTCCTCACGATAAACTGACAAAACTCGTGATTTTTCCGCAAGCAATTGACGAAATGTGAAGTTTTTCCGTTCCTGAGCAACAAAATTCGCATTTTTTCTGAGCACGATCGACGAAATTCTCAAGTTTTATGTGCTCAATCGAAAAATTCGCGATTTTTCCATGCCCGATTGACGAAATTCAAGATTTTTTCGACTAGCGACTGGCGAAATTCTCAATTTGGGAGTTTCCTATCTTGATATCTATGGTATCGGCCGGCTGATTAACGAAAATCTACTATTAAACTTGAATTTAACTTATTCAAATGAAAACTTAACAATCAGAGTTGACATTTTGGACTCCATGTTTATTCAAAAATTCCGAATTCATACCAGAAATTACGAACAGTATTTTTTCCTTTTTTTAATGCCAGATATTGCTCTGTTATAAACAGGTCAAAATTCTTCTTTCAAAATTTTCGGTACAATTCGTTTACTTCTGAATTAAAAAATTCGAAATTTCCGGTATGAATACGTTTATTTCTGAATAAAAAAAGGGAGACCCAGCTGGCAATCCTACTATTTGTCAAATGCACATTTTCTTCATTATTATTCTTTTCTTTTTCTTTATAAAATCAAATTGCATGTTACCCCAAGATGTATTCCATAAAAATACATCTTGTGGTACCAAGAAATTTGATCTTCTAAACCTCGATGCATTTGTATACTTCTCCTAACAAATGTCGTTCAACGAATTCTAGTTTTTGGAAAGGTTCTTCGAATTATTTTATTGGTATTTCTCTTTCACCATTTTCTACCATTTAGATTTTCGATGATTCGGTGATCTCTTGCTGGGAAAAAAATTAATATCTCATTTTCTGATTTGCAGACTAATCAAAATTTTTCCCTCACTTATTGAAGGGACGTCTACAAAAAGTTACCGCACTAACTGAAAATCGCATTAACCCTTTCAAATGCATGCAATTGTATTTCAGTAATGTTCAATTCTCAGCGGAATTTTCGAAAAAAATCATTTAAAAATAAGGAAAAGCAATTTTTCACTTTTTTCCGCCAAAGTTAAAAAAGTAAAAATTAATTAAAATTTTCTGGTGCAAATCTGGATTATAATTAGGTGGGATATAATATATCCCACCGCCCCTCAAGGGGTAAAGTAAAACTGTAAAAAAGCGAGGGAAACCTGTATTTTCTTTTATAAAACTTATGATTTTAATTTTAAGCAATGCATAAAGATGTTTTGTTGTATGTTTTCAGTGTTGCCAAATCTGGCGGATTTTTCATTCAAAAATTTCGAATTTTCATCAGGAAGTTTGAATACAGTGAAATTTCCCTGTGCAACCACTTCCCTGAACGACCATTTTTGCATGGAACGAAATTTATTTCCCATAGGCTGAATACTAATTTTGCCTCTATCCAGAGACCATTCCAGAAGAACTCCCTCCATGAGCGACCAATTTCTTTGAAGAAATTCTGTTTTTTTCTGGTCGCTTGAAGAAGGTTTTATTAGAAAAATAATTCCGGAGAACGCATTATTCATCAAACTTCTAAACTAAGTTTAGAATTTTTTTTTATCCCGGTAACTTTTAAGTACTTAAGCCCTTTTGTGCCTTTTTAGGCAATGAATTTAACTCTGATGACAAATTAAGAATGACGGTCAATAAACTCCTCTACCCTATTCTGTCGGGAAACTCTAAAAGAAATAGATAAATTAATGAAATCGTCGTTATTTGTTCCCGTCCCAAAAAAAATTGCATTTATTTACTGGACTTCGAAAGGACTGGGAAATAAAAGTTTTAAAAGATAAAACCGTAAAATCAAAACAAACGTCAATGTATTCATTTTTTAAACTCTGCAGTAATTAACTTTTGTTTTGATGCTTAAATTTTTATATTTTTTTCCTAATGTCAAATATAAATTTTAGTAACATTAATTGTTACCTTTTTTCAACAATTAAAATCTAGATTTAAACATGACCTCCATTAAGAGACCGCCTTTCGAAGCGACCATTTTTTATTGGAACGGAACATGGTCGCTTTATGGAGGTTTTACTGTAGTTATTTTTTGCTTTATAAAATGATACGCATTCGATGAATAAAATTAAAAATCTAGAAAACAGGAATTCTGCTTTTTCAGAATTTAGTGTCGCCCCCGATGGAAAAAAAATGCATATATAAATAGTGCAAAACATATTTCAATTTTAAGACTTACATCACACGCTTTTATTTTATGTAAAATGACGTCATTCGCATCCACTTAAGAATTCCACATACGATCCACTCTTAAACATTTACAGTAAAGTATGCGTAGGACGTCACTATCGCGAAATAATACACAAATGCAGCAAAAAGATGCCGTCATTAAAGGAACTCGACAAAAAAAAAGAAGAAAAAAAGCGACTGTCTAATGATTTATAGGCCTTTATTTGTTTGTAACATTAATATAGACACTGAAAATTAAATATAAGGTTAGTTGGGGCAACTGGGCCGCCATGATTTTACAGTGTGACTCTGGAGCTTCTGACAATTCAGCTTCAAAAAGCTAATGGTCATTTGAATTAAAGTCTGAACTTCTGTAAATGTGTTCAGTTAGGTTCCCTCAATCAGACAGAAATGATCAAAATTACATTTTAATATTTAAAAATATATAAATATGCATATTTCATCTTTCTTTCCTCGTGGGTCCAGTTGCCCCATAAAAATGAGGTAAGTGGACCAGGAGGGTCTATGTTCCCCATGCGTTTATTTTTTTTTTCATATGGGATATCAGGTCCTGTTTGAAAAAGTGTAAACAACTTAAAAAAATTTAAACCAGGCAGATCATGTAAATTATATGTCAATAAAGAGCGTTGTAAGGGAAACCCTTTGCTGTCAATGTGTCTAAAAAAAAGCACTAAAAGTAAAAATATTAGATTTATTTATACCAAAAACATAAAAATTAAGTAAGTACTTATGTACTTTAGTATAGGTAATAAGTATAAAAGTCGCATGGGTATTTTAAGGGGGAAAATAGTAAGGTAAATCTATGAACAAACGGCTAGGTAAGTACTTAAGTACTTTATCTGTATCATCGTACAATTTCAAGGTTTGGCTATCTCGCGTTCAAGGTAAAGGTACTTGCATTCGTAAAATGTTGAAATAATTTAATGACACCAGTATTTACAAGAGAATCTATTTGAAAACAAGTAAAAGTATATTTTCGTGTACTTAATAGAGCTTAAATTTTCATTATAAAATTCCGGTGCCAATGTGGCAATTAGGAATTAAAATTATGTGATGCCATACCGGCATCGCCGCCTCTCTAGTGGTCAAGAAATTTGGTTTGATACCACCCAATATGCTTTTTTTTTATTTTATTACGTAATTTTAATAAGGTATTGTATAATTTTCTTTATTGTTAGCAAAAAAAAAAAAAAAACAATGGAGAAATTTACTTCCCGTTGTAAGAGAAACTCAAAAAAAAATTATTTATAACTATTTGGGTAACTGGATCCAGTATGGTCCAGTTACCCCGGATACATGTCCCAGTTACCCCATTCTTGAAAAATGTATGGGGTAACTGGGGCCCCGGGCTTGCAGTTGAAACATGAAGTATATATGTATAAATACCTAATAATATTAACGTAGTTATATGCCTAATCTTTTAAAAAAATAAAGATTGTTTAATAAAAGTACTTACAGTATTTTAATAAAAAACCGAGGAAGTTCAACCAAATTGACGTTGTTTTTAAAAAAAGAAACGTAAATTTTCGGCAACCTATCACATCAAAGAGAGAGTTATGATTGAGTTGACACACGTTGTTTTAAGAAGTAGAGGTTAAGGGGCATTGTTCACAAAAGCTAAAGCTTAAAATACATCAACGGTTTTTTATAAAATAGCCTATGGCTCAGTTACCTTGTGTATCCAGTTACCCCAACTAACCTTAGTTTATAATAGCTCCATGTTTTAACAGAAATCATTCGTTTCTATTTTTTCAAAATAGCAAGCATTTTAATTACATTTTCTTTCGGTTGTTATGAGAAAATGGCAACAAAAATATATAATTACTATTTTAGAACTATTTTTCCTTTACTTTCTGCAGAAAGGGAGTTCTTCCGTTGCCAATATTAAGCAAATGGCTCTAAAAACTACAAAACAAAATTAATATCTCAAAAATAAATGGAGATGCAGTTTTCAAACAAATTGCATTTAAAAGTACTTTTTTTTTCAATACGACGATATAAAAATCGAAACTGTGCGATGCTTAGAAGTTTAAAAAATATCTATAGAGTATTTAATCGTACTGCTTTGTTTTACAGCTGGCTTCTGTAAGGTATCGTTATTTTTTGGAGACTACACAAAATAAGCTGGGAAAAAGAAAGAGCATACCGTTACCGGGTCCTAAAAAAAATCTATTCAAAATTTTCTGCTGTGAGTGCGAAATTTCTCAATAAAAAAATCTACCAGATATGGCAACACTACATGTTTGTAATGTATGAATTTCATAACAGAAGTTTCTAAGGACTCGACGACTTGGTCTGGGCCTCACATGAATTTGATCAGGCTCTTATAATGAACATCTGATTTTAAAAAAGATAATTTTATTATTTTCTGTATAACACCTTTTCATGAAATCAAAGTGTCGTCACCGAAAAATAACGTTCCGTTGTATAAGCCAGCTGTAAAACAAAGCAGATGTATCATTGTGCGGAATAATCTCTACTGCAATTCTTTAACAACTTTAATCATTTTCAATTTTTATACCGTCGTATTGGGGGAAAAAAAGTACTTTTAAATGCAACTTGTTTGAAAACTGCATTTCCATTTATTTTTGAGATATTAATTATTTTGTAGTTTTTAGCGCTATTTGTTTAATTTTGGCAATTCAAGTACTTCATTTCTGCAGAAAGTAAAGGAAAAATAGTTGGAAAATAGCAATTATATCTTTTTGTTGTCATTTTCTCATAAAAACTGAAAAAAAAAAGTAATTAAAATACGTGCTATTTTGAAACAAATATAAATGAATGATTTCTGTGAAAACATGGAGCTATTATAAATTAAATTTAATTTTAAGTATTTATATTAATATTACAAACAAATGAAGGCATATGAATCATGAGATAGCCGATTTTTTTTTTTTTTTTTTTTTTTTTTTTTTTTTGTAGAGTTTCTTGAATGGCGAAATCTTCTTTTTTGTGTGTGTGTGTGTATTATTCAGCGATAGTCACGTCCTATGCATATTTTACCGCAAATGTTGTTTAAGACTGGATTGTAAATAAGGAACCTTTCAGCGGATGCAGATGGCGTCATTTTATATAAAATAAAAGCGTATGTTTTAATTCTTGAAATTGAACTATCTATATTTATGTAAATTTTATTTTTCATCGGAACGACACTAAATTCTGAAAAAATAGAATTTCTGTTTTCTAGTAAATGTGATTTTTTTTCTATTTTTCTTTCAGTATAAGATGGAACCTGTGCCTTTGATGGGTCGTTCTGCCATACTGGGAGATCAGAGGAACAACTACTTCTGTGATGTCGCCTGTGGCCGGGGGGAGTCAGCTGACAGTACTTTTGCAGTTACTAAGTCGGGACTACTTTGTGAGTTCAACGGCAGACGACTGTTAGACAAGTGGGTGGAGTTGAGAGTGAGTCAGTCTTGATACGTTATTTAGAATTAAAAAGAAGCATGTTTTAAGATTTTATCTTTCAGCCAACGAAGGTTAAGCACTAGTATTGCCATTTCAAGTGTTGCAAGTAGTGGGACAAAGCGATATAAAAAAAGGACGATATAGTACAGGAATCCAGTGAGTGTATTAATTCTCAACTGCAGGAATCGTACCAGAATTTTGTAAAAGATATTTTGCTTTGATAATGCACTTAAAGAAAAGTATTTGTATTATTTTTCAAATAAATTTGTTTGTAAATTCTGATATTCAATCATTTCAACATTTCAGCAACAGTAGCAACATATTTGCCCGTTTAAGTGTTAAGGGGTTAAAACTATAAAGAAACTTCTTTCACCGTATTAAATCCATGGGAATTAAATAAGTGAAAAAAAACATGCAATGAAATTAATTAAACAAGGGTAGTTACATTTAAATGAATCTTGCAAATTTGCCATTTTCTTTTCAGTAGAAGATAAAATTTTTAAATAGTCTAAACACTCAGAAAGCTCATAGAAAAGCATTAAAACATGAAAGAAGTATTATTTACTTTTTGAACGAATCAACCAAGTTAAACCAAAAACTACACAGTTAATTTCATATAACTCATAAATATATTCATCAAATTTAAGGTTAATCAGATGCTTTCGACGGAAGTTATCGGGGAACATACATGCATCACGCATCAGGGACGTAGCCTAGGTGCATGACCCGTTGTTCTGAATACCATACCACTGTTTTAAAGAAATATTCTTAACAACATCTAATAGCGGAATTTTCAGCAATTAAACAAGCAGAAAATAATTTTGCGAAATTTGTGTAATCCAAAGCATATGAATACGCACCCTGGCTGCGCCACTGTGCATACATGCAGACATCGCCACAGAAGACCTTATCTGATTTTTCAGCAATAAATAATAAACCGGGAGGCGGGTGCACAGACCATCACCTCATCGAGTTGATGGCTGAAATTCCATGATTAGACACGACTCGATTAGCATATTAAAATGCAACTGGTATGCCAAGTCATATCTGTGTGGAAACCATCTGGAGACCCGATTTAAGTGATTGATCGTTAGGATTATCATTGTGTTTTCCTGCAGATAAAGGTGTGAAAACATGCAGGACTGGGGAAGGAAAGCACAATGGTAAATCTACCAGTCAACTACTAAAATCGGGTTTCCAGGTGTTCTCCACCACGATATGACTTGGCAGACCAGTTGCATTTTAATATGCAAATCTAGTTTTAACTAATCCTGGATTTTCAGCCGTCAATTTGATGAGGTCATGGTCTGCGCAGCCACCTCCCTATTTATAAGTAAATACATAATAATGTATTTTGAGATATTGCATTACATTAATACATATATTATATCATTGTTTGTTACATTTATATATATTTAACCTAATGATGTCACAAAAAAAGTTTTAGAAAAATGAATCAAAATGAAAAGTACATATTTTTAAATCTTTCAGATCTCCGTAGCTTATAGCATCTCTGTCGGTGAAAACTTGATTCTGATTGGCTGTTCAGATGGTATTGTCAGATGCTTCAGTCCAATAGATCTGCATTTCATCTGCACTTTGCCCAGGCCACATTACTTGGGTGTTGATGTAGCAAAGGGTTTAACTGGAAGGTAACTTCTACTTTAATTCTAATTCTCAATGTTGCATTTCATGATTCTAAAAATTAATCATCTTCTACATTTACTCTTTCATATGTAAGTTATACGTCATGCCGTTAAGCCGATGAATTTATCGTTAATATATATTATATTACGAAAATTAAATTTCCGCGCTTCGTTAAAAATATATTCCGTAAATTTTCCTATCTAACATGATTTCATAATACTGTTGTCATAATTTTATTACATTTTATTTAATTATTTCTTAACCGAAAAAATATTCCAATCATTCAGTTTACTTAAATTCATTTTTTTTTAAATGCGCGCATTAACATCTTATTTCTCTTTCAAAATCTATTTTAAAAACAATTTCAGGTATTATTATTTTGTCTCAAGGTCTTTTCATTTTTTATTTCAATCTTAAATTCAGACATGAATTCTATCAAATTTATCTGTTCTGTAATTCTCATTTTTTACCCTTTTATTATTATTATTATTTATTCTAAAAGCCGGATTCGCGCGTTTTTGGGGAAAAGCAGTTTACATCATTTTTCTACCGCTGTTAAAAATAGAGCTCGCGCGTGTTTGCCATTCTCATTGGCTAATCGGAATATCCGCATTACCGCAAAAATCCCTCCACAGGAATGTACTTATTGACAAACATGATTTCGCAGCTCAGATTTTGTGTGTCAGAACTTGTTTCAAAGCACAAGACTCTCGCTAGGAAGTGGTAACTTTAGAATAATAGAAAAAAGCTTATTTATCATCGTTTAAAATTTGTTTTATGATCGATAGCTACTAAAAGCTTAAGAGGTGTAATGCCGAGGTATATTAAGAAAAATTGGGAGGTAATTAGGAGGAAATTACGAGAAAATTAAGAGGCATAAATATTTTTTTATCGTTGTGCTGATCTGATCGCGTAGCTCAATTTTATCTGAGAGTGACTAGAGCCCCGTCGATTGCGAGTTGGGATTTGACTCTTGCGGATCGGTGAGAGAAAAAAAATCTAGATTATTTTTATCATATAAAAGAAACTTAATGAATATACAGTCGAGCTTTGTTAATACAAGAAGTAAGGGAATTACAAAAAAAAATTCTATTAATCGTTACTCGTAATAACCAGATATAATAATAATTAATCGTAATAATAATAATTTAAAAAAACAGAATTAAACTAATTACTATTATTGATTGTTCTAATTATTTAAATTCTAAAATTAATTTAATATCATAATTTTAAAACGAAATAGTTATTCTAGTATGCCATGAAGGAAAGACACTAATACAATCATAAAGCAGAAATCGTCAGTGCAGAAGACGGATACCATTGTTAAGAAGGGAATACAATGACGCCAACTTGATTATGCAAAAGAGCGTCTTCTTGGCAACTTTCTGTTTTCATTCTTGCGATAAAAAACAATAAAGATAGAATTGTAACGCGGATATTCAATGAACAGTTTCGCGCGCTGTGGACCTTACAGTCTCGTGGTCAGGTTCCTTTATTAACCCATTAACCGCCAAAACTATGACATAGGGATCTTCAACTTTTTTGCAGAAAAATGTTCGCCACCACAAATTTTGAAAAATAATCTTCCCTTTATTTGAGGATCAAAGTTTGAGTTATTAAATAAGGCAAATTTTTCTTTCAAAAATACTGGTAGATCGATATTTAATTTATTCATGCACATTTATTTTTACTGTTGCGTGAACGCAACACCAGCGGGTAATGGGTTAATTCTATCCAGGGATGAGATTTCAGCGTTTTTGCACACCAGAATTTTGTTAGAGAAAATCATATTTCATTTAATCGGAACACTGTTGCGATTTAACAGAACAACTTTTTCTCTAAGAATATACCGGTGTGCAAAAAAGCGGAAATATCATCCCTAATTCTATCGTACTTTACGCCGAAATTGAAATTGAAATGAACGATGTTTTGCTCATATTATACATGATCCTACTTTTGTAGCTCGTAATAAGCGGGAAATCCTAATATAGTTTAAATGACGAACCTTTCTTAATGTACAAATTGCATGTTTTAACAGTGTCCTCGTATTAGCCGTGCTCGTATTAAAAGAGTTCGACTGTAAATGTTCATTTTTAAACATAAAAGATAAAATCTATATTGGATCTGCAATTGTAGTCCGACTTTCCATAACTATATTAACCCTCTCGCTGCGCAACCCGAGATTTTCTCGGAGATGCATTTTTTCGTCTAATCAACCCTCTTTGAATATTGCCACCAGTTATTTTTTTATTGTAAAATTTGCCTTATTTAATCGGAGCATTTTCCCATTTAAATTATACAAATTTTTTTGTTTTGAAAAACCGGTGACAAAAGAATAAAAATTCTTAAAAGACGCTCGTCGCGAAGCTATTTTGATAAAACAATTACGCAGCGAGAGGGTTAAAATGTACATTAATTTTCTTCTATTTCATGTTCGGAGATGAAGTACTTCGGGTTTCTGGTCAACTTGAAATAGGATTTTAAAGCACGGTTCAGGTATAACTTGGACGGTTCGTGTATAACTCAGACTTTATTACAGAGTTCAGTACTGACTTTCTTCAATATTTCCGACATTGTAGCCACTTATAATCTATTATAGATTTTTAATGACGTAGATTGATGCAGTTAGTTTTTACAGAGTGCCTTTTCAATATTGTAGCTTTTATAAAGCAAAAAACTTTTTCATAAAATCTTCTTTTGCTTATTAAATGATAAAGGTGAAACTTCCAAACGAGTTAAACGGAATCCCTCTGTGCTTAGTTTGATTTAGATCAATAGCTTTCACAAAGATAAAGAAAATAATGTGCTTAATCATTCAATATTTGTAGACTTGTAGAGTTATATGTGTTTCTAAATGAATATCGGGGTTTTAACGCTTGGTAGTATTTATTACATAAAACTTAAAATTATAATTAATAGATAAAATGAAAGAGCAACTCCTACAAGCTTACCTACCTTTTACCTACAAGATTACAAGTGTTCAATGTGAGCACCTTTCGTTACACGGCACACATCAAGTCGATAGCTCAGTTCTTCCCAAACGTTGATTAGCAAAGAAGTTCTGTTCAGACGCTCACCCGATCTGACGCCATGTGATTTCTACCTGTGGGGATTCATAAAGGATCGCGTGTATATGCCTCCAGTACCAGCTGACCATTGCAGCTGTTGCAACAGTGACCCCACAAACACTGATCAACGTCTGGGAAGAACTGAGCTATCGACTTGATGTGTGCCGTGTGACGAAAGATGCTCACATTGAACACTTGTATGCTTGTAGGTAAAACTGTTTGAATTGCTCTTTCATTTTATGTATTAATTATAATTTTACGTATTATGTGATAAATACTACCAAGCGTTAAAACCCCGATATTCATTTAGAAGCACCCCGTATAAAAAGAAGGCTGGAATCCGATTACTAAAGTACTCAATTTTATTATTATTTCAATATTAACATAAAAGACTTTTTTTTGTGTGTGTGTGTGTGTGTGTGTGCATATTTCTATTCTGGCCAGTGTAGGATGTTTATATTGTACAATTTTGTTTATTCATTTGTTTCTTTTTTTCGACTCTAAGAATAGTAACAATTCGAGTTATATAATATCCCTGTGATGGTTTCTTTATTCTTATTTCACAGACAGATGGCAGGCCATCCTCCTAGTTCCAAGTACCCGGACGTGATAGCGGTTACACTAGATGAAACAAACAAAAAAGTGAGTATGACAGATGCCTAGAACAATTCCTTAATACAAAGTTCATGAGATATTTTATTGTCTCTTTTCATCTATCTCTATCCAATTCACTTGCACCATTTACCAACAAGTTATAGATTTTATATTCAAAAATCTTCCAGTGTTTTAATTTTTACTTTTTTTAACCCCTTAACGGTCGCATTAAATTACGGTTTAAAAATTCAAATTGCTTATTGGAACCACTTTTTTGAAAAAGAAATATTCACTTTATTCAATGACAGGTAAAATGATACGATAATAAAGCGAGTTACACTGTTTTATAAAACTGGTGGGAATCAAGCGATCTGAATAAAAGACACAGTCCGTGAATATCAGGGGAGCGATAATTAAGGCGTTAAATACATCACGTACAACCTGATTTCATATTTAAGTAGCCTTATTTGTAATAAAGTTGTATAAGAGAATAATATTTGTTAATTATCTATCAAAACATTTTTCATAATAGAATGAAAATTGCAACACAAAACTCATACCTGACAAAACATTTTTCAAATGTAGAACTACTACCTCAGTTTTCTGTACATTACGTTTTGAGTTATCGAAACACTGTAGAGGTATACATAAATTTCTTCTAATCAAGGGATGTATAGCATGTTAAAATACAATTAAATATAAATTGGGAAGAATGCCAAGTCTGTTGTAAGGAAAATGGTTTGACATATTGAACTTCGGTAAAATTTGTATGTTTGACAAAAGTTTGACCATATTATGCATATATATCAGATTAATTTAACTCTTTAAGGGGCAGAAAAATTCTGTTTGTAAAACGATGGAATAATTGACCGACACCAGAATTTACAAACGGATTTTTCGGAAAATAAAAGGCTGCTCTTCTACACTTTCATTGTAAAAATAAAATGTGATTAAAATATTAATGGTGCCGTTGTCAGTTTTGAAATTAAAATTAGATGGTCATACCGTTTGACCACCGTCCTTTAAAGGGTTAAGTATTATGGTAAATAAGCAAATGATTTAATTTATTGAGCTCCGACAGAATAGTATGTATTACCAAGTGTGATTACCAAGTTTGTGTTAAAAACACTCTTTTTACCACAAACGTTGAGATGTCAACGACGTCTTAATTAACCCCTTAATTCTCGCTCCCGTCATATTCTCGGGCTGTGTCTTTTACTCAAATTGTTTTATTCCCACCAGTTTTATAAAACAGTGAAATTGGCTATATTTTAGTATCGTTTTTCCTGTCATTAAATAAGGTGAATATTTCTTTTTCATAAAAGTGGTGCCAATATGCAATTTGAATTTTTCAACCGTAATTTAATTCGAGCGTTAAGGGGTTAATAAATTACGTTTATAAATGGCATTCTAGAATGAATAGGCGAAAGAATCTAGTTTTAAACTTGTAACTTTTCACTATATTCTGATTTACATAAGACTTCCTTTTAGACGAGCCGTTAATTCCCATATTGGCTCAACCGAGCCCAGCAATCTGATTGGTTAAAACTGATATTTATATAGTAGATAATTATATTTATTTTTTTATGAAGTAGTGTAATGTAAAATAGAATGCAATTATAATGACTTAAATTGATTTATTTTGTTAAATTTGACGAAAATCAGAGTAAAGTAATCCAAAATATTAATATTAACAAAGGATCAGATTGCTGAGATCGGATGAGCCAATTTGGGAATTAACGGCTCGTTCCTTTTAGCGATATGAACATTTTAATGTTAATAGAAACACAAATGATCAAGAACTGGCGTCTGTTTTCTATGTTCAATCGCATCACAATTTACAATAAATATAATTTTTATTAGATACCTCTTGAAAATATGTATAAGTGTATGGCAGAGATTATTTTAAAGCAAATTGGTACGAATAGAATAAAAAAAAATAATTAAAAGTACTTGTAAAACACTTTTGTTGTGTAGGTAAGCGCTTAAAAAAATTGTATATTATTTCTATCAGCTTTTTTCACTTTTTCAATGACATATTTATTGGTATTTTACAGGTCACATGTGTTCACAGCGATCACAGTCTTTACGTCTGGGACGTTAAAGATGTCAAAAAGATCGGAAAATCTCATTCCTTCTTGTACCATAGCGCCTGTATATGGGGAATAGAGGTGAGTAAATTTGAATTTGGATTTTTTAATTAAACAGATTAACTGCAAAATTAGATGTGCCATTATTTAAAAAAATTCTCTGTACTAATTATAAAGTATATTGCGATGAGGTATCCATGCGGAAATATATGCCGGAAAGGTCTGATTTTATCTCAAATAAAGATTTTTTTTTTTTTGGGGGGGGGGGTGCTATTTCTATGAGTACTTGTAGTGTAAGTCACATGTTACGATTTTTGGCTACCTTTGGTCCATCCCATAAAAAAAAAAAAAAAAAATTATTCTTTATATTGAACAAACAATACAAGATAATTTTGAATATTTGCCCTTGAAAAATATTTTATACCCTACTGTAGGGTATTTGAATAGTTTGGGGGTAATTTAATTTTTTTTAGTGGCAACACTGGATGTGTTTGTAAACAAATGTTTTCGTGTGTAAATTTTAACTCTCCAAACTTTCTATAATGACACTATCTGAATAAGAGCTACAAATAAGATAAGTGTCAAAATATTACCTTTAGAAACCTGTAACCCATGTGTGATCCCCAGTTTTTCCTTTAACTTTTTATTTTCTCAGGAAATGTTTACGTTTTCATAAAGCTAACATGAAAACTAGTATTTCGGGTTTACTTTGTGCCAGGCCATTTTTGGTCCGAAAATAGCTCCAATTACTTAGAAATGCCTTTTATACAACCAAATCTCTTAAAACATGTTTTAAGGAACATTTTTTTTTATTATTATTTTACTATGGCAAATGTTACATTAATTGTTTTTGTTCCAGTTTCTGGGAATAACATGACGAAAACTGATTCTCATTTCTTTAATATTAACAATTGGTTTATTGTGTTTAAATGTTTAAAAAAAATCATCTGTTTTATCGAGTTTGGAGTGTTAATTTATTATCAAATGCTATTGTAAGCGGGTTTCAATAAAAATGTATTCATTTACATATGAAATGTATATGAAACTAAGTGAATGGACCAAAGACGCCCCCAGCAGGGGCTACTTTGTTCCAAAACTTTAAAAATAGTTAAAAAATAAAAAATAATAAAAGATTCCCGCTTTAAAACCATGCAGTTTGCTTCATTGTTTCATGTTAATTGTTTACAACTCCATTTCGATGTTGAAAAATCATATATAATATTTTTTAATGATGGAAAGGTGATGTGTCACCGAAAAAGGTGGCCCAAAGTAGCCCCGGTTGGCGGTACCAGTATTTTGGAATGGAAAAATGTGAGTTATTTTATGGGAGATATCTCCTTAATTGAATAAGGCCAAGCAAGCTTTACGAAAATAACGGTGACCAACAAGCATAGCAGTTATCAACTATGTGACTTACACTACAAAAACCCACGGAACTAGCCTTTTGTCAATGGGATTCTATGTGTTAATACACAGTTATGACGATGGATTAGCTTAAAATTATTCAATAACGTAAAAATATAGCAAAAAAATGTAGAAAAAAATTGTGCAGTATTCAGTATTCACTGATTCAGGTAATCTTTTCAACATTATTTCTAAAATATGGCGCATGCAATTTAAAAATATACCTACGTGCTTGCATGGATATATCGATAAAATTAACAAAATGATGATTATACTGTGTAAAAAGAATCTCAAGGTTCTAAATTCCTCATTGCAAAAATCACTATCTGACTAAATAGGACAATCTGGTACATATTTAACCCTTTATCTACTGAATTACGAATTCTTGAAAATTTTATCTTCTAAAGCATTTTTCATGAATTGTTTAAACTATATTAGAAGATTTGCCTAATCATTTAATAAATTTTAGAAGGATTTTAGCAGGATTGAAGGATTTAGAAGGATTAATTCAATTTGAATTTATAGGGATTTTGCGCATTATTTATATCGCCACTCACATCTTTTATTTTAAATATTTTTCTTAGTATTTTGTAGAATTAGGAAATGTACAGTCGTGGAAAAAAAAAAAAGTAAACACCCCCTACTAAATCCTCAACAAATTATCTTAGACGAAAGTTACTGGTACCGAACGATTGGAAATAAAGTCTACTTTTAAATGAGGTATATAAATTTGCTTAGGGGGGCATCTACATATTAAAACGAATCCAAACTTCATTTTTTTCAATGGCAATACCCAATTTTAATGAGATACTTCAAATCTTTGGTTCAAACTTTGCCTAGACACCAAATTTTAAGCCATTTGAATGATAAGTTTTTGAATTATAAACATTCAAAATTTAGAGCTTCTAATGTTAAATTGCATTTTCATATTTTTATTTATAACTTCTGAAATTATGATCCTAATGTTCTAATTTTTTGTGTAGCGATAATACTAATATACCCAAACATAAATACGTTGAATTTGCAATTTTTATAATTTTCTGATATGAATTATGAATTATGAAATTAATATTAAAAAAATTATGAATTGCAACCTACAATTTTTTTGATGGATTCATATTTATTAAGTCCTGCTTTATGGAAATCCAAAATTTCACATTTTTCTACCAAGTAGTTTTCAAATTATGCTTAAAAAACGGCAAAATGATGTTTTAAGGGGCCGTCTATGATAGAAGTGACTAAATATTTTGAAATTTCTTAGGCTATCCTGTATTCTAACAGACTGCTTAAGGTGCCTTGATCAAGAATGGAGCTCTCTCGGTTAACAATCGAGTTCCGAACTTCAATTTGGATACAGCCCTTAAAATTCGCTCGTTTTAAAATAATTAATTTCTGAGAAACTTATGGTACGAATTGCATAAAAATTTGTTTTTAGGCTAATTGGAGGATGTAGAGTTCATTTATGCTGTCAGAATTGTGTACTGCTATTGAAAAAAACAAAGTTATGGTTCGTTTTAATATGTAGATGGCCCCCTAAGCAAATTTTATATACATCATTTAAAAGTAGACGTTATTTCCAATCGTTCGGTACCAGTAACTTTCTTCTACGATAATTTGTTGAGGAATTAGTAGGGGGTGTTTACTTTTTTTTTTCCACGACTGTACAAATATAATGTTCTTACAATAGAAATATAGAAATATTTCCGAATTGAAAAATCCCCCCCCCCATCCCCCAACGCCAAGAAAGCTGAAAAGATGCAAAGGCAAAAGAAATTATCCTTTTAAAAATGTTTTTGTTTTGCGTAACCCATAATGCTTTTCCAACAAGATAAAATAATGCATCTATAACTCATTCTAAATTGTATTTTAACTAATCGATGTATTAAATGAATTTTATAACAAGTTATTTTAATGGTACTTATAAGTACCGTCAGTAGATAAAGGGTTAAAATGTAGAATGATACTTGTTTCTCTTTTTTTCTCGATATGCTGACATTTAGAATCAAATGACACAAAGCACGACTATTCTAAAATTAAATACACCTTGTTTTCATAGATAAGCTCTACCTCCGTCTTTTTCACTTATTTTTTTGCTGGTGATATCCGGTGATATTATGCTGGTGGCATGCTTAAACTGTCTCGATTGTTCAAATATCAAGTTCAAGGCCAGAACATGGGTTGATTCTATATCAGGTTCAAAAATGAATATGTGATGACGGACATTTACATAAAATGATGGATAAAACATACAAAAATAAATGATAAAATAAAATAAAAACTTTTGAATGTTGTGCACTGAATTTTGAATTAATAGAACGGCTTTCATATTGTGAGGAATGAATGGCATTACAATTTGACTGCTTAATACATTAACGACAGAATTATTTTTCTCTTCAAAATGGAAATATTGAATTTCACACCCACTTTTTGAGAATAGAAATTTTTGTGCTATTTTATTATGGACTTTCTGTCATCAAAGAAAGATAATATTTCTCTTCAGAATTACTGGTATGCAAACCACAAATGCATTGGCAGCAGCTGTGATCAGATGGCAATGCTAGGCTATAGCCTTCCCGCTGCAGAACCCGAGATTTCATCGGGGATGCATATTTCTGTCTAATTAGCCCTCCTTGATTATTCCCACCAGTTTTTTTTTTTTTTTTTATTGTAAATTTTGCCTTATTTAGTCGGAGCATTTTCCCGATTGAATTAGACAAAAATTTTTGTTTTGAAAAACCGGTGACAAAAGAATAAAAATTCTTAAATACACAATTTTTGAAGCTATTTTGATAAAACAATTACGCAGCGAGAGGGTTAATGGGATAATTCCTCTATGTATTGTTAGAACCAAAATGGGAAGTTTTAGAAGGAAATGGCATTTTGGATGCAGTAGTTGGATTAGAGTGTCCTGTGCAGTTCGGGTCATACTCGACCTCAACCCAAAAATTATATTTCAATTAAACCTGTAACTCAACCCAAACACGTCACACTTCAACTCGAACCCGAAATGGAAGAAAATTAGCCCATATTTTAACCCTTTGGACTCCGACGTCTCTTACACAAATTTCATTCGGTCGGCACCACTTTTTTAAAAGAAGTTTCTTTCAAGCACACAATATCAAAAATGCTCTGATTAAATAAGGCAATTTTTATTTTCCTTTATTACTGGTGCCAAAAACAAACTGTGCAAAGAAAGATGATGTCGCCACAGCGGCGACAACGGAATGCAAGGGGTTAATACAATTACAAAAACGTAATCTACAGTTGGATATCTAATATCAATTTTATCTTTTATGTTTAAATATGAACATATATACTCATTAATGTTCAAATGTATAGTAGGAAAGCGCACTTCGAATGCAGTAGTTTGGAATCAAGTCCTACGCGGCTTAGGTACCCGACCGCAACCCGAAAATTATATTTCAAGTCAACCCGTAACTAAAACCGAACACGTCACCCTTCAACTCGAAGCTGAAATGGGAGAAAATTAATCCATATTTTAATACAATTACGGAAAAATAATGTATAATTAGGAGACTTTTTTCAATTTTATATTTTATGTTTAAAAATGAACATATCTCATTAATGTTCAAATGTGCAAAAGGAAAATGTATTTCGAATGCAGTAGTTTGGATTAAAGTCCTGCGTGGATCAGGTACCCGACCGCAACCCGAAAATTATATTTCAAGTCAACCCGAAACTCGACTCGAACACGTCGTCACACTTCAACCGGAGTACGAAATGGAAGAAAATTAATCCATATTTTAATACAATTACGAAAAAATAGCCAACAATTAGATCTCTAATATCAGTTTTATCTTTTATGTTTAAAAATGAGCATATATACTCATTAACGTTCAAATGTATAGTAGGAAATGTATTTCGAATGAAGTAGTTTGGATTCGAGTCCTGCACAGATCAGATTACACCCGACCTCAACCCGCGAAAAATATATTTCAAATCAACCCGTGTCACCCTGCAACTCGAAGCTGAAATGGAAGAAAATTATTCCATATTTTAATACAATTACGGGAAAAAAAAGTTTGCGATTACATCTAATATCAATTTTATATTTTATATTTTAAAGTGAACACACATACTGATTAATGTTTAAATGTATATTTTTCTTTTATCTGAAAAAATATTCTACCAAAAATACCGTTCAGTATCAATTGAGTCAAAAGTACCGTTTAGCAGTTACTGTGATCATTCACACACACACGCATCATGATTACGACTCTTTCATTACATAATATGTTTAGTAAGTTTTTTTAACGGCGGGCACTTGATAACTAGGCCATTCGCCACCACAGCAAGGACAGAAGGGATAACCATTTGTTTAGGAGCAACCGAAGGACGGCCATCGCTACTCGAATTGATCTCGTAATTTAGAACCTTGATAAAGTGACGAGATCTTCACCTGACTAGGCACCTCCAGAGGTATAATTCATACAGAATTTGGAAGACTTTGGACCCACGACGGATTATAAATGCGGCAGGCGCCCTTATTATACATGGCGATTTTTTAGCCGTCGGCGAGCTTCGAACCCGTGACTTTTCGGCTACGAGTCCGATGGTCTCCCAACTGGGCCACTGCTGCCCTTATGTTCAGAAAGTAAAAATTAAGTTTATTATTTATAATAATTTAAAGTATAATTTTCACGCGATAATATAGTTATTGGAGATTGCAAATACAGTAGAACCTCGATTATCCGAAGTAATTGGGACCGACTATCTTTCGGAAAATCGAAATTTTCGGATAATCGAGAATGCTTCAATTTTAAGATTAAGGAGAAATCTATGCAATATTTCGTATTATGGTAACAAGTGCTTAATAAAAATAAAGCAATAGCAAAATAGAAACAAGAATAAATTACCTGAATTTTAATTTTAAAATTTTAAGTACATTTTACATATATCACAAGGGTTTGAAAAAAGGTTTTGTTTATATTGTTAAAAAGGTTTTGTTACTATATTTATGTTATTTAATCATTTTAGAAAATAATTATAAATTATTTGGCGATATTTCACCAAGATGGACAAAATTTGGCGCTATTGTGGTAACCCTGCGATTAGTACTTTTCAACAAATACTCACTGTTGAAGCTGATACTGATTTCTCCATAGGAAATCAAACTATAATTAAATAACCATTATTTTTAAGTAGTGTTAAACTTAATCGGCAAAGTAGTGTAAGTGTAACCTTAAGTAGTGTTTTTGCGATATCTTTCGAAAACGGAGGTCATTTTGTGGCCCTCTTTTTTACCCCCTTAGGTGAATTTTGAAAAATTCCGAAACACGTGTTTTCTAATTTTAGTTATAGTATAGGCATGTCAAGTTACAAGATTTTATTTCCATTTGTTTATGAAATAGGGTGTTTTTTTTTAAATTTGAAATTTGCCGCCCCCTCCCCCTTAGGGACAGAATTTTTTTAAATCAGTGTCCATTTCATGTTTTGCCCTCGGGAATACATATAGGGTAACACTAGGATAGATGGCCATAGTTTTTAAAGATTGAAATAAAAATTCTTAGAATACAAATACAAGAAATGTTTATGCATATTTGAAATCCTTATGCATATACTCATCATATTTTGGTCGAAAAATAATTAAATATCGAGAAAAAAAAGTGGGAAACAAATTTGAAATTAAAATGGAAGATGGCCATCTCTCCTTGGCTTGAAGGAGAGATGGCCATCCAATATACAAGAAAGAAATAATGAAGTTAAAATAGCAAAAAATAACATATTTTATGTAGTTAATGATGAAAAACAGAGAAAACTCTAACTATGCAATTATATCACGGAAAATCAATGAATAAAATTTGAATAAACAAAATTTGAAGTATAATTTCAATCCTTCAATTTTCGTAAAATTG
The DNA here is from genome assembly GCA_963932465.1 of Maratus speciosus. Taxonomy (NCBI): domain Eukaryota; kingdom Metazoa; phylum Arthropoda; class Arachnida; order Araneae; family Salticidae; genus Maratus; species Maratus speciosus. The sequence continues at coordinate 275,186,513 of OZ010798.1, forward strand.
TACCAGATTTTCAGCAAAGTTCTTGATAGTTTGTTCACGTTTTATGGAACTACTTCTAGCACTTTATGCATTGTATCGAGTAATCCTTTTCGGTGGTATTATATTCTTCTCCACAACCGACACAGTGATCCTCATCCAATTCTATCCCTTCGGAATCTGTAGAATCTAATAATTTCAAATGTATTTCATTTTCTTCACTGCTGGAAGTGTCGTGTGTTTGCTTTTTTCTCTCGTTTATTTTAGACTTTTTCACTGTTTTAAGTTTATTTATTAACTTTATCTGTTTCTGGGATGAAGGTTCCCGAAGTTTTTCAATATTTTCTGAAAGAAAAGTAGTACATCGTTAGGCCGTATTATGTTATTGTTATTGAAATATTTATATTAGTTAAAATTTAAATAATTATATCACTATAATTATAAACATAAAAATTATGTACTTTTTTTAAATAATTATATTTAGTTAAAATCCGTACTCCGTATAATTTTTGAATTTTGATTATGGGTGGCCATCTCTCCTGGATTTAATGTGGCCATCTATCCTAAAATTGATGAACAGATTACCACCCAATTTAAAGTGTCACTTCGCCATTGTACGTCTTTGTTTTAGACTTAAAAGTAAAGATTGGGCTATATACGTGCCTTAAAAGTCCTTATAGTAAAAAACAATGTAACATACGTAATGCAAAACATTCAGATACCTAACTCAACAAAAATATGGAACCACTAAATTAAATAAACATTAAAATTACACTTTTTTATGATTAAAAAGCACAGTTGTACGTCGCCACGAATGAACACGTTAAACTATTTCTTACGAACAAAGTTTATGCTGCAATCTATGATATAGTTTTTGAAATATTTAGACTAGCCATCTCTCCTCTATGGCCATCTATCCTAGAATTACCTTATATTCCAAATTTCAAAGCTCTATGTCAGCAGTAAGAGGATGAAAAAAGAGTCACAAGATTTGACAACAACAAACATACGTAATGTAACATACGTAATGCAAAACATTCAGATACCTAACTCAACAAAAATATGGAACCACTAAATTAAATAAACATTAAAATTACGATTGAAAAGCACAGTTGTACGTCGCCACGAATGAACACGTTAAACTATTTCTTACGAACAAAGTTTATGCTGCAATCTATGATATAGTTTTTGAAATATTTAGACTGGCCATCTCTCCTCTATGGCCATCTATCCTAGAATTACCTTATATTCCAAATTTCAAAGCTCTATGTCAGCAGTAAGAGGATGAAAAAAGAGTCACAAGATTTGACAACAACAAACATACGTAATGTAACATACGTAATGCAAAACATTCAGATACCTAACTCAACAAAAATATGGAACCACTAAATTAAATGAACATTAAAATTACACTTTCTTTTTATGATTGAAAAGCACAGTTGTACGTCGCCACGAATGAACTCGTTAAACTATTTCTTACGAACAAAGTTTATGCTGCAATCTATGATATAGTTTTTGAAATATTTAGACTGGCCATCCCTCCTCTATGGCCATATATCCTAGAATTACCTTATATTCCAAATTTCAAAGCTCTATGTCAGCAGTAAGAGGATGAAAAAAGAGTCACAAGATTTGACAACAACAAACATACGTAATGTAACATACGTAATGCAAAACATTCAGATACCTAACTCAAGAAAAATATCGAACCGCTAAATTAAATAAACATTAAAATTACACTTTCTTTTTATGATTAAAAAGCACAGTTGTACGTCGCCACGAATGAACACGTTAAACTATTTCTTACGAACAAAGTTTATGCTGCAATCTATGATATAGTTTTTGAAATATTTAGACTGGCCATCCCTCCTCTATGGCCATATATCCTAGAATTACCTTATATTCCAAATTTCAAAGCTCTATGTCAGCAGTAAGAGGATGAAAAATGAGTCACAAGATTTGACAACAACAAACATACGTAATGTAACATACGTAATGCAAAACATTCAGATACCTAATTCAACAAAAATATCGAACCGCTAAATTAAATAAACATTAAAATTACACTTTCTTTTTATGATTAAAAAGCACAGTTGTACGTCGCCACGAATGAACACGTTAAACCATTTCTTACGAACAAAGTTTATGCTGCAATCTATGATATAGTTTTTGAAATATTTAGACTGGCCATCTCTCCTCTATGGCCATCTTACCTTATATTCCAAATTTCAAAGCTCTATGTCAGCAGTAAGAGGATGAAAAATGAGTCACAAGATTTGACAACAACAAACATACGTAATGTAACATACGTAATGCAAAACATTCAGATACCTAACTCAACAAAAATATCGAACCGCTAAATTAAATAAACATTAAAATTACACTTTCTTTTTATGATTGAAAAGCACAGTTGTACGTCGCCACGAATGAACTCGTTAAACTATTTCTTACGAACAAAGTTTATGCTGCAATCTATGATATAGTTTTTGAAATATTTAGACTGGCCATCCCTCCTCTATGGCCATATATCCTAGAATTACCTTATATTCCAAATTTCAAAGCTCTATGTCAGCAGTAAGAGGATGAAAAATGAGTCACAAGATTTGACAACAACAAACATACGTAATGTAACATACGTAATGCAAAACATTCAGATACCTAACTCAACAAAAATATGGAACCACTAAATTAAATGAATATTAAAATTACACTTTCTTTTTATGATTGAAAAGCACAGTTGTACGTCGCCACGAATGAACTCGTTAAACTATTTCTTACGAACAAAGTTTATGCTGCAATCTATGATATAGTTTTTGAAATATTTAGACTGGCCATCCCTCCTCTATGGCCATATATCCTAGAATTACCTTATATTCCAAATTTCAAAGCTCTATGTCAGCAGTAAGAGGATGAAAAATGAGTCACAAGATTTGACAACAACAAACATACGTAATGCAAAACATTCAGATACCTAACTCAACAAAAATATCGAACCGCTAAATTAAATAAACATTAAAATTACACTTTCTTTTTATGATTAAAAAGCACAGTTGTAAGTCGCCACGAATGAACACGTTAAACTATTTCTTACGAACAAAGTTTATGCTGCAATCTATGATATAGTTTTTGAAATATTTAGACTGGCCATCTCTCCTCTATGGCCATCTATCCTAGAATTACCTTATATTCCAAATTTCAAAGCTCTATGTCAGCAGTAAGAGGATGAAAAAAGAGTCACAAAATTTGACAACAACAAACATACGTAATGTAACATACGTAATGCAAAACATTCAGATACCTAACTCAACAAAAATATCAAACCACTAAATTAAATAAACATTAAAATTACACTTTCTTTTTATGATTGAAAAGCACAGTTGTACGTCGCCACGAATGAACACGTTAAACTATTTCTTACGAACAAAGTTTATACTGCAATCTATGATATAGTTTTTGAAATATTTAGACTGGCCATCTCTCCTTTATGGCCATCTATCCTAGAATTACCTTATATTCCAAATTTCAAAGCTCTATGTCAGCAGTAAGATGATGAAAAAAGAGTCACAAGATTTGACTGCCACATACAAACAAATGGAATTGTAAGTTAAAAGAAAACATGTAATAAACAAGAAAGGAAAAACCATAACATAGATTATTGAAACTCTTTCCACCACATTAAGAATAATATAACAAAACTTCACCGTTTCGTAAGTTGAAATATGAAGGGTAATTGAATCATTTCGGAAACGTATAACACATTTGAAAACCTAATTTCAGCTGTTCCCATCTATAATCGGAAAATCATCCGAATCTTTTGAGCATCCCTGTATATGATACATAGATTTGTATCTATTAACTATATGCATGCCAAAATTTAGTTCAGTTAAGAAATACATATACCTCGGTCGAAAATTCCCTTTTAGCAATTTTGGCTAATAAGGAGTACACGTTAATTCTTTAGTGCAGCCCTGTATACGAGGCATAGAACTTATATGCAATGAGTAACATGCAAAAAAGTAGTTAAATTTAAAATCTCATATAGAATTTTAAAACGTATTTCCAGCAATTATTGATCGAAGACAGTACTGTAACAGATTTCTTTTGTGTGTCCCTGTAAATGAACGCCAAATGCTATGAATACTGTATTCTATCGTAATCATCTTGTATTGTAGTAAAATTTAGTAATTTATATCAGTTTCAATACATTTGGAATTGCGTAATGTCATTAAAATACTCTGCAAACAGTTTTTCCCCATATACCATAATGTTATGGAATTCTTTTGGGTGTCCCTGTAAATGAACTATTACTGCTACACACTTCATATACGATACCGAACATGCCATGATAATCGTCATTAACATTTTTCAATTGCATGAAAATCCGAGTATATTTACGTGAGTTGGAGCGTGGACAGACGGACTGACGGACAGACAAAACAAATGCATAAAAACTTTTCAACTTTATTGGAAAGTGTTAAAAAGAAGGTATGAAAAGAATTTATTAAAAAAATCTACTTCTGTGTATAGTTCTTCGTCGATTTTAGAATTTTGAGTGTCCCTGTAAATGAACTATAACTGCTACACACTTTATATACAATACCGAACATGCCATGGTAATCGTCATTAACATTTTTCAATTGCATGAAAATCCGAGTGTATTTACGTAAGTTAGAGCGTGGACAGACGGTTTGACGGGCAAACAAACCGAATGCATAAAAACTTTTCAACTTTGTTGGAAAGTGTTAACACGTTGAATGCCAAGTCTATTTTGTCTGTCTTTCCGTTTGGGCCACGAAATAAGGTCCCCGTTACACAATCTATAAATGTCAGTCACCGATGACTGACGCGACCTAAACGGAAAATTCAGTGTCAGTCACGGGGACTGACGTGGCACTCAACGTGTTAAAAAAGATCTACTTCTGTGTGTAGTTTTTGGTCGATTTTAGAATTGTGAATTCATATATTTTTCTTAACCCTGTTCAACCCTGTTCAAAAATAGTTTTTGAACTTGGAAACTTTACTTTCTTTTACATTCTGCGTTTTGTACAGTTGAATTTTGATTTCTCCGTAGAATAAGTTATTATTTCAGCTGTTCCATCAAAAAATCTCCGAGTTTAAAATCTCTTCTATGCTTTTCTTTTTCAATACTCCGGGGAAGTGCTTCGTCAGCCTCTAACGCTTAACTGCAACCGTTTGTTTGATGGGAAAGGAATCCATGAATTTTGTTCTTCAATATGTAATAATTTCTATTCATAAGTGAAAATAAGAAAAAAATTGTACGATTGGTCGACAATATCTTTTATGAAAGAAGTATTTAAACGTCGATTTCCATCTTCTTAAAAACATTTTGAAGTTTTCAAAAAGTATTGAAATGTATAACATACATTGTCAATATTTTATTATTATTATTATGGAGGCATTTGAACTTTAAGAAACTGAAGCACTTTTGAAGAATGGTGAAATTTTATTTCAGAATTAGTTTCGTTAATAATAAGCTTCATTTAATGGGAAGTCATCAAGAAAGTTTTTACGATTTATTGTAACCCAAGTGAACAAATTCAATACTGAATTTTTATTTTTTCTTCAAGAATTTTTTACTACATAAAAAATGCAGAATTAAACGCCTTTTATTGATTGAATAATAAGATAGTTGTGTTGTTATTCTATTCTATGTTCTTCTATGTATATTCTATGTTCTTCTTTTTGTTCTATTTATTTACATAGTAAAGTAAATTACGAAGGGTTCGCTATTTTATGTGGAAAATGCAAGTAAATACTATTATTAATAACTCATTTCAATTTACTTCCTTTTATAAAACTAGCACGCATTTTACATACAAAATGCATACATTTATCCCAATTTATTAATCACTTTATTGTGGTATTTTATGTGTTTTCGCAACTAGAATTTCTGACTCCCTTTTAGTATAGTTATAAAATTTAATGTCGGCGTATTATATTAGGAGCTGGCAACATACCAAAATTAATTAGCCAGAATTATCTGAACAACTTTGTAATCGTAAACTATAATCAACTGCCTACATTATAAAATAACAAAAATGTATGAAAGTAAATTCTAGTGTGTCTCTTTACCATATGATTTTAGGCTGAAATATTTTTAAAATTTGTTACTGAGCATATTTTGAAGATGCAAAATGGATTAAAATTTTAATATCAATGGAATTGTACGATTAAATTTGGATTTTATGTATCCATTAGAACTTTTCTTGAACAGAACCTTATCAGCTGATATTTCTGTTAACCAAAGTCAATATCTAATTTATAGAAAGCATTGGGAAAATGTTATATAATTTCCGCCATTATTAAAATTTCTAATAAAATCATCCCAATTATAAAAATCAATTTTTCTGGGACAAATTCAAATCAACATCATGTCAGCATTATAGGTCCGCTTAATAAAGTTAACATGGGCGATTTATTTTTTTTTTTCTGTAAGCTTATATATATATATATATATATATATATATATATATATATATATATATATTGTTAAAAAATTACATATAATTATAAAGTTATCATAAGATTTAAAGAAAAAAAATTAAGACATTAAAAAAGTTATATCTTCTAAGAATGCGTTTCAGAAATTCGACTTTTTTTCACAATTGCGATATTTTTCATAAAGAATTTTCATTTTGCTTTTTTATGAATATTTTTGTCTATTATTACGGCTGCTCTAACAATATCTTTATATATTAAGGTGTAATATACTGTAGAACCATGTATACAGTATATCTGTTCTGTGTAGTTATATTTATGAGTAACAACTAATACTTTATTTTTCTTTGAAAAGTTATTTAGTAAAACAAATACTTTTTTCTAATTATCTTTGTTTGTTTTACTTTGTTAAACGCGATTATTCTCTCTAGAAAGAAAGAAGAAAATCAATTGTTCCATTTTATTAAGCATTTTCAAAATATTCATTCAGCAGTTCATCTTTAATACTTGATAAGCTTCAGCGGATGTCAAAATTAATTAATGCTTTTACATATGATTTTTTTTATGATTAACAATCAACTTTTTACTTTCTTCTATCTTTACAAGAAGAAAGTATTGGATTTGTGAATATTTTCGAATTCCGGCTTTCGACGGATTTACACGTTTTAGGGGTCAGAGATCCCGAAAACATATTTTTACAAAATGTCTGTCTGTGAGTCTGTCTGTCTGTCTGTCCGCGCCTATCGGTCTGTGTGTGACACAAATTTTGTGGGCCCTCCATCCCAAGAACTAATCAACGGATTTTAATAAAACTTTAGATTCAGTTAGTCCCTGATATAAATTGGTGGTGATTACTTTTTGGTGTAAATCGGCTAAGAAGTGGCGCAGCTATGCTGCATCTTTCACGATTTCCGCAATAGCTATATCTGAAGAACTAATGCACGGATTTTTATAAAACTTTAGATTTAGTTAATTCTTGATATAATTTAGTTCTGATTGCTTTTTGGTGTAAATCGTCCAACAGGTCTATGCTGCTATGCTGCATTATTCATGATTATCACAATCGTTTTTTCTCAAAAACTAATGCACGAATTTTCACCAAACGTCATATTCAGTTAGTCCCTGATATAAATTAGCACTGTTTAGTTTTTGGTGTAAATCGCCTAACAGTTGGCGCTTCTATGCTGCATTTTTCACAATTTCTGCAATAGCTCTACCTCAAAAACTAATGCAACGATTTTCATCAAACTTTAGATTCAGTTAGAAATTGGCAAATGTTGCTGCTAATTAGATTTTCGTGGAAATCATCTAGCCGGTGGCGCTGCTATGCTGCATTTTTCAGGAAGTATTAACATGTATGAGATAAAAGAAAGTTTTGGAATTGCCACATGCGACTAGTTTTATCTGCATTGAAACCCACATAAAATATTTTGATTTGTTTTGTTTATTAAATGTTTTTATTTAATTTTGTTAAATATGAATAGTTGCTCCACTGAAAAAAATATTTTTCTACTTTATTCACTACTTTCTGTATTCATTCAGCAATTCATGACTAATACTTGATAATTGTCTGTGGCTGTTGGTAAAATACCTTTGTATTTTAAGAATTATTATTGAGCTTTTTAAAATTCTGTTTTATGATTACCAGTCAATTTTTTTGCCTTTAAAAAATTCACTTAAATAAAATACTTCAATTTATTTTTGCTTATTTTACTGTGCGAATTATCAACAGTATCTCTCCTAAAAACTACCTGTTCCATTTCATTCGTAACTCTCGAAATATTTATTCAACAGTGTATCTGATTCCTGAAAGATCGTCTGCGGCAACCGAAAGAACATATTTATATATTAATGAATGTCGAATTATTGTTTAGGTATGATTTTATTTTGATTAAGGCAATTGTTAAACAAACTTTAACTTTTAACTTTATCTTTTAACTTTTTTCCCCTTAAAAAAATCATCTAGTATTGTATAAATATTTTGATTTGTTTATTTTACTATGGTAAATTTGAACAGTTTCACCACTCAAGCAACTTCAAGATAAGACAACATTACGTCGGAATACAATATTAAAAGATAACTACATTTAAATTTCAGACATTTTAACTTAAAAAGTACACATAATATATATTTAAAACAATTAATTAGACGTTTTGGATGAAATTTCCCCCCCATGAGTAGTACTATACAACCACGCCCTCTGAATACTAAGTCTACGCACTGACAGAAAAATGGCGACTGCCGAGGGCGGGATTTTTTTTTCGCGGCATAGTTTCTAACCTCCCGATTTTTTTTAATACCAATATTTTTATGCAGATATACTTGTTTTATACAATTGCACAAGTACTGCATTTAAATAAATCGATTTTTTTTTTGTTAGAATTTGCTTGTATTAAAAAAATCGGGAGGTTGGCAACTATAGTATGGTCCCTAGGATATGAACACCAGTATTTTCTTAAATATTTATTATAATTTTCCCCCATAATGATAATATCAGGAAAACGGTGTTTACTGTAAGAACCTTTCTGAGGCGGTCTCAATACTCCTCACGTTATTTAAAATAAAAACAGCTTTAGTCCCATAGAGACCATTGCGAAGTTTTCTTTGTAAATTTAACCCTTAAATGCCGGGTGTTGCTTTTCGGCAACATACCCAATTTCGGCTTTTAAAATACTATTAGAATGATTTTGAAACTATAATGTCTAATGTTGCCAATAAAATACATTCTGAAAATATTATTAAATCGATTTTCAACATGTAGATGGCAACACTTGTGCTGTTTAAGAATAATGATAGATTTATTTTTTTAATTGTTGCTACATGTTCTTTTTGTTTTATTTGGAAGCTTGCGAAATACCCTATTTTGTTCTGCAGTGAGCAAGTAAAATTTATTTCTTATCATAGATCCTAAAATTCTTGTATGTTTAATATTATAGAATTTTATGGAGGAAAATTATTTTTTCAATTAAAGACCAGCATTGCCGATTAGTAACAAACAGTTTTTTAGCCTTAAACCATACTTAAAACAAAATATGATTTTTTAAAGTATTTTTCCCCTGATTTATTTAAAAACTGAAAGCCGAAAAACATTATTAAAATGATTTTTGAAATATCAGGCATTTAAGGGTTAAGTATAACTATCCCAGTGAGCATTTAAAGGACCCCTGTAAACTTTGTGATTCAATATACACCGGCGAAACAAGTCATACCCTGGAAATCAGACTTAAGATGTAGGGATGCACCGAATATTCAGTATCTATTCGGTATTCGGCCATACTACCGAATATTCGGTTAGGCTGAATATCAAACTATTCGGTATGCCGAATATTCGGCTTGGCTGAATATCAAACTATTCGGTATAACCGAATATCGAAATATTCGGCCAGATCGAATACTTAAAAGACCTTTTTAAAATATATTTTTACCAACCTTAAAACAATTTCTATTTTTAACTGTCAATTAATAAAGATATTTAGAATAATTAGAAATATAATTATATTTAAATAAAAGGGAGTGCTTTTAAATTTTTTATTTGCTATTTGAAAAGTATGACGTAAGAAAATTAACCAATAATGATGATATTAGTCTCTTCCTGGCAAACTGTCCCAGTGAGCATTAAAAGGAATTCCTTTACGCAATCCCCTGTAAACTTTGTAATTCAATATACACCGGCGAAACAAGTCGTACCCTGGAAATCAGACTTAGGGAACATAGACAAGCTTTTAGAACAAAGCATCTTTATTCGAAAATAGTTGTCCATGATGTGATGACTGACCACGCCCCTGCTTTTGCAAATACTGGGATCATTAATCTAAATTACAGTAACTACAAAAGCCGGATATTCCTTGAGACGGTTGATTCCTTGATACAAATTTAGACAATAACCCAATTAATGAAGCAAGCCAAATCCCATCTGAATACTCTGTTTTGATGTAACTGCGACTTTAGAGTTAACTGTTCTGATGCATGTTTTCAGTTTATAAATTGTTTCTGTCATGTTTCATGATTTCACGTTGTATCGTACTGTTGAAAGATGAATTTCGCCCGAAACGTTTACTATATTGATGTTTACTTTCCTTAATATGTATTATGTGTACTTTTTAATTTAAAATGCCTGAAATTTAAATATAGTTATCTTTTAACTATTGTTTCGTGTATTCACCACTCTCAAAATACTCAAACAGTAACTCATCTGTAATCTTTGAAAACCAAGTCTCGAAATGTACCAGAGCAAACCGGAACGATGATCCGGTTCGTGAAAGTATGGAAAATATTGTTCCGGTTCGTGAAAGTATGGAAAATATTGTTCCGGTTCGTGGAATTATTAAAAATAACATTATTACAGTTTCATACATATAGCTTACTATACTCTCTGTAACGTTTTTTCTAATTATTTAGAATATTGAATGCATTTTTTTAAATTGGTTTTTCTACGGTTAAATATAAATTTGCTGTACAGTAAAGCCCCGATTATCCGAGTTAATATAGACCAAGCTCACCTCGGATAAGCAAAAAACTCGTATAAACCGGATTTACACAAATCGTCACCAACTAAAGAGATGAAACATAAATTTTCACTTACCGTATATACTCGCGTATAAGTCGACCCCTAAATTCGTGAAAACAATATGTTGTATACCAGTATTCTCTTGTAGCCGCCTTCAGCTTATTTAATATCAGTAAATTCAGCATTTAGAGAAGGCGAAGGTAACCTTTTTAAAATACTGGTATTCAGTCTGTTATTCCTCCCGAATTTGGGGTCGACTTATACGCGAGTATATACGGTAATTCATTCTTTTTTATGGTACTAATAACATTTCATTGAAATACATTTCCGTTACTTTTAAGAAAAACCGGGAATGAAATAGTTTATTTGAAAAAGCCCTTGATAGTTTTTTGTTTGCTGAATGTCAATTTTGCCGCAGTATTACTCTACTGCATACCAATTTCTAAGATTTTTTCCTCACCTCTAAAACTTAACCAGTAAATTTTGCCTAATTCAATCGCCGATATCTAACAATTGTCAACGATTACATATGGCAAAAATTTGTATTCAATTTTAGAGTTAACAAAACCGTAGAAATTGGCAGCTGTATGATTCTATTAGTGTCATGAAAATTGCAGGTGTAGCCTCTTCTTTCTGTTCAAAGTATTAGTTTTTCTCAATAGAACTTATACCTTTGGAATGGATAATTTTATTCTGATGGACTGATGGCTTCCATTATTATGAAACAGACATTATAAATGAAGTGCTAGGTGAAGGTGCAATAGCAGCCGAAAAATGTTAGAACACTGATTTTCTGGTCAAAATGGGGGGGGGGGGGGATGGCCATATTTTTTTTTCCACTCTGACCAGAAAATCAGAGTTCTAAATTTTTACGACTGCTCTTTCATCTTCACCTAACATTTCATTTATAATGGCTGTTTTATAGCAATAGCCTTCAGTCCATCAGAGAAAATAACTCGGTTAAGCGGGACTCGGATAATCGGGACTTTACTGTACTTTCAAAAAAATTAGCCGACCAGTAATTTTGAAATAGCGTTCCAGTTCGTGGATTTTTCCATTTCGAGCCCTGTTGAAAACCTTCTGTGGCTATTAGAACCAATATGAATAGTTTGCTGAACATCAATTGACCTTTAGTTCATTTTTTAGGTGCGTTCGTAATTAGATACATACCTATCACCTATAGTCGACGTCTGGTCCGTCCGTATATCTGTCTGTCCGTCTGTCTATCCGTCTGTCTATCTGTCCATATATAACAGTGCAAAAACTACTCAACCGACTGGTTTGAAACTTCAAATATATAATTGTTGCAGCATTTTCTCGAGTCATTTCAAATTTTATGAAAATCGGATGTATAGTTCAATTACAGGGATAGTCAAAAGTATTCCGTTACATTACGGGCAATGGGAAAAAATAGTTTCAAGTGAAAAATGTAATGCTGTTACACACTTTCGAACGTAATGAAATTGATATGCATTTATGAAGTGCACTAAAATATACATTCTGCAGAATATGAGGTGAAAAGAATATTTATTATTCACTTACAGGGCCACACAAAAGCATTCCGTTACATAATGTATATGGAAAACATTGTTTGCGGCGTACTTTAATTATGTTAAACTATTTCACATATAATGAAATTCATATACGTTGCTGAGATTTATTGCAAGCTACTTCTTGTATAGTAGAAAATGCATAGTATTTACAGGAACACACAAAAGATTTCGGATACTATACTGTACCCGAAATACGGTACATTAGCGAGGATTGCTGGAAGTGCATTTTTAGTTGTGATATGAGTTTTTAAGTTTAACTACATTTTTGCATATTACGTTGTGTGAATAAATGCTTTAGATCATATACAGGGCTACACAAAAGAATTCGTAAAGGTTACTGATTATGGAAAAAAACAGCTTAAATGTAGTTTTTAAATGATTTATGCATTTTTATGCTGAAATGCATTTAGCATACTAGATATGTTGTATAATATAGATAAAATGATATACAGGGCCGCGCAAAGAATTGGTTACATGGCCGTCTATGGATGATAATCTCTGGAAGTGTGATTTCACTAGTTTTAGTCTTAATTAAATTTTAGCTAAATAGTGGCGTGTATATAAAGATAATAGATAAAATACAGGGCTGTGCAAAAGTATTCAAGTATGCTTCTGTCTATTGGTATAAATTGCTGAAAGTTAAATTTCAACCTATTATGAGTTTTTAAGACTTTCCAACATTGTTGAAAAGTGCTTATGAATTCGGTATGTCTGTCTGTCCGAACTCTAACTTGCGTTAATATAGTTGGATTGCTCTGTAATTTATATATGTTATTGAGATTTACTATGCCATGTTCAGTATCGAAAATAAAGTATGTAGCGTTCATAGTTTATTTACAGAGACACTCAAAAGTATTCCATTACAATATGGTCTATGGGGAAATGTCATAATTATATAAATACGTAGCGTCCATAGTCGTCGGCTGGTCCGTCAGTCTGTCTGTCCATCTGTCCTCATATAATAGCGCAAAAGCTATCCAACCGAATGGTTTGAAATTTAATATAGATATAATCTTTGCAGAATTTTGTCAAGTCATTTCAAATTTTAGGAAAATCGAATCAAAACTAGAAAAGATATTAATAAAAATTTTCTTTATTCTATTAAATCCTATCATACGTAATTAATTCAATGATATCCCATGATAGGTAATGATTCTAGATTGCCATGGTGATGACGTCCTATTTGAGATGGAGTCCTAATAAATCGTAATAAATTTTGTATTTATGCATTTTTGCATAAGAGTGCAAAAACTATTGCACCAAGATCTAAAAGTTTGTAAAACTGGTTATAGTACGAACGCACCTCATTTGCCACGTTTGACGTACAATTTCCAACTTGTTTATATAATTATCAATCAGACTTCTATATTTATTTTCGAAAGATTATCCTTACATTTATCCTTGCTTTCAACTTGTTTTATTTATTTATTTTTTTAATTTTGCTAAACTTGAATAATTTTTCCGGTGCTAGAAAATAATTGCTCCATTTCATTCATTACCTTTCAAACTTTTCATTTAACAGTTCATCTCTAATCCATGATAATCGCCTGACGTTATTGATCCAGGATCTTCGTACATTTATGAATATTTATTGATATTTTGCAAATGACTTTTTTTATTATTATTAAGATCGGAGCCTTTCTTCTTTTTGAAAGGTTATCACAAAGACTTCCATTTATCGCTTTGTTTTTCTTTGTGAAATATGAACGGTTTCTCCATTGAAAAAAAAAATAAAAATAAAAAAGATTGTTCCATTTCATTCGCAATTCTTAAGACGTTCATCAATTCGTTAGTAATCTTTGATGATCGTCTGCCGCTATTAAAACAGTATCTTTATATTGTTATGAATACTGATTATAAAAGATTTTTCTTTCTTTTCCGGGTTTTTTTTTTTTTTTTCTCTTCCCTTCAGAGATTATTTAAAACAAATATTTCCCTTTATCTGTATTTAATTTGCTAAACATGGATCGGTTCTAACGCTGTAAAAAGGCACATTGTTCCATTTCATTTACTACTCTCAAAATATTCACTCAGCAGTTCATCTGTAATCCTCGCTAATCCTTTACGGCTATCACAACAGTCATTAACTACTCGACTACGACTGAATCAGCTGCAACATGATAACTTATTTTACATGGTTTCTTTTCGCTCATTACACTCATTCTCCTCCTCACTTTTGATGCTAAAATCCGATGGCTTCCCCTCCAATTGCGTTATTGTTCATCAGATATCCATTGTCATGCATCCTTTAGCGTGCCGTGAAAACTAACGCGTAATACTGTAAATGGCGACTGTGAAGTCACTTGTAACGATAGGGAGTGAAAACGCAAAAAATGAGGAACAATTTGTCGCGAAAATTGTTTTTTTTTGAGAAACTTTTGTCGCGTTCTTGTTCGAAATTGGTTTGTCCTTAGAAAGATAGTAAAATCTTACGATTTGATTGACTAAAAATAGTGATGTTTGAAATAAAATTACACGAACGTGCTAAAAATGTTGATCCATACAAAATCCGGAAACGAAAATATTTCTTTAACACATTTCAAAAAAAGTGGGAAGCCGGAATCTGATTTTCAAACAATTTGAAAAAAGTTGGAAATTGCTCGTCAAATGTGGCAAATGAGCGTTCGTACTATAACTAGTTTTATAAATATTTTTTGCACCGCATGTTTTACTGAATGTATATTTTAGTGCACTTCATAAGTGCATATCAATTTCATTCTGTTCGAAAGGCTGTAACATCATTAAAATGCACTTGCAATAATTTTTCCCCATTGGCCGTAACGTAACGGAAAGCTTTTGACTGTCCCTGTAATTAAACTATACATCCGATTTTTGTAAAATTTGAAATGACTCGACAAACTTTTGCAATAATTATATATTTAAAATTTCAGACCATTCTGTGGGGTAGTTTTTGCTCTGTTATATGCGGACAGACAGACAGACGGACCGAACGACGACTATAGGTGCTACGTATTTATATAATTACGAATGCGCCTAAAAAGAGACTGTGATCAGTTAGACAGTGTATATACCACAAACACTTTTTATATAAAAATTACAAGACAGAGAAACAAGGTAGAGTTACATTTATTGTGAGTCTATAACGGTGTTTCTTCCAACATTTATTGTGAGACTGTGACAATCTCAGTGTTGCCAGTTCGCTACCTTTTTTTTTTTTTTTTTTTTTTTCGATTTCTTGAGTGGCACCACTATTTTAGAATAGTAAAACTCCCCTTGTTTAATATTAATTAAGTTGGAAACAAAGGCAATTTTATCATTTCAAAAAAGTGTAACCAATCAAGAAATCTGAATTAAAAAAAGCGTAGTTTACTGGAAACACTGAATGGTGTTTCTTTCAGTTCGCTCTCCGGGACTGAATGGTGTTTCTTTCAGTTCCCTCTCCGGGACTGAAAGGAGACTGAAAATGACTCCCAGGAGAAAATCTACTGCCTGGTGGGAAATTTCGAGCTACATTGTAACTATTGAAGTACATTCTTTAAATTTATTTACTGACCCACCCCTTCCCCAACAAATGAACTGACACAAAAAAAACTGGGCTCACTACAGATTATACTCATGTCCTATCTCACCCTACATCAACCCCCCCCCCCACACACACACACACACCCTCCTAAGAGTCGAAACTTTTTTAATAGATATATCTGAAAATAGGCAACTCCGACACTACATATCCTTGCATAAAAGACCAAGACATTATTTAATCATTTAGTGCGCAGCTTTGCATATATGCAAACAACAGTGTTTTGAATTTAAATAACTCCCAGGGGACTGAAAATGACTCCCAGGAGAAAATCTACTGCCTGGTGGGAAATTTCGAGCTACATTGCAACTATTGAAGTACATTCTTTAAATTTATTTATTGACCCACCCCCTCCCCAACAAATGAGCTGACACAAAAAAAAACTGGGCTCACTACAGATTATATTCATGTCCTATCTCACCTTACATCAACCACCCTCCCTCCCCACCCTCCTAAGAGTCGAAACTTTTTTAATAGATATATCTGAAAATAGGCAACTCCGACACTACATATCCTTGCATAAAAGACCAAGACATTATTTAATCCTTTAGTGCGCAGCTTTGCATATATGCAAACAACAGTGTTTTGAATTTAAGAGATTTTTTTATTCGTACTATATACCTAATTCACATCAGAAAATTAAAATAGCAATATTTGCTTTAGTTAATAACAGACAATCCGTCATTTAAATAAAGCGAAATTAACCATTGAAACTTTCTGGTGTAAAGTCAGATTCTCTGAACTACGTCATTTCCAGAACGTATTCTATCATGGGAATTAAAGGGTTAAACGTTAAGTTTTATAAAATAAATAATTATATAAAATAAGGTATTTGGAGACATACTTATTAAAATATTTACTAATTTGCAATATTTTAGAGTAAAACAGCCACACGACAGTAGTTTTTACTTCTCTTGCAGACGTGCAACTGAAGAAAAGATTGACGTATTATATGAAAAATGAAAATCTCTTTTTTTTTTTTCATTATTTTTCCTGTGTACTGAACATTTCAGAGAATCATACATAATTTTTTCGAAACAAAATAAAAAATCGCGCATTTAAGGATTAATAAAGATTATTAGAATGTTGGTGAACCCCGCCCTGCATTCCTTAACCTAAAGAACAAAGACATTATTAAAACGAATATAATTTCATACTTTTCTTTTAAAATAAAGATGGCTTACAAACATTTTTTTCTATTATTATGCAAGTAGCATTTTGTGCTAAATAAAACATTAATTAACTTTTCTTCATTTTAATTTGCATTACATTATCAAAAAGGACTACAAAAAATCCTTATTGAAATCAGAATATGGGCATTCATTTTGTTCTTCTGCCAAGTATTTTTTAATTAAACGCAAATAGTGCGTTTTAATCATCATTTAATTAATTCATATTTAAATATTATTCACATGATTCTCGAAAGAAATTCCACTGGGGGAGAAGAAAAACTGGATATACAAAACCGGATTTTTCTTTCTCATAAAAATTCAGTTCAAGGTGGAGATCGATTTACATTTCTTTGACGAATTTAAAAATTACAACTCTTGTGTAATTTTTGGGGAGGGGGAAACAAAAGTAGAAAAAGAAGAAGTTCTGTTTCAACAAAAACGATACATACAATGCTATCTCGCTCCTGTATCTTTTGATATTTTGCACCGATGAAATTAATGCGCCTTCATTTGTATTCAATGCGTAAAAATTTTAATTATTATTCTCATAATTTATTTAAATTTATTCATTCATGGCATGTGATGTCAAAGTCAGGTTTTAATGACGAATCATTTGTGCTAATAAAAATTGCTGGATTAAAGAAATAATTGGCATGCAAAGTCGCAAAGTCCAGTACCTGCGCATCAAATAAGACTAATTGAACTCGTTAATTGCATTAAATAAGAAATGCGAAGTACCATTTTCAAAAGTATTTTAATTCTAAATGTTTACAAAATTATTCACAATAACCAAATGCACCAAATTCTCCTCCTTCTGCGCTAGATCTGTTCTCGAAGAATTCGAGTAACAATAATTTTATTCATAATAATAACGCATTCTATCTTTAGAGATGTAGAAGATTGATTAGGAATCCACGAAATGATCACAATCTCCCGATTTTTTTTTCTCAAATCTATTTTTAAACCAGAAAATTTATTTACTAAAATGAGTGCGTTTAAATTTGCATGTAGCATTTATTTAGATTCACTTATTAAGTAAAATTTCCTGTTCTAAATATGATCATTTAACACTAGAACTACCGCAAATTTTACTGAAGTGTTATAAAAATATTTTATACCAGAATTTTTATTTGAAACTATTTAACTTTTTTCTTCGTATTTAACTTATTTTAGAACGAAAATTCTGGTTCGGATTGAAACATTTTTATTTGGTTGCGGTCAAAATGACCGCTATGGTCGTTCTAGTGTTAATTGGATGTGTGGTTGTGGAATCGATGGGTTCGCAACTACACTGCAAAAGAAAAAAAAAAAAAAAATCAGATGTTTCGCAATCTAGAAATTGTAACATAACCAGTAAATTTTGAATAGAAAATTTCGGCCTTATTTTAGCGGCACATTCGTACAGAATTTCTCTCACAAATATAGTAAATACGTCTATTCGTTTTTACTGGTGGAAGTTCGCCCGGCTATTATGATCTCTTTCACTGACACTGACAAGAGGTTCTTTAGATTGTACAATACAAGGCCTAAGTAAACTTCCACCAGTAAAAATAAATATCTGTTTTAGGTCATAATTATGACTGAAATTCTGCATTAATAAGGCATTTAAATAAGGAGAAAATTTCTACTCAAATTTACTGGTGGAAGTCTGCTAGGCGGTAATGAGCCACTGTGAAATCGGCTACAGTTCACCTTTTTGAGGATATGTCAATTCCTCTTTTTTCATAGTTCCATGATGAATAGTAACTGAGTAAAAGGGCGTAAACTGCATATTTATTTTTTCGTTTTAACCCTCTAGTGACTGGTAGCATATATGCTACCACCAGTGTTCCTGATTTAGCTGATTTTTTTATTCACATTTTCCGTATTTACACCAGAAACTTAAAATAGAAATTTTTGGTTTATCCTATACCAGATATTTCAATATTAAATAAACCGAAATTTACTATTTAGATTATCTAGAATGAATTCCTATTCTCTGGAATTAAGCGATTTGTGTAACCCATTCTACCACGGGCATTAAAGGTTTAATAAAGCTTACTTTCAACTTATACGTAGTACGCTTTGGCTTAACCCCTTAGCTAGTTTGCCCGTACACCGTACGGGCAAGAAGAGTTAGCTTGTTTCGTTACTAAAAGCTTTTCGACACCACTAATTTTAAACTGCAATATTTGCTTTCTTTAATAGCAGACATATATCGATTATATAAGCCGAATATTTCAGTACCATAAAAGTTGTGTACGGTCCTTATTTTTAGTTTATTGTGTCAAAAAAATTAACCACTTAACCCTTTATATATTGAATTATGAATTCGTGAAAATTTTGTCTTCTAAATTCGTGAATTGTTTAAACTACAATAGAAGATTTGCATGATCATTTAATAAATTTTAGAAGGATTTTCGAAGGACTGGAGGATTTAGAAGGATTAATTAAATTTGAAATTACAGGGATTTTGTGCAATATTTATAACCCCACTCAAATCCTTTATTTTAAATATTTTTCTTAGTATTTTGTAGAATTAGGAAATGTACAACTATAATGTTGTTATAATAGAAACATAGAAATATTTCCGAAATGAAAAATCCCCCCCCCCCCCCTCAACGCCAAGAAAGTTGAAAAGTTGCAAAAGCAAAAGAAATCATCTTTTTAAAAATATTTTTTATGTGACCCATAATGCTTTTGGAACAAGATAAAGTAATGTATCTATCACTCTTTCTAAACTGTATTGCAACTAATCGATGTATTAAGTGAATTTTATAACAAATTATTTTAATGGTACTTATAAGTACCATCAGTAGATAAAGGGTTATGGTGTTATCGTATGAAAATGTAATTAATAAACGAAATTTGTATCGATTATGTTAAATCGCGCAAAAAGATAATGATTTAAAATAATTGTTTTTAGCCAAAATCCCGAAAAAACAAGTCCTTATAAAAACAAAATTGGTCGTATTTATAGAAATAATGGCAATAAAATGGCTCTGTTAGTATTAAAATTCTCTGAATTTTCATTAATATTACACCGATGTATCTATTTTAGATATTATTTTTTCTTTTTCTTCATCTTTCAGACATATCCAGAACTAGCAGATGATAGTCCCTTACCTGGTGGCACTTTCTTCACTTGTGCCAGTGATGATACGATCCGCATCTGGAACCTGGAGCAGAAAATCTTCCAGAACTGTGCCTTAAAAAGAAATATTTATTGTAATGTAAGTTTTGAAAATCTTCTTTAGCTAGCTTCACATTTGAATTACTTTTTTTTTTATAATGACCTTCTCCCCTTTTATTTAATTTTTGTATTTATATTTTGTATTTATTTTAGAGCATATTCCAGTGTTTTTCATTATACATATATATATATACATATTAATATTGTCAAAATCATATATGTAAACTCTCAAATTGTTATGACATTGCAAAATAATATACAAACTGGTTAGACATACAATTTTATGAAAATCCAGGAACATTTTTACCCTTTGAAATAATGTCAATATTTTCAAAAAAAAAAAAAAAAAGCAAGTAATATTTTTATTAAAAATTTTAGTTTACATTTAAAAAGAGTAATATAAATATTTATTTTTTCTTTAATTAATTTCTTGTTTTCCGAACGTGAGCCTTCCGCATGCTAAATGATATAGCACTCACTTACCAATCTGTTCGTCCAATTCATAGTTCATAAGATTTATTTGCATATAAGCTTCTAATTAAATTGAATTTTTTTAATTGGCTAAATATAATCTCATGAAAATCCAGGAATATTTTTAACCATTGACATAATATCAATATTTTAAAAAAATGAAGTAATAATATTATTTAAAATTGCAATTTATTTTTAAAAAGAGTAATAGCAATACTTATTTTTCTTTTAATTGATTTTTTTTGTTTTACAAACGTGAACCATCCGCATGCTAAATGATATGGCACTCCTTACCAATCTGTTCGTTCAATCTATAGCTCATAAGATTTTTTTTAATTTAAACTTCTAATTAAATTATTAATTTTTTTTTAAATTGGCTAAACATTATTTGCTTGTACTACGGCATTAAAACACCTATATAATCTATTTACTATTAAGATTGCAATCGCAGAGCCGAATGCACACTCATCTAGTTTGAAACCACCTCGGGCATACAGGGTCCGATAAAATAGTTTTTGGAACTGGTACACGCAGTCACCACTATTTCAGTACAGTAATTTTAGCCTTATTTATGGTAGAAATTCTGCATTTACATAAAGCGACGACTGCTGTTCAAAAATAGTCATACTCCCAACTCGCTGCCTGCGCCTCATGTGTCCACTCTTGAAGAGACCCTCTTTAAGCCCCTGTGACTGTATCTTACGGGTGTCTAATTCATTAAAGTCATATTAAAATAACACTTCTTACTAATACATAAATATATCAAATAAACTTAAAAAGTCTTGTATAATCTATTTGCACATGAGGATCACAGAATTGTTTTAATCTTTAAATACTTCATGTTTATATACAGGTTGTTCCAAAAGCCCCTGATCTTTTTAAAATTTAATATAAATTAAGTAATTGCCGAACAGTAGTACGGTTTGGACTAAAATACTTCTCAGGGTTAAAAGTTTTCTTCAAGCAAATGAAAAAAAATTATTTCCAAACCTCGATTATAGATGGCGTCACTTGTCCGCAAGTTTTGTTTCAAACATGCGTTTTTTTGTTTGTTTGTTTTTAAATTAGTTACTATTTGGTTTCGTAGACGCAATCAGCTTTTTCGCTGGAAGTCGTCATTTCTGTGTCACATCGTCAAAACTAATCGGAAAGAAAAAAAAAAAAAGGCGCACGTTTGAAACCAAGCATACTAGAGATCCTACATTAGAGAGAGATTGGACATTGAAGAAATGTCCACCATTTCCGTTACAAAGTAGATGGAACGCCGTACAACGCATTGCATTTTTATCAACTTCTAACACTTTTTATTCTATTAAAATTATGAAAATTTCATTTTGTATGCCTTCAAAGAGTCTTTCGGAACATAAATGTAATCACATTTCCATTTTAATGCGTAAAAATTCTCAGAAAATGCACTTTTTATACTGAGCTGCTTCACGCCACGCAGCAGTGCGATTTTACTTAGTTATCGGATTTTGATTTATTTATAGAATTTGTTTTTCATATTTTTTATTTGTTTCTTTTAACAGCAGTGCCCTATTTAATTTTTTTTCTAAACTTTCATTTAATGTTTTGATCTGTAATTTAAAAGAATATCAAAGAGAAGTAGCAGTACATAGAAACTTATCATAAAATATTTTCAACGCTCATATTAAATTAACTTTGAATCACATACATATTTAAATAAGAGCGGAGTGGTATATGATATGTTCACATTTTATTGTTTCTGAAATTATCAATGAATTACCAATGGTGAAAATTATAATAATTACTGTTGTTTTAAAGTACGTAATAAATTATAGATGGTTTTAAAAAATTGAATTCTATAGTTCATTTTCTATCTGATAATCATTAAAAATTATTTTCTCAAATCTTGCGAAATTAAAATAAAGTTCTTACATGCCCAATCTTTCTCTGCCCACTATTTTAATTAGTAAAAAAAATAGAGTATAAAATGCATTTTCTGATAATTCTTACTCATTAAAATGGAAATGTGCTCATAGTTATGTTCTGAAAGACTCTTTGAAGGCATATAAAATGAAGTTTTCATAATTTTAAGAGAATAAAAAGTGTTAGACGCTGATGAAAATGCATTGCGTTGTACGGCGTTCCATCTACTTTGTAACGAAAATGGCGGACATTTCGTCAATGTCCAATCTCTCTCTAATGTAGGATCTCTAAAACATACGGACAAGTAGCGCCATCTGTGATCAAAGTTTGGAACTAATTACTTGCATTCGCTTGGGGAAATTTTTTCATCCTGAGAAGCATTGTAGTCCAAACCGCCCTTCTGTACGACAATTACTTGATTTTATATGGAATTTTAAAATGTGTCACGGACTGTTGGGACACCCTGTATTTAATTAAATTACAGTTTACAACATTCTGGTTCCAACTCTTACAAAATTTCGAAAAGTGTACACAACTGAAAAATTCTCTCAAGTGAAACATTGCATTTTGATCGCATCTGAAAATTGTAGATTGATCGTTGGAATCTCCGAAAACTTTTAACTTTTAAAGCACGATTATAACCAATTTAGAAAAATGTCCTTCAAAATTCGTGACTATTCAGTGATATTTTTCTAAATCGTATGATTTTGTTTTTGGTATCATAAGTTCGTGACACAATGAGATGCTAGTAAAGAGCAATGACCAGAATCGATTTTTCAAAATACTTTAAATCTGAATTTAATTTAAATAGATTTATTTTGGAATTTTTCCCTAATTGTTATTATTAAACTTACCATTTTTAATGCAGAAAATACATATATCTGCTAGAATTTAAATGTCTGTAAAAACTTTTTTGTTTAATCTTAGATTTACAGATGTCAGCGTGGTTACTTTTTAGGATACCACTTTTAATAATTTTCCTGGAAGATTTTTACAGCATTTGCAAGGGACGATTAACACGATAATTATTGTTTGGAAATAGTGACGGTTGAAAAAGTAACCGGCCGACCCCTGTATTTGCACATTTTTAAATAAATTATAATTACCCATTTCTTGTATAATTTACTTAAACATGTTAATGTAACGATGTCATTAAAGTTAAATAACATGTTGTTATTAAATTTATCATTTGTATTACAGAAAATGCATGTATCTGCTAGAATTTAAATGTTCTGTAAAAACTTTTTTGTTTAATCTTAGATTTACAGACGTTGGCGTGGTCACTTTTTTGGATACCACTATTGCCAAACAATAATCTTCGTGGTAGGTTTTTATAACATTTGCAAGGGACAACTAACACGATAATTATTGTTTGGAAATAGTGGCAGGTGAAAAAGTGACCGGCCGACCCCTATATGTGCACATTTTTAAATAAATTATAAATCCGCATCTGATGTATAATTTACCTAACTATATTAAAATATAACGATGTCATTAAAGTTAAATAACATGTTTTTTACGTTTACCAAAAGAATAAAAAAGAGAGAGAGAGACAACGGTTAATGTTAAATCGCGGATTTTCAGTTATCATAATGGGGAAAAAATCAAGTTTAAATTAAAAATTAATAAAAAAAATTAATACCTATTTTTTTTTCATAAACAAATACGTAATAAAATTTTTATTACATTATTACATTTAATGATTCATATAAATTAATCATTCTAAATTTTTGTGTCTAAAATGTAAAAAATATGTAGCCAACTTTTAAGCTAAATGTAAATTTAAATACTTGATATTATTATTATCGCTATTATTATTACAATTTGACTGTCAAATTGCATACAATTAAAGTTTTCCTTTAGACTGGATATATATAGATATCACTTCCCTTTAAACTATAAGCTTTTATATATTATTAATATATTTTATTGTTATAAAGTTAATATTTAAGAAAAATGCATATATATTATTTCTCTTTTTTAGCTATAATTTTTTGTCATTAAATTATTTTACTGGCTTTAAAGGTATAAAGGGATGCATTTATTACCTCCTGTTAAACTTTAAATTTTATATTATTAAATTATTTTACTGTGATAAAGTTATTATTTAAACGGATGTATCAATTACTTCTTTTTAAAATACAAGGATTTGTCTTTTTTGTCATGAAGTTATAATTTAATTACTTGCATATATTACTTTCTTTTAAATTATAACTTTCAATCACTAACTTTCAACTTTCGAGTCATACTGATTAAATTACCACTTAACTAAGATAAAATTTCAAAAAAAATTATAACTAATAAATTTTCCTAAATGAATATTGCATCTAAATCGCGTCTGACAAAATATGCATAGGATTAATAGAATCTGCATTTGAAGCATGTGCTATTACATTTAAATCACGATTTGTCTGGGAAAAATAAAAAAATCTGACGAAGTTCGTGACTTTTCAGTGATTTTCTAAATCGAATACTTTTTAGATACCATAAGTTCGTGACTCTTACCATGATCTCCTATCAAAGATCATTGACTAGTATCGATTTATTAAGAAGGGTTTAATATTGCAGTTAGTTTAAATATTTTAACTAGTGAATCTTATTTAAATTAATATAAAAATCAATGCTATTTCAATGAAGAAAGTATCTATATCTGCTAGAACTAAAATGATCATAAAAAGTTTTTATTTAAAATTGTCTGGAGTTGCTTGATAATATTTTTCATGCCATTTATTACATGTTGTTTGAGAGAAATTTAACCCATTAATGTGAACATTATTTTCTGTTTAAAATGGAAATATTGCATTTCACACCACCTTGTCAGAAAAGCAAATTTTGTTTTAATTTATTTCGGAGTTTCTGTCATTAAAGAAAGCTAATATTTCTCTTCCAAATTACTGGTATACAAAGAACAAGCGTATTGTAGCTATGATAAGGAGTGTAGGGAAGTATACGGTGATACATGACGTATACATTGTGAATTTTGTAAAGAAACTCCGTATATTCTCTGATTCTTCAATAAAGCTTTAGCGTATACTCTCTGAGTGTGTTTTCTGCCTATAGCGTATATCCTTTAGTTTTCTTACTACTGCAGCACTGGCTATGCTATGTGACAACTTGGTAAAGTTAGTCCTTAATCGGTTAAATGATTGACAAAATTTAGCATTATATTCGAGTGTGGAGTAGCACAGTTGACGTTTATTCCAACAGAGCGAAAAATGTCCAGACCAGGAATCGAACCTGGATGACCTAATACATGGTATACAGGAGTTTCCGTGTTAAAACACACTTTCATCATGTAAATGCTATAGTTATAGCTCGGATGAATGAAATTAGCGCTGCAGTTCGCAGCCGAGTCCAACAAATAAGAGTGAATTATGTCAGCCAGTTATCGTCCGAATAGCCTAACAGGTAAGGCATTGGCACGGCACGCCAAGTATCCAGGTTCGATTCCTGGTCTGGACATTTTTCGCTCTGTTGGAATAAACGTCAACTGTGCTACTCCACACTCGAATATGATTTAATCCAGTTGGAAAAAAATATTCGTCCCCTTCATTTAGCATTATATTTTATTGTGTTTTCATTGTATTTTTAATGTATACTCCATGGCCTGTATGTTGTTATATATAATTTATTATAATATACAGGGTGTTCCGTTAAAGGGGTCCAATATTAATAGGGGTAATAGAGGAGATCACATGGAGCATAAATCAGTATATAAAGCCTGGTCGGATCTCAATAGTTTTCAAGTTACAGCAAATAGAATGAAAATTCGGAAAATTGTAAAAGAACCCTCATTGCTAAACTATCGATAATGCTACATAAAAACGAAGCACATAGTTAGAAAGAGCAGAAAAAAACCTACAAAATGACATCAATTCTATTAAAATAGCAATATTTATTGACGAGTTACAAACCCTGAAACAGTGAAAAAGTACGAAATCCAATATACATCAAAATAGTTAATCGTTAATTCCAAAAAGACAACTCTAGCTACAACAAGGAAAATGTAGTAAAATTTGGTCCATTCCAAAAACTTTCGAAAAAGCTTACAATGAACCATATCGGTTTAATTGTGTGAGAGAAATTAATCAGTTTCTTAGTTACAACTCCGCTTTCTTTGACACTAGCAAAGGTTAAACTCCGCCCATCACGATTGGAAACACCGCCTTTTTAATTACTCTCAACTATACATTTTCGATCATGCTTCTTCTGAGATGCAACATTTTTAATTATTCAAGAGTTGAATGAACCAAAATAACTTTACAATAATAGTCTACATTTTAAAGTGGTCTTTTATTGATATAAAGCTTAAGTTAAATTCTTTAAAATTAAACTGGTGGTGAAAATTCGGAAATAATTAAAAATATTGCGATTTGTAACTATGCAAGAAGTTTCAGTACATGTTTTACATGGACAATTATTGTATGTATATGTGCATCATAATTTATGATAGGAAATAATAATAACAAATAGCATAATAATTTTATTAATTATAAATTTAAAAAAGACACTAAATTTTAAATTAATTCATACAAACTTTGTAATTTACAATTTGAGTACACCACAGTCTGTGACTTACAAAATACTGTGCCAAAAAGTGTTGAAAATAAAAGAAAAATGACAAATAAAGAATTACATTCCACGTACTTTATGACATATGTGAAGCATAGTCTTCTGGCCTGCGCTGCACAGTTCAATGTCGGAAGGCAGACGAACGGACATTATTATAATAGGTTTTCGAAGTTACGTCCATTAACAGAATCGCACAGCCGACAGCGACGTCGTAAAGATTGGCGAACACGCCGAAAAACTCCGACGGAGTTGGGAATGTCTCCTGCAGCGACAACGATTCGCGCTAGTAAATCCTCCGGTGTATCCACAGGCGTTTCATACACCAGCGATTTAAGGTGTCCCCAAACAAAAAAGTCTAACGGATTGAGGTCTGGAGAGCGTGCAGACCAAGCAACAGGTCCACTGCGTCCAATCCATTTCCCAGGATATGTTGAATTGAGGTGATTGCGAACACCTATGAAAAAATGTGCCGGTGCGCCATCGTGCATAAACCACATATTGTGGCGCAATGTTGCTGGCACATTTTGCAGTAACTGCGGTAAGATATCCCGTAGGAAAACCAAGTACGTACTGCCATTGAGTACATCTGGGAGTAAATATGGTCCTATGAGATAATCGCCGAGGACACCTGCCCATATGTTCACACTGAACTTTTGTTGTGCGTTCGACGGGAAAACAGTGTGCGGATTTGTATATGACCATATGTGCATATTGTGCGTGTTTACCACGCCCTCTCTCGTAAATGTTGCTTCATCAGTAAATAAAATATTTTCCAGAAATTGTGGATTATTTTCTGTTACATTAAGCAACCAGCGTACGAATTCTGTCCGCTGAGCACAATCTGTTACTGATAACAGTTGTACCCGCTGCACATGAAAGGGATGCATGTTTTCTGCACGCAGAACACGCCACACACTTTGGTGAGAAACACCGACTTCAGACGCAGCAGCTCGTGTACTCGTGGAGGGGTTATCTTTAAAAATATTCAGTACATCTTCTTCCATTGCAGGTGTTCTTACATGTCGAGGTTTCCCTGCATCAATGCTTGCTGTATTAAACGATCCAGTCTCCCGTAATCGTCTATCGATTTTTATGAAGAGTTTCGAACTTGGGCAACGTCTCCTTGGAAATTGCTCACGGTACATGCGCTGTGCTAGACATGCATTTCCATGAGCTTGCCCGTACATCAGATGCATGTCCGCATATTCTTCGTTAGAGTATTCCGGCATAATTATTATACATCAACTTACTACAATCCCACTTACAACAGCCTCCCTTTAACATAACGCCCACTGATGACTGCTGTTTTATTACACTTTTCTTCCTATACACATAGAAAATTTGCATAAAAAGTACTTCTTCTTCATCATCCTGAAAGTTCATGGAGGAAACGCAGCAGTCACGGAGTTTGCTTTAAGACAAGGCGAGAGCTGCACAATATGTCATTCACTTGACCAGACTGAATAATGAAAGGGTATTGATAGAGGTTGATCAGAAATGTATAATTGAAAGATATTAAAACAGGGTGTTTACAATCGTCATGGGCGGAGGTTCGCCCTTTCCGAGCGTGCAACAGTACAGAGTTGTAACTAGGGAACTGCTTGATTTCTCCCATACAATTAAACTGATATGGTTTATTGTCAGCTTCTTCGAAAGCTTTCGGAATGGACCAAATTTTATAACATTTTCCTTGATGTAGGTAGAGTTGCATTTTTGGAATTAACGATTAACTATTTTGCTAAATATTTGATTTTGTATTTTTTCACTGTTTCAGAGCTTGTAACTCGCCATTAATTCTCAATATTCTAAAACAACTTATGTCATTTCGTAGGATTTTTTCTGCTCTTTCTAAATATGTGCTTCGTTTTTATGTAGCATTATCGATAGTTTAGCAATGAGGGCTTTTTTACAAATTTCCGATTTTTCATTCTATTTGCTGTAACTTGAAAATTATTGAGATCCGGCCAGGCATTATATACTGATTTATGCTCCGTGTGATCTCCTCTATTACCCCTATTAATATTGGACCCCTTTAACGGAACACCCTGTATATATAATAAATTATATTCTATTTTATAATTGTCTGTAATTTCCATATTCTTTTTTTAGTTTATTTTTTAGTGTTGTCAATCATATATTTATATGATTGGCTGAATATATAAATATATTTTATTATATTATTTAAAAATCCCCTTTAAATATATAATATTTCATAGAATGCTACTTTATATAAAATTAAGTTTTTTTTTATGTTTATATAGATATCGCGTATCATTTCTATGAACAAAAATGAATTTTGTTATCAATATTCCGATAGTGTTGGGAAGTATTTCCTAATCTATGTCGTGATGCATGACTCTTCTTTCTCATTGTTATTAAAAATAATGTAAATTTATGTATAAACTTTGTAAATTCTTGACACAATAATAACTCATTTATTTTGCAAAGCATTATTTTAGATTGAAATAGTTTTATTTGTGAGCTATTAACAGTTCTTTTTTTTTTCTTTTATACAGGAATTATTAAAAATTTTATATACAGATCCAAATTTAGTCTTTCTCTGTGATATTGATTTTTTACCAGGTAAGTGGATTTGAGTAAAGCTTCCAAAATTTTATTTAATTCTTTCGGGGGCAAATAATTGTGTTTCTGTAATATCGAGTTAACTGTAGAATTTTGAAAAAATGCTATTTAAAAACAAGGAAAAGCAATTTTACATCCTTTTTTTCACCAACGTTATTTTTTTTAATCAAAATTTCCAGCGCGAACCTTGGTTAAAATTAAGTGGTATAAAAAATATCCTACCGCTCTGCAAGAGGTTAACTAATTTATTAATAGACATCGGTGAAATATGTATTTACTTTCTGAACCAATTACTTTATACCCATATGAACCATAAGTAGCAGGGCTCCCAAATGGGTTTTTCTGTTACTACTTTTTTTATACGATTTTTTTTTTTTTTTAAATACAGAAACATACTCCAAAGGTTATTTTTACTGCAAATGTTGTGCAAACCTACTGCAAAAATTATTTTTCGGAATTTACTTGTATTTTGTTTTTTAAAGACCACTTGGAAATCCTATACTAACGATCATCACAAATACGGATAATTGGAGATATGAGTGGAACAAGATGGTTTGTAACAAAAATTTAATTTCGAAAAAATTAAAGCAATAGCGTTTTTTTTATTTGTCTTTCTTTCTTTCTTTCTTTCTTTATTTTGTAAATTTTATTGGTTTACTATTTGATCTAACAGCTGTTGCCTGGGCCTGAGATGATAACCTTAACACGTTCACGCCGGCGCGGTGGGTCACACTCGACTGTCTCAGAGTTGTCAAGTCTCTGACTTTTTGCACACCACTATTATTTTAAAGAAAATGTTGTTCCTTTAAATCGCCCAATTGTTATAATTAAATAAAACAACATTTTCTGTATTAAAATACTGGTATCCAGAAGGCCGGAGACGTATCAGCTCTGAGACAGTCGAGTGTGACCCACCGCGCCGGCGTGAACGTGTTAAATATATCAAAATCAGTGTTGAATTAAAACATTTTCCTCCGGGAGGGATTTAGTGTTGGAGCAGCGTTTACCCTAATAGCGTAGTCTGTAGATGTATCGTCACTATGTAGCCACAAAATATTGAAGTGCCCCGTCACAACGATGTCTAGAGTGTGACTTCTTTAATTCGTCCTAATTTCGCTCCCTAATGACTGTTTCGTGACTAATTCTTTCGCGACGAGCGTCTTTTACTAAATTTTTCGTATTTCTTCATCATATTTATGATTAGAAAAGAATCCCTAATTTAATAGTAAATACAATGAAACCTCCCTGATCGACCACTCTATTAAGCGACCACCTCCCTGAACGATAATTTTTTCATGGAACGAAATTTATTCCCATAGGCTCAATACTAATTTTACCTCCAATCAGAGACCATCCCAGTAGAACTTCCATCATGAGCGACCAATTTCTTTGAGGAAAATGAAACAAATTCCATTTTATCCTGTTTGCTTGAAGAAGGTTTTATTAGAAAAATAATTCCGGAGAGCGCATTATTCATCAAACTTCTAAACTAAGTTTAGATATTTTTTTTTATTCCGGTAACTTTTAAGTGTTTAAACCCCTTTGTGCCTTTTTAGGCAATGAATTTAACTCCAATAATGAATTAAGAATGACGGTCAATAAACTCCCCTACCTTTCTCTGTCAGAAAGCTCTCAAAGAAATAGATCAATTAATGAAATTGTCATTATTTGTTCCCGTCCAAAAAATAAAAAGTAGCATTTATTTACTGAACTTCGAAAGCACTTGGAAATAAAAATTATAAAAGATAAGACCGTAAAATCAAAGCAAAGTCTATGTATTCATTTTTTAAACTCTGCAGTAATTAACTTACGTAATTACCTTTTATTTTGATACTTAAATTTTTATATTTTTTCCTGATGTGAAAAATAAATTTTTAGTAACATTAATTGTTACCTTTTTTCAACAATTAAAATCTAGATTTAAACATGACCTCCATTAAGAGACCACCTCTCGGAGCGACCAAATTTTATTGGAACGGAACGTGGTCGCTTTAGGGAGGTTTTACTGTACTAAATAAAATTTACTGTACGAAGCTACTGGTAGGAAATACGCTAGGATTCTGAGGACCTTATGCGTCACGTATATTCATTAGAAGGATTAACCCCTAGAAGGGCCGTGAGGGGTCATTTTGATCCCTACCATATGAATATATTGCGATTTGAACCAGAAATTTCTTTATAAGATAAGTTTAAAAGATACAAATAAAAAGAAGAAAAAAAGATTAAATAAATAAGTTAAATAGTTTAAATTAAAATTCTGGTGTGAAGTATTTTTATAAAACTTGAGTAAACTTTCCGGCTTTTCTAGTGATAAAGTCGGTGCGAATGATTTTTTAGTTATTCGCAATTCGTCACAAAATGAGCCGTCACAGTGAATTAAATAGCTTACAGGGCTGTCACAGGCGACTATTTTTCTATTGTATTCGCACCACTATTTAAAAATAAATAAATTTTGTAGTATATTTCTCTTGCAAACGTTGTCAAACTGTATGTCAAAGATTTTTCTTTTGAGAAAGTGATACGAGATAGAATTAAAAAATAGCCGCATGTGGCAGTCCTGAGTTTATCTTTCAAGACAGGAGACAATGATAAGTGTTGCATTTTGGTCAGGATGCATTCACAGTTTAGTAATATTTTGGCTATAAGGCTTTAATAGTCGCTTTTGTGGTGTTTGCACATAAGACTCCATCTTAAGAACACAGCCAATATATATCTGAATATTATAATATCTTTGACGAAAATAGTTGTTATTTCATGTACTTCTAGAATATTGGGAAGTTGTAGTTTCAGTGTTTTTATATTGTTTTAGTTTATAATTTTACAAAGAAAAAATTGATTTCTAAAAACGGATAAAAGATTCATCATTATTTATTTTGTTTTTGTAGCCGGAACAAACGAAAAACTTGTAAATTCATATGATGGCAGAAATGGAGTTAGGTGTCTTAAAATCCGTCCAGATGGCAAACATCTGGCAACTGGAGACAGATCCGGCAATATACGGTAAGGAAATTTCTAAAATTTTTAGCATAACCACGATATCACATGCATAATGCACATTATAATCAACGTTGCAAGTTTGGGGAGATTTATTTATTTTTAATCCAGATTACCGAGGCCTGATCACCGCCCTGGTAACTCCTACCCCTTTTACCAAAAAAAAAAAAAATCCCCCTTATTTAAAGTGGAATTCTGCGATTAAATAAGGTAAAAATATCTTTTCTAAGGAAATAATGGGAGTGTGCCAGGGTTGTGAGATTTCTTGACTGCTACCACTTTTTATAAAATAATGATATTAGTGATTTTTTATCTGCAATTAAATAAGGCGAATATCACTGTTTTAAAGAAGTGGTGGTAATCAAGCCATCTGCAGGGGTTGGAGCATATAGGGCAAATTTTATTGTTCTTACCAGTATCTGTAATATAGAATTACAGAAATTGTATTACAGAATATCCTTTTAATAATTTTTTGTTATGCATGACGATTATGTAAAATTTCTTTGTAGTTTTGTTAGTTGATTATTGTGATGCAAAATTACGCATCAAAATAATTACCATATTGTATAGTCCTTCATATTGTATATCCTTCATTATAGGCTAATTCCATGAAAACTTGTCATGCCTGTCACACAGCTGAAAATCACTATGCTACCAGTATTTTAGAACGGAAAAATGTGACTTATTTTATCGGAGATATCTCATCAATTGAATAACGCGAAGCAAACTTTTGGAAAATAACGGTGGCCAGCAAGCATAGCTATTTTCAGCTGTGTGACAGACATGACAAGTTTTCATGGAATGGAATTAGCCTATATATTCCTATTGCATATCTTATAAAAATGTCTCTTAAGGATTATTGATAAAAGATATTAGTAAGAACAATGAAGTTTGTCCTATATGCTCCGACCCCTGCATCTGCAACTGAATAAAAATATCGCCCAACTCTCAACCAACGTTGCCTGTGGGCTACTTTTTTAAAATTCAGATTTCTTGATTGGCACCACTTTTTTGAAATAGTAAAATTCGCCTTATTAAATGACATATTAATTAAGGCGAAAACAAGGGGAATTTTACCATTTGAGAAAAGTGATGCCAATCAAGAAATCTGAATTTTAAGAAAGTAGCCTACTGGCAACACTGCTCGCAACACTGATTAGAATCACAACAATAATTTATATTATAATTTAATGTTATGTCATATCATATTATTTACAGAATATCCTTTTAATAATTTTCTGTCATGCATGATGATTATGTAAAATTTCTTTGTAGTTTTTTTAGTTGATTATTGCGATGCAAAATTACGCATCAAAATAATTAACATATTGTTTTAAAAATACACTGTTATATCGTAGTTTCTAAATTTGAAAAAAGAGTTTTCTACTCTTTTTTCACACCTGTTGTTAAAATATTTTACAACTAATATCAGAACCATTGGTTCTTGTTATATTTAAAGTCATGATGGCGGACAGACAAGGTCATTAACTAATCACGAAACTTTATATTGGACTTAATTTAGTAATTTTGAGACGATATATCATATGACTTTTTCTGACATTCTGCTAAACTTTATTATGTAAACTTTTTTTTTGTTACTTTCCAAGCTATTCATTATGATGCAGAATTACGCCTGCAGTTTTAAGTCTATTTTGTTATGTCGTAGTTTCTGAATAATTACCCTTTATTTCTTTTTCATATCTATTGTTAAGAAAATTTATAATTAAGATCATATTCACTGGTCATTGTTACATCCAATCTTAATGATGGCTAGATAACACCATAAATAACACCATAAACTAGCAAAAAAACTCTATATTTTAAATTAATTTATTAGTTTTGAGATAATGTATAGACCAGGAGCCGGCAGCACACACAATCACCTCATCGAGTTCACCGCTGAAATTCCAGAATTAATTAAAACCCGATTCGCATATTAAAACGCAATCGGTCTGCCAAATCATATCTTGGTGGAAAACACCTGTAAACCCGATTTTAGCGGTTAACTCGTAGGTTTACCATTGTGCTTTCCTGCACCCAAAAGTATGGAAACATGGAGGATTGGGAGCAGGAAAACACAATGGAAAACCTACGAGTCAACCGATAAAATCGGGTTTTTTGGTGTTTTCTACTAAGATATGACTTGGCAGACCGATTACGTTTTAATAAGCGAATCGAGTTTTACCTAATTCTGGAATTTTAGCCGTGAACTCGATGAGGTGATTGTCTGTACTGCCGGCTTCCGGTCTAGTATGTATCATATAAATTGTGTTGTCAGGTATCCCGCGTAAGTTGGTGCTCCAAATGCTCTGGACACCAGTATTTTAAAATAATTTCCTTACCCTTGCCTAATGGCAGAATTGCCTGCGATTACAGATGGGGTAATAAACTGTGTAGCAATTAGTTGTGTTCAGAGCATTTGGGGTCCTGATTAACGCAAGACACCTTGGCAACACTACATGTAAATACCTTATGACTTCATGGTGCAAATAAGGAATGTTTATGGGTCATTCTCCAAAGAGTGTACTATTCCAGTCACAAAGCCTTTTTCAATATTTGACATGAACATTTTTGAATTAATTTATGTTTTCTATAGAAAGTGAAAGAAGACTAAATGTGTTGTGTGCATACATTTTTACCCGACTGCCAAGAAGGGTTATGTGTTTCACGCGTATCTGGGTATGTGGATTTCTTTATACCCTCCAAACATCCCAACGGCTGGATGGATTTTAACCCCCTGATCGCCGAGCAGAAGGGCAAACTTGTAATGTTGTCTTCACTGTAATCTTTTTCAAATGCTAAAAACGCGTGTTTTTTTTTTCAATATTATGTAAAATTCTTCATTACGTATGGGTATATAAGCTTTGAGAATATGAATCATAATTTAATTTTTTTTTAACTGCTTTTTATTTATCTAATTGTATTAATTTAAATAATGCTTCTATTGCAGTGAAACCTGCAGCTTGGTGAACGGATATATCAGTTCCCGGCGGTGAGGAGGTTAATGAATGAGGTCTCTATCGATTCGTCTTAACTGTCCGATGGTTATAGGCTAGGTTTTGTTTTTATAAATTCAAAATGGCGGCCGTAAAATAAAAAATGGCGGTAGAGATGAAAAAAAAATTGCGCACCCTATTGAGTGGCATATCATTGGATAGGTCTTTCAAAATGCAGACGATGCTTCATTGATTATATTACAGTCAGAAGCTCCGTTTAAATATTACACAACCTGGAAGATGTGTAGGTAGGATCTCTAGCTTTACTGCAACTCTAACCTTCATAGACATATATAGGCCTCATCAAAACAGTGTTTACAGATAGGACCTAACAATTAAACACAACTTAAAAGTCATCAATACAAGTAAATAAAAAAATAGGTAAGTAATATAAAAAATAGTTTCACATTGATGAGAAATAATTTATTAGTTCGCTTTTTTACGCAGTCGGGTTTTTTGATTTTTTAAATTTAATTTTTACTTGTTTATAATTGCTTTATATTTTTTATTTCTTAGTACACAGTATGTGAGATCTCACGTCCCACACACCCAATGTTACTAAGGAAAATGATAGATTACTTGTTTAATTGGAAATAAAATAGTTAACTAATTATTATTCTAGATACTACTATCTCAAGAGCAAAGTAATTTAGCATAGTGAATTGCTTTCTTTGTATTTTTCTTTGTTTTCTGAGTACGAAAAGAATAAATTCTCACCTCCATGAACCAAACATTAAGTTGCATTTCCATGTTAAAAAATGGCAAAATTTTCATCAGATTTTGTTTCCCATGATGCTAAAGTTAGCCAGTATGTTTTCTGTTGTTTAATTATAAGTCAGAAATTTGTTTTTATACTCAGGTATTAGAATTTGTTACAAAAAAAAGCAATGATGGTTGTAGGAGATTCTCGCCTGCGTGAACTGTAATTCAAGGTGACTGAATCAACACTAAGATATTTGCTTATATATTGCTTATGTAATTATATCAACAGATGTTGATTTAAAGAATTAAAAAAAATTCTCAAAAAAATAAATATGTATGTTAATATTTAGAGCATGTTCCTTACCTCCGTGAATCTCTTAATTTTGTATTGAAAATGCACACTTTTGGGAGAATGACCCTTATGTAAAAACTCAATGAATATTTTAATACATCATTTTTCAAACATTACCTACTTACAATTTGACTCTATAACTAAGCGTTAAATTTGTGTTGCCAGGTGTCCCTACTTACGCGGGGCGTCCCTATTTGCATAGGATCCAAGACCTGTCCCGCGTAACCACAGCGCGGGACGCAAAATATCGTTCGCCACACCCGCAAATTGCGGTTGCTTAAGTTGTATAATTTTCCATCCATAGGCGATAATTTCTGTAATGAAGATATTATGCATGTTCAATAAAAAAAACTATAAAGACCATAGATTTATTAATAAAGAGGAACTGACATATCCTTAAAGTAGTGAAGCTTCAACTGTAACTGATTTTCCAGGGATTGATTTCTGCCGGGGAAAACTTCAAATACTAAATTTAAATGAAAATTTTCTCCTTATTTAAACACATTATTGATGCAAAATCTCAGTCACAAATAATGGCACAAATAGATGTTAATTTTTACTGGTGGAAGTTTACTTCGGCTGTAGTCTGGCCCTACGTTTCTGCCGTATTGTGATAACCTAGACAACCTTCTGTAAGTGTCAATGACAAAGATTATAATACCTGGTAAAAACAAATAGAAATTTTTACTATAGTTGTGAGAATTTTTTTCCATTAATAAGGTGCTTAATTAAGACGATATTTTCTATTCAAATTTACTGGTGGAAGTTTTTCCCGGCGCTAATTAGATACTGTTGATCGATGTAAAAATTCAGCCGCCATCTTGTGACAACCTCCTAAGTTACTTCATTTGCAACTGGTAGATTCCACACTATAGTATGTCTCCTCAACTTTATTCATAACTCCATTATAGAGACAATGAAATTTTTAAGTTAAAGATAGGATTCTATTAAACACGGGTTCCGTTTTCATAGAGTATTATACTATATTTTTGTGTCCCGAGTTAGAAGCCGCTGACTCGTTTTTTGTTGTTTCCTCTGTCCCGCCTTTTGTAAGCCTGTACCTGGTAACACTAGTATGAAGATAATCATCATGAAAATATTTGAAATATTCTTTAATTTATCAGGGATATTATTTTTATATTTTCATACAGGATATACGACCTGCAATACCTTGAACTTCTATGCAAAATTGAAGCCCATGATGCTGAAGTTCTCTGCTTAGAATACTCAAATGAAGAATCCGGTAAGTTATTTTCATGTAATTCGATTTAAAGTATTTAATTTTTGTGATTCGTTTTAAGGCATTTCGTTATGTTTGTAGTCATTAGATACTTTTAGTACAATTTAACGTCATGTTCTTTTTTTCCTTAAATTGCTTAAATTTTTTGCTCTTATCTTTGCTTTAGAAAAATACAAAAATATTACATATATATTACAAAAAGTGCTTACTCAGCCCAATGGCTAACATGCTTGCCATAAAATGAGGATATTAGGCGACAAAAAGAGAACCAATGCATGGAATTGTTAATAAAGAGGAGCTGACATATCCTTAACCCGGGAGAACTCGCTAGTGAGAATGCCCAATTGCTTTTCTTTTACTTTACACTTATATAATATCAACTTTTTTTGGTTGGCTTAGTACTTTTATTCACAAAACAGGTAAAATAACTGAAAAACATTTTGAAATTTTAATTAAAATGAAAAATGATTTAAATAAGAGTCTTAAAAAAGTACGACTGTGAGAAAAAATCTCATGCAGCGAGTTCTCCCGGGTTAAAATAGTGAAGCTTCAACTGTAACCATTTTCACAGGGGTTGATTACGGTCGAGCCAAATTTTCACCAGTAAATTTAAATAGAAATTTTCTCCTTATTTAAAGGCATTTTTAACGCAAAATTTTGGTCAAAAATTATGGTAAAAACAGTTATTCATTTTTACTGTTAGAAGTTTACTTCGGCGGTTGTCAGGCCCTGCTTTTCCGCCATATTGGGACAACCTAGACAACCTCCTGTGAGTGTCAATGAAAATGATTATAAAACATGGTCAAACTGACACCAGAAAAAACAAATAGAAATTTTAATAATAAGTAAACCCTCGATTTAACGGACCTCGGTTCAACGGACTTCGGATTCAACGGACTAATTTAAAAAAAATTAAATTAAAAATTAAACAAAAATTAAAGTAAAACAAGTGGGTAAGTGTGCTCGCAGATCGCACAGAGGGTTTCGTTTAATATCCCTTTTAAAACACTTTATGCTTAAATTAACAAATCAAAATCGTTAATTTAAAATTATTCCCCTCTCCCTAACTTGAAATTCAACACCCGTATTTCAAATTTTTATATTTGACAAATGTCAAATATTTATTTATCACTATTATTTACTGGAAGCCTCCATGATAAAACAGCTTCTAAAACGATGAAACACGCTTCGAAAAAAAAAAAAAAGTATTACTGCCCCCCTCCCCTTCCCCTACTTGAGAATCAACACGCAACCCTCTTTTAAGCTTTTAAATTTAAAAATTCAAGCAATGAACAACGACAAAGCATTTCTTTTTACTATTTTTAAAAAGCGGTTTCTCGGTAAAATAAAAAAATATTTATTATATCTGTGGCGACACAATGCCTCGTGATCAAATGAATGAAACCTTAAAAAAGGGGAAAGAACACGAAACGCCGAAAGCGCGCGCATTGATTCTCACTGCAGCGTGGTTTTCATTCTAAGCATGCGCAATGATGCTGGCGACTTATGCG
The DNA here is from genome assembly GCA_963932465.1 of Maratus speciosus. NCBI lineage: Eukaryota > Metazoa > Arthropoda > Arachnida > Araneae > Salticidae > Maratus > Maratus speciosus. The sequence continues at coordinate 275,226,205 of OZ010798.1, forward strand.
GCCATGCGGCCTTTTCGTTCTATACATGCATAAAAGTTGCATATGTGTTAATTCGTTTGTATTTCATTACCAATATTGTATTATTAAAAGTAATGTATTGTGTTTATATATACATATACAGTAGTATATATGTATATACAATATATATTTATGTATATACATATATTGCATATATACACTGTATATATTGTATATATATATTATATATATATATATATGTAATTTGCACTGTAATAATATATATAATTACACGCACGTAATAATATATATATGTACTATAATTATAACAAAATAATATTATAAATAGTACTTTGCGATTTAACGGACTTTCGATTTAACGGACACATCTTAGTCCCAATTAGTCTGTTAAATCGAGGGTTTACTGTATTTGTGAGAGAAATTTTCCGTGAAAAGCCCCGCTAAAATAATGCAAAATTTTAATTTCCTTCGTCGGTTATCAGAAACTGTTTATCCGATGCAAAAAAAGCAGCCGCCATCTTGTGACAACCTCCTCAGTTACTTCACTCACAACTGGTAGACAATGCACTATTTGTCTCCTCCTCTTATTCATAACTCCATTGACCAATGTGTTAGTTTTCCGTTCTATTATGGAACTCAGTGGTGCAAGATTTTCTGGGATTTTCTTTGTACAATAATAATAATTCCGGACACTTTCCCTTCAAAAGTTCTTTCTGAAGGCGTCTCACTTTTAGCAATATGACCAAAACAATCCTATTCTTAACTAAATACCAACACCGCTTAATGAAGGATTACACCACATTAACACCACAGGACCATGAGTTTTTTATAACAATATATGATTGATAACAATAAGCTATTTAGAAAAAAATAATAATAAATTATCTTAATGGTATGAAAAATATGGCTTACCTTTTATTTAGCAATGACATAAAATTAAAGCAAAAAACATTTAGTGAATGAATTCGGTTATTTTTTATTGTTTTTAATTCTCTCTAATATAATCATTAATGAAATGTTGACACTCATATTGTTTCTTAAAACTATACAAGCGACGGTGTATGCTTCGTTTCAAAATTTTCAAACGCGTTTTTCTTTTACGTATTTCTGGGTGGTTTCTCAATAAATTGTCATCGTCGTCTTCCTGACCGCCAGGGCCTGACAAATGCAGGGGCATGCGGGCAGCTGCCCCCCCCCCCAAGGTCAGATATAAGTTTTCGTTAAAGGGGAGCCAAATTATAAAAAATGGCCAAAAGTGGCCAGATTCCAATTTAAGGTATTTTTTATTTTGTGATATTTAATTTCTTCCTTACTGATTACATAAATATTTTTTTTAAATACATAACTTTAAATTTAATTAAAATATTACTGTAATATCATACATCTGTTATCTGTTGCTTTCTGTTTAAAAGAATTTGTTATAATATGAAATTTTATACTAAAGTACTTTAGGGCATCATATGAGAAATCCAGTAACAACATAACAAGTATTTAAATTTGTTGCTATTATTATTAAATGCATGCCACTCCTTACCTTTCCATATGATGGAATCGCGCAAATGCATGTTGATTGAATACAAAGATTAAGTAAAAAAGTATTAACACAAATAGCCAATAATGCCTGAAAGAACTGTATTTACGTTTTAACAGCTCACATTTATTCTTATATTCCTATAACCGAAAAAAAATTGTATTCTATAGTTTCATAAAGTTATCTTTCTTGTACTATTCTGTGTATAGATATGAATAGTACTTGGTATGAAATTTATGTATAAATACAATAGCTATGAACTTTAGTTTTAGTCACTTCAGCATAATTCAAGAAAATTTTCAAAAAATAGAAGGGGGCTTCCCGAATAATGTTTGCCCCAGGGCCCCCCACTGTCTAAGTCGGGCCCTGCTGACCGCCATCTTTATTTTAAGTGTTTTGCAAGCATTTTAGCAATGTTAATTTTTTATGAGTTTCACATCTTGATATATGCCGTTGTTGATCGCCATCCAGGCTTTATAAATTAGAATGTTCTTTTTTGAAAACCCTTTTTATTGATGTCAATTATGTTATTTGAATTTAATTAATCGATTTTTTTTTAACAGATCCTACCCAGCTGCTGTCTTCAGCTAGTCGAGACAGGTTAGTACACCTGTTTGATGCCCAGAAAAACTATTCCTTCGCTCAAACTCTAGATGACCACACGTCTTCAGTCACATCAGCCAAATTTGTCAAGGTCAATAATGAACTTTACTTCGTGTCCTGTGGTGCCGACAAATCTGTCATATTCAGGAAGACGAAGTGGGTAAGTGAAAAAGCACAGTTCACATTTAGGAAATCATAACAAAAATCTAGTATGCTGTGGCCGTCTCAAAACTTTCTTCTATATAAATCACGTCAATTAAATCATTTAAATCGTACAAGAAATTACATAAATTTAGTACCTATTCATATCAAAGTATATCTGAATTTGAAGTTCGATGGAAATTCGTGCATTAGTTCTTGAGATAGAGCTATAGCGGAAATTCTGAAAAATGTAGCATAGCAGAGCCATCTGTTGAGCGATTTACACCAAAACATAAACGCACTAATTGATATCAAGGTATACCTGAATCTGAAGTTTGAGGAAAATTCGTGCATTAGTTTTTGAGATAGAGCTATAGTATAAATTCTGAAAAATGCAGCATAGCAACGTCACCTGTTGAGCGATTTGCACCAAAAACTAATCAGCACCAATTTATATAAGAGATTAACTGAATATAATTTTGTATTATATTCCAGGCATTAGTTCTTGAAATAGAGCGCCCACAAAATTTGTGTCACATACATACATACAGAGTCACAGACTCACAGACGTACATTTTGTAAAAACATGTTTTTCGGAATCTCTGGCCCTTAAAACATGTCAATCCGTCGAAAACCGGAATTCGAAAATTTTCACAAATCCAATACTTTCTTCTTGTAAAAATGGAAGAAAATAAAACTAGTCGGATATGCCAATCACAGAACACTCTTTTATTTCCTACATATTAATACTTCAAAATTCGCTATCACAGTGACAAAATTAAATGGAAATCTATGACCATTATGAGGGTTTTAAAGATATGAAACTCCGTACATTAGCTCTTGAGATATGACTATCGCTAAAATTGTGTAAATCCTGCAAAATGCCACATAGCAGTGCCACCTGTTGGGTGATTTACACTAAAATCTAATCAGCAACAACTTATGTCAGCATCTAACTGAATGTGAAGTTTGATGAAAATTCGTGCATTAGTTTTTGAGATAGAGCTAAGGCGAAAATCGTAAAAAACTAAGCATAGCAGTGCCACTTGTTGGACGTTTTACATCAAAACATAATCAGCACCAATATTTATCAAGGACTAACTGAATCTGAAGTTTCATGAAAATCCGGTCATAAGTTCTTGAGATAGAGCGCCCACAAAATTTGTGTTACATACTCACAGACAGACATTTTGTAAAAACATGTTTTCCAGGATCTCTGACCCCCTAAAACTTGTAAATCCGTCGAAAATATTCACGAATCCATTACTTTCTTCTTGTAAAGATAGAAGAAAGTGAAAATCATTCGACAGTGTAAAATTAAAATTGTGTGATATTTCTGTTAGAATATATATGTATATATATATATATATTACAATTCATATTTGTTTAAAAATGTTTTAAAAAATAATCTTTTTAATTAATTTTCGAAAATACAAAATATGAATTGTAATTTATGAATTTTTTAACAGAAATCAATTTATAGAATCTTCAAATATGCGAATTCGAAATTACAGTTGCATTCCACTAAGCAGTTTTTGCGTTATATTTAAAAAACTGCTCACATCGCAATCTGTTTTGCAATGATTACAAATTAATGTAACATTTGGAGTTTTAAGCTTTAAACAGCATAATTCCCAAACTACTTGACAAATTCAGTTCCCGTTTGGTGAAATTTATTAAAAAGCCAGATATAACATCAAAAGTAAGTGCTTGTATTGAAATTTTCAAATTTTGGTCAATTTTTCTATGAAACCCACCTCTGAGTTAAAAAAAAATAAAATAAATAAATAAATAAATAAATGATAGAAGACAATTTCCATTCAAACGACTATTTACATTTATTTCTCGAACAATTTGGTGATTAAAACGTATGGGATTATCTCTCCTTTTTTTTTTTTTTTCCTTTTGTTCGAATATACGTAATCTTCCACCTTTCCTATTGATATTTTAAAGCTAAATTTGAAAGATACTAAAGAAATGATAAATCCATACGCGGATGTTAAATGTTATTGTATATCTTCACAGTAAACATGTCAGGAATTTTACTCAAGTTTTACAAAAATATTTCACACCGGAATTTTTATTCTGAAAAATTTAATTTTTTTATTCAATAGCTGTTACATGTATAAATGTGTGTTTATTCTATGGAGAAATTTCTGGTTCAAATCGATATATTTCCATGTGGTATACTTGTCAAATGAAAATGACCGGTTGTTGATATAATTTGTGTTAACCCTTTCAGGGGCATCTAATTGCGTTTCTGTAATATTGAATTCACACCGGAATTTTCGAACAATTTTATTTTAAAATAAGAAAATGCAATTTTACAACCTTTTTTTTTTTCACCAACGTTAGAAATGTAAAATTTAATTAAAAGTTTCTGGTGCAAATCTTGATTAAAATTAAGTGTGATACAATATATCCCATCGCCCCTGAAAGGGTTAAATACTATATTTCGTAAATCAAGATAAAATAATTAGCACATCATTGCCGCCGAGTAGAATAAGACAAATTATACGGTGTTGTTGTTTATGACGGCCGATTATCTACACGAGGGATTTAGGCCAAAGGGGGTGCCCTCCGTGGGGCTCTTTCTAAGACAGCCTAACCCTGTTTACGCAAGGTTACCCAAGTTTCGAAGAAAACCACGGAAAACTCCGAACGGTTAGGCCGATGGGGCTCGATTGGTTTCGAACCCAGCACCTCCCATCTACCAGCTTTGAGAGCACAGCCTCTCAGCTACCTGTGGGGCCAAGGCATCTTATACTCAAGTGCAAACCATTATAAATTGCTTTCGTTTACTAAAGCTCAATTTTATATTCAAATGAAAAGCAATAAATAAGTTTCGATATTTCATCCATATAAAAATGGTCATAAAATGTACTGTTAATCAAATAAAGCACCAACTACTAGTAGCTATTTTATTTGTAACATAGTTACTAATCTATTATTAGTAACTAACTTATTACTAATAGTATATTTATCTTATTTTTAATAAATTGTCCATTAAAGATTTCTTAACTTTATTTTTTAGAAACCATCTGTAAATGTAACAGCGGAAAAGACATTGTCAGAGAACACAACGTTCTACGACATGGAAAAAGATGTGTCTCAGAGTTATGTCCTGGCAGCATGTCAGGATAGCAAGATAAGGGTATACGACGTGCCTACAGCCAAATGCATCCGTTCTATGGCAGGAACGCAAGGGGACGGAACTCTTATCAAGGTTCTCACATTTTATAATCTTGTATAGCTCTATGACATGTTGATCTTAAGTCTAGTTTTCAATTATATCTTATTTAAAAGCAAACCAAATCTTTTACTGATTTTAGAAAAAGAATTACATAATAAACAGTGATTTTTATACATATTCACACGTCATTGAGTACATTTATATAAAAGAGTAGTGACATGTGGGCAGTAAACTTTCATTGGTGGAGAGGAACTTGTACGAAAACAAACTTGGCGAACCTGCCATTATTGTAAAGCTACTCTTTGCTTACCTATGTAAGCGAACTGTTGAAGTTCTGTACTGCAAGCTGCCACATTTTGGACGAGAATTGAACATGTGCCCTGTATGTCACTACTCTCTTTTATAGGTACTTTATTTCGTCATGATCCAAGGATTTTAAATATATTTTTTATTGAAAGTCTACACTTTTCTAATGATTTCATGTATTTTGTCCGGTATCTTGTGATTTAATGTTAGAATGTAACTCAAGGAAAATTTTAAAGACTAAGTTTTACTTTCATTTAATCATTCAATAAAATTTGTATTGCGAACCAAAAAAATTTTAAAGAAAAACTTTAAATTTCATACAAACATTTTTGCCCAGGTGCCTTGTCCTTCAATAAATTAACCCTTAACAACACCATTGGTGTTACCAAGTGTCCCGCGTAAATTAGGGCACTAAACACCTCTGGACACCAGTAATTTCTTACCGTTCATTTCGCCTTCTTTAATCGTAGATAATTCTGCCATCAGCTAAGGCGAAGAAAATTACTTTAACCCTTTATCGGGCAATGGTAATATACTTACCCTTTAATTTTTATTGAAAACTGGTCGATTCGCACCGGAATTTTTAGTAAAATATTTTGTTTTTATAGTGCCGCTGATAAAGAAGCCATATTTTATATTTAAAAAAAAATGTGTTTGTAGATTCTGGTGGCAATGAATCATTTCAACATTTCAGCCACATAATTCACTTTCCCCATAAAGGATTTAAATACTGTTGTCCAGAGTATTTGGAGCCCAGATTTACGCGGGCACCTGACAGCACTAAACACTACACTCTCTTAGATAGATGACATGAAATACCTGGGGGTTATTCTTGATACATGGTTGCCAACCTCCCGACTTTTTAATACTTTAATACCAGTAAATTCTTACAAAAATGTTCCTTTATTTAATCACAGAAATTGTGTGATTATATGAAACAAGTATTTCTGTATAAAAATATTGGTGTTAAAAAAATTGGGAGGTTGGTAACTATGTTTATAAAAGACTTACCTTCAGAAAACATATATTCTTAACAAAAGAGGTAAGGTGGCCGAAGCTCTCAAATCTCTTGAAATCCTGCTTTCTCTACGCAATAAAACAATTATATAAGCCTACATTCTCTCATGAGTTATGGCTTTCCGATCTAGAGTCCCCCCTAGAGCCTATATCCCACGTGTTGATAATTGGCCGTCATAAACACAAACCAAACCAAAGTCCGGTCTAGAGTTTCATATGAAAATCTAGTATGAAAAACCGGTCTAAAAATTTTTTTAAATCATCAGATATGGGTACAGATACCTCGCAATACCATCACTAGACGGGATTTAAATATTTGTTTCTTTAATCAACTAATCAAAGAACTTTCTAAAAATTCGTACAAAAATACCTATAATATTCCCATTGAGATTATTGTTGAACTGCCGGACTACGTACGTTGTCTCCGACCGTGCTTTCCTGAGTTTTAGAAATTCAAGTACTCCTAGACCGAGTTAAAGGTGCATCAACTCATAGAACACCTAAACTGTTCAACTGTACCTGGTTGTTTTAACCCTCCGTCTACCAGACGGGTCCAATGGGCCCGATGGGTACATTCGAAATATTTATTCTAACCAGAAATTTCTTTAAAATAAACTAAATGTGTAAACCAGACAATAATGAGTTAAGTAAATAAGTTCCATAGTTTTAAATAAGAATTCTGATGTGCAATATTTTTATAAAACTTGAGTAAAATTTTCGGTAGTTCTAGGGTTAAGATTGCTTGTTGGAATTCCTCGTAGAACTTTCATAATCTAATTATTTTTTTTATTATACATTACTTAAATATAAGTTTATTAAAACAGTTATAATTGAATGATATAAGGTGCTATAATGAAAAACATTTGTTTTAATTGCCTTTAATCCCAATAAATAGTTTAAAAGCTTAACGAAATGTAGCCATTTGTTCAAAAGTTAATGTAAAGAGTTTAAGAAATTTCTCTAGATATTATTTTTATTTTTTTATAAACAATTCTATAACATACTACGTTACATTGCTTTGTTTACAGATTGCTATGGATTCCACTGGGACTTACGTGGCAACTAGTTCGACCGATAAGACGATATATGTGTACGAATATCTCACCGGACACTGCGTCGCTTCAATGACTGGCCATTCTGAACTAGTGACGGGTCTCAAATTTATGCCATCTGGAAAGCACTTAATTTCTGTATCTGGCGATGGGTATGGTGATTTTATAACTTTATAATAGAATTTTCTTGTATTATTCTCAAACATGGGCAGGAAAACTGTGACCATAAGGCTGTCTGCAATATTGAGTACAATCGCATTGATAAATATCACCTGTAGCCTTTAGCTAAGGCTCCTACAATTTGGGCTGACTCACGCCGCCACTTAATTGCCGGTAGGAGAAGAACGATTGGCCACGACACTTCTAGCCGCGTGGGCAACAATCCCTGATTGGTCTAAGTGGGGAACAAAATGCTTGACGAGCCAGTCCCTCTAATTAGTGTTGTCAGGTCCAGTGTCACAAAAAATGGGACAGGAAAACAAAAAATGGGGGACCAGTGGCCTCTAAATCGGGACATAAAAATACAATAAATCCTATGTAAACGGAACCCTTCTATAATGAAATCCTGTGTTAAAGGACAAATTTTTATTATCTCTACGGTAGGTATATCATGTAATTGTATCTTATAAGACGAAAGCCTGTTTTAAACGGAATTTTCCTGCTGTCCTTGCGATTCCGTCTTAGCAGATTTTATTATCCTATAAAAACAACTCTTAAGTTGCTTATACAGCAAAACCCGTCAAAGCGAAATCGCTTGGTACTGATACGAAATTCCAACTTAGCGAGTACAAATGTATAGTTTCTAGGTGCGTTCGCAACAGAGTTGGGCAAAATACATCGAAAAATCATTTTCGATACAAAATACATTAGTTTTTGAACCTAAAATACAAAATACAAAATACTTTCCGAATTAAAGAAAATCCAAATATAAAATACATGTATTTTCAAAATACATTTAAAATACAAAATACATTTGAAATTTAAAATGTTTGTTTAAAAGATTAGAGGTCTGCACGGTCCGTGCCTGGGGGTTATTTTTCACTCGAAATGGTATCTGGTTTGCCATGTAGACAGATCAACAGAATATACCGCAGCCAATGGAATTCCATTAAACGATGGAAGCGTAGATACACGTTTATTATTTTTAACTCAATCATACTGATTGGTATTGATATCATGCAAATTATTTTTTTGTAACTGTGTGAAAATCGTCCAGACCGGAGTCGAACCTAAGACATTTGCCTTAAATTGCCAACACTCTTGCCTACTGAGCTATCTGGACCCTACACTATATTGATGATGTTCATATGTGCGAATAAAAACATTACACGGTATATTCGTTGTAGTTGGATGTCAAAGTTGATAATTTTTCTCCAACAGGGCGAAAAGTATATAGGCCAGGATTCGAACCTGGAACCTAGGCTATACGCGCCAATGCTCTAACCACTGAGCTACCAGGGTTGCCAGTTTGGCCTTTTTTGGTATTCAGATATTCGGAATTCACACCGTAAATTAAAAAAAAAAATTACTTTATGTAGTAACAAAATCTCTGTCATTGAATGACAAAAAAATGCTATTTGGATTTTGTGGTGTGAGATCAGTATTTCTGAATTTACAAAAAGACGAAACTGGCTACCCTGTGTACAAAGTTTCTATTTAAAAAATTAGTGGCGCGAATAGAATATTAAAATAGTTGTCTGTGGCAGCTCTGAGACGATATCCAACCTGGCACAACTGTAAGTGAATTGTGTCAGGCTGGATATCGTCTGGGTAGCTCAGTGGTTAGTGCATTGGCGCGTATAGAAAACCTCCCGGCTTCAGATATTTTCCCTCTGTTGGAGAAAATTTTTCAATGTCGATCTCCAACTACGACGAATATAATATTTCAAGTTGAAACTTCTTATTACATGGTATTTTTAACGGTATTTTATACAATTGTATTTTGTAAATGTATTACTTAAACATTTATTTAACTCCATCATTAAGAAAATTCTTAAAAAGTATACTCGTAGATATCTTTTTTAAAATGTCGCCTCTCTTTTTTAAAAAATGAGATCACCGGCCTCGTTTTTATTCGTGTTCAACGTTAATACGGTTTCGTCGACTTGTTACGAAACCATTTGAGTAAATCAGAGTTAATCTCATCAAATCCGAGTTCTGTGTTACGTAAAAGTGCTGATTTTATGAACTGGGTTTGGTCTCCACTCATCTGAATAATGTTCCACTGCATATTCTGAGATTCTGAATATCTCCTTTTGTGGATAATATGTTCTTGTAGAGTGGGTTATCATCGCTGCTTTGGATCTATTTTGTTCTATGTCAAAAGTAAGTTTGTAAATTTCGAGATTTTAAAATTTTGATTTGTAGAACATAGTATAACTAATTTTTAATTTAACTATATATGAACTATACCTACTGTTAAAATAAAACAAGGAATTCTCGTATGCCTGTACATTGACTATGTTATAAGGAATGTTTTATCTCAATACCTGTGCGTTCTTGATTGAAATTTTATGATTTTTTTTTTTTACATTCATTGAAGTCTATGGCACTCACGCGAAGACACTCTCATGCTAAAGTTAAATCTATCGGCTCGTTTATTTCGAATTCCTCGCCTGTATTTTTATATTTTTTAATCCCTATTTTTTTCATAAGATGTCTGAAATCAATGACTAACGTAGTACGTTTGTACGTTTTCAATTTTGACTGAAGTTTTTTTTTTTATATCTATTTATATAAAATCCAAGTCTCTGTGTGTCCCTCACTATTCCGGTAGGACCGCCTCATTGAAATGAGTAATTGTTGAAAAATATTAATGCAGAGTTACACAGTAGCGCCAAATGTTAGCCAACTTGGCGATAGCTGGCTAATTTGGCAAAATTCCCATTTAAAACCATTAATCTTTCATAATGGAGGTCACCGAAATTTAATTTAAACTGCACTCTTTTAAGATATTTTTTCGAAATCTATGGGTGAGAATTTAAAGTACATCTTTACATCTTCCTCCCGATGCTACTAATAAAATAACCGCCATAGACAACGGTGTACTGTGTGAGCTCCTAACTGCGCGATTTTAATGTGCTTTAGGTACTTTTTCAGTATAGGTGCCTTGGCGAAAAAGGAAATTTGGTAACATATTTTCCGGGAACCTATTCACTGTTTCATTTTATATACACCCCTTTTTTTCGATATTTATACGATTTATTTAACATAAAAAAGCCGTTTCTCTAATTTTATACAGAAACAGATGCAATTTGTACATAAAAACATCAATAATATGCATATAAAACACACAAAAACGCTCATCAAATTTGTTTTCATAGCTGTTTATATGATTTGACAACAAATCTAGATGTTTTTCCGTTATACGAACACCATGCCAAAATGTATGCTAATGCGCCAATTATTTCAAAATGCTAAAAGATATTTGTAATTTTATGCCAGTAGTTTAATATGAGTTTTATTTTATAGCAGTTATTTGATCACTTATTTTAAGTATATATTTGTGATTTGATGAATTAGTTCGTAAAAGTCTGGAATTTTCAAATGTTATATTTTTTAAATGCTCACTTTAGTATCGACAATGGTTTTTCTTTTATTTTTCAAATGCTTCAATTCACGATTTTGCGCCAACTATTACGCTGGGCGACAATGGTGTCCGCATAACGGAAAAGTACCCAAATTTCACTTTCTGATGCCCAAATTACACCAAGCTTTTAAAAAAAAATGCTAAAGCCCCTACAGTGGAAAAGTACCAAACTGTCTATTATTTTGCGCTATCCATGTTATAGTTTGTACTATATGCAAGGGGAGTGGAGCGAAGAGTTTAAACATTAGATATTAAAGTTTCGGCACAGATGTCATATATTGGCGCGATTTTTTTCTGACGCCAATGTCATATACACAACGGGTACTTAACTGGCGCCAAAGTGTCGTAATTTTGCATGATATGGTAATCCGGATGTTGTTGTTTATGCTGTTGATGTTTTCGCCAAATTGGCGTCGGAAAAAAATTGCGCCAATATATGATAACGTATATGACAACTGTGCCAAAGTTTCTATAAGGTTTCTATAAGTTTCTATAAAGCAGTATAAGCAATATAATTAAGAATAAAATAAATGCAAAATAAAACTAAAGAAGAAAGAAAAATCATGCGTTAAGCATAGAATATGCAACACTTTCCAACACATCCTGAATGCTTTAACAAAACTTCGTTATTTAGGGAAATAAGGTAAATAAGATAACTTTACTTCTTAGATATCCCGTCGACCAATTTCGCCAAATTATATAAATCGCCAAATCAATAGTAAAACATTAATAAAAATACAAATAAAACGTCGAATTAATGGTTTTATTGGCCATTATTGGCATTTAATTAATTAATTAATGGCAACCATTATTGGCAATTAATCTTACAATTTCGCGACAGTAATTTGTTCGACGGGATAACTTTGTAGTACCAAGATAACTAAGTAAACATTTTAGAAAACGCATAAAAAATTTTAAAAATTGAATTCAGCAGTTACCGTCCATAGCCAATAGTACCGTTATTACATGCAACTATTTAGCTAAAATTTAATTTAAACTACTCTTAAAACTACTGAAATCACATTTCCAGATATTATCATCCATAGACGGTTATGTATGCAATTCTTTGCGTGACCCTGTATATCATTTTATCTATATTCCACAAACATTTCTTAGGAAACTAAATGCAGTTCAGCGTAAAAATGCATAACTCCTTTAAAAACCACCTTTAAGCAATTTACTCTCATACTCAGTAACCCTTACAAATTCTTTTGTGTAGCCCTGTATATGAACTGTAGCATTTATACACACAATATAATATGCATAAATGTAGTGAAACATAAAAGCGCATATCATAATTAAAAATGCATTATAGCAATCATTGCTTATGTACAATACTTCGGATAAAAGTTTCTTGGCAAGAAAGAAGTTTGCCAACGTATTTTCTGACAACCTATTTACTGCTTCATACTCACAAACAATTTTTTCCACATGTATACAATTTGGCACAGATGTCATATAATTTGGCGCGATTTTTTTACGACGCCGATTTGGCGAAAACATCAACAGCATAAACAACATTCGGGTTACCATTACAAGCAAAATAACGACACTCTGGCGCCAGTTAAGTACCCGGTGCGTATATGACATCGGCGTCAAAAAAAAAAAAAAAAATCTGTGCCGACAATTTAATATAAAAAAAGCTATTTACCCATTTTTATAAAGAAACAGAAGTAAATTTTGCACAGATGTCATATACGAATGGGGGTTTGCGTGATTTTTCTATGACGTCAATTTGGCAGAAATCTCGCTTTCGAATACCAGTTACTTATATATTTTTCAATTGTTTGCTATCATTTTGAAAAGGAAATAACTTTAAATAAATAAAAGTTTGAATAATAACTATAGAACAAAGCAGTTTATATAATTAAAAAACAGAAAAAAAAGTAAATAAAATTTTTAATAATAAATAAAAAACAATAGCCGGGTTACCATAGCAGGCAAAATAACACCATTTTTGCGCCAGTTAGGTATCCCGGTTCATATCTGAAATTTGTGCCGTGATTTGTATATAAAAAAATTATATATATTTAGAAACGATTTTTTTTATGCATATAAGTGCATATGTAAACAAAGATAAAAGTTCATTAGATTTGTTTTCATAGCTGTTTATATATTTTCGCAAGATATCTCACTTTCTGATGCCCGAATCGCGCCAAGCTTTTTTTAAAAATGCGCTATAATGGAAAAGTACTTAAATAAATAATTAACAGAAATAACAAATTATACAAACTAAAACTTTTTATTTCGAGATCAAAGCATTGTTTTTAATTTCGATTAAAAATACCTATATCCTTGGATAACTTGAATTGAAATTAGTTTCACAGCTTAATATCTCATTCCATATACCTAAACAAACACAAGTGATTCATTCATCGTGAAACGTCAAAAATATGAAATCATTGAGGTAATCATTCACAAAGTAAGTTCTCCAACAACCAATGGGCAATAATCTAATGACGTCATAGTAGGTAAAGTGGTGACGGTATCGTTTGTTTATGGTTTGTAATCACAAAGATTTAATTTTGCAATCTCTCTTAGTTACATTATTTTATTGTCATATTTATGAGCTCAGAACAAAAGCCTATTTTTTCATTATTTAGTTATTAAAGACGGAAAAAAAATCATAAATGCATGATTTGAATATTTTAAATAATTTTCTTTCTTAATACTAAAAAATAACATCGGGAAGTAACAGCGGGTTTAAGTTAAATAAGTTTAACTGTTTAATTCTGTTGTAATATTCAAAATAACTGTAATTATTAGATTTCAGTACTCTACATCAGAGCCCGATTAAACTTTGAAGTTAGAGGAATTACAATGTCATTTCAGGACCTTTCTTTTAAAGAAGCTTTTCTAAATTCCATATATACATGGAAAATCTTCAGTGTTAGAAATATTATTCCTAGGACTGACATAACACGAGAATGGCCTGCAATTTAAACAAGTTTTTGAAAGCTACTTTATATCAGAAATTTTACTAAAATCTGGTTACTTTTTTGTTATAGCGGTCCACACTATTACGATTATGACAAGTTGCAGCCAATTTCGCCAACGTCGTAACCAAGATCGTGAAGCACACACATATAATACCATATAATACCATTTCATGAAATCGTATACGATAATTTAATAGTTTTAACCTTACTTCAAGTGTGTTATTTATTTATTTTTAAGGCTCAACAATCTAAATTGTCCAATATATGAATTTAAAAAAATGTAAACAAAGATTGAATAGACATTACCGCAAAAAGCCTCAAATCTGCATAACACTTGGAACCAAACTGTGCAGATTACTGTACACAGTTTTTCATAAATGTGTTTCGTTCGTAAAATGTGTTATTTTCATCTATCACTGCGGAACAAGCGAGAAAACTCATATTCTTGCACATGAGTTGTATATATCTTTATATCTAAATTTCCGTCATTTTTGACGGGCTACCTTTCTAGTATATATATAAGGATTCAGGGATGAGAGTTCCGACTTTTTGCATACCAGGATAATTTTAGAGAAAATGTTATTTTATTTAATCGGAACATTTTTTGCGATTTAATAGAACAACATTTTTTCTAAGATTATACTGGTGTGCAAAAAGTCGGAAACCTCATCTGTGAAGGATACTTTCCCTTTCGGTTCCGAAAAGAAAAGTATCCTCACAAAAAGAAAAAACTGCAACCAAAAAAAAAAAAAAAAACTAAAACCTACAACGTTACTGAAATTGTAAAGCAAAACTGCAACCAAAATCGAAAAGGTACAGACGTACAATGTTATTAAAAGTTAAAGTATCCACATAGGTAAACAACGTTAGTCGTCGTACAACATTAGACATCGACTTCAGATACACTACGCAAAAGAAAAAAATATTAAAATCCAAGCGAGAAATTTGAAAAGAACTCTTCCACAGGTTTAACATTAATATGCGAATGTCTTCGCGTGACTGCTGTAGGCTCTTAAGATGATAATTTTAAGTGGCATTATTGCATTATTAGTGGAAAATACACCACTATTGAAGTTGTTCTCTATATTATACAGTTTCACTCAAAATTCAGTGAATGTTATTCAAAATGTCTTTCAAATTAGCTGATATTCCAGCAAAAAAAAAAAAATAATAATAATAAAACGTATCAATGCAAATACAATTCCATTTTTAAATAAATCGTTGCTTTTAGTATACTCCACAATCTAACAACTCGGGTTGAATTAAAACCTACACTGTGCAGTGATGCCAGTTTGGCCTCCATTTTTATTTCGAAATTTCACATTCATACCAGAAATTTTGGGAAGAAGAATCTGTACTTTATGTAATAACAAATTTTTTGCTATTAAATAAAGCCAAAAAATCTTGTTTTAAATTTTTGGCACGAATTCGGATTTTCGGAATAAAAACGGAGGCCAGACTGGGAACCCTGAGTGATGCATGCATATCTGATTCAATTAAAATATGACTTTAATTCAGTTACAATTAACCACTAAATTTAAATAAAAATATTCGTCATATGTAATCTAGAGGTCTGCACGGGCCCGGGCTTGGCCCGAGGCCCGTACCCGGCCCGGCGGAATGGAGGAGAATTTTCAAACGGGCCGGCAAAAAAATTGAACGGGCCTGAAGGGCCGTGCCCGGCCGATAAAAAAAATTAATCGGGCCTATCGGCCCGATATAAGAATTTGAGAGGAGCTGATAAAATACGAGGTCATTTTCAATGAATATGACTTTTTCGAGAAGTATAAATGTGCGTTACGAGCCGATGCGAGTATAACAACATCAATACAGAAATGTAACATGTCCATCGTAGAGATCGGCATCGTACAGTTACATGATGCCTGATCCCGGGTTTAATTTTTTTCGGCAGACTTGTGCCGGGACGGAACTGGTCTTAATCGTTCTCAGGATGTGTAGGACAGGCATTATGTTTTGTAAACGTATTAATAGCGATAATGAACTTCTGTTAACAGTATCTTTGGAAATGTACCTTAAGGTGGTTCTCGTATTTACTGCTCAACAATGCGAAACTCTCAAACACATTTTCTGACTCATTTTTAACTATAAAGGCATAAAATTGACAGGCTGAGTATTGAAGGCAATTGCGATCAAATAGCGTTTCCATTTTTCATAAATTACGTACAGAGATAACAGAGACTCTTGTCACGTGACTGTACGTTTTCTCCTTTCCTGTGCTATCGCTTCCGGAAATTCGATTCAAAACGCTAACTTTGGCAGTATTTTCTGAAAGATATATTACTTTTATCTAAAAAAAAACCGGCATTTACATGGTTTCTGAATAAGAATACCTGCCAATCTCATGCGTTTCCGAAAAGAAATGAATTCATAAATGTATCAAAATGTAGCTCCTTTGGATTTGAGAAAAGCCTTAAAAATGACAGAAATATTTTCACAAATCTACCTTTTATTATAAGCTTCAAAATTTATCATGCTTTTTAACCCTTTATTCTAAACTACAATAATCTTTTAATGAACCCTTATTTAAATTTTGAAACGTCTGTAGAGACGTTGACTAAAACACTGTAAGTAATCGTTAACGTTTACTATTGTGATTTTTCTATTTTGCGAACACATAGTAATTTAAAATATACTGTAAAATGTTCCCATAATTGTGTAGCATGTAGTATTCATTAAAAGAATCTTAATTGTATGTCGAGAAAAAACGGAATTTTTTGTAGACATTTAGTCGGGCCGGGCCGGGCCGGGCCTGTTTTCACTGATTTTTGTACGGGCCGGGCCGAGAACTGTAAAAATGTAAACGGGCCGGGCCGGGCCGAACTCTCAATTTTTACACCGGGCCGGGCCAAAATAGCTTTCCTTCGGGCCGGGTCGGGCCCGGGCCTGGAAATTCCGGCCCGTGCAGACCTCTAATGTAATCACAGAAGTGTGCTATTAAATAATGTGAAAAAATTCTCTTTTAAAATTTCTGGTATTAAACCCTAAATATGAATATAATTAAAATATACATCCAAAAGAAAGACTCTCACAGTGCAATTTATGGTTAACCCTTTCAGGGGCGGTGGTATGTTTATGAAACCACTTAATTTTTATTCTGAAACACCACAGTGACACCAGAATTTTTGTAAGATATTTTCCATTTAATATGTAGGATGTGAATTATAGCATTCTTCTTATTTCCAAATAAATTTTTGTTGGTAAATTCCGGTGCCAATGATTTATTTCAACTCTTTAGCATTGAAAATGCTTTGCTCCTGAAAGGGTTAATGGAATTTTCTAGCTTTTCGCCTGATCTCAATCTTGCAGAATGAAAAAGCAAAGTTAAGAATTATTTTTCACTTGATGATTTTATTAAAGTTTCGAATCTGTAATATCTGAAAATATGATCTGTTGTAACCGTGCAATGTGAATCTATTTTTAATGCATTGTGTGATTTAAATTACAAATCATTATTATTGAATTTTCGAATTTTAAATCAAAAATTTAAGGAGTGTTCTAAAATAAAAAATAAAAAAAACTTTTTTCTTTTTCAATCTTGGAACCCTTAGAGGAACTCCTCAAAGCAATTTTTAGGTGTGTTCGTAATTATATAAATACGTAGCACCTATAGTCGTCGTTCGAAAACTTGAGTTGAACAAGGAGGTTGAATAAGAATATAACAACGATTTGTCAAGGATTTGTGCTACCTCATTCGTCAAACAATAATATCAACTTTAACCCTTTCCGGCACAGTGTGCCCGGGTCGGGATACCTAATTTTAGTTCTAAACATACAAACGGCACCAAGAATATTTTAATAAAATATCTCATTAACAATGAAAGCGTAAAGTATCACCCTTTTTAATTTCTAAAAAAGTCGTATGTAAATTCCGGTGTCAGCCGATGATTTCATCATTTTACAACAAAATTTGCTTGTGCCGGAAAGGGTTAATGTTGTTTTCTGTCTGTTCGCTTCGGAATTAACATTGATAAAAAAATCTGTTATTTTTATCAAATTCACAGTGCAAATGACAATATTCATAAGAACGGCATAATTCTAATTTAGTATTTTGAAAAAACTCAGATGTACTTTGTCTTGTTTGGAAAGTGAAATATCTTGAATTATTAGTTTGAATTAATATTTTTTTAAATCATCTAAAATTCTGTAAAGCTCCCAGTATAAATAACCGACCTCTAACTGTACTGAATTTTCTCATTTCTAGGTGCATTTTTGTTTGGAAGTTAACTCTACAAAGTCAAAAACCTTTGGGGAAAAGTGCAGATATGGCATCAATTCCTATATCTTCTGGGATTTGGCAAGATACGAGGTATACTAATATATTACATAGCTGCTAACTTTTATGCTTCTTTAAATCATATACACATGTTTTGAACATATATATATATATATATATATATATATATATATATAATAAAATTAATGTTGCGTTTACTTAAGATATCCGCACACCTTCGGAAGTGATTTTTTGAAATTTTAATAATTTTCTCTTTTTATCCATTTTTTATAAAGATATTTACTTTAAAACTTTGAAAAAAATATAAACATTTTAGCAATTGCCCAGAAATAATTTTTTTAAAGAGAAAAATAGTCAAAATTATGTCAAAAATTGACATTTCTGCAAAACGTGATAACTCAAAAATAAAACAATGTATTGACATTTTGCAAATTGCATAATAAACAGAATAACTTTCTCTAGGACTTAGACTACTCAATTATAATCGCATCTCTATCTCAGATGATATGGCAGTTAAAGTACTAATGTAACGAAAAATTCGCAAAATTTGTCTCAAGTTTGTCATTTATACCAGTGTAAATATAAAACTATTTAATATATTATCATGAGTGTAGTTTATTCCCTCAAACGACATTTGTAAAAGAAGTACAGAAAATTTCGTGGCATTTCATGCGTAATTTTTAGTTTTAGGATGTTTTGCGTATAGTAAAAATCTGAAAAGCTTCAAGTTGAGAAAAAGCTGAAAATAACTTTTAAACACCATTCAAAAGCTATAATAGATGTAATTGTAAACGGCTGTAACTCGGGTTCTATTTTAGATACAGACAAAATTTAAGCAGATTTCGATAAATAAAAGATTCAATTTTAATATTATTGTAAAAATGAAAAATCGATATTTTAGTCGAAAATTACGTTTTAACCCTCTGTCTACCAGAAGGGTCCAATGGACCCGACATGTACATTCAAAATATTTATTCAAACCAGAAATTTCTTCAAAACAAACTAAATGTATCAATCAGACAATAATAAGTTAAATAAACAAATTAAATAGTTTTAAGTAAAAATTCTGGTGTAGAATGTTTTTATAAAACTTGAGTAAAATTTCCGGTAGTTCTAGGGTTAAAGGTGTTCGGATACCTTAAAGAAACTTAGTCCATATTTTATTTTATTTCTTAAGTTAAATTCTGGTACAAATATTTTTATTTGACATTCTTTTTTTTAAAGATGTTGGCAGCCATCATATTATAATACTGGACCGGACCTATTATACTTAGCGCGTGCGCGGTCGTTGCCACCGAAACACTCAAGGCCTGAGTACACGAGTTGTGACGTCATCACTAATCGACTGACTTCTCACTAGTGTTGGAATTCACACCGGAAAATTTTGAATAGCAATTTTCTTTTATGTTATTTGTGGAATAACTATCATCTGTTAAAACAATATTAACTATTTAAACTTACTGGTGAGCATTTGGAGTCCCCCAATAAAAAATCAACCAGAATCGGTCATTCCGCATCTGGCTGAATTTTTATTTAGGGATTTTGAATTCTCACCAGTAAGTTTAAATAGTTATTATTGTTTTATAAGATGATAGCTATTCCACAAATAAAATAAAATAAAATTGCTATTCAAAATTTTCCGGTGTGAATTCCAACACTCGTGAGAAGTCGGTCGATTACGAGGCTAACGAAAAAGACAGGCTACCGCGGTGGGTCCGATTCTTCTTTTTTTACAGACCATCTGGAGTTACGTGATGCTCGAATGCACTAATGAAGGTGTGCGAAAAGAGCATCACGTGACTCCAGCGGTCTGTAAAAAAAGAAGAATCGGACCCACCGCGGTAGCCTGTCTTTCTCGTTAGCCTCTGGTCGATTAGTGATGACGTCACAACTCGTGTCCTCAGGCCTTGAGTGTTTCGGTGGAAATGGCGCAGTACATGTCAAATTTGTTAGCGCCACTTTCCCCTTCCGCTGCCGGTTGTAAAATCAGGCGAGTATTGCAGGGAAACCAGCTACTTGCATTTCACATGCTTTTTGTCGTTTCAAGTAGCGTTTTATGTTAGTGTTTTTTCCATTTAAACACTATTTTATTATTGAAATCTTTTGTATTAATACAAATGCTTTAATAAAAATAAAAAGATAAATTAAAAACTTTAATTTAGCGGACTATATTAGGGTTGCCAGTTTGGCCTCCATTTTTATTCCGAAATTTCGAGTTCATACCAGAAATAAAAAATAATATTTTATGTATTATTTAATGACAGACATTTAACGACTTCTTATGGGGGCTGGTCACAAAGCGATATAAGTAAGCGTCCTATCTTAAATGGGAGAAATAACCGCAAGATTAAAAGCGAGGTCACATGAATCAAGGTCATGGCCCACGTAGCGGATGGAGTGTGAACTACAGGTAGATACCTAACTGTTTTCTTACTGACACCACTAAAATTGTAAAGTTTTTTTCACCTTGATTAATAACTGAAATGATTCTGTTACGGCGAAGAAAACTTCATGGGGTCAAGTGCGTGTGGATGCACCTCTCGCTACGCCATTGTTTTGCAATAAATGTGGCAAACAAAAATCATTTCTATAAGCGACTGAAGATTTAGAAAATATGCGCCACGCTAACAGCCCGCGTATGTGAATTATCACTCCGTCCACAAGGTGGCGCAACTGTGCTATTTTACGCCTGATTCCAGCATTAAGTTTGTTCGCTTACTTATAACGCTTTGTGCTGGTCACTCAGCTTCGAAATTCTCCTCCGTAATGTTAAGTTTATGGACTTTTGATGCATTCGTATATTTAAAATATCTTCTCTGGAAACTCATATTTGTAACATCTTTTTTCTGTATACTCTTCTTAAAGGATGTCTCTTTTTTTCTCAGTTTTCAAAATATTTCTAAAATCTATGCTGAATTTAATATTTTATGTGTTAAAAGCGGGCGAACTGTGAGTAAGATTTTAACACTTCCTATAAAATTAAGTCTATACTTTAGAAATATTTTGAGCACTAAGAAAAAAAAAGACATCTTTCAGGAAGTGTACACAAAAAACAGAAGTTAAAAATATTAATTTCCCGAGAGGATATTTTAAATATACAGATACATCCAATGCTCATAGACTTTACATTAGTGAGGGGAAATCGGAAGCTGAGTGACCAGCCCCCTTAAAGTAAAATTTCTTCTTCGGAAGCTTACGGTATGAACTTGAAATTGCGGATTAAAAGGGGAAGCCAAACTAACAACCCTGGACTATATACAGGGTGCAATATGTTATCTATCGCCGACCTTTAATTTCTCAACCGTTGGTCGTAGACATATAGTTCCAATTACAAAAACGTTTCAAATGAGCTAAATATTCATGCTGTGGCATTATTTAAAGTAAAAAATCAATTTTATAAAAATTACGAAAACTAACTTTTTATACGGTCCCCCAGTGCCTATAGTTATATTTAGTAAAAGTTACTATAACAGATATAACACAAAAAGTTTGACATCTGTACTACAAAAATTGACCCAGTTATTAAATTTAAAAGTTTGAGATTTTTGCACATGATTTTGTCTTTCATTAAGGGATCAGTTAAAAGATGAATTAAAGTAATTCGAGATCAAAATCAGAGTGCAATGTCCTTTTTACGGCGAAACCACCTTTAGCCGGTAATTTTTAAGCCGGTAAAAATTTGAGCTAACTTTTATGGGTCGAACAACCTTCAAAAGCACCGACGATACCGGCTAAAAGCGGCTTCGCCATAAAAAAGACATTGCACCCTGATTTTGATCTCGAATTACTTTAATTCATCTTTTAACTGATCCCTCAATGAAAGACAAAATCATGGTTAAAAATCTCAAACTTTGAAATTTAATAACTGTGTCAATTTTTGTAGTACAGATGTCAAACTTTTTGTGTTATATCTGTTATGGTAACTTTTACTAATTATAACTATAGGGACTGGGGGACCGTATAAAAAGTTAGTTTTCGTAATTTTTATAAAATTGATTTTTGACTTTAAATAATGCCAAAACATAAATATTTACCTCATTTGAAACGTTTTTGTAATTGGAACTATATGTCTACGATCAACGGTTGAGAAATTAAAGGTCGACGATAGATAACATATTGCACCCTGTATATAGATTATTTTAGCTTTAAACATTGGAGTAACGAGAATTAATATTTTACAATAGCTGTAGTGTTGTCAGTTCAATGTTTCTTTTATTCAGATTGCTTGATTGCCGCCACTTTTTAAAATAGTATAATTCGCCTTATTTTCGAATTATTTAATCTGCCATTAAATAAGGCGAATATTTCTACTTAAAAAAATAGTGGGAATCCAAATTTTTAAAAAGTAACGAACTGACAGCACTGGATAGCTGACATCAAATGCAAAGTTTTGCATAATCGGTCGCTGGAGGGTGCTATTTTTAACTTATTAAATTTCCGCCATTCATCTGCGCAGGCTTAATATATGAGGGCTTTGTACTGGACCCAGATCTGTATTCTGAACATGTGTAAAAAAGTAAAAAAATAATAGACTAAAATTATAGTAATTTTTAGTGATTGTCCATGCAGTCATTTAGAATATGGCCCTGACAGGACCTATTAATTTCGATTAAAAATTTGTCATTATATTTGTAGCATTTTAATTAATATGTCATAATTATTTTGTCTATTCCATAATCTAGAAAAAACACTACAACTATTACAAAGCCTCTTCAAAATTCCAATCAAATCAATGAAAAAGACAGCCAGTACGATTTTGGTGATGGACAACTTCCATCTTGGGCAAAGAAACAAGTATGTATTTTTATTTTATTTTTTAGACACTTTTATTTAACTTAACTCGATTTATGTGTATAAAGATGGAATTTTATTATTTATCCCACTTCCATATGCTCTAGCCCTCCGAGCGTCTTGCAAAAGGGTAAAATTGTAAAGTTGTTTTCTCTGCATTTTGTTTTAAATGCTAAGAAAATGTGATTCTTTCAACATTATAAAAAAAAAAACTCAATTACAAATATGAATGTAATCCTTGAGAGTATTAATCATTCTTCAATGTATTTAAAATTCATTAAATCTATTGACTTATACTATCTTAAATATTGCTTATATTGCAGTGAAACCTGGAGCTTAGTGAACGGAATAATACGCCCCACACACTTAGAGGGCTAGAGTTCTAGAAACAAAAAGTTGTATCTTCCCTATCGCAATACAACATTTTCATAGTTTCATAGCTTAATTATGAAATAATAGATTAATGTTAGTTAAATTATGATTAATGTTGAGAAAGCAATTTAGAAACTCTGGAAATATAGCTTTGTTTCTATCCTGTTGTCATGTTTTTAAAAGAAATGGAACAAAAATTAATTTTTTATACTAAATTCACTAATTTGTGCTTTCTACAAAGCATAAATTAAAGTGGCGAATTTTCTGTAATCGGGGACTCCGCTAAATTTACGTATCGTAACGGACATGTTTTGGAGCAACATGAATTACATTCAGGAAAAGAAGCGTGATTTTTAGGATAAACGCTGAATAATAAAAGAACGTTTAATTTTTTTTTCTTTTATATTTATTATTCATTATTACCAGAGATGACGGAACTGTCTGTCATTCCTAAAATCCCTTTACCCCCTTGCGCTCTGGCACTATTAATGGATGTATGTCACTAGTGACCAGTGTTACCGCATCTGACAGATATTCTTTTTTTTT
Organism: Maratus speciosus; assembly: GCA_963932465.1. Classification (NCBI taxonomy): domain Eukaryota; kingdom Metazoa; phylum Arthropoda; class Arachnida; order Araneae; family Salticidae; genus Maratus; species Maratus speciosus. The sequence continues at coordinate 275,250,519 of OZ010798.1, forward strand.
TTTTTTTTTTTAAGAAATTTTGAATTTACACCACAAAAATTCAATAATTTATTTGGCAATTTTCTTATACTTTATTTATGGAAAGTGAATTATTTTGTAAGAGTTAAAACTTTCTGATAAGAATTCGGAATGTCTAATTAAGAAAATCCCTGCCGGCTCACCTACAGGCGTAGGTAGATTTCAAAGTTAACTACTAAATTAACCAACAAAGCTTAAATCAAGATTAGAGATAAACCCAGTTTCTTCACTAAGAATGAGCTCTAGGAAGCTAAACTTTTTGTGAAAATTCTGATATACACGAATACACACACGCATATATATATGGAATAGGGTTAAAAATGGCTACAATTCAAATTCAAAGAACCTCAAAGTGTTACAATATGTTAATGTTTTCATAGTCGGGTTTTTATCATGTTTTAATAGTTTCTTCAAACTCACATGACGTTACATATGCACCTGCTGAGGTCCATTATATTTCCAATATGACGCAATATATATATATATTTTTTAATTCGTCAAACTATTTATTTTATTTTGAGTTTTCATGCGGAAATCTTGCTCTAGAAAACTTATGATGTAATATTCAATTTATTTTCAATTCGTCAAACCATTTATTTAATTTAATTTTTCACGTGAGAATCTTGCAATGGAAAAGTAATTGTTGTGGTGAGAATTTTATAGTTTTTTTTTTTTATTGTTGGCAACTGCTATAACGAAAAATGTCTATTTATTCCTGTCTTTGTTGTGTAAGAGCTGGTTTTATCAGAATCATGTTAAGAAGGTATTCAAAATTTTGAACCCTCCCCAATTCCACCCCCTTCTACCGATTTTGCCCATTTTCAATCCCCGCCGAGATATTAACCATCTCAATGTTGTTGGCGAGTTTGAGTTGGGTTGATTTTTGACAGCCGAATATGAGACCAGATGCTATGATCATTGAGGTTAGTAGGGTGAATTAGGTCCCCCCAGATTCTTGCGGGATAGCTCATTTAGCAGGGCATTGGCAGCTTCAGCCAAGAGATCCGTGGTTCGAATTCTGGTCTGGACATTTTTCGCACAGTTGTAAATTTATATCTATATGATTTATTTACTATTTAGAATAATTACGTTAAAATTAATCCAGCGAATTTAGAATTCTGAGTTCTTGCGTTCATATAAAAAATAGCACTGACGTAGAAGGCAACAACAGCAAAAAGAATTGTTGGCATAGAAAGAAACTAATACTTTTCTATAGAAATGAAGCACACCGACATAGTTTAATGTAATTTTCTGTTTATTGCAAATGTGAAGAAAGTACCTTTTACTCAATAATTTGTTATTTTTAAATTCTGAATATTTTTTATCTTTTACATGCTTAAAACGATGTATTTTATCATCTGACAAAATATTTTTTAATTCGGAGTTTCCGAGTCACAAAGGTTAAAAACGCATTACTTTTCAATTGCACAGTAACATATTTTGCAAACTTTAAAAAAAATTAAACATGAACGAAAAATCATGCGTCCAGCATATATTATGAAACACTTTCCAACACATTCAGAATACTATAAATAAACTTCCCAGTTTAGTAAGGTACATCTCATATTCTAAATTCGCCTTTTGTAATTTCGGTCTTATCCTTAGAGTCTTGCAACTTCCCTTCCCTCTTTTGATTTTTTAAAAGCAAGGATCTTTTTATAAGAATGTTTTGACATGTAAGAATGTTTTGTTATGAGAAGACACAGAGCACTTTATATTCATCCTTAAAACTGTGAAAAAGATCCCCGTGAAACTACAGAGAAAACTCATCAAAATTTGTCAAATTCGGTTATAATATAAATGCGATTTTGTTCGGAAATTTCTTCGTAACTTCTTTGTTATTTTCAATATCAATCTTTAATGTTCCAGAAGTATTTCAAGTTTACTTAACGTTAGGTCCTCCACGTAAGTTTACACACACGAATAGAACTTACTTACTAAAAATTTTTACATCAAATATAAAACAAATGATAATTAGTTCAATAAAATATATCAACATTTTAACTTGGCTTATCAACCCGTTCGGCTGAAATCTTGCAATGCAATTTTAACGCACTTCCTGTACTATAATTGAGCTAATTTTTGATACTGTGACGTACTTCCTGTGACAATAGAGTATTCTGTAGAAATAATATTTGAAATTTGCCTCCGTCGCTCCTCACAAGTAAAGCTACTATGGTCTGTGGCGGCGAATTTCGATTTTTTTAGCTCATTCGATTCGTCTCATCGAACCAAGTAATTTGCTACATCGCATATCGGCTATTGAGTTTTAATAATGACAGGGGGCCCGGTCAAAGTTTAAAAATTTGCATAATGCGAGCTACCGAAAATAAAACAGTAGCAGAAAATTCATTCACATGTAACCGTACGCAGGTCTTCCGCAAGTTACGAAGTAACTGGAAAACAGACAAAAGAACCGACAATGTGTGGTTACAAAGATTTTTGCTAGTAATTCGGGAAAAAGTATTGACAGGATGAACAAAACTAGACTAGTGTTGCCAGCGGGCTACTTTTTTCAAATTCAGATTTCTTGATTGGCACCACTTTTTTGAAATTGTAAAATTCGCCTTATTTAATGGCATATTAATTAAGGAGAAAACAAGAGGAATTTTACTATTTTAGAAAAGTGATTCCAATCAAGAAACTTAAATTTGAAAAAAGTAGCCCACTGGCAACACTGAACTAGACGAGGACATCATAACTTGCGAAAACCTTCCTGTCAAGAAGCATACGAATATTTTATCTGTAGTTACAATTTCTTATAATAACAGCAATAATATAACCTTATAGTAGTTATTGCAATGTATGGCACTGAAAAACAATTAGTAAACTTAAATCGCACTTATTTCTTTGAAGGCATAGGTTTTTCAATGAAAGAAATTTTTAACTTTGACCCGGCCCCCTCTCATTATAAAAACTCAATAGCCGATATGCGAGGTATAAAATTACTAAGCTCGATGAGACGAATCCAATGAGCTATACGGCTAATATCAGACAAACGTCTTTTTGCACGCTTTTTTCCCGACATCTCATCCCTACACAATGCCGCTAACATTGTGTAGAGATGATATATAGGGAAAAAAGCGTGCAAAAAGACGTTCGCCTGACATTGGCCTAAAAATCGAAATTTGCCGCCACAGACTATAGTACCTTTACTCAGGGGGCAAAAACGTTTGTGTCCTAAGCGTATGTAAATGCCATTACTTAAATGTCATCACGTATGTAATCACGTAAATGTCATTGATTGATTTTTAAATGAACTAATGCTCTTCAATAAAACCATAGCAGTAGTGGAAAATTGGCGCAAGGGCGGAGCCTATCGATACCACTAAATTTTAGTAGTATTTTGCACCTTATCTAATGACATAATTTCCGACTTTTTATTAAGGTGAATAATACAATAAACAATTAGCGGTGTCAATAGGCTCCTCCTCTGCGCCAGTTTTCCACCACTGCCATAGTATGGTTGGTAAATGCGCCCATCTTTCAGTTCCGCGCAGGAGGTAAAAGGGTATGTGTTCGATACTCAGAATGTCGTTGAACTTTTTTTTTCTGCCGGGAAGCTGGAATCAAAATTCCATTTTTTTATTATATTATACTAAAAGTTTATCATTAAAACATTTTTTTACTTATAATTATTTCTAGATATCCGACGACTGGAAATCACCAGGAAAATCATCGCCACCACCTATGCAGCCACGTGGTCGTTGGGCTCAAAGGCTAGAGGGACAGAGTCTCATAGTTAAATCGTACTCATACACGGACTCCGTTATTCCCATACCACCGAATTTAGGTAAATATTTTGCTGTAACTTTTGTTCTTCATAACAGGAATTTGTCATCTTCATTTTTAATACATAATTTCTCTACTTAATAACTTAAGACGGGGTGATTATAATTAAAGTGAACTTACTCAGACCTCTGTAGAACGTATTTTGTTGAAATACGGTATACATGGTGTCTCCGAAAAAATTGAAACACCCTTTAATTTTTTTCCCGATTAGAGCAATGGAAATTACTAAAGTGTTCAAAATGAAAATGATTAAATAGTCAATTTCCAAACCCTTACACCTTTTAAGAAAACTTTTCTCCGTGCTCTAACAAATAATAATAGTAAAAATTCCATTCTTCAACGACCAAAACGAGTTATGATACTTTGTGCCGGAAAGCTCCGCAAATTGATGAAATTCCGAAATTTCGGAGCTTTGTGTCACAATTGTCTGTCCGTTTTTAATACAGAAAAGCCCCAAAATTTCAAATTTCATAAAATTCAAAGTCTCTTAATTCTGTGAGTTTTTGTCTTAGAAGAATGTAACTTTTTCTTTTATACTTGAAAAAAAATGGGGGAATTTTTTTAACTATATCTTATAGGATCCAGGGACCGTATAAAAATTTTAAAAGTGTAACTTCTTAAAAATTAATGGCATTATTTCATCGACATAATCTTAATTCCTTCCTTATTTTGAACACTTTTGCAATTTGTATTGCCTAGGTGTCTCCAAAAGGGGAAGAAAAAAGCACTCTTCAAACTTTTTTGGACTGTCTGTATGAGTTATATAGGCCAAGAAGAATAGAAATCTGCAATAAAATAAAGTTCATATTTCAATTATAATTTAATGTCACATTTCATGATGAAAAAAAAAAAACCGCAAAATAGGAAATCTTTCAAATGGCAGTATTCAATACAATAAAATCATAAACAGTGCAAGGACGGTGAGTGATCATTTTGGCCTATACCAAATAAATATATCTCGATTCGAACCAGAAATTTCCTTATAAAATAAGTTTAAAAGATGCAAAAAAATAATGAATAAATAAAGATTAAATAAATTAAACAGTTTTAACCCCTTGAGGGGAGGTGGGATAAAATAAATCCCACCTAATTTAAATAAAATTCTCACCAGAAACTTTTAACTAAATTTTATTTTTTTATTGTTGGGGGATAATCGTTGAAAAGTTGCTTTTCCTTATTTAAAGATTTTTTTTTTCGATTATTCCGGTGAGAATTTAATATTATAGAGACATTATTGCTTGCCCCTCAAGGGGTTAAATAAAAATGCTGGTGTAATGTATTTTTATAAAACTTGAGTGAAATTTCCCGTCTTTCTAATGTTAAAGAAGCGAGATCAAACTATACTGTTCAAGCGATTTTATCAGTACAGAAATTGTTTAGCTGCATTGCAGGAATATCCACGTTTTAAAGATTTACGAAAGGGATGTATGACGAAGAATGATTTGTAAAAGATAGTTTCTAAATTTGAAGTGACCGGGAGTAGTGATGGGCATAATGAATGATTTTGATATTCAAATGAATCATTCGTACATGCACTGCCAACCTCCATACGTATTCTTTTTAATCAGTTAAAACCAGAAATTTTATTTTTAAAAATTAACTAAGACCTTTATTCAATGCTGCATACACTGTTTGACATTGTTTTTTAACTTGTGTCTCTTAATTTAGAGGTTGGAATTGGAATGTTGGCAACTATGCTTTTGCGCATGCCCGAAGGATTCATTTCGATATCGAAATCATTCATTGAGCCCATCAGTAGCTGGCAACTATGCTTTTGCGCATGCCCGAAGGATTCATTTCGATATCAAAATCATTCATTATGACCATCAGTAGCTGCCAGAAAGAGAACGGAAGCAGATTTCAACTGAAACTGTTGAAGAAGTAGCTGTTGCTTGGTTGACAAAGCGGCCTTTCTCCGTATTAGGTTTCTATTAGTCTACGGTATGAAAGTCTCTGCAATCTTTTTTTAAGTGGTACTCGTACGACAAAATCCACATGGTGCAAAAGGTGCAACCTCAAGACGAGAGTTAACCCCATTCAGGGGCAAGCACTTCCATTGATAAAATGTTGAAATGAATGAATGACACCGGTATTTACCAACAAATATATTTGGAACTATGAAAGAGCTATATTTCAGATACTTAATAAGCCGAATTTTTTTTTTTTTACAAAAATTCCAGTGTCACTGTGGCATTCTGGAATTAAAATTAAATGGTCTCATAAACGTGCCACCGCTCCTGAAATGATTAACAAGGCATGACCTTGAAAATTTTTGTCGTCAAACGAGATACATTTTATTTCAGACGGATCGGTGAATATCCAGAACTGCTGCATATGGGGAACTGCAAGTCTGAAAGTTGTGCATGAAAACTTGAACAACCTCTGCATTGTGATTACGTGACTACATGGTGTGCGTATGCTGTTAACTTTATTCTAGACCCCTTGTTTTTAAAAAAAAATTACTTCTCAAGGCACTAAATGGTGTTCCGTTACTGTGAACGTCTGCCTCAGAAAATCATTCCTGCCTTAATTGAATGTTAGAGGCTACAGTCTTCATGGAAGGTGCACAGCACCTCGCATTCACCGGCAAGTAAAAAAACTTCGTGGTCGCTTTTAGAGATGATCGATAATTTCATAAATTTTTCAGAATGCCTGGCCTCCTTATTCTCCGGATTTGGTCCCTGTGATTTAATTTTGTGAGGGATTCCTGAAATCGTGTCTATGGAGGAAGCATTCTGTCTCTGCCTAAAATGAAAGCAAGCATAACACGCCAGATTTCTGCAATTCCTCAAGAATATCTTCGCGTTACCGTTGAACATGAAAAAACGCGTTTGGTGAATTGATTGGTGGACATGATTGATGGAAATAAAATGCACCTTGAATAAAGGTCGTGACTAATATTTTTATGTTTCCAATATATTTTTTCCTTTTACTTTATGCCTCAAATTTTCACCTGGTGGTTGAAAGAAACTGTTATTTTTTTTTTAATTGCAAAGTTGTTTTATTCCGTAGTTTATATAACGTATTAACACCATTTCAACGCTGTACATCAACCAGAACATGCTCTATTCAGGTCTTAATAAGATCAGTTTAATTATGTTCATCCTGAAGAATTAACTTTTGGTGGAAGAAAAATTTAATATATACTTTCCTTTGAAAATTATTTTAACAGTCTCTTGTGTATGTTTTATAAATAATCGTACTTCTTTTTTTTCTTTTGTTTCAGTTACAGATTCAAAGAGTGACGGATATTCGGAATCCGATTCTATGAATTCAATCAGTAAAGAAGAGTCGTCTAAGGCAAGTAATTATGATCATATATTAACATTAGACAGACTTGTAGTATATTTATAATAGTAAGTAGGCTCCCTCAAGTCCGCAACCCTAAAGTCTACAAACGCCTAAAATCCGTGCATCATCGCAGATGCAAACAATGAAACTTTCAGTTCAGATCTAGGGGCAAAATTACAGAAATTTTTAGTTTTATATCATTCCGTATGTATTTTAATATGTAATTCTCAATAATATGACTGAACTTGTAGTTTTTCATGAAGGAAGTATAAATTTATTTCTGAAAAAAAAATAAAGATATTGATATCACTGGTAATTGCAAGCTGTTTATCAAATATATTTATGTATTAATCAAGCGTTTTTGGTTATTAAGACTGGCTAAACCTGAAATAAAACTTCCTTACTTTATGATTTTGATGTGAATTAATAGGGTACTTTTATGGGGAACGTTTCATTGAATAATTCAAGGAAAATGTATCTTATCTTTATTATGCATATCTAATTATACATTATTATTATTTACTTGACCTTTACTTTTAATAATTTAATCATTTTTTAAATTATCTTAATTTTTATTATTTTAGTTTATTACTTTACTTAATTATTTTAATATTTTACTATATTGCAAGCATTCATTATAATTTTGATTGCATTATTACATTCAAATTACTGTTTAAATGACCAGAAATCCGCAAAATTCTAAAATCCGCACAACTTCTGGTCCCAATCTGTACGGATTTGAGAGAGTCTACTGTTTAATGTTATACAGAAAGAACATGTGTTCAGATCTAAAATTTTGTCCAAACTGTAATAATCAAACAGAGTTCGTACCGGTACCGTTATTTTCAAGGCAAAATATCAGAATTTTTTTATAGGATTTTTTTTTTATATAAATCTAGTTTAAACGCGTGAAATTTCGCCTTATTTAAGCAGAGATTTTCTTTAAGAAAATACTGGTACCGAAGAATTTCTTAGTCTGGAAATTCAAGGACCCGTACGAACCCTGTCAAACCATAATAAATCAGTAAAATGTGAGTTTTTCGAAATAGACAGAATTAGGTGTATTAATCTAGAGGAGTTCCACTGAGAAGTATTATTTCTCGTTTTATGTAAGAACTTCATAGATCATCCAATATAATATGCAGTGTGATCTAGAAATCAGGAACGACTTTAAATATTAATAATTCTAAAATGAATAAAGATAAAAAGATGCGGTTTGCACGGAATGGATAGGAAAGAAGCCGGATTTCGTTTTTATGACGAATGCTTGAATAATTCTTTTCTTTTTTCTTTTTTTTTACTAATCGATAGCTTACAAATTACAAATAAGCTTACAACTGTTCAATATGTTATCCGTCATTCAGAAACACAGCTGTCAGATGAGCCACAACACCGTTCACAGAAGCCCCACCAGTGCCTGAGAGGTTCTGCTCTCGAAGCTGGTAGACGGGAGGAGCTGGATTCGAACCCAATCGCGCCCGTCGGCCTAATTGTTCGGAGTTTTCGTGGTTTTCTTCGAACCTTGGATTTCCAAGCGTTAATACGGGTTAGGTTCCCTTAGAAAGACCGCACGAAGGGCACTCCCCCCCCTGGGCCTATATCCCTCGTGCAGATAATTGGCCGTCATAAATACAACCAACCAACCAACCGTTCACAGAATTAAGCAGAATTTGTTGTGGTATAGCAGTCACATATTGGTGGCTGGCATCTTTCAATATTGGCGGTTACAAACATTCTTTTTTGCTCAAGAATATGCATTTATTCAAGCATAATTTCTTGCCTTCGTTCTAAAATGTCCGGGTTCTTTCTCATTTGTTCAGTCCAAACTGCATCTTTTTATTTTTAGTCGTTTATGAATTATTGACTTTTAAAGTTATTCCTGACTTTTGGATCACATGGTAACTCTTAATCAACTTGTTGAATTTTTAACACTTTTTACCCGATTGCCAAGAAGGGTTACATGTTTCACGTGTATCTGGGTATGTGGATTTCCTTATACCTTCGAAACATCCCAACGGCTGGATGGATTTTAATGAATGTGGTCTCTATCGATTCGTCTTAACTGTCCGATGGTTATAGGCTACGTTTTGTTTTTATAAATTCAAAATGGCAGCCGTAAAATACAAAATGGCGGTAGAGACGAAAAAAATTACGCACCATATTGAGTGGCATATCATTGTATAGGTCTTTCAAAATGAAGACGATGTTTCATTGACTATTACAGTCAGAATCTCCGTTCAAATATTACACAACCTGGAAGTTGTGTAGGTAGGATCTCTAGCTTTACTGCAACTCTAACCTTCATAGACATCTACAGGCCTCATCAAAACAGTCTTTATGGATAGGAACTAACAATTAAACACAACTTAAAAGTCATCAATACAAGTAAATAAAAAAAATAGTTAAGTAATATAAAAAATAGTTTCACATTGATGAAAAATAATTAATTAGTTCGCTTTTTACGCAGTCGGGTTTTTTGATTTTTTAAATTTAATTGTTATTGAGTAAATCGTACTTATAAAACTGTGCTATTTACAGGGTTCTTCGAATAGGTCAAACAGCAAGCCAAGATCCGAGCGAGTACGCCATCCGACTGATTCCAGTAGTGCAAGTAGCTTAAGAATGGAAGATGGGGATGCGGAAGATGAAAGGTCGGACAGTGGTACCACGGAAACGAGTGAAGTGGTCTACTATCCGGAAGGGAGCGTAGACTACAAAGACAGGTGAGAAATAGCACACTTAAAAAAAGACATGTTTGCACAAAAAGTTGCACTTTGGGGGTATTATATTGTTCAAATTTATATGCACATAGAAGGATATAGCTACTTTTTTTTAGAAAAAACAAAGAATAATTATAAAAATATTTTTTGTTCTTATACATTCAGCGAACTTTTACAATTCATGCCAACTTCCATTGTAATATGTCGATATTTTGCAAGAGTACGCAGAAAATACTGGTCCTCACACTGTTCTTTACCACTGACTATTATACTGCGATAGAACCCAACTCAATACATAGAGAGAAGCCGGAACAGGTCCGGTTCTGCAGGTGGGCCGTCACATCGTCAACTACTTTATCGTAAAACCTCATAAGAGTGGCGGAAATTACTGGTCTTCACACGGTGCTTTAACACCGACTCCGGACACGGCAACAGAACCCAACTCAATACATGGAGAGGTTACCTGAACAGATCCGGTTCTACAGCTGGTCTGTCACATCATCGACTCCCTTGACCTAAAACCTCATAAGAGTGGCGGAAAATACTGGTTCTCACACGGTGCTTTATCATCGACTCCGGACACTGCGATAGAACCCAACTCAATACATGGAGAGGGGCCGAAACAGGTCCGGTTCTACAGCTGGGCCGTCACATCATCGACCCCCTTATCGTAAAACCTCATAAGAGTGGCGGAAAATACTGGTCTTCACACGGTGCTTTAACACCGACTCCGGACACTGCAACAGAACCCAACTCAATACATGGTGAGGGACCTGAACAGGTCCGGCTCTACAGCTGGGCCGTCACATCATCGACTCCCTTATCGTAAAACCTCATAAGAGTGGCGGAAAATACTGGTCCTCACACGGTGCTTTACCATCGACTCCGGACGCTGCAATAGAACCCAATTCAATACATGGAGAGGGACTTGAACAGATCCGGTTCTACAGCTGGTCCGTCACATCATCGACTCCCTTATCGTAAAACCTCATAAGAGTGGCGGAAAATACTGGTCTTCACACGGTTCTTTAACACCGACTCCGGACACGGCAACAGAACCCAACTCAATACATGGAGAGGTTACCTGAACAGATCCGGTTCTACAGCTGGTCTGTCACATCATCGACTCCCTTGACCTAAAACCTCATAAGAGTGGCGGAAAATACTGGTTCTCACACGGTGCTTTATCATCGACTCCGGACACTGTGATAGAACCCAACTCAATACATGGAGAGGGGCCGAAACAGGTCCGGTTCTACAGCTGGGCCGTCACATCATCGACCCCCTTATCGTAAAACCTCATAAGAGTGGCGGAAAATACTGGTCTTCACACGGTGCTTTAACACCGACTCCGGACACTGCAACAGAACCCAACTCAATACATGGTGAGGGACCTGAACAGGTCCGGCTCTACAGCTGGGCCGTCACATCATCGACTCCCTTATCGTAAAACCTCATAAGAGTGGCGGAAAATACTGGTCCTCACACGGTGCTTTACCATCGACTCCGGACGCTGCAATAGAACCTAATTCAATACATGGAGAGGGACTTGAACAGATCCGGTTCTACAGCTGGTCCGTCACATCATCGACTCCCTTATCGTAAAACCTCATAAGAGTGGCGGAAAATACTGGTCTTCACACGGTTCTTTAACACCGACTCCGGACACGGCAACAGAACCCAACTCAATACATGGAGAGGTTACCTGAACAGATCCGGTTCTACAGCTGGTCTGTCACATCATCGACTCCCTTAACCTAAAACCTCATAAGAGTGGCGGAAAATACTGGTCTTCACACGGTGCTTTAACACCGACTCCGGACACTGCAACAGAACCCAACTCAATACATGGAGAGGGACCTGAACAGAACCGGATCTACAGCTGGGCCGTCACATCACCGACTCCCTGTGATACCGCCTACTCCCCGTTCTCTCATCTGCCACCAGAGCAGCACCTGCTTTCATCCACACAAGGTAAACTGCGGCTCACAGCCTTCCAAGTATGTCCGGACGATGTTACCCCAAATGACAGATTCTCCAGACACAAGTGTCCTGGAATCGTAATCTCCAGACCGGGCGTGAGAGATGTCCACACCCGTCAGGGACTAATCTTTAGACTTCTTCCGAAACTGGAAGAGACTAAAGATGGACTATTATGTCCTCGGTTGGGTTCCCGTCATCCTCCTGCACCGAAGCCAGGTTGATTCAGGACCACCCAGAGGTGTGCGTACCAATTGTAATATATGAAAAGTATCTCCTGCATAAATATTTGTCATATTTTATACAAAAGAAATGCGCGTGAAACTTTCGGAAATATGCCAATTTTTTGTAGTATTAAAATAGTTAAAATGCGATAAATAAAATTATTTTTAATATTTTAATTTCAAATTTTTGCGCAAGTATTTTAGCCTGTTCTTAGCAACTCTGCCGAGTTTCAAGTGAATCAAATTAAATTTTAAAAAATTACCTTTCAAAATTCATTGTCGCCTTAATCCTATTTTCCGAATCGTCATTAAAATTAAAATTTTTAAATATCCTATTCTAAAAAATCATAATGCTTATAAACTCGTCACGTGCCTAAGCCGCATATCTCCTAATAGTATATATTTTTCCCTTATCTCTGACAGAGATTAATTCCGTTTTAAAGTGATTTTCCAGAAGCCTTTTATTGGTATGTCAAAACTAACTGGATTAAAAAAACTGTAGTAGAATAAATATTTATTTCATGTGAAATTTTTGCGGCTAAAGTGAGTTTAAACTTTCAGTTGATCGATCGAACAGTTTTTGGATAACATTCCAATGACATACTTCATAATAAAATAAAGTTCGTGATTTTTTGAAACCATGCCAAATATTCAATTGATAAATGCGAGGCGTAGTATTACTAATATCATGATTCATATTTCTGATGGCCGACTATATAAGGCACGCCCCTTTGGAATTATTAGACATTTCTGTCATCTACTGTGAGGTTCTGTGTTTAGAGGTAAATATGTTATAATAATTCATATCTTTTCTACTCAAAACTTTTGAGGCGGCTAGTCTAAAATTAAATAATGTTAAGTTCTTAGCATTAATAATCAATTAATCAGGATTCATACAATCCTTATTTTTGAATATTACTATTTTATTGTTTTATTATTAGCCCTATTTAATCGCAGAATTTTTAATAATTTTCTGTGATTAAGCAAGGTGGAGATTACAGCGTACGTTCAGTTCTGCCATAATATTCGAATAGAATTTTGAATCTTATATAACAAAATAATGTTAATTCTGAGATTTCCACAGAAAGTTTTTTAATAGGAAGAAAAAATATTAGATGAAGATTTTTAATTTTAAAAAGAGGTGGCATACTCATTGGAAATCCTAAACAGCGTACACATCTGGAGATTACTATTCGAAAATAATGGCACTCAAAAACAAGGATCATGCGACTTCATGTTTCTTTTCTTAGGTTTATTATTATTATTATTATTACTTATTATTATTATTATTATTATTATATATCATTATTTATTTGTTATTATTATTATTACTATTATATTTATAAGAAGATAAACCGGGCTTCCCGGGTTACAGAATATAAGAGAAAACCATCATATCTATTTTTTCTGATGTTAACATCTTTCGTCTGTACATACTAAAGGCACAGCGATGAATGAGGTATTTTTCGAACGTTTTGGCAAGCGGCATTTGACGCAGTATGCTTATATATCGTTAAAACACGTTCATTTCAGAAATTTCTTCTTATTCAGAAATTATTATTATATTTTTATAGTGTGTGATATTATGTTTGTTATTTTACAACAGGATTTTCAACCGCTATGCCGCGCCGCATTAGTTTACCGTGAGATGAACGTAGGTGTACCGCGATATTTTAAATGGAAATCTTTAACCGATTTGTATTATTATATATATGCGTCCATTTCAGAAATTTTTTTTTATTCAGAAATTCCAAAAGAGGAATTTTCATTTTATGTAATCCCGAAACATCTGCCATTAAATAAAGCAAAAATTACTATACAGAATTTTTGGCTTGAATTCGAAATTTCTGAATAAAAAAGAAATTCATGAAATACACGCTTTGGATGCAAATGGGTTAAAGAATTACACGACAGTTATATCTTCAAGAAATTAGACTTTTTAAAAATATATATTTTACATGAAAGTGCAATATTTTCTTTCACTTTAAAAAAGCAAAATAAAAAAATACTATATAAAATATAAAATATATATAAAAGGTTGTCGGTTAATTGAGTGTATCAAACAACTAAATGAATGTCTGGTATTCACGAGTCTACTGCAATGTGTTAGATGAAGAAATATTCCAATTATGTTGATATATAATGTCTAATAATCATGGGTCTACTGCAATGTGTTTGGTGAAAAAATCTTCTTAGAATGTGTATTTAGAATGTCTGATATTCGCGAGTCTACCGTAATGTGTTTGACGAAGAAATGTTTCAGTTATGTGGATATACAATGCCTAATAACCACGGAACTACTGCAACGTGTTTGATGAAAATACCTTCTAATCATGTCGGTACAGAATGTTTGATATTCTCGAGTCTACTGCAATGTGTTCGATTAAGAAATATTCCGATTATATGAATTTAAAATGTCTACAAATCATGTATCTACTGCAATGTGTTTGATGAAGAAATGTTCCAATTACGTGGATGTACAATGTCTACTAATCACGGATCTAATGCAAAATATTTGATGAAAAAATCTTCTAACCATGTGGATATAGAACGTCTGATATTCACGAGTCTACTGTAATGACTTCGATGAAGAAATATCCCAATTATATGAATTTACAATGTCTAGTAATCACGGATCTAGTGCAATGTGTTTGATGAAGAAATATTCCAATTATGTGGATATACAATGCCTATTAATCATGGATCTACTGCAAAGTGTTTGATGAAAAAAATCTTCTAACCATGTGGATATAGAACGTCTGATTTCACGAGTCTAGTGTAATCTAGTGTAATGTTTTCGATGTAGAAATATCCTAATTATATGAATTTACAATGTCTAGTAATCACGGATCTAGTGCAATGTGTTTGATGAAAAAATATTCCAATTATGCGGATATACAATGTCTATTAATCACGGATCTACAGCAAAGTGTGTGATAAAAAAAATCTTCTAACCATGAGGATATAGAACGTCTGATATTCACGAGTCTACTGTAATGTCTTCGATGAAGAAATATCCCAATTATATGAATTTACAGTGTCTAGTAATCACGGATCTACTGCAGTGTGTTTGATGAATAAATATTCCAATTATGTGGATATACAATGTCTATTAATCACGGTTCTACTTCAATGTGTTGATGAAAAAGTATTCCAATTACGTGGATATCTAATATCTGATAATCATGAATCTGCTGTAATGTGTTTGAAGAAAAATATTCCAATTACGTGTTGGATCATGGCTGTTAATCAAGAATCAGTGTAATATAGTATTTGTCGAGGAAATATTCCAATTATGTGGCTACAGAGATGTGATTGTGTTTTGTAACTTTGCGTATTCGTAATGTCATGTCACAATTTATAGCACACATCTACATTCTACAACAAATATTCATTATTTTTTCCTCTTTTATCATTAATCTTAATTTTAACTTGTTCTTTAATTTTTTGTTTAATGTGTGTGTTATTTTACTTTGCAGTTCGTTCCAGATTTTTGGTCAGAACGAGGAAAAGAAAATTCCGCGCAGTAGTTCAGGAATCAAGCGTTCGTTATCTTCGCATTTTAATACAGGTAAGACCGATTTGTATAGATTAGGGCATAACTTTCATTGTGTTACATAAAACAGCGGTTCCCAACGTGGGGCGTACACTCCACAGGGGGGGGGGGGCGGATGCCGAATTTGCTTTAAACCTATATTCCTTTTTAATTTTTGTTGATGTTGTTTTTAAAAGTAATGTTGTAGAATAAGATAAAAGTTACACATTCAAATTTGAAAGTATACTTTTGTGAAAGAGATGTCAAGCGAGATTGAGGTGAAATTTCCTTATTAGTGTATAAATAATTGCAGTGGCTGCTCGTTACTGTTATATTTTGGGGCACTAAATGCATGGCCGACAATTTTATTCTTTTTCTTATCATAATTGTTTAAAAGAAATTTTTACTTATTTAATTATGTAACATTCTGCCCACCCCGCGCCAAAAAAAAGACAAAGATTCCTTTAAAAAAATTGTGGTAAGAGAAGAAAAATTTTCGCAGCCATGCGTTTATTGCCCTAAAAAAAGACCAGTCACAAGCCTCTATTGAATAGTTTCAAATAGTTTAACCACATAAAATCCTATAATACGCAAGGTGCATACATGTTTTACCCCAAAATTTTAATCGAAATTTTAGCTTAATTTAAACGAAGAAAAACGTAAAATTCACAATTAAACGAGATGATCACAAATTCTACCATTTTAATATTTAATAGAAATTTTCTAATCAAAAATACCGTGCCAGATTCCTTGGAAATTTCAAAAAGCGTATGTACCTTGGATAATTCAAGCATATGCAATTGAGAAAATCAGAATCAATCTATGTAAGGATTATAAGGTACTCAAATTTCAAATTCAAAAATTACTATTTAAAATACAGTTTAACTAAACCTCATTATTACACTGCATTAGACAGAAATGAGACTTAAATTAATAAAAAGAACTAAAACTAAATATATGATAATTTAGAAAATATTTTGAAGCTTTTATGCTCATTTCATACGCTCATTTCAGTATTAATTTGAAGTTTTGAATAAACCGTTCTTAGTACGCATTTACATCTAAAAAATAACCATCATCTCAAATTCCAAGCTTCTTGTCTATCGGTCTACCACCTCTCTGATGGCAATGGCACTAACATAAAATGCCTATGTTGAAACACAAACTGTCACCATTAATTTGGCAACATTAATTTTTAAATCGGTTTGGTATTTCCTAATATTCCATAGAAATGGTAATTCAGAAAGTTTTTAAAGGCTTTTTTAGAACATTTGTTATTCCTCCTGCCAACCCGATATGGTAGTGGCACTGGCATAAAATATAACCTCTGTGGAATCAGAGACTCTCACCATTGATTCGCAACCGTTATTTTTGTAATCAGTTTACTATTTCCTAAGATTGCATAGAAATCGTAATTTAGGACTTTTTTTTAGTACGCTTTTCGTTCCTTCCCTTCGCTTCACCTCTTTTAAATTTCGAATTTATTTTCGACAGTTCTTAGAGGGCATTTATATGTTATAAGTAACAATCATGTCATATTTAAAGTTTCTAGCATCTTCAGTATCACAGAAATCGCAATTTAGAACGTTTTTTGCTCCTGCAAATTCCAGGTGGTAGTGACACCAACATGTAATAGAGCCTATGTTGAAGCAAAGGCTGCCATGATCTATTTCCAACCACTACTTTTGAAATCAGTTTGCTACTTTCTGAGTTTGCGTAGAAATTACCCTTATCGCATTATCACCCTTCGTAAATTTCGATTTTTTTTTTTTTTTTTTATGTTCTTAACCCTAGATCTACCGGGAATTTTATTCAAGTTTTAATAAAACGTTCTACACCAGAATTTTTATTTAAAACTATTTAACTTATTTATTTACCTTATTTTTGTCTGGTTTATATACTTAGTTTATTTTAAAGAAATTTCTGGTTTGAATGAATATTTTGTATGTACCTGTCGGGTCCAATGGACCCGTCTGGTAGACGGAGGGTTAAAGATCATCTGTGTGTTATAACTACCATTCCAAATTTCATGTTTCTAGGCCCTTCAGTAGCACAAAAATCACATTTTTAGAACGTTTCTTGCTCCTTTGCTACCTTTGGGGTAATGGCACCGACATTAAATATATCCTATATTGGAGCAAGGGCCGTCACCATCATTTTTTAAATCGGTTCGTTATTTCCTGATATTGCGTAGAAATCACCATTTAGAACGTTTTTCAGAACTCTTTTTGCGCATTTTTACCCCCTTTAAATTTCGAATGTCTTAAGAAATGTTCTTAGAGATCATTTATATCTTATAAGTAACTACCATTCCAAATTTAATGTTTCTAGGCCCTTCAGTAACACAAAAATCGCATTTTTAGAACGTTTTTTGCCCTTTGGGGTAGTGGCACCGAAAAAAAATATAGCCTATGTTGGAGAAAGGGCTGTCACCATAATTTTGACACCATTATTTTTTAAATCGGTTCGTTACTTCCTGAGATTGCGTAGAAATCACCATTTAGAATGTTTTCTAGAACTATTTTTGCGCATTTTTACCCCCTTTAAATTTCGAATGTTTTAAGAAATGTTCTTAAAGATCATTTATATCTTATAAGTAACTACCATTCCAAGTTTCATGTTTCTAGGTCCTTCAATAACACAAAAGTCGCATTTTTAGAACGTTTTTTGCTCATGCACCCCCTTTGGGTTAGTGGCCCGGGCGTAATATATAGCCTATATATGTTCTAAGTGGGACTAACACAATCATTTTGATACCAATACTTTTGAAATCGGTTCGGTAGATCCATAGATTACTTCGAACAAACACACAAACAAACAATTTTTACTTCTTAATAATATTAGTATAGATTATAGATGATATTATATTTTCTTGAAAATGTTGTACGCATTAAAAACAGTGAAATAGCATATATGATTTTGATTGTTTATAGTACAGTCGATTTTCAATAATTATCTTGTCTGTTAAATTAAAAATTGTATTTAAAACATTAAGATCTGCATAATTACAAAATAATAATAATAATAATAATAATAATAATAATAATAATAATAATAATAATACATAACACTGCACTAAAGTTGAAGCATGTATATTTTGAGGATAGTGAGACAACTTATATTAACCTCAATAATATATTAAGGTTAAAGCAGAATTAAAAAATTTAATTGATAGTCCAGGGAGGTTGTATAATGATGTCTTAAAGTATCAGCCAAATACAGCGATTTAGAAAGTTTTGTAGTTTTGTATTAAAAAAGTGTGGTAATTTAAAATCTTTATAAGTCGAAATATTACTTGTAGAATCTTATTTTTTTTTTTTTTCATTTAAATAAACAGAAATATATAAGTTTTAAATTTGATTCAGCATTTTTTAAAATATTAATTTAAATAAAAGTTAAAAATATTAAAAGTGATTTTTTTTTTAATGATATAACTTTTTTTTTTATCATATATTTCCAAAAGTAAATATTTTTTTTCAAATTTGCTAAATCAAAATTAAAGTAAAACAATTGAAACAGGCATATTCCAAGTTTGAAGCATTTATCTTTAATGGTTCTTGACTTATAACTATTTAAACACGAGAAATGGTGAAAAAATCCATCATGAAGAAATACGTATTTTCAGAAGAAGTCGTTTCCATGACAACCATTGCTTGAAAGATAGATTTTAAAAACAAACCAAACCGAAAAAAATAAATATTTCCTGTTCCAATTAAGATAAAAACATGATTTAAACGTCATTATAAGCAGAAAAAACAGAGAAATTTCTAATGCAGTATTTTTTTTTTTTTTTTTTTTTTAGAAAATTTGAAGATTTTTGTACCCCGGATCCCCTTAAGGAGTCAACTGTATCAGAAAGTTTTAAAAAATTCTAGAGAGTATATCTTTTTTTTACAATGGGAAATATTTCGTCGTTTCAAATACTCTTTTTCTTAAATTCTAATATCAAATTAGATAAGGTCTTATCAAATTTGAAGCCCAGTGGCGTAGTGGTCAGAGCATCTGACTGCCGCGTGGCAGGTTGAGAGTTCGACTCCCGACTGGGCAAGGTTCACTCAACCTTTCATCCCTTCGTGGTTGATAAAATGAATACCAAGCTTGCTTGGGAACTAAACACCAAGGGTCTCGCGTTAGGCTGACTACCTGGCAGGGACGCATGCTGCCTAGCACCTCGGAGCCCAGGGTCAAGAAAACAAAGATGGTCACTGTCGGCCCACATCCTTCATGGATTGTATAACCACAGAGTTTAATCTAATCAAATTTGATTCGCTGTTAACTTCGAGTCAAAATTTTCTTAAAAACGTAAATTTGCGCGTAAAATGTTAATTGAGGGGTTCGCAAGCATAGTAGATCAACTCAAAGTTTGAAAAAAAAATGAGATTGTCCATTTAGAAAGTGCATAAAATCTGTTTTATTTACTCCCACAGTGAACCGAGTTTCCTACGCTCTCTCATATATGGCATCGGTTTACACACTTGGTTCACGGTGGAAGTGAATAAAACAGATTTTATGTACCTTCTAAATGGACTATAATTTTTTATTTCAAAATGGACTTGGTCTACTATGGTTGTGAGACCCTGAATTAACACTGGACAGTTAGCGGTCATTTTGACCGGTACCAAATGAATATATTTCGGTATCAAACCAGAAATTTCTTTATAAAATGAGTTTAATGGAACAAAGGAATAAAAAAAGTAAAACAAATAAGTTTTTTACTGAAATTCCGAGTGATTATTTTTTACTGTAAAATCAAGATATCTTTTGCAGTGTATAAACAAGCGAATGTAAATGCACTCGCCTTTTACCTATTATGATTCAGATTTTACTCACTTAATGCTAAGATTTGTTTACTTCGAGTACTTTAAAAATTCACAAAATTAAATTATATACTATAAAAATATAACTATATAGTTATATGAAATTTCTTAAGTAGTTTTAAATAAAAATTCTGGTGCAAAATATTTTTGTAAAACTTGATTGAAATTTCTCGTATTGCTAATGTTGAACGTGAGCCATTGGTGGGCCACCGCCAGGGCCCGACTTATGCAGGGGCATGCGGTACAGCTGCCCCGGGCCCCCCTAAGAGTAATCAGGATTTCATTAAAAGGTACCAAATGATTCAAATTAGCCAAAAGTGACCAAAATTCCTATATTTTCAAACATTTAGAAAGAAGTACGGCCCCCTTCCTCTCTCTATTTTCAGTACCCCCTGCACCCATGCAAAAAACAAACTATATGATTAAAAATCTAATGATTAAAATTTTATTATGACAACTTAGTATTCTATTGTTTTCAAAAGAAATTCTTTATTAATGTTTTCCTCGCAATGTGGCAAGTTAAAACCATTCATTATGATCAATTTGGGGCATTTCCTTTTAGACATCTCATAACGTACGTAGATAAGCAAAGCAAAAAAAATACTCGTGTCAACCAATCTATCATTTTTTCTGCTATTATCCTACTAGTATTTTTTCTTAACGTTGTGACCATCATTTTGTGATACCCCGTTTACATATGGGAGCAGTACCGGGTACAAAATTTATGCATACATAGAATACGTATGAAGTTTAGTACTAGCCACTTCCACATTATTCCAAAAGAATTCTACAGATATATGGAAGGGGGCCCCCCAGAATGATGCTTGCCCCGGGGCCCCCCAGAATGATGCTTGCCCCGGGGCCCCCCATAGCCTTAGTCGGGCCCTGGCCACCGCTCCTTGAAAACTGAGTTTGAGCACTGACACAAAAATAGCGGCTGTCGTAGTCAGATTTTATTCAGCTTTTGTACGGTTCCTTTAATATGAATACCAGTAATTTTGTTAAGTTTTTTCCACTTTATTTTTCTAAGATTAAGTAAGTCAAAGAAAACTTTTGAAAAATACTGATGTCTAAATTCAGGGTGCCGTACAAATGCTTCAAAAAATCCGCCTACGGCAACCGCCATTTTTATGTCAGTGCTTAGGCCAATGAAGTTATGAATGAAGAGGCGGTGACATAAAGTGTGTTGTCTACGAGTTGCGAGTGAAGTAACTGAGGAGCTTCTCACAAGATTGTGGCTGATTTTTTACATTGGTTTAACAGTTTTTGATTACCGCCGGAGCAAACTTTCCCAGTAAATTTCCAAAAAACTTTTTTTCCTTATTTAAGGCTGTTCTTAACTGCTTTGCCCAACAAGCGCAAAACGTTCTGACACATTTACAAATTCATTTTTTAACGGAAAGATATAAAATTGGAAAGCCTGGTCATGGAAGTGATTTGGAATTTAACTGTTTTTCCCATTTTTTGATCAATCAGTTACCCATTGGGTTATAAGCGATTTCGATCACGTGAGAAACCAGTTTTTCGCCCGCTCTTGAGAGATTTTTCTACTTTCACGCAGAAATTCGGTTCAAAACGTCCATTTTGACACTATTTTCTGAAAGATCTATTGAGTTTTCAAAAAAAAAAAAAAAGAAAAACAGCTCGCTGACATAGTTTCTGAACAACAACACCAGCTAGTTTCATGCATTTTCGAACAAACTAAATTAAAACTTATGTCAGGAAGTTGCCCTTTTGGATATGAGAACAGTCTTAACAGGCTTTTTTCATGAAAAGGTTCTCTCATAAATATCCATAACTCTTCTATTTGTTTTTACTGGTGGCAGTTTGCCCAAGT
This sequence comes from Maratus speciosus, assembly GCA_963932465.1. Lineage (NCBI taxonomy): Eukaryota > Metazoa > Arthropoda > Arachnida > Araneae > Salticidae > Maratus > Maratus speciosus. The sequence goes on from OZ010798.1 coordinate 275,272,733, forward strand.
ATAATATTTTTCACTTATACCGAGAGGAGGTAGTTGTCACAATATGGCGAAAACGTAGGGCCTGAATACCGAAAAAGTAAACTTCCACCACTAAAAATGAATATCGGATTTTGCCCTTGTTTAGGACTGAAGTTTTGTATTAATAAGGCGTATAAATAAGGAGGAAATTTCTATTTAAATTAACTGGTGGAAGTTTTCCAAGGTGGTAATCAATCCTAGCGAAAGCGGTTACAGTTTAAGCATCACTATTTTAAGGATTTGTCAGTTCCTCTTCTTAATAGTTCCATGTTTAGGTCTAGTATTCAGCGGGCTATGGCTGGTCTTATCATACCATTTCTGTATATTTCATTAGCATATTTTCTCATTTGTTGACTAGATTTTTTTGGTATGATATTTTTCTGTTAGTTGAAAACTATTCCACAAATATTGAATTTACAATATACATTTATGTGTTGCCATTAGACAAACACGACGGGAATACAGATGACGAAGATTCTGGGACACCCGGAGATTCAGAACCTTCTTTTGTAAATTCCTTCAGCGTAAGTACCGAGAACTTGGAGAAAATTGGAATGAGACAGAAGTTCATGTTGGAAAACTTCGAAAACATGGACAGGACACAAAGCGAAGATGCTGAAAGCCACCGTAGTCGATACAGTATTTCTTCCAAGTACCATACCACCACGACCCATCCAACAACCAGGGATGTTAAGTAAGTTTAGTTTTGATTGGCTAATTCGATTTTTGTGTAAACTGTATTTTTCTGCAAGTTATAGTACGTATATTGTTTGTTACAGGACGAGCACTTTAGGCAGAAGAAGTAATACGGTGAGTAATTCTCCATCAATTGTTTATAGCACTTTTATCTTTAAATTCTGCAGATAAAAATAGATTATCAGGGATGAGATTTCCGACTCTTTGCATACCGGTATAATCTTAGAGAAAATGTTATTTGATTTAATCGGAACATTTTTCGATCTAACAAAACAACATTTTCTTTAAGATTATACTGGTGTGCAAAAAGTCGGAACTCTCATCCCTGATTATGAACTTAATAGCATATGTTATAAAAAATGGCATATTTGGACGAATACATCATTAGTATAATTAACTTAATAATATAATCATTCTTCATAAAAGTACAGTAACCTAATATGACAGTTAAGTTAGTAAAAAGTAAAATCTGAGAAAAATACTTCCTTATTAGTTATTAGTTCTTTTGTCTATCATATTATCATAACTATACTATACAGATACATTATTTGTGTCAATAAATTTCTATAAACACAGTATATTTTGATTTCGAAATTTCCTGCCATTAAATTAGCCCATTAAAAATGAGGCAGTAATAAATTCTTTTGACATTCAATATCAAAATTCTACAAGCTTATTTTCAATATTATTTCTTCCTCACTCGATATTAGACTTGCATAATTTTCCCTTGTATTATCAGCTCATGAGAATATTAATCTTGTTTCTTTGATAAATGTGGAAACCACATTTGATTTAAATGCTACCTTAAAGCGCGCTTTAAAAAAAATAAATAAATAAAAAAATCTCTTCATTCTTTGTCACTTGCTGTTCAATATATATCGATACATATAGATCGATTTACCACAACATTTTATAACTACTGAATATAATATTTCAATATTTTATTATATGGTTAATAAGTTTAAACTCAAAATTATTTAATTTATTTTTGTATCTATAAATTATATATGCATATATAAATTATGGCAAATTACCAATATTTTTAAGCTTGGGGATTAGTCAAAGGTATCAAGTCGAATTAAAACATGTAAAAAAATTATAAGTTCATAAAAACGGGAAAAACAATCGGAATGAAATGCAATTTAAGTGGTTAGTTTTGACCGCATAGCAAATCCTTGTTGACAGGGACAAGAAAATTAGTAATAACCTATAGATGGCAGTGGTATACATAAAAATTACAACCAGACTTTCAAATGTCGATGCTACTTCGTATGAATAAATTCTTGACTACTGATTATTTTAAGTTGAGCAATTTGGCATGTTTCGATCAAGTTCCATCGTGATATTGTCATCTGTCGGTGAATTTTGAAATTGCTTTTTATTTGTTTCAATCAACCAAAACCTTCCGTGTTGACAATACTTACTGTACAAACAGTATTTCAAAAAGATAAGTTTTCCTATTTCAATGAATTTTTAAATTTTCACAGACTTTACGCTTTGAGAAAATTATCAGTTATGATCATGGTCAAAAAGCGATGCATACATTTTGACAAAATTTGGGAATAAAAAAATTTTTGTCTGGCGTAGAAAAAAAAAATTTCAGATCGCAAATTTCAGTAACAAAATCTTTCTTAGAATAAAATTCTGTGTTTTGGAACGTTTATGTAAGTTTTCAGTAAAGAGAAAGAACTTAATTAACAGGACGAATTTAATTTTTCGAAATCACCAATTCTGCATCTTTCTGTCATTATCAAGTAAGTACATTCTTTCTTCTTTTATTAAATGTGTAAGTGAGTGGTTAGTCATAGCATTATTCTCAGTGTTCCCTACTATAGGAAAATATCCCTAGATGACTAAACAATTCTTTAAAGTAAGAAACCTCAGAAAAAAGGGGATTAGACGGATATTAAATCGGCAGTGTATTCTAAACTCTCATTTTCTGAGCAAAATTAAAGATAGGCGACATTTTCTTCCTCATACAAACGCACGCCAAGATGCTTTTGGTAAATAAATTGCACAGCTACCAAGTTTTGAACTACTATTTCTTGATAGTAATTTTCGTGCTATTTGACCACGGAAATTCTGCGATTAAGACGAAGATTACTATTAAAAATAGTCGTACGAGACTTGGAAACTGTGCAACATTGCAACTAATTTTTTAAAAACATCTCGTTGTGCGCGCATGTCCTTTCAGGGCAAATGGTTCACCCTTTGATGTACGCTATAACTAGAGCATAGAGTCAAACAGTTAATTTTGCACATTCATATTTTACAGATTGAAAATTTCTTTTATAAAGTTTTGGTGGTGTGATACGTATATCCAAAAACGATCTGTAAAACCATCCATTGTTTAAATCCTTACGCAAAGGTAATGCAGAAATAATTTTATAGTTATTAATAAAATTTAATTCGTTTATTTCATAAAAAAGGGAATTTTTTCCCAAGCCACTTCTCAACTGTTGAAAAGTGTCTGTATGTCATAGAATATAGCTTGGAATTATAATTGGGAAACGAAGACTCTTCGTTTGACACCTTTGTTATTTGCATGGGTATCGCCTTACATTTAATAATATTTTTAGATGTATGCAACAAATGCAGTGAATCATTCTTCAAGTTCGTCATTTGGAATTGCTTTAAAAAGTACGAATTGAACCCTTGAAAATTATCAAGCAAAGTTACTTGTTAAAAAATTTAAATTACACAAAGAAAATAATTTTTCACTACCGAAAAAAAATCGTGCTATGCGATATAAGAGATAGTCTTAGACAGTTAAAAAATATATCGATTAATAAATGATTTGGCTCTCTTTTCCTGTATTTCCTTTCCTTACCGAAATCTTCATTCCATCTCTCAGATTAACCTTCTAAACATTTGAATCTTCTTTTCATTGATGTAGTTTCTGAATAAATAGTTTAGACTAACAAATTTATATCTTACAGCATCATTATTACGATTGCTTAAATATGGATAAATATCTAATATGTGTTTTGTATATATTTATTTCTTCTATTATAAACTTAATGATTCAAACAAACTTTGAACGCTGAATTCAATAGAATTCAAATAATTAGCACTCGGCTGGACTATTCTTGTATGAAAATCTATTAGAATCTAAGATGAAAATCTGTGTAGAAGTACGCATTCACACTGTTTTTTGTTCGCCTGCAAAATTTGACGAAAAGTGCATTTCTTAACATATCCAATTCTAAAATATCATAAATTTGTGCAGTGTGCTTACAGTGTTCTATATTATACATACTTTAAGATAAATAAATATATATCAAGGATGCTCGATTTTGAGGATAAATGGGTCATATCTGTTTTGAATTGACCACATCTCTTATAAAGATTTCTTCTATATATCTCCAGTAGTAATCTGTATTTTCGGAAAGAAAGAAAAAACGTGTTTTTATGGATTAATCGAAATCGTTGAAAATTCCTATTTAATAAATATTGCCTGTGGCAGATTGCCTTTACGGTAACAAGCCCTCCGTAATTCTCATCTTTCGATTTGCCCTTGTGAGAAAACTATAATATTTGAAAACAGTCCTGTTTTATTTTGAAAATAAAATGCAGTGGGAGAAGCTAATCATTTGTGATTAAGGATTGAAATTGCGCGAGATTCTAGCGGAATTTCTATCGAACACAGTGAGTATTCTGCGGGAAATCCCAAATTGTTATATTTTCTTTCTTTCTTTTTCTTTCTTTTTTTTTTTTTTTTTTTTTTTTTTTTTTTTTTTTTTTTCAAATTCGATTATAAATAAGGAATTGTTTTAAACAATCTTATGCAAATTCTATATAACTTTGGTGAGATTACAGAAATATTTTTGTCTATCGATTTACACTAAAACTCTCACTCTGCTCTATAATAATTTAAAAACCGTGGTTACAAATCTAGAATCTCGGCTACAAAGAGCTTCGACGTATAGTAAAAGTGGTTGTAAAATGAAAATTAAATTATTAACGATAATCTATTTTTCGTCAGTGAATAGTAAATCATATGCTATATGAATTAGAAATCGATTGTGAATTCTAAGATTATAAGGACATTTTAGCATAGTATGTAAGATGTTTCAGTGGGTTCTGTAGTCCATCATCAAACTTAGGTCTTTACCTAATTTTTGTTGTACTTCCTTTTGAAAATGGCAACGTTTTGATTTAAAAACTGTTCGTATTTTATGAATAATTGGTATGTATGGAAACCAATTCTGTAGATATTAATATAAATTTGCAGCAGGTGCATACTCAAGTAGATCACATTTTTAATAATTTTAGCAAATCACAAACAATAAAGCACTGATGATTAGAAAAATAGCGTAATTTTTGGTTGTCGGAACAAAATAAATAATTTTCAGCAGTAAAACTATTTGTTGTTTTTGCATAAGATATTCATTAGAACCTAACCTAAGTTATTTATCTCAAGTTATATAAGTTATCAAAACCTAAGTTACTTTTATTTCCTTTTTTAAGTAATTGAGCATTTGGCAGGAATCCGCGCGTGATCCTACCGAAAAACAGCTGTATCCCGTGGGATTTCGGGATCCCACTTTGTAGGATCCCAATTTTTATTCACGATAAACACATCAATGTTATCATACAGCCTTTTAATGTTAATGACCACAAATATACATATCTAGGGAGGTTTTCCAATTTGTATGTTATATGAAAAAAATATGGGAACACTGATTGTAAATTACAGCTCGCGATTTTAATGATTTTTAAAAGAGGAAATGCAATAATAATTCTAGCCATGGTAAAAACAGTAAAATTAAAATATTTTTTTAGATGGCTTCCAAAAAGAGGGAGGAACTTACCAGAGCATTAAATGATGCCAGAAAAAAACTGGAGACTGTAAGTTGTGTCTCTAAATTATTGCGTTCAATAACAATCGAATTTGTGTGTCGCAAATAACGATGTTGCTTTGATTTAAAAAAAAACTAAATGCCAAAATCTAACAAAGAAACTGACCAGCATAAAAATATTTTTTGTACTTACAAAACTTCAGATTATTATTTTCCTGAAATAGCAAAATGTTTTAATGAAATAAGAAGAAATCGTTCTTATGCAAAGAACACTCAAATATATGAAAATAGAATATATTTTCTGATTTTATTAATCTTTTCATATTTTATAAATAATTATAATCTATCTCTCCTATCTAAATTAGAAAAACTATGTTAAATGTTATGTTTCATGTATTTTTAATGCACATCATTGAAAATTCAATGGTAGATAGTAATAAAAAATTGCGTACTACTTATCCCGTCGACCAATTTCGCCAAACTGTACAAATCACCAAACTATTCGCCAAATGATACAAACTGACATATTTTTTATTTTAAATAACGAAAGAACAAATAAATTAGTAAAATGTTAATAAAAATACAAAGTCGAATTAAAAATCACTTGATGACGTAACAAACACGTGTATCGTGTTTAATGTCAAATGAAAGTGACATTTACGATCATCCATTATTGGCATTTAATCTCATAGTTTGGCGTTAGTTTTTTGGTCGACGGAATAATCGAGTAGTAACAAATATCGTTTAGCTGACTTTGATGGGTAAAAGTCTGAATATCTTTAAAAATGCAACTAAAACCTGTATAGTCGTGGGGGAAAAAAAAAAAGTAAGCAACCTCTAATAACTTCGCAACTAATTATAATAGAAGAAAATAGGGGGTCCATCTAATCTACAAATCAAAACCAGGCAAAACTCTGTTTTGTTTTGTTTTTTCAGTGTCAATCCCCAACTTTGACAACGTATTATAAATCTTCTGTTCAAACTATGAATAGAAACGGAATTTAAAGCCCTTTGGATGATTAGTTTTTGAATTATAAACATTCAAAATAATGAGCTTCTAATGTTAAATTACATTTTCATATTTTTATTCATATTTACTGAAATTATAATCCTAATGTGATATTTTTGTGTGATTATGTTACTAAAAAGACCAAACATAAATACATTGAATTTGCAATTTTTAAAATTTTATATTATGAATTATGAAATTAATATTCGAAAAAAATAGTAATTGCAACCAACAATTTTATATGTATATAGATAGATAGATAAATAGATAGATAGATTCATATTTATTATATCCTGCTTTATGCGAATTCAGATTTAAAATTTTTCTTTTAGTAGTTCTCGAATTATGATTTAAAAACGGTAAAATGATCTATGATGTGCAGAAAAGCGTAATTTGAAAAAATTTATACTTTACTCATTTTATTAATACATTTGGGCTAGCTATAGTCAAAACATATTAAGCTAGTGAAATGGTCATATTGGCAAGACATAATACATCAATAGAAGTGATATAGTCATTCTGTAGCAGTTTAATAATCGAGTACCGAACTTCAATTTAGATACAGTCCCTAAAATAACTCATTTTAAAATAATTAATTTCTTTAAAACTAATCGTACGAATTTCATGAAAATTTGTTTTTAGGCTAATTGGAATATGCGCACTTTATTTATGGTGTCAAACTTGGGTATTGCTATAGAAAAAAAAAGTTCAGGTTCGTTTTTATATGTAGATGCCCCCCTAAGCAAATTTTATATACATCATTTAAAAGTAGACTTTATTTCCAATCGTTTGGTGCCAGTAATTTTCTTCTACAATAATTTGTTGCAGAGTTAGTAGGGGATGTTTACTTTTCTTTCCACGACTGTACATAAACTGTGTTTAAAAATGCTTTGCACTAAAATCGTATGCTTCTATTTAAAAAATGGCTAAAACTATAAAAAGTATGTTGCAATGTTTTGTGAAGGATGTGTCGGAACTTTTCTTAAAAGTACGATAAATAGTAGTGCATAATAGTTGGCATAATAAATCATTTTAATATTCAAATTAATCATTTGGCCACGCGAATAAAGCATAGTTGCCAGCATTCGTATTCTTTTTTAGTATTTATAACCATAAATTTTGTAAGAAGAAAAAATAATTAAATTGAGAATCGTACCAAGCTTTTGATTTATCTTTTTTCATTATTGTTTATTTATATATTAGAAAATTTCAGGCTTTAATTGATTACAAAGAATACGGAGGTTCGCAGTCATGTTTTTGCTCATGTCCGAATAATTTATTCGAATCATTTAAGTCATTCAAAATCATTTAATAAGCCTATTACTAATGGTAAATACTTCTTTACTGGAATCATGAGCTAATAGTTTGTCACATTTTCTGGAATTTTATCATTCTCATTCACATAAATTCAAAATTTCTAAAATATCACCTAGCCCCAAATGTATACTGCAGAAATGTATGTAAGCTTTAGTATTCCTTCTGCTGTTTTTCATTGTATCAGTTTGCACTGAAAAATGGCATACTTTCAGAAAACTTGAAACAACTGCTATATTCAAAATTTATTGTGTTTATTTTATTTGATTACGTTCGTACTTTCACGCGGTGAACATTTTTTCACTTCTCTCCACAGTGGGTAAACAGAAAGGGTGTGGTATTATAGTCAGTCGATAAACTTTGCATTGCTCCACTCTGTTCCATCTTGGTCAATATCAGTGGCCTTCCACAAGCTTAAAGTTGTCGCCACTTCCACGCCACTGCAAAATCAGGTGGCACCTTCAGTTGAATGAGTTCGTCCACACGAGCTACTTTTAATGACAGGTTGCGATTCCGTTTAATAATAAAATAAATTTCAGAGACTCAGAAAAATAATTTTGCAGAAAATAATTGCCATTGAAAATACGTTTTTCCTGCTGGAAATACGTATTACAGTTTATTAAAATAATTTTTTTAAAAATAAAATGTTGACAGAAGTGGAAGGGTGCGCAGTAGCGCTTACTTTTGAATACCACTATTTCCGAATAGTAGTATTCGCCTTATTTAATCGCAGAATTCAACTTTTAAATAGTAGTACTGAAAAAAAAAGAACTTCTACGCACCTTGAGTGATCTTTTATTTCAGCCACTTCATTCAGTTAATCATTTTTCAGGTAATCTGTAGAATTTTTTATTTAAATATTTATTCAGTTTCCAAATAAAATATCTGAAATGCTTTGAATTTTTAACTTTGGAAGCGAAAACTGTTTCATATTTATGAAAAATATGGATCAATTTTTGAATAGAGATATCTGAACATTTTATGCATAAATAAATTAAAATTATTGTTTAACTACGTCATAAAGTAGAGATCTCGATTTTGAAAACAAATTTAAAAAAGCACTACAGTATCTCAAAACTTATTCTAACTTCTCTAACTTCTTTTTTGTTTCTCATGTTTTTATTGTAATTTTCAAAGCCATTTAAATTTTTTGAAATGCATCGGAAAACATTTTATAGAAAAGGCGTTAATTTACTGAATTATCAAATTTTCAATGGATCCGAAGGAAATTTAAAACTATTCGTAATTTAATTTTGTGGAAGGAAAAAAAAAATGAATTTCACCGAAGTACAGAGGATGTTCTGCAATGTGTTTAGGAAACGTTTTTGTAACGATTTTGGAAAAAGAAATATATAAGCATAGATAAGAATTTTACTTTTTAATATGTTCAGTCTGATAGCCCTTTTGTTGAACTATCATATTACATCTTGATTTCAAAGATTTAAAAAAAAAAATTAAATATCAAGATTGATTTTTTTCCGCTCTTTGACCACAATCCCCCAGACACCATCCAGTGCTTTGTGATGCCGCTAATAAAAGTCTTGTTTCAAAAGTCCAAAAGCACAGTACGTCGGTGAACTTCGGTGGCGTCCATGCGTTTAAATGGACTAGTTTCAACTCCGGTTTCATTTCTCATTTTTCCTAAAAATATAGCAGTAGATTTAGAAGTATGATTGGTAGCCTTATCCTGGTGGAATTTTAACACAATGAAAATTGTTTGAATGAAGTGACAGAATGTCGTTTGAAAACAGGTGTCAAAGCATATTTCTAATAGTAATCCGAATTAATTTTGACATTTTTTTTTTTCACTTTCCTTATTTTAAGTTTTTTGTTATAAGAAAATCCAACAATAAACATAAAATGTTTAGTAAAACTAATTTTGTTTTCTCTTAACAAACATTTTAGTGCATTTTCTTTCGTTGAACGTACCTTTGTTGGGCATGCCTTTTACCTTTTTCCCAGTCAAATATAAACTTTTACATTTCATTCCTTTTTTAGGTGCGTTCGTAATTATATAAATACGTGGTACCTATAGTCATCGTTCGGTCCGTCTGTCTGTCCGTCCGTCCGCATATAACGGAACAAAAACTACCCAACCGAATGGTTTGAAATTTTAAATATATAATTGCTACAAAATTTTGTGGTGTCATTTCAAATTTTAGGAAAATCGGATGTTACAGGGAAAGTCAAAAGTTTTCCGTTACATTACGGCCCATTGGAAAAAATATTTCAAGTGCATTTTAATGATATTACAGCCTTTCGAACAGAATGAAATTGATATGCACATAGGAAGTGCACTAAAATATACATTCAGTACAATATGCGGCACAAAAAATATTTATAAAACTAGTTATAGTATGAATGTACCACATTTGCCACGTTTGACATGCAATTTCCAACTTGTTATTAATTATGTCACTTATTTTACTTGTAGAAATATTAAAACCATGCTTTTCACACCTTTTTTTTTTTAATAATAGAATAAGAGTATTTCTCTTCGGAAAGCGCAAGTACATAGCCTTCGATCCATTGTTTATTTTTCAGTGACATTTTAAAGCAAAGATTATTTTTAATGATGCACATGATAATTAAACCCTATTACGAGCTGATGCCATATAGATTTTTTTCTTTTTAAACATAGAGAAAATCAAAATCGTTACCAAAATGTGTGTACACCTTCGGTATATTGTTGATTAGATAAAGTAACAACTGTAACTAGTTTTAATAAAACACTCATACTACAATATATATTAAAACACACAACAAAACAAGGCTGTCGTACAGATGGCTGGTGACTTCCCCAACATGGTTTATTAGTGAGGAATTGCAGACTCAGGCATCGGCCGGGGTAACTCAGTGGTTAGAGCAGCAGTCTTGTATACTGTGGTCCCAGGTTCGATTCCTGGCTCTGGCTAATTTTTCACTCCAGTTGGGTTTATTGTATTTATTGTATGTATGTCTGTAAAATATTTATATATACCTGTAACTAGTTTATTCATAACATAGTTACTGATGTATTATTAACAAACTTGTTACTATAGTATGTTTATGTTGCTGTTAATAAGTTGTACAATAAAGATTTATTAACTTTGTTTTTCAGGAACCATCTGAGGAATATTTTTAATGATGCAGACGATAATTAAGCCAATTTCCGAATTGATGTCATATATGATTTATTTTTATTTTTATTTAAATCATAGAGAAAGTCAAAATCATTACAAAAATATCCGAACACTCTCTGTGCAGTTCTTAGAACGTTACAAATCAATAATAATAATAATAATTGTGGGTAAGTTATGCAAAGGGGCGCATTCATCAGAGTTACATAGCCAGGAAAAAGACGGTGCATGAAAAGTGAAGTGAAAGAAAGTTGATCATGTGAAAGTATTCTATATGGTGCGCGGTGCAAAATTATTCCGTTCTTAAATTGACCGCCCAAACATTATAGTGGTAACTGATAGAGTGTGACGCACCTTGGCGCGTGGGACTGCAACACCGCCCGCACCACCCTTGCTGTGGGTCTGGCTGCTCCTACAACTTTGAGGTATGACATTAAATGTGAAACTATGTTTGATCATATTCACATGCTCTTTTTGGCATTTACAAAATCTGTATATTATTTTACTTCGTCGAGAACCCGTGAATTTAACTCATTGTATCAGAAAAATGGTATATGTTTTAGTTATGTTATTCTTAATTCTGAAATCAAATGATTTTAAAGAATTTATAAAGAGCTCGCTACATACATCTCTTCTTTATATGATAATTAGAAAATTGATAATATTTCAATTTGATAACTTTTAATTTAACAACTGAAAGATTTTCTTGATCAAAGTGACATAATTTCTTCAGCTTACAGTTTTTCTTGCATTAATATTATTTTTCCGATCAAAATGACATAATTTTTTTAAACATGCAGTTTTCTTACATTAATTGCATTTAATGTTATTTGTAACGTTTTAATAGTATTTCGTTTCAAAATAAATACGATTGTGTTTACAGCTTGGTTACAAAGGCGGTTTAAGTTCCAGTAAAAGTGTTGGTGATTTAAGTAATGCCGGAGATGTTGCTGACATACTTGCGGAAAAGCCTCGACTGATGCCAAAAGGTAAAATGAATTTTTACTTTTTAACTTGATAAGTGTCTAAACAACTTAATAATACTAACAGAATTAGATTAAAATAAAACGGAAGCTGAAATTAACGAAAAACAAATTTAAAAAATATTAATTTTCATATTTTTTTTTTTTTTTTTTTTTTTTTTTTTTTAGTTATTGTCTATGATGAAGCGCTAATTTTTGATGTAATTTTTAAAAATTAATTTGAGGATTTTTTTTTAGCTTTGTCGTTCTTTTTTAACACTTTCCAACATAATAGTTGAAAAGTGTTTATGAATTCGGTTTGTCTGTCTGTCCGTGCTCTAACTCTCTTAAATACACTCGGATTGTCATAAAATTGACTACGTATTGTAAAAATATGTTACTGGGGTTTACTATACAATGATTGGTATTGAAAATGAAGTGTGCAACGTCTATGGTTCGTTTACAGGAATACACAAAAGAATCACGTTGAATTATGGTCTATCTGGAAAAAATCTGTTGCGGCGTATTTGATCGATTTTAGGTTAGATCAAACATAATGAGATTCATATGTATCACTCAGATGGACTATAACATGCTTTCTCAGGCATATAGAATAAATAGCACTAAGAACTCGTTTACAGGGACGCATAAAAGAATTCTGTTATATTGCGATTTAACGGGAAAATTCGTTTGCGGTACATTTTAATGATGTTACAATACTTCAAATATAATGAAATCACTGAAGTGCGCTACACTATGCTTTCTGTAGATTATAGAGTGCATAGAATTTATCGTTCTTTTACAGAGCAGCACAAAAGAATTCAGTTACAGGATTGACTATGATCGATAATTGCTGGAAGTGCGTTTTCCGCTGTGCTGTGTATTTTTAAACTGATCTAATTTTGAGTGTAATAGGTGGTGTGTATAAAATTTATGGATCGCGTACAGGGCTAGAAACAATAATTCACCCTCATTACCGGTTATGGAAAGCAATTGCTAAAAATCGATTTTTACTGACTTACGTGTTTTTTAAATTGTTTATGTAGATATCCCATTTCATTCTAGGAAAAAATGAAATTTCTCAATAATATTCTGTTAGTGTTGGGAAAAGTGTTTCATAATTTATCCCTGGTGCATGAGTTTTCTTCTTTTTTTTCTCGTGCTTTTTTTTTTTTTTTTCAATTATATTATATTTTCTGAGTTTTTTATTATTATTATTATTATTATTACAATATGAAATGTTAAATACGTTCGTAATTATCTGTTTTACTGCTATTGTCAAATTTAAATTGTACGAAATAATTTTAGAAGCTGTGATATTTCATCTGCAACTATGTACTGTGTGCAGGGTTCGTAAATATCGTGATATTTTCGAAAATATCAAAAATATCCGATATTTTGATATATATCCGATATTTTCGATATATATCCGATATTTTCACAATTGTCAGCTTACTGCTGATTATAAAGATTTTTAGACTTAATATAAATTAGAATCTAAAACGTATTACATTTAACATGAAAACATAATAAAACAATATTCTAAATGTCTTTTTTTATATTTTTCTTATAAAATTTATGATCAAATAATTGAAAAAACAATCTTCTGCAAAAGTTGCTTTTTCACTCATCAAAACACAAAATGCAGGATTCAGTTTAAAAAATAAATAAAATTACACAACAAATTCTAAAATACAAAATTTTTCTGTTGAAGAATTTGAACATGAATGTAAGTTTGTCTGGTTTTTCATTTTCTAGCCTACTGCACAATTTAGACTGAAGTAAATCAAAATTAGAAGATTCTAATGCATCTATTGAAGGAGAATCTGTAAACAACTGATAAGTTAAATTATCTTTCATGGGCTGTTCTAATTTAATATTATCCCACCAAATTTTTGGTTCAACGTTTAAATATTCAGTTTCAAACATAAAGCTTATATGCGATTTTTTTGCTAAAAACCAATCACCAATTAACCCCTTTATCTCATTCTAGAAGGTGCAGTCTACATAAAGAATTGAGACAGGGTAGGGAGGTATTGTTCAAAGACAGATTTCTTATGATGGTAATGGGAAAGCTGCAGGTACAGTCCAAAACTAGTTTTTGGAGTGTAGGGAATATTTTGGGAGCTATTCTTTTTAGTTATTTATTTACAGATGGGCTAATTTTGAATAACAGTTGAAGAATTCATTTGCACTTCTTTTGACTGAAAATATTTTGAAAATAAATATCAGATATATGAAAATATCAAAAAATACGACATTTAAAAAATAAATATCAAATGTATGAAAATGAAAATGAAAATATCGAAAATATCAAAAATCTTGATATTTTGAAAATAAATATCGGATATATATCATGATATATATCAAGATATATATCCATTGTTATATATCAACGAACCCTGACTGTGTGTATATTTTATTTTCTTTCACAGATAATTTAATCGACATGCGTAGAAGTACGTCTTTCGGTGATATCACATCTTCAAACATGCCAAGAAGAAGGTTACCCTATACGCCCCAACCAGGTAATGAACTTTGCTTGATTTATTATTTTTACACTCTATTATTTAACTCATCCTAGTTTTTGTATGCAAAGACATAATTTTGTAATCGATTTTTAATCCACTTCCTTATAAGCTAGAATTATAAAAATTATATACAAAGATGTGTTTACTGTGATAATACAACATTTTAATATGTTTAGAACTTAATTATAAATTAATGCATTCATATTTTAAGGAATTTTTAAGTTAGCCCACCACAGGTGATAAATCGCCAAATATTCTCAATGAGTTGAAACAACAACGGATTTTATAATACGCCAACACATGCCAGCAGACGTGCAAGAAAAATTTACTAAAAAATGTACTTTTAAAATATAATGGCGCGAATGGAATATGAAAATAAAATTATGTATATAAATCTTGGGCAGCTATTTGCCGTCGCTCGACCGCAAATGGTTAATATTAATTAATTACCGATTATACGTTTAGAAATCCTCAAAAGATAGTTTAAATAATGTTTCATTTTTCTTCTCTCTTGCTCTCTCTTAAAAAAGAAATAAAGCAAAAATTCTATATTTTTTAATACGTTCACTTGCTTGCGCTTTCTACTAAGTGTAAAAAAAAAAATAATAATAATAATAATAATAATCGAGTTCGGTGCCCACACCAAATTAATATGTTGTAAAGGAAATTTTTGTTAAAAAAAAAATGAATTGTAGTCAAAAACTTTCGATTTTCGTGCGATTTTCAAAATGCACTTTGAATGTTTATAAAAGAGTGTTTTTAACACTTTCCAACATAATTGAAAAGTGTTTATGAATTCGGTTTGTCTGTTCGCCTGTGCGTCTGTCTGTCCGTGCTCTAAGTCGCGTAAATGTAGTGCGATTCTCATGAAATTGATATACGTTATTGGGATTTACTATGGCATGTTCGATATTGAAAATTAAGTGTAAAATTCACGTTTCATTTACAAGGATACTCAAAAGAATTCCGTGACATTACGATCTGTGGGGGAAAGTCATTTGCGGTGTATTTTAATGATATTACACTGTTTTAAACATGGTGAAATGGATACTTATCACTGAAGTGTTACTACAAGGTTCTTACTATAGAACGCGGTATAGAATTAATAGTTTAGAATTAATAGTATAGTTATTAGTATAATATAGAATTAATAGTATAGAATTAATAGTTTATTTACAGGGATACATAAAAGAGTTTGGCTACAGCAGAAAATGAACAATAATTGAATTATTGAAGACCAATTGCGGGAAATCCGTTTTCAATTGTAGTATTGCGTTTTTAAATTTAATTATTTTTTAAATATTACTTGGTGTATATAAATTCTATAAATCTTGCACAGGGCTGCACAAAACTTTTCAACAACATCCATTAATTGGGCGGAAATTGCTGAATGGAAATTTTCACCTGTGCTATGCGTTTAACTCAAGTAAATTTCAACATACTATGTAGTATAAATACATACCAAGTGGCCTAAAAAGGGCTGACTGATTTTAAAATTCAATAATTTCCAAACGGTGACAGATATATTAATACATGGAAATTATTCCATATTAATACATGGAAATTATTCCAGAGGGAAACATTCGCCTTGCATACTATATTTCAAATGAAATTCAAATTTCAAAGTAATTGCTTAAAAGGCGCAAAAAGCCCAACATAATGAAAAAGATTCCAAGCCGGGAGTCGAACCCGGGCCATCAGTATAGCGCACTGACGTTCTACCGACTAAACCACTTAGAACGATACCCAGCAAGGAAAATTTCTCACTATTGTATGTTGGCAAGGCTACAAACGCAGCACAAGATGGAATATTTATCGTGAGCCACCGACCTGTGGCAAACACGGAACATAATTAAATCCAGCATCGATAGAAACTATATTAATACATGGAAATTATTCCAGAGGGAAACATTCGCCTTGCATACAATATTTCAAATGAAATTCAAATTTCAAAGTAATTGCTTAAAAGGCGCAAAGGCCAACATAGTGAAAAAGATTCCAAGCCGGGAGTCGAACCCGGGCCATCAGTATAGCGCACTGACTATATTAATACATGGAAATTATTCCAGAGGGAAACATTCGCCTTGCATACAATAGTGAGAAATTTTCCTTGCTGGGTATCGTTCCAAGTGGTTTAGTCGGTAGAACGTCAGTGCGCTATACTGATGGCCCGGGTTCGACTCCCGGCTTGGAATCTTTTTCACTATGTTGGCCTTTGCGCCTTTTAAGCAATTACTTTGAAATTTGAATTTCATTTGAAATATGGTGATAGATATTCTCGAATTTAGTTCGAAATACAAACAATAGATGGCGCTGCACGCAATAGGCGCTAAATTCAAGCTGGATTTTTTGTCCTTTTTCTTCTCCCATTTCAAAAAAGGAGATTAAAATGTATTGAGTGAGTCAAAAATCGGGCCTGGATTTAGCGCATATTGCTCGCAGCGCCATCTATTGTTTGTAATTCGGACTAAATTCGAGAATCACAGTAAAAAAAATCCTGACATCATACATAACGCTTCTGCAAGAATTTTTTTTATATCTGTCACCGTTTGCAAGTTATTGAATTTTAAAATCAGTCAATCCTTTTCAGGACATCCGGTATCTATAGATCCTATACAGGGCTGCTCAAAATGATTGTATATTTTCCCGACTATTCATGGTAATAGCAGAAATTGGGTTTTCAAATGCATTATGCTTTTTCCAAATTGTTCATTTAGACATCTTATAGCTGGGTAATTTGTCACAACCATACTATAGTGCGAAACCAATAACACATCGAAAAGAGATTGGATTTTATGATAATGGAGAATTTGCACGTTTTCTAAATTTATCACGAAACAATAGTACATGAAAAAATAAGAAGGATACCCTGCATATTTTTTTTATTTTGAGCTTTTATTACTGATTTATGATTGTTTTAATATCGCACTATTTACCGTATCCCGAAAACGCTCCGTAATACATCTGACGTCACAGTTCATGACAACAAACGACTGTTATTCTTTACGTGTGTCGCTTTTCAACTTGTTCATTTTAAATATTGCTGTTTCTAAAATTATTATGACTGAGAACACAAAGTCATATTATAAATACAGTGAAACCTCTCTGTGCGACCACCTCCATTAAGCGATCACCTCCATTAAGCGACCACCTCCCTGAACGATCATTTTTTCATTGAACGAAATTTATTCCCATAGGCTCAATACTAATTTTATTTCCATTCAGAGACCATCCCAGCTGACCTCTCTTCATGAGCGACCAATTTCTTTGAAGAAAAGGAAACAAATTCCGATTTTTCCTGTCACTTGAAGAAGGTTTTATTAGAAAAATAATTCCGAGGGCTTTAAACTTGTAAACTAAGTTTTGATTTTTTTTATTATTATTCCGGTAACTTTTAAGTGTTTAAACCCCTTTATGCCTTTTTAGACAATGAAGTTAACTCTGATGACGAATTAAGAATGACGATCAATAAACTCCCCTACCCTATTCTGTTAGGAAACTCTCAAAGAAATAGATAAATTAATGAAAATATCATTATTTGTTCCCGTCCAAAAAAAAAAAAAAAAAAAAAAAAAATTGCATTTATTTATTGAATTTCGAAAGGACTTGGAAATAAAAGTTATGAAAGATAAAACCGTAAAACAAAAGCAAACGTCAATATATTCATTTTTAATCAATGTAATAATTAACTTATATAATTAACTTTTATTTTGATACTTAAATTTTTATATTTTTTCCTAATGTGAAAAATAAATTCTAGTAACATTATTTCTACTTTTTTTCAACAATTAAAATCTAGATTTAAACATGACCTCCATTAAGAGGCCACCTCTCGAAACGATAAATTTTTATTAGAATGAAACGTGGTCGTTTTTAGGAGGTTTTACTGTACTGTATTGTACCACTCTACACTAATACAACCAGTAACTTCTAGCGAAAAGTTGACGAATTTTTTCAAAAGGGTGGAGCAAAGGCCCTTGTGTTTTACTTTTGTATCGTAATGTTACACATTTGATAAATGCTGTAAAACTGAAATTTCCCAGATTTTACAATTCACCAAATTCAAATATGGAATTAAATTTAGAATCCTTTATCTGTTTTTGAAACACTTTAAATTAATATCTTAAATAATTAGTAATAGTATGAATAAAAAGTACGAATATTTAAAAAAATTAAGACCATATGTCAAGCAATTTTTCTTGTGTGTGTGTGGGGGGGGGGGGAGGGGAGCGCTCCGATGGGTGCTCGCACGGGTGCCAAAATGTTCTTGGGCCGGCCCTGTTCAGGAAGTAAATAAAAATTTTATTGCGTAAGTGTACATTTTTATTAAGTTAGGGACTAGGTTTAAAAAATAAAGGATTTATTTCGAAACAATATTTTGTCATGTCTTAATAGAGATTATAAAACGTAAAAATATTGAAACTACTCAAAAAAAAATTAATATTAAATTTTTACTTTTCAACATAAAAATACTTTAGGTCCCGCTGCCTATGACACCGTGTAGCAGGCGTGCTTCGACAATACTGCATAATCTTAAAAAAAAAAAATCAACAGAAAAAAAACCGCGAACCACATCACCGCTGCCTGCGGCATCGTATAACACCACGTGCTGTGCACGCACTGCAAATTCTTGTAAAAAACCTAAAAATTTACAAAAGTGCCCCCAGGGGGTGAAGTGGGGGGGGCACCGGATGTGCATAATATGAATAAGTTTTCATACACCTTTCTAACGATATGTCACATGAGGCGTGTACTCAAAATTTAGAAAATAGCTCCTCCCCGGATGACCCTCCCCTCCCTCTGCATTTCCCACTCTTTCAAATATCTAATGTTAAAAAATAATATTTATTTGAGTGTTAAATGAAAAATCGCATTTAAAACGCAATAAACAGTTGATCTGAAGAAAAAAAGAGAAAACTCCCCCCACCACCACCAAAAATCAACTCATCTTAAATTTATAAAATCTTTATTATGCGTTAAAAACAACGTCAAAGTTTAAAAGCGATCAGTTCTTTACTTTTCCTAATTTTAACAAAATCCCGTCAACTCTCTCTATGTGAAAAGACTTTTAATGAGTTTAAAAATCGATTTTTTCATAAACTTAGCGTTCATTTTTTTTTTTTTTTTTTCAAATTGACATTTTATAAATCAACGTACAAAATAATATCCAGATGCGAAAGAACCAAATTTGTAAAAACAGTAGTTTAAAAATTTCGAACCTTTATTTCCAAAGCCTAGTATCTCTTTTCTTTCCGTTCCGCTTGCCTGTCGTGAACTGTGACGTCATAGTAAGTCACGCCCCGATTTGGAGCGACGTGATTTTAGCTTACTTTTAGGACGAATTATTTAATAGTATAGATATTTTTTTCGCGTTTTTGAGAACATTTTTGAAAACTGTGGATGTGGAACTATCAGAAAAATATATAAATGATCAAATCCCCCATGTGTGCAAATTCCTCATTATTATTATTATTATTTAATGAACGAAGTCCATACTTGCCTAATAAGTAATTTCAAGAGAAACAAAATTAGATTATTGTTATTATTGTTGTTGTTGTTATTATTGTTATTGTAACGAAGTCTATAGTTACGTAATAAGTAATTTCAAGAGAAACATAGGAATAGATTATTATTATTATTTAATGAACGAAGTCTATAGTTACGTAATATGTAATTTCAAGAGAAACAGGAATAGATTATTATTATAATTTAATGAACGAAGTACATGGTTACGTAATACGTAATTTCAAGAGAAACAAAATTAGATTATTATTATTATTATTATTTAATCAACGAAGTCTATAGCTACATAATACGTAATTTCAAGTGGAAAAAAATAAATTTTATGGTTATTATTCAATAATCCGATATAAATACATTCTAAGGAGAAATGATGGTGATTTTCAAAATGAACTTTGAATGTTTATAATGGTGTTTGTTTTTTTTTTGGTTTTTTTTACTATTTTTACTTCTATACGTTTTATTGAAATTGTAACAATTAAAGAAAATATCAATAATAACAATAAAGGATTTGTTTGTCATCAATTTAGTTCAACGCAAACAGCTATACCAGCGCAGTTTGTCACAAATGTATTCCTGGGGTAAAGCAAGAACAAATAAAAGAAATTAGATTATATTTTTATGTTTATTATTCAATGAGCGGGAATACCTATAACTGCGTAATTTGTCGCAAATATAATCCAGAAAGAAACAAAAGACGTCGAAGATACTGGATATTGTTATTGTTCAATAAACGGGATGGGATGGCTTATAGCTAGGTTATTTGTCACAAACATACTCTAGTCGTAGGCTTTTAATTATTCATGTTTTTACAAAAGAGTGTGTCTGAAGCATTCGACAAAAAGCTACCTTCATAATGAAAAATTTATTTATTTTAATTTTTTATTATTATTATTATTTTCCACGTTTTGTTTCGCTTGCATGAAAGCAAAATGGGGAAATTTTTATTATTTAAAAATTTCAGATAATTTAAGATGTGTTTTCTGTTTTATCAATATCAGGCGGACAAATTTAATTAGAAATAAAATTAGAAATAAAAATGGAGTTTGTTTCAAATGTGTTGTAACATAAAATAACGGTTTGGGATTTTCTTTTCTGTTAATATTTTTTTAATTCAATATTAAAAATTATTTTTTCATAGCGTGCTGTTTCTTTATTAATAGAACATTTTCATTAAAAAAAATTTTAATTAAATATCTGAAAGTATTGATTTTTAAATGCAAACTTAATTAATGTATACTTTGATCGAATGAAATATTAATCAATTTATTTATTTGACTTTTCCTCCAAGTAAAACTGTTATACAATTGCTAAAATAATAATAATAATAATAATAATAAAATTTACTTTGACAATATACAATTTTAATTCTTGTTAATGTAGCGTTATTTGCCCAATATCACATTGTATTGTTCTTTAGATTATTTTTTTCAATTGAAACTTTTTTAATGAAGATAAAAATTATTTAAAAAAAATTATTTATCATGAATACTGTTAAATGAATGGAATGGTGCTATTATTATCCCAATTCATAAAAAGGGAAATATCTTAAATTGCCAGAATTATAGAGGCATAGCCTTATTAAATGTTACATATAAAGTGTTGGCAAAGATAATTGCAAAGCGATTAGAACCGTATGCTGAAGTGGTGATAGGTGATTATCAGTGTGGTTTTAGGAAAGGAAGATCAACAGTGGATCAAATCTTTAGTATCAGGAACATCCTTGAAAAATTCTATGAACAAAATATTAATTTGCACCAATTGTTTGTTGATTTTAAACAGGCCTATGACAGTATAAGCAGAAATAAGTTATTTGAAATTTTAAAGGAATTTAAAATACCTGATAAAATAGTTAAGCTTATAAAATTAACACTAGAAAATACAAAAGCTAAAGTTAAGGTACAGGGAAGACTTTCAAGAGAATTTGCAGTGAATTCAGGTCTAAAGCAAGGTGATGTTCTCTCGACAATTCTTTTTAATTTATGCCTGGAGAAAATAATTAGAAGCATTTACAACAACAGAGGTGGTACTATTATGAATCGCTCCTTCCAAATCCTTGCATTTGCAGATGATGTTGATATAATTGCTAGGAATAAGAAAGTCTTGATTGAAACATACAATAAATTAGACATTGAAGGAAGAAAACTAGGCCTCGTGGTTAATAAAGAAAAAACAAAATACATGAAAATGGACCGAACGAAATCACAGGCAACAGCAACTTTAACTATAAATAATGAATTACAATTTGATGAAGTAACAGAATTTAAATATTTAGGATCTACGATCACCTGTGATAATATGGTAGAAGCAGAGATTAAAACCCGGCTTGCAGCAGGAAATAGATGCTATTTTTCTCTTCGAAACATTTTAAAATCATCTCTAATATCTCGAACATCCAAACTTAAAATTTATAAAACTGTTATAAAACCAGTAGTAATCTATGGTAGTGAGACCTGGACCACTACACAAAAAGATGAAAAGCTACTTATCACTTGGGAAAGGAAGATCTTAAGGCAAATTTTTGGACCTATTAAAGAAGACAATACATGGCGTATAAGGACAAATATGGAGTTAGAGCTGTTATATAGTGAAAAAGATATAATAAGTACTATAAAAATAAGAAGATTGCAATGGTTAGGCCATCTAATCAGAATGAGGGATGAACGAAGCACGAAGAAGATTTATAGTGGTAATTTAATTGGGAAAAGAAGTATTGGTAGACCCAGGAAGAGTTGGATAAAAGAGATAGAGAAAGATCTTGCAGAAAATCAAATTATAAATTATAAAGTAAAGGCCAGAGATCGGAAGGTCTGGAGAAGTATATTGAGGGAGGTCAAAATCCTACATGGATTGTAGCACCATTGTGTATGTATGTATGAATACTGTTACCTTTCAGTTTCCGGACCCCTTACAGATATCAAAGCTTCTGTTATGTCTTCAGATACTGTTCTTGTTAGTTGGGAACCCCTATTGCATTCATTCAAATGGCATCATAACGAAATTTAAATACAAACAAGAAAGAAAAAATCCTGCGCCAAGCATAGATTATGAAACACTTTCCAACACATTCAGAATAATGTAACAAAACTGCAATCGTTTAATAAGTTAAAATATTATGTCTAATTCAACCGAATACGAAATGGAAACGAATAACACGTTTGAAAACCCAATTTCAGCTGTTCCCATCTACAATCGACAAATTATCCGAATTCTTTGAGCAGCACTTTATATGATATATAGATTTTTATCTATTAACTACATGCAGGCCAAAATTTAGTTCAGTTAAGAAATACATATACCTCAGTTGAAAATTCCCCTTCAGCATTTCCGCTAATAAGGAGAATGGTAGGTGAATTCTTTTGTGCAGCCCTGTATACGAGGTACATAATTTATATACAACGAGTAACATGCAAAAAATTAGTTAAATTTAAAAGCGCATACCAAATTTTAAAAGCACTTCCAGCAATTATTACTCTAAAACAGTACTGTAACCGATTTCTTTTGTGTGTCCCTGTAAATAAACGACAAATGCTATGAATTCCTTATTCTATCGTAATCATATTGCAGTGAAATTCAGTATTTATGTCAGCCTCAATACATTTGAAATAGCGTAATGTCATTAAAATACTCTGCAAACGATTTTTCCCCATATACCATAATATAATGGAATTCTTTTGAGTGCCTTTGTAAATGAACTATTATTCCCACATGCTTAATATAAAATACCAAACATGCCTTGGTGGTCCTAAATAACGTTTATCAATTGCATGAAAATCCGAGTATATTTACGGTAGTTAGAGCGTGGACAGACGGACTGAGGGGCAGACGGACAAACAAACCGAATGCATAAGCACTTTTCAACTTTGCTGGAAAGTGTTAAAAACATATAAATGTTATAAAATTTGTATATGTCTGTGAATATCTAGCATAAACTGTTAGCCGAAATTTCAACTCAAATTAATTCAGTTTTTTTCGCAATTTCCTGAATTTTTTTCTCGCCTTTAAACATACACATTAAATATGTTGAAAACAGTTAACACAACAACATAAAAATTGTAATTTTTTATATATGGACTCTAATTTTTTTATAGTAGGATTTTTATTTTTTAAAAAACGCATTGCATGTCTTTAGTTAGAAAATAATATGGTAAACATTAGAAATTAATATGTAAACATACATTTCTATACTAATAAAAGAACAAATCGCTTTGTGTGTGTGTGTGTCTGCGATGGCTGGCAAGGTCTGCGGCACGTATGGGGCTAAAATTTTTGTGAAGAAAGTCAAAGACCTCTCCTGGTGTACCTGGGCTTCAGAATTTTAAATTTCTAATAATTAGTTGAGAAATTAATTAAAAAGTCCAAATTAAAAGAACGGAAAAGTATTCATAATTCAGCAAAAACATAGATTTTTATGAAACCGCAGAATAAATTCTCACTCAGGTGTTCGCAGCCAATGAGATGCGTTCTTCGAGTGGGACTCAAAATTATTTCAAAGCAACACGTGACTAAAGAAACTAGGCTAGGCAATTTTGCAGCTCTATAGATTTTTTTTTAATATTGCATTTATCAATTTGAAATTAACACATTTATGCGTATTTTTTAAAGCTGAATCCAAATATGTAATTTTCTTTGAAATCCAGCCGAAATTAACGAATATACATTAATTAACAGTTTTAAACTAGCGTGCGATTTTATTTGAAATCATTTGAGCATAGACAGCTGTCTGTGAAATCCATTTTTAAAGAAAAAAATAAAGCAATCACTTTTTCACTCGAGACATATTTTGTATTTGTTATATTTGCGGAGACAGGGAGGGGAGGGGGAGAAGTACTTTCGATAAATATAGCAATTAGACCACATGAAAAAGGTTTGTTTAGAACAGAGTGCAGCAACTGGGCACGGAAATTGGAACTAACATATTTTGCAGAGCGTGCGCAGCACACCTGATTTACGGGGCCGCAGCCGCTGGGGACCAGTTTCCGGTGTTTCGGGTGTTCATATTAAACATATTGCGACCCTGGCGGTGGAAGGTGGAACTAAAGGATTTTCAGAAAGTTTCTTAAATTCTTATTTGATACCCCACTCGAGTAATATATCTACGGAAAATTTGAATAACGGTTTTTGTCAACGGTTTAAGGTTTGGTTCAAGTTTGGATAAAGTCAGTTTGAATATAGGTTTGTTTAGAACACAGTTCGCCACATGGAGGTGGAAATTAGAACTAACAGAGTTTGCAGCGCATGCGCAACAGATTAAATAATACAAATTTAAGGTTCATTTAAGAATATTAACCTCCCTCCCCCCCCCCCCCGGGCAACGCCGGGCAGGTCAGCTAGTTTTCTAATAATTTCATAAAATTATTTAGCATGCATCTTTGTTATGGCTGATTTGTAATTTCACTGGTCTCCAAATATGATAAGACATGATAGCAAATTAAACAAAAAAATTAAAAAGATATACTTTTCTAATGTTCTTAATGGCAAGTCACCTTTTTCAGAAAAATTACCTCGAGAATTAAAGATTAAAAACTCCTAAAGTAATTTTCGAATTTAAAATAAATTTATAGAAATTACTTATACTGGTTAGAATATTTCCATTACAACTGGCATAGGTCTTTTTCTAATATTTAATTAATTAAAGAGATTTTGACATCACTATAGTAAGTTCATAAAATTAAGCAGAATAATTTTTTTCCCTTTTTGTCTTACGATTTTCTTTTTCTTATTTATTTATTTGTTTATTTATTTGAAAGGAATACTTAGTAAGTTTTACTGTTTTTTAAAAATGAATTTTAGTTGACCGGATTCATTTTATAAATTTTGAATCTGAGAACAAATTTGAGTAATTTTTCAGGAGGTGAATTTGAATTTGAATTAGTTTATTCACTGTTTGTACACAGTGTTGCCCAATCTGGCGTATTTTTTATTTAGAATTTTCGAATTCTTTTCACACCAGAAAGTTTTGAATAGTAAACATTTTTTTAATTTATTCACAGAACAGCTATGATTTTATATTTAAAAAAGTAACTATTCAAATTTTCTGGTGAGAATTCAATATTTCTGAATAAAAAATCCTCTAGATTTGGTGATACTGTTTTTATCTAAAAGTTATAGTGATTAAAATCTTATATTTACTTTTATTATTCTCTTTTTAGGTGGACAAAGTGCACCTTTATGGGAACACGCCAAAAGTATCCGTTTTGATGATTCCCCTACTAGCAAAGAACCAGTTCAAAGTATCCAAAAAAATTCCTATCAAGCCAGAAATCTCAAACAAAGTGCCAGTATCACGTCTCTCGTATCGCCAAGTTCCACGACCTCGCCAAGAACTCCGTCCATTCAACTCGATTCCAGCCAAATGTTGCCACTAAACAAATCCATGTCCAGCCTCACAATTAACACATCTTGCAGAAGTCAATCAAATTCTAGTAGAAGACTATCTTTAGTAGGAATGAATAGGAGACTCAACTATTCAGACTCCTCATCCTCTGAAGCATCTCCTACGGAATCTCGTTCCAGCACAGTGGTACCACGTGGCATAGTTGCCAGAAGGATGAAGGCCTTCACAGACTCTTTAGGTAGGACTCCAATAGTAGACACTTCTAAAAAACAAAGGCACAAATCAGAAAGGGAGCCAGCCAAATCAAAAAGTGACTGGGACTTGCGAAAAATGAATGATGACATCCCACAGACGAGGCAAAGTGAAAAAATGGACGATACAGATTCAGTGAAAAGTCTTCTTTGTAATCAGGTGAAGCATGTAGATAAAGATGTAAGTCGAGAGCAATACATGGAAGAATTAGAAGCTAGTCCTAATGATTTACCTGTGAGAGACAGTACGTCAACCGTCGCTAGCAATTATTTGGACTTGAATAGCACGCCATGTAAGGAATCAATCAGTAATTATTTTTAGTTGTTCTCTTACTTTAGTTATGCAAAATAACTTTTGATATTGCAATTTTATAAATGCATCTAACACTTGATTTACACGATAGATTGGTTCCTCGTAACTGTGTTGTGGAAATTGAAATCTTTGATCACCAGAAATATTTCTGCTCCTTGGTTTTAAAGTAACTAAATTAAATTTTAAGTATCAAAACATTTTCCGCTGTGTGTCATATCTGATAAAAGATGTAACAAGATTAAATTTATCATTTTTTTAATAAGCAAGATAAATTTTATATTTAAAGAATAATTTAAAGCTTTTGTTTTCCGTATTATTTTATATCAAATTCAGATTAGCTGTGATCACTTTTCTGGTTACCACTATTTCCAAGCATTCGTGGTAAATTTCTACAATATTTGCTCGAAAAATAATCTTCGTAGCATATTTCTACAACATTTTACAGAAAAAATTACCTTAAAGGTTATTATTTGGAAATAGTGGTAGCAAACGAAAGAGACCGCGCGAACTCTAACATAATTTTTCTACGTTTTCTGCTTCTTCTTTCGTGGGGAGGTCTTTTTTATGTTTAGTTTTATGTTCATCAGCTTATTGATGATTAGTATTATGGCTAAAACTCTTTTCTCTGATTTCTGATAACTATCTGGTAACTCTTTTCTCTCATGCATGTTTAAAATTTATGCCATTTTAAACGTTCAAGCTCATTTACTCCTACTTTTATTTGAGGTTAGTTCCTACGATGTGCCAAAACCACATATCGTAAATATTTTGAGTTTCAAACATATTGTGAAGTGGTATAAACAGGGACTGTTTCTTTACCATGAGGCGGTCTTGAGTGATCTCCTAGGGCCGCCAAAAAACGAGCTGAGGCGCTAAAGATCTTCACAGATTGTTTTTTTTTTTAATCTTTTTTTCCTTTGTTTTTTGAGAGGGAAAGAGTGATTACAATTTTCCAGATTTATCTTTATATATGTGTATGCGTGTGTGTGTGATTACATTGTTTAAATGTACAGTGTCGAGGCACCAGTTTTCGCTCTGGTCATCGCTAATTCATAACATTCTAGCACCACCACACGCCCAGGCAGTAACCGAGATGGGGATCCCCCCTTGAGCAAAATAAGTTAGAAAGGATATATTTATATCCTTCCATTTAAAAGAAAGGCATTATGACTCAAAATGTACAAAATTGCCCCTTATCCCCGAAAAAAAAATCGGGGGCTTGGCCCACCATGCCCTTTTCCATTTTTATTATTCAGTGAAAGTTTTTTTTTCCTTTTTTTTTTTAAATAATTTGTATAAAATAGAATCCATAAGTTTAAGAAATTTCATCTTATTTCGTTGAAACAACATGAATATTGAAATCTATAAACATCATTTTTGATAATTCAATAGATGAAATACTATTTGTAAAGGTATTCTAGTCTTTGTAATTTTGTGACTAATTCCTCAATTACATTAGCATAATTTTGATTTCTTAATATTAAATGTCAATAATAAATGCCATTAATCATGATCTTCAATATAACTTTCACTTTGTGTTTTCGGCATATTCTCAAAATCGCATTTTGTTGTTGGGGGTTTTTTGTATACTTTTTTCAACTCTTTTGAACTTAACAAATGTTTACAGCACTTTATACTGATTACTTTCCTTATATTACGGTTTTCAGTTCACATTTAATTATTTGTTCTATAACTGTGATTTCTGTAATACCATCATTTTCTTTTATGCGTAACTCAGTTGCTCGTTTTGTGTCTCATGCATCATCATTGAAGTCATAATGTGGTCATTGATTCCTTAAATACCGTTACAACTATTACTAATTATTTCTGATATAACCTCAAAATCCTCATTTATTATGTACAATTTTTTATCCTTACATTGTCACCTTTGTTAAAATCCAACTCATTATTATCGAATCTATACATTCTTTTACCGGGTGACCCAAAAATGACTGATGGATTTTAAAATTCAATAATTTGCAAACGGTGACAGATGTTAAAAAAATTCTTGCAGGAGTGTTATGTAAGATGTCAGGAGTTTTTATGCTGTGATTCTCAGTTTTAGTTACAAATAGCATCGATAGATGGCGCTGCAAGCAATAACCGCTAAATCCAGGCTCGATTTTTTGGGCTTTCTCTTTTTCGATGCGAAAAAAGGAGTTTAAAATGTATTGAATGGATCCCGAAGTACCAAAAATCGGGTCTGGACTGAGCACCTATTGCTCTCAGCGCCATCTATTGTTTGAAATTCGAGCTAACATCAAGAATCACAGTAAAACAACTCCTGACATCATACATAACCCTCCTGCAAGAATTTTTTTAATATCTGTCACCGTTTACAATTTATTGAATTTTAAAATCCATCAGCATAGCTGCCAACTTTTACGCTTTCTTCCTACCACTAAAATTTTATAGTAACTATTGTCTTGTTTAATCGTCGAAATCTCACGATTAAAGAAGGCGAAAATCTCTATTAAATTTTAGTGGTAGGAAAAAAGCGTTAAAGTTGGCAGCTATGCATCAGTCATTTTTGGGACACTCATTTTTCGGTACATTCACTATTCCATATTTAATTATATGGCCTATGATTGTGACCATTATTTCTATGACTATTGACCATTATTACCATTGTTATATATAACCATTATTATATGACTCCATTATTTCTTTTTCGATAGATTCTCTCTCTCTCTCCTTTTTTTTTTAATTTTTTTTTATTAGGGTTATCTTTTAATCTTCAGTGTTCAATTCTATTTTTTGTTACAGCGTATAACTGTATCGCTGTGATTACTTCTTTCGAATATAGTTTCAAAATTCTTTTGAGTGTATAATCCAATTATTTTCTTATCACCATTGAAGTCCTATCCATGCATTCTGTTAAAGTTATCATACCATTTTCAATTGCATGTTGCATATCCTATTGTTATGTGTTCTACATCATTTTCG
This sequence comes from Maratus speciosus, assembly GCA_963932465.1. Lineage (NCBI taxonomy): Eukaryota > Metazoa > Arthropoda > Arachnida > Araneae > Salticidae > Maratus > Maratus speciosus. The sequence goes on from OZ010798.1 coordinate 275,302,551, forward strand.
GTATCTCCTCAAAAGTTTATTTAACTGCGTCTCATATATGTGATAACATATGTATATAAATTTGCCATCGTTATTCAAGTCTAGAGCATTTCCAGTGAATCGTTACATTTTTAGGCGCGTTCGTAATTACATAAATACGTAGCACCTATAGTCGTGTGGTCCGTCCGAAAAATATTTTAGCAGTTATTTTACCAGGGTTCGTATGCATAAAGGGATTCATGGGATTTTAATTGTTTTAGTACCAGAAATTTCATAAAATACTGGTCGCTATAGCTGAAGATAGAATTTTTTTGCATTAATTAACTCCTTAATTCTCGTTCCCGTCAATATCACGGGCTGATGTGTCGTTCGTTATTTCTCGTACTCGTCATATTTCCGGAGATTTTCCTGGAGATTTAATTGCTTGAAAAAAATTCTGAAACCAGAAAAATTTAACTGGCATTTCCGATTTGGCTTTTCGCTGATTGTAATGCTGGGATTTGTATTGCATGTTTCGATAACACTCAAAAAAAATTATTAATAATTAAAATTTAATGTATATATATTATTTCAAATATTATTTGTAAAAATTTGTGTGATGATGATAAATAAAGATCTATGATCTCTATAATAATAGCCTAAGTCATGTGACTGTCATCAATAGTTCCGGGCTGACCGCTTCGCTTTTTATATGCCAGGTGACCATTTTTTACACTTTTTTATTTTTCGCGTGTTAAATTATTTTTTACACTTTTTTATTTTTCGTGTGTTAAATTAAAACAATGCTTTAATATTGAAATTAAAAGTCATGGTTTTTGGTATTATTTATTATTTTTCTTTTCTTTTTCTTAAAAAAGGGAAAGAAAAAGTGAAAGTCGTGAATTTCAAATTAAAATTATGTATTTTAAATAAGATGAGTGAAATTATTATATTTTAGATGAATTTAATGAAATATGAAAAAATGCGATTGGAAAGACAATGTTTGATGATCTATCACTTGCGCCTGGCTAGCATAAAAAGGTACTACTTAGTTATACCGTCGACCCATTTCGCCAAATCATATAAATCGCCAAACCACTCGCTAAATTATACAAATTGACATAATTTTTATTTTAAATAGCGAAAGAACAAATAAATTAGTATAACATTAATAAAAATACTAATAAAACGTCGAAATAAAAATAACTTGATGACGTAAACACGTGTAACTTGCTTAAAAACAAGCGAATATGACATTTACGATCAACCGTTATTGGTATTTAATCTTATAGTTTGGCGATATTTTTTTGGTCGACGGGATAACCAAGTAGTACCCATAAAAATACGGAGTTCTTGATTTCTCTACTAGAAACTTCTGATTTGGCGAAATATTGAGAAAGTAAATTAAATTTTGGATAAAAGTAACATGGTACAATGCTTAGAATACATCTAACGGAGACCAAACTGGTCGCCAAGGGCGGCTAGTGTGAAAAATAAAGGTCTTATTCGCATTAATTTGTATGGTGTAAAACAAACATTAAGACACAGAATTCTCGCATGATGGCTTTTCTGCAACTATGAATTTGTTCTATAACATCTTTTTTTTTTTTTTTTTCGCCTTAAAAAAAAACTTATTGCATATTTTATTTAGAAACCTTATAATTATTCAATTTCTGTAATAAAAGAAATAGGTACTTTTTTATGATTTTTTCCAAATATCAAGCGACCGTGAAGGGGTTAAGGCAAATATTTACAAAAATTCTGATAAAAGGTGCTTGAAAGTCCTTGAAACGTACGAACCCTGTTTTACAGTGTAATAATTATTTAATAATCTTTTTTTTTTTTCCCAGTAACTAAAGAGCTTTGTGAGAAAGTATCAGATGATTTAAAGAAAGTTACGGCTTTTGCTGTCCAGTTGTTCCAGAGGGTAAGAATAAATAACTCATTAAAATTTTGATTGTAAAACATAGTAGCATCTCATACTTTTCAATGGATGCAATTTATTAAAAAATGAAAGAAATATATAATGGTCGTGATAGGCCAAAAATTTACAAATCAATAAATTAATAACAAGAAAGAAAAATCATGAAACACTTGCATTCTTATGCACTTTCCAATATTACGAGAATGAAATTTAAGTTATTTTACATATGAATTCCATTTTCTTTTTGTAAATTGAAGATTCCGATGCGAAAATGAGGCTGCCCCTTTTTTTCAAAATTTTCAGGAAAATTTAACAGCTCCCTTTTTCTTACCCTGAATTGGTAAAGAGGACATAAATATACAAGATATGTTTATAATAAGTACAGAACTTGTGTGAAAATATAAATTATTTAAAACAACGTTTAAACACACAATAAAACAACATATTTGACCATACGTATACGTTTCGTGAGTACTAGGACTCACATCCTCAGTGTAAAAACTTTAAAAGCTCTAAAAACAATATCCCCCCAACTGCATGTACGGTGAAAAAAACCCAAACCCGTACATGCAGTTGGGGAGATATTGTTTTTAGAGCTTTTAAAGTTTTTACACTGAGGATGTGAGTCCTAGTACTCACGAAACGTATACGTATGGTCAAATATGTTGTTTTATTGTGTGTTTAAACGTTGTTTTAAATAATTTAAGATATGTTTATGTCCCTTTTGCCAATTGCATCCAAACAAATCAAGTGAGTTGTATTATTCTTGCAACAATCGATGGAGCATTTTTTTTTTTGGGGGGGGGGGAGGCGGGAGGGGAGCAGGAAAGGTGGTACTGCTTTCTACTATAAAAGTAAAATTCGAACAAAAGGAGAACTGCTCCCTTTTACACCAGACTTTCCAGTTATAGATGCTACCTGCCTCATAGTCAGTGTTACCAAATTTGGCAGATTTTTTTATTCAAAAATTCCGAATTTTCACCAGAAAGTTTAGATAGTTATTTTTATTTTATATCACGATAATTATCGATTTTAAAAAGATTGTTATTTAAAATTTTCTGGCATAAATTTGGAATTTCTGAATAAAAAATGCGCGAGATCTGACAACAATTCTCATAGCATATTAATTTTTGTTCACATGAAAAAAAATTAATACAGGCATCCCCCGACTTACATACCGGGTGTCCCAAAAAGGACTGACTGATTTTAAAATTCAATAACTTCCAAACGGTGACAGATATTAAAAAAATTCTTGCAGGAGGGTTATGCATAAAGTCAAAAGTTTTATTACAGTGATTTTCGATTTTAGTTCGAATTACAAAGAATAGATGGCGCTGTAAGCAATAGTCGCTAAATACAGGCTCAATTTTTGATCCTTTCTGTTGTTCCATGTAGAAAAAGGAGATGGAAATGTATTATCCGGGCCACGAAGTACCAAAAATCGAGCCCGAATTTAGCCTCTATTGATCGCAGCGCCATCTATTGTTTGTAATTCGAACTAAAATCGAAAATCAGTGTAAAAAAACTTTTGACTTTATGCATAACCCTCCTGCAAGAATTTTTTTAATATCTGTCACCGTTTGGAAGTTATTGAATTTTAAAATCAGTCAGTCCTTTTTGGGACACCCGGTATGTAATGCATTCCTTAAAGTTTTACGTAAGTCGAATTTGTAAGGTCTTAGGTAAAAATTCGTAAGAAACTACAATATTTATTATGTATATATATGTATATTATTTACACCGTATTATTTTTCTAAATAAAGCATCATGCGACAGTATTTACTCGTATATAAACTATAAACGCATGAAAAAATATAAAAATAAACTTAAAGAACACTTTTCAAATATCTTGTGAAATACGGGATTTATAAATCTAACATTGATGAATTGATTTATAAAAATTTTGAATCTACATCAAACGACTATAAAAATAAGAAATAGTTAAAGAAGATTAATTTAACCTATTCTCCATGAATTTCTGATGGGAAGACAAATGAATATCACTCACAAAATAAAATAACGTTGATAAGCATAAACTGTATTTATTATGAATTAGATGACTGCTATGAATAACTAACAATAAAGATTAAGTTGTTTTGTTATAGATTTGATTGTATATACCAATAAAAATACAACTCTATGTAATATATAAACTATATTACGGTTGTGGTTTATATCTATATGTTTTATTTATAAAATAAATATCAAAATTATGCAACTGCGCATCAAACGCGCTAACATGTTCACAAATGTAATTTTCGAGATTTATTACGTAACTGCGCATTTACGTAAGTTGGGGGATGCCTGTAATATTAAAATAAATTTTAAGCGGTAACCGCCTATAGACGATACTGTATTCGAGTACTTTTTATACGACTCCCTAAAAAATATTAATACTAGACATATCACTTCCGACAGGGAAGTTGCTGTAATTAAATATTTTGTTTTTTAACGTGCACCAATTTCCATAAGCCTGCAGCGTTGTCAGTCCCCCATTATTTTATTATTATTATTCTTATTATTCAGATTGCTTGATTGTCACCACTTTTGTAAAATAATACAATGACATTATTTTATCTCTCATTAACCCTTAAATGCCTGCTTTTTCAAAAATCATTATAATAATGTTTTTCGGCTTTCATTTTTTGAATAAATCATGGAAAAAATACTTTTAAAAATCATATTTTGTTTTAAGTATGGTTTACGGCTAAAAAACAGTTTGTTACTCATCGGCAATACTGGTCTTTAATTGAAAAATAAGTTTCCTTGATAAAATTCTATAACATTAAACACACAAGAATTTTAGGAACTATAATAAGAAATAAATTTTACTTGCTCACTGCAGAACAAAATAGGGTATTTCGCAAGCTTCCAAACAAAACAAAAACAACAAGTAGCAACAATTGAAAAAATAAATATATCTTTATTCTTAAACAGCACAAGTGTTGCCATCTTCATGTTGAAAATCGATTTAATAATATTTTCAGAATGTATTTTATTGGCAACTTTAGGCATTATAGCTTCAATATTATTCTAATAGTATTTTAGGGCCTAAATTGGGTATGTTCCCGAAAAGCAATACCCGGCATTTAAGGGTTAAATAAGGCAAACATTTGTACTTCAAAAAAAGTAGTAGCAAACAAGCAATCTGAATTTTAAAAGTAACAATCTGGCAACACTGTGAGTGAAATTGTGTTGCTAGCTCTCCCGCGTAAATCAGGGCTCCAAATGCTCTGGACACCACTAATTTCTTACAGTTTATTCCACCATCTTTAGTTGCAAATAATTCTGCCATTAGATAAGGCGAAACACATTACAGAGCATTTGGAGCCCCGATTTCTGCGGGTAACATTAATCTGAAATAGTATAGCGTCAATACATTTCAAACAAATATCGTCCATAGACAATAATGTATTCGAATTCTTTTGTGTGAGCCTGTAAAAGAACCGTTAATAATATATGCAACGCTTCCAATAAGGAATGTGCTGCAGTAAATTTTAAAAACATATATAAATTTTGATAGCCTTATGACAGTATGACGTCATTAAAATGCATTTTTTTAAATGTCCGTCCACAGACAGTAATGTATCTGAATTTTTACTGAATTGTATTGTAAAAGACAAACAGAATAGCCGAAGTCATTAACACTTTTCAGCAATGCTAGAAACATTAAAAAATATTACGTGCAGTTTATAATAAATATCATGTTATATGCAGTAAAATATGTATAAAGCGAGTCCAATAAAATAAAAACAATGGATAAAATGCAATTTTGTTTGAATTTACCTACTGCATATCCAAACATTTTCATTTGCTGTTTATGCTATAATAAATCAGGGTTTCCTAAAGTGGGATACGCGTACCCATTTGTTGTACGTAAAGAAGTTCTGGGGGATACGCGACGGGTTTTTGTTCCTAACCACACTGTAAAAAATGACAAATGTTTCTTAATCAAGGAAAATATAATATAACTACCCAGCAAAGAGGATCTTGCTGGCCAGCAGCAAGATAGATGCTGACAATGATGCAGAAGTGCTGGCTAATGGTCTACCACTACATGACCACTGCTGGACAGCTTCATTCAACTTTGCTGTTGGAAATCATCAGAAAAAATTCTGGTGGGCTTCCGTTTTATCTCATGCGCTGGCCCACCACTACATAGAAGTGCACGAACTTTTGTAGTATTATTGCTGGGAACCCTTACGCTAGGTGGCGTTGCGAATATCAAAGACATTGAGTATTTGAGCACAAGTCTGAAATGAATATCTTAACATAATTTAAGCTGTGAAGCTATTTTTTTTTAACTGTAAATAACATAGCACCACTTCCACCAACAAAATAAATAAGTAAATGAATAAATAAATAAATTCTTTATTTCAACGCACTTTTTTTTTCTCCTTAAATCTGGTTTTACTAACAAGGAAGGTCTCCATACAGGGCATACGCAGAATATGTTGAAAAAAATGCTAGTGAAACTAATCATGTATGTAACAAGGGATCAGTCAAATTTAACGGCGGAATTTCAGTAGAAAGTCTGTAAAAAAATAATGTACTTTCGAATATTTGGCGCGAAAATACGAAAGTGACACACGATTTGGCGAGCAGGATTTTTCCTCGCAAAAAGCAAACGATTTTAATGCTTCTGAAAATTGTTTATTAATTTTTTTTTTAGAATGCACGGTTTTTAATGAATTTAAACTTAATGAAAGAGGTTATTATATATTTTTTTTTTATTACATATATATGTTGCTTGTTGCTATAGTTATTTAATTTTATCACTGTAAAAATATTTTCTATGCATTGCAAGTTGCAAATATCTACTTTAAGTTATAGTTAGCTGACATTTGATTGCCATAATACATTTCCATATCAAAGACGAAGTCGTTTCCATAGCAACAAAATCAAATGGACAGTGCTCTATCTGCCTAATTTTTGAGCTTGAAATAATTTAAATCAATTTAAATTTTGCTTTAAATTGTAAAATATGATATTTAAATTTTATTATAAATTCATATAAATATATATGAGAAGCTGTAGTTAAAACAAACTAAAAATGACAAAACTATAGTTAAAACAAATTAAAAATGACAAAACTAAAGTTATTTAAATTAAACTTATAGAAACAAATTCAACATAAAATGTTTTTTCCTACATAAAAGCGTATTTTTTTTCACCGCCAACCGGTGATAAATCGCCAAATAAACGAAAATTTCGTTATTTTTTTTTACGGACGCTGTATCGGGGTTCCGCAAAAAAAAAATTTTATAAACATATATATCCATATGAGAAGAACATTCTGTAATTTTTTCAGATTTTTCTGAGTATGCCCGTATGGAGACCTTCCTTGTAAGTTACAAAGGATTTCGGTTTTCATAATTTACACAGTTCAGAATCAATAATAAAAAAAAAAGCGTATAAAATGTATAGGATTTCTATACAATACAATAATTTCTACACCAGTTTAATAATTGGGAACGTAAATCACAAAAGAGACAAACTTGAAATAGGGTAATGAGAGCTTGGAAACTACGAGCGGTCGTAGCATACGCTGAAAGTACTTATTCATGTCCGATCACGAAAACCAAACAGCATCGAGCGTGGTTAGTACTTGAAAGGGTTACCACGCGGAAACTGCTGCAAGTTCAAATATTTCTATAGACATTTCTATAGCTCTTGGGGAAACAAGCTTATAGAAAAAAGCGCTATAATACTTTGTTTTTTTATAGAATTGTATAAGATTTTTTTGTAAGGGAAAGTGTTGGGCCAGCAAAGGAATAGCAGTGGGATAGGTGCTAGCACTGAAGGAAAAGTGCCGGATTGAAGTAATGTGATGGCATACCAATGCTAGCCTGCTGTTGGCCATCACTGATGGGCCAGCTGCATTCCGCACGGACACTTTTGTACTGGTTTAAGCAAAGCAATATAAGTAAGTGTCTTATCTTAAATGGAAGAGGTAAACCGCAAGATTAAAGGCGAGGTCACATCAATCAAGGTCGCACGCCGCGTAGCGGACGGGGTGAACTACAGGAAAATGCCTAACTGTTTTCTTCTTTATGGATAATCTATTAATTGCACATCTATGAAATAACTGCGCAAGCGCAAACGTCGTGTTTTCATTTGTTTGTAGCATTTATATTCTGACAGTAATAGAATATTCTATTAATTTTTATTCGTGTTTTTTGACTTATTTATTCTAGTTAATTATTTAAATAAAAACAATTCTTTTTAAAACTAATATTATTTGTTAAAATGGCAAAATGTTAGCCATCGAATAACTGTAGTTTTCGAAATTGCAAGAAAATTCTTTTCTTATAGAATTCATATCTATACTTTTCCAAAGAGTAGAACAAGTTAGTTACGTACTTTAACTTTAATTTATTAAAAAAGATAAAATATTATTTAATATATATTATTGAATGTTGTTGATTTAAATACGCTCGATTGTAATTATTTTCTTTTAATGAAATGAAAAATGACTCATAAAAATTAGTAAGTAGTTAATGTGTAAAGATTGAATTTTGTAGTCTTATTTTTTACTCAATTCTTGATGTGCTAAAGTTATAAAAAATGATATACATAGTTATATTTCCGATGAGAATACAACGTATATGAATGTTTAGAATATGTATAGAATGTACTTATAAATAAAATATTCAATTTTAAGTCCTTTTGTTCGCTTATCATGCGCAAACGATAAATTTCCAATATTCTCTTAATCGCATTGCAATCATCTTATTTAACTAACAAATATTTCATTCATTTCATTTTATATTCCGAATCACTTTAATTTAAAATGCTTGCATTAAATGTTGTACTATTAAAGGAGCAAGTGTTGTTCATTTATTTATTTAAATATTTTGCGAGTCTATGCAATAATTTCAATAATTTTCTTAAAATCTCCAGATTTTTTTTTTTTTTTTTTTTTTTTTTTTTTGAAACAGACAAAGCCATTTACAGAATACCTGTTAAAAATTCAATTACGAATTTCAGATTGTTGCTTACTCACAGAAGATTAATCTTGTTTGCCAGATTTAGTGCAAAATATTTTTGTTACAGCTTGTTTTGATAAAAATATGTGTATTTAAAAAAAAGTCGCAATGTCATTTTAGTTTAAGGGCAAAAGGCAGTAATGCTTCCGTAGCATTAGTGCTTTTCTTCCGAAATTAAAATGATATTGCGATTATTTTTTTAATGTGCATAATTTTATCAAAACAAGCTGTAATAAAAATATTTTGCAATAAATCTCGTAAACAAGATTCATCTTCCATAAGTGGATAAAGATTCAGAAAATATCCGCAAGAGATGCGCAGATAGTAGATATTCTGTCATATATGACGTCATACTGAAAACCCGCGTAATTGCATTATTCACCTTGTCCACCAGATGGCGCAGCTGTGTCAATATACTCCAGATTCCAGTATTGACATTGTATGCTTACCTATATCGCTTTGGGTTTAAGTAATGGCACCATTGCACTTTACCGCTGGCGCTGATGGCAGTGCTTGCTGCCATCTTTTTTCCAGCTGATGCCCCACTGTTTCTTTCTTTGCTGGGTACCAACGAAAATGCACAGTAACCTCGTTCGAGTTACCCATTATTCCGAAAAGCGTTCTTTACCTTTAGAAATATCCGAAACTAATATATCTGTGAGGTTTAAAGAAGCATTTTTGAAAACAACGTTAGTTTTGCTGCCACTGTTTATCGTAAATGTTTCCGAATAGTCTTTAGGGTGAATAAATCAGTTTTCTCAACCTGAAATATAGGTTTCTCTAATACTATAAATTCTGAAGTAAACATTTTCATGTTCAACAAACATGTTTTACAGACAAATATGGTAAAATAACAATATTAACATTAAAATTAATTATATTCTTTTACTTTTGAGTATATAAATTCCGTTACGCAGCTGAAAATGTTTACTTTAGAATTGTTAACATTCTAAAAAACAATATTCTGACTTGAGAAAGCAGATTAATACGCTATAAAAACTTCTCGGAGACGTTCCCAAAAATCAGTGGCAGCAAAATATGCTTTGTTTTTATAAATGCTTCTTTAAATCTGGAAAATATATTGGTTTCCTGGGAATTCTAACGGTAAAGAACACTTTTCGGAATCGTGGTTAACTCGGAAGAGGTTATTGTATATTTTTGTTCGTGGTTATGTTATATTTTCGTAGATTAAGAACCATTTTGTTTTGGAAGAGGTTATTGTATATTTTCGCCCGTGGTTGTATTATATTTCCGTAGATTAAGGAGAATTTGTCTTGGAAGAGGTTATCGTATATTTTCGATCTTGGTTGTATTATATTTTCGTAGATTAAGAAGCATTTGTCTCGGAAGAGGTTATTGCATATTTTCGCCCGTGGTTGTATTATATTTTCGTAGATTAAGGAGCATTTGTCTCGGCAGAGGTTATCGTATATTTTCGTTCGTGGTTATATTATATTTCCGTAGCTTAAGAAACATTTGTCTCGGAAAATGTTATTGTATATTTTCGTTCGTGGTTAAGTTATATTTTCGTAGATTAAGAAGCATTTGCTTCGGAAGAAGTTATTGTATATTTTCGTTCGTGGTCATATTATATTTTCGTAGATTAAGAAGCATTTTTCTCGGAAGAGGTTAATGTATATTTTTGTCCGTGGTTATATTATATTTTCGTAGATTAAGAAGCATTTGTCTCGGAAGATACCATTGTATATTTTCGCTCATGATTATATTATATTTTCGTAGATTAAGAAGCATTTGTCTCGGAAGAGGTTATTGTATATTTTCCCCCTTGAGTGTATTATATTTTCGTAGATTAAGGAGAATTTGTCTCGGAAGAGGTTATCCAGGGCTCGCAGCGTTCCTAAAATTTTCGCAGTTTTCTACCACTATTTTAAAACGACATTTTTTGTTTTAAACTTCTATTGTCGATGTTAAAGGAACCTGTCACAAAGATTCTTTATTTAAAATAGTGGTAGCAAATGTAGAAAAATTTAGGAACGCTGCGAGCCCTGTAACAGTTATCGTATATTTTCGTTCGTGGTTATATTATATTTTCGTAGATTAAGAAGCATTTGTCTCGGAAGAGGTTCTTGTATATTTTCGCTCGTGGTTATGTTATATTTTCGTAGATTAAGAAGCATTTATCTCGGAAGAGGTTATTGTATATTTTCTTTCGTGGTCATATTATATTTTCGTAGATAAAGAAGCATTTGTCTCGGAAGAGGTTAATGTATATTTTCGTTCGTGGTTATATTATATTTTCATAGATTAAGAAGCATTTGTCTCGGAAGATATTATTGTATATTTTCGTTCGTGATTATATTATATTTTCGTAGATTGAGAAGCATTTGTCATTCTTTACAGTGTACAGCTTCACCATAAACGATTTCCACTTACGTGCTTCTAATGTTTCTCATAGTATTAATAAGTGACTGCTTTTCTGAATTCCAGGTGACTGTAGATCCTCAGCTTAGCACAACAGAAAAAACATCCATGACAACAACACTTGCACAAGGTGTTTGGCAAGCCCAGCAGAACCTGCAGCCTACAGCGTTCGGGCCCAGGACACCAACTGTTGATCCTCAAACTGATCCCCAAGCAGCGATGATGCTTCTGCAACAGTACTCCGACAAACTGTTAAGTCTTGTAGAACAAAGGATAACAAAAGTAGAAAAGCAATAACACTGAATAACTTTTATAACAACATGAAACCTGCCAATATCATAACACGTTTCAGTCCAGATGTATTTTTTCATTACTGTATCATCTGTAACAAAAGTAACTTTATACATGTATATAGTACATAACATTATTAACGATCGAGTTATACATATTTAAGACTGACCAATATTTCTTTTTAAGGCTATTTGTGTACTTTTTCAACAATATTGAGGCGCCATTTTCAAAACTTTATCAACCGGAAGTCCTTGTTAATCGGCTTTTTCTCCAATACATATTACTTCCTTCTAATGGATGTTACGATTTTATAAGAAGTTATTCAGAACCTGCAGGCTACAGCTTCCGGCCTAAGATACCCAACTGTTGATCCTCAAAGTGATCCCCAAGCAACGATGATGCTTCTACAGCAATACTCTGACAAACTTTTAATTCTTGTAGAACAAAGAATAACGAAGGTTGAAAAGCAATAACACTGAATAACGTAACTTTTTTTAACAAACATGAAACCAGTCAATATCATAACATCCCCAATCCAGATGCATTTTTCCATTATTGTATCATCTGTAACAAAAGTAACTTTATACTTGTATATAGCCCATAACATTATTAAGGATCTAGTTATATATATTTAAGACTGACCAATATTTCGTTTTAAGAATATTTGCATACTTTTTCAACAATATTGATGCGCCATTTTCAAAACTTTTATCAACCGGAAGTCCTTGTTGATTGGCTTTTTCTACAATACATATTAGTCCCTTCTAATGGATGTTACTCTGTTATAAAAAGTTGTATACTTGAAAACTAAGAACCTGCAGCCTTACTTACAGCTTCCGGGACTACCCAACTGTTGATCCTGAAACTGATTCCCAAGCAGCGATGATGCTTCTACAGCAATACTCCTTTTAATTATTGTAGAACAAATGATAACAAAAGTGGAAAAGCAATAACATTGAATAACATAACCTTTTTTAACAAACATGAAACCAGTCAATATCATAACATCTCCCACTCCAGATGTATTTTTGCATTACTGTATCATTTGTAACAAAAGTAATTTTATATTTGTATATAGCATATAAAATTATTAACGATCGAGTTATATATTTAAGACTGACCAATATTTCTTTTTAAGAATATTTGTATACTTTTTAACAATACCATTGGCAACCATTTTCAAAATTTTATCGTCCAGAAGCTATTCGGTTTTGCCTTCAATACACATTCGCAGCTCTTTAATAAAACGTTGTATAACTGATAACTCAGAACCTGAAGGCTGCAGCTTTTGAGCCTAGGACACCAACTGTTGATCCTCAAAGTAATACCCAAACAGCGATGATGTTTCCTCAGCAATACTATGAAAACTTTTGTCTTCTAAAACAAAAGATAACGAAGGTAGAAAAGCAATAACACACTGAATAACGTAACTTTTTTAACAAACATGAAACCAGTCAATATCATAACATCTCCCATTCCAAATGTATTTTTCCATTACTGTATCATTTATAACAAAATAACTTTATGCTTGTATATAGCATATAACAATAGTAACGACCGAGTTATAGGTCTGATCAATATTTCTTCTTAAGAATATTTGCATACTTTTTCAACAATATTGAGGCACCATTTTCGAACTTTGTGGATTGGAATTCCTTGTTAACCCTCTCGTCACCCTGAACCTCATATGAGGCTCCTACTTCGAATTGCAATATTTGAAAGAAAAAAATTATTTTTGTTAATTCCAGCACCTAATAGTGATAGCAAATGTCGATACACTTACTATTATGACTTTACTTATGTTTCAGCATTTAATAATAATAATATTGATAAAAGTTTTATTAATTATTAGAAAACCGTTGGCGTTTCTTTTAATTCAAACATATGTTTAATTCTTTAAATTTAAATTAGGGACTCCTTTTCCGAATTAGTAATTTGTGATAAAAGATAAAAAATACTACTAAATTTTTTATGTTTGTTTAATCTGGTTGTAATACGACCTTTTCCAAACGTCTTAAAAAATTCTTCCTTAGATTATTTTTATATGAAAAACACGCAACATAACTACATTCATTAGGTTTCTGTAAAGAACACATTCGTTAAATTTCAGTAAACTGTAACTTCTGTGATTTCGATAGCTACTTTTAATTTTGTTAGCGTAAAAGTAATTTTTCCTAAAATTGGAAAAATAATTCAGTGCCGAGCAAAGCGATATAAGTAAGCGTCCTATCTTAAACGGGAGGGGTAACCGCAAGATTAAAGGCGAGGTCACATCAATCAAGGTCGCACGCCACGTAGCGGACGGGGTTAAACTACAGGAAGATGCCTAACTGTTTTCTTACTTCACACCACTAAAATTGCAAAGTTTTTTTTTTCACTTCGATTAATAGCTGAAATGTCTCTGACAGGGCAAAGAAAACTTCGTGGTGTCACGTGCATCTGAATGCCACTCTCGCTACGCCATTATTTTGCAATAAATGTGGTAAACAAAATTCAGTTCCATGAGTGATTAAAGATTTAGAAAATATGCGCAGATGGTAGATATCCTGTCATATATGACGTCACACTAAAACCCCGCGTATGTGGATTATCACCCCGTCCACAAGATGGCGCAACTGTGTTAATTTACGCCCGATTCCAGTATTAAGTTTGTACGCTTACTTATATCGCTTTGGTGCTGAGGGGGTTAATCGACTTCTCCTTCAATCCACAGGTCCTCTAAAGCATGTTACATGCAGTGAAACTTCCATTTAACGAAGTCTCATTGTTACACTTAAATACTTCGTTATGAAGAAAATTTGTTAAATAGAAATCAGCTCAAATTCACGAAATTTGTATAATAAAATACGCATACATAAAGTGAAAAACAAACATGAAATGGAAAGACTAGAAAAATGTATTTTAATTCGGCCAGTCACTTTCTTTTATGCAATGTAGAGATATGAGAAAAATTTAATTGAAATAATGTCTAAAAAACACATGATAAAGAGAGGTAAACAAAAACTGAAGCGTAGCGTACTTTTTCTCTTTTTAGGTGCGTTCGTAATTATGTAAATACGTAGCACATACAGCCGTCGTTCTGTCCGTCCGTCTGTCTGTCCGCATATAACAGAGCAAAAACTACCCAACCGAATGGTCTGAAATTTTAAATGTATAATTTTTGCAATATTTTGTCGAGTCATTTCAAATTTTATGACAATCGGATGGATAGTTTAATGACAGGGACAGTCAAAAGTTTTCTGTTACATGACGGCCAATGGGAAAAAATTATTTCAAGTGCATTTTAATGATGTTACAGCCTTCAGAATGGTCTGAAATTTTAAGTATAGTATAACTGTTGTAAAATTTTGTCGAGTCATTTCCAATTTTATGAAAATCGGATGTATAGTTTAATGGCAAGAACAGTCAAAAGTTTTCTGTTACATTACGGCCAATGGGAAAAAATATTGTTAGTGCATTTTAATGATATTACAGCCTTTCGAACAGAATGAAATGGATATGCACTTATTGAAGTGCAGTAAAATATACATTCAGTACAATACGCGGTGCAAAAAAAATATTTATAAAACTAGTTATAGTACGAACGCACCTCATTTGCCGCGTTTGACGAGCAATTTCCAACTTGTTTTTCCTTAGTATTCCAAATCCTTAACTTAAAAAAATTCTGTAACATTACTTTGTACAGGTATCTTATAAAAAATACACTGTTCATAAAAATTTTCGCACTTTTGTAAGTATCCGAACAATACATCTGTAACATTTTCGTGAAACTAGAATCCCTTCTTATTGTATCGAAAACTTTTAGCATTTCTTCTTTAGAATACAAATGATTAAATAAATAAGTAATTTCATTTTCATACAATCCGCTGAAATAAATTCATACACCCATCGCAACACCGACCTCTCCGTTTGAAAGTGGAATAAACTGCATTATATAGAATATATTTTTCGTAATATGGAGATTAATTTACATGTTAATGGCGTTCAGAGTCAAGGTTCGGAAGAAAATTTCGTTAAGTAGAAAACTTCGTCAAATGGAAATTTCACTGTATTTATAATACGTTCGTTATACAACCAATAACCGATAACCTACAGCCAGCAGAGTTGGGGCTGCCAATGACACTTTCTGTTAATCCTTAATCTCATCCTCAAGCAACGATGATACTCCTACAACAATACTCAGGCAAAATTTCAAATCTTGTAAAACACAGAATAACAAAAGTGGTAAAGCAATAAAACTGAATAACGTAATTTTTAAACGTGAAACCTGCCAATATCGTAACACGTCTCAGTCCAGATGTATTTTTTCATCGCTTTATTATTTGTAACGAAAGAAACTTTTCATTTGTATATATAAGATGTAACGTTGTTAATGACCCAATTATATACTGTAAGACTGACCAATATTTCTTTTTAAGAATTTTGTATACGTTTGCAGCAATGTCAAAGCACGATTTCCAAAACTTTATCGACAGGAAACTTATTAATCTTTCTTTTCTTCCTATACGTAGCTCCGCCAATGAGCGTTACACTTTCATAGTGCATTACATAATCAAAAATAGAGGATGTCAAAATCCATGCTGAACCCAGGTTTAATAAGGGTTTAATAACATATTTCGCGCCGTTTCTAGTGCCAGAAAATGTTAAAAATTCATAGAATTCAAAGTATCATAACTCAGTAAGTTTAGGTCGTAGAAGAATGGTATATTTAATGTTGTACTTCTCTGTTCTACGTTCTTGGTCTTATTACTGTTTTTTCTAAATGTAACGATGACCGTATAAAATTTCGTAACTTAATAAAAATAAAAAAGATAACTATTTTGCAGTAAGTTAACTTTCGTGTGATAAAGAATATCATATGAAACATTTTTGAAGTTGGAGATACAAACTGTAAAACTAAGGGTTTACGAATAAGATATTGGTCAACTGTAAGAATGGGTACCCTATATAAAGAAAAGACTTATAATGATATTGAATATATTTTGCTTCATATATTCTGATTAAATAAATGGTCAAAGAAAACATGATAATTCCCGCATCCTAACAACTTTTTTTTTTTTTGCATTTTTTTATTAATGTGGTGAACATTCCGCAAACGACATTCCAATTACTTAAGGGGCCTCGGGACTCTTAAAATTGGGCAAAAAAAGAAAAAAAAAGGACTATTTTCAACATTTAATATCTTAAAATGTATATTATATTAAAACAAAATTTTTATTGGGATGAAATAAGTAAGTACGTTCTTTCATTTCATGTATTTAAAAATTTGCAAGATGCAGAATTAGCATTTATAGAGAGCTCCAAACTGTCAGACATTTGACGAGCAGAAAATTGGTATAACAGCTTACGCGGAGGATTACAAAATAAATTTTGCAATTAGAATGAAAATTCTAATGCCTCCTTATACTTTAGATTGTAATAATTACCCTGAACCTAAATAGATTTGTATTTAAAGCATTTTTATATTTTTAATACAAATTGTATTTAGCTAATGCAAAATTTTGAAAATTTCAACAGTATAATCACCTAAAAAAAATATTTTTTTTGAACAATAAAAAGGAAATTTTAGGTTCTGTTTATACAGACTAACATGAAACATATGTTTTGAAAATTTCATGAAAAAATATGCAGAAGTGTTTGAGATATCGCACGCGTTATGCCCAAAAACATCATTTGGAGAAAAATGATTTCAAAGTTTCGGAAACGCCTCTTCAGCTATTGAGCGGGTATAATTCTAAAAGCCATAACTTTTATTCTAATGGGAATTTCAAGGAAAGAATTATATCAAAATTTTCAGAAAAGATAAGAGTTTAACATCTAAAAAAATTAAAATTTCGGAAATTTTGAAGCTTTAACCCTCTTGCTGCGCAACCCGAGATTTCATCGCGATACATTTTTTTAGTCTAATTAACCCTCCTTGATCATTCCCACCAGTAACTTTTTTTAGTAAATTTTGCCTTATCTAATCGGAGCATTTTTCCGATTAAATCAGGCGAAAATTTTTGTTTTGAAAAACCGGTGACAAAAGAATAAAAATTCTTAAAAGACACTCGTCGCGAATGAATTAAACACGCAATTTTTGAAGCTATTTTGGTAAAACAATTTTCCAGCGAGAGGGTTAAGAGTCCTGAGACCCCTTAAAATAAAATCATCTACCAAAACAACCAACATTCTTATTGTAAAAAAAAAAAAAATAGTCATGGTGGCGTGGTATTCTGATATGCAGGAACAAATGTTTATGTCAGTATAGTAGTATGAATTTAAAAATTGTGAAGTGTTTTAAAATGTAAAAATTATGTCTTAATTAACACTAGAAGCGTCGGAAATTTCACTCAACTTTTATTAAAAAAATTCACCACAGAATCTTATTTAAGGCTTTTTAACTCTTAATCTACTCGCTATTTGTGTGATAAATATATTAAATTCTTTTTTTTTTTTTTTTTTTCTGACTCGAATCGATTTATACATATTTGGTAACAGTCAAATTTGCTGCTCTTGGCGCTTCTAGTTTTAAGCAATTATTTTAAATTTAAATAGAAAATGTGTTTGAGATTATGGAATCATAAATATAAAGCATTTGGTTTGTTTCAAAAAATTCAAGCGTCCTTATATATTTTTGTACTGAGCTGTGTTGCTTTCTTTTTCTTTTATTTTTTTAATGCAGGTCGATAAAGTTGTGTGAAATTTGTTTCTAAATCATTCCAATATTTTCTGTAATTTTCAATTCACTTGTTAATAATGTCTGTAACTGTCAGGGCCGGCCCAAGACAATTTTGGCGCCCGTGCGAGTATTCTCTTGGGCGCCCCCCCCCCCCCCCCAAAAAAAAAAAAAAACATACCTGTTAAAAATATTTGGCCTTTTTTTCACACAATTTTTTAAATATTCGTAAATTATTCGTTCATAAACTTTTACACATGCTATTCTTAATTATTTAAAACATTATTAAAAAAGACTATAAAATAAATAAAAGTATCCATATTTAATCCTATCTTTGAGATCTGAATTTTATAATAAATATCAATCTCAATATGTAACATTATGATCCAAAAATTATACGCCATTCATTATGCCATGGTATAGGACAAAAATAACAATAATTAATTTATTGAAAGAAAAATTTTTATTAGAATAGTTATGTTTATTATTTGGACTGTAACCCTGTCTTGTTATTTACTGTGAAGGTAGCATATATTAATTTTATATTTGGTGAGTCGTGAGTTTTAAAATCTTTTTTTAAATAATTTATTGTTTTTTATACTTTTTTAAAAAATTATATGATTCTGGATCAAGCAAAACAAAAAACGGATAAGAATATTCGAATTACAAACGGTTCAATAAGAAATTGAGTACTTTAACCCTTTATCTACTGAATTATGAATTCATGAAAATTTTGTCTTCTAAAGCATTTTTCGTGAATTGTTTAAACTACATTAGACGATTTACATAACCATTTAATAACTTTTAGAAAGATTTTAGAGGGATTGAAGGATTTAGAAGGATTAATTCAATTTGAATTTATAGAGATTTTGTGCAATATTTATAACCCCACTCAAAGTTTTTATTTTAAATATTTTCTTAGTATTTTGTAGAATTAGGAAATGTACAGATATAATGTTTTTACAATAAAAATATAGAAATATTTCCAAGTTGAAAAATCCCCCCCCCCCCCCCAACGCCAAAAAGCTGAAAAGATGCAAAGGCAAAAGAAATCATCCTTTTAAAAATATTTTTGTTTTGTGTAACCTATAATGCTTTTGGAACAAGATAAAGTAATGTATCTATAACTCATTCTAAACTGTATTACAACTAATCGATGTATTAAATGAATTTTATAACAAGTTATTTTAATGCGGTACTTATAAGTACCGTCAGTAGATAAAGGGTTAACACAGACTCCAATTGATAATTCTGGGTATGCTTTCTACAAAACTGTGTTTTTGCTACTTATATACATTGAAAAAAAAAATAACAATAGTTTTCTTTGCAGATAGAATTTCTTTTGAATATAGGTGTATATAAAATGATTATACCTACATACTCTAACAATGTTTGTGCCCGTTAAATGACGCGTTTTTTTTTTTTTTTTTTTTTTTTTTTTTATTTGGGGGGGGGGGGGGGGATAGAATGTGCTTTTTAAAGGTGTATCACGTACAGAAAACACGTTCTAATTACAACAAATAAATTTTACGCCTTTTAAGTAATGAAAAAAGTAGGTAGAAATTTTACTATAATCATTTTATACATATATGTTGAAAATAAATTACCTATCTTTCAAAACGTTTTTTTTATTAATGTGTACAAGTAGTAAAAACCTACGTTGAAATTCAGTTGTAATCTGTGTTAAAGTATGCGTTATCAATTAATTTAAATTGGCTCGGTTCTAATTTGAATATTTTCACGCAATCGCTTTTTATAGGTTCAAAAATTTAAAAATATATCGAAAACAAGAAAACAAGAAAATCGATTTTTTTTTTAGGTTTAAAACTGATCATGATCACTACACTAAAATGTTGAATTCTGAAAAGGATTCTCTTATCATAATAAGAATTTTTGATAAATTAGAAAAGTCATTAATCTCTCGAAAAATTCATTTGAAAAAAAGAAATAAAAAGTCTTGTCTTTAAAATAAATAAGATATGAACACCGATTCTGAAGCACAGTATTTAGCATACATTCCGGTCAAGTAGTGATTACACACATAAAGGGAAAAAAAGGTCTATACAATTGTTCTTTATCTTCAAAATATGCGAGATAATTTCGACTTAAAGCTTCCCTAAACATGGCGTAATCATGTAAAGAACAAAATGGGCTTAGAGAAACTTTTTATTTCTTCATTTTTCGGATATAATAAAATATTTTATTAAAGAATGCATTCACACACCACACACAAGGGGGGGGAAAGTCTACAATTCTTGTTTATCTTCAAAATATGTGATATAATTTCGATTTAAAGACTCCCTAAATATGGCGTCTCCCTCTCTTCATTTAATCATTTGGATTCTCCTTTCAGGTACCTAATCATGTAAAGAACAAAATAGGTTTAGAGAAACTTTTTCTTTCTTCCTTTTTCGGATATAATAAAATATTTTACTAAAGAATGCATTCACACACCACACACAGGCCCTTATTATCCAATGGGCAATTCGGAACTTTGCCCAGGGGCCCCGGATGTCAAGGGGCCCCCAAATTCATATATTAATTTATAAAACATTTGCTTTTTTTTCCAATTTGAACTCTTCCATTAGGTTGAAATTATTAAATTCATCTTACAGTAAGTAATATAACAAGTTGTTAAAGTTATATAAAGGAGTTTTGTTCTGTACTAAGAAAAAAAAAGAGTTTTTATTAATTAAGGTATATAATTTAGAATTGACGGAGCTAAGGATTTTCTTCTATTTAAAATACAAGGTGCGAAAATATTGTTTATGCATTACACATACATATATCACAGACCATCAGTTCTATTTTATTAATGTTGCAACGATTCGAATGGGGCCCCCTAATTTATCTTTGTCCAGGGCCTCAACTAGTCATGATCGGGGCCTCACCACACACAAGAAATAAAAAAGTCTACAATTCTTGTTTATTGTCAAAATATGCGAGATAATTTGATTTAAAGCCTCCCTAAACATGGCGTGCCCTCTCCTCCATTTAATCATTTTGAGGATCCTGTCAGGTACGTAATCATGTAAGGTACAAAATGGGTTTGATCTATCTCTAGAAACATTTAGAGAAATTTTTCTTTCTTCATTTATCGGACATAATAAAATATTTTACTAAAGAATGCATTCATACATACACAAGGGGGAAAAAATCTTCAATTTTTGTTTATCGTCAAAATATGTGAGATAATTTCGGTTTAAAGCTTTCTTAAATTTGGCGCCCCTCAGCTACGGCGCAATTAATTAGTCAAAAGAATTTAGCACTCCATAAGGAAGCGGAAGAGTTGAATAGGTGGTGGTCCTTTTCCAGTTTCAAGGAAGGTAATCTGAGCCTTTAGCTTAAAGGGATTTCTTTAAAGAACGCATCCTAACATCCTTCGTTCCTCTGATATGTTCATCACAAGTTCTTTGCATTTTACTCAAATAAAGAATACAGAAGTCACAGCATGTGAAAGTTTAGCACCTTTAAGCACAAAGCAGATCTACCTAGTCCCAATAGATGATTCACACCTGGTTATAGAAAATGTTACAAAAAAAAAAAAAAAAAAAAGTAGAATCCAAAATTATTTATAGCCGCTCTTTACTCCTACCGCCGGTTGGCGCCCCGTGCGGTGGCACACTTCGCACACCCCTTGGGCCGTCCCTGGTAACTGTATACAAAAACTACTGACTTATAAGTAGAGTAAATATACTTGATAGCTGTAAATATTTTAACATGTAAAAATGTATCTAAAAAATTCCAATTTTTTTAATAGACTCAAACTATAGCCAAAGACATAGCTGCCAACATCTTACGCTTTTTCAGACCACAAAAATTTTATAGTAAGTATTACCTTTGTAAATTGCCGTAATCTGTCGATTAAATAAGGCAAAAATTTCTATTAAATTTTTGTGGTCTGAAAAAGCGGAAGAGTTGGCAGCTATGGCCAAAGAGCTGTTAAAAATAAAAGGACCTTTAGGTAACGTAAGTTGGGAATTTTAGTATATTTATATTACAATGATTGGGATGTTTACATTATAGTAAAACAATTATTTCTGAATCACACTATATTTATTATATGATGTATTATTACTGAAACTCGTGATTAGATCCTGATTTCAAATGCATACGCATAATTTGCAAGATAATTTTTTGTCTTTTACTAAGCATTAAAACAGAACATGAAGCATAATTATCACTTTTATAAATGTTAAAGCGATTATATATTCTTATATAAATCTATTAGAAACAAGAGACCCTATGCTCCTCCCATATGGTGTGGATATGAATGTAGATGAGCAAAGTGTCGTTAATCATCCAAATCTCATTGTAAATAATACCATATTAAATTAGTTACTCAAGATATCAAACGATCAGAAATCTTTTAAAAATTTTTAAATCATTGGAAAACTGCGTGCTTTATCAAACGAGCCTCGGACCGTTATTTTTATCTGTCTTACCTATTATCAGATGACGTATATTCTCGAAAAAATTCGTGAAATTCTTTTACCGGTTTTTTTCCGTTAAAATTCGAAAATTTTCGCTTTCCTTTGCCCATTTTCTCCCAAAGTACAGAAAATTCAACAATCTAACATAAAAATTACCGGAAATCCTCCAAAGTAAAGCTGCATTTTCGTCAAATCACACAGGTGGTTTGACAACTGTGGAACGTGTTACCTTTTTCTTATTGGAAACGGAATTTTTACGTCTGTCTTTTTCCCCTAAAAACATGAAAATTCACCAACCGAAGTTCAAAATTTTCCTGGAAATCTCCCCTGATAAAACAGAAATTTCTTCAAATAACAGAAAAAGCTCTTCCAATCACATGGGTGTTCCGGCAGCTGTTCCGATTTGTACTTTTTACGGTTTTTGGCATTTTTTTTTTTTTTTTTTTTGAGAGTGTATGATATTAGAAGATCATAAATATTTAAACCTACTAAAGATAACGAAACGACATAAACGGGTCTAAGACCTCTTTTTTTAATCTATTTTCTTAATTAATGTTTTACTAACAGCTAAGTATCTGGTGTCCTACATCCGTTATCATCTTTTAAAAATTCATAAAAATGTGACAAATTGCCGTTTCGGAATGCGGTTTACACTAGGCAGCACTTATACGCAAGTGACGACATACAAACAGGGCACATGCTCAGATTGTGCTCAGACAGTAGCTTTTTCCGAACTCTGGCAAACCTATTTTCCAGAACTTGAAGATACCCGCCAGGACGAGTGAGACAAGTTAGCAAACATTAGCTTGGCGATAATGGCAGGCTCGTCGAAATGCTTGGCAATTTGTTTTGTCCAGCCAATCAAATTTTATATCCTATGTGTCTCCATTCTCATATACAGGCACTTTAGTTTCCACTATAAAAAGTGTCAGATATTTTTCGCGACCAAAGAAAAAACTATAACTCAAATTTTCACCGATATGTGAACAATTATGCAACAATTATTTATTTGCATTTGAGAACCCTCAGGATTTAGCTCCTCAACCATGCTTGACATATATAAGGAAAGGGCATGTTTACAAACAAACACTTCCGTCAACCAATTTACCAACTACATTTTTGTCATAACGATCATTGCAGGAATAGTCTTGGCAATGTAGGCCAATCATATCAGAGACCTGTTACACGTAGACCAATCAAATTTCCCTAGCTCATGTGTACAGGTAGGAGTCATTATGAATGAACAGGTTTTTCTTGCTGACCAACAGTGACGTCAGCTGCCCTTTCCTTATTCATTTGATCGACTCTTAACGGTCGTATTCATCGTCTACCTCATCTGCCGGTTGCCGGTTAAGCTCGAAAACTCAAGTGGTATTCACGATCTAATTGGACTTCAGCCGATATCATGTTCAATCAGGTTAATCTTGAATACCATTTGAGCGTTCGACAGAGGTTTACGCGTTGACCGCCAGTTGAGGTAAATGATGAATACGAGTTAATTATGGATGTAGGATTGGGTGAATCTAGCACGCCGAACCTGATACCTATAGTGTAGCAGCGTAGTGCCACTAAGTTACCGGGCGTCATATGCGATAACCAGCGATATTTTAAAAATATTTAATGAATACATGATTTAGAAAATGAGCTTGGGGTCTCTTTTTATCTGCTTTAATAATTACTGTTACTAATTATTTACTTATCCGAACTGTTAAAATAATTTCGTGCATAAAGAACTTGCTGTCTTGTTAGGGCTCTGATAAATTTATTTGTAGTTAAATCTTAGAAGAAATAAAATATCTTTTAAAAAATTTATATGTACTTTGTTTTTAATTATTATCAAAATGGTGTCAGATATTTTTATTTAACTCAAAGGAAGTTCACCGAAAATTTCTCTCAAAATTTTTACTATGTATGAAATCTTCCATCACATCAAACTGCAAATTTGTATAAATATTTATGATGTGCCATATAAAGGAGAATTACACTACCGTTTTTTGTTACTAAAATATGAATGTAATTATATAAAAAAAAAAATATTTTTGTAACTAAATGTTTTGGATTTTAATGTTTTAGTGTAACACATGAGCGGTTTGTGCTCTGCTTCTTTTGTAAATATTTCATTTTTAAAACATTAAAAAATGAGCAGCTATATATATAATACTTATTCCATCGATGCTTGTAATTTATTGCTTTTACTGGAAATATAGTTCTTGTTTAACTACTGTATAGCGCTTCAATAAACATTTTAATTTTATGCCTTGTTTATTTGTTTGTCTTCCAGAAATTACAGGGTATAGACAACAAAAGAGACAGGTCACGATACTTCCATCCCGTTTTGGCTGTCACGTGATGAAGGTAGACTGGTTTCCACCAATTGTTAAACTGCCATGAAGAAGGCTGAAAAGCAGTTGACATCGATAGAGTGCCGCGGCCTGTCTTTTTTGATGGATGCGTTACATGATATCTTAAAATAGGCTGAACGTTTTTACACTATTTTACTTAACTATGTATGTAAAGATGAAATTTTATGATAGATTTTACTCTTATTTCCTGACGTGTTAGAATTATAAAAATTATGTACACAGGTGTGCTTCCGATAACAGTACAACATTTTAATATTTTAGAACTTAATTATAAATTAATTTAAATGTATTTTCCCTTTAGCCGTTCGCAGGGGATAAATCGCAAAATATTTTTTTCAAATAAACCATATGGTTCCAACTATATACGAGTTACAACCAATATAAGTTAATTATGTACCTATCTACATTCACTAAAATAACGTCAATCTGTAAAACTGCACGTGTTTTGCGATTTTTTTTTTTTTTTTTTTTTTCGTTTACAAGGAAAAGAGATACCGTTTTTGGACTTTTTGCATTATATTTATTGGCATTTCACTTATATATTTAAACTTTTGTGTGCAAAAAAATAAAAATAACACGAGTTGTGCGACAGGCGGTACCTGCAGGTTCACACAGTGTACAGCGTGATTCTAAAGTCACTACACATTTTGTGATAAACAGATTTTATTACACAATATGCAATGGTACTGAAACATGTGTCACAATAGGACATAGTGTCGATCCATTTCAATGTGACCACCTTGCATAGCTAGACACAACCACTGTATCGCGAAAAACTTTCTCAAGAAAAGCTGGTGTAGTCTCAGCAGCTGCGACTAGAATCCGCTGTGTTAAGTGTTCAGTGTTGCTGATCTTCACTTGGTAAACTTTAGACTTGAGAAACCCACAGGCTAAAAAGGTCTAAGGGCGTTAAGTCAGGAGAGCGGAGGGCTCACATCCTTAGCAAGGATGTGGAGAATCCATCTGCCATGTCGGGATCAATCTATCCATCTGCCAAGAAAGCTTGATTCAGATAATCCCGAACACATAAGGGCAAAATTTGGTGGTGCCTCATTCTGTTAAAAAGAACAGCAGTATCCATAATCCTATCAGATATAAACTGGGGCTCCAAAAACTGTTCACACATCTCAAGGTATGTGTTTCCAGTAACGGTTTGTTCTGCGAACGTGAAGGACCCATAAACTGTTTACCTCGTTACCCCTAAACACACATTCGCTTTGGCTGTGTCTCGTTGCCACTCCTGCATCACACTTTGTTATTCGTCTACCCAGATCCTACAATTGCGTACACATGTCCATTGTCCACAGGTGTGAAATGTAGCTTCATCACCAGTGTTGAATTCAGGGAGTGGCCCGGGGGGGACATCCTCCCCGGAGCATTGAGATGTTCTCCCCAGAAGATTTGAGATTTTGTGTTTTCAATGGACAAAAAATGCACTTCCCCCCCCGGAATTCTATAATGTCCCCCCCCCCCTCCCGGAGTCACAGAAATCCCTTCCGGAGAAAAGTGTCTGAATTCAACACTGTTCATCACTGAACAAGACATTTTGCATCAAATTAACATTTTCCACGGCTTCTAGCAGATCATGACACATAGTTTGTCTGGATGCTCAGTCCTCAACTTCATGCTTATGTACGACCTGGGTGTGATATGCTCGTTTCAGCAACTTGCAACGGATATTTTTTGGTTTGAGGAATACCAAGCTCCCTACTAAGTCTCCTGATAGACCAACGCTCCCTAGGTATTTGAGAAAGCCTTGACACGCGTCACGAAAACGTCACACAAAGCAGACAAAACTGAGAAACAAAATCATTCATAGGCTCGTCAATATCCATGAGCCAATGAATGATTTTGTTTCTTTGTTTTGCATGCTTTGTGTGACGTTTTCGTAACGCGTGTCAAGGCTTTCTCAAATATCTAGGAAGCGTTGGATAAACGCAGAAGGGCTACGTGTGATCGCATCCTGTACACTTTGTCAGTGTCCGAGGTAGAGTCCTGCGCGGGTCGGGTTTTACCCGACCCGAACCCGCAAATTCCATTTTAAGTCAACCCGCAACCCGACCCGAACCCGCAAAAATAATTTTCGGCAACCCGCAACCCGACCCGAACCCGCAAAAATAATTTCAGGCAACCCGCAACCCGACCCGAATCCGAAATATATCAACCCGAACCCGCAATATATCAACTCGCAACCCGACCCGAACCCGCAATGTAAGGAAAGCAAATCATGTTTTAATACCGTTATGAAAAATTATCTACATATCTCTAATAGAGGTCTGCACCGGTCCGGCCCTCGGGCCGCGGCGGGTCAGCAAAATTTCAAATTGGCCAGGCCGCTTTATTAGGACAGTTTTTTCAACGGGCCGGGCTGATAAACAAAATAAACGGTCCGGGGCGGCAAAAAAAATGAACGGCCCTTCCAGGCCGGGCCGATAGCTACAATTAAGCCAGTCTACTGGCCCGATATAAATATTTAGACGAAGCCGATAAAATTATAAACGGGCCTTGCCGGGCTAAGGCCGAACTTTTAAGTTTTACACGGGACGGGACGGGGCGGGCCGTTTCCGGGCCTGGTAATTCCGGCCCGTGCAGACCTCTAATTCTCTAATATCATTTTTATGTTTTACAGAGAAGAATGAACAAATCTATATTCTTTAATATTCAACTATAGTAAAACCTTTGACCCGACCCGATGCAGGACTCTAAATGGTATAAAACAAAAAATCTAATCTTTAAATATGCTTTAAAATTAGGGTTTCAAAAGTTCCATTTATAACGATACACCTTGTTTTACACAAGCGGCCATCTGCCTTTAGTTTATCAGCAGTTATTATTTTGAAAATTTTCTGGTCTAACATACTGCATCGCGTATGACCACAATTAAATTATTCACTTGATAGACAGTAAGGACCATTTAGAGTTTTGCTGCGTATTGTATTTTTAAAATACGATAAAAATATAATGCAGTTTGTTATTTCGAAGACTGGTGAAATGATGACTAAATACAAAACAGACAGGCACACATTTTGCTTTTGTGAAACTTTGATCTGCGGTTTATATAGGCTTTTAACGGGAAAAATATTTTCCACATTCTTTTAAAAAAGCGCGTCAACACGAACCCGACCCGCAAGAGTAAAAAAGCCAACCCGAACCCGAAACAATGAAAGCCAACCCGACCTGCAACGGAAAACTATAGCTCCAACCCGACCCGACCCGAACCGTGGGTCGGGTCGGGTTCGGGTAAAAGCGGGTAACCCGACCCGATGCAGGACTCTAGTCCGAGGTTATTCCTGACGTTCCTGGGCGTTCTTCATCTGCAACACTACCAGTATGCTGGAATTTATTGACTAGGGTCTTTATAGCTAGTCTGGTGGTGCCTGGCTTCCTAAATCTACCGGCGAAATCTGCCCGCATCTGTTCATACGTCATTCCACGAAGACGAGCAGAAACAACATCAATTCGTAATTCTTTGGTTAGCATTCTGTCGTATTACCTGCCAGAAAAAATATTCAGTAAGTAAATCACTGAAATAAATAGTGATTTTATAATCACCCTGTACTTCTATCGGGCGACCGTTTATCTCCGGTCACAACCATCTGAAACAGACATACTACATCATATACTCCATGGAAAAAAAAATTTTTTTCGGTTGTTTTTTTAATGTTTAGTGTTCTGGGAGAGAATTAAATTTCTTAACCAACCCCATCTCCTTCTCTTTTCCTTTGGTGCAAAACTGAACCGAAACCTGCAGTGCACCTACAGTGCCCAGCTCTGTTTCATTGACCATAGACCCTGATGTGCTTTACAACATATGCCCCGGCCAAGTGATCAGCCTAACGCGGGACCCCAAAACTGCATATATATTAAACGTATAATGTTAATCCTGGAATCTGCCGTTAATTGTAACAGCTGCGCTATCTTGTGGATGGTATTGATAAAGCAAAAACGCGGGTTTTTAGTATGACGTCATATATGACAGAATATCTACTATCTGCGCATCTCTTGAGCATATTTTCCGAATCTTTACACACTTATGGAAGATGAATCTTGTTTACCAGATTTATTGCAAAGTATTTTTGTTACAGTTTGTTTTGGCAAAATTATGTACATATTAAAAAAATAGAATAAAAATTACGAATAAAACAAATCACGAATAAAAATTAATAGAATATTCTATACTGTCATCATATAAATACTACAAATAAATGAAAACACGGTGTTTTACGCTTGCGCAGTTATTTCATAGATGTACAATTAATAGATTATCCACAAAGAAGAAAACAGTTAGGTATATTCCTGTAGTTCAACTCCGTCCGCTACGTGGCGTGTGACCTTGATTGATATGACCTCGTCTTTAATCTTGCGGTTACCTCTGCCATTTAAGACACTTACTTTATATTCTACTTTTTGGGACCCTCAATCTTTAAAAAATATGTATGAATAATTTCTGATAAAATAGGGAGCTATTATAAACTTTAATTAATTTTCATTATCCATATTAATGTTACAAACAAATTAAGGCTTATGAATCATTAGATACCCGGTTTTTTAAATTTCTTGAATGACGGCATCGCTTTTTGCTGGGTTTGGCATTATTCCACGTTAGTGACGTCCTATACAAACTTTTCTGTAGATGTTGTGTAAGACTGGATCGTAAATGTAATTGGTAAAGTACTTGGTAAAAAAAATATAAGAATATTCAAAAACTCATCGAAGTATTTGGTGTGATGTTTACACTGCTAGTATAGAAGGCATACTAAAAATACAACACTTTGCCTACATCTAGTTCTCTTCACCTACATTTAATGCAATGCGTCAGTATGCTTTCCAAAAGGTTTAATGCGAAACACGGACCCAATCTACATAATTCTAACAGTAAAACATTTATGCTTCACCCTTACTAAACAAACCTGTGTTGCGTTGACTGTCAAACAATAATGCTCTTCATCATTTGTGTTTTCAACACTTTTAAGAAGAAAAACACTATCATGGTTAATTATAAGACAAAATTCCTGCCTTCGATAGCTTTCGAAGGAATCTGATGTTGCTTTCCCTGCTTTATTCCTCTTCTTCCAAAACAAAAATACCATATCTCGTAAACTATTCGATTCGGGAGTATACTTCCTAGACCAGGGAGGGCGAACCTATAGCACGCGTGCAGAACTTGGCACGTAAGAAAACTTCTCTGGCACGCGAAAATACTTAGACTATATTCAGTTTATGGAGAACTATCCATTTTATGTTAGGTTTTTTTTTTTACAAAAAGTATAGTTTTGTGTAACAGGTATATAATTTACTATTACATAACCGGATACTTTTTGAATAATTAAGGTATTATAAATTTCAATGAAAGAATCTTGTAGCGTCATTTTCTTGCCAAACCATTCAACACAGTGATTTTTCAAATTATTTTGCTTCTTTATCAACTTTCAAAGATTTTAATTTTGAAAATTGAATTTTAAGATATTAATATGTACCTAATTGACACGCTTTCTACTTCAGACTATGTTTATCTTATTTAGGTTTAGGGTTTTAAGTTATTTTATGTTTTAAAAATCTTGTTTTAATTTTGAAAATTGAATTTTAGCTGTTAGTGTAAATAATTATAGATCTGTTGAACCTGCTTCTACTAAAAGAACTAAAAATGATCTTATTCGGAAGTAATACAATACAGGAAAAACCCATTTATAGAGTATTAATATGGCTATATTGTTTAGTAAATACAGCGTAATAAATAAGTTAGGAATCGAATTTAGTATTACTGTAAAAATATTTAAGTAAAAATTCTATAAAAATTAAGTATCGGATTTTATCTGCATCAAAATGTTCCCGGCACGTTAGAATGTTGGTAAATAATAATTTTGAAATTTTTGGCACGTATACTCAAAAAGGTTCGCCATCCCTGTCCTAGACATTTCTTAATCCTTGTGACGCGAGCTTTCAAACGATACCACTCTCATCAAAATCCAGGACTGAAAGTTATCGATGTTCCAAAGAACATAGAGGAATTTTTTTGGATGTGCCATAGTTAGTAGCAATACTTGCTTAGACAAGTTAGCTTCGACAAACTCACGCCACACCTTAGTATAAAGGTTAGTTTACTAGTTAGTTTTGCAAACCAAATGGGCTAATATTAGCTACAGCTGGCGACCTAGCTCTAAACCAGTGGTTCCCAACGTGGGGCAATTTGAGCCCACCGGGGGGCAATTTCAAATTTATACATTTTTAAATTTCCTGCCTGTGTGTTTGGAAAACTGATGTTGTAGTCTAAAAATAAAAGTAATACATGCAAAATTTAAAGAGAAAATTCAAAAAGTAAGTTTTTTGTTGAATTTTAAAAAAAAGTCCCGAATCAAAGTTTAAAAATAGAATTCAAATCAGAATAAGTACAAGAAAATTTTTAAAAATATTATCACCTGCCACATGATTTTTTGTTTTTTTATAATTAAAAATTTCTATAATTGTTTTGGTTATTAATGTATTTTGTATTTTACAATTTTCGATTATTTATCGAATGAACCTTGTACTTCTATTCGCTCAACTATGTGTCTCATGAAAAAACTTTTACAACTGAAATTATTTAAAGTTAGATCTGAATCCAACCGCTTTGAATATATTTAACCTAAAAAGTACCTGAAATAATCTTATCGAGGTACAACTAACTTTATAAAATTTACAAATCTTAAACAGTATTAGAAAAGGATATGTATAAATAGTAAATAGCCGTGGCTCTAGTGCAGGCCTTGCTACACAATAAATAAATGTTTAACATATACATTTTGAAATTTAAAATCAGATAATACATGGCAGTCAAATAACAGTAATGGAAAAGGGAAGCAGAGAAATGTGCTTTGATGGGGATCAATGGCTATTTAAATTTGATAAATATGAGGATCTTGAAATGCTTCTTGTGTATTTTCCACAGAAAAAAAAATATATATATATTGTACGAAGCTTTTCATCAGCTTTTAATAAGATATTAAAGTGAATTATAAAATGTATCAATGTAATCAGTTTTAATGCTAAATGTAAAAATCTTTTCAAGTGTTTTGTGAAAATTAAAATGCTGACCATATAACACATTTGTTTAACACTGAAGTAAGTTGAAAAGGAACAACGAAACTTTTTTTGGCTTAAAAACAAAAATATATAACCTCATTACATTTATAGAATTATGTTAAAAACAAATTGTGACATAAAATTAACCTCTTTCAGAAGTTAAAAAATGTGAAGAATAGTTTTTGTTAAGTAAATAATGAGAAGTATGTTACAGAGTGGGGAAGGGGGGGGGGGCATCGCGATTTTACAGATGCTTCGGTGGGGCGTGGCCAAAAAAAGGTTGGAAACACTGCTCTAAACTAATCGGTCCTAGGCCTGTTACTAGAGCAGAAGTGAAGGGTATGCAACAATGGCGGATCTAGGGGGGGGGGGCGATGGGGCGACCGCCCCCCCCCCCCTTTTGTCAAATAAAGTGTTAGCAAAACGGTATTATGCATCCTCACAGGAAATGACTTGGAGCGAAGCTCGAGCCCGACGCGACCCGACCCGGGTCGCGCCAGTTTAAATCCACGAGACTCGGCCTCGATAAGGTCATCTCTCTCTTAGAGCCGAGCCGTACCCTGATCTTAAATTTTTCTGCAAATTCGGGTCGGGCCAGACTTCTTTTTCTTCCAGGTCGAGCCTAACCTGGATTTCATTCTTCCTAGAGGTCTGCTCTGACCAAAATTTCTAGGTCGGGGCTCGTCCCGGAATAAAAGCTAAACGTTCGGTCCGTGTCAGCCCGTATGATAAACAATATTGGCCCGACCGCGACCCGTGTACTTCTCTAAATTCTTCTCCCTGAGCCCAAGTTGGTATGGTATCTTATTTATTTGTTATTCGTAAAAATTATATTTATGTTGTACATTTGTTTAACGAAATATTAAAAAAATTAATTTGATTTGACAAGTTACAGCGAAGCATTTTTAAAAATCTACTTCTTTTCTTTGTAGAGTTTTAAAATTGAGATTTTCTTTTATCATCCGTTTCTTTCATTCTAAACTGATTTTCTTACTGGATTCTCAATTGAATGTATTTGTCTAAGTAATGATTTTCACGTAGTGTTTATGTACGCAATTGCTTAAATAGTCATTAATATTAATGTTTTTCTGTATTCATGAATTTCAAACATAATCAAAAATAAAATATGACCATAAGTAAGTGTGCTTTATGAAAAATTTTAATTGCAAAATGTAGGCTGGGAGTCGATTTTTTTAGCTTTTATACCGAGCCGAGCCAATAATTTTTTTGTGTGGGTTGGACCTGGAAAATTCAGGCCGGGTAAAACATTAGCTGACATATCGAAGCCAGCTTTAATTTTTTTTCAAATGCTTCTTTCAGCCATCATCCCATAACTACTGAATATACCGGGTGTCCTAAAATGGACTGGCCCATTTTGGAACAGATGTCATAAGTTCCCACGGCCGCCATCTTGGAATTCTTCTTGGCGTGAAAACCCCTTTTCTGCCAAGTAGTAAATGTCGCCAAGCACCGGTTTATACACATGTTTGGCTTAACGAAAATAAAATGTAAATAATAAACAAAATTCGCTAAACTGGCAATAAGAAATCGTTGTATGAGAGCTTCGCGCACATTTACCGAAAAAAAACATCGCGAATTCAGCATTTCTCGCGGTATAACATTCTCAAAATTCAGCAGTTCTCGTTTTGTAGCAATCTCAAAATGTAAAAAACTCTTAAAGCAGCAAAATATACATAAAAAACGAAACTCCCTAAAGGGGCAATCAGCAATAGTTGTATGAGTGCTTCGCGCACATTTACCGAAAAAAAACATCGCCGAATTCAGCATTTCTCGCGGTAGCATTCTCAAAATTCAGCAGTTCTCGTTTTGTAGCAATCTCAAAATGTAAAAAACTCTTACAGCAGCAAAATATACATAAAATTATCAACATACCTTAACAGACATCTGCTTTTTTGAAACCTCCAGCACGAAATATCTCTCATAACATCGCCGTCATTTTCCAAAATAGGCTTAATACGCATTGACATGCTATAAACAAACCTCCCTTTCTTAAAAATAGCAAATAAAGCCTTTGTTGCCCTCCCTTTCTTGTCAAAATTTCCTCATACTTCTTAATTACTTCAGCAAGAGCGTTTAAACGGACTACAGAAACTATAGTCATTGAAATACATCCAATAAATTTAACATAAAAATAAAAAGACAACGATAGAACACGATATCAAAATACATCCACAAAATTCTAAGCTTCTCAGGGGTTGCCAGAACACGACACGTCACAACACACACGTCACACGGGGTTTACATATCGAGTTTGTCATATCCGTAAACACCGCCAACACGCCAACAAAAAATCGCCAAACAATTCAAAACAACAACGGCTGAGGGAAGGTACGGCATTTAAGCCCTCATTTTAAGTACAATCCAATAACTTGCAAATGGCGACAGATATTAAAAAAAATTACTTGAAGGAGAGTTATGTAAGATCTCAGGATCAGGGGTGATTCTGTTCCGAAATTTTAACCCTTACGCTGCGCATCCGCGATTTCCACGCCCAACGTAAAAGTGGCAAAATTTGCGCAACCCGCAATTTCCGCAGCAAATCTTTTTTTATGATCTAATTCTATTTAAAAAATAAACTCTTTCACAAAGATTTTGGACATATTTGAACTCTAAAATATATGCAGATTTGAAATATGTAATAAAATAAAGGCGCAATTTTAAACTTATTTTCATAAACAAAAATATGTATATATATACGCAGCGAGAGGGTTAAGGCATCTGGTTCCGAAAATTTAAAAATTCATCAATCCGAAAATTCGAACATAAAAATAATCGCGAATTTTGACAAATGGTCCCCATAAAAAATCTATTTCGTCAATCGTTGGCAGAAAATAACTTCAATTTCGCCAAAGAATCGCGGAAAAAACGCGAATTTAATCAAAGGCCTCAGAAAAAAACGCGAATTTGGTCAAAGGGCCACGGTAAAAACGCGAAATTCGTCAAATGATCATGGCAAACTCGACTTTTGTCAAAGGATCGCAGAGGCAACGCGGATTTTGTCAAATAACTGCGAAAATGCGCGACATTTCGTCAATGGATCGCGAAAAAATACAAATTTTATCAAAGAACCTCGAATTACATCAAAGGGTCACGAAAAAAAACTCAAATTTCGTCAAAGGATCGCGGAGAAAACGCGAATTTCGTCAAAGAATCGCTTAAAAACACGATTTTCTTCAAAGGATCGCTGAAAAAACGCGAATTTTGTCAAAGGGTCACCAGAAAAAAGCGAATTTTATCAAAGGGCTGTAAAATTACACTAATTTCGTCAAAGGATTGCGGAAGAAACGTAAATTTCATCAAAGAATAATAGAAGAAATGCGAATTTCATTGAATGGCTACGGAAAAAGCGATATTTATCAAAGGGCTGCGAAAACATGCGAATTTTGTCAAAGAACTAGCACACATACATAAACCTATATTTATTATTATAGGTCTAGTTTTTAATCTTAAATAACATACTGAACTAACTTTTGAAAAAATCGGGTTAACCCAAACCCAGCTTGCAGGAATCTACACTCAGCCTGAAATTGACCAGAATCGAAAACAGCTAACCCGACCTTCAACAAAAATCATTAGTGTCAGGGGGTAATCCACCCCCCCCCCCCCTCTGCTGTAACATTTCAGAAAATTTGCTTTTAATTTCAGAATTTTTTTTTTTTTTTTACTGAGAATCACCCCTGATCAGGAGATTTTTTTTCTGCGATTTTTAATTTTAGTTTAAAATTGCAACGACAGATGGCGCTGCAAACAATAGGCGCTAAATCGGCGCCCGATTTAACGACTATTGTATGCAGCGCCATCTATCGCTGCTATAATAAAGTAAAATGAAGAATCGCAGTAAAAAAACTCATCACATCTTACATAACCCTCCTGCAAGTTTTTTTTAAATTGCTGTCACCATTTGCAAGTTACTGAATTTTAAAATCAGTCAGTGCATTTTAGGGCACCCGGTATGTTTTTCAATAAGTTTCAAGGCATTCTTTAATGAATTACAACTCATCTTAGATATAAAGGGACAAGCAGTCTTATACCAAATTAGTATTTTTTACATAATCCTAAAGATTAAAAAGTATTATTAAATAATTGTTTGGGCGTGCCCGTTATGGAGCTTTTACTGTTATATAGTTTTTATCTTCAAAAATATTTAGACTTTCTTTTAAAAATTCCGGTCAGCAAGAACCTTCTCGCAAGAGTGAAAACCCAATCCGAAACTGAATCAAACCCGAAATAATGTATGTCAATCTGCCCCAAACCCAACGCGCTAGAGCGCAGCTGAAAAGTAGAAGTCAACCCGACCCGCAGCAGAAAAGTACAAGTCAACCGGACCCAAACCCGACCCGCAGTAGAAGAGTGCAAGTCAACCGGAACCAAGCCCGACCCGTAGCAAAAAGTAGATACTAGCCCGACCCGCAGCAAAAAGTAGAATTCAACCGGACCCAAAGCAAAAAAAGTATAAGTTAACCCGACCAACAGCAAAAAATAGAAGTCAACCGGACCCAAACCCGACCCGCAGCAAAAAGTAGAAGTAACAGGACCCGCAGTGATAAAATTAGCCCCGACGCGCGCATCAGATTGGAGTCTCCAAATTTCTAAAATCGCCCCCCCCCCCCTTGAGGACTCTCCAGATCCGCCCTTGGTATGCAATCATACGGTTGGATATTCTTAATTTAATTTGTATTCTGTATACTCTGTTTTAATTGCTGATTAGTTTTCCAGAAAACGGGGGATTTTTACTGTATACTCTGTTTTTTAAATAAAATAATGTACAAAATTTGCTATTCGGAAAGCAGTGATTGTTGAGATCAAAGTTTCCCAGAAAACGGGAGCTTGTATAATTTTATAAAATTTGTCTGTTGAATACTATACAAGATCTATTTAAAAGTTAATAACATTCAATGTATTGCAAAAAATATTTTACTAAAAAATTTTTGCTTGTTTTTAATTTCAAAGAAATACTTTAAACATTATTTTTAATCCAGGGAAAATAAACCAAAAAAAAGGGCGTTACCTTGCAAAAGGTCGAGTAGAAGTTTTTTTTTTTTTTTTTCTGACTTGTTTATAAAGAGGCCAGCATGGAAAAACCAAGTTTTCCAACAAAATTTCTTAAGGGAGAATTTTCTGCGGGCAAAAAAACAACAAAATTTTAGGACTTTGATTTTTTTTTAATATATCGAGACCTGTTGCCGTAGCATATTATTTGTCAACTACAATCTCAAAAAGGACAAAATTCTCTGTAACTTTCATATTTACATTTTTTTAATACACTCACTAGCAAGCGAAACACGCTATTTTAAAAATGACCTTTTTTTTTTTCAATTTTCTTAAAAACTGTGAAAAACGTAGTTCTGCACATATTATTCAAATGTTTCCCACGGATTTAACCTTCCGTCTACCAGACGGGTCCATTGGACCCGACATGTACATTCAAAATATTTATTCAATCCAGAAATTTCTTCAAAACAAACTAAATGTATAAATCAGACAATAATAAGTTAAATAAACAAATTAAATAGTTTTAAGTAAAAATTCTGGTGTAGAATGTTTTTATAAAACTAGAGTAAAATTTCCGGTAGTTCTAGGGTTAAATGTGTTTGTCAACTTCTATATATTGGTAGCAGTAAATTATGTGTTACAGGGTTGAAACTAGCCTTATTGTAGGCTATTTTAGGTAAAAGTATTTCTTACACAAAACACATTTATTTTTTTAGTCCCCTCTTTTATATGTAACTAAAATCATCGAAAATGGCGAATTGGAAATGGTGCCCGGGATGCCATCTTTGGCGGCCTGCATTTTTTGCGGCCTGCCTCGGGCCAGGAATTTTTTTGGGGCAAAACCAAAATGTACAAGTATCTTATTTTTTATTGAATTTTAACATATGTTCAATTCAAAAACTTCTGAGACTATGAAGATTCTTTAGAACATTAAAACCTATGTTATCAATAATTAGTAAATAAAATATACCATTGTAGTGTGGAATAAAATATGTTTTCGCAGAAAGAAAAAAAAATCTTCTACCCGACCTTTTGCAAGGTAACGCCCTTTTTTCCCTACCTATCCCATTGATCCTTGGAAAAAAATGTATGCATTATAAAAATTAAGCAAGAATTCGTTTTTTTATTGAAACTATCATGCAATAAGTTACTAAATATTGAACTATTCTTTTAAAATATGCTTTGAAATTAACGTTGTTTTTTGCCTGGAAAACTTGGTTTTTCCATGCAGGCATCATTATAAACAAGTCATAAAAAAAAAATTCTTCTACCTGACCTTTTGCAAGGTAACGCCCTTTTTTTATATATATTTCCTCTGGACTATATGATAGTGCAAAGATTGAAAGGGAAAATCCCTGTGGGATCCGGGGAAAGGGCAGCTTACTTGTATTCTTATATATAAGCTTTATACCATTTTATGGGGGAAATATTTCTTCAGCAATTTTAAAGTTTAAATCCTATTTTTGTTTAGAATAGGAATGAAAAAACACATTTGTCAAGTGTACAAATTTATAAGTATAATCTCATTTAACCCCTTAATTCTCGCTCCCGTCATATTCTCGGGCTGTGTCTTTTACTCAAATTTTTTTATTCCCACCAGTTTTATAAAATAGTGAAATTGGCTATATTTTAGTATCGTTTTTACCGTCATTAAATAAGGTGAATATTTCTTTTTCATAAAAGTGGTGCCAATAAGCAATTTGAATTATTCAACCGTAATTTAATTCGAGCGTTAAGGGGTTAAACAGTCTATTTCAAAATTCATAGTTCAAATATACTATTCTCATGCAGACTTCTCAGGCGATAGGTGACCAACCAAAAAATGCAAAAGTAATAGTGAAAAGAGAAAAAAAATCACAATTTTTCTACTTTAAAGCAATATTTATTGATATATTACAGTTAAAAACAAGATTTTTATGTATTTACATTTTCCAGAACACACTTTGAAAATCATACTTCCTATTAGATTCTTATATAGTGTTATTAGTAACAACAAATCGTATAAATGATTTATGCAATTCACATAGTAATTAGGTACTTTTATTATAATGGACAACACTTTGCGACGAATGCATGAAAGCTAAGAAAGAAGCCATTTACAAATATTAATGGAAAGTATATGGAAAGTAAATGAAATAATGAATGTAATAATGAAAGCATATGGTAGATAATCCTAAGTATAATTTAATGAAATATATAACTATCCTGTTAAATGCAAAATTTAGAAAAAAACTGGTACTTTTATGTTAGGCACTTGCAAATCTTACCAATAACACTCTTTTTTTCTCACCAATAGCAGCTTTTATTTTTCGTGAATATAAATTAGAAACAATCCTTTGTTGTTGAAATGAAATGACATTATTGCAATTTTTTTTCCTTCGTACTTTAAATGAAATGAGTGAAAGTTATATATTTTAAATGTATGTAATACAGTAGACTCCTTCAAATCTGCAAACGCCTAAAATCTGCATATCATCGCAAAAGTTAACAATGAAACTTTCAGTTCAGATGCAGGGACAAAATCGCACTTTTTTTTTTATATCCTTTGTATGTATTTTGATGTGCAATTAGCATTAATATGACTGAACTTATGCTTTTTCATGAAGGAAGTATAAATTTATTTCAGAAAAAAATTAAGATTGTTGATATCACTGATAATTGCCAATCTTTTTATGAATGACTGAACTCATGCTTTTTCATGAAGGAAGTATAAATTTATTTCAGAAAAAATTAAGATATTGTTGATATCACTGATAATTGCCAATCTTTTTATGGAATATATTTTTGTATTAATCAAGCTTTTTTGGTTAATGTCTGGCTAAACCTGAAATAAAACTTCCTTATTTTATAATTTTGATGCGAATTAGTACGGTAACTTTATGAGGCAAGTTTCTTTGAATAATTCAAGAAAAATGTAACTCAGCTTTATCATGCATAATTATACATTAATTATTTACTTGATCTTAACTTTTAATAACTTCTTAATTTTTATAAGTTTAGTTTATTACTTTACTTAATTATTTTAACATTTTACTATATTGTAAGCATTCATTATAATTTCTATTGCGTTATAAGCTGAAATTACTGTTTAAAAATGTAAACAAAGCAATGACCACAAATTTGCAAAATTGTAAAATCCGCACAACCTGTGCGGCTTTGAAGGAGTCTATTGTATATGCATTTTAAATGAAATGAGGGAAAGTTTTATATTTAAAATAAAATAAATGCAATATGAATAATCGTGTTGGAAACAATGTTTGGCGATTTATCTCACTTGCATCTGGCTAACATAAAAATACCAAAAATTCACAAACAATAAAAACCATCAATATTTCATTACACACAAAGCATAAAATTGATGATTTTTTAGCATTGCTAAAAATATATTTTTTATTACATGCCAGAGATGACGTAAAATTTTTAAGTATGATTCACAGAATATACACACCATTTTGCGTGCACACCAGAAGTATATAAAGTCAACAGCAGTTATTTAAGGAATGCAGGAATCTTGAAATCAGGTTCTGGTGTAAAGATGAAAATAAGCACTCGCCAGTCGCCGATTAAATTTGAAAAACTAGAGATTGAAAATATGGAAAGAACCGGCCAAAGGCAGGATTTTCCAATTTGATCTCTCCCTATTCCTTTTTTCCTGACACCTGGGATGTTTCCTATTTCACACTGCACCGGCAATTCGACGATCTTTACATTTTCACACCTACTAGTCAGAAGATAAACAAACCTATTTTATTAGATTACTGTCAGATCTTAATTCTAGACAAAAAGAAAAAGGTACTTATGTAGTTAGTTACAAAGGCACCTAAGCTTAGTAGGTCCTATGTAGTTAGCGACATAAGCATTTTGTGTATAACTTTGCTGTTAACTTATTTTAAAATTTAAAATAGATTGGAAATTAGAATCTCAAGTTTATTCAAAACAATATAAATTAAAATATTTTTATTTAGTACATACATTACTTGTTTACGTAAACTCATTATATATATTTTTTAATTAAATATTCAGTGACATAAATGTACTTACTGGCTACTAAAAAAATTATTCTCCTTAGCCA
The DNA here is from genome assembly GCA_963932465.1 of Maratus speciosus. Taxonomy (NCBI): domain Eukaryota; kingdom Metazoa; phylum Arthropoda; class Arachnida; order Araneae; family Salticidae; genus Maratus; species Maratus speciosus. The sequence continues at coordinate 275,343,693 of OZ010798.1, forward strand.
GTAATTGGCTACTTAAAAAAATCATCCTACCAGCCAACAGCTACTAAGCAAAATTCCTTATTTTCATCTTTATTCTGGTGTGTATCTTTGATCACAATGACATTTTGGTGCTTTGAAATCGAGAATATATTATTTTATCATGTACTTTTACAAACAAATTCATCAAAAAAGAAAATCTTAATAGAAAAAATAATTTTATAAGTGACAATTAATAATCTGGTTACTACACTTGCAGATAAGAAATATGGGTGCCATGTTTGACACTAAAATTGTGACTGATGGATGTCTAATGTAAAAGTACCATAATTTGTAATTAAAATAACTGGAATTTTTTTTTTATCTTCTATTATTAAGAAAAGAAAATTATTAAATGTTAAAATACATTCTTTTAAAACAAATTTCTATTTGAATCAGTAAGTAAAAGTAAGTGAAATCCTTTTTTATAAACATATAGAAGCTTCTAAAATCTGCACCTATGAAATAAAGAAATTTAATACTTGAAAATAAACACTGCAGCAATAAATTTTAACTTATTCCCCCATTCAATTTGGTTTAATTAATATATTATTTATAATTTATCATTAATTAATATATTATCTCCTGTTTCTTTTTTGAAAATTTCGAATCACTGGTTATCAAGTACTACTTTTAGTTTCACTTTGATCAGTGTGCCTAAGTAACTGGATTAAAAGATGGTAAATTAAAGGTGGATCTTTAAAAGTAGTAAATTAAAGGTGGTAAATAAAAGATTAAGAGATACTGCTTTAACTTTCACTCGTAAAATCCTGTGAAATAGCAGTTATGTGACACAATATTTCTCAAAATAATAAAATCCTCATAAAACATAATTATAATCAATTATTAAATTCACAATTTATGGAAAATAGAATGTTTAGGTGTAATTGTTAATTGAAAATTAATTTTTTAGACATTTTTAAAAGCTTTTCAAGGCTACCAACTATACTTCTGAAGAAATCTTATTGAAACATTTCTGATAAATAACTCAAAATATTTTCATATGCAATTAAAATAATTTTAAAATGTTAAACCAAGAATGAGAAATTTCTCGAATTTCAAAAATCATCTTCATTAGTATATGTATCTTCAAGTAATGTTTTCAATTATATCTTTTTGTTGTTGAAGGGGGGGAGGGGATATCTATTTTATTTTTATAAACTTTTAAAGAATGAATTATTGATACTGTTATGCAAAGATACCTAATACTCTACCAAAAATAAAAATTGAATCAAGCAAAATTAAACTACAACAAAAAATATCAGAATCAGTTTCTTAGAAATTCACTTTAAATATAAACAAAATTTAATTTTGAATATTGAAAAAAAAAAATACCTTTCAGAAATAATGAAATATATTAAACAAATATATATGAAATAAATATATTAATGTAAAATCTGAAGAATCCAAAAATATTTCAACATACAAAAAACTTCTGATTGCTGTATAAATTGAATAAATGGATGCATTAACCTATTATCAATAGATACTGCATTATAAATAGTGATAAAAATCGACTATTTAATGGAAAAAAACACAAATTAACTAAAAACATAATAAAGTTAAACTTAGAAAGAATTATAAATGGAACAAAATTAAAAGAAAAAAAATATATAATGTAATTTTTTTATTATTATTAATTGTTATAACATTTTTGTAAACTGTAAATAATGTAAAAACAATAAAACGAACAAAATTAAGGGGGGAAATAACCTTTCTCTGTATAATATTGAGCAATTTTTTTAATTTAAAAAACATACATGTATATGTAATGTTATGAATGATTCTCAGCATTTCCTTTAAAAAAAAAATAAATAAATAAAACAAAGCAATCTAAATTTTAAATTTAAATATTCTAAAAGTATTAAGAAAAAAAAAAGAATTATTAACTAAAACTAAAATAATAATTTAATTCACTGTTCATTGCATAATATAGCAATAGGAAACTGAAAATAAAAAGCATTTATTCTACAAGCTTTAATTCAACACCTTTTTTTAATTTTGTAACATTTTTACAAAACATTTATCATCATAAACAAATATTTCAGCAAGTTGTTGTCGAAGATTAAAGAGGAAACCACAGTAAAAATTAGCTACAATATTTTCTTATTACAGGATGGCCATAATTAAAGTAGATGTGTTTAGATTTCTGTCATTATTTACAGCAAACAAAATCTGTTATCAAACTCTGTGATTTAATGTGACAATAACAGATAAGCATGGCGTCATGTTCATAGTTGTCATCTACACATCATACACAATGTACATATTGCACTGTTTTTATTTTTTGTAGACATCCCAATGTAAGGAAATTATTATAATCATGATGAAAACCAGATTATGAAAATAAAGTTATATTTTCACATTGTGAAGGTGCCTGAATTTGTTTTCACTATTTTTACAATGATTTTATATTTATGTGTGGATGTATGCATGTGCATTAAAATTTCCTCACATTTTCAGGTCCTCAGAACTAGTATTTTTGGTGGGTTTTTTCGTGTCATTGCCAAAGACAAAAGTTCTACAGAATGACATAGTCAATAATTAAAAAATTCATTTACAATTTTTTTGACTGAAAATATCAAAAATATCATGAGAATGATATATTTTTAATATAAAAATCAAATTTATGAAAATATCAAATATCTTGATATTTTGGAAATAAATATTGGATATATATGTCATGATATAAATCCACTAATATATATCACCAAACCTTTGCTATTTCTTTGCTTATCTCTTACATTTTGAAAAAAAAAATTATCAGGATTTGAAATCTTTTCATCAACAGAACAGTATGGAGTGAAGTATTTTTGAGATTAAGGGATTATGAGATGAAAAAAAAAATTGTATACATTATTTTATAAAGGTGCATCTGACATTATAGTTACAATATTAGACTTTACCTACAAACAAACAAACAATGGCGAAAGCAAATATTTATATAAAGAGCAACATGATTTGATAGCTTTAAAATTACATTTGCGACTATACTAAAGTTTATTTACAGCTGATTAAAGAAAAAAAAAATTGAAATTGAAATTAGGAAAAGAACAGTTGCATTTAAGCAATAAGATAATGAACACATACACACATATCTATATGAAACTTTTACAAATCAGCTTATGGATAATTAATATGGGTTATATGAAATGAAATAAAGATATTGAAGCAGATTGCTATATCAATTTAGCAATAAATAAGGAGCTGTATTCTGCAAACTGCATCGCCACTTGGCAAAATAAAACTTTAGCCTGTACCAATCTCCCTTAATCAGTCTGCACTCAAGTTATCATCTGTGTGGCTTTACTGGTTATAATTAGCTCTTTAACATGTGCTTTCAATACTAATTAATGTAACTTTTTATTATTTATTTATCAAATTAAATTAGTTAATCTTTTATTTAATGGCTGGCATCCATTATTGCATTTATTTGTTTATTATTTTTCTTGCTTACATTAAATGCATTTAGTAAATATTTTGGCATACATATAAACTACACATAAACAGTTGGATTTAAGCAACAAGAGAGTTAACACATACATATGAAACCTTTACAAATTAGCTTATTGAAAATTAATGGTGACATAAAAGAAATAAATTATGTGCATGTTCTTATAATATGTTTACTTATCATTGGTGTTAAGTAACAGTGATTAGAAAGAACAACAGAAAGTATTTGATAGAAAAATAAACAAGTAGTACTTAAAAAATTCAATGGACCAAATGCAACAAAATTGATGTAAATGCTATTTAGGCCACGAAGAACAGATTTAATCATCTACTCAAGGAAATAAAAAGCTCATATTTTTGCTACTACCACATGTAAAAGTGCTTCAGGCAGAGTTTGTGTATTAAAATAATGGTACTTTTATGTTAACCAGGTGCAAATCTTGCTATTAACAACATTTATTTTCAGCATATGTAAATTAAAAACAATGCTTTGATGTTGAACAAAATGGTTTATGATATTTTTTTTATAATTTTTTATTTATTTTGTATTTAAAATTAAAGTTACATATTTTAAATGAAATGAATAGAATGCAAATGACGACAATGAGAGAAATATTTAGCAACTCATCATCTGTACCTGGCTAACAAAAATGGGTACTACTTTGTTATCCCGTCGACCAAAAATCTATCGACAAACTATAAGATTAAATGCCAATAATGGTTGATCGTAAATATCACATTCACTTGACTTTAAGCAAGTTACACGTGTTTACGTCATCAAGTGATTTTTATTTCGATGTTTTATTTGTATTTTTATCAATGTTATACTAATTTATTTGTTCTTTCGGTATTTAAAATAAAAATTATGTCAATTTGTATAATTTTTCAAGTGGTTTGGCAATTTATATAATTTAGCGAAATTGGTCGAAGGGATAACTAAGTAGTACCCAAAAAAGTACCAAAAAAAGCATAGGAAATACCAAAAAAAGAATACAAATTGTTAAACATTTTATGCAATCTATAGTTCCTTTGTACAGTTAAGACCTGAACACCTCTACTTTAATAATAGCCACCCTGCATTTTTCTGTTTTCTTAGTATTTACAAATATAATAATTTTTTATCAATGATTTTTTTCCGAAATTTTCTATGTCTGCTGTTCAGAAAGAGGTCCAAAGCTAGAGAAAAATCAAATTCACTTAATGACGGACCATATATTGAGACCATCATTGAGGTCTGTAGAGACTGTAATGACAACATTGAACGGGAGAAGGATTTATTAAGACACATTTCATTATAACCTCTCTTAATCTCACTGCATTCAAAATTCAATAACAGAATCCTTTTTAACAATGGAACAACACAAGGAAATTCTTTTTCATATTCTGATACCATTTTCAAAATCACAGATTTTGAGTTTTGTCGGACTTCGGACGGAAATAATAAAACTACTTTTGTTTTAAATACCTTCCACTCATCTAAAGCACTATCAACATCAAAATGCTTTACATCTGAATTGAATTTTGTAAAAATCTCTAGGAATTCATCATTTCCAAATTCGATAATCTCATTACCTTCTGGCCACATGCAGACATTAAAAATGAAACATTTTTCTAATAATGAGTCATCATCAACCAAAGATTTTAAATAAGATATTATATCTTGACTAAATTTCTTTACTTCTGGGAGAACATGCTTAATACTACCATCTTCGACAACTTCAACACCTCTGAAGCAACAAGGTGTTGCTGCCAGTTCCTCTCCTATTTCTTTACACTTAGAACCTTCAGCAGCAGCAGCTTTTTCGATATCAGCACACACTTCATCCAATAATATATGTACATCATATGGTAGAATATCATCACTGTTTAATTTAGTGGCAAAGTCATTCAAGCAGGAAAATATATCAATAAACAATGCCAGTTTACAAAGAAAACAACTTCGAGTAATTACAGATAAAATTCTACCACCTGCTTTGCGAACTTTAGCATCATAATGTAACATCAACTGTTCAGATTCTAATAATTGGACAAAATTTCCATAGTCTTTCTCAATAGCTATTAAAGCTTCAAAATATAGAGTAGTATATGAATTTTTTGGTAGATTACCATAACATTCAACAATGTTATCTAGTTCTTTGTTAATAAAAGTTAAGTTCTTTTTACTTTTGTCGACTTTCTCGTAGTAGCAATACATACTCCAAAGTAATGCATCAAATGTACTACTAATTTTGTGATTTTGAACAATACTAGCACAGTATTTAATTTTGTGTGATAAATACGTAACTGAACCAAAAAACTTCTCAGGAGCCATGTTTTTTATAAGATCAGTTAGACCTTCAAGCCACATGTGATTGTCAGATTTATCTGTCATAAGATATACAACTTTATCAACCCATGAAGTCACACCATATTTTTTAAATAAATCACATAAGATAGAATATATAGAATCATGGAGTTTAGCACTGGAATCTATAACACCAAGAAAGGCTGTCTTCACCATGAAATTATCTAAATATTTTAAGTACACAAGATCATGACTTTCTATATTACGACGAAAAGAAGCATCTATAATCAATGAAAATTCAGTAACATTTTCAAGTTTCTTAGCAACTTCCTTTTCAAAAGCCATGCATATAAATTTACCAAACAAAGGTACAACTTTCACATGAGATGTATATACAGAAAAATCAGTACCTTCTCGCTTCTGACTTTCACATAACTGGATATAATGGGTATATGGCATTTTGTTTTTAAAAATAAAATACACTGATTTAAATACATGTGATAATTGTTCCTTATATAAATCTTTGTCGAATGCTTTAACATCTTCAGAAGCAATGGTGTCAGCAAGTTCTTGACATTCAGTATGCATTGATGATCTCTCATGATATCTAAGCATCGATTCTCTGAAATTACGATTTCCAATAACAAATGGTGATGTTTTGCGCCAATCATTGACATATTTTCTACAAGCTCTACAAAACATCAAATTATTTTGCGCATCATATTCAATAAAAGGAAACTCTTTCAGCCATTTTTCTTGGAATGTTACTTTGTCTCGTGTAACAGACCAGCCTCTCAATTTTTTTGCTACAGTAAGAGTTGCATCTTTAGTACTCCTTTGCCCTCTGTTTTGACTGACTGCAGTTAACAGGTCATGAAAATCCCCAGACGCTTGCAAAGATGTCTCCAGTCTGGTATCGAGAATGAATTCGTCATTGTCATCCAACTCTGAGATACCTTCTGGCAGTTCAGATGGAAATTCAGAAAACTCTGACTCTGATTCTTCATCAATTAATAATTCATCTTGGGATTGGGTATCAGCTTCATAGTCGCATTCAAATTTAACATCTGTTGATAAAAATTCACATGATGATGAATCATGAGAAATTTCATCATAAAGGACGTTTTGAGTAGGTGGTGAAGGCTGACGATCACTAATTATAGCTTCCTCAGTATTATTACATTGTGTTACTTCATTTTTTGGAGGGGATTGACATTCACTACTTACAGCAGGCACAAGTTTAATAATATACACTTTTGAAGAACGAGAGAAGTCATCATTATGATAAGAGTCTTCTTTTCTAAGTCTTTTACCAGGTGGCATGGCACATTTGCCTATAATAAGAGAATGCATTAAATATTGTTATTCAATAAGCATATTTAAATTACACTTTTATATATTTTATTTTTTCTCATTGATGGAAAAAAATGGTACTACTTAGTTATCCCGTTGACCAATTTCGCCAAATTATATAAATCGCCAAATTATACAAATTGACATAATTTTTATTTTAAATAACGAAAGAATAAATAAATTGGTATAATCATGGAAGACGGTAGTATTCCGAGTGACGCAGCCTTAAGCCTAAAATCGTATCGTATCGTAGAATTCGTAGATGGCGGAACTCATATATACAGCTAACTCGACATCAAAGAAAATGCGAAAAGCCGCCTCTTAATAACTCATCAAATATAGGTCCTATTGTTCTGATTTTTTTAAAACAGTCTTATATCTGCAGTCTAATGCTATTCTGAATGTTTTACAATTCTACGTGCATTATATTTTCAGATCTGTAAACCCATTTTGAAAGCAATTTCGATGGTGTAAGTTTGTCTTTTTTTTTTCTCCGAAACGGTCTAGATTTTTTAAAAAACATTAATATATAAAATGAATCTGTTTTTGACGAAGTGGATAAGACTGACCTAGTATCTAGGAAAACTCTTAATTTTTATATAATCCGCATGAAAAAATGGACTTCTTAGGATCGCGGATTACATGTTATTCTATGGGCTAGCAGACAGAACGTTGCACATCGGTTTTGCGCGGTTTAGGTCACAGTTAAAAATCTGAATATTGGCAATAAATCATTTTTTAAACTACGAAAACAGTTTATTATGTGCTTTAAAATACTTAGACTGATTTTTTAAAATGGAGCAGTATTTTGTAATTATAGGTATTTTATTTCATTGTTATTCATAGTAAGTAAACATTTTTTAATGAGAAAATATTTCACATTTTAAAAAAAATTCTCGTATCGAAATTCGATATTTATCGAAAATTCTCGTATCGAAATGAAAATTCATCGCGTTCGCCATAAGACTTCGCCATGTATCACTACGCGATACGCGAAGTTGACTGAAGAAATAAGAAATATCAAAGATCTTGAAATGGTATTCCAAGGGGAGAAAGTGAGTACAATTTCTAATTATCCAGACAGCATTCTTTGCAACCGATCCTTTCTAATTAGTATAATGTTCTGAATTGTTTTTATTTTCAACAATACTTATAACTGTTTTCCTTACAAAATAACGTTCATGTGTGTCATAGGTATTTCTTGTGATATGTAAGTGTAATACAGATAGATTACTAATTTAATTTTGAGTTTTCTTTTAAAGAAATGAAACAAAATCTTTCATTTTTAAAGAACGCACAATTTAAATAAAAGGTATGACGAAATCAAAATTAAGATTTCCAATCCTGTTTATAAAATGATTCATTTGCGAATCGTTTCTAATAATATTATAAACGAAAATTGACTTAAAATGACATCTTTCGTTTATTTATTATTTTTTTTTTTATAACTCTTTTCAGCTTCAAAAATTAAAGCATCGTAGTATTTTATTTTTATAAAATTTAACCTAAAGGGGAAGAAAATTCTTATTGCCGTTTATCTCTGTAACAAAAGAAAAACAGAAGAAAAAAAAAACAACACCTGAAGCATTTCTTTTAGGCTAATTGATTACAGCCATGGGTGCAAGACCTTCAGTCTCAGGACTGATTTCAGTCTTGGACATATTTTTGACTGATAGTAAATTCTACTTTATATACTTAAATTATCACGATTAGCTCAAAATGAACCATTTTATCCTGACTGGTTGTTTTGAGCTCCTAAAAGTAAAAATTTTCATCATGATACTTTTCCTTATTTAGTAATTAAGTTTATAGATAAATAAGATAAAACAGCTTTTTTGCAAAAGTAAGATACTTGTTTTTGTTTAATTTTAAAGTTAATATGCTTAAAAGAAAGCTTTAAATAATTTACTTTTAAAAAATATAAAAGTAGCCAGCTCCCTTATATGGTATTTGTGGTAATGAAGTATTATTGTAAATAAGAACAATTCAGAACATGTTACTATTTAGAAAAGATTGGTTTCACAAAATTTCATTAGCAGCTGCATTGTAGCTGTCATGATAATTAGACTTTGTATAAACTAATAAAGTGATTACTCAGTAACCATTTCAATTAATATATTAATCTGACTCGCATCTTAAATTAAATATTAAGTTTTTATTCTGCTTTCATTAAACCATTCACTATTCTGTAACATTCCGCATATTCCGACTACAAAAACTCTTTTTATCAATTCCACCTGTACGCGGGAGGGTTGCCGTGCCACTTACAGAATAGCACGTTTATCGCCTCGTTGTGCAATAGCATTTGAAAGATCACCACACTAACATAAAAAAGTAGCAATAAAAGGAAAACAAAATTAATCCGTTGATTGTAAAAAACCCTCTCCATTCTCGGTCGGGGGAGGAACATCACAAGAAAAAATAACCTCGCGAAATTTGACAGTATGTCATGGGGGGGGGGGATCCAAAACTTCATGAAAATAGTTGTAACTTTTCTAATAAATGTGTTACATATAACATATGGTAGTAATAATCAGTATATCTGATGAAAATACAAGTAATTTTTTTAAATAAACTATTTAATGATTTTTTTTTTTTTTTTATCCCTATTACTGTATTTGATTAATAGTAGTTCAAGAGCCATAATTTTATATTGTAAAATCCTTAAAAGCACTCTGCAAGCAGTCCTTGTTCAATCACAAAAGCCTGCCACTAAAAAATTTTAATGCAGAAGATGTAATGTATTTCTCAGATATAAACAATGAATTTTTCGGTTAAGAAGCACATGTATTTTACAAATATTGCTATTTCTTGGAACACTAAATATGATACATTATCGCCTTTAACACATTATTTTGGAGTAATGAAAACATTGTTATTATATTAAAATTTTTTGTAAATGAGTGTTATAATCAGAGCAGCTCATGACAGGTTTTTCTTGCAGCACTAAAATGCATGCTTTCCAAAAGTTTTTAAATTTTTGCCTTATTTAATGGAAGAAAATTCTGCTAAAAATAAGGCAAAGATTTCATTATTAAAAATACTGAAAAAGAATAAATTGGCCAGCCATGCATTTAGTGTTCCCAAAACTGTCAGTCATGATTTACCACTGTTTATAATGATTTTGCCCAGGCATATTTGGATGTTATATTTCAAGGTAATATCTTTAAGGTAATTTAATAATGTGTGATCTATACCTATTATATAAAATATCATAATTTGCACATTTTCTGGTTCCAAGGAATGTAATTTAAAGCATGTATACGAAGTAAATTTAATGATGTATGAAATATGATCTATATAATGCAAAATTCTATAATACGCACAACTTCTCGTACCAAGGTGTGCATTATAAAGATCTTCTACTGTATTCATATGTAGTTCACACATCAAAAACCTTAAAGATTTAGTATCTGTAACAAGAGGACATTATTACAACTTTATATTTTTTTCATTCTGTAGCACAAATTACTCAGCTTAGAATTTGCCAATCAAAACATTGCCATCTTGATTTTTTTCCACTGTCTTTATTTACCTCAGAAGTGATTAAGATTTTTTTATATTGTAAATCCTAAAGGTTATAATAGCAAAAAAGCATCTTTAAGCCCTTGGGAATGAGCGACCGGTATACTTGGCCACTTAAGGTGTTCAGAATCCTTCATTATTCTCACCACTTATTTTTAATTGTAAAGTTTACCTTCTTTAATGGGAGCATTTCTGTGATTCAATTACAGAAAATTTTCTGTTTTTAAAAACCTGTAGTAAAAGGTTAAAAAATAACCAAAGGGCTCTTGTCGTGAAGGGGTTAAACATCTTGAATTACAGTGAACTTTAATAACCCTTGGCTTTAATTGCCAGTACTCTTCCAATTGAGCTATCTGTACGACAGCCCAGCCAACACAATATTCGCTCAGAACAACTATTATCATGACATCAATTGATTGTGTGAAAAATAATTAAAAGTGTACATGATTATATATTTTATTATTAAGCAAAAGACTTTGCAGATCCGATTTTCTAAAAAGTTTTAAAGATTGAAATCTCTAGGCTGGAGTGGGAAAGTGGTAATTTTGAGGAATAGGAGGATAATTTATATAGAAGAATTTTCTGTATAAAAATAAAGATTTAATTTTTTTTAATGTTGGGGAGTAGGGGGAGGGAGAAGAGGTGAAATGTACAGTTGTGGAAAAAAAAAAAGTAAACACCCTCTACTAACTCCTTAACAAATTATTATCGTAGACAAAAGTTATTGGTACCGAACGATTGGAAATAAAGTCTATTTTTAAATGATGTATATAAAATTTGCTTAGGGGGCCATCTACATATTAAAACAAATCCAAACTTCATTTTTTTCAATGGCAATACCCAATTTTAACGAGATATTTCAAATCTTCGGTTCAAACTATGCCTAGGCACCAAATTTCAAGTAATTTGAATAATAAGTTTTTGAATTATAAACATTCAAAATTTAGTGCTTCTAATGTTAAATTATATTTTCATATTTTTATTCATATCTCCTGAAATTATGCTCCTAATGTGCTAATTTTTTGTGTAGCAGTAATACTAACATACCCAAACATAAATACGTTGAATTTGCAATTTTTATAATTTTATGATATGAATTATGAAATTAATATTCGAAAAAATTATGAATTGTAACCTAAAATTTTTTTGATGGATTTAGATTTATTAAGTCCTGCTTTATGGAAATCCAAAATTTCACATTTTTCTTCCAAATAGTTTTCAAATTATGCTTAAAAAACGGCAAAATTATGGTTTAAGGGACCGTCTATGATAGAAGTGACTAGATATTTTGAAATGTCTTACGCTGTCCTGTAATCTAGCAGACTTCATTGACTGCTTGAGTGACACTTAAGGTGCCTTGATCAAGAAGGGGGCTCTCTCGGTTAACAGTCGAGTACCGAACTTCAATTTGGATACAGCCCTTAAAATAAGCTTGTTTTAAAATAATTAATTTCTCGGGAACTTATAGTACGAATTGCATAAAAATTTGTTTTTAGGCTAATTAAATGGTGTAGAATTCATTTCTGCTGAAAAAATTGTGTACTGCTATTGAAAAAAACAAAGTTATGGTTCGTTTTAATATGTAGATAACCCCTTAAGCAAATTTTATATACATTTAAAAGTAGACTTTATTTCCAATCGTTCGGTACCAGTAACTTTCTTCTACGGTAATTTGTTGAGGAGTTAGTACGGGGTGTTTACTTTTTTTTTTCCCATGACTATACATTAGGGAAGTTGGTGCTTATTTATTTATTTATGTTAATGAGCAACAAATGTTGCAGATTTTTTTTTTTTTTTCAAACTAATTTTTGAAAGATTTTATTATTTGGGTAAGCTGGAGAGGTGGGTGCAAAAGCAGAAGTGGAATCTTCGGAGCTCAGGGGATTATTTTATATGATTTATTATTATTGTTAATAAAGAATTTTAAATAGGGATGGTGAAAGATTATTTTATATAAAATTAAAGAATGTTTAATTTATGTTTTTTTGCACTAGGAATGAGAAAAGGGAGAAGCAGAAATTTGTAGTTTTGGATTTAATATAAATGTATGGAATTACTTTTATAAGTGAGCGATGATTGTTATATATATATATATATATATAAAGGTTTAAAGAGTAATATTTCTTGCTATTTTTCTTAACAAAGTAATTTTTTTATATAGTAAAATTTAACATAGCTTTTTATATCTCTGAAGCAAACCAACAGAAATACCCTCTAAACATGCATGTTGTACATTACTTCCATATCTTACCAAAGAGTTCTTATAAAAATCTCATTGCACGGTGCTCTTTAAAATTGAAGTATGGTCATCCTTTTTTGCGGGGAGGGAGGGGGGAGAGATTGAAGGTGAATTGAAATCCTGACTATGAATTCTTTGTATTGGTCTTTAATTTTTTTGTGTGCGTGTTTATTGTTTTATTTATTTTTTTCAATAACCTCAAAAAAGTAATGATATCAATACAAAAACCCTTAACGGGTTAAAAGTTTGTGACGCAGCACTTTATCTTATACTCTAAGAATTTTAAATATGGAACTTAAAAATAATGATATTAAATTTTGAGTGACGCTATGCTATTAATTATAATCTCTCTATATATTATTTATTTCATCTTTTTACTTTTTTATAATCGCATGTGCAAAAATTATGTTCAATTTAAAAAAATGTATAAAAGTTTATTCATTGATGCTTTAACATTTACACCTGTCATAAATTCCAAGTACGAGTTTTAAAAGATATGATATCAAAATTTTAGTGACGCTTTGATGTGGCTTTAAACGATTTGTTTTAAATTTAAATTTAAATTATTTTTGTTTTGGCTAAGATATATTCACACATCTAAATAATAGTTTTAATTTTCCAATATACTTTAAATATATCACTTTCACTGAATTTATATAATGCATTTAAATGTATTTATTTGAATAAATTGATTTATTCTTTGTCCAATGCTATTAAAAATTTAAAATAAGATTTGCGTAAATAATTTTTTGCGTCATTGTATCCAAACTAATGGATACTATGAGGCAAAAAAATTATTTACGCAAATCTTATTTTAAATTTTTAATAGCATTGGACAAAGGATAAATCAATTTATTCAAATAAATACATTTAAATGCATTATATAAATTCAGTGAAAGTGACATATTTAAAGTATATTGGAAAATTAAAACTATTATTTAGATGTGTGAATATATCTTAGCCAAAACAAAAATAATTTAAATTTAAATTTAAAACAAATCGTTTAAAGCCACATCAAAGCGTCACTAAAATTTTGATATCATATCTTTTAAAACTCGTACTTGGAATTTATGACAGGTGTAAATGTTAAAGCATCAATGAATAAACTTTTATACATTTTTTTAAATTGAACATAATTTTTGCACATGCGATTATAAAAAAGTAAAAAGATGAAATAAATAATATATAGAGAGATTATAATTAATAGCATAGCGTCACTCAAAATTTAATATCATTATTTTTAAGTTCCATATTTAAAATTCTTAGAGTATAAGATAAAGTGCTGCGTCACAAACTTTTAACCCGTTAAGGGTTTTTGTATTGATATTAATAAAAATACAAGTAAAACATTGAAATAAAAATCACTTGATGACGTAAACATGTGTAACTTGCTTAAAGTCAAGTGAATGTGACATTTACGATCAACCATTATTGGCATTTAATCTTATAGTTAGGCAATAGATTTTTGGTCGACGGGATAACTAAGTAGTACCAAAAAAACTAGTCTTGGGGGGCACCGTAATGCCTACCCATCATGGATATGCATAATATAAAATTTGAAAATAAAACATGTGTAATATATTTTTAAAAGGCATTGTAATTCGAAAATAAAATTTAAACATATATTTAAATATTTTTAATACATAGTAAGGCTCTATTACTGAACCGTGGGTGCTACTTGATTATCCCATTGACCAATTTCAACAAATTATATAAATCGCCAAACCTACTTGCAAAATTATGCAAATTGGCATAATTTTTATTTTAAATAACGAAAGAACAAATAAATTAGTAAACGATTAATAAAAATACAAATAAAATGTTGAATTAAAAATCAGTTGATGACGTTTGTGTAACTTGTTTAATGTCAATTGAATGTGGCATTTACAATAAGTCATTATTGGCATTTAATCTTATAATCTGGTGATAGTTTTTTGGTCGACGGGATAATCAAGTAGTACTGAATTGCGTAAAAGAAATATCCTTATAACTCCAAAACTGATAATCATATTAACTAACAGTTTACTGCATCGGATTAAGCATCTCATTTCCAATTAAAATATATCTTTAAACTGAAATTTGAATGAAATACAGGTCCTGAAAAATCGAAGAGTGTGGAAAATATGATTACAAATATCTCAGCAACTAATTATCCGATCAACTTCATTCTTTATGCAAAATTTATATTTTTTTATTGTCTTTTATATTCACTCCTTTAAATAAACAATTTCGAAAAATTTTATCAGAACGAATATTTTGAGAGTCTGAAAAAAATAGTTCTGGATAATCGAGGTTACGGATATTCAGTAGGCTTCTTCCCATTATTACATACTAAGTGCACATCAAATTTCAAATCTCTATCTCAATTTGTTCAGGAGATAGAGCATTTACAGACACACAGGCAGATGGGCTGCAAATTTGTTTTTCTAAAAATATGTTTTTCGGAATCTCCAGTGTCTGAAACGTGTAAATCCATCACAAAAAAAATTTGATTTTTAAAACGATTACCAGACTTATCCTATACTATGTATAATGAGGAAGTAATAATTATTATGAAACTATACAATAAAAACATTGCTTTATTCAAATGTGTATTTAATCATTTTTATAAAAATGCATTATTAATTTCAATTAACAACTACCATATAATCCCGATTATAAGCTGTTCTTTTTTAATAACAAAAATAGTTAAATTTAGAAAGTTGCTTATAATTGAGTTTTTTTTTTAATTTTTTTTTTCATTAATTTAAAAGTAAAATAAAAAAACTAAATACAGAGGTAAATATCTTTAGCATTTTGACAGAGAATCTGATATAAGAAAAGGAAGAAAATCACCTAGCCCCCTCCAACTATTTTGTTTCCCCTCAATACACAAAATTAAAAATGTTTTTTTTTTTTTTTTTTTTTTTTTTTTGTTTCCTGCTCTATTTGTTACTTTATTGTAACAATAAATGATAAACCATCTAAATTTCCTCTCCTCGAAATTACAGCTTCCTCCCTATGATACCAAGCATGCAAAGTTTACAACATTTTAATTTGCGTTTTTTTTTACCTATTTGTTACTCTATAATAAAATTAAATAAATATTCTATCACCTAAATTATCGACTCTCCTCAACACACACACACACATCTCATAAAGTTTAAAATCTGTAACTTTTACCTTTTTTTCCCTCCTTATTTGTGTTTTGCTGTAACAATAATTAAATAATCATCTAAATTACCTCTTTCCTTTGCTGGCTCTCCAGCACACAAAGTTTAGAATCTTTAAAACTTACTTTTGGCAATTCCAGTGTAACAGGCTAACAGTCTTAGAGGGAAAAATGGCCTTACCTTACCTTACTTAAAATATAATAATTATGCAATTGAAAGATGGCTACAATTAGCATATGATATTACAAGATAAATTAATATTAATTATTTAATGTAAATAATTATGATTAAAAAAATGGTATTGTAACAGACAAACAGGGATATTACCATGCTTTTCAGATACCTTAAAATGTTTATCAAATTAATTATAAAATAATATACAATTTATTATAACAAAAATGTATTTTCATTCAGAGGGAGTTTGGAAACATACGTCTTTCACAAAATTTGACAGTTACCACAAAATAGTTATGAAAAATATGTAATCTTACCTGTAACAGACCAACATCAAATATGTAACAGGCAAACAAATAAACATATAAAAAGAAGCTGATTATAATGGAGGTTATTGATTTTGACTATTCAAATTTTTATAAAATGCATTGCAAATATAAAAAGTGCAGGGTTAATACTATCAGAAAAAAAAAATACATACTATCTGATGTAAAAAATAAAATAGTACTAAAAATGGTAATATTGGCTTGGAGTTGCCCTTTTATTACTTTTAAAAAAAATGCTCTATTGTTACTTTGTATCATTCAACTCTTTCTTTAAATCTCCATTCTCCAACCCAACAAAAAAAGGGAAGAATTTTTAGGCATGTGGGGGAGGGGGAGGGGGAGGTGAAGCAGAGGAAGATTTTTTTAGTTTTTTTTTTTTTTTTTTTTTTTTTTTAAGTTTTGCTGTTCTCAACCCTGATTGTTTTCTAATAGTGGTAAAAAAGTTACTTTAAAGAATAGATTTATTTTAAAACATTACAAGGGAGAGATTTTAGATGACTGTTTAACCTTCTACAAAATAAGAAATAGGGCAGAAAATTTATGGAAAATTATTATTAAAGATTTCTGGGGAGGAAAGGGACAGAGGGGGAAGTGGAGTGCAATTAGATGACTAATTATTTATTTATTGTTAGTAGAGAACAATAAATACAACAGAAGAATTATTTTTAAATAGAGTCAAAGTTTTTCAGTTCCTAACTCCAAGAATACATAAATTTGCCAAGCAAACACCTTTCTTCTTTTCTGCAACTGCTTGTACATGATATTGCCAGATGTTTTTTTTTCTCCAACATACAATTGCATATTATGATCATTTTCACAGATTTTTTTTTCAGGTGGGAAAATGCCATTCTTTTGTAAAAAAAAAAAAAAAAAAAAAAAAAAAAAAAATACTAAAGCATCATTTTCCATTGCTGGTAAATTAAAAATAATAAACATGTTGGAAATTTTAGAACTACAAAAAAATTAATGTATCAGAGACAAATTTTGAGTGCTGGAGAAAAGCAAGCTACATACAGGTTAGAAATTATTTCCAATGGTTGTTGTTTCATTTTTGGGATTTTTTATAATATTTGACATGAAAATGGGGCGAGACTGGGTTAGGACGAAGCCCTGATATCAAAGAAGTACCAAAACACAACTACATGTCGGAAAACAAATCATTTAAAGAATAGTGTTTCCGCTAGGCCATTTTTGAAGGGCGCAGCGCCCTGCCCTTTTAAAATCGGTAAAACGCGCCCTGCCGTTTTTTAAATCGGCAAACTGCGCCCTTCATATTTCAAAAATAGTCAAATGTGCCCGGAGTCGTTCTCAGCGATAACTTTAAGCGATGCCGCGCACGCGCTATAGTGCGTAAATCACGCGAAAAATCGGAGACGGGACGCAAAAAAATAGTTATTACGTGTCCGTGGGACGCGTAATTTCGTCAAAAAATCACGGAAAAAAGCCGATTTTCGTCAAAGGATCGCAAAAAAAGAGCAAATTTCATCAAAATATTGCGGAAAAAACGCGATTCTCGTAAAAGGGCCGCGAAAAAATGGCGTATTTCTTCAAAGGATCGCGAAAAAATAGCGAATTTCATAAAAAATCACGAAAAAATAGCGAATTTCATCAAAAAATCGCAGGTAAAAAGGCCGATTTTTGTCGAAGGATCGCAAAAAAGCGCAAATTTCATCAAAATATCGCGATTTTCGTAAAAGGGCCGCGAAAAAATAGCGTATTTCGTCAAAGGATCGCTAAAAAATAGCGAATTTCGTCAAAAAATTGCGGAAAAATGTCGATTTTCGTCAAAGGATCGCAAAAAAGCACAAATTTCATCAAAATATCACGGAAAAAACGCGATTGTCGTAAAAGGGCCGCGAAAAAATAGCGTATTTCGTCAAAGGATCGCGAAAAAATAGCGAATTTCATAAAAAAATCGCGAGAAAAAAGCCGATTTTTGTCGAAGGATCGCGAAAAAAGCGCAAATTTCATAAAAATATCGCAGAAAAAACGAGATTTTCGTAAAAGGGTCGCGAAAAAATAGCGTATTTCGACAAAAGATCGCGAAAAATTTGTGAATTTCGTCAAAGAATCGCGGAATAAAGCCGAATTTTGTCAAAGGATCTCGAAAAAAAGATCACATTTCGTCAAAGTATCGCATAAAAAACACGATTTTCGTAACAGGTTCGCAAAAAATAGCGAATTTCGTCAAAGGATCGCGGAAAAACGCGAATTTCGTCAAAGGATCGCGGAAAAAAGGCGAATTTAGTCAAAGCATCCAATGCACCAAAAAAGATGTGCAAACCAAACTTATCGGTAGAACATTCATAAAATGGGATTTAGTTTTTCTTAAATGAGATTCTTAAAACTACAGCATGATTTCAGTGTACTTTAATAATGTATTCAGTATGTAGACCAGTGAAAAATCTCCCCCCCCCCCCCACTTCTTACTGCGGTATTACTATTAATCGATTTATTACATTAATTTTACAACAAGTTATTTTAATGGTACTTTAAAGTACCATTGGTGCATAAAGGGTTAATCAGCCCCACAGTTCAGTTAAATATTTAAAATTATTTACTTTATTACTTTTTCTGTTTTGTTTGTTATTTTATTATAAAAGAATTTGAACTCTTAAAATATTATAATTTTTTCTATTCTAATTGTAAATTTTAAGTATAAAGTAAAAAAAAAAAATTATAAATAAAGTATAAATATAAAGTATTGTATCAATCATCCAATCTAATCTACCTCTTCTTCCCCCGCCTCCCTCCTTCTTCGAAGGTTAAAATATTTAAAACTCTAATTTTTTTTACTTGCAACTCTGTCACTTCATTGTGACAATAAATAATCAATCATCTAAATTCTGCTTCTCTTTCTTATCACACATACCAAATTTAAAGGCTTTTATTTTTTCTGTCCTAATTGTTAAAATTTTACTAACGATAAATAATTCATTATATAATCAACCTCCTCCTTCCCCCCCCCCCCAAAAAAAAATCGCTTTTGTCTCTTTGCCCCCACCTTCACAGCTCACAAAAGCTTATGATCTTTAAGTTATATTTGGTGATTTATTGTAATAATAATTAATTGGTCACCCATCTAAATTTTACTACCCCTTAAAATCTCTGCTTTACCCTTAAAACTGCTAGTTAATAAGGTAATAATTTTTTAGTTTTTTTATTTGAAATAAAATTACTTACCTAGATCTTTGAAATATCAATTTAACACTAGAACAGCGGGAAAATCTTACCTACTGGAACGGCGGGAAGGGGTCATTTTGACCCCTCGATGAAACTACTGAAATAACAACGCTAAAACAATTTTAAATGCCATACATTGGCAAAAATATGTAATTTACGTGTATTTCATAATTTATATTTAATATTACTCGATAATTTATTGAATTTTTAAAGTACTGTATATGTAACGCCAACAGGGCGATTAATTGGATCATACTACGACTACTCAAAAAACTCATTAATTTGATATAAAAATCGATTTAAAATTAATGTTTTCACAAACTATTGTTAACTAAAATAAAACACAATTTATAAAATAATATATATTTATATTTTCATCTACTTACTCGCCGAATGATTCCCTCTCTAAATCCATAAATGAGAAATATGTTCTGTTGTTTTCGTTATTTCATTATAAGTGTAGCTGAATGGTTAATATGTTAAGCATTCTCTTTCAATTTTATTTAATGCTTATAGTACTCCAAATTGTACACACGTATTAGAAATTAATTCAGTTGTAACAAAAAAAAAATAGCAATTTTTCCAGTACACAACTTTGAAACATGGTGTGCAAAATTCTTGAGATTTGTTGCCATTGCATGTCTGTACTTGACATTTTTTCTCTTGATATCTATTTTATTTTCGTGTTTTTTTTTTTTCTGAAGACTCAGGAAAGATCTTTGGGAGATTTGAAACCATAAGATCCATTCTGAACACATATCCTAAATTTAATAGAAAATCTCTTCTACTGATAGGCTTGCCTGTTACACTTTTATATATTATCCAGGCGTTTAAAGCTGCATGATCCAAAATATTGAAAAAGGTATGTACAGGCCATCGTCCAGAAGCCGATTTCACGGAGTATTTTCGGCACATCTGATCATGGATATCCATACCATACTTTGTTGCGTTGTAATATTCTATTGAATCGTGCAACTTCTTGAGACCGTGTTCAGTTTTTACAGTAGAATGTAATGAGCTCAGTAGAAAAACACATTTTTTTCTTTTGGTTTGATAGATGATGGTAAGTGTCATATTATCACATTCCACTATCTTCGATGAATAAAAAGTACTGCGCATATTTTTCAATGGTATAGGAATTTCTCTTCAGTTCTTTTTCATTGTGCAACCAAAGTTGTATTTTTAGCTTTTAACATCTCTGCTAATTTGATGTTAGTAAAATAGCTATCTGTCGTAATATTCCTCCTTTCGTTTAGATGGGGATCTGTTAATTTCACGACAACATTTTCCGATAAACGTAATTAAGGATTTGCTGTTTCATCCTTTTCCAGATAAATAAATTCATCCAAGAGGTTTTTAGTATCAACGTCAACAGATCACCAAAATTTTATTCCAAATTTATCTGATTTATTTGGCAAATATTGCGTAAATTTATATCTATCCTGAGATGCGAACAATTGTTCATCAACTGTAATATTTTGTCCTGGTCGGTATCATGTTTTGCAATTTTCAATAAATTTATTCCACATTTTAGATGCAAGAGCAAATTTATCAGTCTGTAGTCTGCTAGATCCTGTTGTCTTTTCATCAAACCTAAAAAATATTTTTCTTTCTTTGAATCTATCTCTTGAGATAGTTTATTTGCAAAATAGTATTCCTCATGCCTTGGACGACAATGAATATAAATCTAAACCATTTTTTTTATTGCTCCTCGAACATATAGTATAGCAACAAAAGCAGCTTCGAGTACAAAGAGTATTTTAATAATGGGGTCAAAATGACCCCCGTCCGCCGTTCTAGGAATACAAGTCCATATTTCAAAAACTAACAAATCTAGAAAGCTGAATTTTTTTTTAGAAATATATGTTATCTATTTAGGAAAAGTCAAAAAATTTCAAACGATTTCACCCAAGCAAACAAAAGTAATCAACGGACGAAAGTACTCAGGTGTCAAAATGACCCCTACCGCCGCTCTAGTGTTAAGAAAAAATATGTATATATAATCTGTTACTAAATGTGCGCATAAACAATGATGAGTTTGTAGTAATGTATAATTCTTATATCAGTTTCGAAGATCTATATTTTCTCAGGGTCGAAACTGGAGGGGGGGGGGAGGGGAGGGGCAGAGGAGGCATGTACCCCAGGCGCCAGTTGTTGATTTTTCTCACGTCCATGTTTAGCACTATTTTGTTAAAATCGTCCTGTCTGGGGTATGCCAAAGCACAGAAGAATCTAAGGATATGGCATAAGGATGCTGTATAAAGCGGAATTTTTTTCAATTCCGTTTTCAAGATTTTAATGAATCAATATTTGACAAAGTAGATTAAAGTAGTTCAGTATTACATATTTTATGATTACATAATTTAAATTTTAAAATATGTTGGCTATTAGAAAATTAATAAAATTTTCTTTGTAAATATACTTTGCGGGGGGGGGCACCAAAATCCATGTTTGCCCCCGGTGCAAAAAAGGCTAGTTTCGGCCCTACATTTTCTGAAGAAACAATGCCCTTTTTCGCTGAAAAAAGTGCCCTCTTTCAGCTTCAACTGTGCCCTTTTTGTGGCTAGCACCCTGCTCTTTTTTTTCCTAGAGTGAACACTATAAAGAAGTAATATCAATTGTAAAAAGAAAAAAAAAGAGTGGCTACATAGAAAAGCCATCCTCCCTCAGACACAAGCTAAAGGAAATATATATATATATCAATGGATATATATCATGATATATATCCGATATTTATTTTTAAAATATCAAGATTTTTTATACAGTAGAAGATCTTTATAACGCAATTCTCCATATAACGCACAACTTATCAGATGTAAACAATGTTTTTTGCAGTTAAAAAGCACCTGCACTTTCACATTATAAAATATTGCTACTCTCTAGAGGACTAAATTTGGTACATTAGTTCAACTTTATCTTCTAATTTAAGACCTTTTTACTGAAAAAATGCTATTATTACAATAAACATTTTTGAAAATGTCTAGTATACTATAATGGATGGTTGTGTCAGTTATATTTGAATCATGTTTATAAAGTAAATTCAACAATGTCTGACCTATATTATGCAAAAATTTATAATTTGGATATAGGGTGTCAACGATTTTAATCAGTTGATTTAAATCAGCGATTAAAATCATGATTTTAATCAACCGATTTTTTTAAAAAAATCATTGATTTAAATGAAAAATTTTCTAAATGTTTAAAATGTCAAAAAATATATTAAAATCTAACAAACATAATTTGAAAGTTTCTACAGGTATTTTGACTTATGAATAAACAAAAAAAGAGCTTTAAATAATTGTTTCTAATTATTAAGATGCTACATGGTGCAGAATGATATACATTTTAAAAGCAACGTTAAAAACGCCAAAATAAACAAAAATTTTTGTTTATTCTGGTGTTTTTAACATTGCTTTTAAAATGCATATAATTGTTTCTAAGCTTAATTCATGAGTATTGTAAAAAGTTAAAAACAGTTGAGTTTATAAAAAGCATTGTTTTTAAGTTTTTATCCAAGTTAAAACAGTTTAATTTAAAAATGATATTTAAATCTAATATAATTTGCAATGTCATAAATTCCTTTAGGTAATCAATTTATGCATTATTTTATATAAAATTATACATAGCAAGTGTAATACATTTCTACAAGTAAAAGAATAAATGGTAATTAATAGCAATCTCAAGTTAAAGAGAAATGAAATCTTTTCAAAGCTAAATTGTAAATGAATGCATAAGAGAAAAAGAAATAATTGGTATAAAAATGCTAAGCTCAGCAAGAACTTCTTCGGTACAGGTTGAATAAAGGTTTTTAACTGTGTAACTCACATAATACTAAATAAAAAATTAAAAATACCCCACCAGTGGCCGAGAGGTTTCTCTCGAAGCTGGTAGACGGGAGGTGCTGGGTTCGATCCCAATCGCACCCGTCGGCCTAATCGTTCGGAGTTTTCGTGGTTTTCTTCGAACCTTGGTTCTCCAAGCGTTAATACGGGTTAGGTTCCCTTAGAAAGACCTCCACGGAAGGCACTCCCCCCCTTAGGGCCTATATCCCACGTGCAGATAATTGGCCGACATAAATACAACCAACCAACCAACTAAATAAAAAATAATGATTAGGGATTGAAAAAGCAGCAAAATTTTTCTTAAAAAGAAAAAAAAAATTGAACCATTGAAAGCTAATAATCCACACTGAGAGGTAATAATGCTGTTACTTAAATATTTTGAGGATTTCAGATATAAGTGGCTAACATAGATTTATCCTACATGAATGGGTTTAACTCATTTTCATAATTCTTTTGGTTATCATACACATACATGTATGTAAGTTTAGATTTTGGTGGTTTACAGTAATTTTCCTAAATACAAATGCAAAACGAGCCGCAAATAATATTTGTTAGTTTTGTTATTTGTGTTACTAACTAATGAATTACACCTGTAGTTTTAGCCAGAGATTTCTTGTAAAAAGCTCCCCCATTCAACAGTATTTTTAAATTCATGTGGCCAAGATCTCGCAAAAACATAGAACTTTATTTCTTTAGAAAATACAGGATATTATTAAAATATGTTATTTAATTGTATTTTTCAATTTGTTATTCATAAAATTATTAAAAATTAAGGGCACTTTATTCATCATACTAAAAATTTTTCTTTTTTTTTTTTTCCTTATATCATTACTAAACACATTACTAATATATTTCCTCATGAAATAGTACCTTTTTTTGGAACTAGCATCTTGTCCCTTTTCCTTTCTAAAATGAATACTACATTATTATCATTTTAATAATTAAGTCTTAAAAATGTATAATATGTTTTTAATTAGAGAGTTAATTGTTTAATAATTATTAATTTGAAGTAGTATTAACTATTTAATATAAAATGCAGTTAATAATTTTAATAAATGTTAAATATCACTAGTATTTATAAAGTTTTACATAATTATTACAATATTAATGTATATAACATTATTGTATGATACTACCTTATCAAACTACTAATTTGCAGTTTTTATAATTTCTGTAATTACTAACTAATAATTATAATTTTATTAATTAAAGTGTAAAAACATAGATTATGTTAGCAATTAGTGGTTTAATTGTTTTGGAAGCCTAAAACTCTTGGTAGCTATTCCGTATTTGAACGCAGGGAAAAAAATCATAAAAATTCGATTTAAATCAAAAAAATCCGATTTTTTTTATTTTTTTTAAAAAATCATGATTTTTTTTATTTTATTTTTTTTAAATCATGATTTTTTCACATCCTATGATAACTCTTGGTAACAAGGAATGCAGTATAAAGATATTCTAATGTATTTTTATGTGTTTCAGACATATTTGGCCATGTTTACAAGGTGAATTTAATGATGTGATCCATATAACGCAAAATTCTATATAACGCACAACCTTGTGTTTTTAGGTTTGCGTTATAAAGATCTTCTACTGTATTTTCAAATTCTTGATATTTATTTTCAAAATGTTTGATATTTTGTTTTTGTATATTTGATATTTATTTTTAAAATATCACCGTGCAAGGTAATTTTGATATTTTCTTCAGTCAAAACAAGTGTAAATGAAATTTTCAACTGTTATTGACTGTGACATTCTGTAGAGTGTAGATAAACAACTTTTGTCACCAGCAGTGACTTTTTTAGGCAAAGAAAAATATCTTTTCCAAGCTTCATGTTTTAAACTTATATTTTTAAATTTAGAACTAATAATTATGTCAGACAATTAATTCAGAACAGCCATTTGAAGATAAACTGTAATTTAGATAATCATTTATATACAGCTTCTTTAGAAAAGAATCTTTTCTGATTTTGGCTTAGTTGAGTCTAAACGGTTAGGGAATGAAAAATAAGACAAGCTTACATTTATGTTAAAATTCTTCAATTTAAAAAAAAACTTTTGTATTTAATATTTTTCTTTATAAAATATAAAACCTTCTTCAAACTTGACACTAATTCTACAGTTTATATACGTGTATAAAGCAATTTGTATCTCTTTTCAATTAGTTGATCTTCAATTTTGTTTTAAGTGAAAAAAAAAAGTAAAAAATAAATGCACTTTTAGAATTTTGTCTGATTAAGTTTTCATGTTAAGTCATACTTGCCAACTAAATTTCGGTAAAACTCAGAAGATTTTGGATAAAAAATCAGAAGATTTTGGCGAAAAATCAGAAGATTTTTTAAGTTTTATAACACTTTCAGTAAGGATTAAAAAACAGCTGAATCCTTATGAATAAACAAATTTCAAAGAGAAATTCGAATAAAATATTCACTAATTTGCAATTACACAATATATATTATGACAAAAAAGAATAACTTGAATATATTAAAAATTACTTTTTTTTTTTTTGAATGTTCATAGATAACCTACCTTTCACATTAAAAGACACTTAAAACTTCTGACTCCTAATATTTTTTTTTTTTTTTTTTTTTTTTTTTTTTTTTTGAGGGTGATTCTGAGTAAAAAAAAAATTTCTGAAATTAACAGCAAATTTTCTGAAAATTTACAGCAGGGGGGGATCCACTTCCGACACCAGCTATGCGTTTTTTTTCTTTGGCCCTTTGACGAAATACGCTATCTTTAGCCGAAATTTGTGTTTTGCGCGATCTTTTGACGAAATTTGTGTTTTTTTCGCAATTTTTTGACGAAATTTCTGTTTTTTCGCATTTTTTTCGACGGAATTTCTGTTTTTCGCATTTTTTTGACGGAATTTGTTTTTTCGCATTTTTTTTGACGGAATTTCTGTTTTTATCGCGTTTTTTGACGAAATTTGCAATTTTTCGCAATCTTTTGACGAAATTTGACGTTTTTTCGTGTTCTTTTGACGAAATTTGTCGTTTTTTCGCGATCTTTTGACGAAATTTGCCGTTTTTTTCGCGATCTTTTGACGAAATTTGCCGTTTTTTTCGCGATCTTTTGACGAAATTTGCCAGTTTTTCGTGATCTTTTGACGAAATTTGTCGTTTTTCGCGATCTTTTGACGAAATTTGCCGTTTTTTCGCGATCTTTTGACGAAATTTGCCGTTTTTTCGTGATCTTTTGACGAAATTTGTCGTTTTTTCGTGATCTTTTGACGAAATTTGTCGTTTTTTCGTGATCTTTTGACGAAATTTGTCGTTTTTTCGTGATCTTTTGACGAAATTTGTCGTTTTTTCGCGATCTTTTGACGAAATTTGCCGTTTTTTTCGCGATCTTTTGACGAAATTTGCCAGTTTTTCGTGATTTTTTGACGAAATTTGTCGTTTTTCGCGATCTTTTGACGAAATTTGCCGTTTTTCGCGATCTTTTGACGAAATTTGCCGTTTTTCCCGATCTTTTTACGAAATTCGCGTTTTCCATGGGATCCTTTGACGAAATTGGCGATTTTTCTGCAAACGATTGACAAAATTATTTTTTTTCAGCGAATATGTCGAAATTCGCGATATTTTTTATGTCCGAATTTTGGAATTGGTGGCCGATTTTTTTAAATTTTCGGAAATGAATGCCTTAAATTTTCGGAAAATTCGGACCAAAATCACCCCTATGCGTTGATTACGCAATCTTTTGAGGAAATTTGGGATTTTTTCTGCGATCCATCGGTGAAATTTGGGTTTTTTCAGCGATCTTTCCACGAAACGCGCGTTTTCCACAATCCTTTAACGGAATTCGCGTTTTTATGCGATCTTTTCACGGAAATAGTGTTTTTACGCGATCTTTTGACGGCGCTTTTTTTACCCGATCTTTTGACGAAATTCGCGATCGTTTCACGCAATTCGTGTTTTTATGCACTCTTTTGGGGGAATTCTCGTTTTTTACGCGATCTTCTGACAAAATTTTCGTATTTCCCGCGAACCTTCGGCGAAATTTCGGGTTTTCCCGAGATCCTTTGACGAAACTCACGTAAAAAGCGGAAGAAAAGGTCGAAAACCGGAAGAAAATGACGAAAGGCGGAAGAAAACGCATTACGTGCGTAAAATCGAAAAACATGCCGATTTTTCAGAAGAATTCTGAAAAAATCGGAAGAGTTGGCAGCTATGTTAAGTGCATAATGTTTTAGCTTCTAATTTATATTATGCTTGAAAATATTTATTATCAGCAGTAAGTTTACTATTTTGAAAATATTGGATATATATCGAAGATATCAGATATATATCAAAATATCGTATATATATCAAAATATCGGATATTTTTTATATTTTCGAAAATATGATATTTACGAACCCTGTTAATGGGTCAAACAGTTCTATGATTTGAATTTTTTTCTTGATTAACCCCTTAATCGTCATACTTGATACATTCATGAGCAATTTACCCGTAAATCAGTGCAACAATTAAGGGGGTTAAATAAATTGCTTTTGTATGCACATATACAAAAAATCGCTTGGAATGTATATATATAAGTGTATACAGTTTGTCTTCAAAAATCTGGCATCAAAACCATCTTTCCCCTTCCTTTTTCTTAACACTTTCAAGTTATGGGAGAAGAAAAATAGCAATTCTTTATGAATTAAAAACTTCAAGATCAAAAGTAAAAATGCAAAAAAAAAAAAAGAATAGGGGAGAGGTGGGCACATGTAAACAATTTTTACATTTTTTACTATTTCTCAAAATTGTTATGAGCTATTGAACCAAAAATGGATTTATATGAGTATTTACAATTTGTTTGTTCTTTTGGTGAAACTTTTGGATGCATTTATCAAGAATTTCTAACTTATATTATCATTCTAAAAGTTGTCTAAATTTGTTCACATGTGCCCCCGGTGGAGGGGTAGTTGTGAACATACCTGGGGCACATGTGAACACATACATAAATAAGACCAAAATATTGTTTTGTGAATAAAAACTGTGATAAAAACTAATTAGATGCCCTCTTTCTAGTTGTGTGAATAAATCAATAAATGTTTCAACACAGATACAAGAAATTATTCGTAAAATTGTACACTAATATACCTACTCCTTTTGAGTAACTTTTAATTGTTATCTAACTTCAAGTAAATTAAAACTGTGAAGCAATCTTAAAAACATTGAATTTATAGCTCAATGTTTGTCAAGGGTAATTAAATTTTAAACAAAAAAGCACTCACAGACTTAAAAAATACACTTGTGAGCTGTTCACATCTGCCCCCATATGTTCTGTTCACAAGTGCCCATCTACCAGCCTAACTTATAAAGAAATATTTTTAATTGAAATAAGGAAACAAAACTTTTAGTACACCTACTTAATTAATGCCACTATAGAATGCAATACTGATATTTTACTTTAAAAAATGTCTTGAATGAATTTTTACTTCAATAACTTAGAAGACTTTTTTTACTTTACACCTTTTAAAACAAACAAATTGCAACTACCAGAAATCAAAATGGCTTATTGTTCTGAAAATTCAGCTGAAAGATGGTACCAATACTACCATCTATTGGTAATTTTTTGAATTTTTTTATTTCAAATTAACTGGGTGAAATATGTACTGTTCACATGTGCCCCCCCACCCCCCCTCTCCCCTACTTGATTTTTTTTTTACATTTGTCTGAGGTGATTATTTTCTGGGAGCTGCACTGTTGCTTAGCAACGGGCACAACTTTGGCAAATGCATGGCACAATATATAGCTGGAACAAATTTTCGGCAATGGCAACATCAATGATGAGGAAGAATTTTCAGGTTTTCAGCAAAATCTGAAATTTCTAACATTATTTCATCTTTATCTCTATAATTCTGATTTTTTCAAAGAAAAAATTGCTAGCATTAAATTAAAAAATATTGGAAATAAGTAATATAATGATTTTGTCTGAATGTATTTTGATCATATTTATAAGGTAATTTCACAATATATGAAATGATCTATACTATGCAAAAATTTATAATCTGCACAACTTTTGGTCCTGAGGAATGCAATATAAAGATCTTCTATTGTATATTGATATGTTTCAGAGACCTATTTGGCCATGTTTACAAGGTAAATTTTAATGATATGTATGAAATGATCTATAGAATGCAAAATTCTCTATTAACAAATACGCAAAATTCTATATATATACACATAACCTTGTGTTTTTTGGTTTGCATTATAAAGCTCTTCTACTGTATTACAATGTTTCATAACAAATTTATACCAATATCAATTTCTTACAATGCTATACAAGAATATTCTTTTCTTTTTTTAACACTTTTCTATTCCAATCAACTGTCGCATTTTCACCCATTATATAATTGTTTCTTACACCATTTTATGGATGTTAATGCCTCTGCCCAACAGTACATATGCATTAAAGCAGTTACGAACAGTATTCCCAAACCGTTAAACCAATCTCCTCTCCAACATAGAGGACTTTTTTCATTTACAACTTTTTACGTTGCATTTCCATATCACTTCATCATTGGTAACATTACACTTTCATATCATGGTCGTTTTTGCATAGTTGTTTTACGGACAAAAGCCATCGCTTTTGAAAAAATGAGATAGCATCCACATCAGTTACTAGGTAAATCAAAGATTGTTCCCATATTTATAAAAAATAAATACAGGCGATCAAAAAAAAAAAAATACTACTGAAATTATATTATATATTTTTTTAATATTTCTGAAACATTAACAAAAAAGCAATATGATGATAGCATAAGCAAGTGCTGTTTTTTTAAGACTGCAAACCATTTGACAAGATTTCACAAGTTAACGTGTATTGGGGAGCCCAGTTAACAAAGAAAGTACCTAAATACCTTATGGACGAAGCAGTGAATAGGTTGGTGGTGAAAGTGCTGACTTTATTCTGTGAAAATCTTGCCAAGAATGTTATAAAAAGGAAATACCATACAAGTAAAAAGTTTACTTTTAAAACTCTCTTTTATAAGCACTGAATGTTTATCTGAGAAATCATGTCTAATTTTATATATGCAATTCATGTTGTTCCAAAATATTTCTATTACAATATGTTAAATTGGCATAGGATGGGCCCCGATAATAGAGAATTCACTGCATGTTATCTTTTTTGTGCATGATTTGGCTATAAAAAATATGTGCTACATAATCATAAGATTTAAAAAACTAAAATCAGTAAATTATTGTCTGTCGGACAGCTAGGCGATCGCAAACTCAGCGACAGCGTATTAGAATGGAAAAAAATGCTTTGATTAGGAAATATTCAGCATAAAAGTAACTTTACAATATTAAAAAGTAGGTATTTAATAACCTTACCACTTTGGCATTTAAATTCTACTAATAAAGCCTTTTTTTTTTCAGAAGACGTATTGATTAAAAATATTTTTATAATAGAATTAAAAAATCAAATGTTCAAAAACATAGCTTGTTAAAAACACAATAAAACTTTAACGTAAAACATTCCTACTTTGACAGCATTTGTAAGACATACAGGGACTATTTTAAATGCTTGGTTTTTCTTTATCTATTTCAAAATTCATAGAATAGTTAGGTTTTTTTTTAAGAATAAAAAAAACGTTGACTTACTTAGTTAATAAACTGTTATACTGAGTTATTAACTATACAGCATTTGTAAAACTCAAATACATTTCTGATACAATCGATACAACTTATTAAAGTTCTATACTATTAGGTTTTAACTAATTGAAAGAAATTTCATAATATTCTATAAAAACATAAAGTATCTGTCAGCGGACGAAAATTATAAAAATAAACTTTAGATTTTATTTATCAATTAACCCTAGTGCTCTAACAACAACAACCAAGGGGAAAAGAATATTTCTGCAGATGATTTTTATCCGTTTCAAAATATAGAAAATCTTTTATTATAAGATTATCTTTTGCGATCAAACAACTTCTATAAAGCGAAGCTAGTTTTTATCAGAATTTTGAATTTTAAGTCTTTCTATTAAGCGAGAATATTTTATAATTTTTTTAACAGCAGTCTGTGATTTTTCCCATTGTTCTATTTATTATTGCTACCTAGAGGTTGGCAACAACCCTCTTTTTGTAGTTATAAACAAATGCGACATGTCATTTAATTTTATGTTCGCAGAATGTAACATTTTCGATCGGTATCGTTTTAAAATACCTTATTTTTTTATTTTTAATTAACCTGTGAATTTATAAGCATGTTAAAATTTTATCTTTAGCTGTAATTAATGAGGTATGTGTATTATAATTCTATTTGTAATGTCATTACTCATTTCTACAAAATAGCGTAAAGCCATCATTGATATTATAATTTTATGTAGATTAATGCCTGAAGGTTTCTTTTATTAAATTTTTAGTGTCATGCATCTACTTATTTTCTGTACGCTAAAACTGTTTTGAGCATTATAATAATACAGTTTGTTGATTTTTATTTTTGTTTTTTAAGATTTTGTGAATCGTTTAGGAATATATTTTTTATTGAAGGTAAACGTATTATTAAAATATTGAAATGATAATCGTAGTTAATAATTGCCTTGTGATATCAGATCTTAAGGCACTTGCCGATTGTAGAAATTACAATTGAAAATATACCTACAAATGTCAAACCTGTGAAAATGAAACTTGTTTATAACAGAATGCTGCCATACAAAACATTGCATGGTCCTGATGAAAGGAATATGATACAATCATATAAGATGGGTAATCTTTTAATACTCAGGAAGCTCTAAGCATTTGTGGTGTGTCAAAAATCGGAGAACTGGTTTCTTGCAACAGTTCTCCAGAGGGGGGTGGGGAAAACCGAAAGAAACTGTTTCATTTCGACAAAAAACTGTTCTTTTAGAACTCAAATTACAGTTGTCGCCATAGTATCATTTTCCTCTCACTTGTGATTTTATGTTGTACCAGTTGTAGAAAAACAGGTCTTGGTGTTCTTTCTACATCACGTGACTTGTTCTTTTGCAACAGGTAGAAAGAACAGTTGTGAATTTTGAAAGAACAAAGTTTTTATTTTTCAAAAAAAGTAGAAGCCCCTAACTTAAGCATTCATCAACTCGCCGATTGCAAGTAAGTATGAAAAGTGTAAAAAAAATAATAATAATAATTCTGCAATCGATGCAAGGTGTATACACTCCTTGCAATTCCCAACAAGTATGGCACCATTATTTCATATTTGAATTTTATATGATGTTCTAATTATCAAAAAAATAAATTGCAAATTTAGTTAGTAGGGTAGATGCTCCAGTTGTGGCCACCTTTAGAGAAAATTTGAAATAGAAATTTTACAGTTATTGACCAATTGAAGCATATTAAATCATAATAACATCATTATTTAGCAAATTTAATTGTCTTTCTGTGAATTATAATGATTTTCTACAGAATATTTTAGATTCTGAGTAATAACTCATTAAATAATTTATATCAATTTGTACCAGTTGTGGCCACCCCTGCACCAGTTTTGGCCATCTCTATGCACCAGTTGTGGCCACTCCAATATCATGTAGTTTAACAAACATTTTAATTGATAATAAGTAAAAATAAAGCATTTTTATGCAACATCTATTTTACCACACATATATTTGTTAATATAGTAAAAGAATTTTGTAATTTTTTTTATGAATTGATAAAAACATCAAGTAAAATGTACTTATGTTGATTTTAACTGAAAATTTCAATTAAAAAAACAAAAAATATATTTAATTTGATTCATAAAAGGGACAACAGTGCCTGTAGGACATCAAGATTAACTATTTAAATCAGTTTTATAATTATCCAATGGATTGTGCATTGATTAAAACACATGAATCATCACCAAAGAGTTGTATTTCTGGTGCTCCAAAACTTTGCTAGCTTGTAGTGCTGGCATTATACATTTTGAATGGCCTTAATTTTACTTATCCTAGAACAGTGTTCCCTCTAGGCCATTTTTTAAGAGCACAGAATTCTGTGTTTTTTAAACTTGGTAAAATGAACGCTGTTCTTTTTAAATAATGGGAAATACATTCTTGCTTGTATTTAGATATCTCTAGTTAAGATTTTCGCAATATTTAGTATTTCTAAATCTGTTTGCCCGAAATCTGGCAAAAATTATGGAACTTCTTTATTTCTTTAGGAAAAATACAAGAAATCATGCTGTAATTTTATTGAACTTTTTAATTTATAATTTGTAAAATCTTTCAAAATTTGTTTTAATTTATTTATCATATAGGAGATATAGCCCCTCCCCTTTGGTTTTATCAATACTAAACACAATGTACTATATTTTCTTTAGCAATATATCATTCTTTAGTTACTAGTCCTTTCTAAAGTAAATTATCTATTGGATAGAGAAAACAAAATCTCTTTGATAGAACTGCTATTAGCCTTGCTTTTTTTTTTATTATTGAAGCCATTACATATAAAACTAAACTAAATTGATTTTGTTTTATCCCGATGTTCTTAAAATTTATTTCATTGCTAAAATTCTCACTATAAGGAATCATGTGGCCAAAAGTGGAACATATGTTGTACCTTTTTTGCCACTTCCAACTACCATGGCCACAACTGGTACATATAGCAAATCTAAAGCACCAGTTTTGGCCACCCCCCATTAAACTGCTAAAATAATTAATCTGAATGTGAAATTGCATTAGAGAGGAAGCTTACCTGATAAAACCTAATAGTAATTTGTTTCAGGACAAACAGAACCCAATAAGTGCTTTATATTGAAAGATTTGGAAAACTTGACAGCTAAGCAAAAATCTTAATACATGTGAGCACACACTACAGTTTCACACATTTATTTTTTTTTAAAGTCACATTTTATCAAAAAATAAACAAATGAGATTGTAAATGATAAAAGGGTGTTTGCTTAAGGTGTAAAAATGCATATTATTTGTCTGCATCAATTCACAGCTTAAATATTGAACAAACTTATACAATGTGGCCACAACTGGTACAGTGGCCACAACTGGAGCATCTACCCTATGTTGCTGATAAAAATCACAAACTAATTCTTTCAACTGTGGCAAAAAAAAAAAAAAAAATGAATTTCTTCAGTCAGTTGTGGCAAAAAATCTTGGAATTTTGTCAGTAAGTCGCATTAAAAATTCGCTTAATTTCTTTCAATCTGTTGCTGTAATATATTGAAAAATTTGTCGATTGGTCGGTTATAAAAATCGTTAATTTCATAATTCAATTGTGGCAAACGTTGCTGATTGTGAATTTTACGAAATCAGCAGAATTTGCTGATTGATTGCCACAAAAAGAACCCTTCAAAATTCCTCTATTTATCATGGAAAAAAAGTCAGAAAATTTATCAATCGGTCATGTGAAAAAAGAAATTGGAAAATTTGCCCAGTGGTTGCATGAAAAAAAAAAAAAAAAAACTTTACGAATTTTGTCAATAAGTCGTGGGGACAGATCCGGAAATTTAACATGTTGCTAATTGTGTAAAAAATCACAAAATTTGTTGATTGGTCACAGAAAAATATCTTGAAATATGTCAATTTGTTGAGGGAATATGTTGAAAAATTCACCAGTCGTCCAGGAAAATTTAACAAAATTCTACTGATTAAAAGCTCAGTCTAAACAAATCAGTTCTAAATGTGATTTTGGAACAGGACACATGAGTGTCCTTTTTGAGATCAATGTGCCCTTTTTTATTAAATTCCTGCCCGACCACCCATTTGTTCAAAAGTCAATGACTCCAAAAACATATTTTGAACTTTGTTTAGAGTGCCTTTTTAATAGTAGAATCTTGTGATATTTTCCTGAGCGACTGGCGAATTTTGCAACATATTCCTTCAACCAATTGACAAATTTAGTGTTATTTTTCCCTTGATCCACTTGAAATTCGCGATTTTTTTTCGATGATAAATAGATGAACTTTGAGAATTTTTCTGGCAATCAATCAGCGAATTTCTCTTTTTTTTTCATGCACCCAGTAAACAGATTGCACATCCACCCTTGCAATCAACAAATTTAACTGGTTTTTTCCTTCGGGCAATTGATGAAATTCATAATTTTTTTTTATTATGGCCAATTAACGTATTTTACGAGGAAGGGTGCATCAAAAAGAGCAGTAAAGACTAGAGATTGACCGAATACCAAATAGTTGATTCGGTATTCGGTGGTTTGGCATGTAAACCGAATATTCAGCTTCGGCCAAATAATTGCAAATAAGTATTTCCTTAGAAGTAGAAGAATTCTCGGCTGAATCCCAAAACAGCTGAGACACTTGGCATCGTTGAATTTGGCGAGGTGATAAATGGATCTTTGTTGTTACCAGTTTGTTTCGTAAATTCTTTCCACGCCTTCAGTTGTGTGATCTTGAATTTGGATTGGTTGAATGGGATTGGTTGATTTCTTGTGTATTGGATGGCTACGCCTACCTTTGACAACTCAACTCTGCATGTTTTGTAATTTGTGTACAATGAGGTGTAGAAGAAAGACGTTTTGTAATTGTAAAATTAAATGACGGTAAGGTTAGAGTTTGTTATTGTTAATATATTTTGCTGTTTTTAGATGTAAAATTTGAAAGTTAAAGTACCTGTGTAATTTAGTTTGAAATTGTGAGTATTTGTTAATTTTTTTTGCTGGAAAGTTAGATGAAGTTTATCGATGACTAGAAATTTACGAAATTATGCAATTCAACATTTTATAGAGTTGGTTTTCAAGAAAGGAGATGTTTGTTAAGGTATGTTAATAATTTTATGTATTTTTTATTATAGTATTTTATATTAGCCTTTTATTGTATATTTCTTATGTATGCTGACCTTACGAGTTTTGTACATTTTGATATTGCTACGCAACGTGAACTGCTGAATTTTGATATTGCTACGCATTGAGAACTGAATTTTGATATTGCTACGCATTGAGAACTGCTGAATTTTGATATTGCTATGCAGCGAGAACTGCTGAATTTTGAGATTGCTAGGTAGCTAGAACTGCTGAATTTTGAGATTGCTACACACCGAGAACTGCTGGTGACAGTGATGTTTTTTTTTTTTTCGGTTAATGAACGCGAAGCGTTCATACATGTATGCTGATTGCCGCTTTACCGAGTTTCCTGCGTTTTTCAGATTGCTGCAGAACTAGGTTGCTGTATTCAGTGATATATATTATTTTTTTATGAATGCGAAGCGTTCATACTTCTTTAAATTAGAAATGAATTGTTCAATGTTTACTATAATATAGGCACGTACTTACAATATTAAATGACCACATGATTTTTTCTGAAAATTGTTGAGAAATGAAAATTTTAATCATTATATCGTTACTCTGATTTGGAAAGGTACTTTAAAATTTCACATTTTCAATAAACTTATGTTGAAGTCGTTTGTTTTATTTTGAATCTCATAAAAATCAGCTTTCCTGTGTTTTCTAATACGTCGTTATTTATAAATGTTGTATTTCCCATGATTCCAGGGTGATGACGTAGTAAAAAACAGTCTGGAAGCATTCAAGAAAGCGGACCAATCACGTTAGTTTTCAGGTTGCCGCATTTTAGATTGGCGTATGTGGGGTACTTGGCGCTTGTCAGAAGAGCCGCCAAATGGGGTGTCTCGGCTGTTTTCGGAATCTGCCGAATTCTCTTTTACTTAGCAGTAGAATAGGCTAAACAATGAGTTTCAATATTATGTGCATGAGTCCAAAAGTACAAAAAACAAGTCAAAGGCCATTTTTAATTTAAAAAAAAAACTTTTTCCTTCCTAAAATAGTCTACATAGGTGTGAAATCAAAACAACTGTTTACAACAGAGAGAAAAAAGTATGGAAGATGCGCATCTTTCCCTTATCATTTAATTTTATTTACTTCTACATTAGTTTTTTTATTTAAATTTATTTAATGTGTATTTTCTTTAATATACACATCAAATAAGTATACCCCAATGCCTATCCTATAGCTTTTATAACCATTATATCAAAATCGCTCAAATTTCTTTTCTTCATCACCACAATGTTAAAATATTAATCAAAATATAAATATTCTATCAATAATTTGACAGAAAATTTTAGTTAAATGTACAAATTGATATGAAACCTTTTGTATTTTGAGAACATTTCTATTCAATTTGTTTATAATTAGACTTAGACAATCAGTAAATCAGCTTAATGACAACGTTGTTTTCTTTGTATTTGAATGAACTTTTGTTTTTCTGACAATCCTTATCCTTAATAATACCCTGTATAGAGTAATACTTTCATAGGCTATTTTTGGGTATTGACTAGTGATAAAATAACAAAAAATAAGTGATGGGTTAATGAATTTGTGAGAAGTCATTAAATTTTTTTTGTGTAATTAGATTTATTTTCAGAATAAAAATGTAACTAAATGTAATTATTGATAATTTAATTTCAATTAAAGCTTATTAAAAAAGCTAATATATGCAAAAATGCATATTAAAAAGTTTCTAGTATTCAGTTGCCGAATACCGAAGCTTCGGTATTCGGCAAAATTGCTGCTTCGGTCAATCCCTAGTAAGGACCACCGGGCACATAAAATAATTTGAAAAGGGCCACCGGGTGCATAAAGCAGTCAAAAAGGGCTGCCAAATTAGCCTATAGTCAACACTACATACTTTCATTGCTTTAAATATTTTTGAATAAATTAATGATTTTAAAACCTCTGTATATATTTTCTTAATGATTGGAAAAGAAAATTGGGTACTTTTATGTTAGCCAGGCACAAATCTCTCTAAGTTTTTGTATTAAGTAATAAAAAGCTAAACATAATATAAAGCGAACTAAAGGTTTGATGGAAGAGGAATCTGCAAAAGAGAAAAGAAAATCTGCGACTCCCATCTTGAACTTTCTGCTACCAGGCCTGTGCCCTTAAAAGTACTGGAAATTGTGTAAAATAAATATAGAAACTAGAAAATCTATATTTCAAGTTGAAATGACAAATTCACCTTAATAAACTTAATAAGCAATATGAATATTAAATTCCCAATATATATCTACTACATAGATGCTAATATACATAAATGTTAAAACATTTTAAAAACAATCAGAAAGATGTTAAAACATTGGAGTCAGATTATATTAAAATCCAAGCGCTTTCGATAGGGTTTAATCTAGGAAAAAGGGATTTTTAGCTTTTTGGCTAATTGAGACCAATAACTTTTAGCCAAATAAAAATAGCTTTAGCCAAGGAAAAAAAAGTTTTATTTATACAAATTTCTATATACATGAGCATTATTTTTAGTTATACAATATACGCACAAATACATCACTCTGTAAGATTGACCCTTCGAGATTTGGCTGTATACCACACAGCAAATGTTTTTTTTTTTTTTTTAAATGGAAATTCTTTTTAAAATTCCCCTTCCAAATTAATCATCATTAAGTTACTTAAATTCTTGATTGTCCGTTTGTTTCTCAAGTCAGTTTTTGTTATATTCATGAGACTGAATCCCCCCTTCACAGTCTGCTGTTGACAACAAAAGTGATGCTACAAATTCATACAAAGAAGTCACATTGGGAAACATGTCAGTAATGCCATTTTCATGAAAAAAAAAAAAAAAAATACAATAAGCTAGTTTCATTTCTTTACACGTTGTAGCCAGAACCCGTATAAATTCAAGTCTGAAAAGTTTATACGACATGCATCTGGCACATTGATGATTCAAAGCTAGTGCACATCATATACCATGCTTATACAATCTGCGATTTTCATTTTCACCATATGCTGGAGTCGTGTCTGATGCAAATGACGTCGCATTGTTTGAAGACGCTTGCATAGAGAGCACCAGACAAATTTTAAGTGTTGCCGCAGCGCGGATGCAATATAAGATTTTTTTTCGTTTTTCTGCAACGGCAGCAGGTTTACGAAAATGCGGAACAACAAAATGGGAATGATGTAACCTATTTCTTTGGCTGTAGCTATTTGGCTAATTCACTAAATGCTTTGGGGGCAAAAAGCACTTCCAGTTAGCTTTTTGGCTATTTGGCTAGC
The DNA here is from genome assembly GCA_963932465.1 of Maratus speciosus. Lineage (NCBI taxonomy): Eukaryota > Metazoa > Arthropoda > Arachnida > Araneae > Salticidae > Maratus > Maratus speciosus. The sequence continues at coordinate 275,383,178 of OZ010798.1, forward strand.
TCTAGATTAAACCCTAGCTTTCGACTAAAACATTAGTCGTCATCAGGGAAAACTACTGCCGGCTGAAAGAATTTGGTTTTCGAATAAATTTATCAATAAGTTAATTTATGAATATGATAATAGTAACAAAATATCTATGTTAGTAAAGAGAAAGAAAGACCTACTAAATTTTGCAGTATGGAATATATTCCACACCTTTTTGAGTGGATTAAGTATGTTTTGAAGAAATATAATGTAATTCTTATCACTAAATCACCGACAAAGCTAGAGTATCTGGTATAAGAATGATTGATCCTATAGATAAATGTGATAAATCTGGAGTTTATATTATCCCTTTTAAAGTTAATAGCAGTTTAAAAACATATACTTATGTAGGCATGACCACTCGCAAATTACTTGAAAGGATTAAAGAACATATAACAGATATCAAAAAGGGTAAATTATCCACAGCTCTATCCCAGTTAAGTCAAGATACAGATATTGATATCCTATTTAAAGAAGTCAAAATCATTGCACATGCATCACATTATAATGTTGTATAATCAGGGAATCTTTGGAAATTTTGACAAGAGGCAAGTGTACCTGTAATGACAATCTGTCCTATAATATACCAAGGATTTGGTTTTGAATAAACCTTTCCCTCCCTACTCCCCCTCCTCTTTTTTTTTTTTTTTCCCCCCAAGTTTTTATAGCTACTCCTATTTTTTCCTTCCTACCCTCCTGTTTGTGGTTTTTGGTTTCGCCCTCTCTCTGTATTTAACCAGCTGTTGTCTTTCAGCCGGCAGTAATTTTTCCCTGATGATGACTAATGTTTTAGTCGAAAGCACTCAGATTTTAATATCATCTGACTCCAATGTTTTAACATCTTGATTATTTTAAAAATGTTTTAACATTTATGTATATTAGCACCTATTTAGTAAAGATATATATTGTGAATTTAATATTCATATTGCTTATTTCGAAAATTGTGTTCCTTGTAACATTGAGAATCATTCCCAAATTATGAATTAAAACAATTACTCATTTTATTCTGTACAATTCCTTTCTTTTAACATAATTGTTTTTGCTTGTTATAACAATCATTTTATTAAGTTTAATATAGAATGTCGAAAAATAAAATTATTATAGGTATTTTTTTTTTATATTTTTATCATTTCAAATATGTTTCTGATGATTTTTTTACATTTATTTTTCAGAGCATGCTGTATTTTTTTGGTCTTTGTCATTAGTTTTATTGAACAAAATATACTTCACAAGTCATAATGATGAGAGGTCACTTCCGATACTCAGTATGGGATCCATTTCTGATTATCAGCCAAATCCTGACTATTCAAGCAATTTTTTATCTGTCTTTAGGAGTATGTATATTTCTAACAGATGTTATTTCTGGATATAGCCAATCACTTGACCAGATCTTTTTATATAAAGTAAGCATTACTATCATTTTTTGGGTATGAATTATGTCAAATAGAAATTTTAGTGTTTGTTTACTTTCCTGTTTATAGGCTACTTCATCACGTGAAATCACCCGTTCACTAATGTTAATCCAATGAGAGAAATTTTTTAAGATATCTCGTTTGCATTTGAATATTTTTAAATGATTTTTTTTTTTTTTTTATTTATTTATTTGCATTGGATAGCTCAGGTCGATCTCTACAATAGCCTTTTTTTGTACCTTTTTCGATTTTGTTTGCAGGGGGTTTTTTTCAGGGTTGGGGTTTTGGATGCCCAAAACTAGTTTTGGACAGGACATGTGGGTTTTACTGTCCAAAACTGTACTAAAGTGTCTAAAACTGTACTAAAGCGTCCAAAACTGTACTAAAGTGTCCAAAACCTTAAAAAAGCAACATTCCACATGTTACCACTTCACATTTATTAAACATATGAATAAATATAAATATATCACAATATATTTTACTAACATTCAATTTAATTCTTTGGTAAATGAAAAAAAAAGGTTCAATTTTTTCTAATATCTGTGTAACATAAAAAGTTCTAATTCTGTTAAAATTGAGTTATAATAATAAGAAATTCTGTATAATACCACACATGTAGTATAAGGAGGGGAGATTTGCTTTTGTTTCAATTTTTGTGCAAGAAAATGTTACAAAGAAATTTCTTTTAAATAATGTTTCATTGTAAATTATCTTTTCTAGATTATAGGATAATGAAAGAAAACACAAAATATATAATTTAAAATGTAGAAGTTATTTTTTAAAATATGTATTTTTTATTATGAATTTAATCTAATTCTAGTGAACATTCTATTTCTTAAGAGTTAAATAGTGTTGTTATAATAACGAGGTCGCCGTCGAGGAACCCGTCGAATTTCGACGAAAGAAAATGTTTACAAAGGAAGTGTTGCATCAAATTTATAATACATCGACAAAAAATAATTAGAATAAAAAATCCGTCTTACACTTGTTAATTTAACTCTTCAAAGACATATTTTAACCTAAGATTAACAAAATACCTTTTTCATAAACTTCAACTGTTAAAATTATTGAAAAATTAAACTTTATTCATATACGTAATCAGTAACATATAATCAAGATAAGTAATTTTGATTAAGTTATTAATTGATGCAGGGGTCGATTTAGAAAAAGAAAGTTGCATAGCAGTAACTGCTATACAAAGTCAGTTTTGAATAGCAGTTAGACACTTTTGTATAGCAAGTAAAAAATAGCTAACGTAGCTTTTAAATCTTGAAAATTTACTACATTTTTTTTTTTTTTAAAGCGTACTTCCTCGCTGTACTTCCATTGTAAATAAACACTTGGGGAGGGTGAAAACACAACGTATGTCGTGTAAAAACACCTTTAAATTTTAACTAAGTGTACATGACATAACAAAGGGTGTGGGAAATATGCATCGCAATAATTGCGATTTAATGCATTTCTTGGATCGCATTTTAGTTAAATTTGAATCGCAAATTGCGATGCGATACCGCTTAAATCGAACCCTGAATTGATGCTTGGTTACGGAATGAAAAATCTACATAAATGATTTCACCTTGACATAATCATAGAATTTTCTACCTTTACATCTAAACCGATAATCAAGTCATTTTCCACGTTTCATATCCATATTAACCATTTTTAACGCGCAATAGGTTATTAATAAATATTTTTTCAAGCTTGAAGTCAAGTTTGTCAACTATTACAACTTTCCATGTTAAAATTCCCACTCGTGATTTGAGGTCTTAGTATAATATTTGTACCTGCGCGTAAAAATTCCAGAAATTTATAACTTTTAGACGTATTCAAGGGGAAATATCTCGTTTTATCAAATAAAATTATCGTTTACTTTTAAATAGGACGTCATTTTCATTCGCTGAAATATTTTGCCTATTGTCTCAAACTCAATATCAGCAAAATGAAAAAATAGTGAAATATAAGAGCATCATCAGGGAAATTGTGTCTTTTTTAAAGCATAACGTCATTTTCTGTTCAAATTTTTAGAAAGGATATTTTTAATTGTAATGAGAAAATGGCATCAGTAAGAATATAATCAATAAAAATAACTAATCCACTTTTAATAGAAATGAAGTACTTCAGTTGCCACGATTATAAAATTGGCATTAAAAACTATAAAAAAATTAATATCTCAGAAATAAATTGAGATACAGCTTTCAAACAAATTGCATTTAAAAGTGTATTTTTTTCTGCATACGACGGTGTAAACATTTAAAATGTGGGATGTTTAGAAGTTTAAAAATTTGCAGTAGCGAAAATTGCAAAAGCGAAATTTCATTTCAAATTTCAAAGTGTTGCCATTCGCAGAATGACGTATGCGTTACGCACAGATATGTTTGTCCTTTATAATATAGATAGTCATATAATACAGTGTTATAATAATAGTCAATATCTAAATATCTCATAATCAAACAAAATCAATTATTTTTATTTTTACTATTTCTTAATATACACATATATATATTTACCAGCAGTAAGCTGGTTTAAACTCCATTTATCAATTATTTCCAGTAACAACTCTCGGGACTTTCAGTAACAGAATCAGAATGTATTCGTCATAAAAATCGTTAGTACTTCTATTAACTGCTATTATTTAAATGAATAACATTAAAATTATGATACATAATTAAATTTAATATCTTTTTAATGTAATTACTTTGTTACGTAGGGCAATTAGGTTGTTATTACTAAATTGTTAGGTAGTATAACGTAGGGTAATTAGGTTGTTAATACTAAATTGGTATTTTTGTATTGTAATCTTTTTGCCAATTTTTTTAACTTTTAGCATTGTTCTGATAAATACAATTTTACTACAAAATATAGTTTTGGACAGTTTAAGACAGAAGGGTTTTGGACAGTGTGGTTTAAACCAAGGATTTTACCGTGGTTTTTACCGTCGTGTCCAAAACCTTGCCAACCCTGGTTTTTTTATAAGGACACTTTCACTTTCAAAACCGGTTTCAAAAGTGAAAGTGTCCCAATTAAAAACACCTGTAAACAAAATCGAAAAAGTGAAAGACAGCCTTTGTACAGATCGACCTCAACTATTCAATGCAAAAAAAATCATTTAAAAATATTCAAATGCAAACGTGATATCTTAAAAAATTTCTCCTACTGGATTAACATTAGCAAACAGGTGTTTTCATGTGACCGAAGTAGTTTCTTAACCATTTATACTAAACAAAATTTATCTTCAAACTATGTGATTTAATCCCAAAAGTGTAATGTTACATCTGCTGCTTTCAATTATAGCAGTGCATGTTATGCACAATGTGCATAACATGCAGGGTTGTAAAAAACCCGGGTTTTTTATTAAAAAAAAACCCAGCCCAGGCGGATAGCTGGGTGGGTACACGGGCAGCTACATACTACAACCCTTAAGGTTATAAAAAACCCAGCCCAGGTGAGTAGCTGGGCGGGTACCCAGGCAGCTACCCACTACAACCCTGATAACATGCAGTGCTATATAGTCTGTCTGCCTGTCATCTGTTGGTGCTCTAACTTGCATAAATATACTCAAATTGCCACGAAGTTTATATATGTCATTGAGGTTTACTATTGCATGTTTGGTATTGAAAATTAAGTTTCTAGCATTGATAGTTCGTTTATAACTACACAAAATAATTTTGTTACATTTTACAGTCCATGGGGAAAAAGAGTTGATACTGTATTTTAATGATATTCTTAACATATTGAAATTGATATATAGTATTGAAGGTGCACTACAAAATGCTTATTGTCGAATAGGATCTGCATAGAATTAAATGTTCATTTACAGGGAGACACTTAAGAATTTGGTTACAATTAGAATACTGTCTATGACATAATTGCTGGAACTGCATTTGCAGTTGTTGTACATGGGTTTTTAAATTTAATGATTTTTTTTCATATTTCTTGGTGTGTATAAATTATAAATTAATTTTATAGATCAAGATAGGGCTGCACAAAGATCTCAAGTAGTACATTTCTGTTTATTCATGGAAATTGATGAAGGGAAATTTTCAAGTGTGCTGTGTGTTTCCTAACTGAACTTAATTTTGTATTCCATGTAGAAATCTGTAGATCATATACAGGGCTGCATGAAAGAATTCAGATATATTTCTGGCTATTGATGGTAATTGCTCAAGTTGAATTTTCAAATGTACAGGGTGTTTATAAAGTCCCGGACCCATTTTGATGTTTAATAACTCATAAAATAATAAAGACAGATTAAAATTAATAACATAAATGGTTAGATAGACTCAAAAAGTTTCATGACCCTTGTCAATGAACTTCCACGTGTGCCCCCTTCGTCGCACGGAGAATATCAAGTCGATAGTCAATTTCACGCCAGGTAGCGGCAAGCATGTCGACATCCACAGAGGCTATTGCGGTTGTAATTCTGGCTTTTAAGTCATCAATGTTCGACACTCTCCTCCTGTAAACATTGTCCTTTATAAATCCCCAAAGGAAAAAGTCCAGCGGCGTTATATCAGGTGATCTGGGTAGCCAAGGAATTGGACCTCCTCGCCCAATTCATCTTCCTGGAAAATGGTCATTCAAAGAAGTACGAACGATAGTACCCCAATGAGGTGGTGCACCATCTTGTTGCAAAATGACATGTGGCTGAAAGGACAATGTTTACAGGAGGAGAGTGTCGGACATTGATGACTTAAAAGCCAGAATTACAATCGCAATAGCCTCTGTGGATGCCGACATGCTTGCCACTACCTGCTGTGAAATTGACTATCGACTTGATATTCTCCGTGCAACGAAGGAGGCACACGTGGAAGTTCCTTGACAAGGATCATGAAACTTTTTGAGTCTATCTAACCATTTATGTTATTAATTTTAATCTATCTTTATTATTTTATGAGTTATTAAACATCAAAATGGGTCCAGGACTTTATAAACACCCTGTATTATGGGCAATTCCATTGTAACAGACTAACAGTCACAGAGGAAAAATGGCCTTACCTTATTTTAAAAATAATAATCATGTAATTAAAAGACACATGATATTAGAAGATAAATTAATATAGTCATTATGAATAAATTATTTAATGTAAATAATTATGATTAAAAAAATCATATTATAACAGACAAACAGTAATTATCATGCGTTTCAGATACCTTAATGTTTACCTACATAACTTATAAAATAACATAAAATTTACTGTAGCAAAAATGTATTTTCAATCAAAAGGAGTTCAGAAAGATACGTCTTTCGCAAAATTTGACTGTTGCCACAATATGATTATGAAAAATATGTAATCTTACCTGTAACAGACCAACATCAAATAAACACATAAAAAGAAGCTATGCTGATTATAATTGATTTTGACTTTTCAACATTTTATAAAATACATTTCAAATATAAAAAATATAGGTTTAATACTATTGGAAATTATATATATTATCTGTTTGATGTAAAAAATAAAATACTAAAAATGGTAACATTAGCTTGGAATTGCCCTATGCATTTTAAAAACCGTTTACTTAGACATCTTTCACCTTAATAATCTGTGAAGTTTTGTTACATCTATGCTTGATGCATGATTTTTTGTATTTGTTATTTATTTTGTGAATAAGTCAGCTCAATTTTTGTGATGAAGTTAACTGCTATTTCTTTGTTTTTGTCTCGAATTTAAAAAAGAAAAAAAATTGGTACGTTTCTGAATACAGAACAAAAAGCAGTGGTGTATTTTCAAGACTATTGAATTCTCTCTTGAAGAAAGATTTCTATCTTTCTATATGCCCTCTTCCTCTTATTATATGCCCTATGTGAGACTTTATTTGAAAACAGATAAACAATTGTGATGCAGTGTAAAAAATTGTAACAAGCTAATCCTTTAAAAAAGAAATGTGGCTTGACTTCTCCATAATTCCATCTGCAATTACACTAGGTTTATTTACAGCTGGTCAAAAAAACTAACGCAAATGAGAAAAAGAATATTATATCTGTTATTTGTATTTGTTCATTTTCTGCCTAAATAAAGAGTTTCAGGTGTGTTCTTTGAACTTCTGCCATTGTTTGAGTTAAATTAAACTCTTTGATGGCAGATTTTGCTTAACCCCTTAACTGTCGACGAAATCTTATGCGATCTCAGGTCCTTATTTAAATTGCATATTTCTGCAATTAAAGAAGTTGTATATCAGTTTTCTGAAATAACAGTAAGAAAATGTACATGTTATGCTGTTATATATAATGTCCCAGGTGGTGAAAATTGCCTTGCTATAATTGGAATTCGTCATCTCTTTAATAGATGCATGTATTTTCTACAGCCGTGTATATACGTCTGTGGCAATTAAGGGGTTAATATCTGCAGGGAGTGTGTGATGCCTTTAAATTTTGTATTAATTGTACTAGTTAATCATACTAGTTGTGTTAATCATAATAGTCAAGCCCGTCTGTGTGAAGCCTTTAAAAATTGGCTTGTGAAACATTAATCTGCATTATCAGGGCCCAAAAGGATTTTCATTAACCCCTTGGGTGAACATTTGCAGGGTTCGCACAGACTCCTTAAACTCCTTGGAAACTCCTTAGAAATGAAAACATTCCCAAGTAGTACTTAGAACTACTTAGATAAGCAAACCACTACTTAGAAACTCCTTATATTCTATTGCGGCTTCGGACGCAAGCGATATTGCTGCCGAGGGGGAAAAAAATCGTGATTGGAAAACGCACGGTAAATCCTTTATGCACGTCATTCATCTGAAGCACAGCATTGATTGGGTAGGGTAATCTTAATAGAAGGGCTCCCACTAGGTCCGTTTTTCAATTATTAGGTCCGTAAAGTCCGTTTTTCGACACTGTTAGCCGACCTTTATTTTAAATTTTATAGATGTTTTTCATTTAGCCAAGAATCTCGGAAAAATTGCGTTTTTCGCAAATATGCTAAAAATACCGTCAAATTTCGTCAATCGATCGCGGAAAAAATTCGTAAATTTTGTCAAAGGATCGTGAAAAAATGCGAATTTCTCCAACAGATCGCTGGAAACTCTGATTTCTTAAAAAGATGCGAATTTCTTAAAAGACAGCGAAAAACCGCGAATTTATTCAAAGGATCACGAAAAAACGCGAATTTCGTTAAAGATCGAGAAAAAAAGCAGATTTCCTCAAAAGATCGCATAAAACGCGAATTTTCTCAAAAAATCGCGAAAAAATGCGAATTTTCTCAAAAGATCGCGAAAAACATGCGAATTTCCTCAAAGGATCGCGAAAAACACGCGAATTTTCTCAAAGAATCGCGAATAACACACTGTTTCCATCAAAAGATCGCGAAAAAACGTTAGTTTTGTCAAACGATCCAAATAAAACGCGAATTTCCCCAGATGATCACGAAAAACACATGAATTTCCTCAAAAGATGGCGAAGAACACGTGAATTTCCTCAAAAGCTGGCGAAGAACACACGAATTTCGTCAAAGGATCGCGAAAAACACGTGAATTTCGTTAACGGATCGCGAAAAACAAGCAGATTTCGTCAAAGGATTACGAAAAATACGCAAATTTCGTCAAAGGATCGTGAAAAACACGCGGTTTCCATCAAAAGATCGCGAAAAAAACGTCAGATTCGTTAAACAATCATAATAAAACATGAATTCCATTAAAAGATCGCGAAAAAAGTGAATTTTCCCAGAAGGTTGCGAAAAAAAAAAAACGCGAATTTCCTCAGAAGATTGCGAAAACAAAAAAATGCATTTCATCAAAGTTTCACCTTCAAAGAAAGCGATTACCGCTGTTCTAAAAGAATAAATTCAAAACTTGTTATATTTTTTCTTGTATGTTGCATTTAGCATTCTTTTTTCTTTCGCCTTTTAAAATTTTCTTTAAGATGTATCATGTATGTGATATACATAATAAGTGTTTGGGGTTTGACTAATCTCTATTTATATGACCTAGGGGTGATTCTAGTCTGAAAATGTAAGGCATTCATTCCCGAAAATATTAAAAAATCGGTCACCAATCCAAAAATTCGGATATATGGTCGCCAAAAAAATTAAATTTTGTCAATCGTTTGCAGAAAAATCACCAATTTCGTCAAAGGATCACGGAGAAAACGCAAATTTCGTCAAAGAATCGCGAAAACCCCACAAATTTTGTCAAAAGATCGCGAAAAAACTACAAATTTCGTCGAAAGATCGTGAAAACCCAAAAATTTCGTCAAAAAATCGCAAAAACAGCAAATTTCGTCAAAGGATCGCAAAAAAGCCGGCAAATTTCGTCAAAAGATCGCGAAAAACCCACAAATTTCGTCAAAAGATTGCGAAAAAGCCGGCAAATATCGTCAAAAGATCGCGAAAAACCCACAAATTTCGTCAAAAGATCGCGAAAAATCGACAAATTTTGTCAAAAGATCGCGAAAAAACCCCACAAATTTCGTTAAAAAAGGACGTAAAAACCAACAAATTTGTCAAAAGATCGCGAAAGAACGCGAATTTCGTCGAAGAGCCATGGAGAAAACGCATAGCTAGTGTCGGGAGTGGATTTCCCCTCCCCCCCCTCTCTGGTGTAACTTTTCAGAAGATTTGCTGTGAATTTCAGAAATTTTTTTTTACTCAGAATCACCCCTTTGACATGACCATTGGTCTCTGCATAAAAAAGTTGATTGTCAATTTTGTATTTAAACTTATGAAATCAATAAGCAATATTGTTACATTTTAACCTTTTAAATTTAATAATTCATCTTCTGCATTAATTTCTATTTAAATTTAATAATAAACTTAAAAACAATTTTTAAAAACGTATTAATTGATTAGAGAAAAATGCATTTTAAATAATTTATATTCCGTTAATAATTTCTTAATTAATAATTAGTTTCAGCAATAAACATTAAAATATATAAGTAAATATCATTTCAATAACGTTTAATTATCATTCTAATAATATAAAGATTCTTTAAAAAGTAATCGTTACGGAATATCGTACGTTAAAGTAACTTTCAATACGCTTCCATTATAACTAACTTCCGAAAATATAAATTTTAAAAGTTATTTAATATTAATTATTTTACTTCAAAACTATTTTTATCGGATGCAACTATTTAATTCAATACGATTCCCAAGATTTCATTAATTTTAAGCCGTAATCTAGCGAGATATTCGCTTTACAATATTTATTTACGTTCATCACTTTTGAATGGCCCGCGGAGCATTTCCTAACTCCCCTGCAAGTAGCCATTTTTTAGCTTCTTCTTCGGGAGAAAACTACATCGTAACGCCACTTCATCCTCCATCTTGATTTTTGTACCGGCGCGCGATGCCGCGCAAACTGTGGAATGCGTGGGGGATGAAGTACGATTGCGATGAATTTTACTATCGATGCGGTCTAGTTTCACTTCGATCGTTCGGTTTACGGCGTGCAGCGCGCGATCTTTGTGAATGAACAGTTGCATCCGCCTACGCGTCGATCTCTCATTGGCCAATTTGATTTTGGCGGCTTTTCAACCGTCTTTGGGGCCATCTGCTTTTCGTCAATTGACTTGTCTACGATGTAGGAGCGAAAGCGGACGTAGGTTTGGGGCCTCGGCCTCAGACCGGGTTCTGAAATGACAACGGCATGATCGGCGAAGAGTTTTTCTAAAAAGCAGGCCTCTAATCTGCATAATTAGGAATGAAGCATTTTAAATTTTAAAAACCATACAATATAATTACGTCCGATAATGATAATTAGCAATTATTACTTCTAATGAGCTGTCTCCCTGATGCACATGGAGGATCGTGCCCCCTCGGCCACATTTCAACAAGTTGGAGAGCTAACACTCGTTTCATCTATGCCTAAGCAATCGCTATTCCTGAGATGTTGAGCTTGGATGCTTGAACAACAACCCTGATTGACTTGGATTCTTGAAGGCCCTGCTTATTTTTTCATCAATTTATATTTTGCGGCACGAGATTCTCATCGATGACGGCATTCTTTGTGGTTTGAGACATCGTGGAATTTCCTCCCATGAGCGTCAGTAAGAAGGATAAGTTTACTGTCTCCAGAACAATCATTCTCTAACCATCACAACTGAATATTTTGTTCTTAGTGACTATCTACAATATAGTGCTGTTCTCTGCTAAATAATTGAACTTTCTGTGATTTGAACAATAGAACGCTTGGATTCTCAATTTAGGAAGGATTTTCAATACAATATGCTAATTTAAGATTTGAAATAATGAGTAAATCTACCTTTTTGTACATCTTTACTTGGCCAAGTAATATTAGCCTTTGATTCCATTAAAATCATATTTCTTATACTGAATATGTGTTTACTTCACAAAGGGGTGAGTTTGTTCTTATTTTTATTTTTCAGCTTCGTAACGTTTACTTCGATGGCAACATTTTCTTAGTTAGTGATTTTCAATTATATTTAAATTAACCTTAATTTTCTCAGTTGCCAAATTCACCTTTTTAGTACTGCCACTATACATCACGATAATGTGTGGTGTCGGAATGGCAATTTAATTGTCAGAGATTCTCATTGTGTTTAATAATAATTTTAAATTTTCTTTTCTGACTTTTATCCTGCGATCCCGACCCCACATGTATCAAATATATTGTGAATACTGCGCAATTTCAGCACTAACAATTAGATTCTAATAGAGTAAAATTTGTTTTTGAAATGTTTTTTCTCCAAACAGGCATTAAAAATTGGAGTGTGCATATCACATAACGATGCAGCACATAAAAACATCGACAACAACAACAACAACAGAAAAATGCCAAATCCTTAAAATTTTTTGGACTCCTTGGATTTTTTGGGTACTCCTTGGATTTTTTCTTCCCAACTCTGTATGAACCCTGATTTGTTTCAGGACTGCCACTGGCATTTTTTATTATTCCATCTCGCACCACTATGTCAAAAATGAAATCTATCATATACACTTTGAAAAAGCGTGCATCAGAAATATACTAGAAAAAAAAAAGAATTCTTTAAATAGTGGAATGATTAGAATATAAAAATAGGGGCCAGTCGCCAAATGCATGATGAGTCTCAGTCGTCAAATGTACCTACGGGGTTAAGGGGGAGCCAAATGTGTCCAAAATTCCTACCTTTTCAAAGATTCAGGAAGGATGCACCCTCTTCAAAAGAACCAATTACAGTAAACATCCTCTAATCCGGCATCATACAGTCCGGCACATTGCATAATCCGGCATGACTTATGAAAAAAAAATAGTTTTCTTGTTCCATCACATCTGGTGTTTATAATAATCCGGTGGAACTGGGGTGAGAAAAAAAAACATTTCTGTGGATAATTTACGAAACTGTTGAAAGGAAAAGTTATTTTTATTATCAGAATTAAATATTTTTCCATTTCAGAAAAGATTGCTCAACTTGAAATGGAAATTAATATCAGTCATCAATTAATAAATAATGAATGCAGATAATTATATTCAAAAGTTTGTTTTATTTTTGCGAAAAAAAAAAACAAAATAATTTTGATGAATTTTCAGAGTATATATAAATGGATATCGAGCAAAATATCGGAATGCGCGATTGATGGACATCGTGCCGGCCAAATAACTTCCTAAAAAATGAAGAGAGAAGACTACTACAAAACAACCTGATATTCAAGATTTGTTTAAGATGGCTTCTACAAGTGGGCCTACTGTGTAGACCCATAGTGCACGTTCTCATTTTATAATTATGTATATACATTCATTTGTAAATTTACATTGTTCAGTATTTTTTTTAATTTTATTCAAGCTGTTTAAAGAATAAAAAGCATGTTTTACTGTCATTTTTTGTTTAATTCTAACTTCTATACGTTTTCCCGACATTCATCCTGTAATCCGGAAAATTTCATAATCCAGCATGTTTCAAGTCCCGAACCCTGGTAGCAGAAAGTTCGAGACGGGAGGCGGGCGTTGCAGATTTTCTTTTCTCTTTTGCAGATTATTTTTCATTGAACCTTTATTTTGCTTCGTATTATGTTTACCTCTTTATTACTTAATACAAAAAGTTAAGATTATTATTAATAATAATTTATAAAATGCCTAAAAACACTACAGGTAAGTGAGTGTTAATTAACGCTTCAGTTATAAAAATATTTTACCTGCAGATTATTTTTTGCCCCTGAAGTATCTGTCGCAGACACTTGGAGAAATTTCTGCTACTGGGTCCCGAACGTGCCGGATTAGAGGATGTTAACTGTACTTCATTAGAAAGCTAATGGTTACAATTTAATTAAGCTCATATTACCTGGGTTGTACTGTAATTTATTTCACTCATAATGCTTTCTGTATTTCCTTCCTCCTGTCTATATAATCCATGGTGTGTGTATATTTCTAACTGCTGTATAATTTTTCTGACATTTAATTTTTATTTTATTACTCTAAGCAAATTTTCAACTTTCATTCTTAAATAATACAAAAACTCCTACTAATTAGTATGGTATTTTGTAGGTATAAGTCAAACTTAAATAGTTGAAATTTCCTTTAATCCCATTAGTGTGTAATATTATTAACATGTGTTTTTAATTTAAAAATAAAAACATGAAAATGTTTCTAAAGTAACTTAACATGTAAACAAGAAATATATCTTTGAAAAATTAAGTTATAGGCTTTTAATCTAAATTTTAATGATTTCAAACAAAGGTGAAAAAAAAATAGTGATTTTATTCCTGAAGCCAGACTCTAGTAAAGTATAGCCCTGAAAATACTTGAATATTCATTGTCATTAACAAAACAATGGATTTATGCAAAATTTGAACAAAATAGTTCATTAGATAATTGATTTTAATCAAAAATGTAAAGGAGAATTTCACCTGTGGATTCCTTGCCCATGATGAGGTATGTCTCTGAAAATTCTGCTCACTGTTTTTTGCTACCATTATTTGATAAGAACTCCTCTTCAAGGTTCTATTGCAAAATAAATTATTTTTTATATTTCCCACAAAAATGTCAACCTCTGGATTTTTGAGTATCATTATTTTTAAATAAAAATATTTCCTTTAAGATTATATGACAAAGATTACTATTGACAATACTGATAGCAAAAAAAGTTTGGAAGGTTAGCAGCCCTGCCCATAAAAGTCTACTTTCTCCTACTAATATGCATTCTTGTTAAGGATTTCACTTCATCATTTTCCTGCTAGATTTCATTGTGTCAGCCAACTTGGAGAATGACATTGCAAAATGCTTATCTTTAATTGGGTAATCAGACAAGAAATTGACAATATAAGAGTATAAGCAACTTTTTGTGAACTTGAACTGTGGGTAAAATTCTGTGTATTCTTGATCATTATTACACATGGTGTTAATGCAATTTCTCCTATAAAATGGGCTCAATTAAAAGGTTGGGTTAAAAATTGTGTAAAAAGTTCTTGAATGTTATAGCAATTTAAAAGTTTGTTGTACTTGATTCTTCAATTAATTCTGTGCTAATATTAAAGTAGTATCCCAACTTACGTCACCCTGCCAGTGCTGTAGTTGGGTGGGAACGCGTGGTAGTGCCGTTCCCAGAAATATTTGGTTTGTTACCGTAATAAAAAATATCGGGAACGAGCACTTTTTTTGTTGTTAAGCGAAACGACAATTTCTGCTAGTTTTAAGCAAATCCGATATTCATAAGCCGCGTAGAACCAACCTCCCTTAAGGCTGTTCTTGACTGCTCTGCTGAACAATCGCAAAACGTTCTGACACATTTACAAATTCATTTTTTAACAGAAAGATAGAAAATTGGAAAGCCTGGCCATGGAAGCTATTTGGAATTGAACTGTTTTTTCCATTATTTTATCAATCAATTACCCATTGAGTAATAAGCGATATCGATCATGTGACAAACCCATTTTTCGCCTGCTCTTGAGTGATTTTTCTACTTTCGTGCGGAAATTCAGTTCGAAAGGTCCACTTTGATAGTATTTTCTGAAAGATGTATTGCATTTGCAAAAAAAAAAAAAAAAAAAAAAGGAAAAAACAGCTTGATGGCATAGTTTCTGAACAACACCAGCTAGTTTCATGCATTTTCGAACAAAAATAAATTAAAACTTATGTCAGGAAGTTGCCTTTTTGGATTTGAGAACAGCCTTAAAAAATCTTTGTCCGGAACCATATGTGAAATCTTGATAATGATCAGGAAGAAAATTAGAAGACGAGACAACTTGTCGTAAATCAGAGAGCACATAAAACATCTCTCATCATCGTTCTTTTGGAAACGTCTAGTATAGATGTGCCAATAAGTATGGATTTATTTCTGTTATTTCAGTTTATTTCGATTCATGATGGAAAATGTTACTATGAGATTCATTAAATATTGCTTTTAGATGTATGCTATAGAAATACAATACTATAAAAACTAGAATATGATAATTATAACTGTTAATTGAAAAAATTTGGCTTTTGTTAAATATTTTAAATTGGATTTTGACTTAGCAAAAATCCAGTAGCATTCAACGTCTACTCTATGAAAAGGTTAGTTCCCATAAATATTTCTTTCCAACTACAGAACTGCACCCCGCATTTACGTTGTTTGGCCTGGAAAAAATTTTTCAGTAATTAAGATGCACTTGAACTATTTTGAAGACTTTTGGTTCTATGAAGGGAAATTTTCCCACGACAGTCAAGTGATAGTGACAAACAAATTAAAAAAGTCACTGGAAAAAGCTTAGAAAACTGACTCTGAAACAATACATTGTAATGTTACAACTTATTGATTTATTCCAAATTCTTGTATTGAAACACATTTCTTTCCAAATGTTAATTGTATGCAACATAATCCCTAAATACAATAGCATATGTCCATTAGATTTTGGAGAAATTTTATTACTTATACTTTTTTGCTTATCTAAATGTGCCTTGACTTACGTCGCTAGTCTTTGAACGAATTGCTGATGTAAGTCGAGGTATTACTGTACAGTCGTGGAAAAAAAAAAAGTAAACACCCCCACTAAATCCTCAACTAATTATTGTAGAAGAAAGTTACTGGTACTGAACGATTGGAAATAAAGTCTACTTTTAAATGATGTATATAAAATTTGCTTAAGTGGTCATCCACATATTAAAACGAACCCAAACTTCATTTTTTTCAATGGTAATACCCAATTTTAACAAGATATTTCAAATCTTCAGTTCAAACGATGCCTAGACACCAAATTTCAAGTCATTTGAATGATAAGTTTTTGAATTATAAACATTCAAAATTTAGTGCTTCTAATGTTAAATTACATTTTCATATCTTTATTTAAATCTCCTGAAATTATACTCCTAATGTGCTAATTTGTTGTGTAGCAATAATACTAATATACCCAAACATAAATACGTTGAATTTGCAATTTTTATAATTTTATGATATGAATTATGAAATTAATATTCGAAAAAATTATGAATTGCAACCTACAATTTTTTTGATGGATTTAGATTTATTAAGTCCTGCTTTATGAAAATCCAAAATTTCACATTTTTCTTCCAAGTAGTTTTCAAATTATGCTTAAAAAACGCCAAAATGATGGTTTAAGCCATGATGGTTTAATTCCATCTATGATAGAAGTGACTAGATATTTTGAAATTTCTTCTGCTATCCTGTAATCTAGCACTCTTCAATGATTGCTTGAGTAGCACTTAAGATGCCTTGATCAAGAAGGAGGCTCTCTCTATCAACAATCGAGTACCAAACTTCAATTTGGATACAGTCCCTAAAATACACTCATTTTAAAATAATTAATTTTGCAGAAACTTATCGTACGGATTGCATAAAAATTTGTTTTTAGGCTAATTGAAGGGTGTAGAGTTCATTTATGCTATCAGAATCATGCACTGCTATTGAAAAAAAAACAAAGTTATGGTTCGTTTTAATATGTAGAGGGACCCCTAAGCAAATTTATACATCACTCAGGAATGCAAGTTAGTCACTTTTCTCACTTTTAGTCACTTTTTTTAAAACTTGTCACTTTTAGTCACTTTTTTTAAAAAAAGTCACTTTTTTGACTAAAAGAGATGAAGTCCCTAAAAGTGAGCAAGGTATGGAAACTGGTTCGCTCACATTTAATAGAAAAGTGTAACTAAAATCGACGTTTTTATCTTTCAGATTTGTCGATATCCTCAGCATCAATAATTGATATTCTTGCACAAAAAACCATGTGTAAATACATTCGAACTCGGTTAATAGGAGACCGGTTAATATGAGTGCACGGTTAAAACAAGCAATTTGGACATTAAGAAAAGTTATCATTTAAACTGTACTATGATTTTCTCGCTTATTATGAATTACAAAATTAGGATCACGGCTAATATGAGCAAAACATCATTCGGTTGCATTTGAGTTTCATTGAAAAGTAGGGTAGAATTAATAAAGGAATCCCATCACATGACTGTAAGATTCATAGTGTGCACACTCTTCATTGAATTTCAGTTCCAGTCACAATTCTATCTTCATTTATTATATGAGTTATGCCAAATGTTCTAAAATTTTTGCCCCCACCTTTTAACCCCTTAGGTGGAAAATTTTCTAAAATCGCTGTAATACAGGTTTAATTATTTTTTCTGTAGATTTATTTTCTGGAATTTTACACTCCTACCTAAAACGGCTGCTGAGATATGCAAGATGCTCTAAAATTTTCGACCCCCTTTTAACCGTCTTAGGTGGGGATTTTGTAAAATTGCTGAAATACGTGCTTAATTATTTTTTTTTTAGTAGATTTATTTTCTGGAATTTCATGTGCTTACCTAAAACGGCTGCTAAGATATGGCCAAATGTTCTAAAATTTTTTACCCTTCTTTAACCCCTATTGGGAGCATTTCAAAAACTACTGAAATACTTGTCTGAATATTTTTTAGTACAGTTATTTTCTGGGCATTCACGCTGCTACCTAAAACGGCTGCTGAGATATGGTCAAATGTTCTAAAAGTTGTGACCCCCCCCTGCCTTTAACCACTTTAGGGAGGAATTTCTAAAAATAACTGAAGTACATGTTTAATTAATTTTGAATACAGTTATTTTCTGCAATTTCATGCCCCTACCTAAAGCGGTTGCTAAGATATGGCAAAATGACCTAAAAATTTTGATTATCCCTTTAACCCGCTTAGAGGGGGTGGAGTGGGGACGGTGGAGGATTTCTAAAATCTCTGAAATACGTGTTTTATTACTTTTTCAGTAGATTTATTTTCTTGGCTTTCACATTTCTACCTAATATGGCTGCTGTGATATGGCCAAATGTTTTAAAATTTTTTACCCTTCTTTTAACCCTCTTAGGGAGGAATTTCTATTAATTTCTGAAATA
The DNA here is from genome assembly GCA_963932465.1 of Maratus speciosus. NCBI lineage: Eukaryota > Metazoa > Arthropoda > Arachnida > Araneae > Salticidae > Maratus > Maratus speciosus. The sequence continues at coordinate 275,401,836 of OZ010798.1, forward strand.
TGTGTTTAATTATTTTTTAGTAGATTTATTTTTTGGAATTTCACGGCCCTAACTAAAACGGGTGCCAAGATATGGTCAAGATGTTCTAAAATTTTCAACCTCCCTCTTTAACCCCTTTAGGGGTGGAATTTCTAAAATTGCTGAAATACTTGTTTAATTATTTTTTAGTAGATTTATTTTCTGGCTTTTCACACTCCTACCTAAAACTGCTGCTGAGATATGCCAAATGTTCTAAAATTTTCGGCTCTCCCTTTTTAAACCCCTTAGGAAGGGAATTTATAAAATCGCTGAAATATGTGTTTAATTATTTTTTTAATAGATTTATTTTATGGCTTTTCACACTCCTACCTAAAACGGCTGCTGAGATATGGCCAGAAGTTATAATACTTTTGACCCCCTTAGGAGGGAATTTTCAAAAATCCTTTCTTAGTGTGTGCTTATGTTATAAGAAGTATTTTGTCCCCAATTTTCATGCTTCTAGGTTCAGTAGTTAGGGCTGTGCGTTGATTAGGAGTCAGCCCGGACAAACTCTTTTATAGATATAGATGTGTGCACTGTAAACAATTTGGTACGTTTTATTTGTGCTTTTTCTAAGAATTTTAATCATTTACTTGGGGTGAATTTAGCAATAGAATTTTAATTTTTCTTTATTTCCATCATTTTTTCTTAAACATCTAGTTTCTTTTTGTATAGTTAGTTGCAGTTAAAATTGGAACTTGTCGCAGAAAATATTGCAAGGATCCTACCAGTGACTTATTTTAATGTCACTATTTGCAAACAATAGATTTCTATTGCAAATGTTGTAGAAATAAAATGAAGATTGTTCTTTAGAAATGGTGGTAATTAAAAGGTGATAGGTAGGACCCCTGCTATTTTTTTGTGACAAACAACCTTACTATTTATAATTCAATTTTAAAAGTTTATTATGTTAACATTGTACTTTTTGTTTTTATATGATTAAATAAAACAGAGGTTTTACCGTACCCGTCATTTTGGTAGAGGATTGTCATCTTAAAGCAAAAAGGTGTTTTATTTACATAATTTAACTTAAAAATTAATTGAAAAAAAATCATTGTCACGTACCATTCATGTCACTTTTTTTTTGTGCTTTAGCCTACTTTTTTTGTTATGCTTTAGTCACTTTTTCGACACGCTTTAGTCACTTTTTTGACATGCTTTAGTCACTTATTTTGGTCTTTTTGTCACTTTTCTCACTTTTTTAAAAGCATTATTGCACTTGCATGCCTGATCACTTAAAAGTAGACTTTATTTCCAATCATTCGGTACCAGTAACTTTCTTCTATGATAATTTTTTGAGGAGTTAATAGGGGGTGTTTACTTTTTTTTTCCACGACTGTACATGGGTTCTACTGTAATTTATTTCACTCAGTGCTTGGCCTACTTCCTCTGTTGTGTCTATATATATCTGTGTTGTGTGTATATTTCCAACAGCAGTATAATTTTTGTGTTGTGTGTATATTTCCAACTGCTGTATAATTTTTCTGACATTTAATTTTTATTTTTAGGAGATACAAGTAAAAGATTTACATGGGCGATGTTTAGCTGGATCTTTTATTATTAATTCTTTATGTGGGTATGTATTTTTTACATATTTTTTCATTTTTAAACTAATTGTACCCCCCCCCCCCTCCTTCATTGTATTATTGTTTAAATGACTAAATGAATCTATTCAAGTTTCTAAATTCTGTTTATACATTTTATCCATCACTGTTGGCTCCTTCATAGTGCCTATAGCAGGGTTCGGTGATATATATCATGATATATAGATCTGATATTTATTTTCAAAATATCACGATGTTTGATATTTTCATATATTTGATATTTATTTCCAAAATTTTATTGTGTATGATATTTTTGATATTTTCAGTCAAAACAAGTGTAAATGAATTTTTCAACAGTTATTAACAGTGTCTTAAAAGTTTGTTTTATTTGATTCTTCAATTTAATTCTGTGCTTATATTACCTGTGTTCTACTGTAATTTATTTCACTTGTAGTGCTTTCAAGTTAGTATTTACACTTTATTTTCTATTTATATTTTATTTTCTACTCTTTAGTGTTTAAAATATTTTATTATTGCAGTTTCACAGCCAGCTGTCATATTTTATTGAGTAAATCTTATTACCATAATTTCATGCATATGTGCAGCAGCTTGTTAAATTGTTGTAAAAAAAAAAATAGTAGCATTACATAAGTTACGGCTTATGCAAGATTTGGAAAGTTGCAAAATATACCGGTACTTTCGGCTAGCCGGGTGCCAGTGTTATACAGTCGGACCTCTATTTAACGAACCTCTATTTTGCAAACTTTTACTTGGAACCAAGAACATTTTGCAAATTTCTTCGTAAAATAACATCCAAATAGCGAAGTGTATTCTCTATTTAACGAACTTTTCCTTGGGATCTAAATTTTTTTCTCCCTATTTCTTAAAATATTACTGGACATTTCAAACTTATTCTTTCTTTTAACACATTTTATGATGATCAATGACCATGAACAGGTCTTACCAGGCACCTAACTCACCGAGAGCAGTGAAAATCATTGTGATTCTGTGCTTTCCATCTAAGAAGAGCAAACTTTCAATATCCCCTTTAAAGTTACTTTTGACCCTCAATGGAGCTGCCCCATTTTCTAGATTGTTGATCATGATCAATCGTGTTGGTAATTTCGGTTCTTGTAGCTTGAAAATGTCAAAGTGAAAGTGCTTGAGCATCAAAGAAAAAAAAAATTATTCTTGATGAAGTGGATAAAGGCATGAAGAAAAAGAATACTGCTTTAAAATTTGGTATTCCTCCAAACAGCTTATCAAGCATAATAAAAAATCGTGATTTTAATGTAAAATTATTTTTTTAACTGAAAATACAATGTATTTCCAGCCAATGTTTTGTTTCATTCTTATTTCCCTTGCAGATTTCTTTTTGATATGTAGTAAAACAAATAGACATAATTTATAAAAAAAGTGTGACTAATTACTTTTTTTAATTATATTTAGTGTTTATGGACTTAAAATGTGTTTTACGTAGTTTAAAGTATTTTAAAGGGTGATTCTCAATTTAACGAATTTTCCATATAACGAACTTTTTTGGGGATTTAGCGACTTCGTTAAATAGAGGTTCGACTGTATATACTTATCAGGGATGTAGTGGAGGGTATACGGGGGTATATGCCGTATACCCTCTGGATTTTTTTAAGGAACACCGTATACCCTCTGTTTCTCAAGAAAGCTATAGTATAGGTACACTAGGGTATACCCTCTGCCTTGAGCGTATACCCTCTGCTTAGAACGTATACCCTCTGTTTTTCTTACGACTACACCACTGATACTTATATATGTATATATACTTATATATATATATATATTACATATATATATATATATGTGTGTCAAAAAGCATCTTATTCAGGATTGCAGCATTCTCATTAACTTCAATGCAGGAAGTGATCACAGGTTGGTTAAATGGAAACTGCTGTTAAATACTAAAGTGGAAAGAATGAAGCTTTTGCAACACTCAAAGAAATCAATCGATATAATAAATCCCCAGAAATAAAAAGAAGAACTCCATTTGGAACTTAAAAACCATTTCCAAGTACTTCAATCAACTTTAGAAGAAGAGCAAGATGTTACAGTAGTGAACAAGAAACTAACCAATACTCTACAAGATATTGTAAAGAAGATAGCCGGCAATGCACAAGTAAAGCGGACAAAGAAAATAACAGAAGAAATAAGAAGATGAATTATGTAAAACGGTAAGAAAATGTGTTACAGAAGATATCAATAAATTTAACTCTGATCTTGTCAAGAAAATTCTAGATGATAACAAAAGTTTAAAATCAGTTAGGCGCAAATTTTGTGTTGGAAGAAAAGGTATTTTTGCACTAAAGAGGGCAGATGGAACAATCACCAAAATCCATAAAGAAATAGTACACATTGTCGAAAAATTCTATAACGATTTATATAAATGTGAAGATCAAAGGGAAATCAACCTATATGATCCATGAGAAAACATAACAGAAACCGAAGCCATAATCCCAGTGATGACAGACGAAGTTTTACAAGCCATTAAATTTATGAAAAAAGGTAAATGCCCCAGAGAAGATGGAATTACAATCGACCTTAAGCAGGAAAAGAATTTGCAAAAATGCTATCCTTACTGTTTTCCAAATGTCTCAAGAAGTCAGATGTATCAGAAGATTGGAATAATGCTGTGATGGTGCTACTTTACAAGAAAGGAGAGAAGGAAAACATTAAAAACTACCGTCCGATCAGCTTACTGCCAGTGATTTATAAAATTTTCACCAAAGTTTTAACGACAAGACTTGAATCAGCTCTGGACTCAGCTCAACCTAGAGAACAAGCAGGATTCCGAAGTGGATTCAGCACAATGGATCATATCCAAACGGTAAGGGAACTCATTGAAAAACATAAGGAATATAATTTAACTCTTTGACTTGCTTTTATTGATTATGAAAAAGCATTTGATTCGGTCTACACATCAGCAGTAGTAGAATCTCTGGAGGACATTGGTATAGACAAACCTTACATCAATATTATAAAGAAGATTTACAAGAAAGCAACAGCAACCATCCACTTGGACAAAGCTAAAATCAAGCTTGGAAGAGGGGTAAGACAAGGAGACACCATTTCGCCTAAGCTTTTTACAGCTGTCTTAGAAAATACTTTCAAGAAGCTGGATTGGGAAAACGAAGGGATTAGAATAAATGGGGAATATTTAAGTCATCTCCGATTCGCTGATGACATTTTAATTTTCAGTAACAGTCCTGAAGAATTGGAAAATATGCTAAAAGATTTGGCAGAAGCTAGCATTAACGTGGGGTTAAAAATAAACTTGGAAAGGACTAAGGTGATGTTCAATTCATTTGCATCAAAAAAGAAAATTGTCTACAACAACACTGAAATTAAAGAAGTGCAAAGTTATGTGTATCTTGCGCAGGAAATATCATCGGATAATAGTATCATGAATGAAATCAATAGAAGAATAAGAAATGGATGGAGTGCTTTTGGGAAGAACAATATTATTCTGAAGACTGAAGAGTAGCATGCCCCTTTGTTTGAAAAGAAAAGTATTTAACCAATGTGTTTTGCCTGTGCTAACTTATGGAGCAGAAACATGGACGCTAACAAAACAGATGGTACAAAGATTACAAACAACACAGAGAAGTATGGAAAGATGTAAGCTAGGTATAACTAGAAGAGACAGAAAAAGAATAACCTGGATAAGAAGTCAGACGAAAGTTTTTGACATCATTGAAAGAATTAAACGGCTAAAATGGAAATGGGCTAGGCACATTGCAAGAAGACAAGACAATAGATGGAGCACAAACACCCTACAGTGGTATCCCAGACATGTAAAATGGCCAAGAAGACGACCTCAAGTAAGATGGAGTGATGAAATCAGAAAAGTAGTCGGTGTAAATTGGATGACTAAAGCACTAGACAGAAAACATTAGAAAAATCTGGGGGAGACCTACATCCAGCAGTGGATTGAAAACGGTTGATGATGATGATATACAATATATGTATATATATAGATGTGTATGTATATTTATATGTATATATAACACTGGTGCCTGGCTAACCGAAAAGTCCAATATAGCTAACTAGTAAAAAAAAAATTATCAGCATATTTCTATAGTTTGCAGTTTTTGAAGACTACCTAAAATTTCACTCGCCAGTGGCGAGTAAAATTATGCATTTCCCCAACGCTTATCATAACTCAGTGAGTTTTGGCATAGAATAATGGAATTTTTACTCTTTAATTTTTCAGAACACAGTGAATTTTTTTGTAAATATAACATATAAAACCTATGAATTGTATAAAAAATTAAAAAATATAATTTTTTTTTTTTAATTAGTGGCAGAATTATTTCATCAACATAATCCTTATTATTACCTTATTTTCAACGCTTTTGCAATTTATCTGTGTATCTCCAATAGTAAAAATATTTGTGTGTTTCACTCCTTTTTTTTTGACACTGTGTAGGAAGATTTGTAATAGATAAATTCATATTGATGTATGTTTGTTGCATAACTTGTGTTTTACATAGTATTCCTGCTAGATCATTGTTTAAGAATGCTGTGCCAAGCCTTTTTTTTTTTTAAATAATGAAATGCATTTCTAATAGTACCCAGAGATCTCTTGTAAAAACCTCCCGGTGTACCATATCATTGTATATATATGAATCTGTGTGCCCAAAAATTTGCAAAAGTCACAGAACTTTATTTTTTCTTTAACCCTAGAACTACCGGAAATTTTACTCAAGTTTTATAAAAACATTCTACACCAGAATTTTTACTTAAAACTATTTAATTTGTTTATTTAACTTATTATTGTCTGATTTATACATTTAGTTTGTTTTGAAGAAATTTCTGGTTTGAATAAATATTTTGAATGTACATGTCGGGTCCAATGGACCCGTCTGGTAGACGGAAGGTTAAGAAAAACACAGACGATTATTCAGTCATGTTGTAGTTTTTTCTTTTTAATTTAAATATTGCTTGTATTAGCTGCCTTTGTGCGATAGAATACAAAACATACAGGGGGAAAAAACATCCTGATTGTTGTACTAGATAAATGTATAAACATATTATCAAACACTAGAGAGAAAAAAAAAATAAGTGACTTGATCATTAGATCATCTAATTGTTAACTGTAAAATATCAAAAAGCTGAGTCCCAATCTCTATCCTCTTCTTAATAAATCAGCAGTTGTGGTAACTGTACCACTAATTTTGAACATTTGTTTATCTTTTTCAAATGCTATTACTACATTATTACAGCCAAAAAAAAAAAAAAAAAAAAAGTATTGCAGGGATATAAAATCTGCTCCAAATTTGTATTCCTGCTACATTCTGCTACAAAAATAGCAAATTTCATAATCTGAAAAATTAAGTTCAAAGACTTCATATGAACCTTGTATAGGCTTGGCAACACGGTGCTATCTAAAATATGTAGCATCATGAAAGTTCATGAAATTTATCTCTAACTTACGGGTGTATTCCAATCCAAACTGCTTATTTTCTGATTTATTTTTAAATTCATTTTTGCTCTCGAATGCATCAAACTGACAAATTCTCTTATTTAGAAACTAAATAATGTGCCGTGCTTGTTGATTTTTTGATAAATGCAAAAAATATTGCAAAAAATGCTGTCAAAGTTGTCATTTTGAACCGAATTTTCTGAAGTGGGGGATCTGGGAAGGAAAAAAATGATCATATTGAGAAAATAATTGTTTAAAAATCAAATTTTAATTAATTAAGCAAAAAATGAAATCACAAGGCCTCTTATACATCTCTTTAAAAATCACCTCAGCAAGTTTCATGGTTTTACTTTTAAAAATGAGTCTGAAAATGTCTCAGAAAATTTCGAGCTGTTGAGGGTGGAAAAATATTTTTCCGAATACACCCTTAAGAATGGATTCTGTTACAGATTCATTGTCTTAAATTTCCGTTTTTATAATATTATATATCTTAATCCAAAGAGGATGATTACTCCAAAACACAGCTGATATACCATCTATAAAAATAAGCATTATTGAAAAGATATTCAGCATTAAAGCTGTTCTCGAACAAAATATTTTTACCCTCTCACCAATGCAGAACTTTTTTTAGATGTAAAAGCATTAAATTGGTAAGTCATGACAATTAATTTGGAATTGAATAGCACTTTTCTATAAATATCACATCTTGAGTTAAAAGCGATTTTTGAGGCATAAATACCTTTTCAGGATTATAGTAACCTAAAATTAAGTTTTAAATGCCCTTGATTAAAAAAAATTAAATATCCTTTGTTTTTATTGAAAATTAGTAAACTCTGTTTGTTTTCAATGTTAAAACGTAAAGTTCTGATATAGAACTGTAGTTTCTGCTGCTACAAAAACAAATTTTTGATTTTCCACCCCTGTAATTGTGAGACACCAAATCAGAAGATTTGTTGCTATAAAGTTAACTTTAGCCAAAATATTGGTTGTTGTCATTCTCTAGCAATAGGCTAAATGTCACGAAGAGTGTAAAAAACAAATTGCACGAAATCAACAATAATACTGTTGATATAGATATAGAAGCATGCACTCTTCAGAAAGTCCACAATGCATTTGGGTATTAAGTTAATGTTTTTGATCCTGTATTTGAAATGTCTCTTATTTATTCACTTATACTACTTTTAAAAAAGAAAGTTCACTGTGCAATCTAGTGATTACTCACAGTTGCAAGCAGTGGCGCCAACTTTTGAAAAATATTGTGTGGGCTCAAATCTCTTTCGGGTAAATAGTTTCAAATGATAAACTTTTTAAAAGTACAGTGAAACCTCCCTGTGCGACCACCAGACCTGCCAACTGCTACAAAAAAATCGTAGTTGCTACGATTTGGACCTATAAACTACGATGCTACGAAAAGCGGTCTTAAACTACGATTTTTTTTTTCAAAAAACACAAACACATTTTTTGTTTATAGTTGCGATTTTTATCCCGTGCAGTATATTTTTCAGGAGTGATTCTGTTCTGAAATTTCTAAAATTTCAAAGTATTCATTTCCGAAGTTTTAAAAAATTGGTCTTTAGTTCGAAAATTCGGACATTATTTAAAAAACGCTCACGGGAAAAAAAAAAATCTAGGCTTCAAAACAAACTTCTTAACATAAAACCCTCGTTATGTATATTAACCACGAGTGAATCGTGTTTCTGTAAATATTTATACAGGAATTCCCTTCCTTAGAAACAGGGGTGTCATTTTAAGAATTTCTGGAGGAGAGGGGGGGGTGGCTTTGAGGGGCAAGGTTTGAAATAGTGTGCAAAATAGCACGATTTGCATTCGGAAAAAGGAAAGTCCTGCATAATGAAAACTGCTATGCAGTATTTCCCCCTGCAAATTCTTCCACAGACCTATGATTCTTCTGCGAGTATATTTTGAAATTTTTTGGAAGTCCGCAAATTTCTTTTCTTTTATGGAATTTTCCCAAATTAATTCGTGAATCGATCGCGGAAAAAATTGAGAATTTCTTCAAACGATCGTGTAAAAATATCGGTATTTCGTCAAAGATCTCAGAAACAAATAGTGATTATATTCAATAGGTCGCTGAATTGCGCCTATTTTGTGTGTGATTGCGCAAAAAAATTACGAATATCGATAAACTTTCGAGGGAAAAATATTGCAAATTTCGTCAAAAGGTCTTGTAAATGAGTAACACCCCTGAGTATTGTTATGTTACGTGTTGATAGATTTTTAAAAAAAAATAATCATGCTTTGAAAATTATTTAAAAAATCACCAGAAATCAATAATTAAGTTAGTTTTATTCAAACTTTACTTGTAGTACTCTTTTCTCCTATTAAATGGCAAAAATTCATTGATCTATTCAATGCAATTATGCAATATTTAGAAGCAAAAATATGTATAACCAAAGTGACTAGCACAGGCAATAGCATATAATTATTAAATATGAGGTTGGCATTACTGACAGAAAGACATTTTTTTGTTTTACGATATAGATTTATATTTTAATTTTGCAGTTATTGGTCAACTTATTAGATCATTCTTCGACTTTCTTTCTGTTAAAAAATAAACATATATTTAAGTCATTTAACCTATTCATATTTTGTTTCTTGATAATTGTATCATGCTAGATGAAATAATTAAATCTTTTCTTTTAGGTCTCTTGCTCTCTGGTATTTTGTACAAAGAACAAAACTATGCCTAGATTTTACAGTGACAGCACATTTAATACATCTAATATTGTGTTGGTCTTATAGTGGATCTTTTCCTTCAACACTATCATGGTGGCTTTTAAGTATAATTGATGTTACAATAATGTGTGTTTGTGGTGAATTTCTTTGCATGAGGACAGAAATGAAATCTATACCTCTCTCTATGGGAGCGAAAGCAGATCTATAGCATTTGACTTAATATTTATATTGGTACCTGTGCTTGTAATTAATTATGTTAAAATAAATTTTAACAGTTGCGTTAATTAAATTTCTTTTGTATTTATTTATTTATGTTTTAATTTTGTAGTTACTAGTCAAGTTGTCAGATCTTTTCTTTTTTCATCTTGTTTGTAACAAAATAAACATTTATATTTAACCATGTATTTCCGTTTTGTTTATTTTGTGTTTTAAAGGTTATGTGGTTAAAATTATTTATTAAAAGGCCTAAAATTTATGGTTTTAAATCAGGGATGCTGGATATTCTGATGTAAAGTATCATTATTATATTTTCAGATAAAAAGTTTAACAAATAAACAATTAAGTATTCTTAAATTTTTGTCTTTTTCTCGTGCAACACTAATCTTTCTGACATAGTTATAATTCATTTTCTCCATGTATGAAAGTTTTACGTATTTGTTTCTATGTCAAAGAATGTGATAAATCTTAAATTTCAGTCAGTTGACGTATAATTTTTTTTTTTTTTTTTTTTTTTGAGAAAATGAAAAAAAAAAAGCGTTTTATTCTTGGGAAACTGGATAAAATTATCTGAAATTTTCATGCAGTTATTAAAATAAATGATTTCATGAATTATACCAAACAGTATCAAGTTTGTATCTGATAAGAGCTTAAACAATTTAACTGTTATGCTATTTTAATTTTGCTGTTGAACATTTTCTAAAAAAAAATTTGTGCATAAGAATCTTAATTAAATGCAGCAATAGAGTTCAGAAATAATGTAACTATCAACTTCTATTTAAATTTTTTTGGCTGAATTTGTAAAACATTATTTTAAATTTGTTAAACAGATTAGGTGTTTCATTTCTAGCCCATGATGAGTATAACTTGACATTTTTATATAAGACTAGCAAAAGTACCCGGCGTTGTACGGAATTTTAAGAATGTTTGTTTTGAAAAACCAATTTCAAAATTTAACATACAACATCAAAAAAAAAAAAAAAAAAAAAAACAGTCGAAGTGTTGTACACACAAATCAAATTAAAACCCAATATAAAAATGTATAAATTTATATAACAGACGCAAAATAATACAGCTATAAATGAACTTATTTCCATTCATCATTGGAGCAATAACGTTAAAATATGCCAGTATTTCCATAATCGAGTTTTCATCATATGCTTCAATACAATTTTTCACACTTATATGACATTATATATTCACCACTTCCTTTATATTTCCAATATGATGTAATATTCCATTTTTTTATTCTTCAAATTAATTAAATAATTATAATTTTTCACATGGAAATCATAAAACAGAAAAATTATGACGTAACATCCACTTTTGTTTTTTAATTCATCAAACTATTTATTTTAGTTTCATTTGTCATGTGGAAATCTTGCAGTAGAAAAGTTATGAAGTGATATTCCCTTTTTTATAAATTCGTCAAATCATTTATTTCATTTTTTCAATTTAAATTTTGCAATATAAAAGTAATTGTTGTGGTAAGAATTTTATTGTGGATTTTCAATTGTTGGCAACAGCTATAACAAAAAATGTTTCAATTTGATTGGAAATTGCTTTTAAATTTGTGTTTTTTTATTAATTAAGAATTAACTATAAGTTATTCAGATTCCGGATTACTTTAGCTGCCTCGGCCATGTTTTAATACACATGTACGTAACAGTTCACAATTCTGGCTTCCAAACTGTAGATTTGTATAGCATTCCAAACAGACAAATTTTCATTTTTATATATTAGATGATAATGGCAAAATAATTTTATACTAAACCAGTAAGACCACAGATATTTGGTACTGTAATGCTTTTTTAAAATAAACTTTATATTACATTATAGAAAAAGATTATTCTGTGGAAATAATTCACAGAAAAAAAAAAAAAAATGCCGATATTAATTTGGCACTCAAAAGTTTTGGTTTATAATTCAAATTATAACAAGGTACATAGTATTCTTAAAAAATGTTATAATCTACCATGAGTGGTACTTGCCACTGCTATATTAAATTATTTTTACAATAATATAGCTTGTGCTGTGGTTGCAGCCTTACTGACATATGCGAGTGAGAGATGCCAGGCTGGGTATCATCCTCATAGCTCAAATGGCAGAGCATTGGAGCGTTATTCCAAGGATCCGGGTTCGATTCCAGTCTTGGACATTTTTCACTCTGTTGATTTTATGCTTAGTTAGCAATGTGATAATTCCAGACCTGTCAACCTTTGAAAATGAGAAATCGTAGCACACAAAATTAAAATTAATCTGGATGTTGGTTGGTTGGTTTTTCATGTTTCACAGCCAACTTTTAACATTCGTAAAAGGAATAAGGTTTCAGTCTTTCAACAACTCATATAGTAATTTTTTTCCTCTGAAAATTTTTATACGATTTTTAGAGTTTCTTCTCACTTCGAAGCTTTTTTTTTTTTTTTTCCTACATTTGTAAAAGGAGCCTGGTTCCAATTTTTTAGCCCAGTGCAGTAAATTTTGACGAAATTCGCGATTTTTTTTTCCCGCGATCATTTCAGGATATTCAAATTTTTTTTTTTTTTTTCAAAACTCGTAATTCACATTTTTCTATCATGATTCTTTGTAGAAATCCGCACATTATTTACCACGAACTTTTGACGAAATTTGCATTTTTTACTGCAATCCTTTAACGAATTTTGTGTTTTTTACTACAATCCTTTGACGAAATAAGTGTTTTTTTTTCCACGATCTTTCGGTGAAATTTATGTTTTGTTACTGCGATATTTTGACAAAATTCACGTTTCTACCACGATCCTTTAACGAAATTTATTTTCTTCTGCGACCAATTGACGAAATTAATATTTTTACACAGTCATTTGTCGCAATTAGCGATAGTTTATCGCAACCGATTGGCAAAATTTTCAATATCTTTTCGCGACCAATTAACAAAATTTCCTACTCGTTTCCGCGACCTTTTGACGAAATTTGCAATATTTTTCCCTCGATAGTTTATCAAAATTCGTGATATTTTGCGCAGTTTTTTGACGAAATTCGCAATTTCTTTCTGAACTCTTTACGAAATTAGGGATTTTATTCAGCGACCAATTGAAGATAATCACTTTTTGTTTCAGAGACCTTTGACGAAATACTTTATATTTTTACACGATCATTGGAAGAAATTCTCAATTATTTTCCGCGATCGATTCATGAATTAATTTGGGGAAATTCCATAAAAGAAAAAAAAATTCGCGGACTTCCAAGAAATTTCAAAATAAACTCGCAAAAGGATCATAGGTCTGTGGAAGAATTTACAGGGGGAAATACTGCACAACATTTTTCTTTATGCAGGACTCTCTTTTTCCGTGTGCAAATAGTGCAATTTTGCACACTATTTCAAACCTTGCCCCTCAAAGAACCACTTCCCCCCTCCAGAAATTCTTAAAATGGCACCCCTGTTTCTGAGGAAGGGAATTCCTGTATAAATATTTACAGAAATACGATTCACTCATGGTTAATAACGAGGGTTTTATGTTAAGAAGTTTGTTTTGCAGCCCAGATTTTTTTCCCATGAGCATTTTTTAATGTCTGAATTTTCAGACTAATGACCAATTTTTTTAAAACTTTCGGAAATGAATACTTTGAAATTTTGGAAATTTCGGAACAGAATCACTCCTGAAAAATATGCCGCGTGGGATAAAAATTGCAACAAGAAACAACAAATGTGTTTGTGCATATTTTGCAAAAAATCGTAGTTTAAGACCGATTTTCGTAGCATCGTAGTTTATAGGTCCAAATCGTAGCAACTATGATTTTTTTGTAGCAGTTGGCAGGTATGTAATTCACATATTTAATATTCAATAATATATCTGATCAAAACTGAAGTATTAACAGTAGAAAACAGTTAGTAGAAAACAATTTCCTGACTGTAGAGAGAAAAAGGCTAATTTACTACAAAATGCCTATGATTTTTCAAATTATTTTTCTTCATATTGTTAATATCAAGAAAAATCTTAATATGCATAAAGAAAAGAATGAAAAAAGGTCTCTTAAAAAAGACTTACTGTGATTCAAGTTAAGAACCTCTAACAATTAATCCTAATATAGCTTATTTTGTTCTTTCCTGACTTCTGTTTATTCTTATTTAATATTAGAATTTTTTTTCATTAAGGCTGTTCTCAAATCCAAAGGATCAAATTTCTGACATAAGTTTCAATTCATTTTTGTTCGGAAACGCATGAAACTAGAAGGTGTTGTTATTCAGAAACTATGTCATCAAACTTTTTTTTCCGTTTTCCTGTAAACACAATAGATCTTTCAGAAAATACTGTCAAAGTTGGCATTTTGAACTGAACTTCCAAACAAAAGAAGAAAATCCAGTCAGTAAGGGGAGAAAAATGCTGTGTCACATGATCAAAATTGCTTATAACTCAATAGGTAATTTATTGACCAAAAAATGGAAAACACATTTCGATTCTAAATCACTTCCATGGTCAGGCTTTCCAATTTTATATCTTTCCATTAAAAAATGAATTTGTAAATGTGTCAAAATGTTTTGCGCTTGTTGAGCAGAGCAGTTGAGAACAGCCTTAATGTCATAATACAAGCAAAGTTTCGGCTATTGATACAATATTATTGTATGTAAACATGATTTTCTTTGTATCAGAAACCACTGTGCAGCGGTTCCTAACATGGAGGTATGCTCCATAGGGAGGCAATCACTTTTAAAAGGGACAATTTGAGAATAATTATTAATAGAAAATTTCGTATCATTCTGAGAAGAGCCAATACACAATATATAAATCTATGTAATATGCATATTAGATTACCCAAAAAGTAAGGAACTACTTGTTCCAGCTGTCCTGAGGAAAACAATTCTGGAAAATTTTGGTATATTTTTATTGATAATGACTACCCCCCTCCCCCCCCCCCCCAAAAAAAAAAAACACTCTCTGTTCAAATGATTATTTTTATGTAAATATATTGTTTATTTCTGTCATGATAGCAGTTGTATTTATGAACAGATTTGGATTTGTACAGATCATTTTTTGTTTTGCCTCTTAAAAAATGGCTGAAGCTGTTTGAAACTCTAGGGTGGCTGACATTTTTAAATATGACAATACAGTAGAACCCTGCTAATCCGAACTAATTGGGACTGGTGCCTGTTCGAATTACAAAAAATTTGGATTATCCGAAATTCCAATAAAAATCTAAAACTAAGCATGCTAAAAAATTGCAAGTTGTAAGCACTCAGTAACATAATAAACACCCTCTACCGGCGTGCTGGATAATCTGGTGCAACTTTCGTTAAAAAATAGTATTCATTGTTTCATCAATCCTGATACTTATAATAATCCAATGAAACTTCATAATGAGGAATTACGTATCCACCCATTACAAACGGTTCAAATTCGTGAATCTATAAATAGCTCAGTCACCACGACGAGGAGGAAAGAAAGAAACATTTTTGTATTAAGATTTATTCTATTCAAGAATAAAAAACAAGCTCTACTGCCATTTTATGTTTAATTCTAACTTCTACACATTTTTCCCGACATCATCAGCTGTAATTTTGAAATTTTCGTAAGTTAATCTTCTCAATTTGTTCAAGTATAATTTTCGAAAATAAAATTGGTTCGGATTAGCGGGGTTCTACTGTATATTAAACATAAGATATAAATTAAACCCTTTTATGGAAGAATAAGTTTTATTGAATGTAGTTTCTTGCAACTTTTATTGTTGCAACCATTATTCTAATTCTAAGATGCTTAAAACCACATAATCCGATGCTGGCAGATATGACTATCTTCCAGCAAAATATAGGGCAACAAATATAAGTTGACACAAATGAAGCCAATTTGTCGATAACTGACAAGTTTTCTTAAATTCCCATCCAAATTCAATAGTGACAAAAACTAGGAATCTTTTATAATTGGGTTCCATGCATTTTATCTTCATGTGTTTGAGGAAAATTAGCTGATTCTTAAAAACAAGAAGTAGGCAAGCTACCTTTTCCTCTCAGTAAGGCAGGAAGATGTTTTTGAAAATTAAACTCCTAATGTATACAAGTGATTCTGACAAAGGAGAGGGGAAAAGCTACTAATAAAGAGAAGTAATAAGGAATTTTTAACCCCAGTAACAGAATTTTCTGTGTCAATCTGCAGCAAACCAAAATTGATCTGTATACTAAAATTGCTCTATCTCTCTCAACTAAGCTTACTATCATCTACTATATATATAAAATGCAAATGGGAATTTCGTTTCAACTGCTTATAACTTGAGTTCTGCTAGATGGATTTGAATGGGACTTGTATTGTTAGTTAGATAATTTTTCAGGGAAGGTTTTAGTATATAATATATTAATCTATGTTACTTAGTTATAGAATTATGGGAAAAAATTCAATCAGAAAAATCCGATAATGAAAGATTAATCTTTTTAAAAAGTTCTACTGGACAGATTTTTATGGAACTTGCACTGTTAGTGAGACAATTTTTCAGTGGGGATTTTAGTATATTATATATCTTTCTACATTGCTTAGTTTAAGTATCCGAGAAAGTTCTAGAATCAAGTGAAACCAATTACAAAAGATTAGCCTTTTTTTTTTTTTTATTATTATTATTAAATGGATTGCAGTGGAACGTGCAGTGTTAGTTAATTTTTCAGGGAAGATTTTAGTACATAACATATTGTTCTGTGTAGCACAGTTGAAGAATTATAAGAGAACATTCTTTAATCTGGTGAATCTGATTATGAAATATTAGCCTTTTTTAAAAGTTCTACTGGAAAGATTTTGATGGACTTCCATTGTTATTTAGATACTTTTTCAGAGATGGTTTTAGTATATTACATATCGTACTATTTTTCTTTAGCAAATATTACTGTACATGATCAACTAAAAGGGCTGTTCCTTAAAAGCCCAAACTTTGCCTGACACATTAGAAAATATAATAGCGTTCATGTTGTTTTGGACAATGCAGAAAGACATTCTGGGTAAAGGTCGATATTGCTTTAAAACACAAGCTCAAATTCTTTAATATATTTCATTTAAAGAAATTGACCAGTGTAACGGGTGAAGCCTGCTAATAAGAAATAACATTAACCCGTAAAATAAGCGAAGTTTGCATTTACAAAGAAAATATAATGAAAAGATACAAACTTAGTACATTTTAGCATTTTTTTTTTTTTTTTTATGCTCAGCATTTCTTTTTAAGCTGTTAGATTAATTTACAAGACAATCTAAAATAATCTGTATCGCTCACTGCTACAGTGTTTCTGCGACTGGTTTTATAACCATTCAAAAAAGTTGCCTTTTAATTCATATTTTTTTCTTGCTACATATTAACTTCTGTCACAAATCCTGTGTTAAAAAAGAATTTTTTTATTTCTCATTTTACGTATGGGATAATCTATAGTAATAAAAGAAAGATTTTTGTATTTGTGTGTGTCTGTTGGCGATAGCAAGGAGTCTGCACAGTCTAGAAATTTGGATGAAGATTCATGAAGACAGGCGATAGATAGGAGTGTGAAAATTTAGATGAAGATTGTTGAAAGCAGGTCCAAACGCAGCCGATGCTCAAGATTTGTTATTTTCTGATAATTAGCCAAGATATTAATAAAAAACTATAATGAATATCGCAAAATAAAACATTGCTGCAGTTGTCTGACTCAAAAGAAAATTTCCGTGGAACTCCATGTGGAAAGAAGGGAAGCATGGCAAAATGTTCCTTTTTTTCACATTTTGAAACTGCCGCATCCACTTTTTTAGATCAAAAAATACTTATTCGCGATATCTTTCTCGTTTTAATCATGTCTTTATTGTTTTCTTAATGCCGATTTCATATTTTCGTTTTCACAACATTAGGTTTGTTTGGAATGATTTTCATTTAAAAATATAAAATCAATCAACACTGACTTTGGGTATATATTTAAAGTTATTATCATGGACGTGGGCTGGTGAACTAGTTTATTACAAAAAAAATAAATTCTAGATATCTTAATTTTAATGTTTAGTAATTAAAATGATCAAAAAGCATTTCGATTAAAATTACAAGATTTCCCTTGCTTAGTGCAGTTTCAGTTTGCAGAAAACTTTTTTTAGATGCTTCCTCGATTAGTGCAGAGAACTTTTCCATTAATGTGCTAAGCACAATTTGGGTGATCCTTTTTTTCCATTAATGTGCTAAGCACAATTTGGGTGATCCTTTTTTTTCCATTAAGATGGCATTCAATTTTTGAAAATGATGAAAAAAATGAAATAACATTAAAAGAATTTGAAGAAACTTTTCAAAAATTAGAATTCTTCCTTAAATAGAATTTGATAAATATAAACCCAGATGTCAGTAGAAGTATGCAAGTGCACTGAGATTTAGAAAATCGGATTTTATGTTACTGCAAGATGTATTCAAATAAGAAGAAAAACACTGTGCAATTGGCAAGTTTTCGCTTAAAAAAGTAATCATATTGTAATGCAAGTAGTTTTAAATCAAATTATGTAAATTTTTAAAAATTAACCTGATGGTAAGTAGCTGCTGGCAGTGGCACCAACTTATATGAGCTGTGGGGTACAGCCCACCCAAACCCTTGATGAGATGAATTGAATGAGCTATAAAAGTCTAAATTTGCTGCCACAGACTATAAGGGGTCATCCATATATGATGTCACACTTTTTTTTCCATATTTTTGACCCCCTCCCCCCCTTTGTCACAAGGTGTCACACTTCACCATACCCCCTCCCCCCCTCTTGTCACATGTCACGCTATATTACATAAACATATACTTTCAGTTCAAAATCAAAGTACTATGTTATAAATCATATTTCAAATTTTATTTTGAAACTTTTAACTATGTGTTTTAATGACATTTGTGAGCCTAATAATGAAAATGATTCGTGTACTTATTTTGTATGAAATAAGATTAAGATTTACAACAAAAAACATAATTAATATACAATAGTAATAAAATATTAATTGAAAGAACAATTAAAAACAGTAGTATTTTGGAATTTGAAATGGAATTTAATATATTTGGCTTTAAATGTTATCTTTACGGTATGAACACAAAATACTTTAATTTCAAAATAACTTTAAAATTTAATCTGCTGATTTTTAATGCTTTTATTTTAACCAAAATGTGTGATGTCACACTTCTTCTTACCCCCTCCCACCTTCTTGTCACAATTTCATGAACCCCCCTCCAAGCGTGACATCATTTGTGGATTGCCATTAATACCTTTGCTTGTAAGGGGGGAAAATTGTATGTGTTATTTTACTCAAAAATTTTTCTCAAAAGTTGGTAGCTGGCATAGATAACCTAAGTAACTGTAATACTGCAAAATTGAAATTGACCTTTTAATGTTTCTCGATTGTTACTTATTAAATGGACTCTATTCAGGTGACGTCAGACACCAGAGATATGATGATCTGTTATTCTAGTTACCGCACCGGCAGAATACGAGTATGCGCAGGTGCAAACACCGCTAGCAGACGACTTTAGCCTTGACCCAGGTTGAGTGCATACATTTTAACTGAATATTTGCAAACTTAGGGAATTTTCTCGCATACAGAACAACATTTTGAATTTAGATTACAATTTATTAAGTATATGTTGCTGCATCAAAGAATTTTTTTGCGGTATTTTTAACAAACAAGCATTAATAACTCACCCTCCATAGACTGCTATGCTAAACACCGCCAGTAAATACCGCCAGCAGACGAATTTTAGCCTCGACCTCAGGTCGTGTGCATAAGGTCCATTAGCTTTTATGTTATTGGAAGTTCTTGAAAATTATACTTTTTTTCAAATCAAGCTGTAATTTTTGACAATACATCAAAAACAGTATCACAGTACATTATTACATTGTCTGTTTATGTATAATGGGTTGTTGAGAACGTTGACTGTGGAATCTATTTAAACTTTTTCCATTCAATATATATTTAAATTAGTGTGATAATATCGCAGGATTAATAGATCACACTAATTGAGGGAAACCTGTATTTTATTTTTGTGCCTATATCAGTGTTCTATGAATGCTTTACAACTTTAATCTTCAATTTTTTTACATCAGTTCATATATTTAAAAAAAAAAAAAAATGTTCTCTTAATGCTTCCAGAGTCCTTTCATTTTTTAGTTTATTTTGTCTTTCATATATACCATGTTATTTAACAGCTTTATTAAATCTACTTATTAGCTTTCAAGGCTTCATCAATTTGAAAAAAACTTTAAATAACAATTATGTGACAATCAGTGCATCATGATTTTAGAGATGCTTAGGTGGAGCATGACTTAAAACAGTTTGGGAACAATGCATTAGAGATTGCTTTTGTTGGTTGCACTATTGAATATTGCTAGTATTGACTGTATTTAGGGTTTAACCTGGCAAACAATTTTCTTTAGCACTTGTGACATATTTACATTTAGAATTGCTACTAACTAAATAACAATTTTCAATGTTTTCAATGGTTTTACTTCTCTAAACTTGTTTTTGACTATTTGGTAAAAATCTTACTTTTTTTGCAAAATGCAAGAAAATCTAATGCAGTTTAATGACACTATAAAGCCTGTGATTGTGTTTCTGTGGTGTGACAGCAACGTAAAGACAGATGTTGATTGTTTCGATTTAGGTAATCTATAAAATAATTGCTTCCTACCAATTAAAGAAAGTAGCAGTGTACTTTCTAATTCTAAAATGTGTTGATCAAAATCTTACATTTAATTTGTTTAGTCCATTGAATTATCTTCTTCTTTGAAATTTTTACCACAGATTAAATTGCATTTCACACCACTATTTTGAAAAGTAATATTTTCATCTAATCCTTATGGATTAATATGCATCTGGCAGTAGAAAACTATGCTATATCGGAGGGAGAATCAAAGCTAAATTTCAGAGAACTCTCTAATAATACAATAGTATATAATAATATTTTGTATATTATTCAAGAAATTTTCAGAAACTCTCAGGAAAAAAAGTCATCTGAATGCATTGGATTTAAATTACCCTTATTAAAGAGGAGTTCAGGTTCTTTTTTCAGAGCCCGAGCCTGATACTTAATATATACAGTAAAAAATTGTTAAGAACATTTAAAAATTATTTCAACATTAATTCTCTTATTTAAAAATCTTTTCTTACATAGAAATAAGTATTAATCATAACTATTCATCTCGTCATAACTTTTAGAGATTTTAATGTCCATGAAAATCTGTTTAAAATAGCAAATTTACACCCAACCACTGACAATTCTGCAAAAGTCACAATTCTTATTCTTTTAAAATATCATTGCATAGTTATAGCTAAAAGATACAAGTTGTTTTCCAGTAGTTCTGTAAAGGGACTTCAAACAGAAAGCGAGGATAGACAAGGGATATCCCTCGGCTTCTTTATGTTACTGACCATGGCAAGGTTTTAAAAATCAGATAGAATATTTCTTTTATATCCGACCAATAACAATTCTTTTCCAAACTTTTTTTTAAGAATTTTAAAATGCTTTTAAGAAACTTGGAAGGCATTCTTGTTTCTCAAATAGCAAGTTTTTTTTCCTTTTTCTAATTTGTGTAAAAATAAAATTTTTACTTTGAGCATGAAAACTGGTATGAAAAGCGAACCTACAATCGTAATCTAATACTCGTACATATCAAAATAACTATTATACGTACTAAACACATATTTGTAAAGTGACAACTAAAGAAAACGTGTGATATGAGATATTAATGAGTGAATCATACTCCCCTATTTGTCATTAAAAGCACCTTTAAATATCTTTAAAAATCATTAAATTAAAGCAGTTTCTTTGTTTATGACATTATATTCATACAACCCTAATGTGTATAAAGCTTTACAAAATCACATGTAACCTGTTCATATTGAAGTAAAAAGGCTATTCTTTACTCTAGATCAGGGATGGCGAACCTATGGCACGCTGCAGATTATTTTTGGCATGTCATTGATTCAGGTTTTACATCAAAATATAGTAAAATTTCACAAAATGCATTAATTAATCTAGATGTTGTCTCTGTTTATCTGAATTCGATTAGTTTGGTTGGTTGTCATTTAGATTGAAGAGACTGAAATATAACAATGTATCCCAAACCAGCTCAATATTGGCTCACATAATTTTAAGAATAAGAAAGAATTAGAAGGTTATCTCAAAAGAGAGACGATAAGGCATTATAAGCAAGAATGCCAATGGTAAAATTGTAACAACTCTGAATTTAATTCTAGTGACTTAAAGCTGTAGATTTTGGCGCTTCCTATTTTGGCAATTTTTTTCTGTGAGACATTCTTTTCGGAGATAAATAGTATGAGAAATTCAATAAAAAAATCTTGCCAAATGAGTCCAATTCAATTTGCATTCTCTTAAAAATAACTAAGTACGAAGCTGATATTATAAATTATTTGGCATCGATGATGAGACAACTAAAATATTTTAAAAATAACTTTTCAAAGTATAAAATCAAATATCTTTTTAACGCTAAAAACAAAATTTTAAGTAATTTTGATTCATTATTATTTGATCCCTTCAAATTTTTTATTGTTGGTACGTCATGATTAAATAAAATATATTTTTGAAAATTTTTGGCACGTGGATGTGAAAAGGTTTGCCATCCCTGCTCTAAATATAAAAATTTAAATTTTTCTTTAATCATTAAAAATAATAATGCTTGAAAATGCTTTTTGGCTTTTTCTTTTTTTTTTTTTTTTTTTTTTTTTTCGGTCACTTTACAAAGAAGTGAGTGATATATATGAGGATGTGAGTTACAAAACTCGCCTTATCCAGAAAATCAAATTTTGGGAAATGGTGAAAAACCTCTAACTGCGTTCATTGGTTGTGAGATGAAATCTCACAGTATTTAAATTATGTTACTTTTTTATTTCTTTTGGCCTTATACATCGATGTTCTTTAAACTTAAATCCATATTTACTTTTGCACGGGCGATTTCGTTTCGACCGCACATCAGCAAGTTCTCTGATGTTCCGCAGCGCCTGGCATGGGGTGCTTCTCCTTTGAGATCTGTACGATTGTGATGACGTCATCGGAGCAAGTCTCTCACGGCATATGCATTGAATGGATGTCGATCTCTTCGGAGGTGTGTCTAATCGCTGAGCGTACAACAAATAAAAATAAAGCTTTTTAAATGTTTTCTTTCGGATTTGTTTATTAAGATATTGCTTATTATTTTAAATTCTGTAATAGATTTAAATCTTTAAGTCCCTGTATTCTTACTATAAATTAAAAATTTCGTTAATTTTAAATCAGAATCTGTTTTGTTGGTGATCTGTTATGACTTAGTTCTTGTTTTAAAGATCGCGGGCTTCGGCTCCGGTCTGTCTGCCGATGGATGTGGAATCCGGTAAAAAGATTCCGAAAGCGATGTCTGCGTTTTTAATAACTCCTGTTAAATTTATTTTCCTGTTCATTTAAAAAGGCTTTAATTGAGATTTTTATCGATAGAAAATTCACCTAGTGCTGCATCTTATATTTTAAAGATTTTCTTAAAGAGGAATAAATTATTTTATCGGCAACGTATTTATTTTGAAAATCTGTGACCAACGGGTGAGGGCCTCTTACTTCTCTTCAACAAGATGAATAAAAAGTTTGATTTGTGTTTAAAAGTCTCCTCATCATTTCTTTAAAGATATACAAGTAAGAAATTTCCTTTTTATTTTTTTTACAGTTGCTGACCTCAAAGAACAGAGGGTTTTATTGCAATATTACACAATGCAATTTTTAATTAAAAAGAACATCAAATTTAATTTTAACTTCAAATTAACGGCCCATTTCCATCACATTGGTTTTCATTGTAAGCCAAGATTTTAGAATGTCAGAAATACAGAATAAAACTACTTTTTTTTGCAAATTGTGGTATTTTTTCGGTGCAGGTTTACCAATAGAATATCTGAATAGAGAAAACATTATTTTTGTAACTTTAGATAAGGCAAGTTTTGAAACTCTCATCCTCATATATATCACAAGTAGCTTTAGTTATGCTGCTTAAATGACTAAATATTTCTCTTAATCAATATCTGTTTAGGTTTTATCATAAGAACAACACAATAATAAAACAAAGAATTATTGAAAAGAAAATGTTTTAATTAATGAATATTTTTGTACATCAAATTCTAATCTATAATATTGTTTATAAAAGTATATGTTTCATTTTTATATACAATAAGCAAGAAATAGAAGTTTTTGAAAGAATACAACAATAAAAAGAGTAATTTCTTTGTGGCTATGCATTGTTATTATATACTTTGCAAATGTCATGCAAGAATAAGGAATACAACTTGTGATCTTGATTCTATACCTAACATTTTCTTTCAGCTTTTTGTTTTTATATCCAAGTTTGTATATCCATCAATTTCATTGTCTAAATTCTGTTCATATATTGTTATCCTTTCATTATTGCTTTTAATAAATTTTAACATAATATATTAAATAACAGTACTATTGAGATGCATAACATTTGGAAAACAATAGGAAAGTAACTGTGTCTCTTGACATGACTTTATAACCCTGTTAAAAAATATGATATACAATTTAATGTGTATTGATGTTTTTAAAAAGTATAACTGGATATTTTTTCAACTATTTACATGTGGGCAGCTTTTATGCTGTTGAAAGATGTGTAATGGAAAAGTTTACACTCAAGGAAATCTTCCATTTACAGATAAAAACCACAAATTTACTTTTATTATTTTACAAGAATAAAGAAATAAAAATGGGCAGTTGTTGATTGTTTTGATTTAGGGAATCTATAAAACAATTGCTTCTTGCCTATAAAGAAAGTGACAGACTACTTTCAAATTGTTATTAAAAAAAAAAAAAAAAAAAAAAATCTTAAGATTTATTTATTTTTTCAAACTTCCAATATATATAATTTGTTTAACCTTTTAAAGACTGAATTATTTCTCTTTAAAATTTTTACTACGGATTGAATTGCATTTCTCACCACTATTTCCAAATTACAATCTTAGTCTTATTTTATTTAAGTCATGAAATAAAGCTAATATTTATATTTGAAAATAATGACACCCAAAAAACATTTGGCAGTTATGCTGGTATCACTATGGATATGGTACCACTAATCCATAATGGGTTAATATGCATCTGTCAGTCGAAAAACTATGTTATATATGAGGGATAATCAGAGTTCTATATAAATTAGAAAACTCTGTAATAGTATTAATATTATGCATGTTATTCAAGTAATAAAAAAAAAGTTATGATATAAGAATATATTAGGTATATAATTAGTTTTAATAAAGGAATAACTCATAAATTTTACCTTATTACATAAATCTACATATTGTAAGATTATTGAAATGAAATTTATGTTAATGCATAATTTGGGGCATAAGGGATTAAGTAACATTTAGTAGCTACTTTTTAAATTATTCTACAATAAAAATAATTAATTCCTTAGAATTGCCTTATTTTTTAATATCCTTTATCTTTAATTGACAAAAAGGGCAGGTTTCCTTTTTCTATTTAATCATATAATTTTTGCAATTAAATTATGCAAAGATTTCTATTTGGAAATACTGGAACTAAAAGATTAAAAATTGTATAAGGGACACTTCTTGGCATGTTTTTCAGTTGTATATGGGAGTCACAAAAATGTTTATTGTAAAATTACCGATACATCTTTTATGCCCAAGCACAAAAAAAAATTCATGAAAATGCAAACGAAAATTATAATTTCTTGTATATTAAATAGTAAAATTATTAAACATTAGATCTAAAATATAAAAAATTCTAACACTTCATTTTGGAAGTACAGTATTAGAAATATGTAAGTTGGAATCAAGATCAAAAGCTGCATATCACAGACAAAACTTTTGAAATCAAAAATAGAGTTAATAAATATTTAATAAAATAAAAAGCAGATTTTAAAATATTAAATATATGGTATAAACTGCTGGATTAATAAAAAACTTATTTTAAACAGATTTTTGAGTAAGAAAAAAAAAATTAGACTGAAATAATAGATTTAACCCTCACTTTGTTTTCCTTCTAAAAAAATTAAGCTCATTAACATTGGCAATGCATATTCAGACAACAAAGAACTACATTGGTTACCACTACAATACATGCACATGAAGTAACAATTCGAAAGAAACATAGTGTAGAGTATAAAAATTAAGCACTATACAATTTCAAAAAAATATTGCTCAAGTATATTAAGACCTTTCTTTTCAAAACACTCAAGATTGTTGCTTATTGAAGCTCAGAGAATTTTATTGCATTACTTGCAAATTTAAAATGAATTTACAAGTGTATTTTTTAGTATTAGACTATGAAAAGGAAGGGGGGGGGGGGTATGATGGATGATATATATATATATATAGTTCAAATCCAGTTCAATAAGAAATTTTCCAAAATAACATTTACCTAAAGTCTTGAAAAATATCTTATGTAACATAATGAAAAAAGTGTAAAAAATTCAGAGTTTACTTAGAATTATTGATTTTTTATTAGATATTTGATTCAACAATGTATTTAAAAAAAATAAATAAATAAATAAATTTTGGGAGCTAATTTTTCATAACTGTAATTTCAAAATTTTTAGTGTTTTCGGTATCTAAAAGGGAAAAATACAATTTTTGTACTGGAAAACATTTAAAATACATAAAATTCGAAGTACATAACTCAATAAGTTTTTGTCATAAAAGATCAGGATTATTTTTTAAGGTCCTTCTTAAACATAGAACAACATTTTTCTAAATGTAAGTTATAGGAAAAAGGAACAATATAAAAAATTTAATATGTAGACTGGTATAGTAACCTGATGTGTTGCATTTACATTACATGCGGTGATCTTTTGATTTTCGAGGGAAAAAAATAAATCTAATTTAATTCTACATTTAGAAGAGATTGATAATATTCATTTTATTAATTTTTTTTTTATTATTATCAGCAAGAAATCATGTTTACAATGTAAATGAGCTTAAAATTACATTTTGAAAGTTACGATGCAAGACAAATAAGATTTTGAAACAATTATAGAAGAACGCATTTGTAAAAAAAATAGCAACATATGGGTAATAAAATTACATATTTTGAGAGAATTTTTGATAAAAATTTGGAGAGCTTACCATTATTGCCAAGTTAATGTTTGTTTAGTTGTCTAATTCTTTGGATAAAAACTTTTAATATGAACATATGCCCTGTATGTATGTTCAAACTCCCAGCTCAAAACTCCATGTTCTATTACAGTCCATTCATTTACATTTTAAACAAATTCGGAAGGCATTATTTCATATCGATTACAAATATTAAAATCTTTCAGCTTTTTAAAAATAATTTTAATAAATGTGGAAGTAAGTCATACGATCATTCTTCACATTATAATTTTTTAAAGAGAATGTAAACTAAAAATCATTACTCTGTTTATTCCAATGAAACAAAAATAAAGAAATTTGTTCACCATTTTGGATAGCAGACGATCTCCCATTATTTACCTTTTATTTTTTTATTCATTTTTCACAAAAATGGTGTAATTTAGTAGCTATTTTAAGAGAAAATTCGTTAAAAATTAAAAAAAAAAAATCTTGGAATTAATTTAATCCTTACTATTCTGAGAGCTTATATGGCATTATTGGATCCATGCTGATAACTTGTGTTAATTTTATTGCAATGTGTTCCATATTCTAGGAGAAGTAGTTGTAAAATACAGTCAGTAAGATTTTATATAATAGATACAGCCACCTGTAAAATAAATGCCATGTCTAAAAGGTGTACTTTTAGTATATTTTGTATATTTTAGTAATTTTAATATATTTTGTAACTACAGTATGATGCCGTTTATCCAGAATGATATTTCCAATTGACAGATTTCAAAATTTTTCCAAAAAATGCCAAACATTGCCAATTTGACATGTGCACTACTTGAAACAATACAACATGAATTATCTAATTTGATACCAACATCTAGGATTTGAAATGGGAACATATTTATTTAGTTAGTTGATATTTTAATTTTTATGCAGAGGAAATAGAAGAATTTTTGTTTGCAAGGTATTCTCATAAAAGCTTTCTTTCAAACTCTGATTAGAATCGTTGATCTTGTTTGGGTATGACTTTGAGTAATCTAATAGTTAATTTGAAATCAGAAATAATGTTATAATTACTTATACTGTATCAATTTGAACAAATACATGTTGTTTTAATGCTCATCCAGTTATCCAGAATACACCTGGCCCCAACTATTCTGAATAAATGGTTCTGTACTGTAAGTATTTTTTTATCAGCAGCAGTTTAAAGGCAGTCATAACTGCTATTTTGAATCATCTGTTATAGTTTTTCAAAATATAAACTGTAGAACAGTGCAACCTGCAATACTACCATATTACACTGGTTTAAGAAGGAAAAAAAAGAATTTTCTTTGCTTAAATTAGTATCATTGGTTCTTTTGCGGATCTCATTTGAATGAAGTCACGAATAGCAGCAAGTATTTAAGAGAAGTTTTGCTATATATAAACTTGATAATCGAACAAAATTATAAATTATGAATTTTTTTTCTTTTTATTAGCCTCTGAGCTTCAAAAACAACTCATCATTTTTCTTACTTAAAAATATTAAATATGAATTATTACACTTTTCATTAAAATGGATAAATATACATTGTATTTGGCAGGAGTGTTAATATCTACATTAGATGATGTAGCAGGATTAGAGACACAAAGTCAAAGCTAAATTCTTAAAGGAGACAAAGTTAAAATTATTCAGAAACATAATTAACCACAACTGTCAATATAACAACACACTGAAAAGAGAAAATTGTAAAAGGTAAAACAAGATATCCAATAAAAATGAGGTAATATATTTAAAAAGGATAACACTAAAAGGTAAAAACTAAAATCGCTAGCAACACAGCATACCATAAAATACTTGGATTGGCAAAACTTAGTAATACATTAAAATAATAGGCAAGCTGAAGCATTAAAATAATAATAATGATACACTACAAAACTAGTGATTAGTCATTTTACTGATATAGGATTTCCCATTTCAACCATCAACACTTACTGAAGCTTATTTGTGCAATAGTATAATCTACTGAATCTAGTTTTTCATCCTTTATTTACAGATTTTTTTTTACAATTCCTTAATTAAATATGTAGATTTAGTTTGTGTTTCCAAAAGTGTTTTGTCTATCATTCATAGTTAATGGAATGCTATAAGGAAACAGCAAATGTATTTTTAAAAATATTTAGTATATAACTTATTTCTTCTACAACATTACATGAACAATTTGGATATATGAGTAAAACTACATAAAGATCTAAAAGTTTGAAAATAAAAAGTTAATTTAAAATGATTTTTCTAGCTTATTTTACACAATTAAATTTGATAAGTTTTTTCCTCTTCTCAATGGGAAGAAAAAATACACTCACAAGTGCAGAAAATTTGGAAAATATTAAAAGCCATTTTCTAATTATTATTAAACAGTTTTGCTACAGGAAATAAACAAAGGGATAGTAATAATAATAATAGAGTACTTAAAAAAGTTTTATGTTTGCTGCTTTTCAATACCAATTTCAGAAATGGCCTTATAAACATTTTACAATAGAACCCTGCTAACCCAAAGTAAGATCAAGATAATGTAAACCAAAATTTGCTTGAAATTAAAAAAAAAAAAAAGGCAAGTGAAATAAGTCCTGGCAAAGGGGGGGGGGGGAGGGGAATATTTTAAATACTTTTTAGGCTGCATATTATTGTAAAACTTTCAAAAAAAGTAATAATTAAAAAAAAAAAACATTGTTAACTCATAATTTCCCCTTTCTTCTGCTTTCTCCTTTATTATATTTATATCTAAATATTGGATGACTCACAGGTAGCGGCTCCGATTAGTTTGGATTAACAGGGTTTTCTTTTGACTTTTTCTTATAAATTGCACTGTGCACAATTAATATTAAACTTGTCATCTTTAAAGCTTAGTAGTGTTAATTTGATTGATTTATAAACTTTTAGGTATCAGTGATTGTTTGACATACTTTTCCTGTTTTGGAGGAGAGCAGGGAGAATTTGATGATGAATCAATTATTTTGAGAGTAGGTTAAGTCTATCTATAGCATACCTCATGCACAGGGGAAAAAAAGAAATCTGTAATTTAAATTTTACTTTTTATTTGAGGGAAATACATATAGTCCAGTTGATATTCAAATGCTTAGCTACCAACAGAAAATTCATAGTCTTTGATAATGCAAATGCTCAAATATGTTGTAAGAATAGACAAGAAAACATTTATAGGTTTAGGCCAAGTTTAGTTTAGGCAAATCAAATGTAACTGATAGTCTTAAAAAGCTTTCTAGAGCAAATTCTTTTCCCTCTTTTTTTTTTTTTTTTTTTTTACTTAGTTAATTCTGTCTCTCTTTCTCTCTCTCTCTCTCTCTCTCTATATATATATATATATATATAGAGAGAGAGAGAGAGAAATATATTATTTATATTCATGGTTTGTAGCCATTATTTATATATGAATTTTAAGTAGAGTCTTCCATCACATAATAAATTAAATAATCACATTAAATGGAATCTTAATAAATCTAAAACATTGAAAAAAATGATATGCGTGTCATAAATTACAGAAAATCTATATTAACTTAATGCTTGTTTGTGTAGATGCCTCACAAAAAACAAGGAACATTACAATAAGTTATCACCCTATCAAAGGAACACATATAGCCATGAAATATGCATTAAGAAAGAATAAAACATTCTCAATAATTTAGCATCATTGACATAAAAGTAACAATAACATAGGAGTATTAACCTTTTTACTATTATGGGCACATTTCAGTTTTCTAATGATCTTAGAAAGGGCACCCCAAACACATAAGCAATTTAATTTTATGATTATATTAGTGAAGGGCACACATCACAATCACAGACAATGTAAGATATAAAGATGTTTTACAGATTTAGATGCAAATTTGTGAAAATATTTAAGTACAAGGGTTAACTTTTTTTTTTCTTTTCAACTATCAAGGATATATTAAGGAATGAAGAAAATGGTCTGAAAGAGCTGTCTTTTTTATTAATGTGAGCAAGTCTTAATATTTTGTTCACAGTGGATTTCATTTGAAGAAAAGTCTGTACAGATTTAAAAACAAAAACTTTATTTTCTTTTCTATTGAAACCAATATTTACTACATTTTTCTATGGGTATAAAATGCATATTCATTTTGCAGATGTATTTGCACTCCCAAGTGCCCTGGTTGAGAACCCTGACATAAAATATTCAACTAATCTGTACTGTTGGTTTTTTCATTGTACTAGTACAATAAAAATTTCTGAAACATTTACTACCAGTTATTTTTTAAAGAAGCTATCAAAAAATTGCTCTCTCAAAACCGAGTATTCTAATTTTAGCCTATATTTCTCTAGAAATTTGTTTTTGTTTTAATTAGTAGGAATTAAAGCATTTCAAATGCATAAATACAGATAATTCTCAAATGTTATTGGGAAAGTACAGAAAAAAAAAATGAAAATAATATGCATAATAAGAATGATGAAGAATATATATAAGGAAAAAAAAATGCAGATGATCAAAGATCCAAAACAGTTCTACAAAAGATTTTCAACCTAAATTTAGAATAATAATAAAAAAAAAATTATAAACATTGGAAAAGGAAAAGGAAAATTTTAATTTTTACGTTCTTCCACCTTTTAACAACTTAATCCATTTTATCCACTTAGCAGAGTTTCCTGTCAACATATATTTTCAGGATTAGTACTACCTTTGAAAATAATATTTACTGTGTTTAATGATAGACATTTGCAATTAAAAAAAGGTGGAGATTTTGATTTTTAAAAAGTAGTATATAGGTTTTTGAAAACTAACAAACAGATCTACAGTAAAACATAAAGGTAGTAAGATTAGAAATACAAATATTATGACACATTTTTTTTTTTTAAGTTATTCATAAAAATAGGAAAAGCAAGCTTTTTTTAAACAAATATTAAAAATGATCTTATTTTTTATACTACAATTAATCATACTTTTAATGTCATACACTACTCTGAATCATATCACTAGTGTTAAGCCATTCACATGTTATTAAAATAACATAATGATTGAGAAAAATTCATCATAACTAATTCAAAATAACTTGGGGGGAAAGGGGGGGGATCTAATATTTAAAAGGAAATGAAACAATATATAAAACTGATATTTGAAAATATATATATATATATATATAATTAAACATGTTTCTTTTATAAAGTATGTAAAACTGAAATTATCTTGAATAAATTATCTTATTTTTAAAAAATAATTACATTTAAAAAGTCATGTATTAGAGAAAGAATAATTTAAAAGAAATTGTGCATTTCTTTTAACTTTATATTACTCTGTAATAATAAAATATAGCAATTTAATCACTATTAAGAAAATTGGCTGATAAACAGACAGTAAAGTCAAGTAACAATAACATTATAAGATATATTTTTAACACATGTATCAAAATTGAATGTATACAAGTCAATAAATAAATACATGCAAAAAATGTCAGACAAATTTAAATGTCATCCAATATCAAATTTTCAAGGAAATATCACACTGGTAAAGAATTATTAAAATTATTTATAATGAAAAAAGATTTATAATATTGTTGAATTATTTTAGTGTTACACTATTTTTAAAGTATAATACAGCCAAAACTCTTCCATGACATCAGTCTGTTGTATGTATTCAGATATCAATAATAATACACGTAATACAGACTCATGGTTTAATTATTGTAACTTTACCATACCAGTTTACATTTCTCTTCATGGGATAAGAAGTTTTAATTATTTTAGGATAGTTTGAGATGTCTTATAGTACTTCAAACAACAAATGGTTTATACAAGGATGAACACAAACATGATTTCAAAAAGAAGTAAATAACAAAAGAAGAAAAATGGATATGTATTTAACAAATAGAAATACAGTCAGAAAGAAAGTTCAAAAATGAGAAACATCAAGGTCTGAGAAGACACAAAAGTGGGAAACTGCAGATTTTTATAAAAATTTCATCCCTGTATGTTATTTTTTTTTTAAAATCTATAGATATGTTCAGAATAAAATAGATTTTTTTCATTTTTTTTCTCCAGTCATACATACTAATACTTAGCAACCTTATAATTTCTTAATTCAATTGTCTCTAAAATCATATTAGGGTATTGTAATATGAAACAAAATGGACAGTACCAGATAATGCGAAGCATCAATGCAAAATAGTGTTGAAAATTTGTGTTTCATAAAATACAATTCAATCTGAAATTACTCATCTTTATTGCGTATGAGGTCAAAGATTTAAAAACTAACGAGTAATTATGTAATAACATTTAAGTTTCATATAAATATCACTGTTTTTAAAGAAAATACACAAATAAATAAATTTCACTCAACAAAACATTAAAAATCTCAATGCACAATATACAACTAATTTCTCATAAATTTAAAAACTTCCCCTAATAATATTTTTCACATCCACTAAATCAACTAACGAATTCAACACATATTACACTAACAAAATAAATTTCAACGCAAAATAAATTCTATCACAGTACATCAATAATACTTCAAACATTTTACTAAAATAATTATTCTAAACAAACATTTTAACATAACATATGTAATTTCAAAATATCATGTACATAAAGAAATCGGCATAAGCTGATAACTAAGAAAATGGAAGGGAGAGTAAAATTTTATGGACAACAATCCTCAATTATAACAATGACGTTAGCCTGACTTTATAACATAGTTAACACATATTTATTAATTTTTATTTTATTTTATTGCTTCATTTAATCTAAATTCAAAGTAGTGTCTTTATTATTTTTTAATACTTTTTAAGAAAGTTGAGATGTGAATATGACTTTAATTTGCTAACTGCATTCTAATGTTTATAAAAAAGCCATGCATCTCAAACTTGGAATATACTGAAGAAAAAGATTCAATATTCTACATTAGCATGTACCACATTTAAAATACACTGTAGTTTTTTTTGTTGTTGTTGTTTGTTTGTTTTTTAAATAGGACTATCATAAGATAATTAGAATAAATTATCATCAATTAGCTGTTATTATTTGAAGTGTAAACATAATTTATGGGCAGCATCCTTCCTCATCCCCACCTGCTTTTTTCAAAATTTAAATGTAAACAAATAGAGAATATAATCAGATTAACTATAATAAAGTAAATTCTCAGGCCCTTTCCTTCCAAATTCATCACGAAAACAGCAGCATTTTACTGATATCTCTACACTTAGCTTGGAATTGTATACTATATCTCGTATAAGTTGGCAAATGAAAAGCCTGGTGGTTAGCCTGGTGATTTTCAGCATCTTCTGAAAACAGACATACATAGAATTCATTTCAGCAATAAGCATTTGTCTATATACCCCCCCCCCCCCCTTACACACACACACAGTAGGCAGGCGAGCCAGTTCTTCATGCGTCACATTGCATAAATCAATGCCAGTTGCTGTACCCAGTGTCATAATTGAGGATCCACATACTGTTTTGGTTTTTTCATGTAGAATAACTGAACCATCATTATTTGAAATGACTTGTTTTGAAAAATTTAAGAAGCTTCAAATATAAAATAAGGTATTTTAAATATATTTTGAAAATATAATTTTTTATTTTATTTATTTACTTTTTTTTTATTTTTTTTGTGCGCAGAATTTTTAACAAATTATTACATTTTTCATTTCTTTTTTTATAGTTATAACATAACTTGTAAAAGCTTTAACATTGAAAATAACATGTTTTATTAACATATTAAAATAAATTAAATCAATATTTCTCTAATTTCAGGAATTCATACATATTTTTAACTATGACCAATTTATCAGATCATCTTAATAAATATTGCACTTTTAATATATGAAAATCTAAAACAAATAAACAATAGTTTAACATTTCTTTCACAATTTTAAATTTTAGTAACTTTTTATAACAACATTTTTAAACATCACTGGATATTTCTATAATTTAAAACACATTAAAAAATCTTAATAAAAATGACAACAATAAGCTAAAATAAAATTTTAACTAAAATAATGAAACACTACTTTCATTTACAGAAAATTTCTTGCCCCATATGTGGCTTTTTCAAGCTTTGTATAAACTATAAAGCTAAAATATAAGAATATGTTGTAAAAAATTTCCGAAGAGTTCAAAACCTGAAAAAAAATCGCAGCTAAACATTCATGAAATGAATAAAAGTTATTTAAAAATTATTTAAATTTAGAATCTAATCAATTGTAAGCAACATAGAAAAAAAATTAATAAATAACAATTTATATATATAATTAATTTCATTTAATAAAAACCCATTCTACCACAATAATTACTTCAAATCGAATGAAAACTCGGAAAGAAAAAAAATCTACATCCAAAATCACCGTGCAGCATATTCCCTGCTTTTGCTTATATGCAAAGCAGGATGGATGTATAAACATTTTTTTTTTTTTTTTAATCCAACATATTAAAATTGTGCTCATTATAGGTTATGTAATTTCTTAATTCAATTTCACATAAGCATTATGCTTAAGGAAACACATTTAGAGCTTTTTGAACTCTAAAATGATTCTTTTTGTTAAATATTTGTATATTATTGCTGACTTTCAATAAACTACTTGAAGAAAACTAAACAAATTAACAAAAAAAAATTATTCTCATGTCCACAATAAACCATATTATTTATAATCAAGCAGGAACAGAAGGTAAAATAAATATATAATACTATAATTTGGACCCAGTAACTTTATTAAACTGAATAAATAAAACACAAACAGAAGTAGGCTAATATGCAACATCAACCAAAACTGTTCACGAAATACACAGATAATCATTAAAATATATATATTAGTTTGTTTTTTTTTCAGCTTTTTAAAAAATTTCACTTTAAACTGATTTAATATTAGGTTGTAACGAAATTTTTCCGCCAAATCACCATTACATAATACTAGTTATAATATACATATAATTAACTGTAATTTTATATATAACCACCATTCCACCAAACTTTCACAGTGTCATATGATACAACACTAGTACCTAATGCTGTACACTTCATTCAGTGACATTCTGTAACTGACTTTTTGCAACCAAACTGGAAGTAAATGATGTTTCTAATCTGGTAGTGTGATAATTCCATTTCAGACACCTTGTACTTAATGATAGAGATATTTTTTATCAAATTTCACAACACAGTGTTATAAAGCAAGTCTCTTTCTTTCAAATGTCAAAAATCGTTTGACAAAATATGAGCAAACACGTCAACATGAACCGTTTGCACAGGCTGTATTAGCTGTGGCTAGAAACTTTCGCTACAACCTGATATAAGCTCATTTTGAATAAGCCACATCAATAACTTATAGTGCAAATTATTTTTATAATGCTATGCAAGAAATTATATTACCAAATTCAGTTTTAACTTTTTAAATTGGCCTACTCAGTTATTTTTTTCCTTCTTTTTAATAAAGAGTATTTTACCAAGGCAGTTTTTAATGAACAATTGGTGAGAGGAGGGGATATATTTTACGTTATTTTCACATTCCTTTTTAATACTATTATAATTCTTTTACAATCAACATACCCCTTGACTTCTATGGCATACGCTGCATACGTCTTCTCAGTTCAGTAATGAACGACCATGGCGTACACCCTGTACGTTGTTCACTACACAGTAATGGTTGCATATTTGAACCGGATTGGTCTGTTATATGCAACTGATATAACAGGTCACTGGTTGAAGGTGAGTTCTATGACACAAACATTTTACACCACATAACCTGGCACATAGCACTTAACTGGCAAAATTAAGCCCAGAAGTCAAGCGGTTTACCCCAAAAAAAGTCAGGTAAAAGCACTTTCTCTATACCTGCTGCCAGTGAAGTGGTTAATGGAGTAATAGAGGTTTTGAAAATTACTATGCATACTTTAATTAGCAAATAATTTAACATCATAAAAAATGCCCATAAAATATGTAATGCCAGTAAGTAAAGAAAGCCAGTAAGTAATTATAGAAAAAGTAATAACCAAATGTTTCAATAAGCCTTATAAAAATTTGAATATATTCATCATTCAATGTGTGTCCTCCAATTTCTGTCTGGTCAAGGTGATACTTGGTTGTAATATCAATCTATATCATAGTGGAATTGATTTTTAAATGTTCTATAGAGGGTGCTGGACACATATATTGAGGTTTGTACATGACTATACTGTGCATTATTACTCCTTGGTCCATCATTAAAAAAACTTTTTTGGCAACATGTGCAAATAATTTCTTACACTTTTCTTTTTCCTGCATCATTCTAGGTTAAAAAGGCTTTCAAATTGGTAATATGAATTTTATTTCTCAATCTTTTTTTTTTATGTTTTATTTTAAACTTATTAGTTTTTCCAATATTTTATTTCTCTATTTATTGGGTGTGGTAGTCCTAAATTCGTATTCTTTAGCTTTTCTGTGGCTAATACGAAGATGAAACCACACACTTTATTTGTGGAACTCAAGGTATTTAGGACCTGATGAATCTGTCTTAATTCTACAAATTTCCATTATTACTTTTCTCCTACATTTACTATGTTTTGAAAATCCATGTTGAAAATATTATGGGGGAATAGTTTTATTGTCAATGAATAAATTTCTTTTTTATTTATAATTTCACAATATTGTAAGTGAAATGTAAAAATTTTCTATAATCAAGCATTTGCTTAAACTAAAAGCAATTTAAAAATGCATTAAAAAAATACCGTTGAACTAATGAGACTCAAAATTTTAAATAACAGAAAATATCACAGGTTTTAAAGTAAGTTTGAAATAATACAGTGATTCATTTTTACAAATATGTGTTTCAAGTACACTTTGAGAAGAGAAACTAAATTTCATTGTCACAATGAACCAAATACTATCAAAAAGCTTTTAGTTAATTTACATTAAAAAGTGTCTTTTTATGTAATTTTTTAATATATTTTTTTTTTTTTTCTCTTAAGGGAACTTGTTTTATGTATGCATGTATATATTTTCCATTTAATACATCGATATATTTACAATATCTATGTAAACAACAACAACAAAAGACCATGCAACAGGAGTATGAAACAAACTCCCACATTTAAAAAAGACATGTAAAAACCCATTGTAAGCAATTGCGGTCCATAGCTAGTAATGCGTGTGAATTCTTTTGTGCAGCCCTGTACGG
The DNA here is from genome assembly GCA_963932465.1 of Maratus speciosus. Classification (NCBI taxonomy): domain Eukaryota; kingdom Metazoa; phylum Arthropoda; class Arachnida; order Araneae; family Salticidae; genus Maratus; species Maratus speciosus. Next base: position 275,439,927 of record OZ010798.1, read on the forward strand.
GATTTATAGAATTTTTACATATCATGTAATACACTAAAAATGAGTTAAGTTTAAAAATACATATCACAGCTGCTGAAAAAGCACTTTCAGCAATTGATCACACTCAGTCCTCTAACAGAATTTTTTTGTCCGATAATTTCTATGCCCTCCATAATCCACAGAAAACATGTAACGCACATCAGTGATCTATATCAATTTCATTACATGCACTGTAAACGATTTTCACCATAGACAGTAATGTAAATTTTTGTGAGTGTGTGTAAATGAACTATAAATGCTACACACTGAATTTTCAATAGTAAACATTTTACAGTAATAAAATATAAAGAGTACATGGTAATTTGAGCATATTTACGAAGTTAGTGCACAGACAGACATCAGAAAAATTGAAGTCATAAACACTTTTTAACTATGTTGGAAAATATTAAAAATGATTCCCCCCCTCCCCCCCCCCCCCTAGCCATATTAATAGAACAGCACAGTGTCTAAAATAAAATCTTAATTTTTTTTAAAGCAAAAAACATAATAAGCTATGTACTTATTTCAAAAACAATTCAAAACCAAATAAATCAGACTTTAAAACATCAATTTAGAGCATTTGAAAATTGATTTTGAAAACAAAATTTTAGACATCAGTTTAGTTAAATTTAATTTACTCCAGTAGCCTAGTTGTCTAGAAGCAAATTCAGCCCACTTCAATTCATGCAAATCTTATTCAGTTTTCAATCATCCAGCTTTTATTATTCTAGGCTAAACCTATCACAAAACAATTTGTATACACACAGTACATTAAAAGAAACAAGTATTGTCATATTCAAACACAAAATCTAAAATTTTCATCATAAAAACCATATCATATTATCTATACCTTGACTTCATGAACTATTTTTGAAGACTTAGATGACAGCAACAGGATTGACAAATGATTTTTTAAACATTATAATTGAGTTAAGTAAAATATAAATTTCATTGAGAAATGAAAAAAAATATTGAAAATTGAGCTACTAAAATATATAGCATCAGAATTGAAAACATGCACCATTTTTAAATTACAATTAGAGCCATTTGTCATAATGCACAATTTTATCAATTTATTGCACTTTATATTTCAAAACTTTGGAAATATCTATCATTTTTAACTCTAATGTCAATTAAAATGCATCGTCTAAGAATGCATTGTGACCTTTTTAGATAGAATACAATTAGAGTTGTTTGTCATAATGTACACTTAACAATTTTATTGCATTTTAAATTTCGAACCTGGAAATATCAAGCACTTTCATATCTCATGTCAATGAAAATGTATGACCTAAAAATGCATCATGACATCAAATGCATTTTTAGATAGATTACTGATTGCATATATGAAATGTTTAAAACTAGCAGATGCTTTTAAAAGATATTTTAAATACATAATAACTTTCAATTTTGTTCCAAATTTTCTTCATCTTCTTCAATTACAGGATCAACTGTAAGGCTGATGAAATCCTGTCTTTTCTTTTCTAGCAGTTCCTTCACCTTAGATGAGAGAAAATTTTAAGCAATGAATTTTGTAAAAATTTAATTTATAAAAGAATCGTATGAAGTAATCAAAGAACAAAGTTAAGTCGAGGTTTGTTAGATTTACACAATGCATCAAACAATTCATATGTAATAGATAAGCATACACAGAAAAAAGAAACATGCATAAAGTTTTAGTGTAGCAATATTCAAGAGAGAACATGCTTTGTGGAGACAAGATAGAACCGTGTGACATTGGATAAAACTCTTGTCAAGCTTTGGCACTGTATTATTAATTCCTATGGCTAACATTAGATTATTAGAAGTTTTCCATTGTTTTAGCTCAAAAATATAATGGTACAGTAAATTTTCTTAAATGTGCTACCATTCATTTTGAGGTTTAAATATGCAAAATCATGTTTAACCCCTTGGGGACAAGCGTCGCATATACATGCTGCATAACGTACTCAGAATCCTTGATTTTAATTGTAAATTTTGCCCTATTTAATCAGGGTATTTTTCCGATTAAATTAGGTAAAAATTTCTGTTTTGAAAAACCGATGACAAAAAATTAATTGTGTTATAAAAATTTTATTTATTTTACATATTGTGTATTAAAATAAAAGAGCAATTACAGTTTCAGGATAAAAAATTATGAAAACAGTAGGTAGCTGGTAAAATATAATTTAACAATATTTCAATTAGTTTAAACAAACTATTTATTTGCAAAATTATTATATTCACTACCTCTGTAGATGATTTCATTGGCATTTTACCTAAGAAACAGAATTAGTAGCTAGTTAGTAGTAGAATAGAAAAAAAAAATATTCATCATAAACAAAATTTAAATTACCATTCTGTTAAGGTTTACAAAATAAATAATAACCAATGAAATTTGCAGACAGACGCACAGACAACTGCATACTGAAAAGGAAGAAGGAAGTATGTTCAGGAGCTTAAAAAATGATTTCAGAATCTGTTTCACAGTGAATCTATAGCTAATATTATTTTAATTTGGCTATCGTTTTTCTTTAATGATTAGCTAAATTGCTAAGATTAGTCAAAAGTCAGTGAAAACGTATGTACGTATATGTATAAAAAAAGAAAATAGAGAAGAGCAGGTACACATAATTTTCAAGGGATACACGAGGGAAAAAAAAATTGAGAGTCACTGCCCTAGAATCACATGATTTATCTTGCTGCCACTCCTTGCAAAATAGTACAATGGAAATGTGCTCTCTGTTTTTCATTTGATCTGATATTCACTCTGTTCACAAACTGCATACTACATACATTTACATTTATTCAATGAATTTTTAAATTAATACATATGTAGTTATGAAAAAAAGAAAACTTTACCCTCCTACTAACTTTGCCATGAATCATCATGTAAAAATATGACTGATACTAATCGGTTAGAAACACCACCTACTAATTAATGCTATACATACAATTTGCATGGGGTCATCTTCATACTGAAATTGCATCAAACTCTGAAATTTTCAAAACACCAAATTTTGACCTCGTATTTGGACTTCATAAATTTTCCTTAAGGAAGTGGGAAGTCATTTGGTGAACTAGTTCAGGAATTATAGAAGTTTAAAGTTCGGAACTAGTAATGTTAAAATAATTTTTAATTATTGTAAAACAAATTACAATGTGGAACTCAAAACTACTCAGTGGAATGAGCTGTAATTTAGGATTTTGATGCAAGAAACATATTTTGCTAAAAAAATTCAGAGATTTAATAATATGTTCATTTTAATTTTGAAAACACATTTTTATTATTATTATTATTTTAAATATGAATTGCAACCTAAATTTTTTAACAGAATTCCAGAGTTTCACACAATTTCAGTATGAAGACAAATCCTTAAGCAAGTAACTTTTTTTTAGTAACATTTTTGTACAAGCAACATGGTAGTCAGTATTCAGTTAAATGTAACAAAATTGGTCTAAACACCAGCTTTCATGAATAACATGTCACAACATGTTAACAACATGAATAACATGTCACAAGCTTCTAAATTAAAGTATTACATTTTATAATGTAATGTTTAATAATATTATAGTATATCATTACTTTAATTCAATACTAATATACAACTGATAATTGAAAATGGGAAATATGAAAATTAATAATTAAATTCAGATAGAAAAAAAAGACTAGTTAATGTTTATAGTAGAGATTGGTCTACTATAAATAATTATAGATTTTTAAAAATGTATTCCAAGACAATTTCAATAACAATATTTTATAAGGTTTACCATTCAAGATTTTATTAATTAAAAAAATTAACCTGCTTAAAAAGGGAAAAAGTTCAGATTCCAAACCAACTGTTATGGTTAGTTCTGCATCATACAAATTAACAGATTTATATAAAAGCTTTCAATGCTACTTTTTTATTTAAAATGCATTCAATATTAATAAACTGTAAAGCAATCTCTAAAATGGGAAACAGAGACTAAAAGACTGAAACATGCATACAAGAACTCTCAAATGTTGAAGGTTATTAACATATTTATAATATAGTAAAGTAATTTGACTATATAACACAGGAAAAAGAATGTCATACTTTAATAAGAACTGACATGCTATGTTCATCTGCTATTACTATATAATTGCTATTTTTTTGTGTGTGTCATTTTGGTATGGATTACTATATTAAATCAGTAGCATTTCATATTAATGAATCAAATACTTTCAGAATATCTTAATTAAAGACTAAAATAAATTAGCAAAAGAAAGTAATTTTATGCGAACTACTCAATAATATTTAAAATACAATAGAAAAAACTTTGTACTAGATTAATGATTTCAGCAAGCAAAAAAGGTTTAGTCGTAAGAAAATTAGCTTAATGTCTAACACTTTGCAGGTGGAATACTGATAACAGTCTGGTAAAGAATGATCCTTGAAAGTGAGAGAGTAATCTCAATTGTCCAACAGACAGCTGCGGAATGCAACACTCTGTGGACTTACAAGAGATGCTTGAAATAGCTTCATGTTATTTTGATAATAATGAAAGTGAAACAATGGACCCTATTCTTCCTCTTGGTTCGAGGTTGTAAAAAACAGCTGTTTCGGAAAACTTTGGAAAATCGTTACATTGGAAAGCATTACGATCTTCAAGAATTCACCTATTTTTTATTTGGCTACTGGAAAAATTGAAATCTATGTGATAGATCTGAATAATGTAAGGAATATCCATTTAATTTCAGATTAATTTTGTGTAAGTTGTCAAATTTATTAGAAATATAATGTTAAAATAAACTAGGTTATAGCCAATTTCTTCATAAATGAGTGAAATTTGAAGTCTTTAATTTGAGGTTTGTTTATAAATTATGTAAATTAAAGTTATTTTACTTAAAGATGCTTTTACTTCACGATTTCAATGTTATTTTTTAGTGTTCAGAAATTTTTTCATTTAAATTCTGCAAATCATGCTTTTATCATTTTTTTCATTATTTAATAATTAAATAATTAAATAATGAAAGAATATACTTATATTCTCATTCATTTGGTTTCTAAGCTCATAAGTGTAACAATAAAATAATGTTGTAAAGAGAAATAGCAAAAAAATCTTTGTGAATGTAAAGCATAAGCAAACGATCATGGCACCATTTTATCTACTGTGATGTCACAGGCATGTCCATTGGTGATAAGTTATCAAATTAATTTTTGCAGTAATTGCAAAGTTTCAATAAGACACAGTAATAACTCAGAGAAAAATGATATTTTTCCCAATGAAAAAAATGTCATTGTACATTAATTTTCCATGTGATGATTAAAAAACAGGAGAAAATAATTTGATATTTAACAATAAATTGGACTGGACTGTGTGATCCCCCCCCCTGCCTCCCCCCCCCAAAAAAAAAAATTAAACATAGTTAAACTCTTCAGAAGTGATGATATATTTTATTTTATTTTTATGTCAGAGCCAAATACCATAAACTGAATGCTGATAAATTTCAATAATTAAAATGATTTTTTTTTACAAAAAAAGAGAAATTTATATTTACAGTACAGAACCATTTATCCGGAATGCTTGGGGTCAGATGTATTCCGGATAACTGGTTTTTCCAGTTAACTGGTTGTGCATTAAAGCAGCATCCATTTGATAAGTTTTGTGGAATATGTGTGGTTGTGGCATTATTTCTGATTTTAAATTAGATTACTTGGATTAAAAATCAATCCAAGAAAGATCAAAAGTTAACCAGAGTTTAAAAGAAGGTAATTTATGGGAATCCCTTAGGAAAAAAATTCTTCTGTTTCCTCTGCATACAAATTAAAACATCTAAATTACAACTAAATGTTTTTTTTTTTTTCAAATACTAGATGTTGTCATCAAATTATACAATTGTTTCAAGCAAAGCCTATGTCAAACAAGCAGTGTATGACACCTTTTTCTGCAAAGATTCTGAAATCAGTCTATCAGAAATATCATTCCGGATAACTGGTTTCCGGATAAATGGTTCCATACTGTATATGTATTTAGGCAATTTTTGTCTTCTAAGTTTCTTTAAATCAATTTTGTAAATTATCAAATTGACTAACATGTGCAGTAACTAAATTAACCTAAACTACAGATGGCCCAAAAAAAAAAAAAAAAAAAAAAAAAAAGAGGGAAACACTGCATTTTAATCGCCAAATTACTGTACAGAAATTTTAAAATAGCCATTTGACTTGAAATTATGTCTTCTTTCGATTTATGTTAAAAAATTAGCTGTAGGAATTGTCCTTATACTGAAATTGTAACAAACTTCAAATTTTTCAATACAAACACATAATTTTGATATCATATTTGGATTTTTCAGATTTTGGGATACCAAAGATGAAGTCATTCAATGAAGTAGTTTAGGAAGTATGTAGACTTAAAGTTTTGAATTCCAAATGTTAAATTCATAGTTCAAAAATAAATTGTAATGCTGGTAGTTTTTTAAGCATAACAGAGAAATTACTCAGCAGAATAAGCTATAATTTTAGACTCTCATATTTGAAGCTTCTAGAAATCAATTTCTGTGGAAATTTTTATAGGTTACTATACATATTGTTTTCAAATACTATTTTTACAATATATATATTTTTTAATTAATATTTGAAATAAATATGTACCCTATTAAATTGTTAACACAAATCCACTTCTAGAAACTTCAAATATACAGGGTGACACATAAATACTGTGACATGATAAAATACCAATTTAGTTTTTTTTTTTTTTTTTTAACCATTTGGAAAAATGGTTATTGTTCTCTGTCAGGGTAGAAAATCAAAAGCATATCTGAAGGTTTTGATTGGTTTAATCCGCATTTTATTCGTGTTCTGATTGATCTATACAGTAACCTGTATTTCCCTTTGGTTTCAACAACGATGGATACTGTCATAGTGGCACTGTTGCCACTATGACAAAAAAGTAATAAAAACTACAAAAAAAAAAATTAATAACTCAGAAACAAATTGAGATATAGCTTTCAAACAAATTGCATTTAAAAGTACATTTTTTTCTCTATCCGGTGGTGTAAAAAGTAATATTGTCAGATGTTTAGAAGTTTAAGAATGAAATTTCATTTAAAATGTGTCGTCAGATTTCTTGGAGATCTGACGATGGAAAAGCCTTTTCCCGAACAGCCAATGAAATGCTTGGATAATCCGTAAGTTTCAGGTGGATATTTTTGTCGCTTGGAAAACACTATTAATGTTTAATTCATGGCGTACATAATGTAGGATCAACTCGGTGCGATTTTTTATGTCTTAAATTTTAGTCTTTGAAAAAATCGTTTTCCAAATGGTCGTTGTAATTAGTTAGTTTTTTTTTTTTTTTTTTTTTTTTTTTTTTGAGTTATACTATAGTTTTATTCATGTTCCTCGTGCTTTTTTGTTGTCTAATTGCTATTTCCGCTGACATTAATTTACTGTTTTACCGGAAAAAATATGTGAAAGGCTAATCCTGCATTCCTCCAACAAACCCTCCCCTTAAACAAACTTCACTGTTTGGGGATACTAGAGCAAAAGCCTGTCAATAAAGCACAAACCCCTAGATTCTCTGAAACGTGCTCTGGAAAAAGCCAGGGCCGAAATCACACAAGAAATAGTCTGTCGCAGCCATCTTGAAGAATTTCCAGAAGCGCCTAGACCCCTGCAGCCATTGCGAATGATCTTCATTGTTTCTTGTACATAATTTTCTTCTCTTTAAATGGTGTATAAAATGGGTTGTTTTGTTCCTTCAGTTAAAAGTTATGGTCTTTAATTTGCGTCACAGTATTTGTGTGTCACCCTGTATGAATATAAAATTTCAGCTAATTCTACCAAGAAGTTTTTCAGTTATGATTAAAATACTATCTACATTAAAATAATAAAACTTTGTAAAAAATCACCATAAAAATAAAACAAAACACAGGACGCGTTTCGAGCTAGAAACATAACAGCTCGTCATCAGCTAAGCTGCTTTGCTTAGCTGATGACGAGCTGTTATGTTTCTAGCTCGAAACGCGTCCTGTGTTTTGTTTTATTTTTATGGTGATTTTTTACAAAGTTTTATTATTTTAATTGCTTCATATCGCCAGTTTTCGGTGCTGTTTCGCTACTATCTACATTATTATTCCTTTTGAAGCAATTAAAAATTAATTTAACATTAGGAGTTCAACACATTAAATCAATATAATTCCTATACATCTTCACAAAAGGACTTCACATTTGGTACCACCCAAAGGAAAATTTTCGAAGTTCTGTGCAATTGCAGTATGAAAACGACCCCTAAGTCTAATTTTTTTTACATAAAAAAAAAAAAAAAAGACATGATTCACAGTTGAATGGCAATTTTCAGTTTACTAAACAACAATTTGGTAATTAAAATATAAGGGGTGTTAGCTGTTTTTTTGTCTGACTGTACCTACTTAAAATGTGAAAGTACAACCATCTGCAAAGTGCTAAAATATAAAAATATAAATTAGTAAATTTAAGTTTATTAAATCAAAAGCATAAATATAAAAATTCAGCATTCTGCCATGAATTCATAAATTGGCAATGAAGGCTACAAAATAAAAATGTTAAATAAAAGGGTAAAAACAAGCTGAATAAACTGTCAAGTTAAAAAAAGTCTTAAAAATAACCTTACAAAGGCAAGAAAATTCAAGGCAGTGCAAGGAGAAGGGAGGGAAAAAACTAAAAATAATCGTAATACCTCATAAGACAGCATTACGTTTCTGAAATGAGAAAATATCTTTTTTAATAACAAAAGCAAGAAAATACAGAAAAAAGTAACAGAAAGAGAAATAGATAAGTTTAAAAATTATAAATAAAAATAGGATGATGGTGTTGTGTAAATGATAAAGAATCTCTCAGTTTTGCTTAAAAGTGGAAATTCATAAGAATGAAAATATTTCAGAAAGAAAAGCAATATGTGGAGTTTAAAAACATTTACATACTATATAGTACAATCAAATATAAATTAAAAATATAATTAAAACATTTAATAAAGCTATACACCAGGCATGTCAAACACGCGTTCCCCAGGCCACTGTCTGCTGATTAAGGCCCACCAAACTTTTGACATTTTACCAGTGTTTGGTTCAGTTTTTTGAAAAGGCCTGCAAATACACTTTGTACATATGAATATTTTTGCACAAACTGATCGTAGAGATGAATATCAAAAAAGTATCTAGGAGCATAGAAGTACCCAACAGAATTTTAAATTTCAACTCCAAAAGATTGTAAATGCAAAGATTATCAATGAAAAAACAACAAAGTGCAAGGTCTTGAATCTGAAAATTTTAAAGTTTATTAATTGTTTGTAGTTTTTTTCTTATAAATTGTTACAGGTTTTATGTTGAAAGTTATACTTTATTTCACTAGTTGCTTTATTTTTCACAGCATATTACAAAATAAAATACAGCATTCATTGAATACTGCGAAATGTATTAAAAAGTTTGTGAAATGCATTTAAGACATTTAAAATTTAAAATTAACTGACTTTTAAATGAGTATATTTGAAAGTGACACCAACTCTCATTTTCTTGCAAGAAAACATCTGAAAATACCACTGAAGTTCTTACTTTTGGACTTACATAGTGAATTTTTAAGTTTAATAATTTTTAATATTTAGCTCACTAAACATATCATTATTAATGAATCCCTCGTAATTTTTCGTCATTTTATTTCCTTTTAACGGATAAATTTATGCTTTGACATTTCTTAAGATTTATAAAAATGATGTTAAAACTCTCTAACAGTATGAATAAATATGATTAACTAACTGTCCCACCTGACGTTGCCGAGGGCTAGGTTAACAACCTTAAATATACCTAAATTCAGTGTTGAATTCAGACATTTTTCTCTGGAAGAGATTTAGTGTTGGAACGGGAGGGGGGCGTACTACCTTTGGCAGCATACACTGTCAAATTTCCAAGATTTTGTATTTTTAAACTAAAATCAATCCAAACAAACTTAGAGTTTGGGGTCAACACAGCCTTTGGCAGCCATACACCCGGAGGTGCTATGCATGCTCTAGTCTATTTTAATTTCTGATACTTAGACATATTTCATTTCAATTTTGACCAGACGTTCCTGAGGAAAAATTAAATCAATTAATTATGGAGTTATTAAATTATGACATTTTAACTTGGTGAAAAATCGTGTTATTTGATACTATTAAAGATTTTAAATTTATTAGTTTGGCAAAATAAATTAAAAAATTACTATTTGTTCCATTTTAAATGTTGCCAGGCATTATTACAAAATCAGCAGAGTTGACATTTTCAGAAAGTACTGATTAAATTTTTAAAAATATATTATGAATGAATTCAAAAAAGCATTTTTTTTATTTCTAGAGATTTTTAAATCAATTTAATATATGTCCTTGACTTCTAATGTTCAATGTTTAATATTGAAATTGTTTTTTAGAATTTACTATTGCAATTGATCGAAATTCAATGCAATTCCATATTGGAACAAAAATATATGCCTTCCAAATTTTCTTACTTATTTACCAGTTGACTGATTTTCTAAAAGGAATATAAGGAATCATTAGGCACACTTTAGATATGTTTGGTACTGCATTTTGTAGAGACATCTTGCTATTTCAATTTTACAGGATAATAAATGTGGGAAAGGATTGAAATCAAATGTAAAATAAACTGTGAATAACTTTCGAAATTTACACAAACATTTCTTTATGAAGGTTGTAAGTTGAAAGAAAAATTTCTGTTTGAGAGTGATGTTAATAATATAAATAATCTCTTTTTATTTTTCTCAGTAATATTTTTTGCACATTTGTATTTAATGGTTAATTTGGCCCTCAGTGGTAAATGGCATTAATATACCTGCTATACATAATAGATACAGACATATTGCACATTTACTTATAAAGCGACATAACTCAAAAAAATTGCCATGTGCAACTAGATTTCATGGTCAAAAGCAGTTTTCCCTTTTTTTATTAAATTATTTTTGTCCTTTTTTATTAAAACAAGTTATTTTTCTCTTTTTCATAAACATAATAAAATGTTTTCAGTAATGAAAACCAATCGCACTTTATGTTATCTGGATCAGGAATTGATTCAAAACTTATATTCTGGAAGAAAAGTAATTTACACCTACATACACTTAATTGTAATCCATAACTAAGATTTGAAGACAATAGTACTCTATATATAAAATGGAATCTGATCTTAAATAGAAAGCGTTGTTGATCCTGGTCACAAAAAATGCAATACGGTTACAAATGATTATATACTTGCTAAATTAAAAACCTGTTCTAGAACATAAATTTTTCTCAGATGCTTTGCAATTCCCTTTTAACAGGTTTTACGATAATATTAAGTACTTTTAATGCTTGATACAGTACACTGATTAACTGAAAAAGTTATATTATTAAATATGACAAATGAATGAAGTATTATCCTACACAGGATCTGCAAAACAATATATTGCCCACATATTTATCATTATAATATCTGCAAATGTAACATGAAAGCTTAAATAAGAACTAAATTGTTTATAATAGAAAATTAGCGATTAATTGAAAAACAATGGTTATCTGTTTTTAAAGCAATAATTATGAAAAATGAATGTTACATTCATGTACATACTTAATTTAAAGATAAAGATAGCTTTTTTAGCTTTGATTACTCTGAAAATAACAATAAATTACATTAAGAGTATTATCATGCATAACTTAAGAAATTAATAAAATACTGCTGAATGAACATTAACATAATAGGCAATTAATTATACTGTGTCTCACATTTTTATACAAAAATCACTCTACATTAAATTGCTATAAGTAAAATAGATGCACTGAGTTTGATTTAATGTTGGTAATGAATGGTGATATAAATCTTTATTAAATTAAATATATTTATTAGTTAAATATTAATTAAATTATTAGTTAAATATTATAGATTGAATATATTTATTTTATTTTATTTTATTTTATTTTTTTTTTTTTCAGAAAAAATATCTAAGATAATACACTTAAAATTATGAGAGACTAAAAGAAAAAAAATATGTATTGCTATAACAAAATTTTTGGAACAATGTTGAACTATATAAAAATAAATCCACTTTGCAAGGGAAAAAAAAACTTTTAACTAGTTTATGTTCGTTAATTTAGCAATTTAAACTTTTACCAAAAAAACCTGTGAATTAGTTTTTATCTAATCTACAAGAGTTGTACAAAATATGAAGACATGTATAAAGAGAAAATTTTTATTAACAGGCTAATGGCACTCCTTTCACATTAATTACAGTTTGTACTTGATGTGGAATAGACAAATACAAGTCATCAATAACAGTCACAGGGATGTGTAACCATTCCTCCTACAAAAAGGTCCCTAATTCAGAAAGTGTCAGAGGTGGAAATCTACTATGCAGCCTGACCTCCAAATTACCTCACAAAGGTTCAGTTGTACTAAGATCAGGGAGGACTGAGTGTGCCATTAATATATGCTGTTGTTGCAGTATTTAAAATGTGAAAAGAGTTCTTTGCAGTCAATAACTTTTTGGTAATAAAAATAGAAAAGTAATAAATGAAGTTGATCTTATTTAATTAAATGATGACACAGAAGCTTGTTGTTCAATGAAGACGAGTAGTTATTATAAATTAAATTTATTAAATGTTCTTGTGAAGAGAGAGAGGTGGAAGGCATAGAACGTAAGTTATGGCTAGTCACCGTACATTGCAAAAGATGCTCAATGGGAGAATCCAACTTGGAAGCATTCCATGATGATAATGATGCAGCTTTTACGACTGTCTGAATTTATTCTTTATAAAATGGCTGAATATTAGAAAAGTCCAAAGTCCAAACTGAGATGAGTAAAATTAAATAATCTTGTCGATTTAAAACTTTTTTAAAAAAGGACTGAGGCATCACTTAGAAAAATTGAAGGTTGAAAAACTTCACTTTCAGCTCATATGAAACAGGCGCTTAAAGGGCCCAGATTTCATCAGAAAGCTCACATCGTCAAATATTATTACTTCTGAAATTCTGTTGAACTTGAATGCATTAGTATTTATACTAGATAAATAGAGGTTACAAAAGTGGCGCCAAATTAGCTTTAAAATCATTAGTTAAATTAAAATGGTGCGATAAAGTGTAGAACGAATAAAAAAAATACAGAAACCGAGACTAGGGCTTCATTTGGCTTGGCAAACACACACCCTTTTTATGGCGTGGGTTGCTGAGGAGCAAATGCAGGAGTGAAGAGCTAAAAATAAAACAGAAGAATGAGAAATGGTGACGTCTGCCCTGCCAACACATGCACATTGCTGAAAAATACGAAGAGCAGGCACAGAAGAAAATGTTGTCATAAAGCCGCGATTTAGCGAAGGAAAATGATGCATTGCACAGAAAACAACATAGTAGGTGTGCAAAAACGAGATGCAAAAAAGAAATGTGAGAGGGGAGGGGGGCACATGAGGTGTTGTAGTTTACCACTGTGTTTATTATACTAGTCTTGGACAATTCTCTCAACACCAACAAGGATGGCCGTTTTAGTTACTGAAACTCCAGCACGATGAGCTCTAACAATCATGTCTCTTTTGAAATCTGTGACGTCAATAATAATGAAGTTTTAACACTTCAATGTATTAATGCTATCACTGCTCTAAACAGAGTGATGTATGTACATTCTCACCCATTAAGTGGGATGCTTCAACTCTAGAGGGAGAGAGTATATGACAGGTTTCCCTTGAGTATTATTCATATACATGTGCTCCAGGTTTTCATATTATTTTGTGTTTTGTCCAATCCTTGTATAAGCTATTATTGGGAAATACAAAAGTATTCCCCAGGGGTTATGAATAAGCAGAGCTGCATTTAATGCAGTAAAAGCATTAAGTGCTGATTTGTAACCCCAAATAAGATATAAATATTAATTAAAGAAATTGCTAGAAATAAAGATAACTTAAATAAATAAATGTGGTGGTGTTAAAGCAAAAATGACATAGTTAAATTAACGTAACATACTTTATTAACATTTAAAAGATAAAAACAACATACATATACTTTAAATAAAACCTTTAAAAGCAAATGGTGATATATCATTAAGATTACTCAAGTACTATTGAAAACAACATTAGGCTTATCTGATTGACTATAGGATAATCATGATATGATGGACACGATATCTCTTTGTAACACATCACATGGAAAGGTATGTAACGTCTGGAACCCTTAAACTTTAATAACTTTAACTGGACACAAGAAGATATTCAAGTCCTTATAAAAAGACTACTTTACTTGATGTCGCAGTCAGACAGAAAAACGTTGATTTAATTACATGAGAGACCTCCAGGAAAAACTTCAAATAAAAAACGGGGATGATATAGATTTAGATGAAAAACTTAGTCCAGCAAAAATATACTTGATGATAATTATCCATCTTTACACAGCACGACTTCAAGTACCTTATTCAAAGAACTTCATTACTTTATCTTAATAGCCGTAAACATATTCCACCGAAAAGGCTCCTTTAATTTAGGTTAAACTTTATATTTAAAGATGACCTCAGGAAAAGAAACTTAACATTGTTAAACGTTCAGGAAAAGAAACCCAACATCGTTAAACGTAGCCGAACAGACAGCTCACATCTCACGAGACATTCAGAGACATCAAAGGTTGACAGAGACTGAAGGTAAATCCTTTTATCCTCTGCCGATGTCCGAAAACCAGTCAATACGCATGACCGAACTACTTTCTACCTGTTTCCAGAGCGTCATATGCAAATATCGACGGAGCAGAATAAATCACGGAACAAGCCACGATTATGTCATCTCTCAACGCCATCTATCAGCAATAACAGTAACCGCTAAGGAAAACAGATGATAGAACTGAACATGCAAGAGTTACGGCGAAATATCGATGTAAGCTTTCATTGTAAATAAGAAAAAGAAATTAAAAAGTAAGAGTACTATTTCCTTATATTTTAGATAAAAAAGAAACATTATAAAAAGAAGTTATAAAAGGTAAGTTCAATCTTCTTTTACAGATAAAAATATAACTTGTACTTAATAAAAACAAATAGAGTAGTTAGTTACCAAGGGAAAGACTAGAGGAATATATATGCATACATGCAATACAAGCCATATATACTTATGGGCAAGTATGCTAAAAGTATGCTAATAAATATAAGAAATATATGCAAGGTGATAAGACACAAGGACAAGGCACCTTATTTTCTAACAAAATCGGCAGCATAAATTATCCAGGTTATAATGATGACTAAATGAACAGCACTGATAGGTTTTTAAAAGTCACAAATACACTGACGCAAAATTGTCATTTTTAAGCTAAAAATACAACGTGTAATAAGATGTATTTAAGTACTTTTTTTTAAAACCTACTGTTTTTAAATTTAACTGAATTCATGTTATTTTAACAATATTTTTTATAAAGCAGCAAATTCTAAAAAAATAAACTGAAATAAGATTATCTTATAATGAAGTTTTAAAAGCTACTCTTAACAGTTAATATATATAATTACAGTAACCATAACGGACACTCCCAATTAGCGATCTCTATTCAGCAATTTTTTTTTTTTTTTCCCCCTCAGCATCTATATATTTATAAATTTTCATCAGATACTCCTGAATAAGAGACATATTCTGCACCCCAGGGTTCCAGTTATACAGAATCTTTAAAAAAAATCTTTAAAAGTACATAAAAATGGAGAAAATGTCAAAGTTATAATTTTTATGTTTATTATGACATACAATGCAGTAACAATATGATATTGTTTTAAAATTAACTCCTAAAAAAAAAATAATAATAATAAACCCTCATTCACTACACTATAACAATGATATCCTACACTACAACAGTTATTTAAAATAACTTCAATTTTTCTAAAAAAAAAATCAGAAATATGTAAGCCAAAGAATGAAGTAATCAAGGAAAATTCTACCAAATAAACACCTGTGAGAAATACCAAAGCTTTATATTTTATTACTTTCAAATTAAAAAATTAAGCAGAAAATAAATACCTTTCAAACAAACTAATAACATCCCCCCCCCCCCCCAAAAAAAAACGAAAAATATTCAACAAGTTTCTGAAGCAATAAAATAATCATTATTAACTTACTTTTGTCTGTAATAAAATTAAAAAAATAGATTTTTGAAGAATTAAGAGTTAAAATGCTTCAAACATGAAAAAAATCCAAAAAAAGCACAATTTGATTTAAAACTATAGCATAAAATTATAAAAGAAAAAGCTTAAGGCTGTTCTTAACTGCTCTGCTCAACTAGCGCAAAACATTTTGACACATTTACACATTCATTTTTTAACAGAAAGATATAAAATTGGAAAGCCTGGCCATGGAAGCCGTTATTGAACTGTTTTTTCCATTTTTTGATCAATCAATTACCTATTGAGTTATAAGGAATTTTGATCATGTGACAAACATGTTTTTCACCCGCTCTTGAGTCTGTTTCTTCCTTTGCATGGAAATTCGGTTCAAAACGCCCAGTTTGACATTATTTTCTGAACGATCTATTGAGTTTGCAAAAAAATGGAAAAAACAGCTCAATAACATAGTTTCTGAACAACACCAGCTAGTTTCATGCATCTTTGAACAAAAATAAATTAAAACTTATGTCAGAAAGTTGCCCTTTTGGATTTATGAACACCCTTATGGCTGTTCTCAACTGCTCTGCTCAACGAGCTCAAAATGTTTTGACACATTTACAAATTCATTTTTTTAACAGAAAGATATAAAATTGGAAAGCCTGACCATGGAAGTGATTTGGAATCAAACTGTGTTTTCCATTTTTTTATCAATAGATTACCTATTGAGTTATAAGCGATTTGGATCACGTGAAACGGCATTTTTCTCCCTTAACAGACTGGATTTTCTTCTTTCATTTGGAAATTCAGTTAACAATGCCAACTTAGACAGTATTTTCTGAAAGATCTATTGCGTTTACAAGAAAACGAAAAAAAAAACCCAGTTTGATGACATAGTTTCTGAATAACAACACTTTATAGTTTCATGCGTTTCCGTATAGGTGTAAATTAGCGGTCGCCACTCGCCACGTGGCGATTAAAGTTGTAAAAGTGGCGATTAAAAAATCGGCCATCGATCGCCACTATAGTCGCCACTCGCCAAATGGCGATTAAAAAATCTGTTATCGATCGCCAACTGAAATACAACTTTTTTCATGAAAATATGCATCTCTACTTTGATTACATCTAATTAGCAAACTGGTTAATTTTTTTTCCTACCAGATGCAAGTAAATTTCAATGATTTAGCTGCATTTTCAATATTTCATTTTTTCGCCAAGTTCTTGCTCTTCAGTTGGATTATTTTTTTTACAGTTTTATTCTGCAAAATATATTCATCAGCTTTGATTCCACATGCGTTTCAAATAATTTATTTTTTTTCTTTCACTGCCTTTTCCTTTTCTTTCACATTTAAAATTGCAAGTGCATTTTAACCCTTTCGGGTTTGGAGTACTGTTAATTGTACATGTCTTTTCATCGAGTATTGTTTTGTCTTAACAATTACTTTTGCTACTATTTACATATGGTAATGATAATATATGGCTATGCCTCTCTTATTATGATTTCATTTATGTTTGGACATTTAGTAATAACAATAAAAGTTTGCTTAATTCTCTTTGCACCGTTGGCGATTCCTTTATTTTATAAATATATATCACTCTTTAAATTTAAAATAGTATAGGTTACTTTTCTGAACAAATCATGTGTGATAAAACACAAAAAACATTAGAAAGTTGTAATATCTGTTAAACTCTTGTAAAGTCGGCGCCTCTCCTCTGACCATCCCACGTGGTGTATATCTAGTTAAAATAGCACTCCTTTTTTTAATCAAAGATTATTGAGTTTATTTAAAAAGAACATGAAGACATTACAAGACGACACAATGATGATGACTATTTACAATGAATGAATGGTTTCACAAGATGCACGACACTTTTATGTTTCACTTCACGAACTACACTTCACAATATTATTAACTTGTATTACAAACTACTCAAATTATAATCCTTTGGTGCTCCTAGAGCACCCGACATACTTTCGTTTTCACAAATCCAAAAAACACGCCGGCCAACAAGCACGGCTCGACTACCCTTCTCCAAAATCACTTTTCCTCTGAAAAAAAAAATCCACCTCTATCTCCGCGCGCGCCCGCATACCACGTGACGTATGGCGTTGGCGCCAAAAGAATCGAAAGAGAAATTAATCTAAACGTTTCCAGACATCACACCCCCCACCCAAGATTGAAAATGGGGGAGGGGGTCCCTCAATTTTCTATCTGAAATTTAGTCTGGAGACGTCCTTATACTCCATTTTTTTAAAAAACAAATTACCCAAATAAAAATAAAAGTTAACAAATACATATAAAAAAAATATACAAACTACATTCTGAAGAATCTGGGCACTCTGCCTAAAACTCGTCTTACCTACTAATACAAAACAGAATTAATACTTAATAATAACAATAATAAATGCAATAACAAATAAAACATATAAAAGTTATAGCTGCAGGAACAAATTAAATAAATTTTGAATCAAAACTTTAAAGTAAACAGTCACTTATCAAATAGTTCATGAAAGTTTTTCACAGTTTGTTTTCTTATTCAACAGTTTCAAGTCTAGATAGTACGTCTGCATTTATCAACTTGGCACCTGGTCGATGCGAAATCACAATGTCGTACTTTTGCAGTGCTAGTGCCCATCGTTGCAGTTTGGAAGATTGGGGTGCATTTTTGGTGATGAAAGTCAGTGGGTTGTGATCGGTGATAAGTTCCACAGGTGATTCAAAAAACCATGTTTCAAACTTCTTGAGACTCCAGATGACTGCATAGGCCTCCCTTTCGATCGTCGGCCAAGCCTGTTGAGTTTTGGTGAGCTTTTGACTGGCATAGCTTACTGGGTACAGTACTCCATCTTTTCGCTGCGATAAACACGCGCCGATGCCGATTGCAGATGCGTCGCACTCGATGACAAATGGTACTCCTATAACGGGAGTATGTAGGCTAGGTGCTTCGATAAGACCTCTTTTCAACTCATTAAACGCCCGATCGTGGTCTTCTGACCAACACAACTGTTCTGGACTCTTCTTTTTCGTCAGTTCTGTTAGAGGATATGCTACTTCAGCATATTTAGGAATGTAATCTCTATAATAATTACAGAGACCAAGAATACTTTTCAACTGTTTTTTCGTTTGAGGCACAGCTAGCCTTCGAATAGCCTCCACTTTTCCGGGGTCGGTCCGATGGCTGCCGGACCCGATGATATGTCCTAAGTATTTGATCTGCTGTTTTGCGAATTCACATTTTTTCAAGTTGACTGAAAATCTCAAGTCTGATAACTTAGAAAACATCTTTTCCAAATGCACCAGATGTTCAGCAAATGTTTCAGAAAAGACGGCTATGTCGTCTATATATGCTCTGGCGAACTCCTTGCAATCGGACAGTGCTCTGTTCATTTCTCGTTGAAAAGTCGCAGCTGTGTTTTTGAGCCCGAAGGCCATTACTTTAAAGCGATACTGAGCCCTATGAGTTTTGAAACACGCCAGATTCTGGCTCTCTTCTTCTAGTGGTATGGCCCAATACCCTTTCAATAAGTCTATTGTAGTTATGACATTGGCCCTGCCAATACTGAACAATAGATCGGTGGCATTTTCCATTGGGAAATCATCAGTCACTGTAACAGCATTTAGTGCTCGAAAATCTACGCATAGGTGCAAGGCCCCATCCTTCTTCATTACGCACACTACTGGGTGTGGCGCCTCTGCATCACTTTCTTCAATCAGACCTAGTTCTAATAACTCCTCAATTTGTTTATCTACTTGAGGTTTCAAGGCCTCTGGGATTCTGTAAACATAGGGCTTTTTCTTTTCTGCGTCACTTATTCTTATTTTATGCTCTCCTACCTTAGCTATTTGCACTTTTCTAGAAAATAATTCTTTATATTTATACAATAAATCTAACATTTTTTCTTTCTCCACCTTTCCTAAATGACTTAGATCAACTTCTTCCATATTGAATAGGTCGGAGTTATCTTTCGTACTCGTGGTGGGATGGACCTCCCCTAATTCTTCCTCATTTTCGAAGATCACACCCACCGCCTGTACCCTAGGAGTAAATTTTCTGATCTTATTTACGTGGACATTTCTAACATTCCCGTTCATTAATTTCACTTTGTAAGAAGCAGGGTTACATCGCGCCACTATTTCGGCTGGCCCTGTCCACCTCGCGTAAAGTTTGTTCGTGGAGTCCGGAATTAATAAATATACCTGGTCCCCCGGTCTAAATTCCTTGTAAATCGCTCTTCGATTAGCGTACTTCGCATACGAGCTTTGCTTAACCTCCGACACTATTGCCGCTTGTTCCGCCGCCCTTTCTAAATTAATTTGTAACTCCTGGAGGTATTCGGTCGCGCTCTTTCCTAGATTTATAGGTAGTGGGATTTCGCCTGCCCATGTAGATTTTAATACCACCAGTGGCCCTCTAGCCTCTCTTCCGTACATTAATTTGAATGGCGATACGCCCGTAGTGCTATTCGGAATTTCTCTATACGCAAATAATAGAGAGGGGATGTGTTTATCCCAATTTTTAGGGTCACTACGAATTATATGATGTAACATACGTTTCAATACCTGATTATACCTTTCAACTAATCCCGAGCTCTGTGGGTGCCCCGGCGTAGCAAATCTAGGAGCCGCCCCTAGCCTAGCATGAAACTCCTGTATTAACCCTGATATAAAATTTCTACCCTGGTCACTCGCTATTACGCGGGGTATTCCTGTCCGCATAAATATCTGTAACAATGCATCGCACGTAGCTTTAGCCGTAATCGTCCGTAACGGAACTGCCTCTGGCCATCGCGAATGTTGGTCTACCAAAGTAAGTACG
Source organism: Maratus speciosus (assembly GCA_963932465.1). Taxonomy (NCBI): domain Eukaryota; kingdom Metazoa; phylum Arthropoda; class Arachnida; order Araneae; family Salticidae; genus Maratus; species Maratus speciosus. Next base: position 275,460,803 of record OZ010798.1, read on the forward strand.
TATTGATGCCTACGCGCTGACGGAGGTTCAATTTTTCCAATTATGTCAATATTTACAACGTCGAACGGAAGTTCCGGTCTCTCAATAGGGACGATGGGTATCTGATCACTGACCCTCTCCCTGCTCCGTAGTTGGCAATCCTTGCATGACGCACAATATTCTTCCACACCCCGCGACATACCTGGCCAAAAAAATGAATAACGAATTCTCTCTTTTGTTTTTTTCGTGCCAAGATGATTAACGAAAATCGAATCGTGCGCAATTTTTAAAATTTCCCCCCTCCTCACCTTTGGTACCACTAATTGCAAAACTTGATTTCCCGAAACTCTTTCCCTATGATAAAGCAAATTGTCTACCATAACAAACCCATTTTCCTCTTTTTCTGCATCTTTGAAAGCTCCCTGTAACGATTCGCAACTTTTCTGTTGCGCCCTGTAAATACTCGCATCTGATTGACGACCCACATTTAAATCTTCGCTATTATTTTTCTTTTCAATGCAGCTAATCATTAACTCTTTTCCTGCAGTTTCATTTTGACTTAATAAACATAAATTCTCATCATTGATACTTTGTTGCTCCATTTCACTACACCCTGCTTTTTCACATTTAATTTCTTCCCCCCTTTCTGACTGCATCTCCTCCGTAGGCACCGACACGTCACCTAATCTATTTTCTTCCCCTCCACTCTGAACTGATCGTAATAATTCATAAATTGTTGGCGTGATAATACATGACCCATATAATTTATCTGTTGCTGCGAACAAAACATCTACGCTGTTAACTACACTATTTGACACTCCGGAATCTAAAGCTATAGGTAAAGTTATAAGGTCAGCGGTTATTTTTTCTCCAAAGGCAGAATCAACTGAATTTTTGAATTTTCATTATTTCTAAATGAACCCGGTATTTGATTTGAATTAATTACTGGAATTTCGGCCGCGTTATCGATCAATGTATTCACTTTCCGCCCGCCTAACAACACATCCTGATACTGCAAAGCTTGCGTATTTATTGCCTCATTCTCAGAACATAAAGCTGTCGCTTTAGCAACTAATTTATCATCATGTTTATTTTTCTCAATACCCGATTCCTTTTTCGTTTGATTTCGAAAATTCCCCATTTTATTTTTATCTTTATTATTCGGGCAGAAACGTAAATGAGTTGTTTGTTTACATAGCCTACAAATGTCATTAGTTTTTCCTTCGCGAGAAAGAACATTATTTCTGATATGAGGTGGTATATATTTCCCATGATTCACACTTCCAGTTTCATCATAATTGCGAAAGGATTTTATCGGTCTATCATATAATTCCGAAAAAGCTCTACCTTTTGAAGTAAACCAATTATCGCATAATTCCGCGATTTGGCGTGGTTTTAACCAGTCATCCATTTGCTTTAATTTAACATAGCTCCGCGTTTCTGAATCTAATGAACTCATTAATCTATCGGTAACAATTAATTCATTAAGCGTATCGAAATCATTTACTTTCCTAAGCTGACAATAAAATTCCCAATTAGCTCGGATTCTGCTCGCAAATTGTAAATGGTTTTCATTTTTCATTCTTTTTGCCGTAAGGAAATTTTCTAGACAAGCTTCCGGGGTAGGTTGAAATTCTTTTAAAATTAAAGCCTTAACCTTCGGATAACTCTTCATTTCATTTGTATTTACATAAACTAATAAATGTGTGGCACGTTCACCCACTAAATTTAGTAAAATTTCAACTTTTAACTCCTCTGAAACATTTTTCATTTCAGATGCCTTTTCGAGCGAACTAAAAAATAAATTCCACGCTTCCGGTTTAGTCAGGACTGGCATACTCAGGGTTCTAACACTTTTAATTAAAGATTCTAAAGAATTAGTATGGGATTTTTGTCCATCCCCCACCGAATCCAAATTCTTATCACCTGTTATCTTCGCCATTTCTAATTGGGCTTTAATGACTTCTAACTTTGTTCTCTCTAATTCTAGAGCAGTGTTCTGTTCCGATTTGACATTTTCTTTTTCGATTTTGAGCAACTCGGCTTCACGTTTTTCTTTTTCTATTCTATCCGATACCGTAGTAATTAAAAATTCTTTTACAAATTCAGCATCCTTAGCAAATTGGTCGCTTCCCTCAATGAGTGTTTTCAAATCTACAATTCTATGCTCTAATTCTACCTTTAAACCTAATTCGGTTGCGACCACAACTAAATCTTCTTTTTTAAGCCATTTAATGCTAAACATTTTTCTTTTTCAATTTCAAACACTTTTATAATAAACTCTACTTATAACTGATACTATCATCTTAAATAAATAAATCAAGCAATAATTGTCATACTATAAATAGCAACTTTCTTCTGACATGCTTAAATCAATCATAAAAATAAATCATATACTTTTCTCTTTATCTATTTAAAATATCTTCAAACACTATCTTCAATTAAAAATAAATAAACATGCAGCTTACTTTTAATAAGAGCTCTGGTTCTCGAAAGAGAGCGTGTAAAGTCGGCGCCTCTCCTCTGACCATCCCACGTGGTGTATATCTTGTTAAAATAGCACTCCTTTTTTTAATCAAAGATTATTGAGTTTATTTAAAAAGAACATGAAGACATTACAAGACGACACAATGATGATGACTATTTACAATGAATGAATGGTTTCACAAGATGCACGACACTTTTATGTTTCACTTCACGAACTACACTTCACAATATTATTAACTTGTATTACAAACTACTCAAATTATAATCCTTTGGTGCTCCTAGAGCATCCGACATACTTTCGTTTTCACAAATCCAAAAAACACGCCAACCAACAAGCACGGCTCGGCTACCCTTCTCCAAAATCACTTTTCCTCTGAAAAAAAAAAATACCCCCCGCGCCCGCATACCACGTGACGTATGGCGTTGGCGCCAAAAGAATCGAAAGAGAAATTAATCTAAACGTTTCCAGACATCACAACTCTGTTGTAATGATATTTTCCAATCGTCTCCAAAAACTTCCTTCCTATTATCATATGAATTGAATAGTACACAAAATAAGTTCATTCGTTAGAATTCAGACAATGAGATAATCTTTAAACTTCAGTAAATCTATTCAGATAACTACGATTAGCATTATTAAAATAAAAGTAATTTTATTATCAAAACTGAAGAATAAAAATCCGATATGAAAGGGTTAAGGACATTGCAATTTTAAAGCAATTTTCTTGAATTTCGACTGCTTCCCTATTCTTATTGTGAATAGTTGTCTGGTATAAAACTCTGATTTATAGAAAAATATGTATATATACAACGATTATAGTTTATCTAGATGTCAAGAAAGTTTGAAACATTATAGTGGCCACTAACTTTAAAAAGTGGCCACTAATGGAACTGAGTCTACCGGCCACTGGCTACTAACTCAATTTCCCAGTTTTCACCTATACGTTTCCGAACAAAAATGAATTAAAACTTATGTCAGAAAGTTGACCCTTTGGATTTGAGAACAGCCTTAAAGCATGAAAGAAATATTCTTAAAAACGTTTGTTAGGAAAACAGAAAAACTTTGTGCGAATTTCGAGCCTAAATGTGTTATGCCAAAATATCTACAATGAATGTTAATCATCTATCAATCATCCATTCAATATCCTCCTTTTAATAAATAACAAAATATTTTTTAGTTTATTATTATTAAATTACTGCTAATTAAAAACACTAGCAAATGATTTTTGTAGTTACTAACCCTCTCAGCCAAAAGAAGGAGAGAATATATCACACATTTTAATCAGAGGCGGTTTAACCATTAGGCTGAGTAGACTGAAGCCTATGTGCCCGGGAGGAAAGGGGCCCTGACGCTACGACTTTCTTTCAGGTTTTTTCTTCATATGAAGGCAAAATCTAATGCAAAAGAGAAATAATGTGCAATATTCTATGTTTTACTCATTTAATGAATCTTATAGGTAATTAACATATAGATGATATTTGAAATGCTAGTCCCCTTTTAATTTTTTCGATAATTCGTGAGAAGAAAATATTGGATTCTTGCAACTTTTCGGCTTCCAGTTTCTGATGAATTCACACAGAGGTGGATTTTTTGTGTCTGGGTGAATTTTTGTCAGCATCTTTGCAAATGATATCTTAGAAGGTATTAAGTTAAAATCAAGCATTTTGTCTATGTTTCGCCTCTTAATTTTTAGCACCCTGGCCGATCACCTGACCTTGCCTATGTATTCTAATAAAATTCATTGTTAAACTAAGGAAGTTCTTTTGAGGTTAAAGGCTCCATATAAATGTTACATACATTAATTTGTAAATTTACTTACAATAAATCCATTCTCAAAGAAAATGTATGCAGCGGCCTGGCCGATTACCTGACCTTGCCTATGTATTCTAATAAAATTCATTGTTAAACTAAGGAAGTTCTTTTGAGGTTAAAGGCTCCATATAAATGTTACATACATTAATTTATAAATTTACTTACAGTAAATCCATTCTCAAAGAAAATGTATGCAAAAGATTCAAAAATTTTTTCAGAATAGTATCATACTGGGTGATTCATGCTAAAAAGTATGACGATTATCATTTAAACTGCTGATGATAGAAACATTCTTCCAATTGCAAAAAGCATACAAATCATTTACAGTTTTTCTTTTATAAGGCACTGTATATATATTAAAATATGAATTTTTTTACATAGCCTCTGGTCTAATAACTTTTAGAAAAATATTGTTCTCCATCTCGGAAGGAAGCTTGAAAAATGCCATTTTTTTATAACCAAAGTTGAATTATGACACTTTAAATTTTATGAAATTCCTATACTTTTTTCCATTTTTAAAGCCAGAAAAGACTGAAATATACCACTTTGAATGAGGGAAGGTACCCCCAAAAAGTCAAGCCTAGAGGCCCAGGAGGTAGTTTATCCGCTTCTGATTTTAATCACTCAAACTACCAGAGAGAGGTACCATTCCATTGGGAATTATGCATTCTTGAAATTTATATTTAAAAAGTAACAATAATTAGAGGGACACTTCCATATATATTGAAAGATGAACAAACTTTAAAATTTTCAATATTAGCACTTACATTTGACACCAGAATACAAATCTATATCCTCACATTGGTTTAAATATAAATTTTCAAGAAGTTTCTAATAATTTTTTTAGCTGATCAATATTTAAAATTGAGTTGGTTTGTCAGGATGATTTCAAAATTTAAATCCATCACAGAATAAAGTTCAATTTTAATAAAATTTTACCAATCCTTTTCCATAGAAAATATCTTTAGTGATAGAAAAATGCTAATGAATCATTTAAATATTCCAACAAATAAAGATCTCTGTTACATTTATTAATAGTTTTCATGAATCTAATAATTTTTTCAATGATTATATGATCCTTCAAACAGGTTTCTCACTGGATTTTGATCAACATTAGTGATTTGGCGAATAAGAAATAAAAAACAGTAGCCAAATGAAAAAAAAGTTAGCAAAATAGATTCGGTGTGAAACACTGAAAAATCTATCTTCAACACGTTATTGTATCCCTTTTTTTCAATATGTTCTAAAATAGCCTAATTTTTAGTAATTGCTTATAAAATAGAAACTGGACTATCCGCTACAGAAACTATTAAAAATAAGTAAATTCTAAATGACTCCTACATGTGTAAATGTTTTAGATATTCTTTTAGCAGTCTAAATAAAAGTTCAAAACAGCTATTCTTGATTAACCGTTGTGGAAATATTACACTAAAAATTGATATGAGATTTCGACTACCAATAGAAAAAATTGATCAGCCATTTATACTTTGCATACAACTAATAAATAGTATGGTAAATAGCTAATTTCAATTCTACACTCTAGCAAAACTTTTCTCTATTCGGCACTTGATGCGAGTAATGTTGTTTGTGTTTTTAACGGCGTGACACAGGCATATAGATGATGATTAACTGACAATAGAGAAAAACTTATGGCATAATCGTTTCTGGGTCTTTGGCCGTTACTTAACTGAACTGGTGTTGAGTCAGTCTATCTATAAATGTAAATGGCATGGTGCAATTGAACACGAAAAGTGACATCAATCATTTAGAAACGCAGATAAGAATCTCGACTGTATAGGCACACACACGAGGGAAAAAAAAAAAAAAAAAAAAGGAAGAAGAAAAACAAAAATTGAACATTTACAATTTGGCGAATCTGTTGGTTTACTCGCCAAATAAAGCATTTTATCGTGGCGAGCGGCAGCAAGAACCCTGCTCCAAACTGTAGCATCATAGTTTTTAAGCATAACTCAAAAACTATTTGGAAGAATGAGCCTAGATTTTTCATATGTATATTAGCAATTTCTAGAAATCAACTTTGGATAAAATATTTACAGGTTACTGTATATTATTATTTTTTAAAAATTCATATATGGTACATAAAAATGCATGAAAACCAAATAATTATGTTTTGGATACTTAACACTGTCATAAAAGAAAAAAAAAAAAAAAAGGAGCATGAAAGCATAATTATTAAAAAATATATATAAATGAAAATATCAAAGTTAACATTAGGAAAAGAAAATTTTATAACTGCATAATTCTTAAATTTCTCAAGCTAATATTTTAAAATTTCGTATCTGAAGGTAAAATTTATAATAAAAATATGCAGTCAAATTTGGGTATTGGGTTTTTTAAAGCTCAATACAATTTCAATAAGGAGACTTATTTTATTTATTCTTAATTAAATTAAAGTAGACAATTTCTAAATGAATGTTATCTTTTGAGTCTCTCTGCAACACTCTGATGATTAAACTGTATGGAATTATATTTTTGGGGGAGAAGGGAAAGGGTGGGAGGAAATAATTGTACATTTTACTTAACATTAGAACCCCACCTTATTTGTACCATACTGAGATTCTCACTCTAAGGTTCCATACACACCAAGATTTTAAATGATTGCCATTTGAATATTCCTTTTTATTTTTAGATATTTTTTTTTTAATCACCATATAAAAATCCAAACAAAAACAATCAACTTTGCAGTAGGCTTCTACTGCTCTGGTACATGCACAGTATATGGTGCAATAAGAAGCAGGGGCTGAAAGAAGGTTTGTTCAGAAAGAGGAATCTCTGGAGCACACTATAAGCTGTCGAAGAAAGTGGGACCCCTGAAATCAAATTCAGTCAGGAAGACTTTCCGGTAGGAGCAGAGCATGCCCAATATATGCTGCTATAGGCAATGTGGACCTGAACCATAGGTTTGTTTTGTAAAAGGATACATTTCAAAGGATATTTAGAAATGAAACTAATTTGTTTTTTAGAATAATTTAATATAATCAAGTTTTCCGGCATGTGCGAAGCATGCCCGGTATACGCTGTCATAGGCAGTAGAGACCCGAACCAGAGGTTTCTTCGATTCGAGATTAGTTTGGAAAGGTTATTTTCTTTAATTAGAGTTTCTAATATATTTGAGGTTTGTTTGGAAAAATCAACCAGCATATCGGACAAAGTTTGCTAGTTATATGCTTGTCTCTCTATAACAGAAAATTCAGTTTACTTGATTACAACCCACCAATTAGAAGAATACATACACTCATAAAAATGTAATTTAAAAGAAAAATTATATTGTAATTTATAAAACTAACACTTTCAAATAATTGTATTGAAATTTGAATTATTTGTTGAGAATGGCCCAGTTTTGAAATGGTAGAACGATTCCAGTGGTGAAAATGATGTAATTCTCAAGAGAAAAGATTTTCATCTCTGATAAGAAAATGTTTTACTATGATTGTGTCAATATGATGTCATATTCAAGAACATTTTCTACACATAACGAACCTTAATCCTCTACAATTGATAAGCAGAAATCTGATATGCGCAGAATAAAACATATCTGAAAATTAAGTCATTTCAACATAATAAGTATTCAATAAAACCCAAACATATTAAAATAATGCACTAATAATGAAACAATCTTTAGTGTGCATCCTTGGTTAGGAAATCAGAAAAAGGAAAATTAATAATTAGTGTAAAATGAAATTCTTTGATTAGTAGAAACTAATATAATCAAGCTTATTGTGATGTATACCATTTATTTGGATTTTACAGCGGTGCTTAATGCATGCTTCAAGAGGGTGGTGATAAACAGCAAGATGGGGAGGAGAGCCCCACCCTTGTATTAAATTAAATATTAGCTTTTCTTTGAAAAATAAAATACAGCTGAAAAATATAAACAAATGAAAAGGCAGGTCTCAGGGTTAACATGAAATAATGATTTTTACACTATAATGTCATCTTAACAACTTCTTATCAATAAAAATAATACAATTATTTTTAAGAGGGCTGAGCAAAAAGTCAAAAATTGCATGAATGAAGCTATGGTTGAAAATGACAATAAATAAATCATAAGATAGTAATATCTGCAATGGATAAATAATGAAGAAATATGTTTTTAAGCTCAGTAAAAATGGTTGATGGTAATCAAGAATTTTTAAACTAAACAAATAGCAAAATTTAAGAATCAAAATTTAAGATTGCAAATGCAGAAGCAGCTGTGAGAAACTGTGCGACAAAGTTTGAAAAAGTGCTTACATAAAAAGAAAATAAAGATACCTCTGTAAATACATACATCAAGTGTTAGTTCAAATAACAACAATGGAAGCCTCCACCATAAAGGGGCTGTATAAGCAAAAGAATTTTTTCATATACATTTTATTGTTTTGAGGAAAGAAAACTTTTGGAAATACAGAATATTTTAGGTAGTAATATCCGTAGTTCAATTACCTAAACTTTTAAAACCATTTTGGTGGAGAAAAGTTAAAATCATTCAAAATATAATATATATTCACAAAATATTAACTATATGATTTTGAGACGCTTTTAAATAGTTCTAAAGAAATCACAAACAACTCAAAAAGTAAAATGCAAACGAAAATTAAAAAATGAAATATGCTTTCTTCTTTGCTACTATTTTTCTTATATTAAAAAATGTATAGAATAATTCGTTAACATTACAAATAATTAAATAAGTTTGCATTTTAATTTACCTTTTTTTAAAAAAATAAGGACTTTAGATTTTACTATCAAGGTACTAATAACTAAGTTAAGGGGACCGGGAAACAAAATTCAACCAAAAAATCGATTTTTACTTTTTTATATCATTAAATAGTTTAAACTCTTATCTTTCCAACGATGTGTCACACATGTTTATATATAAAAAAATAAGTGTTGAAATTATTCATTCTGGCTTAATGGTCATTTAAATCTTTAATTGACTTTTTCTCAAAACTTTGATTTTTCATGTTTATGTTCCTTTTTTTCAATATTTATTAAACTTAAGAACTCAGATTTTTTTTTATATATACTTGTGTTATATTGTATGCTTTAACACAAGGACTTAATGATTTATTGAGAATTATTTATTTTAGGAAGTGAAAGCTTAACAAAAATGCTAATTTAAGAATGACTTTCAATAAATAATTAATTTTGAGTTTCACTAAGAAAGAAAATGTCTGTTAAAATATGTAAATCATGTTATTCTAACTACTTTAAAAAATCTAGACCTCTATCTTTCACCATTTCTGAGAAAATGGTACATAAATTTAGTAAATTTAACATGGCAGAGATAGGGCCTTCCCGGTCCCCTTAATAATCGTAGAATTATATAAAACTAAAAATTTTTTATATTTAGATCAAATTATATCAATCTATTAATAAAATACTAACATGTCTTTTTAACAGAGAAATTGTTAAGAGTAGGAACAAAAACTACTAACAGAAAACTTATTAAGACAAAACTACAAAAACTACAAGTCTCATAAAAATTCTGGCAGATTTTTATCATGTTACTCTAATTATCAAAATATCTATCTATTGACTTACTATAGAAAGTTTAACCTAAAGATCTAACATTAAATTTAAAAACTACCAATTTTACCATACATTTTTTTAAAGCAATTTTCAATTAATTTTAGGATCAGATTTCATTTTTGCTATTTGTTAAGATTGTAGCAAATTAAATATTTACAAGTATGAGACAAAGTAATGCTAAACTCCATTAGCATTTTTGTCCATGTTTTAGAATTTTTGGTACTTTTCAGTTAGCCGGGCACCAGTGTTGTATATACATATCAGGCTTAAGGCTGCGTCACTGGAATACTATCGTCTTCAATGATATATGTACAAATACATGTATGTATATCAGTGCTGTAGTTGGATGGGAACGCCGTTCCCAGAAATATTTGGTTTATTACTGTAATATATATATATATATATTGCATGAGCACAAACTTTTATTTTTTTCAAGCGAAACGATAATTATTGTTATTTATTATAACGGTAATTATCTAGTTTATTGATACTAGAAATGAGCCTAGAGAGCTAAATCCTCTTCTCCAGACTCTAAAACATCATGACCGATGCAAGAAATTCATTCCTTATTGAAAAAGCCAATTCACTTATATTCATAAGATGTGTAGGACGCCCCTTAAAAGAATTTTGTCCTGAACCATATGAGAAATCTTGGTAGCAATCAGGAAGAAGATTAGAAGACAAGAGGGCTTGTCGTAAATCAAAGGGCATAGAAAACACCTCTCATTATCATTCTTTATGGAAACTTCTAGAATAGATGTGGCAGTAAGCACACTAGTTTCCAAAAATTAAGGAAAAACAACAAAAGTAGCGATTACTCAAAATTTTACAAGTGGATTTTAATAAAACTGAGACACAATGTACAACACATAGTAAGGTATAAAATAACATTAAAAGAAATTACCAGACGATTGTGGTGTTTCAGAAATTAATACAATTATAAAATAAACAAAATAAATGTTTCAGTTTGGTATAGGAAAAGTACCTTTAATATGGAGTATGATCAGCCCTAGAAGCAATGCAGCACATACAGCGATGTGTGATACTGTCAATTATGCGATCGATAAGCTCGCTTACAAGCCATTGCTCTTGTAAAGCAGTTGTGAGCATGGCAAAGGTCTGAGAAAGGGGATTGAGAGGAGAGACACATCATCCTAAAGCATCCCAAAGATGCTCGATGGGATTCAAGTCCAGTGATCGCACGCTGGTCATTCCATGCGCTGAATTGTTTGGTGCTGGAGATAATCTTCTACAATGTGAGCCCTGTGCGGTCTATCGTTATCGTCCTGTAACAGGAAATCGTTAACTATTGCACTGGCATAAGGATGCACATAAGCATCAAGAATGTCATCTCTATAGACTTGAGCATTCACAGTTCCACATGGAAAGACATGGAGGTCTGTACATCCGCCCAAAGAAATACCATCCCAAACACACACTGCCTCCTCCATACAAATTTCTTTTACGAATGTTTGATGGATGATAGCTTGTTCCCTGTTCTCTTCAAATCAAACAATGCCTACTATCACTTTGAAGGCTAAATTCGAACTCATCTGTGAGGAGAACACGCCTCCATTGATCAGCCGCACCACATGTTGACGCGCCCACCTTAAACGTTCCCTCCGGTGACATAAGGCGAGTGGCACACAAATGTCTGGTCGCATCGCGTAAAGACCACCTTCATGAAGCTTTTTATGCACAACAGACGTTGATGCCAACCTTCCAGTGGCTGCAACATGGGAGGCTCTAAGATAAGAGGGGGTTGCTGTTCTATTCCTTTGTACACATAACCGCAAATATCGGTCATCGGTGTTGGGACTCAAATTTAGCCGCCTGGCCACCTCCGTCTGACTTTGGTCTACATCTAATCTTCCAATAGCTCTATATAGCAGTTATGCGGACAAATGATACCTCGAGGTCATACTAATGAATTGGCTATCTCAGTTTTCTTATCTCACAATTACAGCGACACCAGCAGATGTACTCTCTAGCATGCATTTTTATGCTCCGCACAGATGACGCAATCTGACTGTAATGCCACTAATTTGCATTTTGTAATTTTATTCAGCATCTTTTCATTAACAACATATGCAAATTTCATACGGATAGGTTAACTTTTAAACGAGTTATCACTCTTTTTGTGATATTTCCTTAATTTTTGAAAACCAGTGTAATATATGGATTTATTTCTGTTATTTCAATTAAATTTTGATTCATGGTCGAAAATGTTACTATAAGATTGATTAAATAATGCTTTTAGATGAATACTATACAAATACAGTACTATAAAAACTAGAATATAATAATTATTACTGTTAATTAAAAAAGTCAGCTTTTGGCTAAGTGTTTTAAATTGGCTTTTTGCATCTACTCTATGAAAAGTTGAGTTCCCACAAATATTTTTTTCCAACAACAGCACTGATGTATATATACATATATATATACACACACACACATATATGTGTATATATACAATATATGTATATGTATATATATGTATATTTACATATATGTATGTATATAAATATGTATATATAACACTGGTGCCCGGCTAACCGAAAAGTACTGAATTTTTTATAAAAGAGTTATGAAAAAGTTATTTTCTAAAATAAGAATATAATTTTAGTATTTTGGCTATAAGAGCTGTGTTTGATCAATCGCACCAAGAAATATATTGGGTGTTTCAAAAGTTCGGTGCAAAAGTAAAACATGATAAAAAAATATTTGTGGGTCGGAGAGACACGGGGTTTGCAGATAAATATTCAGCATAGTACAGTGTTTTGTATGACACCAAAATTAAAATTAGTTCAAAATTTCAACAATAGGGGGTGTTACTGCAGATGGAATGATTCCATATTGCTCACACAATGCTTTGGATACAAAACATTAGAGAATACTGTATGCACACTGTTTTGTATTCAAGTTTTGCATTGTGTGAGTAATATGGAAATATCTGCAGTATCCTCTATTGTTGAAATAATGGATTTTTTTTTTTTGGGGGGGGGATGGGGGGGCACACAAAATCTCATACCACGCTGAATATTTATCTGCAAATCACGTGTCTCTCTGACCCATAGATCTTTTTTCATCGCGTTTTACTTCCACACCAAAGTTTTGAAACACCCGGTATAATATTTTTGTATTAATACTCACATTTACATACATAAATATTCAAAATAGGTTTAGATTTTCCTATTAATATTTATCTGTGAAGAAAAGCTCTCACCTTCTAAAAGTAAAAATAATAAAAATGAATGATCAGGCTAGAAATATTAATAAGTTAAAGACATAAAAATTTCAAAAAATTTCTTCATTTTGAAAAATCAGTGGATTTTCTTGTTTAACTAATCAGTAGCATCAAAAAGAATTTCAGCTTTAATTTTTTTTTTCTTTATTCTTAATTCAATAATCTATACTTTCGACTTTTTATTTTAAATTCTACATGTCGTATAATAGACCGGGAGGCAGCAGCACAGACAATCACTTTATCGAGTTCACTGCTGAAATTCCAGAATTAGTTATAACTCAATTTGCATATTAAAATGCAATCTGTCTACATTTAATTGAGGTAGAAATCAATGTAACCCAATTTTTCAATAATAAAGACATTAATATTGGAATAAAGGGTCATACCAATTGCTTTCTCTGGTTTACATTGACCTTAACTTCTTTTTTTTTTTTTTTTTTTTACTGCTTTAGATAATTAAAAAGGAAAATGGTTGCTTAGTTATATATTTTATTAACTAATTTTAAGGGATATTAATAATACAAGTCTTATTTTATTTCTCATAAAAATTTATTTAAAATCACACAATGTCATTTAATAAAAACATCATTTCTCTCTATTAAATCAGTATTATGAATAACATATGCATTCATTTCTGCATGAATATGTGCTATTTTAAATAGGAACTAGCTTTTCAAAATTTTAATTCAACAAATTTTATTTGGAGATTTTTCTTTTTTTATTGTTCTCTTTAATTTACGCACTTATATGTACTAAAATTTCCTCAAATGTTACATCCTTCCTAATTTCTCTTTCAACATTGTTCATCCTACGATTTTAGTCTGTCCGTATGGACATATCTGGAATAATTTACATAACAGCTTAGTAGCAGAAAAACTTCTTACATATATCATTTTTATAAGTTATCAGAACATCGATTGCTTATTACTGGGTGTTCTCAAGTATTATATTAGATAATTTCAGTTATTAAATACATATAATCAGTAATATAAGAATGTTTCTATTTTAATGTGTAACATTTTCTTATTCTTTCATATAATCTTTAAAATGTGTGGTATGTATAGAGCTATAATAAATAATTCCAAACCAATACTTTAGAGTCTAATGTATTCTACTGAATATATATATATATTTTTTTTTTACAGACATAATGCCTTCATAGTTGCATTCTAGCAGTTATAAGGTCTTATTTATTTGACAAAATCTAATAGAAGTTTTTTTTTTAGTAAAAAATATTTATAAGAGTATAAAAAATAAATTAATTCAAATTTTATGTGAATTATCTATAAACCACCTTTTTGAATAATAAAAGCCAGCTTTTTTCAATTAAAGCCGGCTTTTTTTAAGTGGTTAAAACCAAAAAAAGCCGGCCGGCTTTTTTTCACCTGGCTAAAAGCCGGCAACCCTGTTTTTTTTTGCTTAAGTATTATTCATTCACAATGCTATAGCATTGTGAATGGATAATACTTAAGCAAAAAAGACGCCCGTCTGACATTGGTCTAAGATTGACTCTATCTGACTCTCTCTGAATTCTATAACTGACGAGATAGCTAACTACATTAAGCTGGCCGTTTGGTCAGGTTATGCTAATGCATCATTTAAAATTTTCAAAAATGGGTAAATTACCTTCAATATAAGTGCTATGGACAGAAAATGATCCCATTAATTTGTGTTAAATAGCAAAACCTCATATCATGTGTATCTACTATTTGGGAAGACTAATCAGTATGTGAAAAAATATGGTATGTAAAACAGATGAATCAGTCTCATTGGCAAGGCGAAAACAAATATTTTCGCATATAGAGAATATCCCAGACTGAGTATTTTTATAAAATTCCCCAACTTTTCCTTGCCTTTTTCAGATTGATAAACCTCCCAGATTTCTAGATTCTGTAGACAGCCTGTAATACAGGGTGTCAACAGAAATTGCAAAAAAAAGTTCCCTGATTTTTCCATGATTTCCCTACTATCTTTATCAGACTTCCCTGATTTCTATTACTAACAATAATACACATACAGTATTTTGTCATGTGTGCTTCTTCATCATATAACACACTTTCTAACCTAATCCAGCTTGCTAATGTCTTATTCGGAAGAAAAAACAAGCGAAAACATAAAAATTGCCTAATATTCATAAAGTATTGGCTGACAGTTTTATAAATCCAAACTCAAAATTTAGCCCAACAACTTTATATAGTGGCCAATGGATATACGGTGACCAGAAAATTTCCTCATTTTCTGAAAAATGTTCAATCTTAAGACATATCTACATCTGACGGGATAGCTAATTGGATTAAGCTAGCCGTCTGGTGTGGTTATGCTAACGTATCATTTAAAATTTTCAAAAATGGATAAATTGCCTTCAATATAAGCGCTATCTACAGAAAATGAGGACATCGGATCACCTTAATTTGTGTTAAATATCAAAAACTCATACCATGTGCATCTTTTTTTAAATATTGGGAAAGACTAATCAGTATGTGAAAAAATATGGTATATAAAATACACAAATCAGTCTTGTTGCCAAGGTGAAAGTGCAAATATTTTCACACACAGACAAATTTCCCTGATTTTTGCATATTTTTACAAAGTTCCCTGATTTTTCCCTGATATTTCCAGATTGATAAGCCTCCCTGATTTTTCCATGATTCCCTGATTTCCAGATTCTGTAGACACCCTGTAATATTATTTAATACTTAGGACTACTGATATCCAGAATAAAAATTCACCTACCAAGTTATTAAAAACATTTTAGGACTGTAGTCGGAATTACATGCATAATTTAAATGAATAATTTTGATTACATATAGTATATTTAATTAGCAAGCTCAGAATTATTTTTCATTACTAAAGGCATACACAAATACTGTAGCTAAATATGTATAAACAAACCAAAAAATATAAATTTACCTCATCTGTAAGAATGATAATTCTATCTTCTACTCTTGGTTCCAACTTGCACTGTTCATATTCCACTTTGTCAATAGAAGTTTTGTCTTGTTGTAACTTGAAAAGATTTCGCTTTCCAACAGCATCTAAACTCATTCCTCTTTTGAGAGGGGCTCTGAGAGGTAGGCTACCTTCTTCAAACATTTTAACAACACTATGCCTAAATGAAAGCAATGAATGAATATAAATCTTGGGAAAACTCATTGATTAAGAGGAGAGGGGGGGGGGGCTAAGGTTAATTCGGTGAAAAAAAAAGCATATTTTCAAAACAATTTTTAGACGATACAGGTTTATTAAAATACTTTCCATATAATAATACAACATCTGAACGATATTTTCCTAAATTTTTATGGCAAAATATTGGTAAATAAGCCGTTGGCAGCAAATCTCCACAGGTGCCTCAAAAAAAAGTTACGTTATAACTTGTCACTGGATCATCTGTAATAAAAAAAATAAAAATGCATTTATTAGGCAAGATGTTTCTCGAGGTAGTGCTGTCGAGTTTTTTTTTCTTCTTTTAATTATTACTTATTATTTTACAATAAAAAATTTGCAGATTTTTTTTTTTTTTTGGAGAAAATCATGTTTTTAACTTTCAAGTGCTGCCAAAAATGAAAAAATTGATAAAAAGAAAAAAACTCAACAGCATTACCTCGAAAAACATCTCACCTAATAAATGCATTTTGATTTTTTTTTGTTTCAGATGATCTAGTGACGAGTTATAACATACGCCACAAAACTTTTTTTTCAGCCTCCTGTGGAGATTTGCTACCACGACTTATTTACCAATATTTGGCAAAAAAAAAAATTTAGGAAAATATTGTTCAGATGTTGTATTATTATATGGAAATTAATTAAATAAACTAGCATTACCTGTATCGTCTAAAGAAATTTTTTAAATATGCTTTTTTTCCCCCACCGAATTAACCTTACCACCACATTAATGGTAAAAATGATTTAATTTAATCCTTTATATCCTGACGGTACTTTTAAGCACCATTAACAGGGATGAGAGTTCCAACTTTTTGCATACCAGTATAATCTTAGAGAAAATATTATTTTATTTAATCGGAACATTTTTGCAATTTAAGAGAACATTTTCTCTAAGATTATACTGGTTTGCAAAAGGTCGGAACTCTCATCCCTGATTAAAGAAAATTCAGTTTAAAATTTATTTAATTCATCTACTAATAAAAGTATATTGCGCTTTTCATACAAAATTTACTCAGTGAAACAGTCGAAGCTAAAGATTTTTGAATTTGGTAATTTCTCAACCATTTACCTACATGTAGCTTTTATCCTATTAAAAAGTGTTATACAAAATATTTGTAACTACAAAACACTTCTCTGTTATAGATAAGATCACATTTATTTACACTGTTCGTATAAGAATTGTGAGCTATCCATAACAGTATTTTTTGTTCATCTAATTATTCTTGTAAATATTTCGCAAAAAGAGCTCTAAGTAAGAATTTATTAAACTAGTTTTAAATTTAAAAAAAAATTATCATATAGGTTGTTCTGGATATCTTAGACATCAACATAAATAATTACTCGGGTGAAGGAATTTTTCTTTTCTAAAGTCAGAATATAAAGGGTTAAACACTATTAATAATTTGAAGATGTACTAAAATAAAAAATACAGTATTCTGTGGCAAAATTCAATAAATTCTGATTTACAAATACTTTAAATGTCTTATTTTAATTTTGATTTTAAATCCTTTTAGTTTTTGTTAACTTTCAACATAATGTATTTTTCGTAAAACACTGTCAAAATTTCTTTAAGCAAATAATTGTAGATATAATAAACAAAGAATAACTTAAGAGATATTTTATAGGGTTTTTTGTTGTTTGTTTGTTTGTTTGTTGGTTGGTTAGGGGGGGGGGGGGGGGGAGAATTTGAAAGTATCTGGAACTTTGAAACTTTCTTTTTTTAAATAGATGAAAATTTATTTTGCAAGATTGAATCAAAGAATTTGTGTTTTTAATAAAGGGGAAAATCCTAGTCTATAACAATTTAAAAAATAACTATTAAACACTAACAATCTATCAATCAAAATATTTTAATAGCAGCCTAAATGGTAAGAAAGCATTTTAAGATTATTAATTTTCCTTATAACTGAATAACTGCTTGAATAATTAGTTATTTTTATAAATAATCAGAGTTTACATTACACAATTCCAAAATTACAATTTGTCTTCCAAATTTGTAATCATTAGCAATTTAAAATAAAGGAAATTATTTTGCCTAGCCAACATTAATTCAACTATATAAATGAAGGTAGAGTCTCAGTTACACAAGTCCTGGTTATTCAGACTTGCTTTTTAGATGTAACCTTCAAATCATATTGAACAAAATCTAAATCCAATCACATGTTTTAATTCACAATTAATCATTAATGTAACCTACCCCCTTCAGTTTTCTTTTTTGGAGGGGAGGGGAAGGTCAACAAGTAAAATAATTTTGTAGTTAAATAAAAGTTCAAACTGACATAAACAATTACTTTTTAAGTAATCTATGTACAACAGATCTTTCTGTTACATCAGCTCAGACTTCTTTATCAGAAACATTTTTTCCAAAAAATGTATGTATGTATATATATATGTATATATATATATATATATATATATAAATTGCTATAGCTTTACATAATTCTGAAGAGATATCATTTTATATATTTACATCAATATGGTAGTAATAATTATTTCTGTTCATAGATTTAATGTTAACATGCTTTAGAAGTTTAAATTCATATTACTTTGATCTGAGAAATTAATTGGGAATGCGTTTTGGATGTCTTTGCAAGGTTATAGTTGTTCTGGGATTTGATGTTAGATGCGGATCTTTTTTTTGCCTTACTTGTTATCAAAGGGTCCAGTGGTATCTTGCTTTTTTAGTCTACAAAATATGGGTTATCATTATTTGGTTATGGTAAATTTGAAGATTGTTTTTACGTTCTGCTTCTATTATTGTAAATATTGTATATATTATTCTTACTCAAGATTTATTATTTATTCAAGACTAATTTAATTAAATAATTAATTTTTATATTATTAAATTTTCTTTTTTTTGGCAATTATTGCATTTTCCAAACATAATTTTTATATGGCAGTTCTTAGTAAACATCTCGATCCTGGCAAGATACACTTAGCATCTATGCAGTGTAGTGCCCGGTACAGGAACAATAATTGGGTTGTTCCTGGATCGTCATCCAGCAACCATTTATACTCTCCCCCTCGTCCTTTATTTTTTCGTAAGTGTTATGATGCTCGGTGCAAGACATGTCCATACGCTTCTCAGACACAAATTATCTCAGATCCTAATTATTCAAGCTTTTGTAAAGCATTTAATGTGATTTATAGTATAAAGTGCAACTTATGTAATTTGAAATATATTGGTGAAACATCAGGTCCAATTCATAAACGTATCAATCATCATCGTTCAGACTCTAATAATAACAAAGCAAAAAATATACAATCTACAGCTGAAATTCAACATTTTCATATACATCAATTTAAAAATACGACAATTGAAATTCTTCAAATTCTAAAAAATAAATCAGAACGTCTTTATATGGAATCATCATTTATGAAATATTACAACACAATTTATCCTTATGGACTTAACAGTGAAGTATTTAACAGACCTGTCAAAGTCTTCACATCTATAAATAACAATATTGATTATTCTCCAATTTATCCTACTCTTAATCATACTTTAAATGGTAAAACAACACGTAATAAACGAGGAAAGGGTACATCATCAGTTGTAGTTTCCAAAAAATCTATCACTAAACATATAAATGATCTTCAAAGAAAATATTTAGAGAATTATAACTGGTTGTTAATTCGAAAACACATCTTTGCTATTAAAAAGAAACAGATTGTACAACATTAAAATGTATTTCTAAGTAAATCTTTCTCTAAACATTTCTCAGATATTTATTTTGACCTCATTATGTCTAGGGTTAATCTTTTAAATATTATTTTTCAAAACATGAATACTCAAATGTTAATTACTTTTTCAAATCACATATTTAACAAAATTAATATCAATTCTATAATTAATGATAAAAATTGTTTTTTCCTATTAATAATCTTCATATCTCAAAAACCTTTAAATATCCTAATACAATTGGTAGAAAGATTTTTAACTACAATACATTTTCAAAAAATACATCTGCTGCAAGTAATTTTCCATGTAAATGCAATGACCCCACTCTAAAAAAATACATAAACAATGATCATGGACATATAATCACTGGAAATCTTGATATTGTTAATGATTTTAAATTGAAACAACTAATGGGTTATGGTACTAAATATAGACTTCCATCTAAATTTAATGTTAAATCTATTATCAAACAGTTTACACATGATATTAATATTTTTATTTATAAAATTTCTATCTCTTATAATAAGCCTATTGAATATTTTAATCAGTGGAAAATATTAGTAATTGAAAAATTAACTGTGGCTTTAAAAAATAATATGGCTGATTTGGTTTCTATTAATACACAGCATATTTTCCAACAAATTACTAAATTACAAAAAAACTATGTTATTACATATGTAGACAAATCTCCTAATAATTATGCTATTATTTGTAAATCTTATTATCACCAACTTCTTACAAATTGTATTTCTTCTAATAAGTCATTTCAAAAAACTAATGAAAATGTAATTGTAAATAATCGTAAAATTCGAAGTTATTATAAACTATTAAATATTTTATCTACTAACTTTAATTATCCATATTTAGTTCTTATTCCCAAATTTCATAAAACTCCAATTAAATTTAGGACTGTAACTATTGGTTGCAATACATATAATAATAAAGCCAATAAACTTCTCTTAAAAATTCTTAATCAATTATATGTACTTACTACAAACAATGATAATACACATTGTATAAAAAATAGCTATCAACTTGTCAATATTTTAAAAAATCTTCATTGTGTATATAATATAACGACATATGACTTCAAAGATCTTTTTAATAATATAGACCTATTAGATTTACATAAAATTATAAATGCATTATTTAAAAAGTATTATAAAAAACTGGAATTACCATCTAATATTGATATTGCATATTTTAAATCTTTAACTAACTTCATTATCTATAATAATTATATCTTGCAAGATAACACTTTATATTTACAGCATGTCGGTATACCACAAGGCGGTTGTACATCCAGTTTACTCTCAGACTTATACTTATATCATTATGAACGTAATTTTACTAATAATAATCTACATTTATATCGTTATATTGATGACATAATTTTAATTGATACTGATCATTCTGAAATTACTCAATTTCCAGTAGATTATCTTACTAATTTGGAATTAACGGAAAACCTTTTATCTAACAATACAATTAACTTCTTAGATCTTAAAATTACAATAAAAGACAACAAAACAATCACAGATTTATATGACAAACGTAAAGAATTTAAATTCAAAGTTAATACATTTACAAATTTTAAATCTGGTCTACATCATTCTGTATTTCGAAATATAATACTTAATCATTTATATAGAATAAAATGTTTATGTTCTTCTCCTCTAATTAACAATAATATTAAAAAACTAATTTATGATGCATTAAATCATGGTTTTCCAAAAAAAATCATATATTCATTAATATACAATTAGTATTTTTCTTACATGATCTTTTAAAACAAATTAACACATGCGTAAACAAAATTACAAAAAAATTATAAAATAAAAAAATCTCTATATAAAAAAATAAAAATTGTAAAATAACATAAAAAAATTATTATAGGTTGGATGGGTGCGTAGATGTTAGAGTACGGAGGGGGGTGGTGTTGTCTGGATAATACGCAATGGTTAATTTATAAAAAAAAAAAAAAAAAAAATTGGGGGCTTTTGTATTATTACTATATTTTTGATACGTATTTTATAAGGATGTTTATTTGATATTTTATATGTAATTGGTGAATTTCATTAATAATTTGCTTAATCATTGTTTAATCTTATTTACAATCATTTGTTATAAATTTTAATTTAATAAGGACAATATCATATTAATTACTAATAGTATGCCATTTTTATAGTGATTAATATACATATAAGTATATTTAATATAAATAAAGTTATACTGTATGTATTAAAATTGGGTAATTATTTTTATTATTATTCCTCTATTCTTATTAATATTATAATATTTATTTATTTTCACTTAGTGTTATAAAATTTATTATCGGTTTAATGTTTTTGAATGTCCCACATTCATACTTTTAGGATTTTTATGGATGTATAAAATAATCCACACACTATATTTGTGCTTTTTAGGTAATCAGAATTTAAGTATCTGTTCACCTTCTTTATACTACCATATGTTTTTTATTTCCTGTTCATTTTATAATTATCTTATATATAATAGTTTTTATTAAAGATTTTTATATTTTTAATAATTATTTATATTAATTATTAATGAATTTATTTTGTTTTATAGCATATAGCTATATGCTATATATTATCGATGTTCTAGAATTATTATAATTCTTAGTGTAGTTTAAATAAGTTAGCTAATAGAATATTTTGTATGCTTTTTAAATTTTATTAACAATAGTTTTTTAAAAATACATTGTGTGGTTTATATTCTGTTTATAATTATCTATATATAAGGATATGTTTGGTTTTGCTGTTAATAAAACAATTGTTACATTCAATTGCTTACAACTGTGTGTCTTTTGACAATTAAATCATAAAAGTAATACTAGATGGCAGCACCACAATGTGTTTTTTTTTTTTTTCGATAAGTTCTATATCTACTTTTTCCAGCTACATTTCAGTTATAATTTACTACACCAGGGGGAATTTTTAGCTAAATTTTGACGATATTGTTTAACGGTTTTTAATTAATTTAATAGTGCATTTTAATTATGTAATTACTTTCTATTTATATTATTTTATATTATATTAAAAGTTATTTAACATTTATTTCAATATGTATTAACTGCATCCTATGGTATCAATTACTGTGATTTCTTAACTGTTTTATTCACCTTAATCTTTACGATATTATGGGTGCCATGTGCGCGTGGATTTATTCTAAAATATTAAACGGTATGGTGTTTATTATTTCATTTTATATCCTATAAATATTTAAATAGGTTTTATTGATTTTTCCATTTCATATTATTTGTTTCTATTCTGTTTTCATTTTTAATCAATTCACTTGATTTTAATGGTTTTTTGGGCACAGGGGAAAATAACTTTTAGCTTTAGCTTATTTTTCCCACAGAAAACAACCATTTTGCTTATATCATTGAATTCTGTGCCCTTGAAAACGTAATTCAATATATAAGCATTTCCATTATTTGTCGGTGTCCACGTTCTTATTTTTCTTCCATAATAATTCTTATAATTAATTTAATCTTTATATACTTACAGCTTTAATTCATAATATTATGGTTTTTGATGGTGGTAGGTTATGTTTAATTATTGGTTATACATATTTTATATATATATATATATATATATATATATAAAACCATTATATAATTACAATTCATCTATTTCTAATTACTAAAATTAAATTAATAAATTTAGCTTCAATACATAACACTGGCATTATACAAAATAAATGGAACCTTTAACTTGTAATACAAAATCAAGCACAATACCATTAATTCACTAGCACATTGCGGACGATTAATCCATATAAAACCCATGAAAAAACACCAAATTTTGATACAATAACTTATTGAAGACAAAAGATACAAATAACCAGCGAAATAATGTTGAACCATTAAAAGACGTATAGTAAACAAATAATAGATCAATTGGATTGATGCAATAGGAAGCTTATATAGCATTTTACCTCTTCAATGGTACATGAAATACAAATATAAGCAAAAACATAGTCGATTTCTGTAATAAAATCCAGAAATAAGCTAAAAATTGAATTCCATTATGTACTCGATCGACTATACACCAAAAAGTATAAATTTACCATGCCATATAAATTGAAATAAATTATTAATCAATGCAAGATTCATAATAATGAACAATATAAATTTGTAACATTTATATTTAAGACATACCCAGCAATAGAGTTGCTATGACCATATCACAATCTCTATATATAAACTTTCTGTATATATAAATTCTGTTACAATAGAAACTTGGGTGCATTTAAAATATTGCAACAATAACAAATCCATTTATTATTATCAAAGAGAAGGGGAAATACTTAAAACATAGCTAAAAAAAATCAAAACATTTTTCTTAGAGATTTATTATTATTGCTGGTTTTGCATATACAGTCGAACCCCGTTATAGCGAACCCGGTATATAACGAATGAAATTTTTGGTCCCGTCGTTTTCCTATTGTATTTAACGCTAATTTATCCTTTTATAGCGAACCTCCGAAATCTTAAGAATCGGCTGTAACGAACATTTTTTTCCAGTCGACCACGTTTTTTTTTTCCCCCGCAGTTGTGAAAACAGGACTTCGACTCCAAATTCATAAGAAAATGTATGCCGGCTAGTGAAACATGGTGCAAATCAGCGATGTCTTTTTTTTTTAAGGCTGTTCTCAACTGGTCTGCTCAACAAGCAGAAAACGTTTTGACACATTTACAAATTCATTTTTTAACGCAAGGATATAAAATTGGAAAGCCTGACCATGGAAGCGATTTGGAATCTAACTGTTTTTTCCATTTTTTGATCAATCAATTACCTATTGAGTTATATCAACTCACTGTATCAAAACAGTGAGCAACAATTGAAGGTAAAGTTAATTTATTCACGTTTGTCTTCCTTGTTAGTTAATTTAATTAGTATTGCATCAGTTTAATGTAATCGATTTTCGTCAATTTAATTCTTTAATGGTTATATTTAATAGATTTTACCCTTTTTAATGCATCATTATTGAATATACATATAGCAACTAATGAGTTATACAAATTGTGAACTCTAACATTTTTCTTAACGGTTCGGATATTGTGAACCACCGGATATAGCGAACAAAACCTTCGGTCCCTTGAAGTTCGCTATAACGGGGTTCGACTGTAATAGCAAATTAAAAACTAGTCGTTGGGGGCCACTGTAATACTTACCCATCATGGATATGCATAATATAAAATATGAAAATAAAACATGTGTAAACTATTTATAAAATGCATTGCAATTCCAAAATAAAATTTAAAAGTATATTTAAATATTTTTAATACATAGTAATGCTCTATTACTGAATTGTGGCACTACTTGATTATCCCATCGACCAATTTCAACAAATTATACAAATCGCCAAAATACTCACAAAATTATACAAATTGGCATAATTTTTATTTTAAATAACGAAAGAACAAATAAATTAGTAAAAGATTAATAAAAATACAAATAAAACATCGGATTAAAAATCACTTGATGATGCAACAAACACGTGTAACGTGTTTAACTCTTTATCTACTGCAATTTTTTCCATGTAATTTTTTTTTTTTTTTTTTTCGTTACTACAATGAAATTCAAGGATAGACATAAAAAAAAAAATACTCACCAGTGAGAAATTTAATTCGTTAGAGGTAATTAATTAAAGTGGTACTTTAAAGTACCGTCAGTACACTATGCCTAAAACAGAGTTTCCCCTAGGTTAAAAAAAAAAAGGCAGGTGAGAAATAACACTTAATTCTAAAAGGCCTGTTTTTGTTTCTTAAGGGCACTTTTTGGATTCTTTTTTTATTTTTAAATTCATTCTTTCGACTTTTAAAGCCTTTCAAGACAACATTGTATCAGTTTTTACTATGCATGCAATTTTTTTTCATCCAAAAAGGATTTTTTAATGAGAGGCAAGAAGGATGCAATTTTTTGGATGAGGGGCAAGAAGGGTGCTATTTTTTCTAATGAGGGGCAAGAGGGTTGCTATTTTGTAAACTAAAGGGCAGGTGGAACCACCCACCCCCCCCCACCCTGAAACTACCTGAGGGAAACTCTGCTAAAATATTCTCGTAACAGAATACTCACATCATATTTCAAATAAAGTTTAAACTCTTAAAAATGCTAAATAACAAGAAGAAACTCACAAGTTAAGAATAAAGCAGAATTTTACACATGAAAAATGAGCAAAAATTCAAATTTGATAAAATTAAAAAAAAAATTAAGGTTTCAATCTTGTTAACAGCCTTTTACTTATGAGACGCCTGTATTCCAGGGACAACATGTTCTTTTGTATCTCCACATATGCAATATATGAATTTACATATGCCATTTCTAATTTCTAGCATAGCAAAAAAGAGCCGGTGCCACAACATTTTCAATTTTCTAAAAAAAGTAATAATGAAACAGAAAAGAAATACCAGAAAAAACGTTACCAAACTGTGATATGACTTATATTAATTTAGTAATTACATTATAAAGCAGATAAACACAATAGAAAACTTCACAGATGAAAAGTAAACAAGAAATTTTTTTTCAACAGCCAGTGTACTGGCGATACTTATAAGGACCGCCGAGTAATTCAACTGCTAAATAAAATACATACACCATTCACTTAAAATAGCTAGTCATATTCTATTCTAAGATCATGGTGAACACATAAAAAAATCCAACACTTATCTTATGTCCTTTACTATGTTTGCAGAAATAAAAAGACCAGCGTAACAATTTATACAAAATGTTGGCACAAAACACATTGACTGTTTCAAAGATAGATTCTTTCCTCGCTAAAATAACGAACCCTAGAACTACTGCTGCCATGCATCTTGAAAAAAGTGGTGTTAAAAGTGTGTTTTTGCAAAGTACCATTAGAATATCAGTAATATTCACTATGGGATGAGAGTTTAAAGTGAGTGGTACTTATAAGTACCGCTAGCAAATAAAGGGTTAATGTCAAGTGAATGTGACATTTACGATAAGCCATTATTGGCATTTAATCTTATACTTTGGCGATAGCTTTTTGGTCGACGGGATAATCAAGTAGTACCGAATTGTGTAAAAGAAACATCCTTATAACTCTAAAAATGATAATCATATTAACTAACAGTTTACTGCGCTGGATTAAGTGTCTTATTTCTAATTAAAATGCATCTTTGAATTGAAATTTGAATGAAATATAAGGTCATGAAAAATCGAAGAGTGTGAGAAATATGATTACAAATATCTCGGCAACTAATTATCCGATCGACTTCATTCTTTATGCAAAATTTATGTTTTTCTATTGTCTTTTATATCCACTCCTCAGTTTCAAAAAATTTTATATTCATTTTATCAGAACGAATATTTCAAAATCTGAAAAAAATAGTTTAGGATAATAGAAGTTACTGATATTCAATAGGCTTCTTCTCATTATTACATACTAAGTACACACCAAATTTCAAGTCTGTATCTCAAATTGTTCAGGAGATAGGGCGTTTACAGACACACAGACAGACAGGCATATTTTTTTTTTCTAAAAATATGTTTTTCAGAATCTTCAGCGTCTGAAACGTGTAAATCCGTCAAAAAATTTGTTTTTATTTTTAAAACGAGTGCAAGATTTACCCTCTACATATAATGGGTAAGTAATAAAGAGAGCAAAGGAAAATGTTAAGATCAACTCCACTTACTTCTAGGAACATATTTTATCCCTAATCTTCAAATATAAAATATGATCTTTTTACCCACAGTGCCATTAATTGGTAGCATTGCATCAAGAGAAAGCAAGGAGTCACATATCACAATTTACTGTTAAAGCTGTTAGTCAATGAACTCCCCAATTACCCTCGCTAATATTAAACCTATGGGATCAAAATCGCATTTGTATTTTTAAAATATCTCCCGGGGAATCAATATTTTTAACTTCTGTTTTCTGGGTACTCTTCTTAAAGAATGTCTTTTTTTCCTTAGTTGTCAAAATATTTCTAAAATGTATACTTAGTTTTTATGTGAAGTGTTAAAATCTTACTCACAGTTCATCAAATTTTAACACATAAAATATTAACCCTGCTGTTCTACTTGGGTATATATAACCCGAAATGAAATTTAATTGCTAACATAACTTTTTTATTAAAAATTGTGTTTACTCAAAATTGAGTAAAAACAATTTTTAGTAAAAAAGTTATGAGCAATTAAATTTTATTTTGAGTTATATAGGCCCAAGGGGGCATCCAGAAATGATGTCACGCTTAGAGGGGGGAGGGGGGTTCATGAAATTGTGACAGTTTGTGACAAAGGGGTGAGAGGGAGTAAGAAGAAGTGTGATATCACACATTTTGGTTAAATATTAGCATTGCATTGACATTAGAGGGCTTACTATTCCCGAGGATGAGAGTGATGTCAAAATGCTTGTGTATTCTATGGATGAGCTTGGAGAACCAAGGGAGGAAGAGTTTTAATCGTAAATGATTCAGAGTAATTTCTATTTTATGATTTAATATATAAGTTTATAAATGTTCATATTAATGTGACAAATGAAATGTGGTTGCAATTCCATTTAAGTAAAACTAATATTGACGCTTCTTCTTAAAAATCAATCTGTTTTAAAATATTTTGTGTTCATAAAGTAAATATACGATTTAAAACCACATAAATTTTATTTCAAATTCTAAAATTCTACTGTTTTCAATTGCTCTTTCATATAAATATTTTATTACTATTGTATATTATGTTTTTTGTTGTAAACCTTAATCTTATTTCATACAAAATAAGTATATGAATCCTTTTTATTGTTATGCTCAGAAATGTCATTAAAACACATAGTTAAATTCAAAAATAAAATCTGAAATATGACCTATAATGTAGTGCTTTGTTTCTAAACTGCAAGTATATGTTTACGCAATATAGCGTGACATGTAACAAGGGGAGGGGATATGGTGAAGTGTGACATTTTGTGACAGAGGGGTACAAAATATTGAAAAAAAGTGTGACATCATTTATGGATCGCCCCTAAGGAGAACTGCAGGGTTAAATTAAGTGTATGTTTTAGAAATATTTTGACAACAAAGAAAAAGGGGCGTCATTTAAGAAGAGTATAAAGAAAAAAAGAAGTTAAAAATATTAATTTCCTGAAGAGATATTTTAAACATATGAATGCATCCTACACCCATAGGTTTAACATTAGCAAGAACAATTGAAGAGTTCACCGACTAACAGCCTTAATTACCTCGAAGGAATAGAACAAGAAACAGGTATCAAAAACCATACTCTTCATCTATATCCTTGCTAAATCTCCTGATCATTTTTTAGACTTTTAAAAAAAGCATTATCTGAATACTGATCAACAATCCTTCATGGACTCTGGAAAGCTGTTCAAGAGGAATGGGATAAAATGTTTCTTCTGATGCTACAAACGGAATTATTTTCATGGAAATTACAATGTAGAAAAGTAGTTAAGAATAAGGATTATCAAATTGAACATATAAACAACAAAAACTTTATGTAAACCATTCTTTAAAGACCATAAAAATGTAGAAAACCTTTTCCAGGCAAATTAATAACAATCTTTATTTAAGAACATACCTGCGAGATAAACAAATTAAACTCTGTCTATGGCGAGTTTTATGATGGACAGCACCTGTGACAACTTTGATAGCTTCAAAATGATTTTGGACAGCTGTGCGTAATTCTGGACTTTCTTCAGAACTCAACTAAAAAAGACAAATTAATATTTTTAAATAATGTTTTAATAAAATAACTTTTGCTATATGAAACATCTGTATTATGCAATTACATAGCAGATTTTTTTTTTTTTTTTTTTTTTTTAATACAAATTTTATATTTGTAATCAGTCACATAATGTTAAATAATGTCATGTGTAACTACAAAAGTCATTAAAAAAAGAAAGAAAAAGAAAGGGGGGGGGGGTTCAGGAGTTCTCTCAGTTTAAAATCTTCATTTTAGGGATCTGCCTTTGAGGATTTCAGTGCAATGTAGATGTAGACTTATTTTTATTAGTCTGCACGCAAATGATCACGGATTATTCAAGTTATCTTGGTGACATAATAATCAAAATCATTAATTCCATTACTTATAAAACAAACAATGCTCATAGTGAACTTAAATTTCTTTATTCTTAATTCAATAAACTAAACAGCAAATTGCATAAATACTCTCAATATCTTTGAAGCAATTTAATGAGAATTCAGTTTTTTCCTCCTCTTGTTAGATTAATAAAATTTTTAATGGTATGCATAATTCTGCACCCCCTCCCCACAAAAATGTGCTGTATGACCTAGTCATTTAATAAATTCAAGAGTCCAGCATCACCATTAAATGTTTCTAAAAACATTATAGAGGGATTTTACTAAAAACTAGCACATATTTAAATATTTTAAAAAATGAACATACCGTAATTTCGCGCGTAAGCGCCGCGGCGCATACGTAAAAGAAAGTTTTTAAAATGCTGGGAGCGGCGTATACGCCAATTTCACATTTTAAAATCTTCTTTTTATCTTACGCCAAGCTTTTGACTATTTTTGGAAAAGCATTTATAAACATTCAATATAAGATTTATAAACGTTAAAAGACGAATGTAATATTTTGAATATCTTATTTCTTGCTACACAGCGTCGCGCATTTACACAGAAGTAAACAATCATTGGCTGTTGTCAAATTCAACCAACTAAACTTATGAATACAGGAAGCATTATGCGATTTGCATCACCCAGACGATAACTTACTTTTGAATTTTAAAAAAAATTAAGTTTTATAAAATCTTACAAAAACTTTAAAAGACCTATAAAAATGCAAAGTATGTCTTAAAAAGGAGTTTTTAAAGTTTAATTGACTTAAAATAAATTTTGGTATGAAGTAAATCGCATTAATCACAGGTGCGATCGCAACGAATTTATTGCCGAATGTCAAAGATAAATAGCGCTACAATCAAACAACTCAACCAAGCAACTAGCAAATCAAAACAAATGCAGAATCGGCGATTTGCATGTTGAAAAAAGGAAGCAGGTGAAAAAAACGTAGCATGGGAATCTAGGACAAAAATCAGGGGATAAATTAAAATTCGTCGGTATTTAGGAATTGCAAACATTACATGAATCATATTTCTTCTAAGATTTTATCAATACTTTTTGTTAATTTGAATCAGATTTTGCTAACACTTTTTTGCCTTGCCGCTTACGCAGCCATTTCGTTTTTTAAAACAATTTTTTTACAGTGCAGCGCTTACGGTAGGTGCGGCGCTTCTGACGAATTTTTTTTTAATTTAATGTATTTTCAGAGGTGCGGCGCTTATGGTGGGTGCGGCGTGTACGTGCGAAATTACGGTAGCTGTTTTCAAAGTTATATTTAGCTAAAGAAAAAGACATCATGCATGTTACAAAATGTAATTATTATAAATAAATAAACCATGATAGATACTTACCAGTTCTTCACATTCTTTAAGCACGTCATAACCATCACGCCCTTGAGACATGTACATTTTTGTAGCTAATCGGTATTTCTGAAACATAAATGAAACACATATGTTTAAAAGTGTATGGGGAAAAATTACATTCAGACTCACATGAGACTTAAAATTTTGACAAACGTATAACAAATAAATAACTTTTTTTTTTTTTTTTAAATCAAGCTGAGATTGAAAATCAAATGTAAGTTTAGATCTCTTTGAGTAAGCCTGAGAAAAAATCCTTTGCCCTCCTAAGGACAATGTCACAACCCAGGCACTCGAAGACATACTTTCACAGTAAGTGATGCTCCCTACAGTTTATTATTTACATATACCAGCAGTTCCCCATATTTTGTTCACACAGCAGATCTAAAAAGGACTAAAGCTTCTAAAGGACACAAAATTAAATCTTCTAAAACAACTTACCGTATTTTATGGAAGAAACGCCGTGGCGTTTACGAGTTTAAAAGTTTATTTTTTTTCAAGTGCGACATTTACGATTTTTTTTAAATACCAACTGAGTTTCCTTAATTTAAAAAATTCATAAAAATATTTAAAATCGGATTTAAATATTTTAAATAAAACTTCAGACATCTTAAGATATTAAAAACGAGGCATCCTACATTGCTCAGAAAACTTTGATTAAAGTTAAGTCAATGCGACGCTGTCGACAAAAGTAGCGTTCCGATGGATGCGTTTACAACGGGTGTGGCGATTACGATATTTTTAAGCTTATTCAGGCCAATTTGAGGAGTGCGGTGTTTCTTCCATAAAATACGGTATTTTTTATGCCAAGTATGGGGATATTTTATGTAGTATTGACAAGTTTGATGTCAACTTGGCATATGCATATATAAAAGTACGTCCACATTCATAGAGGTATTATTTATTGTACATAAGTACAAGAAGTATTAGTGTATGTATGTGTTCCCCAATGAATTATTACATTTTCTTGTTTTAACATTGTGATGTCGATGAGTAATGATGTAACATCATGACATCAGCATTATTAATAGAAGGAATGATATGTTTGTATTTTATGTATGGACACTATATAGAAGTAAATTACTAATTCAGTTTTATTGTGAACACTAACTCTGTTACTAGAAATAAAATATCAGAAATGATTATCTGTCAATTACTTGCTTTAAAAGTCTTCATAAAAATATTCAAACAAAGTTGAATGTTTCCATGTTTTTTTTCCTGCAGTGATTCCATATCTCAGAAACCTATGAAAAATCATCTTTGAATATACTACTGTTAAGTGAGGTGCTGGGTATGTGAATTCCGAGAATATGAAATGAACTCAAGATGATTAATTCATATTTAATCACCCCGAATTCACATTTGAAATCTCAAAATCCACACACCCAACATCCCACTTTGGCCGGAGCGAAAGTAGCAGTACATCGCGCCGTGGAAAGTTATTTTAAGTTATTGCAATTAATATTAATTCCCTTCTATTTATTATTCAATATGAGAATCGAGCTGAAGATAAGAAAATAAAATGATTAATCTCACCCTTGAATAATCTTCAGGATATACCTAAAATAATGGTTATAAAACAACACATGTAAACACAATAAATACATCTATATATAACTTTTAATTTACCTTTATTTGGCATATTTATGGTTGTATTATATTTATGAAAAATTACTATCTGCGCAGATAAAGAATTAAAGTGTTACAACATTAAATATTTGCCAGAAAACATTTATAAATAACAAAATATTACGATTACATCACACAAAAACAAATTTGTGCATTTCACTCTCATATTCTCAACACTTAAAGAATGCGATGGCATAACGTTCCAATGTTCCCAGTCTAATGAGAATCTTACTAATAACTGTTTGTACTACATAAAGAATTATCTCTTTATAGAAAATTAAGACTTGAAGTGTCATCTGAAATCCATTTCTTGTGGATTAAATGCAGACTCACAGAGATATAATTTCTAGCTTGCCCAATTCCAGGGTAGGAGTTACGGGTGTAACATAGTTCTTCCTATTTTGAAATGAACAGAAAATCTTTACCTCTGCAGATGGAATCATAAAATTTTAATTCTCAACTGACTCGGATAACTTCATTCAGTGTAGTCTCTGATTGACATCGGACATTTCAAAGGAACATCAGCATTGACATCGGACATTTCAAAAGAACATCAGCCCCGAGTTAATTGTGATCATTTGGAGAGCAAGCCGTCATCATCGCAACTTCTTTAACTTGAGATGAACTCAAATTTGTTGAATTTCTTTTATTTTTGCATTTCATTATATTTTTAACTTTCCATTTATCACCACAGATAAGATTTAATAGGTACTCCAATTATAGGAAAGCCAGCCGACCGATGTGCCGAATTTTCATAACGGCATCACCAGCCGGCCGACTCCTTCGTGCTTCCTCTTTCAGAGCTAACGCCCAAGAGCAAGAAATTCGCGTCGCTTGGGGAGAAACGCAGTTAGCGGCCAGCCTGTGATTGGCTGGTCTGATAACGTTCTCAAACGAACTCAAAATGAATATTGTTTGAAAAATGAATCAAAATAAATTGTTTTTGAATGAAAATTAAAGTGATAAAATTTATTATAAATGGGAAAAATTAATTTAAAATGTATATTTATTTTATAAATGAATTCAGATGATTATTTTAATTCTGACAGTTTATCTCTTATTTCCCAACGATCTTGATATTGAAAATAAAACATTTATTAAATTTGGAAGAACATTGTTAATTTATAATATAAATTAAGTTAGATATTATTTTTTAATCTTTGATAGCTGTAAAAGTTTAGAAATTATATTTGAAATATCTTATTGGAGATTGGCAACACTAAAACGAAACTTTGAATTTAAAAAGTAAATAGAGATCGTTAGGAAGATAAATAATGTTATAAGCATTTCCTTAATTTGAAGTATTTAAATTTTAGGGGGTAATTATTATTAAATTAAATATTTAAATTGTTTTATAAGGGGAAATAGTATGTTATGTTATTGTGACATACTACCTGGGAATAATCAAATTGCTTGGAGTGTAAGGGATTAAAAAAGATTGTGACAAACAATAAAACTTATTTTTTTTCATAATGAAAACATGCATGTTATGTCTGAAGGAAAGTTTTGAATAGATAATTTAACACAATTAGTTTAAAACATTTTATATATAACTGAATTTGTTTTTAATAATAGTAGTAGTGGTGGTAGTAGTAATAATTGAAATAAAACAATAATAAAATGACAGAACATGTCTCATTTCAAATCCATGCTGATTTTAAATAAAGTGAATAGATTTAAAAGAATAATTAGTAACAGTAAGGGATATAAAAAGAAAAATTTCACGAAACTTTTTTATATAAATATAGAAACTGGTTTACCAAGAGTATCTTTTATTCTGTTTGAGTCTTCCAGATAGTAATAATTTTTACACTACATGTGATGTAGATATTATTGTATTTGATGTATATTTGATATTTTTAATATATTTTATGCAGATATTATGATGCAGTGTTATTTGCTAATTTGAAGGCTGATTATAGATATATCTAGAAAATATAGTAATTTGCTAGTTATTGTTAGTAGAAAAAACCGATGATATTTCTATTTTAAATAAATTTGCTGATATCTTTAAAAATGCCACCAACTTTGATTTTTTCTATTCATGTAAAAATATATTAAGAGGGATTTCTAAACACATGCAAGTGATTATTTGGTTGTACCTATGATGTCATTTGTTGACTCAATTCTTTTTCAAAAAGGAAGGAGAGGGAAGGGGAAAGAGAAAAATAAAACACAAGTAAACAAAATATATTACCTTCTTTTTGTGCAAGCAATTATCTGGTTTAACCTATTGCACAAAAGAAAGGTGGTTGGATTACCAAAGAAATAAATTGGATAAAAGAAAAATCCACATGTACGAAATATTTAGTTTAATAGAACGTACATTGCTGAGTAATGAGATTTTACTGTTATTTTAAGCATCAAATTAAAAATTAAGCAGCAAGAAGTCTATGTTCGATTTTAATATAAAAATCAATAAAGGTCAAGTGAAAATGGATACTTTACCACACAAAAATAGGTAATGATTACCAATTATAAACATTCACCTACAATGCTCATTTCAGTAAAAAAAATAAAACTAGACATTGAAAATACATACAGAAAAAATTAGTATGATTCTTAATGTGCAAAGCTATGTCCTCAGTTTTCTCAAAGGGAACAATTTTTCCATCTCTCTATTCTAAAAAATATCACTAACACTACTGCTGCTACCGGATCTATTGTGTCCTTTTCACTTTCTCAACTTATCTTGCAATAACTATTGCATGTAAGTTTTATGAGGAAATAAATGATAAATATGCTCAAGCAGACATTTTTTAAATCAAAGACTTATTTTAAATGCTATTTAAGGTTGAAATCACTCAAGATAGTTCAGATATACAAGTTGTACAGGACCAAAAACCATGTATAGCAATTTAAACATCTTTTGCAGTCATATACTTGACTAGATTGTGGTACACAGTGCCCAATCATTTTTTAAATATGTCTAATTTTTTTTTCTCAAAATTTTCAAAATTTCATCATTTGCATATAGATTTAATTCATACTTTGAAATAACCAATTTTTAAGTGTGTTCATAATTATGTAAATACGTAGCACCTATAGTCGTCGTTCGGTCTGTCCGTCTGCCTGTCCATCTGCATATAAATGAGCAAAAACTACCCAACCGAATAGTATGAAATTTTAAATATAATTGTTGTAAAATTTTGTCGAGTAATTTCAAATTTTATAAAAATCGGATGTATAGTTTAATTACAGAGACAGTCAAAAGTTTTACGTTACGTTATGGCCAATGGGAAAAAATTATTTGAAGTGCATTTGAATGATATTACAGACTTTCGAACAGAATGAAATTGATATGCACTTATGAAGTGCACTAAAATATACATTCAGTACAATATGCGGTGCAGAAAATATTTATAAAGTTAGTTACAGTACGAACGCACTTCATTTGCCATGTTTGATGTGCAATTTCCAACTTGTTATCTACAGTTATCAGATTTTTAAAAACCCTGCATTTTCAATTGAAATATATATTTACACATGAATATTGAAAAAGAAAGAAAACTTAAAATAATTAAAATATTACATTCAAAAAGAATTTGATGGGGAAAATTATGTCATATTTAAAACAACATTATAGCAACTAAAAGAAAACTTCTAAACATGATAATATGTGCATTTTCATACATTGAAGCATTTTATGCTGACACATGGAGTGTAAATAACAGTAAATAAAGCAACATTTTAAGTCGCGGTGAACAAGAGACATTTATTTTTCATCTAATTTTGATTGAAAAGATTATTTGAAACTTTTTATTTTACTTTCAATAGAGTTAATACTTGAGCATAGCTCATAGAGGATAGTATTTTTGAGAATCTCCATAGTACACATAAAAAATAAATCTAATAATAGTTTTATGAATTTGAAATTATTGCTCAGGTTCCTGTTTAGAGATTTTAAGCAAGGTTTCTTTATACAGTAAAACCTCCATAAGACATTTTTAAACTCCCCTTTACCTACATATTTATATGTTTAGGATTCTAAATAGAGTTTTTGCCTGCTACTTAGAAAATCTCAGACAGATTCCACTGTCCCGAAGTGTCTGCTATTCAGAGGGGCGAGTTCATCTTTTTTACTATGTCAGATTCAACTTTATAATTATTAAATTGGAATTTGATATTGGAATTGATATTGAAGGATTTGTGGAAAATGTGTTCATGTTAGATGGAAAACTTTTGTGAAAAATCTGCTTTTAAAAAAGAGTTTTGTGAAGTGCCTTATTTTGAAATTGAAAAAAATAAAATAAAATTTTTAAGGGAAATTCTTAAGATTTATTATTATTATTATTATTATTATTTTAATCCTGTTATAAGATGGAAATATTTGTGAAGGGACTCTTAAAAAACCAAATTTTTCATAAACAGATCCCTGATGTAATAAATTCTGTACTTATTATTATTATTTTTTTTAAATATGTACACTAAGGAAAAAATCAAATAATGGATTTCTTTACCAAAATAGTAACATTTAATAATAGGTACAGAGTGATGCCAAAGAAAGAACAATGTAAAAGAAAACTAATAACTGCATAAAATATCTCAACAAAAACTTTTTTACGTACCTGATTCATATCTAAATATTCATCACCGATTTTTATAAACTTAGGATCTATTCGGCTTCCAGGAGGTTTTTTGGGATCAAAGGCAAATGAAATTCCAGCTACTTGAGGAAATCTACCTTCTAATTTTGGATACTGGGACACTCCATTCTCTAATGCTCTATATATTTGTTCACCTACATTTAAAAAAACAAAATTATATTCTTAAAGAAAATTATTTTAAATATGGAAATTCGAATATTCATTTTCATTTCAGGCACAAAATCTTAGTTTCAGCAAGCATTCGTTTTTGGTGAAAATACAGTCAAATATTCGACTAGAACAGAAACTAATCTCTATTCCTAATATCTCATTCCTTCCTTAAGGAATTTTCAACATCACTCATCGAATTAAGCCATATTGGCTTTAGTGAGAGCTCTTGTTTATTTTATACTATGAACTTCACTGTCTATAATGACTCAATGCATATGACTAAATTTTGAAAAAGCTTTCCATATGCTCATTAAAATCTACAGACTTAATAGTAATAGAAAAATATTTATTTGAATATCGCAAAAGTGTTTTCAATGTACTCTAAGGAAAGTGTAGAATCAAAGAATAGAATAACACATAGAATAAATCTACAGACTAATAAGTAAAAGAAAATTTTTAATTTGAATATCACAGAAGTGTTTTGAATGCACTCTACGGAAAGTGTAAAATCAAAGCATAAAATAAAACAGTTGATGATCATTTACAAAAGTCATAAAAGGTAAAATGAGGTATGTATACCTAAAACATTTTTTAGTTAGATGAAATTCATATAATTAAGAAAGCATTCAGTGTTATTGATGAATTGCATCTTATTTCATATGAAAATTAGAGGTTTGAATTGGCACAAAAGCCAACTTGGTGATGACGAACTTGTGTCGAAACATTGGCACATATATACTATGTGTGTTTGTTACAAATGTGTTTCTTTATAAGTGTAATTAATTAATAGTTATATGTATGCATATGCAGGGCTTAATTTCTAACAAAAAAAGTACCGGAGCCCTAAAATTCTGTGGTACTGCCGGTATTAACAACTGTACCATTCCCCACCTCTCCGTCACTCAAATATGCATATTTATATTTCATACATTACTTGCAAAATTTAAAGCATTTTCTTTTTCTTTAGCAAAACAAAAATTTTAACTATATCTATCAGCATACCCTTAGCTATCAAGTATTCCATTTTTTAGTTATTACTCCTTCCAAACAGTAATCTTTGCCTAATTTTAATGTTAATTAATTGCAGAATTCTGCGAAAAATGGTAAGGATTATGATTCGGAAATAGAGTTAACACAAAAAAGGGATAGTTCACAGCTATGGATATTTTATGAAAAAAATGAATGAAATTTACAGAAATTAATATTTATACGCTGAAGAACAATGTTTTTCAGTTTCCTATAAAAGGTGCATATCTTAAACTATAATCGATTTCTTCCGCATAACTATCTTTTGTGGTTCAAATGATCCAGAAATCCCTAAAAATTAGATGATTAAAAATTTGACACTGTTATCTGAAAAGGTTCGAGGCTTTTATAGAAAAAGAGTACACACTGCTCAATTGCTTTCTATCAGAATAACAATACATGGTAATTATACCTACTTACAAATGAAAGCGACTTCGTAAATGTGCAGAGCAGAGCCTTAGCATGGGCAGCATTCATGATACAAAATAAATAGAAAAATCACTGATATAATTTTTATATTCGTAATTAATAGAATACAAAAAACCTCAAACAAACAAAAACTCAAGCTGATGCTCGTTGGCTAAAAACAGAAAATATTTTTTTTAGGCTAGACGTTTAAATAAAAAATAAAATAAACCAGCCAATTAAAAATTATCCTACAGTCACAAAAGGAACTCGAACTGAAAGCAAATTCATTGTTCAGTTTCTTGAGTGGCACCGTTTTCAACACGTCGCCACCATGAATGCCATAAAATTGCAAATATCACTGGAATAGAAAAACGCAATTTCTGTTTTCCTTCATTTGATCAAAATAGCATTACAATTATTTTAAATAGAATACGTAATTTTGAAGGAGGAAAAGTTTTTTTATTCTATACATGAGTAAATAAAACTAAGACAGATTGAGCTCGAGTCAGTCCAAACCCAAAAACTGGTATAAAAATTGAGACCGTTTCATCTCCATCTCCTAAGTGTGTGACACATTACGTCACATATAAGTGTTTTGATAAAAAAGAATGCAAAAGCTTGGAGATAGGAAGGAAAGCATAATTTAGGCTTCGGTTTTTCGGAAGCACTATTGCATTGGGCTTCGGAGCATGGGTGTAATCTGATGGGGGCATATGCCCCCGCAGTTTTCCAGGAGCAGGGGCAAGGCTTACCTTTTGCCCCTCCAGTTTTTTAAATCCCAGTTTCGTATTTTAATTTTCTGTTCTATCCGATCAAATTATTAGGTAAATGTTGCTAGCTTTGCATAGTTTGAAAATCTCACCTATGTTTAAAGTGTCCCATTTATGACTTCCGTTTTTTCGACCGTCCTTTGCAGCATTTGTCTGCACTCTGACTCTCACAAATATATTTGGATTTCCCCGACATAGATATATGCTATTAAGCCTTACTATAACATATTTTCTATTGAAGAATAAGTATGTTGCTGTTATAGTTCATTTACAGGGATGCACAAAATAATTTCGTTACTTTATTGTTTACAGGGAAAAATCTTTTTTGCTGCCTTTTAGTGGTATAATAATACAGTAGAGCACCGATTATCGGAACTTTAATTAACCAAACTTCCAATTATCCAAACAGCCTATTTCTCTCAAAAACTTTTTTTGACCGAACTTCCATTTATCCGAACAGCCTATTTCTCTCAACAAATTTTTGTAATGATGATGAGATTGTGGATGAGATTTAAGATGAAAAATAAATTGAAGAAATGAAAACAAATTCTCTGAAAATGACCCAGGTCCATCACATAACGAAGCCTTTGAATGTTTGTAAACAGCTATGAAATGGCTTGAACGGCAGAAGAATTCTGATTCTATTCAACATTCAACTAACGTATTTAAGAAGAATTCGAGATATCAGATATGGCAGCATTGGAAAGAATGTCTTCTTTGAAGTAAGCAACAATCAAAAGCTTTTTTGCTTAAATTATAATCTTTGGAGTTCAGAAAATGATAAAAAGAGAAGATTTTAAATGATAGAAAAGTAAACAAAAAAAAAAGTTTTTAAAAACACTAGCACTAACTGATGCTGCCAGTCCTAAGCCTGGATAAAGTGTGGAGGTTTTAGTTTAGTCAGGAACATCCCTTAAACTGTCTGTTCATTTATCCGAACTTTTGCTTATACGAACTAGGCTCGGTCCCGACTTGTTCGGATAATCGGCGCTCTACTGTAAATCAAACATACTAAAACTGATATGTGCCACTGAGGGACAGGATGCTTCTAAAGAGTATGAAGTAAGCAGCAAATATGTAGTTCGTTTACAGGGCTGACTATGAACCATAATTGCTGAAAACACGTTTTCAACTGTTTGGAGCATTTTTAAGCTTAAGTAAAAGTTTAGTGCATTACATGGTAGGTCAGTATAAATTATAGAATAGATTATATACAGAACTGCGTGAAAGAAATCATAAGCATTTCAGTTAATGGGCATGAATTCCTAAAATGGGTGTTTAACTATTTTTTGGCATTTTGCGGCCAAACTATATTTTATCTAAAATATGCGTTTAGAATATAAATAAATCTATATTCTTAAGCAAAAAAAAAAAAAAAAAAAAAAAAAAAAAGATACTTTGTCACCTATGGAGGGTAATTGCTGTGCATACATTTTTAGTTGTGTTGCACGTTTTCCAGCTGAAATAAAGCTTAGTATGTTATGTGATGTGTATAAGCGTATATATACAGGTTTGGATAAAAAAAATTCGTATTGATGTCTATGGAAGGGTTTCCTGGAAAAGGCACTTTCAACTGTTTTACACATTTTCAAGTTCATTTAAATTTTAGCTTCACTATGCAGTATGGTTAAAGTACTATCAATCATATACACGATAGCACAAAAGAATTCACATGCATTATCTGCCGTGAGCAGGAATTCTTGAAAATAGATTTTTAACTGCACTGAGATTTTTAAACTGTTTATTTGGATATCTTATTTCACTGTGTGAAAGAATGAAATTCCTTAACAGTATTCTAATAATGTTGGAAAATGTGTCATAATCTATAACCGATGTGCAAGATTTTGTTCTTGTTTTACTTCATTTGAAGTAAAATAAGAACTATTGTGAAGAGGTAGAGTTAGTGATGTAAAATTTCCAGGCATTTATATGTTGGGCAAATGCCCAAAATCCAAATATGCCTGGGCATTTATGCATTTATGAGAAATATTGAATTAATTGTCAAACAAACACTTATTGTTAATTCTTATTGATCAAATCTTGTATGTAATTGATCAAATGTGATATATAATCTTTGTTTATCTGGTATTCCAGTCTAATGAACTAAGCTCTATTGCAATATTTGTTTTGAAGAAAAACTCAGACTTCACTTTTATTTTAGAAAAAAATTAGTGCATGCATTTATAAATTACAAAATAAATTACTGTAAAATGACATCTAATTTACATATAATATTTATTAGTTAGATTTCATTTTTATTTTATAAAAAAATTATAGCATACATTTATTTATAAATTACAAAATGAATTACTGAAAAATTACGTCTGCTTTAACTTTACAAATACGGTATATCAGTTATTAGATTTAATTTTTATTTAAGAAAAAAATAATTGTATAGAATAATTGTAATGGTATCTATGTTATAAGCTCTAATATTTATTAAATGCAGTGTCAAAGTGTATTTATTTATTTTTATTTTTTTATAAATGGCCAGATCTTGGGCGCTTAAAAATGCTTCGGGCAAATTCCCAGGTGATTGCCCACTTCATAAATGTCCAGCGTACTGGGCATTTGCTTGGCCCATATCAAGAGGTAGAGTTTAAAATTTTCAAAGTTTAAGTAGAATATTAATTTTTTAATTCTTAAGGTAAAATTATTCCATATACCCTACAGTACATCATAGCAAAATTTCTGAGTCATTCCCATCAGAATGTTAGCTAGAGTTTTTATTAAAACCTCTATAATTTGTTGAAACCTGAATGAAGGCTTTAAACATTTTTCTAAACGATAGACAAAGATCGACCAGATTCGAAAGACCAAGGCTTTTACAAATTTTTAATAAGATTGTTCTCAAATCCAAATGGGCAACATTATTATACATTTTTTAATTCATTTTTGTTTCAAAATGTATAAAATTAGCAGCAGGTATTATTCAGAAACTATGTAATCAAAAGTCATTTTCCATTGTTTGGTAAACGCAAAGAATCGTTGAGAAAATAGTCAAAGTTTGCATTTTTAACCGAATTTCTGCTCAAAAGGAGAAAAACCTGTTGTCACCAAAATCGCTTACAACTCGATAATTCATTTATCGAAAAATGGAAAACACAATTCAATTCCAGATCGTTTCAACAGTAGGCCTGCCAATTTTGTGCTTTTACGTTTAAATGAGTCAGAAAGCTCCACGTTTGTTGAGCAAGGAACTTGAGAAAGAAGTTTGTTTGAACTTTTTTTCTAATTGAACATTGCATCAGACATAAGAGATAATGCCGTACTCTCAATATATTAAAATATTTTTTTTTAAACATGAAATGTGTAATTTATGACTCTTCCATATTTTTTCGTGTATGGTTGAACATTAAGCATTTTTTAAGTATTTAATTGTAATAGGAAAGGGGTATAAATTTTTAGAAAAGGAATCTGAAGATTTTTGCCCCCGCAGTCTTAGAGCCCAAGTTACGCCTATGCTCTGGAGCCCTGTATTTATGAGCTCTGATGAATTATGACCAATATTTAAATATTTACTAAAAACAGAGAAGTACCGGCAGTGGGCTCCGGCACAAATTAAGCCCTGTGTATATATGTATTAATTAATTTAAATTTATTTTCAAGACAGTGTTGTTCTCAGCCTAAACTAAGAAGATAAACGTAATTCGGTTTCAGTCTTAAAAACTTATTTCGGTCGAACACTAATTGTAATTATAAGAAAATTTCAAATTATTTTATAAGCATCATTTAACAGGATTGTGACAGAAAAAAGACAAAAACTAATATGCTGTGGCTGGCACAAAACCTTCTTCACACTTAACAATATTAATTTAAGCTGCAGAGATGCACATACAATAATCATGTCTGTTGCCAA
The DNA here is from genome assembly GCA_963932465.1 of Maratus speciosus. Lineage (NCBI taxonomy): Eukaryota > Metazoa > Arthropoda > Arachnida > Araneae > Salticidae > Maratus > Maratus speciosus. The sequence continues at coordinate 275,504,593 of OZ010798.1, forward strand.
GATTAGAACCAAAAATGAACAAATCTGATAACAACATGGTTGCAAGCATATGATAGAATAATGATTACAATAATGGATTTAATTATACAATGAATCCCCACTTTCTAAAATACATAAAATGGCTATGTACCTAATTATGAAACATTCCTGAAGCATAAGATAGCAACCCCCCTTTTAAATCAAAGCCAAAATTGAATTAGCATAGCTTATCAAAATAAGTATCTTGCAAATTAAATTCGGCAAAATTCCATCTCATACATGTCGAGATATAACTATGACAGAAATAATAAAACAGTTCAATATAGCAATGTCACCTTTGGGCAATATACACCAAAAAGTAATCAGCACGAATTCATGCCAAGGTCTAACTGCAGTGATGTGGTCATTAAAAACAGAGGGCATATGCTAAAGGTAGAGAATATACACTAGAGAGTATATGTTATAACTACGGATGGTATACAAAGTTTCTTTAAAAAATTAGGAAGGTACATGGCATATGCCATTGATACCTGCCACAACATCCCTGTCTTACTGAATATGGAATGAAGTTCCCTACATTAGATCTTGAGATATATATATCAGAGAAACATGCTACTTGTTTGGAATTATACAATAAAATGTTATCCACCCCAGCTTATGTCAAACTGAAGAAGAAATTTCATGAAATTCCATGCATTATTTCTTGAGTTGGAGTGGCCACAAAATTTATGCAACATACAGACAGACTTTTTTTTTTTTTTATCGCATAATTGTATTCAGTACATCCCAAAAAGTGGAAAGCCATCAAAATTTTTTCAGGAATCCAATACTTTCTTCTTAAGTATATATAGAACAAAGTAATGGTTTCTTTAATCTCCTAAAATATATAGCAAACTAGCTCAATAGTAGAATAAATATAAGAAATAAGTGCAAAAACATTAACCTAAAACATTGCAAAATCTTACAGAAAAGAGCTAATATTGATATACCTTTTTTCCCGGAACTATTGCAGTCATTTCAATAATTTATTTATTTAATTTGTTATTATAATCAGCACTATTCCAATTGTTTTAATATAGCTTTCTGGAAAATCAGCTCCTTTTTAGTAATATTAATACTATAAAAACCTAGAATCATAGACATATAACTATTGCATTTTTTATTTCTTAACTAGAATAAATTTATAGCTAATGTCAAAACATTTTTTAAAAATATTCCAATTGTATCAGTAGTTCCCAAGAAAAAAATCAATCAGCTGTTTTTAATAGGATTTTGCGAATGTTGTTGCCTCTTTAAGCTGAAAGAAGTAGTCTCATTTGACTTTCTCTGAAAGTAGTTATTTTTTAGTTGCCTGTGGCAACCCTGTATTATATTTTGAAACACAAGGCAGGATCGCTGTGACATGGCAACAGTTTCTCAGAATGTTAAAGACTTCCCACAGAAATATTTTTCATTTGCAAAACAATATTTTTTGGAGGAAGAAAAAACATACATGCACAAAGATCATTCTGTAAATATTTCATTTCTGCAGAATTGACAAGAGATGGCAATTTCTACATTTCTGAATATAATCGCCCTCCGTTCTCAAAATTTCTGGACTCAAAATTTCTTCCTTTTGGACTCCCTCCCCTAGAACATAGAAATTTTAAAGATCTTCAATGTTAAGTTTTAAAAAAATCTGCCTTATTAATTTTGTTGTTTTGCACTAGTTACTTTATTAGTTAGTTTGATAAATAATCATCTAAATTTGTGCCACTCCTGAAATTTACGATCATGCACACAGATTCTTCTTGAGCACACAGTTTAAAATCTTTAAAACTATTTCATTAAAAAATAGGAGGAGGGGGGGGGAAGAAAATTGCTTTATTTACTACTTTGAAGTAATAATGTAATAATAAATGAATGATCAATCATACCTTCACGCCAGCTAACCCTCACCCTTCAATTTGTTAGTTTAAAGCAACAAAAAAATTAATAATCAATCTTAAATTTCTGTTGCCCCAAACTTCACTATTTCTCAAAGATCATTCCTGTAGAAAGATTTTGTTGTTAATAGTTTGTCACAGAACATAAACAATTTTCTGCCACAGAGCTTTGAAAGAATAACTGTTAAAAGCCATAATATAACACAGTAAATACATAACAAACAATCAATTATCAAAACTATCAAGTCAAATAAACTAACACAGCTTTAAACAAAGTTTTATTGCATAATAGAATAACTAAATGTTAGCATTCAAATTCAATATAAAGTACCTGTAGCATTCAACACAATCATGGGGTCCATCATAGGCAAAAGTGTAACTAAATCACGCAGTGTAAAGTCACCTTTTTGATATATTCTGTCAGCTCTTAAAGTTCCAGAATTTAAAAGGGCTAAATCAGAATGTGTAGAGGACAACATAACATCACAGATAAAATTTCCTGTAAGTAAATGAAAATGTAAAAATAAGTTAATAAAATTCGTTATTTTAGAAAGACAAAAAATAAATAAAAATATAAACATCATTTAAATAAAACTGACAATAGACAAAAAAAAAAAAAAAAAAAAAAAAAAAAATTACAATAATCATTGTTTAATGTGACGGCCATTAATAATATTTATTTAAAGTTATCCAAATCATGAAAACAGTTTTCAGTGGTTACTTATTGTTATCATCCTGACATACGATTTCAAATTTTTCAACAACTTTCCAAGGCAACAAAATACTTTTCCATCTTCTGGGAACCTAAACTGAGATTAATATTGATAAACTTCAGGAATTAAACAAAGATAAATGAAAAATGATGAATACCATTTCTCAAAAAATGCTATTACGTTATCACATTTATTGAGGAGAAGCATGATCCGTTAAGCAGCAACTACTGTATTGTGTTACAACAAAGCAAAACCACATTAGTGGAAATTGTTTGATAATTTAAGAGCTAAATGGAATGTAGAAAATTTGGAGGTTCTAACGTTACAGTTTAAAATTTTTCATTTCCTTTCCTTTTCTTTTTTAATGTATGTATAAACAATGCTTGTTTGTTGTTAAAACAAATCAAACATCACAAAATACATCTTTTTGTGAAAATCAGCCATACAGCTTTAAATCGATGATGACACATGCAATATCTGACTATTTTAATAGCCATTTTGATACTTCATTTGTGAAAATCGGATGGATGTATGGCTATTCATAAATTTAAACTTTACACTTCTTGGCATAATTCAAAACTATTTCCATGAACATGAATGAAATCTTCAAACAAACTTATTCAGTTTCCTAAGAAGTGAACAGCATTTTTTCATTTTTCAATCTTTTAGAAATTACCAAAGCTGATATTTTGAACTGATTTTCAAGATATATTAGATATGTAAAAGGTGTTTAAATCATATACCAACCAACTATAATTCAAAATACATTCACCATCTAAATTTTTTTTAAATAACATTTTTCTATTCTTTGTCATCAGGATGAGAATGCTTCACATTTTACCTATATTCAGTAAAAGTACTTGACTGCACTTTTTCGTTTAGCTTTAACCACACTTTCCCAAACAGGCATAAAAAAAAAAGGTTAATTAATGAATAACAGATGAATGTTTATTACAAGATGATTCAACAAATTCTGATGGCACATATGAAATTTACCTAGAAACAAATATACAACATAGATTATAACATAAGATGACCTTTTAAACTTTTTTTTTCATGTTGCCATACATGAAAAAACAAAAAGAACCAAACAAAGGGCTGAGGCAATCTATGATTTACAGTTTAACAATCAAACTATACTCAAAAAACAGTTAAAATTCCACAAAAGTAATAGATTCCTGTGGAGTGATTTCAAACACAAGAAATCATTACTCAGAAACAGAAAGAAAAGAAAAAGAAGATAAACCATGCATGTTAAGTCAAAAATGAACATTTTATTGTAGAAAAGTTGTAGCAAGAATTCTGCTAACAAACTGAATTGATTTCTATTTGAAGTACCTTAAAGATGTTTCTCTGTTTAACAATGCAAAAATTTCTGCCATACTTGCAAACATATTTTGCATTTCTATGTAGCAGATCCACCTGGGACAGCTTTGAGAATTTACAATTTATCATCCTGCAACATTTGAACTATATATATTTGATTAAATCCCGTTGCCACATAATTATTTCTTTTCATGATTGTTATGAACTGGAACATCAACTTTGACAGTGTTTTCTGAAAGAAGCTTTTCTTTCAAAAGAAAAATAAAAAAAATTATTTTTTTATCAGTAAGTTTTATGAAATAATAAACGAAAGTAATTTCAAGAATACACCAGAGAACACAGTTTTTTTGAAAAGTCTTAAATGTGTTGCAATATTATGTTAATATATATGTTGCACCAAGTATCCATGTTCGATTCCTGGTCTGGATATTTTTCGCTCTGTTGGAATAAACTTCAACTGTGCTACTCCAGTCTTGAATATGATTTAATTCAGTTGGAAAAAATATTGTTCTCTTCATTATGACCTATTTGCATGGTATACAGGAGTTTCCGTATTCAAACACACTTTCATCATGTAAATGCTATAGTTATAACTCGGATGAATGAAACTAGTGCTGCAGTTCACAGCCATGTCTAACAAATAAGAGTGAATTATGTCAGCCAGGTATTGTTCAGATAGCTTAACAGGTAAAGCATTGGCACAGCACACCTAGATTCCTGGTCTAGACATTTTTCGCTCTGTTGGAATAAACTTCAACTGTGCTGCTCCAGCCTTGAATATGAATATGTTGTAATATTTATATTAAACATCAAAATTAAGGTTGATAATGACAAACTTTTGATGGAATGTTACATTATTACAAATACAAAAATGCATAATTTCCTTTAAGAAATTCCTTAAAGCATATAATAATCTATGAATCATTATATAATGATTTTTTACTAGAAAAATGTTAACTTAAAAAACAAATTCATTATAAGATATTCAGCAATTTTAATTCAATAAGTATTATACCACATATTTTTTTATTACTATAAATTAAAAAAAGGTCATGAATCTATATAAAGCATGGGTTATTTTACTTAGGCTGAAGGTGGAAAAGTTTATGTGCAAAGATTTGAGACCTAAAAATATAAAACTATATCATACAAAAGCTAGAAACTCCACTTTCAACTTTGACAAAAGTGATAACAAAGATAAATGTTGTTTACTATGAGAAATAAGGGAGATGTGCCAAAGGGAAATATGCCTTGCAGAGAATGGGTCTTCTATTTATATTACCTCAAAAGAAAACTATGCAAAACTTGAGCTGCCAATATTAACTCAGTCTAGAAAAACTCTCGATGTGTCTATCACAATTCAAAGATTTATTACTGTGTCATTTAGTTAAGCTGCAAAAATAATGGCATTAAAATATTTTAAAATGTTATATATTACAAAAGTAATGATGGAAAATGATTAATTATGAAGAAAGGAAATAAAAGCTATTAGCTATGATAATCTTGCCGATGTATAAATAATCTATAAAAATAACGGAACATAAATATAAATGGAAAAAAATTTAATGACTCTTCATCAGTCAGATCTCTTAATCTGAAATCCCCTTCCCAATGAACTTATGGGTTTGGAAGATATTTACATTTTTCAAATTTCTCATCAGAAGGTTAAAAAAAAAAAATTCTTTGTTTTCTTTTACTGTTCTTAAAGAAAGTTTCTTTGATTTTTGCTTGACAAAATATTTCTAAAACATGTATTTCATTTAAGTGTTAAAATCTAATTAACAGCTCAACAGCTTCACAGCAACAACTTTTATTTAAAACTTCAAATATAAAATGAAACGTATATTTCAGAAATATTTTGCCAAGCAGAAAAGCACATAAATTTCCTTTAAGAACAGTATACAAGAAAACTAAAAGTGTTTCATCTTCTGATGAGAAATTTGAATACATTTCAACCTCATGGATTAACATCAGAGAAGGGAATTTATTATCTCAATGATAACAAAATTTCACTGAAACTCACTGTTCACAAAATCCCATGTTAATCTTTGGAAAACTTAAAAGGGCGGTTACTCATTACCTAATATTATCATCAGAATACAGTTTTCACCATCAGAAAGTAGACTTCAGAAGTCAAAGAGGCATGTTTTTAAAAATTGTCCCCTTAAATTTTAAATAGTTTTAAGAAGATGATAAAATTTCGTCAAATGGAAATTTCAAAGTTTATACGGAATTTTTAAATACCTAAAATTTACAGAGAAATTCTTTTAAAACAGACCTTGTTGACATCTGATGTCTTCTTTCTGATGGTGAAAACTGTATTTTGATAATTATATAAAGTAATGAGCAATCACACTTTTAAACTTTTCTGTCACGGATTTAGCAATCAGGGAATTTCAGTGAAGCAACTCTTTAAGCACATCATACATAGAAAAGAAAAGTTGTGTATTTTAAAAGATTATACACTTTCTCAGAAAGTAAAAATAAATGGAAAAAAAAAAGGGAGCATTCACCTATGTGTTTTCACTGCTGATGAAAGATAAGTCTTCTAATTATTTTGGAAAACTTATATTATACTGATAAAACCAATATACAATATTTTTCAAGACCATCCCATGAAATATTTTCTAAATTTACACATTCAAAACTCAAAGCCGATTCTTTCAACAGCCAGCGAGAAAAAACTATTACATCAATTTATACTTAATTTTGGTCTTAAAGGACAGATTTTAGTGTTTAGATGTGTCAAATTTAGTTTTTGTGACCGTAATTAGTAGTAATGCACAATTAAAAATGTCTTTCCATGGATGTGTAGTAATATGGTCAAAACTGGCTTTAGATGCAAGTTCTTAAGTGCATTACTACTATGTGCATTACATATTCTTTTAAACTAAGCCTAAGAAGCATGTTGATTTCTTTATTCTGCAGTTTTATTAAAGAATATAGTGTGCTATGGTGTTTATTATTATTATTATTAATGGAAGGCAGAATTATGCATATCAAACAGATGGAAATTGTTGATATTGTACTTTGAATATTGGTAATTGTTGATATTTTCTTTCTTTCTTTTGCATTGTACTTATAAAAATTAAGATAATCTCAAAATCAGAGTAGAAACTGTTACTAAAATGAGTGATAACTTTATAAAAATTGCCATGGATCTATCTTATAGAGCAATAACACTGGTCGACAAAAAAATTTTAATTTTTCCACCCTCCAAACTAAATATGTACAGTATAAAGATCTAATTTTCCTAATTCTAAATATGTCATCCAAATTGCTCCAGCACATACCATTTTTCCAAGAGACAGTTTTAAAGTAATAACAAATAGTGAAGGATTATTACATTAATTTGCAATGCTAGATAAATTTAAATCATGAAAAAAGTATTTTCATGGTGTCAGATATCAAATTGATAAAATATAGTATAAAAATCTAGTTTGTTGATACTTATATTGCACAGTTTTCTTTTTATGCCCCCCCCCCCCCCCTTTTGTGTCCAAATTTACTATTTGCTATCCACTAATATATTTTCATTCTTTATGCTGCTGTAACTTGGTTAATCATATTTATACATTTATTTACAGGTAATTTATGTATTACAGTACAACCTCGATATCTCGAATCTGTGGGGAAAGGAAAAAAATTCGAGATATAGAGGTTTCGAGTTATCAAGGTTTTGATAAAATAAAAAATCTAATCTCACAAACTGCTTTTTGCTCTAAAAAATAAGATTCATCAAATGTACACATAATCTACTAATAATTAATAAATCACACTTCTCAGACATTTAATAATTTTAAAATTGTTTTGCACACATGCTTTTTCTTATTAAATAATATCCGATTCATCATTCAGAAATGCATTCAGTTTTTTCGGAAGAAAAAGTGCTCAATCGAAGTCTGCCGTCAGGCAGAATCTTTTTGTAATAGCACAGTTTTCTCTAACATAGCAATGGTACCAAATGCTTCAGTTCTAATATTTTCGTTTGATTCAAAAAATCTCCCAAGCAGGTTAACTGCCTTCTCGGTTTCTTTCACTGTGAATTTTCCATGCTCTTGCTGATCTTGTAGGTCTTTAAATTTCTTCATCAGAAATTTCTGCATTAATGCTCGAAACAATCTCTTCGTCTGTCATAGTGCCGCAAGTTTCAATATCATTGTCTACATTCAAGAATTCTTTGAATGAAATCTCAGTGTGACACGCCTTTTGTACCGATTCCAACTGTTCTGGATTCAGTTCTCCTTCTTCAGTTGCTTGCTTCATGGAATCAACTTTCTCTGTTTCACAGGAAGTTAAATATTCTAAAAATTCTGCTTTTATGAAATGATTTCTTATTGTTGTTTCTGTAACATTTTTCCATACATAGTCAGCCATTTGCATTGACTGTAAAATGTTGACAGGTGTGCTAGATGGTTTACATTCACCGATATTATTCAGAAATCTTCTTTCACAATTTGGGCTCGATAACCAACTTTGAAGAAATGGATTATCCCCTGGTCGAATATTTCGCTCCTTCGAAATCGTGTTTTGCAGCAAAAATTTAACAGCGATATTTTTTAGCATTGGAAGATTAGAGTGGGCTTTACAATTGTCTATGAAGAAGAGAATGCAAGCCATTGTTTTACCAATTCCTATCAGCCAATCAGCAAAAATTGCGTTTGTCATCCAATCCTTTATGTTTGACCTGTACAGCATAACAAATGACTTAAATTTAGCAAAGCATCTCAGCTTTTTAGGTCGTCTTATCATAAGAGGAGGAAGTTTTCTTTACCACTTTAATTTGCTGTGAAAAGCACAGTTACACAAAGTTTACTCTGTTTGCCAAATCGGCTTTCTTCACCTTAAAATGCAGCCCTTTTGATAGGAAAACACTGGTAAAATAATACAGTTTCATCTGCATTAAACACACCATCTGCTTTACAGTCTTTTAAAAGAGAAAGAAGTTCAGAAAGCTACTCTTCACTTCTGCATCACCCGATACACTTTCACCGCAAAGTTTCCAAAAAACGATGTGGTGCCTTTTTTCAGTTTCAAAAGTCTTCCATTCTTACGCTTTAAGTTCTTTGTATCAACAAAGGGGTAAAATAATGTGAAACCAGTATCCAGATCAAACTGGCTCTACAGCTGACAATAGCCAAAAGTAAAAAGTCAAGCTAATTTCTGTGGAAAAAATTGACATATCAAGGGTTTTGGAAAATACATTTCAAGATAACTATGGAAAATACATAAGAATTTTGATGAAAATGCAGGGGAAATTTCATTTTTCGAGATATCAAGGGTTTCGAGATAAGGAAGTTCGAGGTATCGAGGTCCGACTGTATTACCTACATTTTATGGCTTACAAAATTTCTTCCATGTTTTAGCAAGATATAAAATACATTAATTTTAAAAGCAAGCGCTCCTTCCAAAAGAATGGTACATGTTACAGTAATTTCGTTACCATATTTTTATTTAGCAGAGTGAAAACTATAAGAATGAACTATTATTTTTACAGAGAGGATTTTAGTGCTGACTAGTGAAATTCGTAAAGATGAAGATTTAAAAAAAAAACAGATAAGCTGGTTTGATTAGAGGATTCGTTAACCATTACTACTTTTTTTTTTATTACAGAGTTTCAAAGATTTATTACTGTGTCATTAAGTTAAGCTGTAAAAATAATGGCATTTGTGTGCTTTATAATATGCAGGGGAAATTTCAAGAGGGTTGGAATTTTAATGAATGACTATTTATTGTTACAATAAATCAACAAACACAGCAGAAAAGTTAAAAAAATTAAAGAGTTTTGCAGATTTTAAACTTTGTGAGCTGTGGTGGGGTGATTAAATGATTGTTTGTTTATTAAAATTACTAAAAATTTACAAAGAAAAAACGTAAAAAAAAAAAATGTAAATTTTAAACTTTAGGGACAATAAAAATTTTGGAAAGAGGGAATTTGTATCTCTCTATTCTAAAAAAAAGTAACTACCGCTGTCACCGGTTTTGAATTTTTTGTGACCAGAGGTCTTTCTTCGTTAATATTAAGAAAAATAATGCATACAAAAATATGAAAATGGTAGTATTATACAGAAGTTTGATAAACACGCTGATGCAGACAGTTTTCAAATCGAAGAATTATTTTAAGAGATATTTAATGCTAAAGTTGGACAAAATCGTTCCACTAAAAAAGTTTATAGGAGCAAAGACTATTCATGGGAATTTAATCATTTTCAGATCATTTTATACGTTTGAAGTTCCCGGTGTGCAGACTGTATTTCTTTTTTTAATTTGACTCATTTTTTGAGGTTTTATTTCTATTTTAAATTCAAATTTTTAGCATTTCTAGAGATATTTTTTAGATATTTAGAAAGTGATATTAATTTAAACTGTTGCCAACTGTATAAACAGCGCAAACAATAATGTTTGCTTCAAATAAAAAATATATATATTTATACGTGTAAATAAATAAAAAATTTATTTACACGTGACTATTATAAACAGAAAAAAACATTTGGAATTAGAATTAAATAATTATGTACAAAAAGCAGGAACTTATTAAAAATTACGTCATAAAAACTATATTTACACGTGAATTTTAAGAGAGAAAGGAAATTGTAAAATAATAAATTTATTAACATGCGTTAGAAGTCTTAAATAGGAGAAATTACATCATATTTACATCACATTACAGTTATTACATAAAATGAACACAAAATAATATTGCAAAACAGTTTAAATTTAGAAATTGCGCTAGACATTTGATATTTTAAGAGGATACTTTTCAACTATTTTCGTTAGGAAGCGCAAATAATATTTAATTTCTAACAAAAGCATTTTCACGTGAATATTAAAAAGAGAAAGAATAGTTTGGTAAAAACTACGTCAGTTAAAAACGATTAATTTAAAATGTCTTATTTAAAAGAACTTTCTTTTCGCTTTGTTAAAAAATACCAGGAGACAAAGACTTTGTTTACTTAATTCCTTTTATATTAGCTTATTTTGAAATTTTGAACATATTTTACTTAATCAAAGACGAAAACAGCGATTGTATCTTTGGTACTACTTAGTTATCCTGTCGACCAAAAATCTATCATTCGGCAAACTATAAGATTAAATGCCAATAATGGTTGGTTGTAAATGTCACATTAACTTGACTTTAAGCAAGTTACACGTGTCTACATCAAGTTATTTTTATTTCGACGTTTTATTTGTATTTTTATTAATGTTGCACTAATTTATTTGTTCTTTCGTTATTTAAAATAAAAATTATGTCAATTTGTATAATTTGGCGAGTGGTTTAGCAATTTATATAATTTGGCGAAATTGGTCGACGGGATAATCAAGTAGTACCGCAGCGGATTTGGCCTTAAAATTCCCCAATCAAAGAGAAATAAATAGAAATCCGTTTATAGGGAGATCGCCACTGTTTTTTAAATTATAATTCAATCTTCCGAAATCTTTTTAAAACCGATCAAATTAGCGTACTTTTAGAGTCAGCGGTGTCTGAACGGGGGTTGACGAGCGTAGCTCGTAGGGGGCAGAGCCCCCTAGTTAATGTTTAAAAAAGAAGAAATCGTCCAAAACATGGAAGATTTTTTACCTCTGATTAAGTAATAATTAGAAAGTAAAATTAAGGACTTAAGAACTTTTTTGCAGATTTTGCATAAAAATAAGGACTTTCAAGGACCAAAAATTACAGACTTTGAAAGACCATACAAATTCTGGAAGTGGCCGCAAAGGAGGATTCAATTTGTGACAGTATCAACTGAGATATTAAAATAATTTTCAAAAGTAAATAAAAAAAAAGCTATATGAATTTGTAATCAGATTTTTCTTTCTTTCTTTTACTGACACAACTGGGACATAAATAAGCTAAACTTTATCATAAAACTTACAAATCTAAAAATCTACATAAAGTCAAAACTTTAGCAGCAACACATAAATTTAAGAACTACATTAATTAATTATATTTCTATATGTATTGAAAATTAAAGAAAGGAAATTGAAAATTAAAAGCAATTACCTATATTAGTTTCTTTTGTCCTTATACTGGAAAATCTAGCATCTAAATCTACAGAAAATTGGCCTAAAACTTCATCCATTTTTCCAGTTACAATATCTGAAATAGAAAGTTGAGCTATTTAAATCGGGGAAAAAAAAAAAAAAAAAAGATGATGCATTTATGTTTAATATTATTTATTTGAAATAAATCTTATGATATCTAACTCTCATAACAATAAGGTTAAACAAGAAACAAAAACTGCACACAATGCATAAATTATAAAACAGAGTTACCACAAAAACTTATTTTATTTTTTATATGGTGAAAGGAAACCACTAAAAACCTATGTTGAGCAATTACTATCCATAGACAGTAATATATTCAATTTTTTTGTGTGTGCGCAGACCTGTATATAATCTACAGATTTTTATGTACACCACATAGCATACAAAAATTTAACTCAGCTGGAAAATTCTTTTATACACATCCCATGTTATAATGCACAGCACAACTGAAAACCCATTTCAGATATATTATCACTACTCAGCTGGAAAATTCTTTTATACACATCCCATGTTATAATGCACAGCACAACTGAAAACCCATTTCAGATATATTATCACTCATAAGTTTTAATATATTTCAATTCATTCGTGAAGCTTTGGAGAAGAACAATGCTGCATGTACAATTTTCTATTAGGAAGATCTTTATGGTACACCTCAATAACATATATAAATTTCATTAATTTAAATATAGTATAACATTGTCAAAACATTTTCAAAAATCACTGCCTACTGATGGTATTATAATTGAATTCTTTTGTGTGTTCCTGTAAATGAGCAAAGAATGCTTTGAACACTATTTTTTATAGAAAACATTGCACATATGTAATTGATAATGTTTGAAGTACTGCAACATCCTAAAAATGTACTTTAAACAATTATTATTCATAGAACATAACATATTCTAATTCTTTTAAATGATCCTTTAAGCAAACCTTAAATGTTATACAGACTTCATTTTCAATAATGAACATGCTATTATCAGTACTTCAATAACATGCTATATAAATTACATCACAATACAATTAATATTTATGAAGGTTAGAGCATAAGTCGACAGATGAAACGAAATCATGAACAGTTTTTAAAGTATGTTTTAAATTGTTAAAAAGAGAAGTAAATACTAAAAATTAATGACTAAGTATAAATTTAATTATAGAAAGATAGCTAATTAGCTGTAAAAGGAATGGTGCATAATGTGTGACTTACTAGAATAGTATGTATATTAAAAGCTTGCAGTTATCACAACTCATTTAAAACTTGCAAAAGCAAATGAAATAAATGGAAATGGAAAATAACAAAGATAAAATAAACATAATGATATATATTACAGGTAGTTATTATATGTAAAAAATAATTAAATCCAGATTTTTCTGAAAGGACAGGATTTGTACACATTTCTTTAAATAAAAATCAAGGACTTTAAAGGACCAAAACCAAAAAAATTTAAACTATAAATTATTGAATTATAATATGCATTTTTTAATAAAGAGTCATTTTTGTAAGTACAGCTTTTAAACAGAAAGATGATTGATTATTTACTTTTACAATAAGGTAACAAACAGAGTAGAAAAGTTTTTAAAAAATTAATGAGTTTTAAAGATTTTAAACTTTGGGTATTGTACAGGGAAGCAAAAAAAAGAAGCAAAATTTTGGGAGGGGTGGGGGCAATTTAGCTAAATTGATATGATCGATTATTTATTGTTACAATAAAATAACAAATAGAAGAAAAAGTTTGAAAAAAAATCAAAGACTTTTAAAATTTTTAAACTTTGGGTATTATTGGAGGGGAAGGGCAAAAGCAAAATTGCAGGAGAGGATTTTGATAGAATTTGTTGTTGTTTTTTATTAGAAATTCACTGAAACACAGAAGAGTTTCACCCCTGATAAAGAAATAATAGGAGAGTAAAATTAAAGACTTCACAGATTTTGTATAAAAATATGCACTTTTCAAGGACCAAAAGTTACTTTTAAAAAATTTAAGGACTTTTAAGAACTTTCAAGGATTGTGCGAACCCTGGAGGATGCAGGAGTATGTGTACCTCTAAATACCTTCTGAATCTAGCATAGTGTCAAAATTTCAAATAGGCAAAGTAGACAACTGCCTACAGGCTCTGCAATATTTAAGTGTCCTAAGACCTGAGAAATTAAAATATATCTATTTTTTTCCTCAAGCTATGATTTATCAGAAAAAGTGAAATATTTTTCTAAGTAAAAATTTGAGATTTAATTTTTATCAAATTCTGATGTAGCCTTTTCTAAACATACACATTTCAACACATCTCTTTCAAAATGACTCTTAAATTGATGCACTGGTTGTTTGTTTTTTTTTTAATCTACACTGGCAAGAAAAATAAAGGAACTATAAAAAATCATTGAACTTTAATAATTTTGCAGATAAGAACATGAAACTTGCACAAGATCTTTATTTTGTCATGCTTGACATAATTCAAATTGCAGAACTGCCTATTTCCGCAAAAAATAAATTTACATAAAAACATAGGAACGTGTGATATAAGAGGAGATAAGGAAATTGTACTGCTAAAACATTTTAGAAACACACAGGAAAAATCAATAAGGTATGTGGTCACCCCTGACTGAAATGAAAGCTTTATAGCGATTATCCATACTGTCGATTAGATTATCCAGAAGTGCTTGCGGTAACAAAGTGTATTCAAGATGAATAGTGCTTCGAAGCTCCTGGAGAGTATTAAGTGGGGGTTGCCGAGATGCAAGTTGGCATCCTAGTGCATCCCACACATATTCTATCAGATTTAAATCTGGAGAATATGCAGAACACTCCATTCGCTGGATTCCTTCACCCTCAAGATAATCAGTCACTACTGCAGCACGATGAGGATGTGCATTATCATCTATTAGGAGGAAGTTATTACCGATTGCACCCCTAAACAACTTGACATGAGGATCAACAATCTCACCTCTGTTTATTTCAGCATTCACAGTTGCACTGGTAAAAATGTGTAGGTCAGCACGGCCATTCAAAATGATGCCCGCCAATCTATAATTCCATGACCTTTGTATTGATGTATTTCACACATGTTTACAACCTTATTGCATGTGTTTTTCTACCTCCATATGGTAACGCGTCACCTTTCATTGAAGTTCCCTTAACAGAATTAACATAAAGCACATTTTTATGGTTCTTCGTTTAATATTTCTCGTCAGTGTATTTTATCCTAATATGAGACACATGAAAACTTGATACATAGAAATTAAAATCATTGCAAGTTAAAATCTGATTTTGAAAATCAGGTATATGAAAAATTGCCTCAACAGTTGCCTAAGAGCCTCTATCTGGATAATTTAATCTGGCACTGATCCAACAAGAGAAAAAAATAATAATAAATTTCCAATTCCTGCTAAACCAGCTTCAAATCATTCAAATTCATCCAATTTCTTATGTGTAACTTGTTGACAACAAAAATGTTTGAATTAAAACTTACTGTGATTGTTGTTTATTTTTTAAAAGAATAACATTTTTGAGATTTAAGTCAGTTTTCAAAAAATAAAAAAATTCCCTGATCAACAATACAAAACTTTCGGAAACATTTTTAAATGTAAAAGGATGGCACATTATGCAATAGGGTGGGTCGAAAAAACCGAAATATTTATAATCGAAATGTAATAGAGTGGAAAAGTTGCCTTTTGTAATAAAGAATAAATTAGTAAAATGTTACACCGATCATTTAATATCTTTTATCGCCGCAAGGGGACCAAAGTTTCCAAAAATCGCAAAAAACATGTTTTTTTTCAGTATTTTTTTTTTTTAATTATCCAAACGTACGAATACAATTTCTAATAGGACGCAATAGCTACATGAAGATATAAGAAATGTCCCGGAAAATATTCATTATGATAAAGTAATATCTTTTACTGCCGCAAAGGGACCATATTTAAAAAAAAAGTTGTAAAAATTTCAAATTTTTATTTTTTCTAAATTTTTATAATTTTTATAATATGTCATGAAGTAAATAAATTTACTTCATATCTATTAATATGTCGTAAATTTTGTTAACTATTTGTTATAAACTGGAAAAAAAAATCATTCATTATTCTTGATGACTGCTTCATCTACTGCTGTTTTACTGCTTATCAGCAGTTCATATACAAAAAATCACAAAAATGATATAAAATGAACAAAATATTTTAGTATTTTATTAATTACAATACAGAGATGATTAACCGAAATGGATTAAATAAACTTAAAGTGAAGAAGTATTTAAAGTAATTGAATTTTATAATATGACTCGAAATTGATCATATGTGATCTTCCCTCTGTTTTGTTAGTTTACAGTTTTGCCGCTCAACTAAATCCATACAATTTTAAGCTTCAAAGTTCAAGTCTAGAATGGCGAAGTGACGGATCACACTATTCGTGTCCACAGAACTTCGTGATTTGGCAATTTTCTTTATGGCTGGGGTCCTGATGTCCTCTCCTTCATATTCTATCATTCCAA
Source organism: Maratus speciosus (assembly GCA_963932465.1). Taxonomy (NCBI): domain Eukaryota; kingdom Metazoa; phylum Arthropoda; class Arachnida; order Araneae; family Salticidae; genus Maratus; species Maratus speciosus. The sequence continues at coordinate 275,521,058 of OZ010798.1, forward strand.
TGAGGCCATTTTCATGATTTGCGAAACAGGCATTTCGTGAAATTACAGGAACTATAATCTTTCGTGGATGATATGGCAAGTAACGAGGGTTACTGATCATAGTCCACAGAATCTGAAAAAAAAAACATGATGCATTCATTTTAATTGTGAACCAACTGATGCAGTACACTTTCAGGATGTACTCATTGAGTACATCCTGATCAGCCGATTGCCAAAATTGAAATTTGCCAAAGCACGAAGTTCTGTGGAGACGAATAGTATCATCCGTCATTTCGTCATTCCAGACTTGAACTTTGAAGCTTAAAATTGTATGGCTTTAGTTGAAAGGCAAAACTGTAAACTAACGAAACCACCTGTTACGGGTTGTCTATCGACTGACGATCTAACAACGCTGGTGAGTTTAGAATGTTCGATTAAAGATACCAGCTATTATAACTTTCCTTGTCCCACTCAATCAGTAGAAATATGCGTGAAATTAGTCACTGAAGTGCTGGTAAAGTTTGTGGACCAGGACAGAGTGAGAATCACATACGATCAATTTCGGCCTTTCGAGCAACAATGGCTTTATTTGAAAGCAAGTCATATTATAAATTCATTTACTTTAAATACTTCTTTATTTTAAGTTTATTTAATCCGTTTCAGTTAAACATTTCTGTATTTTAATTAATAAAATACTAAAATATTTTGTTCATTTTATATCATTGTTGTGATTTGTGGTATATGAACTGCTTTTATGCAGTAAAGCAGCAGTAGATGAAAAGATCTTAAAGAACAATGAATGATTACCTTTTTTATTTTCCAGTCTATGACAAATAGTTAACAAAATTTATGACATATTAATAGATATAAAGTACATTTATTTACTTCTAGACATATTATAGGACCTATAAAAATATAGAAAAAATTAAAAATTGAAATTTTTACAATTTGTTTTTTAAATATGGTCCCTTTGCGGCAGTAAAAGATATTATTTTATCATAATGAACATTTACCGGGACATTTCTTATATCTTCATGTAGCTATTGCGTCCTATTAGAAATTGTATATGTACGTTTGGATAATTAAAAAAAAATATTGAAAAAAACATGTTTTTTGCGATTTTTGGAAACTTTGGCCCCCTTGCGGCGGTAAAAGATATTAACCGATCTGTTTAATATTTTAAGAATTTATTCTTTATTACAAAAGGCAACTTTTCCGCTCTATTACATTTCGATTGTAAATATTTCGGTTTTTTCGACCCACCCTATTATGCAAGCAAGACAATGTTATTTAAGTGACTTGTAATCGAACAGTTTTTCATTTTTCGAAAAATGATATGCAACTTGAGTTATATGCGATTGATGCCTCAGGACATCAATTTTTTTCCATTTCCAGCAGTGACGCGTCCTGACATTTTATCCAAAATGACAGCATTTTCTGAAAAATCTTCTGCTCTTACTGAAAAATGTAAAAAAAAAAAAAGTTCAATTACATAGTTTCTTAACAAGACCACCAAGCAAATTTTATATGTTTACAAACACAAATGAATCAAAAAGTATAAAATTAGCCAGTTTGAATTGAAGAACAGCCTTAAACTTGCTACTGAAATTGCTTGCATAATCTGTAATTATTTGGGTACAACAAACACAAATACTTATTACAAATACAAACTAGGCGGATGTGGCAATCCCAAAACTTTCTTCTATCTCATCTCATACATGTTAATGCTTCAAAATTCGTTATCACAGTGCCATAATTAAATGGCAATCTATGCCCATCATGAAGATTCTAAATATATGAAATTCCGTGCACTAGTTCTTGAGATATAACTACAGCTAAAATTGTGTAACTCCTACAAAATGCAGTTTAGCAGTGCCACCTATTGGGCGATTAACACCAAAACCTAATCAGCAACAACTTGGGTCAACGTCTAACTGAATCCTAAGTTAGATGAAAATTCGTGCATTAGTTTTTGAGATAGAGCTATTGCGGAAATCATGAAAAGCTGCAGCATAGCAGCGCCACCTATTGGGCGATTTACACCAAGATGTAAACAGCACCAAATCATATCAGGGACTAACTGAATCTGAAGTTTGATGAAAATTCGTGCATTAATTTGAGATAGTGCTAATGCAGAAATCGTGAAAAATGCAGCATAAAAGCACCACTTGCTGGGCAATTTACACCAAAACGTAAACAGCACTAATTGATAGCAAGGTACAACCGAATCTGAAGTTTGATAAAAATCCGTGCATTAGTTCTTGAGATAGAGCAATTGCGGAAATCGTGAAAAATGCAGCATAGCAGTGCCACCTGTTGAGCGATTTGCACCAAAAAGTAATCAGCACCAATTTATATCATGGACTAACTGAATATAAATTTTTATTAAATTCCGTGCATAAGTTATTGTGATAGAGCACCCACAAAATTTGTGTCACATACAGACAGACATTTTGTAAAAACATATTTTTGGGGATATCTGACCCCTAAAACGTGTAAATCCTTCGAAAACTGGAATTCGAAAATTTTCACAAATCCAATACTTTCTTCTTGTAAGATAGAAAAAAAGTGGTACTTTTCAGCATATATGTATATATAACACTGGCACCTGGCTAACTGAAAAGTACCAAGAAAGTAATAGGTCTAGGATTGGGGGAGACCGGGGCTAGTTGGCTACAGGGGTAAGTAGGTGCAGTCTTTATAAATTACCTGTTTGTGGATAGATTGCGCAACCAGTCACAGAGTACCTTTCTTCTTACTTTTTACAATCCTCATTGCAGTTTTGCAGTTTTACCTACATGCAGTGGACATTTATTATGATTTTTTAACACATTTTTGCACAAGTAATTTTTTGTTGCTTCATTCTTTTTCTAATTTCTAATACTTATCTTAATAATTGCGATTTAACTTGTGCTCTTTTTCTTAGTGTATGATTAACTGTACCTACCCCATATGTGATTTACTTGGATTATTTATGCTTAGATGGTTACGTGTCCCTTTTGTGAAGAAACTTATTATAGGGCTAATAGGCACATTGAACACGGGCAAGTTGGCTCGGTGCCTGGTGTGTGCTGGTAGCCTGAAAAATAGCAAACACCGAGAAAAGAGGTTGCAACGCAAGATTTTGGGCACACGAGGCTTGCCCAAACGGAGACACTTGATTTTTTATTTGTGACAACTGTAACTCTGATGATGATATCGAATAGGATAGAAGTTACTCAATGTCAATGTTTTATTCATTATTTTTATGTCTAGTCTGTGTAATTTAGAATTTACATTGTACGGTGATAACGCCTTTGTTTAAACTTACTGTTAATAATGAAATTGATTTCTCTTAAATGCGTGTCTTATTTGAGTTTCATTTAAATTTTTATAAAGCGTGTGTCAACTTACCCCATAGGTATAGGCAACTTGCCCCATGACGGGGTAGGTTGGCGCTCAATTTTCCTTTTACTTTGGGCTTCTGCTAAACGTAAAAGTGCAAAAGCTACAAGCTCAAAACTCCGGGTTTTTATAGCCCAATGCCTGTTCTTTAAAATTGCAGTTAAAGTTTCATAAAAAAACTTAAACAAAAAATTAATAAAAATCAATAACTAAAAACTGCGCCTACTAGCCCCAGTCTTCCCTAGAATAATTTAATACTTCTCAAAGACAGATCGCTAAAATGGTGCTTTGCATGAGTCAAATTGAGATTTGAATTCCCTAAAAATACACTGATTAAATATACAATTTGGAATGGGTTGGGTTGGGTTGATTGTTGACGGCCGATTATCTACACGAGACAATTTGGAATGGGGAAGAGAAAGCAAAAGAAAGAATTTTCGGTAATTTTCCAGTATAGGGGTTGACGGTTTTTAAAAAGCTTGGCACGATTCAGCTTCAGAAAGTGAGATTGTTGCCAAATGATCTAAACAGCTATGAAATCAAACATAATAAACTTTTATGCTTGTTTATATAATTATTTATATAAACATTTTAATTATATATATATATATATATACTATTATTGTTTTTTATATGCAATTTTCTTTAGTTTGTACATAAAATTAGATAAATGGCTTCTTTATATTAAATAAATTGCATAAATATTGAAAAACTTTTTATGAAACAGTCAATAGGTTCCCAGAAAACATGTTGTTAAATTTTCTTCTCACGCCAAAGCCATGTTTTTATTTTGTAAAGGCCCTTATACTGGAAAGTGGAAAAGTACCAAATTTTCGGTATCCTGTAAATCAAGAAAACTGTAAATATTTTGGGGGTTTTTTTTCTTTGTTTTTTTAATAAGAACTATTTTTATGCAGAGAAAATCAATCAGTAGGCTTTAGTTGTTAAAATTAAAGAATTCTCTAGCAGAATACTTCTTTTTAACATGTAAAGCTTTCTGTGAAATAATTAAACAGCCATACCTTCTATAACCTTTCTGCAAAATCAATGAAATTGAGCAACAAAAAATTTTGAAAATTTTAAAATAATACTTTTAAGGATTAGAGAAAATACTGAAATATCAAAATAATACTACATAAAATTAAATATATTAAAAATACCTTCATATTTCAGCAAATATTCTTTTAATATAGGATCCACTGGAAACTTGGATGTGACTTCAATTTTTTCAATTTTAATATCTACGGGTTTAGAATTAAAGGAGAGAGTAATTTTAGAAAATTCCCTAAAATCTGTCCCACTTTTAATGATGTATTTGCCATTCACCTGTAAAGAATATAGATACATATATAGATATACACATATACTTACTGAGCATGCATTTAATACCATTCATCTCACAAACTAAATTCAGTTTTCCTATTTTGTTAGCATAATTTTACAAATAGAGGACAAATGATAATTACTTTATAACTTTGATAATACAAATCTGAAATAAATGAGATAATTATGCTGCTTGTGTATCTATAGCAACAACACAAAGTTTTATTTGAAGTATTTTTTTTTTTAATTATATACGAGGTGGGGGGGGGGGGGTGCAATAAATACCTGGAAAACATGTTGCATACAACTGATTCGGTCAACATGCCGAATCTGGCAGTAGCCAGATATGATTATTAGCCAAAACATCTGGCCTGAAATTATATAATTAGAAAAAAAATAAATGTGAAGGTGGATCAAATACAAAGGAGACTTTAATAGATTATTTTTGAAATATTTATTAAAATTAAACCAATGTTTTTTTTTTTTTTTTTAGATAGGATTGGAAAGGAAAATTTTTAGGACCAATATGCAGCTTTCATCTTCTCCAAATATTGACATTACTATACTGCATTGTATGCACCACATTCATGAAAAAAAAAATTATGCACAAAATATCCTGTAAATCCCAAAGTGTGAACATCAATTTTGATTCAGTGGACCAGTTTCCAATTTTTTGCGTCATCTGATATTGTATTGCCTCGTTTCACCTACTTCACAGACATTTTTAAACAACTCGTGCCATTTACATACTTGAAATCTCAATAGGGTACAGTAATCCCTTAACATCCGCGAGGGTTAGGTTTGCAGAAACCTTCGCGAATGTTAAGACTATAGTCATCCGATATGGTATTGCCTCGTTTCACCCTTTTCACAGACATTTTTAAACAACTTGAGCCATTTACATACTTTAAATTTCAATAGGGTACAGTAATCCCTTAACATCCGCGAGGGTTAGGTTCACAGAAACCTTCGCGAATGTTAAGACTATATCTTTCCGTGCATAAAAGGGAGTTCGGTTTTATAATTTTTTTTCTTTAAATGAAAAAAGCAATTGAAACGTAAAAAATATATTTATTAAGCATTAAAATTTACATACTCTAAATAAATTTGAATGATTATAAACGTATTGTATAAAGATTATTTGTTAATTGATGGCTGAAAAAAATTAGTGATATGCGATTGTTTGGCAGAAGAGATCTTTTGTTTATGGATTTCTATGAAGGGAAATGTTGTGGCCTTGATTTCTCTTTTAAATTTAAGGCTCTTCACTAGCAAAGGATTGCATGCTATTGCTTTTTCAACAAGTTCTTGTTGAAGTTTTAAAATTTCTTCTATATTTTTTGCAGAAAATATTTCACCTGCAATAAAAAATTTGGTACTTGTTAGCTATCCCGTCGACCAAATTACTGTCGCCAAATTGTAAAATTAAATGCCAATAATGGCTGATCGCAAATGTCACATTCACTTGACAACATGTGTCTACGTCATCAAGTGATTTTTATTTTGACGTTTTATCTGTATTTTTATTAATGTTATACTAATTTATTTGTTCTTTCGTTATTTAAAATAAAAATTATGTCAGTTTGTATAATTTGGCGAGTGGTTTGGCGATTTATATAATTTGGTGAAATTGGTCGATGGGATAACTAACAAGTACCAAAAATTTTAATTTTAGAAAATTTAAGAAATTAAAAAAAATCTACATAAAAAAAAGAAAAACGTTTACCTCCAGTTTCAGAATTCCTGTTCTCATCGTCAGTGTTGCTGTCTGGTTCTGTAATTTTTTCTTCAAAGATTTTTAGAAGTTCTTCATCAGAAAGTCCTTTGTCATGAGATGTTATCATATCTTCCACATCTTCTCCCCTCATGTTGTCAAAACCATCACCTCCGACCTGATGAGCCAGTTTCACAATTTCTTCAAGGAGGTTCGGAAATTGAAAACAATTGGTTTTCTTTTTGTACCACTTGAGGCCACTTAACGCCAACAAGCATTGATTGAGCTTTCACTAATTTCCATCCATAATACATCAATTTCGACAATACAGTCTGCTATGTTGAATTTTTTCCAACTCGATGTGACCGTGCTTTCCGAATTTGTTTCAATGGATTCCAAAATTCTTTTGAAAGATCTTCTTGTGTAGTAAGCTTTGAACGCAGCTATGATTCCCTGGTTTAACGGTTGGATCAGCGAAGTCGTATTAGGAGGTAAAATAAACCACTTCAACGTCTGGATGGACCTCTTTTAAACTAAGCGGGTGTCCAGGAGCATTGTCAATGAGTAGTAGAACTTTAAACGCAAGATTTTTAGCTGCTGAGAGGCCTTTCTTCACCTCATGAATAAAATAATCTTTAAACCATTCCAGAAACACAACACCAGTTACCCATGCTTTGTTATTTGCTCGCCAGAAAACAGGCAACTTGTTTTTATCTTTACCTTTGAGAGTGCAAGGGTTTTGTGATCTATAAATTAACATCGGCTTTACCTTAAAATCGCCTGTAGCATTGGTACACAACAGAAGAGATACCCTATCTTTTGCTGCCTTAAAACGTGGAGCTGTGCATTCTGTTTCAGCAAGAAAAGTTCTTTTCGGCATTTTCTTACCGAACAAACCTGTCTCGTCGGCATTAAACAGTTGTTCTGGAACATATCCTCCTCTTTCAATAATTTTTGCAAGTTCTGCAGGAAATTTTTGAGTACTTACGTGATCCGCGGAAGCAGATTCCTCACTAACTTAATGTTGTGCAAACTGTGCCTATGTTTGAAATTTTCAAACCATCCTTTACTAGCATGGAAGTTAAATGAGTTTGAATCCTTTTCTTTTATCATATCAAATACTATTTTAGCTTTGGCTAGTATTAAAGCTGAACTTGCAGGGCTTGCTTCTGGTTCATATCTTCTATCCAAATACTTAAGGCATTTTCAGTTTCTTCCAATGACTTATTCTGTACTTGCGATGTGGTTTTTGCACTAGTCGGCACACTTGCTGCGACACTGTCTCTTATAGCAGACTCGTTTTTTTAATTGATCAAACCGTAGACTCGTTAATATTAAAATAACGACCAACCACAGATGCTCTTTCTCCCATTCGCAACTTATCTAAAATTTAACTTTTTCTGAAAGCTTCAAAACCTTTTTCACTCTTTTATCTGGAGGCGACATGATGAACTTTATCTTATTTAGGTTTGCTAAAAACTAATATGAAAGAATAGACAACAAATCGAAACAAACAATTCTCTCTACGGGGACTTACGTAATTGAAATGTTAAACGAAACTGAGAAAGAGCATGCACATTATATACTTTGAATAGAAGAGGATTTGCTTTTTGAGTTTTTGGTAGAAATTGGAGAAATGCCAATATCAAACACAGAAAGGGGGATAGTCTATTTTTAGCATCAAGTCATATTTCCGGTAAAAAAAAATGTAAGGTTACTTTGTAATAAAAATTTCTTTATAAAACAAAATTCACGAATAACCGAGTTAAGTATTTGCGATTGTTGAAATATTCTTCATTTTTTATTTTGCAAATAATCAAAACTCGCAAATGTTAAGTCCACGAATGTTGAAATGTTCTACATTTTTTATTTCGCGAATAATCAAAACTCGCAAATGTTGAGGGATTACTGTACTATATTTTAATTTTATTAAACAATAAAATATGCAACTAAATAGTAAAATATCTTTACAGAAAAAAAAATATATATACATTATTACATTATAAATAATCATTTAAATAATAGTTTCCATTCAACAAAATCGTTAATCAGCTAATATTTAAACTTCAAAATAATAATAATAATAATAAAAGTGGAAAAAGATATTTGCATTTTTAACTAATTTAATTTCTTTTAAATTAGGATCGTGTTTCAATGCTGTCCTAGAATGTCATATAAAAATATAAAGTAATAGTAATAACAAATTAAAGTATTACCTTCTTTATTTCATAGACATGGTCATGACCACCTAGGATTAAGTCAATTTCATCCACATTCTCAGCCAAACGGCAATCATTAGGCGTTCTCATGTGCGTCAGGGCAATTACATAATCAACACCTTCCTAAAGGATAAATGTAACAACTTTTTAATTCTTTATCAAAACGTTAAAAACAAAATTATAAGTTTATATTCTGTTATTACAAAGCATACCTTATCTTTTAACTGCCTAGCAAGCTTCCTGCCCTCAGTTACAAAATCCATGTATGTAACTTCATCAGGATCTATAGTAGATAATGTTGCTAGCCACTCTTCTTCAACCAAGCCAACTATTCCAAACTAAAATAATGAATAACAGAAATAAATTGAAAAAATCAAGAAGGCTTAAAAAAATATAGAGTGAATAACAGTAAAGTGATACTTTGGCTAACAAATTTTTCAATGAACAAAGATCTTTGTGTTTTTACTGTAGTAGAGCATATTATAGATTTGACTAACAAATGTTTTATTGCAGTCATCATTATGGACCACAACCAGTGCACAGAAAAATCTGGGCATTAATTGCATTTCTTATGTTTTATTAATAATTACAAAAATAATAATCTAATAAATTCTTATATTTGCGAAATTTTAGATATTCAGTTTTGAAAATTTAAATCATAGCAGGCATTGAAAATTATCTAAATAGAGGTCATCTTATTTATTTACAAAACAGGCAATTTATCTATTGCTGAAAGAAAAACAATAAAAATTATGATTCAGTTTTCAAGTATTTGCAGGAAAAAACATAAGCTTGAATTTACCATTTAATTGGGGGGGGGCAAAATGTAAAAAACAAAATAGAAAAATATTAAATTTATCTGATAATCGGGGCATCTACTTTGTTGGGACAAATCATTCAGAACCAGTGTGTCCCAAATGACTGGAACCTACTGTACTTTAATAATTTTCTTATAGTTAAACAATTCTGAAAGTTTTCTTGGGTTTAAATAAGCACTTACATTTAATGTAATAAAGCATTTAAAATGTTGTTATATTATTCAGAAGCATTTCATACAAATAAAATGGGAATTCCAGATTCATATAAATAAAATGGAAATTCCAGATTATTATTGTATAAATGCATTGTGTTAAAGTTATGAATTTAGTGGTCCATGACATTCAAAAGGTTGGCAACTGCTGTTTTACTGAATGTGTGTCCTAACATAATGCTGTATTTTAACTGGTTGAGAAATCATGTTTCATTTAACAAAGACTTCAGTTAATGAATAAAATTCTGAAACATGGAACATCTTTGTTAGCCAAGATCTCATTATAATAACATATCAATCAACATTTAACTCATCTAAACTAGCTAAATAGCAGGTATATAATGCTCAATTTTTTTTTTAATTTTATCTGATTATAGCAAAATAAAATTCACAAGGTAGTATTGGGGACATTAATGCCAAAGATTTTGGCAAAAAATACATTATCTAGACAGTGTAGGTTTGGTATAAGTGCCATCCTTAACTACTTCAATGATGTTTGTCCCGAGATAAGTCGGGGGTAAAAGAACTGTTTCTCTATACCTGCTGCCGGTGAAGTGGTTAAAGGTGCATGACAGGCACAACTGTGAGGAGAAAAAGAAAACTTTTATTTAAGGCTGTTCTCAAATCCCAAAGGGCAACTTTATAACTAATTTTTAATTTATTTTTGTTTGAAAATGCATGAAACTAGCAGGTGTTGTTCAGAAACGATGTAATAACTTTTTTCCATCTTTTTGCAAACAATAGATTTTTCAGAAAATAGAGTCAAAATAACCATTTTGAACTGAATTTCCACACGAAAGAAGAATAACCACTCAAGGAAGGGTGAAAAACATCTTTGTCACGTGATCAAAATCACTTATAACTCAATAGGTAATTTATTTATAAATAAAATGGAAAACACAGTTCGATTCGGAATCACTTATATAGTCAGATCTTCTAATTTTATATCTTTCCGTTAAAAATTGAATTTGTAAATGTGTCAAAACATTTTGCAGTTGTTGAGCAGAGCAGTTGAAAACAGCCTTAATGAAAAATATTCAAATACTTACCATAATTAACTTGTTGATTGTGAATTATTTATTTCATAATAAAATTTATACACCCTGTTTAAATAATACTTTTTAAGGACAGTATTCCTCAAACTTCAAATCAATCTAGTTGACGCAACTATACTCAAGATAATCAAGTTGCGTTATTAATACCTCTAATTATAAGCAAAGTCTACATACCAGAATAAAAATTTATATACAAACACAAATTTACGAACTGGATCCATACTCCAGGCAATAGGGAATTTTACCTAGCAAAATTAATGGTAGTACTAGAAATCGGCTTTCTAGATGTTTTTTGGGTCGCTGAATCCGAATTTATAACTTCCCACCAAAATTCCCCCCAGCAACCTCCCCAAATTTTGGTAAAAAGCCCCCCAAAAAAGGTTTTTATTAACAAAATCAAATTTTTTATTATTTTAGAGGAAAAGCATCTAGAAATTCAGAAAGTAGACAAAATTTCCAACAAATTAGATATATGACATTATGACTTAGGATGAAGGGGGAAAGGGGATCTGCCTCGGAACATGTGCGCGGTGCTGCGTAAACTAAGTTGCGCAATTCCACTTAACCACTCACACGTTTACATTCGCCCTCCCATCTCCCCTCCAAACTTTCTCTATAAGTGTTTACTTTAAGATTTTTGGGTCGCTAAATCCGAATTTTTAACTTTCCCCCAAAAATTTAATTTCCCCCCTGAAAACCACCAAATAGTTGTTTTTAACTTAAATTTCTTATTGTTTTAGGGGGAAAACATTGCGAAATTCAGAAACTAGACAAAATTTGCAACCAATAGGATACATGACATTATGAATTAGGATGAACGGGGAGGGTGAGGGCTGCCTCGGAACATGCACTGCGGCGCTACGTTCACTAACTGATGAAGTCCAGGCAATAGGGGATTTTATCTGGCAAAATTAATGGAAGTATTGGAAATCGGCTTTCTAGATGTTTTTTGGGTTGCTGAATCCGAATTTGTAACTTCCCACCAAAACTTCACCTGGCAACCCCCCAAAAAGTTGATTTTTTGAAAAAATTTGGTTTTTGAGAAAAGCGCGCAGGGAATGTTCCGAGGCAGCCCCCTCTCTCCCCATTTATCCTACGTCATAATGTCATATATCCTATTTGTTACAAATTTTGTCCAGTTTCTGAATTTTGTAATGCTTTTCCCCTAAAACAATAAGAAATTTAACTTAAAAACAACTATTTGAGGTTGGTTTTGGGGGGAGAAATTTTGGGGGTAAGTTAAAAATTCGGATTCAGCGACCCAAAAAACTTAAAGTAAACCTTATAGAGAAAGTTCGGAAGAAAGATGGGAGGGCTAATGTAAACGTGTGAGTGGTTAAGTGGAATTGCACAACTCAGTCCACGCAGCACTGCGGCGCATGTTCAGAGGCAGATCCCCCCTTCCCCTTCATCCTAAGTCATAATGTCATATATCTAATTTGTTGCAAATTTTGTCTACTTTCTGAATTTCTAGTTACTTTTCCCCTAAAACAATAAAAAAATGGAATTTTTTAATTAAAACCTTTTTTGGGGGGCTTTTTACCAAAATTTGGAGGGTTGCCGGGGGAAATTTTGGTGGGAAGTTACAAATTCGGATTCAGCGACCCAAAAAACATCTAGAAAGCCGATTTCTAGTACTACCATTAATTTTGCTAGGTAGAGTCCCTATTTCCTATACGGTCTCTATTGCCTGGACTATCAATCAAAAGATTGGATCATTATTTGAAAATCCATGAATTGCACATGTGCAATTCAACTCCAACTTTTACCATTTATTTGATAGACTAGAGGGTTGAAATTCCCTGCCAGTTTAAGGAATTTCACCTATGCATATATTTGTTCAAGCTTATTATTATATAACATTAAAAGTAAACAATTTGTGTTATTTTGTTTTTTCTCTGTGTTATGTAATAACATCCTTTCCAATTAAAATTAATTTAAAAAACTATTAAAATATTTAAATTAAATCAAAAAACGTTTTCACTTTCAAAATTTAAATTCTACCTTTAAATACTCATTAATTTTCGTTAAGTTCGTTTTTCAGTTAAATTTCACTTAAAAACAATTTTAATTTGATCGCCATAAAAGATCGTCAAAAATTATCAATAATAAAATAATAAATTTTAAAATTAATACTTTCTACCGTAATAGAATATTTTTATAATAATTTTCAAATCGAAAATTCAAATTTATAACTTAACGTTATTTTATTCAAACACTTCTATTACTCTGTGTGGCATCGATTTTAAATGAGCCAATCAATGGCGTTCGTTCCTAACGGCAGCTTTTTGATAGCGTCCTTTTGGAATTGCATCTCTCTCTTCATGCCTGGATTCTACCGCGAGCGGACGTACTCCGCTTCCGGCGGCACCGCCCCTTTCTTTTTCTTTGGCATATCGGCGTTGGGCTAAACGGGTCCTTCGCTTGATATTGCCGTTATTATTATCTCATTTTAAAATAATCTTAAAGTTAAACCTTTCTTCAAAGTAAATTTTGTAAGGGCATTGGATGATTTGCTTTCACAACATCGTTATACAGTCGAACCTCATTAACGCGAACACTCAAGGGGAAACTTATTTTGTTCGCGTTAAAAGTACTTCGTGTTATCCGAACTTAAATATATTACATACCACTGGAAGGGACAATTGGAAACAGTTCGTGCTAAAAGTAATTCGCGTTAAGCGTGTTCGTGTTAACGAGGTTTGACTGTATATCAATCTGTTGTTACCGACGCCACAAAATAGTATCGTCAAAGTGAGATGACTAAGAAGGAAAACTTCAAGATGTGATTCAACGGTCTTCATAAAGATTCAAATATGTGCCATTCTACGCCATCCATCCATTATCTTGTGAATATGCGATTATGTAAATATATTTGAATCTACCAGTATGTAATATTTGAAAGATGCTATGAACAGGTATGAATTTTACAGTTTATCTGGGATGATTTTTCTTTTTGGATATTTAAATCTTGCAGTAGTCTTACTGTGTATTACGACATGAAATGTAGGATTTATGGTTTCTATGAACTAAAAAACGAACTATGTGGTGGAACTCTTACAGCAGTAATCTATTAATTTGATTATTTTTCATTAGTAGATCATAACGAATGACGATGTTGGAATGATCAGTATCAATCCATCTTTAATGTTTTCGAAGTAAATTCTATGTACAATTGATATTCTATAGAGTAAAAATTTAAATATATTCGAATATAATAATGAAACATATTGATATTATAATTGTAAAAAAAAGATGCATCTTGTTTTCTCTCCCCATTTAATTAAAATAATATTTTAATAAAGAAAATTGTTTATTTAAGTATATTTGTGTATTTTCCTGTTTTTTGATTTATGTGTCTCTTACTCTTATCACAAAGTGCCAAATTAATTTATTGCAATGGAATATTACTGAATAATTAGTTATCAACGTCTGGAGTAAAAATTTAATTCTTGGCACAATCTTAAATATGCTCAATATAAACACGAATTTAGCTATGATGAATTGGTTTATTGTTTCTGGTTCAGGTAAGATGAATTTATTTGTTTTGATTTTCACCATGAAATTACCAGTTTACGTTTATTTTTTTTTTATACGTAATGTACTTTATTTATTATCCACTAACGATCTTTTGGCAAATATTAACAGTAAACTTTCTCCTTTCTAATTCATATTAAAATCACATAATATATAACTCCTAATTTTAATAAATTTAAATTCATTTTCTCCTTTCCTCTTATTTTATTTATTTCTTTTTTTCTACCTAACATTTATGGTGCCTTTGCGAAACTTTCAAACTTTTTTTTTTTTTTTTTTTTTTTTCTTTTGAAAAATGGGACTCTTTCTGGATTATTTCTTTCAGTATTGTTTATTCATTAAAATTCAATAGAAAATTTCGAAAGTATGATATAAATTTTTCATGCATTCTCCGGGACTTCTTCAGGAAAAATACTTAATTGTTGCTATATATTCATTGTTATTGTTTAATATATACATTTTATTTTGAAATAATTATATACATATTGAGTTAAGACGTGTCTGAAGTTACATTTTTTAAAATAAATATCAGACTATAAAAGGTTTATTTTGCAAATAATTTTTTTTTTTCCTGTTACTACATATTTTTAAATATATAAGGATAATTTTGAAATAATGATTTACAATGATATTATTTGATTACAAGGTCAATATTCCATAGAGTAAAATTTTTTTTCAGTGATTACTCTGATCAATGTATGGTTGTGGAAACCTGATCAATCTTTACATCAATTTTGTTATTATGTCCCTGATCCAGACATTTTCACATTAACATTGATTTGAATGAATCACAATTGATTTGGTGTCATTTTTTTTTACTCTCAAGATTGTGCAATATAAGAATTTTAATATAAATTTTTCAAGTTTGATTTTCATTTACATAGGTTTAGGAGTATTAAAATATATTAGGATAAAATAAATTTTCAAATAATCATTTTTTATACAAATAATATTCAATTTTTTTCTAAGAATAAATTTTTCAATTATATAGAGATTATTTAAATCTGACTTTTCTATCCTAATGCAATAATTTATATTTATTTTCTTCATGGTTTTCCATTTCAGGAAAATTCCTTACATAACAGAAAAATTATTTATTTTTGTTTTAATATTGCAACGTTTTAATACATATTATGTTTTATTTACATTGTTTAAAAAAATTACTTAATATATATAAAAAGTTAGAATTGCATTTTACTTTCATTTTACATTTCATTGATATATTATGGTCGTTTAAGATTGAATTTATAAATGAGTAGTCTTATGTTTTGCTGGCCAAAACAGGCAGTGTGCTAGTACGTAACAGCGTACTGGGATCCATTTGTTTTTACGATTCAACATTCTTGATAGATCCTAATTTTGTCATTTAAAATTTACCATAGACACAAACTACACCAACTTAATTTTTTGATATATTATATTTTATTTTGGATATCAATATCATGGTGCTACATTTTTTTAAATATATATATCAACTATTAATCTTCATTTTACATTAGATTGATAATTTAAGGTCATTTGACATTTATGGCTTTTTAACTTATATGTCCATTTTAATCATTTAACTTTCTGATTATATTCATAGATCTCTTGACATACAACCTTAAATTTGTTTACAAATCAAATAATTTATAAAAAATATAGATATAAATATATGAAAATTATACTATTTTCCAGATTTTATTAATATTTATCAAACAACATTAACTTACAGTATAAGCAATTCTCTCATATCATTTTAATATTACCCCTTAAAATTCATTTTTTTTTTTCAAGCGATAGCATATTCAGTTTTACCCACTGGTTTTTAGTTAATATTTTTTTTGTAGTTCTGGTTGTACATAACGGTTTTGTGGATTAGCCTGTGCATATTAAACCGAAAAATCCAGTGTTTCGTGGCAACAGACTACTCTTCATTTGGAAATTCGAGGCTCTTTTTTCTGTTACGAAGTCAAGTTAACCCTGTCCTTGTACTTTTGAGCGCCACCAGATTTCTGGTTCTGGGTCTCAGACAGTTTAGAGAGTCCAGTCGCAATTTCTGGACGCAATAAATAAAAAAATTTTATTCCTATTTTATCGATTTTTTTCTTGCCATGATTGTTTCGTATTGCATTACAATCCAGAGCAGTAGAATCTCGTAATTCTCGCTGGCATTTAGTTAAGGGTCGCGACACAAAGGAATATGATATTCCTCTGCCTTCCAGTTATGTTCTGCAGTTTAGGAAACTTCGGATAAAATCCATTTATTTTATAATATTTATTTGATGCTATAGCTAAAGTTCAAATTTATTTATTTATTATTCACTTACAATAGCAATTTTTTTTTTTTTTTTTTGGACTTTGAGAGAAATAGTGTTGTTATTTTGCTGGGGAATTCATTTTAATGATAAAGTTAGTTAAATTTAAAGGGTACCCTATAGCTTATAAAATTGAGATAGAAATATATAAAAATGAAAAATAAGGAAATGAAAAATATGAAAAAATATTGAAATAAAAATAATGAAATGATAAATAAAAATATAAAATGAAATATAAAAATGAAGAATAAAAAATGAAATGAAATGAAAAAATATAATAAAATGAGATGTATATATAAATGTTTATTAGACTGATCTAGGCGAATGTTAGGACTTTGCTTATGTGTTGTGTAGAAAGTTTGTTTTTTCCCTCAGGCTGACCTGGTCCAATTCAGTTATGATGAGCACACACAGAGGGTAAACTTGGCTTAGCTTGGGTAATTTAACCTTCCAATAAGTCCCTCACGGTGCAGTTATGTCTATTTTGGACATCATGGGCAGTATACTTGTCAAATTGAGCGGAATAGTTTGTCTGAGTTTGTAAATATTTTTTTTTTTTTTTGGTATAACGCTAGGAGACTTAGATCAGTCATTCCATTGTTGTCGAAGGTCATACTATGGGGCAACTGCCTTACGTTTTTGACCTGTGTACACAATCAAGAGATTGTATATTGCAATCTATTTTTTGCTGCTATTTTACTTTATTTCCTCAGCATTTAACATTTCAGTACCAATATTTTTTTTTAAAGAAAATTTATGAAATAAATAGAAAAATTAAATAATACTATGAAATTTAATTATTTTAAAAAGTTTCAAGTAATATCAGACATATATAATTTTTTTTCAACAACTCAGATTTCTAAACCGAATTTACTGAATATATTCAATTGTTACAATTTTTTTTTTTTCTGTAATAGATTTGCTATATATTAGAAAAGTTCTAGATAAATAGTAACGTAAATATGCTAATTTATTTTGCCCTTTTAAAGATATTTATTCAGTTGTGATAGCCATATTTACATAGGTCACTTACCTTATCCTTACTTTGGTGAAATACATTGAAGTCTTTGAGAATGTCCTGGGTTTCTTCATGGTGAAATTTTTTATTTACCTGAACATATATTTCCTGAAAAAATTCGTTGTTTTGGTTCTATGTGTTATCATCTTTGGTTCTATGTGTTTGCATTATGAATTGATGTTTATTTGTAATTGTTATTTCAGTATTTGAGTATGCCAAAGATTTTAGAAAAATTTGTATACTTATTTTTTTGGTTAACATGTTTGATGTTTTGGCGCTTGCGTATTTATTTTTATATATATTTTTATACATTGTTATGTTGTGTTCATTTTGATATGTGTCAATTGTTCAAGAAATTGGAGCAAATAATTCCTTTTACATTTGGCTTTGATTTTTAATTTTGGTTATTTCAAATTGCTTGATGCCACAGGCAATAACTTTTTTTTCTGTTTTTTTCCTTAGGGGTGAGGTAAATGTTATGTAATAACATCCTTTCCAATTAAAATGAATTTAAAAAACTATTTTAAAATATTTAAATTAAATCAAAAAACTTTTTCACTTTCAAAATTTAAATTCTACCTTCAAATATTCATTAATTTTCGTTAAGTTCGTTTTTCAGTTAAATTTCACTTAAAAACAATTTTAATTTGATCGCCATAAAAGATCGTCAAAAATTATCAATAATAAAATAATAAATCTTAAAATTAATACTTTCTACCGTAATAGAATATTTTTATAATAATTTTCAAATCTAAAATTCAAATTTATAACTTAACGTTATTTTATTCAAACACTTCTATTACTCTGTGTGACATCGATTTTAAATGAGCCAATCAACGGCGTTCGTTCCTAACGGCGGCTTTTTGATAGCGTCCTTTTGGAATTGCATCTCTCTCTTCCTGCCTGGATTCTACTGCGAGCGGACGTACTCCGCTTTCGGCAGCACCGCCCCTTTCTTTTTCTTTGGCATATCGGCGTCGGGCTAAACGGGCCCTTTGCTTGATATTGCCGTTATTATTATCTCACTTTAAAATAATCATAAAGTTAAACCTTTCTTCAAAGTAAATTTTGTAAGGGCATTGGATGATTTGCTTTAACAACATTATTATATATCAATCTGTTGTCACCGACGCCACAAAATAGTATCGTCAAAGTGAGATGACTAAGAAGGAAAACTTCAAGATGTGATTCAACGGTCTTCATAAAGATTCAAATATGTGCCGTTCTATGCCATCCATCCATTATCTTGTGAATATGCGATTATGAAAATATATTTGGGTCTACCAGTATGTAATATTTGAAAGATGCTATGAACAGGTATGAATTTTACAGTTTATCTGGGCGTGGTCCAACAAGATTTCCGAGATGATTTTTCTTTTTGGATATTTAAATCTTGCAGTAATCTTACTGTGTATTACGACATGAAATGTAGGATTTATGGTTTCTATGAACTAAAAAACGAACTATGTGGTGGAACTCTTACAGCAGTAATCTATTAATTTGATTATTTTTCATTAGTAGATCATAACGAATGACGATGTTGGAATGATCAGTATCAATCCATCTTTAATGTTTTCGAAGTAAATTCTATGTACATTTGATATTCTATAGAGTAAAAATTTAAATATATTCGAATATAATAATGAAACATTGATATTATAATTGTAAAAAAAAGATGCATCTTGTTTTCTCTCCCCATTTAATTAAAATAATATTTTAATAAAGAAAATTGTTTATTTAAGTATATTTGTGTATTTTCCTGTTTTTTGATTTATGTGTCTCTTACTCTTATCACAAAGTGCCAAATTAATTTATTGCAAAGGAATATTACTGAATAATTAGTTATCAACGTCTGGAGTAAAAATTTAATTCTTGGCACAACCTTAAATATGCTCAATATAAACACGAATTTAGCTTTAATGAATTGGTTTATCGTTTCTGGTTCAGGTAAGATGAATTTATTTGTTTTGATTTTCACCATGAAATTACCAGTTTACGTTTATTTTTTTTTTATACGTAATGTACTTTATTTATTATCCACTAACGATCTTTTGGCCAATATTAACAGTAAACTTTCTCCTTTCTAATTCATATTAAAATCACATAATATATTTATAACTCCTATTTTTAATAATTTAAATTTAAAATCCTTCTTTCCCTTAATTTTCTAATATTTTCTTTTTTTCTACCTAACACTCTGTAAAACAAACTTAACACAAGAACAGAAACTACAGATACTAAATTATTTGAAGTTTCTGGTACATATCAATAAATATAAAGCACAGAACTTCAGAAAACGTGATAACAAAAGCAAATCAAGATATAAGTGCCACTCTGTTGTGAATAATAAACAGCAGCTAAACTTCCATACCCATGCATTATTGGTATTATTCAAAGATGACATGCGATTATCATGCTAAGTTTGATCTCAAACTGAAATTTTCTGCCTGTGCTTAATACCTTATACCTTGAAAATATGGGCAAGAAGTAGGAGGGGTGCCCTCCGTGGGGTTTTTCTAAGGAAACCTAACATGTATTTAATCAAGGAAAACCATGGAAAACTCCGAATGATTAGGCCGACGGGCACGATTGGGCTCGAACCCAGCACCTCCCGTCTACCAGCTTTGAGCAAGGAACAACTATAATATAATGCATATATTTTTATTAAGCTTTACAATCCAAACAATGAAGAAGATATCAATACACTTGAGAGAGGTGCTGGGAAAACATTTGAGTGAAAATATACAAAAATCTTTAGCTGAAAAAGGATAACATTTATTACAGTTGAATCTCTATTTTATAAAATTATCTCTTTAACTGTTCAGCAACTGTTTCAGTTTCAACAAAAATAACACTGGAAAAAAAATTCTAAATAACAAAGACTAATTTCTATTGAATGAATTTCCTTCAAACCAAAATTCCAGAATTTGATTGTTTTCGACCTACCACAGAAGACATTCAAAAAATTCTTTCTATTTTCTTTGACAAACATCATAGTATCATCAAACGCTACTTTGTTCCAACTCCCACTTTTGTTTTCTGACACTCTGAAAACAATTAAAATTGAAAAACTCAGTGGAATTTTGAATCAGCATCTAATTTGTGCCAATATAAGATTATTACTAACCTGCTGTGGTGGTTAAACTCTCTTGCAGACACAAATTTATGTGAATTTTTATGCGAAATGACAAATTTGTTTTTAAAATTTTTGCGAAAATTCTTGCCTGCAAGAGAGTTCAACTACCACAGCAGGTTAGTGATAATCCTATAGTTGTCAGAAATTTTATGATGATTTAGAATTTAACAGAGTTTTTTGATTTTAATTGGTTTCAGAATATCTGAAAACAAAAATTGGAGTTGGAGCAAGGTAGCCTCATTTGGCAGTACACCATTATCATGTTTACAAATATTTATGGATCTACTTCTCTTTTAACTGTAATTAAAGAAACCTGAAAGACAGGAAATACCTACTGAAAATTCATATCAAAGAAAAATGATTAAAGCTTCTAAGCAGTTCAATGTGGATTGAAATTCTTAGATATATCTAACAATGTGTTTCAATCACTTTGAAAATGTCAATAATTTCTCAAAAGCGTATTTAAAGTTAAATTGTGTGTTACTTATGTATTGAAGCTGCAAACTATGAAAAATAAAAATTTTGAAAGGTAGCTTTTTATTTAAGGCTGTTTTATCCAAAAGGGGAACTTTATGACATAAGTTTTCATTTATTTTTGTTCAGAAATGCATCAAACTAGCAGATGTTGTTCTTCAGAAACTATGTAATCTAACTATTTTTTCTGGTTTTTTGCAAACGCAATAGATCTTTCAGAAAGTAGTGTCAAAGTGGGCATTTTGAAACAAATTTCCACACGAAAGAAGAATAACCACTCAAGAAAGGTTGAAAAACGTCTTTGTCACGTGATCAAAATCGCTTATAACTCAATAGGTAATTGACTGATCAAAAAATGGAAAACGCAGATTCCAAATTGCTCCCATAGTCAGGCCTTCCAATTTTATATCTTTCTGTTAAAAAATGAATTTGTAAATGTGTCAAAACATTTTGCACTTGTTGGGCATTAACTGAATCAGCATGTATAAAAAAAAATATAAAAGCCAGCAAATATTATCACCTTAAAATATAGTAGTTAAAACAGATAACGATGTGGAAATTTTTTTCTACTTTGAAGAAGATATCAATTGATTTTCCATTTAATGAATACTTTTATAAGAATTATGACATCCATTAAATATAAATTCAACTATATTAGATCTTACATCAAAATTCTTATCCGACTACATGAAAAACTCTTGTTCTAATTATACAAAAAACTGACATGAAAATGATGAATTGATGCTAGGTAGCTACCATTACAAAAAATTAGAAGCTACCTATTGCAGTCGTCCGCAAGAAAGCAATCTCTATATAATAAAACACAGTGTAACGATTCCGGCTCATACCCATCCTTGAGAAAAGCAACATATTGCGGCCATGTTAGGCATAAGTATTAAAGAGACCATAAGTTTTCAGATTTTTCAACTTATGGAAATATACACATAATCTGCTTTGCATCACATCTATTCTTCTTTATTTTCTCTAAAACCTTCAAAACTATCCAATTTTAATGTTTTAAATTCTATATTAAAAATAATGGATACCCAGCTATTATACAACGGATAACCAGATATAATCAAACGAGACTGTTGCCATTTAGAACTGCAAATTCCAAATCTAGAAATAAATGAATGACTCTTACTGAGTTTCACAAATAATAATAACAACAACAACAACTGATTCTGCTCTTTAAATATTTGTAAAAGCATATTAATGCTTTTAAATATTTTGAAATGTGCTTCCACTTTTTCATACCAACTCATGATTTCGTGAAAAATGGAGCTAAAAAGACTTATAGCGTCATCTATCGAGCAAAAATTAAGGTTACGAAACACTATTCTTATACTTGAATAAAAATAGCTTTCATCTTTTGCTTACAAGTTTTATTGACAGATTTAAAATACACTGGACTGTTTTATTTCTTTAAAATTTAACCTATTTATTAATCATACATATATATATATATATATATATATTTTTTTTTTTTTTTTTTTTTTGGGGAGGGGGGGGGGGGGGGGTAAACGATAAAAATACAATTTCAAAGTGTTATAAAAAAATTAATATTATTTCATTAGTTGCAGCAGACTTTTTTTATTTAAGCAGTTTTATTGCATATATTTGTTACATTTTTGTTTTATTAAGAAATAATTTTGTTATGGTATATTAGCCGGAAAGCCTGGTTTACCCAGAAGTATTGTAAATGCTAATAGTGCATTTATTAGAACATAAACTATCCGAACTTTGCTCATCTAAATGCTTCCATACTGTCAATTATTTTTTATCAGTTTTTCAAATTTTAAGTGAAAAACACAATTTTTACCTACCGTCCTAGGACGGGCATTTACACTAGTTTTGGTATATTTTTGCCAATCATGACGTTCTAGACCCCAAAACTATCCCCTCACCACCCCCATTCAAATGTGTATACATATATATATATATTCAGTGTTCTCGCTGGCTTTTGACCAACATTCACAATTTGGCGAATAAGAAATAAAAAACAGTAGCCAAATGAAAAGAAATGTTAGTAAAAAAGATTTGGCATGAAACACTGAAAAATCTATCTTTAACCCCTTATTGTATCTCTTTTTTTCAATATGTTCTAAAACAACCTAATTTTTTCTAATTGCTTATAAAATAGAAATTCGACTATCTGCTACAAAAACTATTAAAAATAAGTACATTCTGAATGTTTCCTCAATGTGTAAATGTTTCAGACATTCTTTTAGCAGTCTAAATAAAAATTCAAAACAACGACGATCTTTGATTTACCATTGTGAAAATATACGCTAAAAATTGCTATGAGATTTTGACTCTAACAGATAGAAAGGTTTGACCAGCCAATGATACTTTGCACACAACTAATAAATAGTACGGTAAATGGCTAATTTCAAATCCGCATTCCAGCAAAACTTTTCTCTAATTGGCACTTGATGCAAGTAATTTTGTTTGTGTTTTTACCGGCAGGATGTCGGTGCATAGTGATCAACTGACAATAGGGAAATACCTATCGCACAATCCTTTCTGTATCTTTGGCTGCTGATAGGCTGAATTGGTGTTGACCCAGTATCTCTATAAATAGGGTAATATAAATGGCACGGTGCGATTGAACATGAAAAGCGACATCAATCGTTCAGTAACGCAGATAAGAATCTGGAATGTACTGGAATACACTTAAAAAGAGAAGAAATTGAGCACTCGCAATTTGGAGAATCTGATCGTTCGCTTATTCGCCAAATGAAACATTTTGTAGCAATTTGGCGGAATGGTGAGCGGCAGCGAGAACCCTGTATATAT
This sequence comes from Maratus speciosus, assembly GCA_963932465.1. Taxonomy (NCBI): domain Eukaryota; kingdom Metazoa; phylum Arthropoda; class Arachnida; order Araneae; family Salticidae; genus Maratus; species Maratus speciosus. The sequence goes on from OZ010798.1 coordinate 275,545,023, forward strand.
TATATATAACAATTAAATAAACATTACCGACCACCAACAAAAACTGTGAAATTATGAATAAAATGACATTAATAAATTGACAAAAATACATATAACATATATAACAAGATTGGTTAAATACATTTATTAAATCTTTGCGATGATAACAATGCAAAATTTAATGGAATTTCCTATGAAGAGGTATCATATAACTACAGAGTAGAAATCAAATTGATAATATACAGTATGGGACCCGTTATCCGGAAACCCCGTATCCAGAATGTTCCGAAAACCGGAATGCAAAATGATAACCAAAAATAATTAGTTTCATTTTAAAAACATAAAAACTAATGATGTATTATGGGATACAGCAGACAGATACTCATCTATGGGTGATACAATTTATGGTCATCTGCAATATTTTTTTATAGTGTGAATGAACATGAAGACTTTAAAATTTCCAAGGAGAAGGAAATTATTACAGATCTGCTGGACTAAGCTAAAGAACTTTCATGTTCAGAAGCTCAAATGTTGGATCAAGAACCAGTGGAAGAATGTCTGATTGCTGATGACGATACCCCTGTAAGTCATCAGAGGACTAGTAGTGAGATTTGTGACATAATGACAACTATGTCTAATGGAAGTGATGACGATGACCAGTAGAATGAGGTGCGTAAAAAAAATTTTCAAATGAGCTACTGATATTTTTCAACTGAACAACTGATTTGTGGAATGCAGCAAAGAATCTACTTGCATGAACAGCAAATCATGTCAGTATACAGAAGCAATTAGTGCAAGAGACACACTATAAGCAACCAATCTTAATAAAACTGTTCTAAAAATTCAAATCAAAGGATTCTGCATGTCTTATAAGTTAATGTAATTTTTTTTTTAATTGTAATTTAGAATGTTTTTTATTTTGTGTAAATAAGTTATTAAATTAACAAATTTATAATTATATATTTTCATATATTATTCATATTTTATTCATTTCAAGCCATTATTTTATACTATTTTTAACACTTATTGTAAAGTGTTCCGAATTACGGAAAAAACCCTTATCCAGAATATCTCAGGTCCCAAACATTCTGGATAATGGATCCTGTTCTGTATATATATATATATATTATATATGTCTTTGTCATGCTGTAACACTCTTATTTCTAAACCGAATTGGATGTGACTGAGCATGTGTACAGGAAATACCAAGGTCTTGACAGAGTTTGTTGGCTAACTTCTTCTGTCATCTTGATTCAAAATGGCAGCCACTTAAAAATTTCAAATTTGAAAAAATGTATGAAAAAATTAAATCCTTTGAGAGTTCAGCCTTGATACAAGGATTACGAAGCATTTTTTGTATTGCCTCTATCTTCAAAAGCTTAGATGAAGAAGCAGTTTGAAATTCTAAGCTGGTTGACATTTTGAAACAATCTAATTTTTTGAGATTTTGGCTTTGTGTTAGAGTAAAATTAACAAAATTTTTAAAAACAAGGAATAGGGAAGCAATTTTTCCCCCCGATACAGGTCAAAAGGATTTTTTTTTTTTTTCTATTGAACATACTATAACTCTGATTATAATTATAAAAACTGACATAGAAATAAATAATAAATGCAGTTAAATTTAAATTAACATATTTACCTTTATCCCATTATTATGTAGAATGCACGTAACTTTCCCATCAGCTAGTGGTGATGAAGTACCATTATCAACGACATTACTTATGAGCCAAGGAAAATTAGTTTGGCGAGCAAAATCTATCAAATTATCAACTCCGAAATCTGAAAGGTAAAAAGCAGAAAATGTATTAAAAGCATACTCCATTTCTACAAAAATGTGTAAAATTTTACAATTTATCACAATAAAATCAAATATTGATATACTTTTAAAAACTTAAAAATATAATAAAATCTGCAGCTGAAGTAGGTTTTTACGGCTGTTCTCAACTGTTCTGCTCAACAAGCACAAAACGTTTTGACACATTTACAAATTTATTTTTTAATGGAAAGATATAAAATTGGAAAGCCTGACCATGGAAGTGATTTGGAATTGAACTGTGTTTTCCATTTTTTGATCAATTAATTACTTATTGAATTATAAGCAATTTTGGTCACATGACACAGCATTTTTCTTCTCTTACCGACAGGATTTTCTTCTTTCATTCGGAAGTTTAGTTCAAAATGACAACTTTGACAGTACTTTCTGAAAGATCTATTGCGTTTACAAGAAAACGGAAAAAAACAGTTCGATGACACAGTTTCTGAATAACAACACCTTCTAGTTTCATGCGTTTCCGAACAAAAATGAATTAAAACTTATGTCAGAAAGTTGACCCTTTGGATTTGAGAACAGCCTTAAAGTTTCTAACAGACAATTAAAAAGATAGTCATTCAAAACTTCTATAAGTGACAGCAAACTCAAAATGATATAATAAGAATCTATATTTTTTAATAAAAATATCCTTATCTGAAAGAAAAAGAGCAATTACTCTTACTAAAAAATATATAGTTTAAAAATAAACAACAAGGTAATAAAATTATGTCATAAAGAGACAATACTTTTAATGTGATAATTTACACTTGATGATATGAGAAAATTTCAACAATTTTTACTTTCTTCTATCTTTACAAGAAGAAAGTACTGGATTCGTGAAAATTTTTGACTTCCGGTTTTCGATGGATTTATACATTTTAGAATGTCCTGAACACGATTTGATGGTTTTTAGAAAATGTATGTCACTCTGTGAGTCTGTATGTGACAAAAATTTTGTGGGCACTATCTCAAGATCTAATACACGGAATTTCACAAAACTTTAGATTCAATTAGACCTTGATATAAACTGGGTATGATTGGTTTTTGGTGAAAATCGCCCAACAGGTGGCGCTGCTATGCAGCCTTTTTCACGATTTCTACAATAGAATCAAATCTGAAGAACTACTGCACGAATTTTCATAAAACTTCAGAATCAGTTAGTCCAGGATATACTTTGGTGGTGATTACTTTTTGGTGAAAATCACCCAGCAGGAGGCGCATTATTCATGATTATCGCAATAGAAACTAACTCAAGAAAAAAATGCATGAATTTTCATCAAGCTTCAGATTTAGTTACTTCCTGGTACAAATTGGTCCTAATTAGTTTTTGGTGTAAATCATCCAACAGGTGGCGCTGCTATGCAGAATTTTTTACAATTTCCGCAATAGCTCTATCTAAAAAACTAATGCACAAATTTTCATCAAACTTCAGATTTAGTTAGAAGTTGTCACAGTTGTTGATAATTAGATTTGGTTAAATCATCCAATCGGTGGTGCTTATATGCTGCATTTTTTCAGGAAGTATTAGAAGAAAGTTTTGGGATTGCCACATCCAATTAGTTGTTATTGGGATAATGTTTGATACCAAACATAAAATTGGTGTAAAATCTAAATACAAATAGGAACTATTGAAAATGTATTTGAGCGAAACTTTTTTTTCTTTATGCAACAAATGCCACATGATTTTCTTTTTTTTTTGTTCCTTCAGGATTTTATAATAAGCACTATACTTCTTATCCCCAGTAAATTCACTTATTAAATAAACTTTTTTTTAAGCTGTCTTGGTCATCTTTAAATATATGAACTTCAGAGTTTTATCAAAAAACTAAGTAAATTAATGACACTCATATGGCAACAAGAAATATTTTATAGCACTGAAACAGAAATTCTCTAAAAAATTAATTTTAAGTTATCAAATTAAAAACTAGTGATATCATACTAAAAAATTACTATTACAGTAAAATCTGTCTAAGGCAAACTCTGTGTAAGCCGGAAATCTGTCTACCGCGGAAATAATTTGAAGTCCCGGCGAATCCATAGAAAATAACATTAATACGTGCTCCATAAGCCGGAATCTGCCTAACGCGGAAACGGAAAATATTTTAAGGTCCCGCCGAAAACAAATTTTTCCATAAAGCGGAAAAAAGGATTTTTTAAAAATAAAAAACATTCAGTAAACGAAAATTTAAAACTGATTTATAGATCAAATACATATAAATAAATACACATAAAATACAAATATTAATAAAAACAGATTTTTGCTCATTCATTTGTTTACAGCGAAAGAATTTTTATGAAATTTTGCATTTTTGTGGATTTAATAAAAAGCAAAAGAAAATATGCACTTTCCATTTGTTTAGTCGACAACATTTTCTTTTTATTTACAATTTTTAACACAGATTTCTGCTTTTTTTTTACAGTGTTACATTTAAAATATGAGTTTTTATTTTTTTTATTACCCTTATAATAAAAATTTAAAAAAATTACAGACCTATATTCTAACTGTAAAAAGAAGACTACGAGATTTAAAAAAAGTCATACATTTAAAATTTAAAAAGCAAATTTTTAAAAATCATAATTTTTTTCAAATTATTAGGATAGTTGAAAAAAAAAATTTAGAATAGTCTCTCTATTCTGAAAAAAAGTAACTACCGCTGTCACCGCCGCCGCCGGTTTTGATTTTTTTGTGACCGGAGGCCTTTCTTCGTTAATATTAACAAAAATAATGCATACAAAAATATGAAAATCGGTGGTTTTATACAGAAATGTTTGATAAACACGCTGATGCAGACAGTTTTCAAATCGAAGAATTATTTTAAGAGTTATTTAATGCTAAAGTTGGACAAAATCGTTCCACTAAAAAAGTTTTATAGCAGCAAAAACTATACATGGCAGTGTAATCATTTTTAGATCATTTTATGCGTTAGAATTTGCCGGAGTGCACATTCCATTAATTTTTTTTATTTTGACTCATTTTTTCAGGTTTTATTTCTATTTTAAATTCAAATTTTCAGCATTTCTAGAGATATTTTTTACAGATTTCACAAAATTGTACTAATTTAAACTGTTGCCAACTGTATAAAAAGCGCAAGCAATAATGTTTGCTTCAAATTAAAAATTTATTTACACATGACTATTATAAACAGGAAAAAAACTTTCAAATTAGAATTAAATAATTACGTATAAAAAGCAAGAACTTATTAAAAATTACGTCATAAAAAGTATACACGTGAATTTTAAAAGAGAAAGGATATTGTAAAATAATAAATTCATTAACATGCGTTAGAAGTCTTAGGAGAAATTACGTCATATTTACGTCACATTATAGTTATTACACAAAATGAACACAAAATAATATTGCAAAAAAGTTTAAATGTAGAAATTGCGCTAGACATTTATTTGATATTTTGAGAATTAATTTAAAATGTCTCATTTAAAAGAACTTTCTTTTCGCTTTGTTAAAAAATACCAGGAGACAAAGACTCTCTTTACTTAATTCCTTTTATATTAGATTATTTTGAAATGTTGTTACACGTGTATACGTCATCAAGTTATTTTTATTTCGACGTTTTATTTGTGTTTTTATTAATGTTGTACAAATTTATTTGTTCTTTTGTTATTTAAAATAAAAATTATATCAATTTGTATAATTTGGCGAGTGGTTTGGCGATTTATATAATTTGGCGAAATTGGTCGACAAGTAGTACCACAGCGGATTTGGCGTTAAAATTCCCCAATCAAAGAGAAATGAATAGAAATTCGTTTATAGGGAGATCGCCACTGTTTTTTAAATTATAATTCAATCTTTCGAAATCTTTTTAAAGCCGATCACATTAGCGTGCATTTAGAGTCTGCGGTGTCTGGACGGGGGTTGGCGAGCGTAGCTCGTAGTGGGCCGAGCCCCCTAGTATAGTTTAATTTTATATGCCGTATTTTAATCCATTTCGCTGAGAAAAATAGGAGTTTATTTGTGTAAAAAACTGTAAACAATTGTAAATAAAAAGAAAATGCCGATTGAACAAATAAAAATCTGTACATTTTTTACTTTCATACTTTTCATTAAATTCATAAAATGCAAATTTTCATACATAAAACTGTCTCTACATATAAAAAATTAAATAAATACATGTGCAAAATCATGGTTTTTTTTTTTTGTCTCAAATTAAAAAAAAAAAAAATGTATGCATTATTATGGTGTGAAAATAATAGACCATTGTTTGTTGGAAAGCAATAGTTTTGCTGGGATTCGAACTCCAAAAATATTTATACTAAATGATATTTCACGTTAAGAACGGTTCTGAAGATTACAAACGTAAAAAATACGCAAGTCTTTTTTTTTTTTTTTTACTGATTCGCATAAGGCGTAATATTCTCTACGGCGGAAAAATTTCTCGGTCCCAATCGCTTCCACCTTAGACAGATTTTACTGTACGTAATAAATAAACATTAAAACAAATGAGCCAAACTGTTGAAGAAAAAACAAGATAAAAAATTATTTCCTTCAAATATATAAAAGCAACAATATAAAATTGGTTTCTATATGGATTCTGTTAAATTTTATAACCAAGCAATATTTGAGAACACTCTAAGACTACATTTTAACAATGCTAACTAGCTTTATTTTTATTTATTTTTTTGTAACTATCAATGTAATATAAAGGGATATATATTATCATACTAACATACCAGAAAATATATTATAGCAAACTCTGTCTAAGATAAACTAATTCAAATATAGCAAAATTAAAGTATAGCCTTAATTAGTAGATGTTACTACTAATCGATTGACACGAGTCGCCAACAGCGTGTGAAGAAAAAACTGTGCCCGGGGCAAAGTTTCCATTTGGTGCCCACCCCACCCCCACATACACTTTTCAAACTTTTCTTTGTGACAGGTGTCACAAAATTGAAAAGTGCAGAAACAGAAACAAATTTTACTGAATACATATTTTGCATTTATTTTGAAACTTTAGGTTTAATTTTAATTCAGAAATTAAAGAAAAAAATTTAATAAATAAGCTAAGAGAAAATGACACTTATATTTTGGAAAAGGGGATCTGGAAAATTGGTGTAGAAAAAATGTATCTAACAGTACAGTATAACAGTTTGGAACCCTTTTATAGTCGAAGAAAGAAACCCCATGCCACTTTGAAAGTAAGTATATGTTTTTGGTCACAAGACTCAGAAAAGAGAAGGTTAACTAAAGAGATTAAGACTAAGACCCAAAACAAGTTTTGAAAAGAAAGAAGTCATTATTCATAAATTTGTAGTTTGGTGTGGGGTAAAGGACAATGCAATAACTTTGAAACGAAAAATGTACGTACTTCTATTGGGAAAAAAATTCCCAATATGTAAATATACATTTTCTTTTACTAAAGAGAAGAAAAAAAGAGGTTTGTAGTATAAATTTGGCGCTCCCTCAATTTTCGCATTCAGGGCGGCTGCCCCCTTCACTCCCCACTTTGCACAGCCTTGCGAGTCACTTATATGATGGTTTGCAGTTGAATTAGTATAAGGAATAACTTCTTCTTTTTCCACATGGATTTTTTTTTTAATTTTTTTCGTTAATGGAAATTTTAATAGTAATATCTAAAGCAAGTTTAAGTTATTTATCCCAGAAAGTAGATATAAGAAAAACTGAAAAAGGCAGAAGACTATTTTTAGACCAGAAGAAAATAAGTACAAAAAAAAAGAAAAAAAAAACTGAAATGTTCTAGCAAAAACCAGAAGGTAGAAGACTTTGCAAATATGCAATCACTACTGGGATTGTGGTGTTCTTTTTCAGGAGGAATTTTGCAACACAGTGGAGCTTTAACTTTTTTTTCAATTATCACAATTCTAATGACAAATTGTATTTACAAAAAATAATTCAACTAGTAACACAAGTTTTCTTTTTACTATTGGATGTATCCATGAATCAAACTTATTTTTTCTTCTTTTCAAATATCATAATAAATTTATGTTTATGAAGATATTAACAAACACATGCAATAGACACATAAAAGGCATTACAGTAGCAAATATATGTATTCAATACATGTACAAATATTTTATAAATAATATTTCCTTGTTTCAATCTCCCATAAAGTTCCTATGCGACATTTGTTCATTAGCATAACTTAATAACTTCAATAACACTCTGAAATTATTAAGCAAGAGTAGCTTATTGCTTTTTATTGCCAGAAAAATGTATAATTTATGATAAAAGTGGCCTGATCGTGCACAAGAACATTGTGATGATTGTTGTAGAGTAGATCAGGATTATAGAAGATATCTTATTAGTCACTATTATTTTCACTTGTTGAAAAAAAGACATATATAAGTTACATATTTATAAGATGGAAGCAAGAGTGTATAAGGAAATTGTTATGTAAAAAGGGGGAAGTGTTTCATGGGGTAGTTTAAGAATCAACAAGAATGAAAAATCAATCATCCGGCATAGATTATGAAATACTTTCCAACACAAACAGGATATTAAGAAATTTCCTTTTTTTTCTTTTTCTAGAATGAAATGAGATATCTAAACAAGCAAAAAATCATAGCTCAGTAAAATCCATTTTCAGCAACTGCTGTCTATATCCAATAATGTGTGTGAAGTATTTCATGTTCGATTTATAGAATTTATACACAGCATCTAATACACTGAAAATTAGATCAGTTTAACAATGCATTTCACAGAGGAAAGCCCACTTCAAGCAATTATCAATATTAGTCAGTACTTTAACCAAATTCTTTCATGTGTCTCTGTAAATGAACAATAAATGCTATGCAATCTATAATCTATAGAAAACAAGAAGTGTACTTCAGTGATTTCATTATGTTAAAATCATCATTAAATTACACTGCAATAGCAAACAATATTTTCTCATGGATCGAAATGTAATGGAAACTTGTGTGTGTCCCTGTAAATGAACTACAAACGTTACTTATTATATATACTGGAGAAAGCTTGGTTGTAGTCCATTTTACTGATGTATATCAATTTCCTTGTTTGAAATATTGTAACATCAATAAAATGTACCGTACCACAAAAGATTTTTTTCCCATAGGCCGTAATTTAAGCAATTCTTTTAAATGTCCCTGTAAACAAACTATAAATGCTACATATTTCATTTTCAATACTGAGCCTTCTATAGTAAATCTCAAAAACATGTAAAGATTCCATGGCAATCTTAACATAATTTTGAGAGTTACAGCATGGAAAGACAGACAGCAGACAAACCGAATTCATAACCACCCCTGTTAGAAAGTGTTAAAAAGGAAGTTAATTTTAATAAATATGGTATGTAAATGAAACCTGCCAATCAGTTTTTTTTATTATTATTGTGTATTATTAAATTACCTAACATTCAAATTTCTATTATATATGAGGCATTCTCACATGATTTTGACTTTTAAGTCCCCGAATAATAATTTTTATTTTATTACATATTCTTGTGTTTTTTTAATTTCTTACACTGGAAAACATCCCATTGCATGACTGTATAACAATATTAATGAGATAAATAAGTTTTGTACGATGTTGGGAGGTTCAAATATACCACAAAATTCCTATACCGTCCCGTGTCCCTGATGCTGATTTTTAAGTTTGGAGCTGTCTGTGTAAAATTGTTTCAATAAAAGTAATTCAGTGTAATTTTTTTCTGAAACTGGGACTATTGTTTTATATAAATATGTAGCAAAAAATTAACCTGTGCACATTTTTACGGTTGTTATTTTTTTAACTCTGTCCCAGGATTTTAGATTCCTTAATGTCCCTCTTGCTAAAATTATACATTAAATCACTTCAGATGCAGTCACAGAATTTTTAACTTTTTTCTCATGCAGAAGTATGCTAGAGAAAGAATGACTAAAATTCTTTGACAGGAAATTTACCGCAAAATTTAAATCAGCATTTAAATATCAATTTCAAGCATTGTGGCTTTATTGGTAGTCCTACCGGCCCCAAGGTTTATTCCTGCACTTTTTGAGGTAAATTATTTTTTTTATTTAATCCAATGTAAATAACTGTTTCTAAAAATCAATTAACACTGTGGCTATCGCTTAGTCTTAACATGATTTGCCTAAAAATAGGTGGTAATTTTTCTTATTGTCCCATGCTTCCATCCCATTTTTTTTACCCTTGCCGTCTCCTTTTTTTTCCTTTACCCCTTTAAGACAATGTTATACCAAAATTTTGTACTAAAATAGTACATTGTTATTATTTCTTATTTGAATGCTCTGTGGGTATTATGCAAATTCATTATAAATAAAAATTTAGAAGAAAATAAAAAGTTAGAGAGGTAAAATGGTAAGGAAAATTAAACTTGCAAGTTTAACTTAAACCTGAATTAAATAAAAAAAATCTTTGCTGCTGACCATTTTTTTTTTTTTTTTTTTTTTTTTTTCAATTAAGGCATTTGTCTATAAGTTTAAACTGTTATTTTACTACGTTTAATTTCACCAGATTTTTATTCCTGAAAGTTAAAATTTTGTGATATTGTCTCATATATAGGGTAAAAGCCCCAGTAGTCAACCAGTCAAATGTCAGGCTTACAACAACCCAACAAAAATAGCTGATTACTACCGCTACAGAAATATCTATGACTCTTTGCTGATGGCTTACATGGACATATATTAGGAAATAGAGTAGACTCCCTCAAATCCGCAAATGCATAAAATCTGCATATCATCACAGATGTAAAGAATTAAACTTTCAGTTTAGATGTAGGGCAAAATTGCAGAATTTTTTAGTTAATATATCATTCTGTATGTATTTTAATAGGTAATTCTCGATAATATGACTTAACTCAGGGTTTTTCATGAAGGAAGTATAAATTTCTGAAATAAATCAAGATATTGCTGATATCACTGACAATTACAATCTTTTTACTAAATATATTTGTGCATTAATCAAGCTTTTTTTGGTTATTAAGACTGGCTAAACCTGAAATTAAACTTCCTTACTTTATGATTTTTATGTGAATTAATAGGTTACCTTTATGAGGAAAATTTCATTGAATAATTCAAGGAAAATGTATCTCATCTTTATTATGCATATTTATATTATGCATATTATACATTATTCATTATTTATTTGACCTTTACTTTTAATAATTTAAAGCCTTTTTAAAATTATCTTACTTTTTATCATCTTAGTTTATTACTTTACTGGAGTATTTTAATATTTTACTATATTGCAAGCATTCATTATAATTTTAATTGCATTATTAGATTCAAATTACTGTTTAAAAAATGTAAATAAAACAATGACCAGAAATCTGCAAAAATCTAAAATCCACACAACCTCTGGTCCCAAGCTGTGCAAATTTGAGAGAATCTACTGTGTTTCACTCTGAGACAAAAATAAGCTATTTATAAAGCATTGGTTGTATCATTGTGGCTAACTTCTGAGGAGGGGGAGGGGGTGAATATAAGGAGCACTTACCATACATATTTGTTTACATATTTATTTTAATTTTATAAGATTTAAAACAAACAAAAATGCTAAGAATTACCAAAATCATGATTTCCATAGCAAGCACAATGCACTCCACAACAATTCAAAACTGGGATCATTTGTTCTCCTTTAGTAAATGTACTCACTGGAAAAAAAGAAAAAAATTAGATAGGAAAAAAAAATAAACAACAATTAATATTTTTTTTAAGATTATTAATTACATAATTGATGATTAATTATTTTATTAATACATTGATGATTAATTATATTTAAATAGATAATTAATTATTTTTTAAAAGATGATTAATTACAGTGTGAATTACAGAACAAAAATCAATCAACTGTTAAATGTTAAAATAAGAAAGCATGAATCATCACCAGACAAAATAACTCACTGGGCAGACTATGGTTCACTGATGAAGCATTAACATTTTTTAGGTCACAAAGAATGTTTAACAAAGGAGAAAATAGCAAAAGTTATCATGAAACTTCAACACTTTTTCAAAAAGAAATTGGCATTTCAAATTTATAAAAATATTTTTATAAATTATTAACTTATTATGAATATTTTCTTAATAGCATAAAACAACTCCTTGGCTTCAAAATCTAATTTCAAATGTGAGAATTTTGATTTCTTAATAAGAAAAGACCACACTATTCTATAGTTTGCATTTGCATTAAATACATAGCTATATAAATTCTATATAGTATATATATATAACAAATCTGTATTTTTTTTTTTCAAAATATAATGATAAACTTAATTATAACTAAGTGTACATTACATTTTTTTAAAAAATCTTGTTTAATGCATATGTTTAAATTAATATTATTTATATAAAGATAACTGATATAAATTATTTAAAATTTGCAGTATTCATACATAGTGTTCAATCTAAAAAAGAAAAAGAGCAGGTTGCTAATCACTAAAAACCACATTAATGAAGCAGAAAAGTATACTAGTTCAGTAGGAAAGGGCATTAGTGCAATAAAAAATTTATACTTATATTTAGTAATGACTTAAAAAAAGACAGAAAAAATGTGTAATTTTTAAGTATGACGAATAAATAAAGTAACATTGTAATGAATGAATTTTGAAACAGTAAGGCTTTACTGGTAACTTCACATCACACTTATTTTGGGCAACACTTACAATGCACAAATTTATGCATAGTTACAGGCAGACATTTCACACTTGTATATTGCATAATTAAAAATAATACTGAAGTACATAGAAATTTTGTATAAGTAAAAGTTTTTTTTTACTTGGTTAAAGCTATTTTTACTTGGCTAAAAGTTATTGTCTGTAATTAGCCAAAAAGCTGCAAATCTTTTTCCTAGATTTATCCCTCTAAATATATCTTCTTTCTATAAACAACTACTAAAATATTGATTAGTTTCAAAATCATCTCTTTCTTAATCATTATGGCCATGAACATTGGAAAGGCAAAGGGTAGGGCTTCTTCTTGGATTGCAAAATTTTATGATCTTTAAATTTTTTGGGAAACATTAAATTCATTTTGGGGGGAAGTGGCTGGGGTGGGGTGTGAGCTTAAAATAATTAAACACTGAGATAAAAAAAAAGTATGACTAGGAACGAAAATGTTTTCATTTATTGCAATAAAGGATTCGGTTATTACAACTATCCCTTTTCCAACCTTGATTTCATTCTGCTGACACCATGATCATGGCTTTGATCTTAAACTATACTCCCTGTAAGAAAAATTGGCTGTTCAAGGACGAACATCCTCTTTTCAGTATTTCTTCGTTGGTCAATCCTCAGGCTTTATCTTAGGTTAGTAACTATGGTAACGAAGGGAAAATGAAAAGAGGAAGTTTGTCCTTGAAAAGAAGATTTTTCCTAGAGGGAGTTTTTAATAGATTATTGCAGTTTTATCATAGTTATAGACATTTATTTTACTCTGTATATAATATTGGGAGTTTGAGTAAGATAAATATTGCATCATATTTTGCAACTCTCCATATTACTATGTTGTAAACATGATACTAAGTTCTATCCTATACCAGTGTTTTTTCCCACAGACAGTTTCAGGGGAGTGCTGCTTCCTGCCTGTCCTTCGAATTTAAAAATAAGTATCCTTCCTATTCCTCATCCAAAAAATAACACACTTCTTGCCCTTCAGTCAAAAAAAATTGTCCCTTGCTGTCTTAAAAATTGCTTTATTAAAAATATGGATTCATTCTTGTGTTTTGAAAAGATTATTTTTAAATATTAAAAATGAACATGAGAATCTAAAAAGTGTTCTTCGGATTCCTGAATATGACATTAAGAATCTGAAAACTGCTTTTGCGAATCTAAAAGTGCCCTTTTCCCATCCATAGATTTAGTAATGTAACTAGATTAAGCACTCCTAGTTATTCTCCCATTATTTATTAATTCTGCAGCAACTCAGTAGTAACATCCATGAGTGTATCAAAATGCAGAACTTTTGATACCTTAATATAATATATGATGGATATCCAAGCATTATACATATATATATAATATATATATATATATATTTTTTTTTTTAACCTTATGTGCATATGATTGTTTTAAATCAATTCAAAAACATGTACATGAAATTTAAATGTTATAGATAAAATAAGATAAACAATCTGTAGAATACCAATGTTTTGAAAAGAATATTTTTAAATACTAAAAATGAACATGAGAATCTAAAAAGTGTCCTCCAGATTCCTAAATATGCCATTAAAGCTGTTCTTAACTGCTCTGCTCAACAAGCACAAAATGTTTTGACACATTTACAAATTCATTTTTTAGCGGAAAGATATAAAATTGGAAAGCTTGGCCATGGAAGCGATTGGAATTGAACTGTTTTTTCCATTTTTTGATCAATCAATTACCTATTGAGTTATAAGCGATTTTGATCATGTGACAAACACGATTTTCACCCTTCACGGACTGGTTTTTCTGCTTTCCTCGGGAACTTCGGTTCAAAACATCAACTTTGACACTATTTTCTGAAAGATCTATTGCGTTTGCAAAAATAGCTCTGTTACATAGTTTCTGAACAACGCCTGTTAGTTTCATACATTTCCGAACAAAAATAAATTAAAACTCATGTCAGAAAGTTGCCCTTTTGAATTTGAGAACACCCTTAAGAATCTAAAATGAGTCCTTCAGATTCCTAAATATGAAATTAAGGCTGTTTTGGAAAGCCTGGCCATGGAAGCGATTTAGAATGGAACTGTTTTTTCATTTTTTGATCAATCAATTACCTATAGAGTTATAAGGAATTTTGATCACGTGACAAACACGTTTTTCGCCTGCTCTCGAGTCTCTTTCTTCCTTCGCACAGAAATTCAGTTCAACACACCCATTTTGACATTTTCTGAAAAATCTATTGCGTTTGCAAAAAAATGGAAAAAACAGCTGAATTACATAGTTTCTGGACAACAATACCAGCTAGTTTCATGCATTTTCGAACAAAAATAAATTAAAACTTACGTCAGAAAGTTGCCCTTTTGGATGTGAGAACACCCTTAAGAACCTAAAAACTGCTTTTGCGAATCTAAAAAGTGCCCTTTCCCCATCCATAAACACAGTAATATAACTAGATTAAGCAGTCCTAGTAATTCTCCCATTAGTTCTTGATTCTGCAGCAGCTCAGTGGTAACACCCATGAATGTGGCAAAAAGTGAATGTGGCAACATTCACTTTTTAAGGTTATATATATATATATATATGTAACTTTTTTTTTTCAACTTTTACCGCACAATCAATTTAGTTAATTATAAATTTTTAAATGCCTTACAAACATTTACTTACTAATAGATGGAGCCAAAATATCTCCACTGAATAGGACTAATGGGTCCAAAGAGTTGAAACTTTTTATCGCAGAACAAAACCTAGTAGCTCCTGCAACAGGCTCTTGCGGCTGCTCTTCTACATTGTACACATCATTAAAATGTACAATAGTAACAACACCTTTGCTGACAGGCATGATGAACTCAATAATTTATTCTCAGGTTCTGAAAATGAAAACAAAACTCAATAGCAATGAAGATAGCAGTATTATTCATTATATCTATTTTAAATGATTTTTTGACAAACATAATTGAAATAAATTAAAGACAGGTATGGCTCAAGGACGTATGGTATCTTTGGGGATTTTTTTGCAGTGGGGCCTTTTACAATAGTTATCTATGAAAAATAATTTAAAAATATATATTATTTGAAATGTTACAAGCAGAAGGACAGACGGTGCTAATGGAGCTACAGCCTATCCTCCCCCTCCCCCACCCCAAAAAATTCAGTCAGTCAAATTCACTGCCTTTATGCTTATTCAAGGGCAAACCTTACACCATTTACGTAAGGTACTTGTTTGTTATAGGGGTCTTGGTGCTTTTTTTAAAAGTTTGCACAATTCAGACTTAAAAAAGCAAGATTTGTTGCCAGATGATATAAACAGCTATGAAAACAAACCTGGTGACCTTTTATGCTTGTTTATACATGAGTTTATATATATTATTGTTTTTATATACAAATTACTTCTGATTGTATATAAAAATAGATAAATGGCTTTTTTATATTAAATAAGTTGCATAAATATTAAAAACTATTGTTTGTGTATAAGAAAAAGTTAATAGGGCGCCAGATAATATGCATGAACTATTTTTTCTCTTGCAAAGGCCCTATAGTGAAAAGGTACCAAAACAAAAAAAGGAAGGAATATTGTCACTTTTTTATAAATAGAAAATTATTAGAATTTAAAATTTTACACAAAAACAGCAGTCCACAATTTTGTCAAACGATTTTTAATTAAAAAAAACTTTTAAATAAATTGTTTGGAAAATTAATTAAAGACTTAATAAAAAAGAAAATGTACCATCAAATTAGTAACAACATAAAAGAGGGGGGAAATTACATACTTGGATAGATATCCAAATATGGGGGATTAATAAAAATAAGTCAACCAAGACAAGATGGTAGACTTTCCTATAGCGGAAATGCTTTTAATTTAAAGATAAATTTAAATCAAATTAAAAAGGAAACTTTCAGACAAGAATCTCAGAGCTGACAAAAATGAGAACAAAACACATATAATCTGGATCTACATTAGACATTTCAATATCAAAATTTATATATAATTGCGGAAAAAATATGCAAAGAAATAGGCAAATTGACAAAAATACCAGAATTGAAGAACTCCTTTACACGAAATCTAAGCAAAGGCGGCAGTTTTAGTCATTGCTTTAATATAAAATGAAATGAAAGACAAAAGGTCATAATGCATGAACTGCAAAACAATTTTTAATTAGGAAAAAACAGAGTTGTCATAATTTTGATTACAGCGGATGCGACCAAAACAATTCTGCTTATTCCAATTGTGTGGCCAACCAGAATCTAATAAAAGATTAGAAAATATTTCAGGGACACCTGAGCTATTATTAGATTTTTTTTTCTTCTTTAGAATAGTAGTAGCGCTTTTTCATGCAATAAACGTCAAATTGTATTTTAAAATATTTATAAATCATGTTTCATTTTTTCTGAAGAATGAATATGAAAAAAAAATTTAAATGTTTAAATTTTTCAAATTAACTTTAACTGAGCAGAAAACAAATGCGACAACACTCCATATTAAAAGTAATTTAATGAGGGAAATTATGTAAAAATTCAACAAAAGCATTTAGCAAAGAGAATGGTTTTACTCCTACTTTCTTTTCATTTTCTGTCGTACTGCTGGCAAGTATTGCTGGGAATTAAAACGGCCTATAGAGGCGCTGCTCACAGTCTTCGGTACAGGAGGCTGTTTTCAAATCCAAAGGGTTAACTGTCTGACATAAGTTTTAATTCATTTTTGTTATGGAAAAAACAGCTCAATTACATAGTTTCCGAGCAACAACACCAGCCATCATGCATTTTCGAACAAAAATAAATTAAAACTTATGTCAAAAAGTTGCCCTTTTGGATTTGAGAACACCCTTAAATAATGCTAAAGTGCCATTGAAATAATTCTTTATTGTAAATGCATTTGAAAATTTTAGATATTCAAATTCGGATAATTTTTACTTTGTCATATAAGACAGAACACAAATGTCACAGGAAATCTGAAATTGTGCAAAAGAATAATCATTCTGAACAAATTTAAAATACATGTAATGCAATGCGCTTGCATGGCACTATCCTTAAGCGAGAAATCACATCTTTTCTCCACCAGACAGTGTATCAGAGCGCTTGAATCGCCAATTTCCGACACACAAAAAAAGTAAAATCGGGTATGAGAATCGGACAACTTAGAATTTTGGACAGAACCAGAACTGATTCGCTATGCTGTGATTGAAATAATTCATATCTTACTTTGAAATATCATAAATATGCTTATCTAGAAGATACATAATACATAATATTACACTGCTACGAAATTGGACAAATGCACTTAAGGCTGTTCTTAACTGCTCTGCTCAACAAGCGCAAAACGTTTTGACGCATTTACAAATTCGTTTTTTAACGGAAAGATATAAAATTGGAAAGCCTGGCCATGGAAGCGATTTGGAATTGAACTGGTTTTTTTTTCCATTTTTTGATCAATCAATTGCTTATAAGGAAGTTTGATCACGTGACAAACACGTTTTTCGCCCGCTCTTGAGTCTCTTTCTTCTTTCGCGCGGAAATTCGGTTCAAAACGCCCACTTTGACGTTATTTTCTGAAAGATCTATTGCGTTTGCAAAAAAAAAAATGGAAAAAACAGCTCAATTACATAGTTTCTGAGCAACAACACACTGTTAAAAATCTGGGGCATTTGCTGCATCGTCACTCCATCGCTTTTATAGGAAACTGTAGCTTGACTATATTATGGGCCATTTTCATTGGTCAGAACAGAAACATTCTATAAAAGTGGTGGAGTGAGTATGCAGCAATTGCTGCATATTTTTAACAGTGCACCAGCTAGTTTCGTGCATTTTCGAACAAAAATAAATTAAAACTTATGTCAGAAAGTTGCCCTTTTGGATTTGAGAACACCCTTTATTATACACTAGATAATGTCCAAAGAAAAAAAGATTTTTATCAAACTGTTGTATTAGACCTCAAAAGCCAATCCCATAAGAATGTATTTTTTAAATAAACATAAATTTCTAAGACATGGATTCCATTTCATGACTATGAAAAAAATCCTAGTAAATGTCTATACAAATAAAAGAAGCAAATTAAGGTGACCAAGCGCCCCGGTTTTTAGGGGCAGTTTTCATTCTTGTCCCAAAATATTCTTGCCCACATTTTTCAAATTTATCCTTCCTTTTCTTAAATTTAACAATTTTCTTGAATGTAAACAATATGACAGTCAATTTTAAGAGTATGAAAACAATAATATTATAATTAGATGTCTGTTAGGTATAGTAGGTAGTAGTATAATAAAGTTATTTTTTAGCAAAATCAGAGCATTTCAATGTGCACACATTAGAATTCTGCATTGGACCGGGGAAACCCAATTTTACCCGACCACGACTCTTTCAATCGTCTTGATGCGTTCCAACAGAAGGGATTTAAATGTTTGTTCACCAGCTGATCTTTTTTAAAATAAAATAGAGATGAATGCATATACCTACAGGGTGCATCAGGTATTTGAGAACACACATTATATGTGAAATATCACCCTACATATCATAGTTACAAATATTTTTCTGCTACATGTAAACATGTCAGAACCTAGAGTAACTAAAGGATATGAAGAGGCATGCTGCCATTGGCTCATTGGCTGAATAACATTTCGATTTAGAGATTGCCACATTATTGAAACTCGCTCAGTCATTCATCATTAATGCAAGGGGAGGACTCAAGGCTGACAGGTTTCATGTGGCAAACGTTTCATGCAGGAGACGACATTGCCAGCAATATGAAATCAAGACACCGGAATTCATCAGTCAAGTCGATGGAAATCCTACGAAGTCGATGAGGGCACTCGCGAGGGAGATGCAGCTTGATGAAACCCCAATCTGATGTGTGATTCATGAGGACCTTCGTTAGAGATCGTACGTGATGAGGAGAGTACAGTTCTTGCCCGAGAGAGCCAGGGATAGACAAGCGTCTTCTTAACAAGCTGAAACATCAAAGGGCTCCAGGAATGCTCTTGTTTCTTTCCAATGAGAAAAACTTTGACCAGGTCAAGAAAGTGAACCGCAAAAAGATCGATGATGGTGTAAAATCCCCGAAGAGGCTCTGACAGACATGTGCAGAAAATTTCCAGCCCCACTGCTGATTCTGGGGGGTCCAGACAAAGAACGTATACAGGGGTATAATATACGTTTTTTGATCCAGAGAAGAGAGAAGCGAAGGTGATCTGGCGCCTCCACATTCTTTCTCTAAGGTGATAGAGTGAACGCTGTTGCTTAAACCGAAGTGTTAATGCACTAAATTACTTCTGTGACACGTGGAGGCCGTACGTTTTTTAACAAGATTCTGCACTATCCCATACAGACCATACAAACCAAAAATGGATGGCCAAAGCATTCATGACGATGTCATCCTCAACTTGTTGGAGCCCCAGCTACCCAGATATTAAACGAATGGCCTATATTACGTATCTGGCGTAGTTGAGAGGGACTCCAATAGTTATCCACACAACAATGTGCAGCTCTCAAGGCCGCCGTTGTGCATGCAGTGGCAAATGGTCCCAACACTCATCTGATCATTACCTGTAGTCAGTTTTGACAGCCTGTAGAAGCGGTTATTATGGCTGGCAGTGGTTTCACTTTCAATGAATTATGTTATTCAGTGTGTATGTGGTCACTTGTACAGAACGTTAAACAAGTAAAAATTAAATTTAAAAAATCAAAAAACCCGACTGCGTAAAAAATGAACTAATTAATTATTTCTCATCAATGTGAAACTATTTTTTATATTACTTACTTATTTTCTTATTTACTTGTATGGATGACTTTTAAGTTGTGTTTAATTGTTAGTTCCTATCTATAAACACTGTTTTGATGAGGCCTATAGATGTCTATGAATGTTAGAGTTGCAGTAAAGCTAGAGATCCTATCTGCACACTTCCAGGTTGTGTAATATTTAAACGGAGCTTCTGGCTGTAAAATAGTCGATGAAACATCGTCTTCATTTTGAAAGACCTATCCAATGATATGCCACTCAATAGGGTGCGTAAAAATTTTTTTTCGTCTCTACCGCCATTTTGAATTTATAAAAACAAAACCTAGCCGATAACTATCGGGCGGTTAAGATAAATCGATAGAGACCTCATTCATTAAAATCCATCCAGCCGTTGGGATGTTTCGAGGGTATAAAGAAATGCACATACCCAGTACGCGTGAAACATATAACCCTTCTTGTCATTGTCAGTCGGGTAAAAACGCCCTATCTCTAGTGTACATTGGCGCACCCACGGGGGGAGCTAAGAGGGCTGAAGCCCCTCCCAGACTAGACTAGATATTATTTTTTTTATTATGAAACAATATTATTATTATTATTTAATAGATCCTTAAAAAATCGGAATTTTTGAAAAGATGTTAATTGTGTCACACAAATTTTTTCTCTTTTATAAATTTTATTATGAAATTCGAAATTGTAGCATGTTTAAAATTTACTTATTTAAAAATTTAAGAATCAGTGCAACCTCTTGCTCACTTTAACCTTCATAATATTTTGATAATTTAATAATAAAACTTTAAATTGTTTGATTGCAAACACACTTTAAAATTATCCAAATACAGAACAACACCAAAAAATCGCAAAAGCTAAAATATATTTTAGTACAGTATTTCCTTATTTAACATCTTAAAACCATTCAGAATTAGACCCACCAAAACTTTCCAGAGCTACCTCTGTCTTCTCTGGCTGGTTACGACTCTACTCAAGTCAGCAGAAAAAATAAAAGTCAGGATCTGATCCGACACATCCCATCAAATCAAATGAAAGAAAGCCAGAGCTCGGCAGCGGGCAGGACCAGATCTGGACACATATATGCCTCTAAAATATGTTAGCCCCCTCCAAATCGCAATCCTGGATGCGCCACTGCTAGTGTATATCCCTGTTTGAAAGCAGTTGTTGATTTGTTCTCAAATACCTGGCGCACCCTGTATGTACAATATATGTATATACTCTCTTGATAAAGAGGTGAACTAAGAAACACCCTTATTCACAAGGTCTTTTAATTAACTAAAAGATCATCATATTGTATGTCTCAAAATCCTTATCTAGGTATTCTACCAATCTGGTTGGTTGGTTGCGGGCGCTAGGCTCATCTTTTGCACACGAAGGTTGATAAACAGACAGGGACCTCCGTTAAAAGTGGAATCCAGCCCGCTACAAACATCCATGTCTGAGTCGGGATTCAAACCTGTTACTTTTTGTTTAATAGTCAACCTTTTGTTTAATAGTCCGTCCTAACCACTAGAGTGGGTTCTACCAACCTAGAGTTAGTTAATTAATAATACTCTTGGAAAATCTCTACAAAATTTGATGTAGATAAACTGATTTTTGTATCAAAGGAAAGTTCGGAACTGACTGGAAACTATCATACATGGCCCCACCAGTGGCTGAGAGGTTCTGCTCTCGAAGCTGGTAGACGGAAGGTGCTGGGTTCGATCCCAATCGCGCCCGTCGGCCTAATCGTTCGGAGTTTTCTTCGAGCCATGGATTTCCATGCGTAAATACGAGTTAGGTTCCCTTAGAAAGACCCCCCACGAAGGGCTCCCCCTCTTGGGCCTATATCCCTAGTGTAGATAATCGGCCGTCAATCAATCTGTCATACACGCGACGGTTACTATGGTGTTTATAACTAATATTAAATGATGTGATTTAAGAGGCTACTTCAGTCAGTGCGAAAACGCCCGTTCGCTAATGTTAATCCAATGGGAGAATTTTTTAAAGATATTTCGTTTACATTTTATTTTATTTACCATCGACTGACTTACTGAGACATTTATATTTACATTTTACTGAGATCGATCTCTACATTGGCCTTTTTTACTTCTTCGTTTTTGTTTTCAGATATTTCAAATTAGGCTGGTTGTATTTATGAAAGCCTGTTATCTGCACGTGGGATATAGGCCCAGGTGGGAGTGCCCTTCGTGAGGGGGGGGGGGGGTCTTTCTAAGGGAACCTAATCCGTATTAACTCTTGGAAATCCAAGGTTCGAAGAAAACCACGAAAACTCCAAACGATTAGGGGCCCGACCAGTGGCCGAGAGGTTCTGCTCTCGAAGCTGGTAGACGGGAAGTGCTGGATTCGATCCCAATCGCGCCCGTCGGCCTAATCGTTCGGAGTTTTCGTGGGTTTCTTCGAACCTTGGTTCTCCAAGCGTTAATACGGGTTAGGTTCCCTTAGAAAGACCTCCACGGAAGGCAATCCCCTCCCCTGGGCCCATATCCCACGTGCTGATAATTGG
The DNA here is from genome assembly GCA_963932465.1 of Maratus speciosus. NCBI lineage: Eukaryota > Metazoa > Arthropoda > Arachnida > Araneae > Salticidae > Maratus > Maratus speciosus. Next base: position 275,567,618 of record OZ010798.1, read on the forward strand.
CCGACATAAATACAACCAACCAACCAACCTTGAAGCTGGTAGACGGGAGGTGCTGGGTTCGAACCCAATCGCGCCCGTCGGCCTAACCTTTTCGGAGTTTTCGTAGTTTTATTCGAAGTCTTGGTATTTCCATGCGTAAATACGGGTTAGGTACACTTAGAAAGACCCCCCACGGGACCACTTCCCCTAGGGCCTATATCCCTCGAGTAGATAATTGGCCGTCAAAAATCATCCAACTTAATATTTAATTAAACCGATGATGTACATACTTTATTATAAATTATGCAAGCGTTATATGAAGCAGTTCTTTATAGAGGTCAGCACGGGGCGAAAGTTTCAGGCCCGAACACTGCCCTTTTATTTTCTTTACATTTCATGGTCCGACCAGGACAAAAATTATTGAATTATGGGGGGGGGGGGGGCGTCTTTTGGAGGAGGCTCCCCCAAGGATTTTGATATTTCAGAAAATTTATCCCGAAAAATGCATCACATAATAATGTCAGACTCAAATAAATAAATAAATAATAATAATTGCTCAAAAGTTAAAACAGCTTATCAGATTTGTTAGATATTAGGTGTTATTTATGTCTGCCGATTAACTGCACGAGGGATATAGGCCCGAGAGGGGGGGGGGTGCCCTCCGTGAGGGTCTTTCTAAGGGAACCTAACCCATATTTACGCAAGGTTACGCAAGATTAGAAGGAAAACTGCGAACAGTTATGCTGACGGGTGCGATTGGGTTCGAACCCAGCACCTCCCGTCTACCAGCTTATCAGATTTGATTGCAATAAAAACATTGCATTAAATAAACACTTTATGCATAGAAATGAATAATTATCAAAAAAATTTCCTAAAGCGAAACGAAGCTATTCGAACTTTCTCAAGCTGAGAAAATTATCATTAATGAGTACTTTGACTAATTAAAAATATATATATGTGATGAAAAAAACTTTAGCAATTGCTTCTCAGCTGTGTACAACTTGATCATAAAAAATCTCGCCCCCCCCCCCCCCTTAGTGTAGGAATTTAGGGATGAATTTCCTCTTTCATAGCTTTCAGTTAGATGTTTGGGGGGGGAAGGAGCGGGTAAATTCTTCTATAGGGGTCTATCCAGACTTTTCCCTCAGGGTCCTGTTTTTGTGAAATTACGAAGAGCTTTTTTACATTTGTGAAAAATCTAGTCCTAATTTTGTGAATTTGAAATGATTTTTGTATCCAGGTTCCTTTTTATATATATTTTAAAAAGATATATGTATGTAAAATACATATATTTTCTTTATATATGTAAAAGTGACAGGTCAGATTTTACTTTTAAATGATTAAACTTGTGAAAAGTTTAATTTAGAGCTGGAAAATTTTGTAAAAGGCCTATTTTTGAGACAAGGAATTTTGTGAAGGGTCTTGTTTTGAGATGAAAAATTTTGTGAAGGGTCTTGTTTTGAAATGAAAATTTTTGTGAAGGGTCTTTTAAAGAACCCAATTTCTTCCTAAACAGATCCCTGTTCTTAACAATAACGACAACAATAATAATAATTATTATTATTATTGCTATTTGCATTATTAGTGTCACATTATATTTACTGCAAACATTGGAATTTTATCAAATTATGTATTTAATTATTTGCTTTAGTTAATCATATTATATAGGTTACACTCTCAAAAATATCCAAAGTCTAGGACTGGAGTCGTGCGCTTACCCGACAAAACAACCTGAAACCCGACAGACTTCCACCAAAACCCGAAGTGAAAGAAAATGAATCCGTATTTTAATACATTTATAGCAAAGTATCACTTATGCCCAAAAATGAACGCATATGCATTCAGTAATAGTGAAATATATAGTTTTTTCATTTGACAACATTTCAGTTTTTTCATTACAAAAATGAGAACATATACATTCATTAATAGTGAAATATATAGTTTTTTGCTTTGAAAAATATTCAGGACTTCCTTTTGAAAAATCGGGTCATCTCGATTCCGGCCGAGAGAGACAATCCGATCCGAAAAGCATAAAGTAGACGGGAGGTGCTGGGTTCGATCCCAATTGTGCCCGTTGGCCTAATCATTCGGAGTTTTCTTCGAAACTTGGTATTCCAAGCGTAAATAAGGTTAGATTCCCTTAGAAAGACCCCCCACGAAGGGCACTCCCCCCCTTAGGGCTTATATCCCACGTGTGACGTGTTGATAATTGGCCGTCATAAACACAACCAACCAACCGAAAAGCATAAAATCTGCCCCACCCGCAATGAAAAAAAAATAGCCTGACCCGATGCAGGACTGTAATTTCATGAAAATTCGAAAACTGCTAAAAAGATTTCCATTAACTGGCAACACGGACTGAAATGAAAGGAAATTAATCCATATTTTAACAAAATTATTATAAAAGAGGGCTACAATTATATCCCTAATACCAATTTTACCTTTTATGTAGAAAAATGAAAATACATATGTAAGATATAAATGTAGATATATATGTATGAAGATGGTAAAGGTGCATATAAATGTAAACACCTTTGTTGTCAGTAAACCATACATAAAACATAACAAATCACAGGAATATCCACAGTAATTTTGAAGTTAGTTTAGATAGAATTTCAAATATTTATTTCTTCTCGCTACATTCACAAAATGTTCAATAGTACTCTTAACCTCGTGTCCCTCCAGTAAAAATCCCTGCATAAGCAGGGAGTAACTAAACATTATTTCAGACCGGAGCACACGTTCCTGCTATTTCCGAATAGTAAATTCTGCTTTATTTATGACAAAAAATCTGAGTTTAAATAAGACGGCGGTTATTATTTAAAAAAAAAATAGTTCTAATCCCTGGGCAGAGTCTGTTCCCCATGTGCCCAATCTTTTATCTCGCCCTGCTGTGTATAATATATATAACATGAGTAAAATATAAAATATAAGTAAAAGTAAACATGTAAACATTCTCGTCTACAAGCAAAATATTGTCAAAAAATCGTCAGTAGATGGCAGCACCAAACATCTTTTTAAAAAAATGATATCCATAGATATGAATCATGCCGAAATACAATCCGCCAAAATAAATAAATAAAATAAAATAAAATAAAAATATAAATAAATTAAAATATAAAGAGTAACACCACTTACATCTGATCTCTGAAATGTCACAGAAATTAAAAAAAAACAAACAGAAATAGCGTTCGACTTTTGACTGTTGAGACTTTTAAAAAATTATGTTTCTTAAAAAAGCTTCTGGAATCTTCATACTAAATTGCACCAAACTCTGACACTTTCAAAAAGAATTTTGACATAATCTTAGGCCTTTTTGCCTTTTTCGATAAATTTTATGTTATGATACAAACGGGAAGTCATTCAGACAAGCAGATGAAAAATTACCTTAGAGCAGTGGTTCCCAACGTGGGGCGCCCCCACCAGTGGCTGAGAGGTTCTGCTCTCGAATCTGGTAGGGCCCCACCAGTGGCCGAGAGGTTCTGCTCTCGAAGCTGGTAGACGGGAGGTGCTGGGTTCGATCCCAATCGCGCCCGTCGGCCTAATCGTTCGGAGTTTTCGTGGTTTTCTTCGAACCTTGGTTCTCCAAGCGTTAATACGGGTTAGGTTCCCTACGGAAGGCACTCCCCCCTTAGGGCCCATATCCCACGTGCAGATAATTGGCCGACATAAATACAACCAACCAATCGAATCTGGTAGACGGGAGGTGCTGGGTTCGATCCCAATCGCGCCCGTCGGCCTAATCGTTCGGAGTTTCGTGGTTTTCTTCGAACCTTGGATTTCCAAGCGTTAATACGGGTTAGGATCCCTTAGAAAGACCTCCCACGAAGGGCACTCCCCCCGGGCCTATATCCCTCGTGCAGATAATTGGCCGTCATAAATACAACCAACCAACCCAACGTGGGGCGTAGCGCCCCACCGTGGGTGCAATTTGATCTTCGAGGGGGGGAATTCCAAATTCTTTACTCACTCATTCGCTATCAATTTCTTTTTGTTTTTTGGGGGGAAGTAATTTTGTAGATTAAAAATAAATGGAATACAAGCAAAATTTAAGAAAGCAGTTTTTTTTCTATCAAAATTTTTAGATAGATTAGATTCCAGAATAATTATTCGAGTAATCTTTGAAAATATTTTGAAATCTATAAAAGTTTTAAAACTATCTATAATTTTTCTTGAGATGTTTTTTTAAATTTTTCGTAACATTTTCCATTATTTATTGAATGAGTTTTCTACTTCTATTCGCGAAGACAATTAACGACATTGGGTTGGTTGGTTGGCTGTATTTATGTCGGCCAATTACCTGCACGTGGGATATGGACCCTAAGGGGGGGGGGGTGCCTTCCGTGGAGGTCTTTCTAAGGGAACCTAACCCGTATTAACGCTTGGAGAACCAAGGTTCGAAGAAAACCACGAAAATTCCGAACGATTAGGCCGACGGGCGCGATTGGGATCGAACGCAGCACCTCCCGTCTACCAGCTTCGAGAGCACAACCTCTCGGCCACTGGTGGGGTTTAACGACATTGGGAAAGGGTAAATAGAGAGAATGTGTTATGCGGAATAATAGCTACTTAAATTTGATAAAGATGATAATCTTGAAATACTTCTTGTATATTGTGTTATCCATAGAAAGAAAAGTCAGTATCCAAAGATTTTACACCAACTCTTAATAAGTTACAAGAATGCATTATAAAATGTATGAATTTACCAGTTTTAAATATAATGTAAGTGGATTTTAAGATATTTTGAGAAGTTAAAAATGCAGACAGTATAACACTTTTCTTTAACATTGAGTTAAGTTGAAAAAACACAACAAATATCGTTTTGGCATATAAGGAAAGATGTCTAATCTCTTTGCATTTTTAAAATTATGTAAAAACGCATTTGTGGCAAAAGATTCACCTCTTTGACAAGTTAAGAAATGTGAAATGAATAGCTATTGTTAAGCCACTATTGCACTTCCACCGTGTGAATAGAGTTCATTTTTTAAATAATAAGAGACGTAATTTACAGATTACGGGAGAGGGGGGACATAGTGACTTTACAGAAGCTTTGGTGGGGGGTGGGGCGTGGCCGAAAAAAGGTTGGGAACCACTGCCTTAGAGGGTTTTGTAAAGGAAACCTATGAATATTTTACATAAGCAGAATATATTTGGTGCTGCCATCTGCAGAATACTTTTTTAATTACTTTTTACTTGAATAACGGCCGAGACATTTAAAAACGCCCCAGCAGTGGCCGAGAGGTTCTGCTCTGAAGCTGGTAGACGGGAGGTGCTGAGTTCGATTCCAATCGCGCCCGTCGGCCAAATAGTTCGTGGTTTTCTTCGAACCTTGTTTCTCCAAGCGTTAATACGGGTTAGGTTCCCTTAGAAAGACCTCCACGGAAGGCACCCCCACCCCTTAGGGCCTATATCCCACGTGCTGATAATTGGCCGACATAAATACAACAACATTTAAAAACATTCTTTTTACAGGATTGCCAATTTGGCTTCCTTAAGGTTGTTCTTAACTGCTCTGCTCAATAAACGCAAAACGTTTTGACACATTTACAAATTCATTTTTTAGCGGAAAGATATAAAATTGGAAAGCTTGGCCAGGGAAGCGATTTGGAATTTTCCATTTTTGAATTTTCCTGTTTTCTCCATTTTTTGATCAATCAATTACCTATTGAGTTATAAGCGATTTCCATCACTGACAAACACCATTTTCGCCCTTCACGGACTGGTTTTTCTGCTTTCTTCGGGAACTTCTGTTCAAAACGTCAACTTTGTCACTATTTTCTGAAAGATCTATTGCGTTTGCAAAAAAACGGAAAAAATAGCTCGATGACATGGTTTCTGAACAACAACACCTGCTAGTTTCATGCATTTCCGAACAAAAATAAATTAAAACTTATGTCAGAAAGTTGTCGTTTTGGATTTGAGAACACCCTTAACAAATTTGCCAACTAAGTTTGTAAATTTGTCAAGTGTAACAGCATTCGCGCGAAAGTTTTTTTTTTTTTTTTTTTTTTGGGGGGGGGAGGAATGCCGCCCCCCCGCGGAAGGTTGGTTGGTTGGTTGTATTTATGTCGGCCAATTATCTGCACGTGGGATATAGGCCCTAAGGGGGGAAGTGCCTTCCGTGGAGGTCTTTCTAAGGGAACCTAACCCGTATTAACGCTTGGAGAACCAAGGTTCGAAGAAAACCACGAAAACTCCGAACGATTAGGCCGACGGGCGCGTTTGGGATCGAGCCCAGCACCTCCCGTCTACCAGCTTCGAGAGCAGAACCTCTCGGCCACTGGTGCCCCCCCCCCCCCCCCCGGAAGGAATTATTAGTTGGAGATGAAAATATGTGGAACAAGATCTTCTTTTTCCTGCTCATTATATAGAGGGGAAAAAAATATTCTTCCACCTATAAAGCCGGGACATTCAAAAAAATTCTTTTTTATAGGGTTGCCAATTTGGCTGCCCTTTTTTATTAACAATATTATTTCACACCAGAAATTCCGAATAATATTTTTTACCTTATGTAATCACGGAATGTCTGCCATAAATAAAACAAAAATAGAATCGCAAAGGGTGGTTGTGTTTATGACGGCCAATTATCAGCACGAGGGATATAGGCCGAAAGGGGGGAGTGCCCTGCGCGGGGATCTTTCTAAGGGAACCTAACCCGTATTTACGCTTGGAAAACCAAGGTTCGAAGAAAACCACGAAAACTCCGAACGACTAGGCCGACGGGAGCGATTGGGATCGAACCCGGCACCTCACATATACCAGCTTCGATAGCAAAATTTCTCGGCCACTGGTGGGGCCAGAATTTCGAAGGATATTGTTAGTTGGAGATGAAAATATGTGGAACATGATCTTTTTCCTATTCATTATATGGAGGAGGAAAGAATTCTTGCTCCACATTCACCTATGAAGCCGAGACATTCAAAAACATTCTTTTTACAGGGTTGCCAGTTTGGCTTTCCTTTTTAATTAAAAATATCAGATTTTACACCAGAAATTCCGAATAATATTTTTTACGTTATGTAATCACGGAATGTCTGCCATAAGTAAAACAAAAATTGAATCCGGAAGCACAGATTAATTTCTAACAAAAAAGCACCAGAGCCCTAATATCTTGCCGGTACTGACAGCTGTACCGTTTCCGGCTCCCCCATCACTCCAATCTATGTTTTTTGATTGGTTGTTGTTGTTTTGACGGCCGATTTTCTACGCTTGGGATATAGGCCCTAGGAGGAGTGCCCTTCGTGGGGGTCTTTCTAAGGGAACCTAACCCGTATTTACGGATGGAAATCCAAGGTTTCGAAGAAAACCACGAAACGGTTAGGCCGACGGGCGCGAACCCAGCCCCTCCCGTTTACCAGCTTCGAGATGTTTTTTGGGTTGGGTTGGGTTGGGTTGATTTTTGACGGCCAATTATCTACACGAGGGATATAGGCCCGGGGGGAGTGCCCTCCGTGGGGGTCTTTCTAAGGGAACCTAATCCGTATTAACGCATGGAAGATCCACGGCTCGAAGAAAACCACGAACGATTAGGCCGACGGGCGCGATCGAACCCAGCACCTCCCGTCTACCAGCTTCGAGAGCAGAACCTCTCGGCCCGAGATGTTTTTTGAAATAACATAATTTATAATGGAATCCCTTTTTGATATAATTTTCGTTGCCATAAAGGTAACAAAACATATCAATGACAGAAGTGGGATTCGAACCCACACCCACATTTGTGAACTAGAACACTCATCGCAGCCACAGAGAGAGTGGATTCGCGAGTCCGGTGTCTCGGACCTCTCGACCACCCTGCCATGATAAAACGCAATTTATCGAAATTCTTCACACTATTGTTTATAGCTTAACGAAGAAGTTTTTAAGCCTCTGGAGATGAGTGTACGTTGTTTTATCTGTTTTTTGCTATACATTTAATAAAAAAGTTAATTCAACTGGGAGTTCTAAAATTCGTCAATTACAATTTGTTGAAATCTCTGATAGTTGTATTCCACTGCAATATTATGCAGTTATACTTTAAAAGCACCCTGTGGTTAAATTTAGTGCGTTTTGAAAAGTAGGATAATGCACAATGGTTGGTTGTATTTATGACGGCCAATTACCAGCACGAGGGATATAGGCCCTAAGGGGGGTAGTGCCCTCCGTGGGGGGTCTTTCTAAGGGAACCTAACCCGTATTTACGCTTGGAAAACCGAGGATCGAAGAAAACCACGAAAACTCCGACGGTCGCGATTGGGATCGAGCCCAGCACCTCCCCCCTCTACCAGCTTCGAGAGCAGAACCTCTTGGCCATAATGTACAATGGAATCCCGTTTTATGGTAATTTTAATTGTCATGAAGGTACAAAACATTTCAATGTCAGAAGTGGGATTCGAACCCACGGCCACATTCGCGGACCAGAATATTTAGCTCTGCAGCAGTCAATTGGTTTGTGTTTATGACGGCCAATTATCAACACGTGGGATATAGGCCCTGGGTGGGGTACCCTTCGTGGGGGGTCTTTCTAAGGAAACTTAACCCGTATTTACGCATGGGAATCCACGGTTTCGAAGAAAACCACGAAAACTCCGAAACGGTTAGGCCGACGGGCGCGATTGGGTTCGAACCCAGCACCTCCCGTCTACCAGCTTCGTTTGGTTTGGTTTGTGTTTATGACGGCCGATTATCAACACGTGGGATATAGGCCCTGGGGGGAGTGCCCTTCGTGGGGGTCTTTCTAAGGGAACCTAACCCGTATTTACGCATGGGAATCCACGGTTTCGAAGAAAACCACGAAAACTCCGAAACGGTTAGGCCGACGGGCGCGATTGGGTTCGAACCCAGCACCTCCCGTCTACCAGCTTCGAGAGCAGAACCTCTCCGCCACTGGTGGGGCGTCTACCAGCTTCGAGTTGAGTTGATTGAGTTGGGTTGATTTTTGACGGCCAATTATCTACACGGGGGATATGGGCCCTAGGGGGAGTGCTTTCCGTGGAGGTCTTTATAAGGGAACCTAATCCGTATTAACGCATGGAAATCCACGGTTCGAAGAAAACCACGATAACTCCGAACGATTAGGCCGACGGGCGCGATTGGGTTCGAACTTAGCACCTCCCGTCTACTAGCTTCGAGAGCAGAACCTCTCAGCCACTGGTGGGGGGGCCTGCAGCAATCAAAGAAAATTCTTGAGCCTGGCGCCTTAGACCGCTCGGCCATCTGACATGACAAACTACAGTTTATCAAAACTCTAGACACTATTGTTTATAGTTTTACGAAAAAATTTTTAAGCCTCTGGAGAAAACATTAATTTAACTTGGCCGAGAGGTTCTGCTCTCGAAGCTGGTAGACGGGAGGTGCTGGGTTCGATCCCAATCGCACCCGTCGTCCTAATCGTTCGGAGGTTTCGTGGTTTTCTTCGAACCATGGCTTTCCAAGCGTAAATACCGGTTAGGTTTCCTTAGAAAGACCCTTCACGGAGGCACTCCTTTCCTCCTTAGGGCCTATATCCCTCGTGCTGATAACTGACTGTCATAAACACAGCAAACCAACCAACCCTTAGAAAGACCGCCCATGAAGGGCACTCCACCTTAGGGCCTATATCCATCGTGCTGATAATTGGTCGTCATAAACACAACCAACCAACCATTAATTCAACTAGGAGTTCTAAAATTCGTTAATTAGAATTTTTTGAAATCTCTCATAGTCTTATTCCACTTTCTGCAAAACTTCAATAATAAGAGTTATAAATAAAAAGCCTCTTTTGATAAATTTAGTATGTTTTTCGAAATAGCATAATTTATAATTTAATCGCTTTTTGTGGTAATTTTGGATGCCATATAGGTTACAAATATATCAATCTCTACGAAAAAGTATTTAAGCCTCTGCAGACTAGTGTAAGTTTTTTATGTGTTCTTAACTATACATTTAATAAAAAATTACATATTCAACTGGGAGTTTTAGAACTTGTTGAAATCTCTCATAGTTATTCCTTTTTCCTCACTGCAATATTATGCAGTTATAATTTAAAAGCTCCCCTGTGATTAAATTTAGTGCGTTTTGAAAAGTTAGGATAATATACTATGGAAACGCGTTTTGTGGTCATTTTAATTGCCATAAAGGTAACAAAAAATTTCAATGTCAGAAGTGGGATTCGAACCCACGCCCACATTCGTGAACCAGAACACTCAGCTCTGCAACAGAGAACCAGGTTGGTTGGTTGATTTTTGACGGCCGATTATCTACTCTAGGGATACAGGCCCGAGGGGGGGTCTTTCTAAGGGATCCTAACCCGTATTTACGTACGAAAACCCACGACAGAGAACCAGGATTCTTGAGTCTAGCGCCTTAGACCGCTCGGCCATCCTGACCTAACGTAACGAATTTATCAAAACTGTAGATTGTTTATTTTTATGAAGATATCTTTAAGCCTCTGGAGATGGTTTTGGTTTGTATTTATGACGGCCAATTATCAACACGTGGGACATAGGCCCTGGGGGGGGGGTCTTTCTAAGGGAACCTAACCCGTATTTACGAATGGGAATCCACGGTTTCGAGGAAAACCACGAAAACTCCGAAGCGGTCATGCCAGCGGGCGCGATTGGATTCGAACCCAGCACCTCCCGTCTACCAGCTTCGAGAGGGGGGGGGGTCTTTCTAAGGGAACCTAACCCGTATTTACGCATATGGAAATCCATAGCTCGAAGAAAACCACGAAAACTCCGAACGATTAGGCCGACGGGCGCGATTGGGATCGAACCCAGCACCTCCCGTCTACCAGCTTCGAGAGCAGAACCACTCAGCCACTAATGGGGCACCAGCTTCGAGAGCATAACTTCTCAGCTACTGGTGGGGCTTCTGGAGATGAGTTTACGTTGTTTTATCTGTTTGTGTTTTGGCTATACATTTAATGAAACAGTTAATTCAACTAGGAGTTCTAAAATTTGTCAATTATAATTTGTTGAAATCTCTCATAGTTTTATTCCACTTTAATCCACTGCAATATTATGCAGTTATAATTTAACACATTAAGCGCCACGTCACCTGACACTGGACTTTCGTTTAAAACGCGTCATTCAACGATGACTAACGGTCTAAAATATGATATAAAACTAAATATATATATATATTGTTTTAAGTAATTAGTTAAGGCAGTTCTTCTTAACTACACCGCTCAACAAGTTTTGACACATTTACAAATTCATTTTTTAACAGAAAGGTATAAAATTCGAAAGCCTGGCCATGGTAGCGATTTGGAATTGAACTGTTTTTCCATCAATCAATTACCTATTGAGTTATAAGGAATTTTGATTACGTGACAAACACGTTTTTCGCCCGCTCTTGGGTCTCTTTCTTTCTTCGCGCGGAGCCCCACCAGTGGCCGATAGGTTCTGCTCTCGAAGCAGGCAGACAGGAGGTGCTGCGTTCGATCCCAATCGCGCCCGTCGGCCTAACCGTTCGTAGTTTTCTTCGAACCTTGGTTTTCCAAGCGTAAATATGGGTTAAGTTCCCTTAGATGGTTGGTTGGTTGATTTTTGACGGCCGATTATCTGCACTAGGGATATAGGCCCGAGGGGGTCTTTCTAACGGAACCTAACCCGTATTTACGCATATGGAAATCCATAGCTCGAAGAAAACCACGAAAACTCCGAACGATTAGGCCGACGGGCGCGAATGGGATCGAACCCAGCACCTCCCGTCTACCAGCTTCGAGAGCAGAACCACTCAGCCACTGGTGGGGCCCTAAGTTCCCTTAGAAAGACCCCATGGAGGGCACTCACCCCCCTTAGGGCCTATATCCCTCGTGCTGATAGTTGCCGTCATAAATACAACCAACCAACCAAACTTCGCGTGGAAATTAGGTTCAAAACGTCCACTTTGACATTATTTTCTGAAAGACCTGTTGCGTTTGCAAAAAAAAAAAAAAAAAAAAAAAAAAAAAAATGGAAAATCAGCTCAATTATATAGTTTCTGAACAACAACACCAGCTAGTTTCATGCATTTTGGAACAAAAATAAATTAAAACTTATGTCAGAAAATTGCCCTTTTGGATTTCAGAACACCTTTAAAATTTATTTAAAATGTACTTACCTTTTATTTATTATAGGATTATACTTTCTTAAAAATTGCTTAAAACATTGTAAATTTCTCAGCTTCAGCGACCGTGACACTCAAGTGCGTTTTGATTGGTTGATTGTCGACGGCCAATTATCTGCGCGAGGGATATGGGCCCAGGGGGGAGTGCCCTTCGTGGGGGTCTTTCTAAGGGAACCTAACCCGTATTAACGCTTGGAAATCCAAGGTTCGGAGAAAACCACGAAAGCGCCGAGCGAATGGGCGGACGGGGGCGATTAGGATCGAACCCAGCACCTCCCGTCTGCCAACTTCGAGAGCAGAACCTCTCGGCCACTGGTGGGGCCAAGTGCGTTTTGAAAAGTAGGATAATGTACAATGGAATCGCGTTTTGTGGTAATTTTAGTTGAAGGTACAAAAAATTTCAATGTCAGAAGTGGGATTCGAACCCACGCCTACATTCGTGGACCAAAACACTCAGCTCGGCCACAGAGAAAGAAAATTCTTGAATCTGGCGCCTTAGGCCGCTTAGCCATCCTGACATGACAAAATGCAATTTATCAAAACTCTAGACACTATTTTTATAGTTTTACGAAGAAATTTTTAAGCCTCTGGAGATGAGTTTACTTTGTTTTATCTATTTTTTGCTATGCATTTAATAAAAAAGTTAAGGCTGTTCTTAACTGCTCTGCTCAACAAGCGCAAAACGTTTTGACACATTTACAAATTCATTTTTTAGCGGAAACATATAAAATTGGAAATCCTGGCCATGGAAGCGATTTGAAATTGAACTGTTTTTTCCATTTTTTAAGCCCCACCAGTGGCTGAGTTGGGTTGGGTTGATTTTTGACGGCCGATTATCTTCACGAGGGATATAGGCCGGGGGGGGGGGGTGCCCTCCGTGGGGGTCTTTCTAAGGGTTGGTTGGTTGGTTGATTTTGTGACGGCCGATTATCGACACTAGGGATATAGGCCCGAGGGGGAGTGCCCTTCGTGGGGGGTCTTTCTAAGGGAACCTAACCCGTATAAACGCATGGAAATCCATGGTTCGAAGAAAACCACGAAAACTCCGAACGATTAGGCCGACGGGCGCGATTGGGATCGAACCCAGCACTTCCCGTCTACCAGTTGCGAGAGCAGAACCTCTCAGCCACTGGTGGGGCCACCAGTGGCTGAGAGGCTCTGCTCTCGAAGCTGGTAGACGGGAAGTGGTAGGTTCGAACCCAATCGCGCCCGTCGTCCTACCTGCCTCGGAGTTTTCGTGGTTTTCTTCGAAACCGTTTATTCCCATGCGTAAATACGGGTTAGGTTCCCTTAGAAAGAGCCCCACGAAGGGCACTCTCCCTCCATGGCCTATATCACACGTCTAGACAATTGGCCGTCACAAGCCAAACCTTTCCATTTTTTGATCAATCAATTACCTATTGAGCTATAAGCGATTTTGATCATTGACAAACACCATTTTCGCCCTTTACGGACTGGTTTTTCTGCTTTCTTCGGGAACTTCGGTTCAAAACGTCAACTTTGACACTATTTTCTGAATGATTTATTGCGTTTGCAAAAAAACAGAAAAAATAGCTCGATGACATGGTTTCTGAACAACAACATATCCCAATCGCGCCCGTCGGCCTAATCGTTCGGAGTTTTCGTGGTTTTCTTCGAACCTTGGATTTCCAAGCGTTAATACGGGTTAGGTTCCCTTAGAAACTGAACAACAACACCAGCTAGTTTCATGCATTTCCGAACAAAAATAAATGAAAACTTATGTCAGAAAGTTGCCCTTTTGGATTTGAGAACACCCTTTATTCAACTAGGAGTTCTAAAATTTGTGAATTATAATTTGCTGAAATCTCTCATAGTTTTATTCCACTATAATCCACTGTAATATTATGCACTAATTTAAAAGCTCCCCTGTGATTAAATTTAGTGTGTTTTGAAAACTAGGATAATATACTGTCGAAACGCGTTTTGTGGTAATTTTAATTGCCATAAAGGTAACAAAAAATTTCAATGTCAGAAGCGGGTTTTGAACCCACGCCCACAATCGTGTACCCGAACACTCAGCTCTGCAACAGAGAAGAAGAATTCTTAAGTCTGCCGCTTTAGACCGCTCGGCTATCCTTACACGATAACATGCAATTTTTCGAAATTCTTGAACTATTGTTTATAACTTTACGAAGAAGTGTTTAAGCCTCTGCAGATTAGTGTAACTTTTTTGTGTGTTTTTAGCTATATACATTTAATAAAAAATTATATTCAATTGGGTTGGTTGTATTTATGTCGGCCAATTATCAACACGAGGGATATGGGCCCTAAGGGGGAGTGCCCTTCGTGGGGGTCTTTCTAAGGGAACCTAACCCGTATTAACGCTTGGAAAACCAAGGTTCGAAGAAAACCACGAAAACTCCGAACGATTAGGCCGACGGGCGCGATTGGGATCGAACCCAGCACCTCCCGTCTACCAGCTTCGAGAGCAGAACCTCTCGGCCACTGGTGGGGCCTATATTCAACTGGGAGTTTTAGAACTTGTTGAAATCTCTCATAGTTATTCCTTTTTCCTCCACTGCAATATTATGCAGTTATAATTTAAATGCTCCCTGTGATTAAATTTTGTGTGATATGTGTTTTTAGCTATACATTTAATATAGCTATACATCCAGTGAAAAAAAAAATTAAATTATTGAAATACAAACGAGTTATTTTAAAAAATTTGTTCCATAGGATTAACATTAGTGAGCGCGTGAGTGAAGTTGCCCCGTATAAGGCTGTTCTCAAATCCTAACTGGCTGCGTTCTGACACTTTTTTTTTATTTATTTTATTTTTCGCGAACGTATAAATTAGGCAGATACTCTTAGAAAAAAAAAAAAAAAAACTGTGTAATCAAACTTTTTTTTTTGTCTGCTAAGGCAGAAGATTTTTAAGAAAATGCTATCAAAGTGGGCGTTTTGAACTGAATTTCCTGACGCGACAGCGCGAGAAAGGGGAAAAGCTGTCGTTCTAAGGCGACAATAGCTTACAACTCAACATGTACTTTACCGGGAAATGAAAAAAAAACTGCTCGAGTACAAATCGCTCCAATAATAATGCCTGTAAATATCATGCTTTTACCGTGTAAAACGTGTCTAAAAGTTTCGCATTATTGAACGTAGATTTTTTTTTTTTTTTTGGATGAGGGGTAAAATCACGATACTTGCAGTAATGAATATCAAACAGGGTTGCCACACAATTCTGATAAAAAAAATTCCTGACTTTTCCAGGATTTCCCCGATCTTTTTCAAAAATTTCCCTGACTGTCCTCAATAAAAACTCGGCTTATATATTGTTGCAAAACCCTCCACAATGGACAACTTTAATCTAGATAAATACTAAAAAAAGTATGTACTATAAGAATTGCCAGGTTCTTAATTATTTTTCAAATTATGCTATTGTTATTAGTTTGCATAAATTTGAAATAAATATTTTAAATTGAATGAATAATGAATTCAAAATTTCTTCATTTACGATGATAATCGAGATTCTGATGGAAAAGTAGTACATAAAAAATTCCCTGACTTTTCAGTGACTACTTCAAAGATTAAAAAAATTCCCTGACATTTCCCTGACTTTTTGCCAAAATTTTCAAATTCTCTGACTTTTCCCTGATTCGTAGAATCCTGTCGAAGTTACTTGTAAGTATGTACAAAGATTGTTTCATTTTCCCTCCAATATAAGAAATGCACTCGAGATATTTTATGTTGTCCTGTATATGATTTATACAGGGTTCCTACACAATTCTGGTAAAAAAATTCCCTGACTTTATTCAAAAATTTCCCTGACCTTTCTCAGTAAAAATTCGGCTTATATATTGTTGTAAAAACCTCCACAATCGACTTTAATTTAGATAAATGCTAGGAAAAAGTACATGCTGTCTGAATTTCCAATTTTTTAATTATTTTTCATATTGTTTTATAGTTTGTATAAATTTCATACAAAAATTTTTGATTGGATGAATAATTAATTCAAAATTTCTTCATTTACGATGATAATAGAAATCCCGATGGAAGTAGTAAATCAAAAATTCCCTGACTTTTGAAATATTTAAAAAATTCCCTGACATTTCCCTGACTTTTGTCCCAAATTTTCGAATTCCCTGACCCGTAGGAACCCTGTTATAGAATTTATATACACCAAGTAATAGGTAAAAAATTAGTTTAATTTAAAAACGAACACCAGAACTTAAAACACAGCAATTATTGTTAATAAGGCAATATTGTAACTGTATTCTTTTGTGTGTCCCTGTAATGAACGATGAATGTTATGACCGCTATTCTATTGCCCTATTCTATAGTAAGCCTCTTATTGAGCCACTGAGTGATACATACCAATTTCAATATGTTTGAAATAGTGTAACATCATTAAAATACACCGCAAACGATTTTCCCCCATAGGCTGTAATGTTACGGAATTCTTTTGAGTATCCCTGTAGATGAAACGTAAATGCTACACACTTCATTTTCAATACTGAATATGCTATAATAAACCTCATTAAAGTATAGCAATTACATGGCAATCCGAGTATATTTACGCGAGTTAGAGCAAATATCCAAGTTACCCAACCCAATTAGGCCCCACCAGTGGCTGAGACGTTCTGCTCTCGAAGCTGGTAGAAGGGAAGTGCTGGGTTCGATCCCAATCGCGCCCGTCGCCCTAATCGTTCGGAGTTTTTGTGGTTTTCTTCAAACCGTGGATTTCCATGCGTAAATACGGGTTAGGATCCTTTAGAAAGACCCCCACGAAGGGCACTCCCCCCTCGGGCCTATATCCCTAGTGTAGATAATCGGCCGTCAAAATCAACTAACCAACCAACCCAACCCAATTAGAATCAACCCGACCTGCACCGGGTCGAGTTGGTTTGGTTAAAATCGAGTTACATGACTCGACGTAGGTTTCTAACCCAATCTTACTTTAGACATTAAAAATTAAAATGAATTTGTTTAAAATTTACATTTTTTTAAGTTCAAATAAGAGAAATATAAAAAAATATGAAAATAAAAATCCAAGAACAAAAAATAAAGAAATCCCAGTATACTTAAAAAGATTTCGCTTTATACCACAAAAGGAAAAATCAATACATATTAGAATAGCCAGCCATCTTTCCTTTTCCTGTTACATAACACAGCTTTAAAAAGAAAACAATCCCCGTTTCATCACTGAAGCTAATCGCAAATAATACCCTTTTCAGACGGATCGAGAACAAAGAGCCGAATTTTTTACAAGTACTAAAACAGAACGCTATTGCTTAACTTCCGTTTGATACTGGATAATGTGTAAAGTTAAAACTTAATTCCTAACTAAAAAAGCGTTTTTTAAGTACATTTCCACATATTGCAGCTAAATTAGAAGCAAAGGATCGAACCGCATAAAATAAATAAACAAAACGAGAAACGTAAATGGCAGATTGATAAACTGTGTACACGTCACAAGTCTCCGATGCAGACAGGTCGTTTACCCGCTGTGTGCGCATGCGTTAGCTCCAAAGGCTGGAATTCTCTTTCAGGATTATCATATTTGGAGATTTAACGCTCATTTTGGCTTCATTGGAAAAAATTTGACGCATAATGTAGGTCAGGGATTTCCCTGTTGCCGATTGTTATTACGTGGTAGTAAAATGGCTCATTTTGATTACTTGCTCTGCGGAAATGGTTCAGTAATCTTTTGGGTATAATTTTAATTATCCGTTTCATAGAGACAATTAAATTTCAACGCGTATTAAAAGTAGTTGATATATTTCGAATTATTTTCCTTCTGTTTTAGTATAAAAAGCATGTTTAAATTTGAGTGTTTTAGCTTGTTCTCAAATCCAAGCTCACTACTTTCTTTCATATTCAAGAAGCTACTTTTATTCTTAGACTTACGAATTTCGTAGGTATTCCTATTCAGACACCAACAAATCGAATAACAATTCCCTTTATTTTATGAAAGCGAACAATCTTTCAGAAGATGTTCTCGAAGTTGGCCGATTTTCAAGAACACAACAATCGCGGAAAGATTGTTATCCGAGAAAAGTTAAAGTTGTTATCTGTTTGAAGTAAAAGAATTTCAATTCAAGATGTAATATGTAATACATGTTAGTTGAATATGAAAAACGCTATTTTGAGAAATAGTTATTCCTGCAAATTTTATCCATCCATTTACATATATAAATTATTTCGTAAATGTGTCAAAGAATGGGGGGGGGGGGAACATTTGAGACCATTTTTAAGATCTTTTATTAGACCACTATATTATTTATAGAAGTACTTAGCCCTCCAACCCCCCCCCCCCCCTAAAGAAAAGAAATGTTAAATAAAATAGATTTCCCCACGCTCAACAACTCGAAATTTTCTGACTCATTTTCGGACTCGTTTTTAAAAGCAAAAACATGAAACTTGCTGACGTGAGTTTTGATGAGAGACCTGTGTAATTTATTTTCCGTTCAATTCATTAAAACTTGATTTATAAACAATTATTTTCTCAGTACGACTGTTTTTTTTTCGTTTCCAGCACTATCGCTTCGGGAAATTCGGTTCAACCCCCCCCCCCCCCCCCCCACACACACACACTTTGACAG
This sequence comes from Maratus speciosus, assembly GCA_963932465.1. Taxonomy (NCBI): domain Eukaryota; kingdom Metazoa; phylum Arthropoda; class Arachnida; order Araneae; family Salticidae; genus Maratus; species Maratus speciosus. The sequence goes on from OZ010798.1 coordinate 275,586,232, forward strand.
CATTTTTTGAAGTATATTGTGCATTTATCCAAAAATTGACCAATAAGTCACAGTTTCTGAATAAGAGAATCCGCCAATTAGAAGAGTTTGAGAGCAAAAATTAATTAAAAAGTGAGAAAAAAAGCAGTTTGGATTGAGTACACCCTTAAATTTGACAACAATAACAAAGTCACTTGCTAATACATTTCAAGGCCATTTTTATCTTTAAATTAAAAAAAAAAAATAATAATAATAATATTTTCTTAGGTCTTCTTTTAAATAAATCTTCGACACGAAATATGCTTTTACAACAATTAAAGAGAGAAAAAAAAAAGGTTATTGCAACCATACTTATTTATTTTTTAAGGGTATTCTCAAATCCAAAGGGTCGACTTTCTGACATAAATTTTAATTCATTTTTGTTCGGAAACGCATGAAACTAGAAGGTGTTGTTATTAAGAAACGATGTTATCGAACTGTTTTTTCCGTTTTCTTGTAAACGCAATAGATCTTTCAGAAAATACTGTCAAAGTTAACATTTTGAACTGATCTTCCGGACGAAAGAAGAAAATTCAGTCAGTAAGAAGAGAAAAATGCCGTGTCACGTGATCAAACTCGCTTATAACTCTATAGGTAATTTACTGATCAAAAAATGGAAAACACAGCTCGATTCCAAATCGCTTCCATGGTCAAGCTTTTCTATTTTATAACTTTCCGTTAAAAAATGAATTTGTAAATGTGTCAAAACGTTTTGCGCTTGTTGAGCAAAGCAGTTGAGAATAGCCTTAATTCAGAAATAAAACATTATTATGAATCTGTAGAAAAACCCAAAATGTATTATAGTGAATAGTTTCTTTTATATTTATTACTTTAAAAATATATTGTATTTTTAATTCTTATTTAATCCTGTTCCTGTTCTTGTCTGAGTATTTGGGGGGGGGGGGGGGGGGTTGGCGAGCGTAGCTCGTAGGCGCCCGAGCCCCCTAATATTTTAAATATTTGTAGCTTGGTATTGCGGAAAATTTATTATTAGTTGTTGCATACTTTATCATTCTAAATATATAGACTTGCACTGGAAAAGATAACCAGAACCGCAAAATTTATTATAAAACGTCTACTCATTTAAATTTCCTAATTGCGAAATATTTCAAAGTAAATTAATGATTATCATATTTATTTTAATGGATATTTTAAAGTAATTATTAAAGTAAATAGTAGGTACCTTTTTCATTTTATTTTTTACTCAATTCCCCTGTAAGCATCGGTGCAAGGGGGGGGGGGGGTCGTAAGCAAGTGTGCCCAGGACCCCCCAAATTTGTAAATCGGTCCCTGCAGCCACTCTAGCCCGTAAATACGATCTATTAATAAGCAATTTTCTTATAATATTATTTCCTATCAATTAAAGCTATTTATTAACCATTTGGAAAAATGGTTATTGTCCTCGTCCAGGTTATAGGAAATCAAAAGCATATCTGAAGGTTTTTACTGGTTTAATCATCATTTTATTCGTTTTCTGATTGGTCTATACAGTAATCTCTATTTCCCTTTACTTTCAACAGAGTGTTGCCACTATGACAAAAAAGTAATAAAAACTACAAAAAAAATTAATAACTCAGAAACAAATTGAGATACAGCTTTCAAACAAATTGCATTTAAAAGTACATTTTTTTCTCTATACGACGATATAAAAAGTAATATTGTGGGATGTTTAGAAGTTTAAGAAATAAATTTAATTTAAAATTGGCCGTCAGATTTCTGATGAAATCTGACGATGGAAAAGCCTTTTCCCGAACAGCCAATGAAATGCTTGGATAATACGTAAGCAGGGCCCGACTTAGACAGTGGGGGCCCTGGGGCAAACATTATTCGGGGGGGCCCCTTCTATCTTTTGAAATTTTTCGTGAATTATGCTGAAGTGACTAAAACCAAACTTCATACCTCATACCTAGTACTATTCACATACATCTATATACAGAATAGCACAATAAAGATAACTTTAAAGAAAATATAGAATACAATTTTTTTAGGTTATAGGAATATAAAAATAATTGGGGTCCGTTAAAATGTAAATACTGTTCTTTCAGGCATTATTGGTTATTTAACTTAATATCTGTATTCAATCACATGCATTTGGGCGATTCCATCATATGGAAAGGCAAGTGGTGTGAAATGCATTTAATAATAATAGCAACAAATTTCAATACTTGTTATTCTGTTACTACATTCCTCATGATGCCCTAAAGTACTTTGGTATAAAATTTTATGTTATGGCAAATTCTTTTAAACAGAAAGCAACAGATAACAGATGTGCGATATTACAGTATATTTTAATTACATTTATGCATTTAAAAAAATCTTTATGAAATCAGTAAGAAAAAATTAAATATCACAAATTGAAAAGCCCTTTAAATTAGAATCTGGTCACTTTTGGGCCACTTTTTTATCATTTGGCTTCCCTTTAGCGAAAACTTATACCTGCCTTTGGGGGACCCGGGGCAGCTGCCCCGCATGCCCCTGCATTAATCAGGCCCTGTACGTAAGTTTCAGGTGGATAATACGTACGAGTCGCAGGCGATTTCTCTCGCTTGCAATTTTTACGTGTAATAACACTATTAATGTTTAATTCATGGCGTACGTAGTGGCGTACGAAAAAATCATTTTCCAAATGGTCGTTGTAATTTGTTAAATTGCATTTTTTTTTTTTTTTCAATAACCTTACAACAATATATTTTTATCTGGGTAAAGTGCATGTTTAGCAAAGTTACTGCTCGCAGTCTTATAGTATATGATGTATGACAAATAAATAATTAGAACTCAAATTATCGTAGTTATTGTTAGAGGGTGGGAGAGAGGAGGAATACTATTTTGTTTTCTATTTCTCTAAGCAAAATCTTCCATAAACTCTAACAGAAATTTTTCCATTCTATTAGCATTTCAAATTGGTGAAGCGAATTTAATAAGCTTCTGAAAGTTTTGGGATATAATCATTACCGTCCTTATTACCAATATTGCCTGGCTGTGTTTATGATGGTTAATTATCAACACGAGGGATGGAGGGGAGTGCCCCCCATGGGAGTCTTTCTAAGGGAACCTAACCCGTATTTACGCAAGGAAATCCAAGGTTCGATTTCGAAGAAAACCACGGAAAACTCCGAACGATTAGGCCGACGGGCGCGATTGGGTTATTGCCAATATTGAGATGGTAATGATATAATGCTGCATACAGGAAAGGAAGGACATTCTGCGGGAGGTTAGGGCTGCCCCCCCCCCCCTCATGTAATATATATTTCACAGTGTATAAGTTATCACAGGTCAGATTAAAAAAAATCTTTAATGGAACTGCACAAGAGCTAAAATAACATTTCAAATTTCACTAAAATAGAAACATTACCAATAACATTTGCTGAAGTATTTCTATTGCAACATTCTCAAATTGAGACACATTTATCGTTAATGAGTACATTATCTAATTTTTAAAAAATATGAGAGAATAAAACTTATTTATTGCATTTGAACTGTGCACAACAAGATCAAAAAAAAATTTTGTTGCCTCTCCTCAAAAAAAAAAAAACTCCCCCCCCCCCCCTACCCTCCAAGATAGTTTTGAAAAGGCACCCTGGCTGCAGATAGAGCTCCTCCGATTTCTCTTTTTCGTGCAAAGAAAATCGTTGAACACTTTTAAATAGCCACCCCGCTTGCATTAGAATTGAATTGGTCAACTTTTATATTTCTGGCATCCTCGACATAAATTTGTAGGCAGCATGCTAACAGTTGAAGCTATTCGAGTTTGGTTATATATAAATAATCAAATGAAAATCCATTATAATGTTTCTATCTGTTCAAACTGATGCACGACGCATGAATGTTACAATTAATTTAATTTTTATCGATCCTTGAAACCGCTAAATGCTAAATTTATTTTGGCTGCTAGTGTTTTTAATTACGTTGGTTTTTACGCGTCATGTATTAATAAAAACGACTTTATGAACATGCGAAACAACGAAATTGTTCATCTTGTTAATTATAATTATTCAAAACTATTCCCAGATGAAGATTATGACTTTACCTTTGTATATCAGAAAGGGTTTTCATAAAAGACTTCAGCAAAATATTTCCCCCCTGCTCAACAGCATGAAACTTTGATACATTTTAAAACTCAAGTCAAAAGCATGGTACTTGCAGGCCTGACTATTGCAGCGATTTGGAATCAAATAATATTTTTCATTTTTTGATAAATAAATTACTCAGCGAGTTATAAGCGATTGTTGTCACGTAAAGACAGTTTTTTTTCTCCTTTCCCGCGCTGTCGCGTCCAGAAATTCGGTTCATAATGAACAACTTAGACTGTATTTTCGGAAAGATCTTCTGCCTTTATCGAAAAAGGAAAAAACACCATTCGATTACATAGTTTCTGAATAAGAACAACTGCCAATTTTATGCGTTTCCGAACAAAAATAAATGTCTCAGAAACTAGCGCATTTCTAATGACTCATTAATTAAAAAAAGTCTTCTAAATGAAATACTTTATTTTTTAATGAAATTAATTTGTTCCTATTCATTTCATTTATGCTTAAATAATGAAGCATAATTTATAACTATTTTCCACGCTTATTATACTTTCTCACTTTATTTAACGTATTAAATATCGTGATAATAACAGCTTAGTTTATAATATTTTTCAAGAATTCCTTCAATACAATCGTACGAAAACCATCGGAGAAACATCCTCTAATTATCATTTTACAACAGTCATGGATGCTAACTAGTAATATCCATGTCCCCATTTCATGTCTAATCAAATAATCTCCCTTCCTTCATTTATGCTCGTCGTGTAACAAATACCGTCCTTTTCATCGTATTTTTAAAAGTTAACGTCACCAAAGAACACACAGCTTAATTATCCTCCAAAAATTCACAAAGGAATCTTTTGTAATAACATTTATGATGAAAAGAAAATCGTTAAAATGTAAACTGCGGATAGAAGTAGTTGGTATTTCATGTAATCAGAGATGTAAATCAGTGTGACCGTTTTTTCAAGCTAAATGCAGGCTAGATTTAGCCTGACAACAGGCTAAAAATAAAATCGATTGTCCTGCTATCTATTGACGGTTTGTATAATTAAAAATGTAAAAAATCATATTTTGAGAAACAAATTCGATATACGATCTTTAGGTTCACTCTAGCATGGTTCAATCAAAAACGATTAACGTAATATTTATTATTCATATACAGGGCTCCACAAAAACATCGGGTCCATTACTTTCTAAAGGCGTAAATTGTTGGAAGTATCGTATTTGAATTATATTACCCTACACTGGCGAAATTGAAATACTTTGTTCATATACATTATCGTATATTTTTTAACAAAAGATGTATACCTCATACATATTGTTTGGGTTTCATATCTGACGAAACCTTATTCGTCTCACTTGTCTGTCTGTCTGTCCGTCTGTCACAGAGCTCGTTTTAAAAAACTATAAATGTTGGAGTCTTGAAATTTTGCATACTTATAGCTAAACACCACGCATCAAATGCCAAAACATAAAATTTTAAAAAGTCTAATATTTAACCTTCTGGGCTCTAACTTGTGTATTTTAAACAATTTTTTCTAACTCAGCCCCTAATTAAGTTGGAAACTCGAAAGGTCGCATGCTTATAGCTGAACACTTGCGATAACAAGACAAATCATAAAATTTTGAAAAAGTCATATTTAACCCTCCGGTCTCTAACTTCTGTATTTTGAGCAATTTTTTTTAACTCAGCCCCTAATTAAGTTAGAGACTTGAAATTTTGCATACTTATAGCTGAACACTTGCGATAACACCACAAATCATAAAATTTTGAAAAAGTCATGTTTAACCCTCCGGTCTCTAACTTGTGCATTTTAAGCAATTTTTCTAACACAGCCCCTAATTAAGTTGGAGACATGAAATTTTGCATACTTAAAGCTAAGGGCGTAAAAGAAAACGTAAAAAAAAATTAATTTTAAAATTTCAGTTATACAATCTTCCGACCAGGGGTACTATCAGCGAAAAAAAAAGTTTCGTGCAAAATATTTTAGTAAAACATAAATTTCACCATGGCAGAAACGTATTCTGAAAATTTATTTTAATAAAAATATTTTATTTTAAAATAGTTGTTCTATTTCCCGCCAGGGGACACTGTATATATAAACACGTGATAAAATTGTGTTGAATCTGTGCGAACTTTAACTTTAATATAGCTATCATAAATTGAAAAATCAAAAAAATTAATTTTACCGAAATTTGGTTACCCCATTTCCTCCCAGTGGCTGAGAGGTTCTGCTCTCGAAGCTGGTAGACGGGAGGTGCTGGGTTCGAACCCAATCGCGCCCGTCGGCCTAATCGTTCGGAGTTTTCGTGGTTTTCTTCGAACCGTGGATTTCCATGCGTTAATACGGATTAGGTTCCCTTAGAAAGAACTCCACGGAAGGCACTGCCCCTAGGGCCTATATCCCTCGCGTAGATAATTGGCCGTCAACAATCAACCCAACCCAACCCATTTCCTCCCATCTTATTCCTTTGTACGGCCTTGTACAATAACTTTAAATGCTATATATATCCTCTTCAAGAAAAGTTATTCTGTAGGAGACTAACAACATGATAAAATTACATTACCGTCAGCGTTCTACAAACCCCGCATTTAACATATATTCGTTTGATACTTACATGTTCTTTTGTATGACCTTGTAAAATAACTATAAATGCTATATGCACTATGTCGAAGAAAAACATGCTGTGGGTGCCTGTAAGAACATCCTAAAATTGCATTACAATCGGCGATCTACGAAACCCGCATTTAACATACATTCGTATTCTTTTGTGCGGCCCTGTAAAGCAACTATAAATGTTATATGCACCATCTCTAAGAAAAATCATGCTGTAGATGACTGTAACAACATCATAAAATTACATTACAATCGGTGATCTACAAATCCCGCATTTAACATGTATTCGTATTTCGTATTCTTTTTGTAAGGCCCTGTATAATAACTATAAATGCTGCATGCACCCGCTTAAAAAAAAACAAACAGGCTGCGGGTGACTGTAACAACATGCTAAAATTACATAATCATCAACGATCTACCAATCCCGCATTTAACATATGTACGCATTCTTTTGTGCGGCCCTGTACAATAATTATAAATGCTATATATATCCTCTTTAAGAAAAATCATTCTGTATGCTAATGTAAAAACATATTAAAATTACACTATCATAAGCGTTCTAGAAAACCTGCATTTAACATATATTCGCTTCATACATTCGTGTTTTTTTGTGCGGCCCTGTAAAATAACTCTAATTGCTGTATGCACCTTCTTGAAGGTAAAACATGCTGCGGTGACTGTAACAGCACGCTAAAATTATATTACATCAACGATCTAAAAATCCCGCATATAACATATATTAGTATTCTACTGTACGGCCCTGTACAATAATTATAAATGCTACTTGCGCCCTCTTGATAAAAATAAAATAAAAAATATGCTGCGTGTGACTGTAACAACGTGCTAAAGTTTCATTACCATCAGTGATCTACAAACCCCGTATTTAAGATATATTCGTTTCATACATTCGTGTTCTTTTGTGGGACCCTGTAAAATAACTATTATAAATGCTAAATGCACCATCTTGAAGAAACAAGTTGGTTAAGTGTGATCACAGATCGCACAGATGGTTTCGTTTAATATTCCTTTCAAAACACTTTATCTTTTTTGAAAAAATATGTTAGTTCCACATTTTGCAACCAGGGGCGCACTCTATTCTAAATAAAACCTGTATCCGAAAGAAATTCCGTTTTACAACCTATCCGTAGACATTATTCGAGGGGATCAGGCCCATACCACTCGATATAGGTAGGCGTCACCTGGTGGTAAAAAGTGAAACTAAAATATGTAAGGCTATGGTGCATAATAAGAAAGAGTGGTCAAAGGGCTGTAATAATATAAGACTTTTTGAATTTTTATGATATGTAGTGTGATCGCAAGTCTTCAGCTATAAGTATGCACAAAATTTCATATCTCCAACTTAATTAGGAGCTGAGTTAGAAAAATTGCTTAAAATACACAAGTTAAGAGACCGGAGGGTTAAGGGGACACAGTACCTTTTAAACTACTTTTTCAATTTTGAATAATACTGTAATATACTTAAATATAATGTTACTACAGTTATTAGGTACTATAAAGCAAATATAATTTCATATAATTAAAAAAAAAAATCTTGTAGAACAGCCCATTTAACTAAAATTTAAATTTTTAAAAAATTAAAAAAATGTTTTTAAATCCCTACTACTTTTTTAAATATGAATATTTTTGCTTCAAATTTTTTTTTCCATAATCCTAAAAACATACTACATAAAATTGTGCATGGATTTAACATTCAAGGTTATAGTTACTTTTTTTTTTAAGAATTTCAATGATTTTTCCTTGATTTTTTACTATACAAAAGAGAAAAAATTGATATTAAATGTAATATCCCATACATCTAAAAATCCATGCACAGTTTTATGCAGTATAATCTAAGGAATATGGGAAAAAATTTGAAGCAAAAATATTCATATTTAAAAAAATAGTAGGGATTTAAAAACATTTTTTTAATTTTTTTAAAATTTAAATTTTAGTTAAATAGGCTGTTCTACAAGATTTAAAAAAAAAATTTATATGAAATTATATTTGCCTTATAGCTCCTCATATCTGTAGTGACATTATATTTAAGTATATTACAGTATTATTCAAAATCGAAAAAGTAGTTTAAAAGGTACCGTGTCCCCTTAAACATGACTTTTTCGAAATTTTATGGTTTGTCGTGTTATCGCAAGTGTTCAGCTATAAGTATGCAAACTTTCATGTCTCCAACTTAATTAGTGGCTGAGTTAGAAAAATTGTTTAAAATACACAAGTTAGAGCCCAGAGGGTTAAATATTAGACTTTTTCAAAATTTTATTTTTTGTCGTTTGATGGGAGGTGTTCAGCTATAAGTATGCAAAATTTCATGTCTCCAACTTAATTAGGGGCTGAGTTAGAAAAATTGCTTAAAATACATAAATTAGAGACCGGAGGGTTAAATATGACTTTTTCAAAATTTTATGATTTGTCGTGTTATCGCAAGTGTTCAACTATAAGTATGCGAAATTCAAAGTCTCCAACTTAATTAGGGTCTGAGTTAGAAAAATTGTTTAAAATACACAAGTTAGAGCCCAGAGGGTTAAATATTAGACCCTTTTTCAAAATTTTATGATGTGTCGTTTGATGTGAGATGTTCAGCTATAAGTATGCAAGCTTTCAAGTCTCCTACTTAACTAGGGGCTGAGTTAGAAAAATTGTTTAAAATACACATGTTAGAGCCCAGAGGGTTAAATATTAGACCTTTTTCAAAATTTTATGATTTGTCGTTTGATGTGTGGTGTTCAGCTATAAGTATGCAAGCTTTCAAGTCTCCTACTTAACTAGGGGCTGAGTTAGAAAAATTGTTTAAAATACACATGTTAGAGCCCAGAGGGTTAAATATTAGACCCTTTTTCAAAATTTTATGATGTGTCGTTTGATGTGAGATGTTCAGCTATAAGTATGCAAGCTTTCAAGTCTCCTACTTAACTAGGGGCTGAGTTAGAAAAATTGTTTAAAATACACATGTTAGAGCCCAGAGGGTTAAATATTAGACCTTTTTCAAAATTTTATGATTTGTCGTTTGATGTGTGGTGTTCAGCTATAAGTATGCAAGCTTTCAAGTCTCCTACTTAACTAGGGGCTGAGTTAGAAAAATTGTTTAAAATACACATGTTAGAGCCCAGAGGGTTAAATATTAGACCTTTTTCAAAATTTTATGATTTGTCGTTTGATGTGTGGTGTTTTCAGCTATAAGTATGCAAGTTTTCAAGTCTCCTACTTAACTAGGGGCTGAGTTAGAAAAATTGTTTAAAATACACATGTTAGAGCCCAGAGGGTTAAATATTAGACTTTTTCAAATTTTTATTATTTGCCATTCGATGTGTGGTGTTCAGCTATAAGTATGCAAACTTTCAAGTCTCCTACTTAACTACGGGCTGAGTTAGAAAAATTGTTTAAAATACACATGTTAGAGCCCAGAGGGTTAAATATTAGACATTTTTCAATTTTTTATTATTTGCCATTCGATGTGTGGTGTTCAGCTGTAAGTATGCAAGCTTTCAAGTCTCCTACTTAACTAGGGGCTGAGTTAGAAAAATTGTTTAAAATACACATGTTAGAGCCCAGAGGGTTAAATATTAGACCTTTTTCAAAATGTTATGATTTGTCGTTTTATGTGTGGTGTTCAGCTATAAGTATGCAAGCTTTCAAGTTTCCTACTTAACTAGGGGCTGAGTTAGAAAAATTGTTTAAAATACACATGTTACAGCCCAGAGGGTTAAATAGTAGACTTTTTCAAATTTTTATTATTTGCCATTCGATGTGTGGTGTTCAGCTATAAGTATGCAAAATTTCAAGTCTCCAACTTAATTAGTGGCTGAGTTAGAAAAAATGTTTAAAATACACATGTTAGAGCCCAGAGGGTTAAATATTATACTTTTTCAAATTATTATTATTTGCCATTTGATGTGTGGTGTTCAGCTATAAGTATGCAAAATTTCAAGTCTCCGATATATATAGTTTCTGAGAACGGGGTCTGTGACAGACGGACAGACAGACAGACATACAGACAAAGGAGTGGGACAGGTAGGATTTCGTCAGATGAACGAAACCCTGGAAACATGCTGCGGGTGACTGCAACAACATCCTAAAATTACATTACCATCAGCGATCTACCAATCCCGAAGATAGTTTATATTCGTTTCACATATTCTTATTCTTTTGTGCGGCCCTGTAAAATAACTGTCAATAATCTATACAGTAAAACTTCTGAATAGCGGACACCTCGAGAGTGCAGAATTTGCCTTCTATTTGGAGGTATCCGCTACTGAGAGCAAAAAATGTACAGTAACTTAAGTGTTGGTAATCAAAAAAATGTCCGCTAAATAGAGGTATCCGCTAATCGGGTGTGTCCGTTATGGAGGTTTTATCAGTAAAACCTCTGAATAGCGAACACCTCGGGAGGGCAGAATTTGTCCTCTATTTGGAGGTGTCCGCTACTGAGAGTAAATAATGTACAGTTATTTAAGGGTTGGTAATCGAAAAAATGCCCGCTAAATAGAGGTGTCCACTAATCGGGTGCGTCCGTTATGGAGGTTTTACTGCATAATAATATCCTTTACAAGAAAATTGCATGCTGTAGGATAGACAGACAGACATCCAGAGAAAGATAACCTCCCGGAGCAATAAACACCTATGTCTTTTGTTTTAATCATCCGCAATCGTTTCTAAATTTCGTTATACGAGTATTAAAATAATCTGTTAATTTCCAGTCGATAGACTGACAACTATCTTTTAGCCTGAGTTTTTAGCCGGATTTAGCCTGTTGTATCTCATACAACCGTCCAGATTTTATACAACAGGCTAAAAACGGTCACCGTGATGTAAATAAAAATACCTTGGCTGCGCAAATCACCTCTTGGCGATATTGGAGTCAAGAATGAGTTTAATTGTAGTAACCCTAAAAATAGTGAATTTTCTAACGCAGACAACGGCGGAGGGATACATATACAAGCCTTCATTGGCAAAACGCCAATTGCTTCATATTACAATTTCAAGCCATTTAAAGCTAATCTCTGAATAAAATCCTCATTTCAAATCATTAGGATATCTTGAGAGAACCTCTTCTGTTTCGTTAAGTTAAATTTAAGATATGTGATTTGGATCTAGTTTGTTTAGATCATTCATACAGACCGAATCGCGCTTTCCTCGTACCAAAACAAAGAGCTTTGTTGTCTTTCTCTGCCGGTTCCAGACGGAGTTAGACGCTTTATATTTATCGTCTTCAAATATTATCAATTAAAGTTTGAATTCGACTTGGTGGATTATAAATCTACAAAATGCCTAGCAAGGAGGATATATGTGTTCAAGAGACTAAAAAGGATTTTTTAGCGGCAGATGTCGAAGAACTCGTAGCTGCTATCAAACACAACTTGCAGCTGAAAGCTAAACCACGACACAGTGTATGTAGTAAACACAGGCGGATGTCGCCATATTCAGCGCCGGTGCGGACAGTTTGCCGACATAATACCGGTGATAAAGAAAATTCAATGGAACATTCCACTCATAGCTGTAAATATTGCATTTTAAAGTCAAAATCTCCCATCTCGGATACACCTGACGATCCATATGAAGTGCTTCAAGAACTATTACGTGAAGGTAGTTTAATTAAAGAAGCTGTTAAAAGGTTACAATTAGACAAGCATAACAAAAGGCCTAAAAAATCGTCAGATTATTACAAATATGAATTCGATATACCAGAAAGTGATACAGAAAGTTTAAGCAGCGTCTAGTTATTACCTGAAGACTTACTTTTTTTTTTTTTTTAAGTTGTGTGCGATTGAGTATGTATGCATGAACGCTGTTTGAGTTACTTTTTTCATCTTGCGTACCTGCTTCATAATTTTCCACGCTTTTCATTGTGAAAATTTTGGAAATAACATTTATACAACATTTCTTTCATTTCCATCTCATCGTATACCTGCATTCGAGACACTTGTTTTTTTTTTCATATGGATTTTGTTTTTAGAATTTTCAAGAAAAACCTTGTGAGCACTTTAATTGCATTAAGCTTCTGTTCGTCGTTAACTTCGTGGAGAAGTAACACTTGCAAGGATTTACTTCGGAATGCTTGCCATGGTTATGTCTGGACTTCTGGATTCAGTTTAAAAAGTATCAAAAGCATTCGCTTCAAGTAAAGATTTTTCTAAAATTTTATTTAATCGGGTAAAAGCTAAATTAACAAGGTATTATATGTATTTCTAAGTATATTTCTTTTGGTACTTTCTTTATTTTTACAATTCTAATATGTAAAAATTTATAATCTTAAGAACAGTTAAATGTAACTGTTGTGTCCGGCATTTTGGATTCAGTTAAAAAATATCAAAAAACATTCGATTCAAGTAAAGATTTTCTAAATTGTTTAGCTTTCAAATTTATACGATTTAATATATATTTTTGCTTTGTATGCAACTCTAGTATTCATAAGTTCATAATATTTTTAAGAACAATTCAACCAAATAAGTTCTGTTAAAATGTAAGCAGAAACTTTTATAAGGATTTACTACAAGAATGTTATGTCTACTTTTGGATTCAGCGAAAAATTATCAAAAGCATCACTTCAACAAAATAGCTAACAAAATTTAATATATAGTATATTTTTCCTTTTGTGTTTGCTTTATTGTTTCAGTTCTGATATATAAAATTTATAATATTTTTAAGAACAATTTAAAAAGTATAATATTTTTAAGAACAATTTTAAAAGTTCTTACAAAGATGTAGTAATTATTATTTCTGGAATAACTTAGTCTTCGCTTAAAGTAAAGATTTTCAAAATTTTATCTTGTGAAATTTGCTTGGTTTACAATATTCTTTTTTTACTTTTTGTATTTACTTTATTGTTAAAATTCTAATATTCTTAAGTAATAATTTAACGAAAAAGTTCTGTTAAAATTTAAATGAAGTGTCAGTGTTTTTCTTCTATTCTCATATCCTTCTCTTACTATCAAATTATATTAATGTTTAATAATATAATTCGTATCCATTGATGAATGTTTAAAAAAAAAAAATTCAGTGTGATATATGTAAACTATAATTATTTCAGTGTTCCTCGTTTAATTCTAACAAAATATGTTTCAAATATTTGAAAAAAATATTAGTTGTTTAAAATTTTAGTGCTGTAATATGTCTTTATTTTGTGATATTGAATTTGAAGCATACATTCTTAGGTTACTTAGTAAATATCAACTTTAAAACAAAAATTCAGTAGATTATTTTATTATTATTCTATTTAATATAGTCCTGTTCTAACTTCAATTTAACATCAATGTTGAATAACCAAATCAGTATCCAAATATTCGGTGCTATATGTATAAATTCATTAATGGTGTAATTATTTCTTTGTACCTACACATGATTATTAACTAACTTCTATTTTAAACATTCTAAAATGATTAGTTATTTAAAAAAAAATTTAATCACTATTATTGCAAGGTACCTTAGTTTTTTTTTTTTTTTTCCTTTTCTTTACTTTTTATATGGGTACCTTTTCTCAGGCTACTAGTTAATGTGCCATGTTATTCACTGTATTTAACTAGCGTTTGAATGAATAGTAAAATTGCTAAGTAAGTGCTATTGTGTACAAGTTATTTAAACTATGTAATTATTTCAGTGCAACTACATATAAACTCCCGCATTAAATATTTATTTAATGATTTAAAATTTATTTAAATCACTAATATTATAAGGTACCTTTCAAATTTTGATATTTTAAGCACCTGTCTGACTTAGTTAATGTATCAGCATAGAAAAACAACAACAACAACAAAAAAAATTACAAATATTTTAAATGAAACAGTATGTTCAATCAGTACCTTGATGCTATTAATGGTGTATTTGACGTGTAAGAAAAAATATATTACATGTGCAGTTATATGTTAATTTCTGGATGCTGTTGTATGAAGCAATGATAACAATTTAATGTAGGGTTGCCAAATTACATTGTTATTTGAAAGTAGTGCATAGAAAATGAGATTTAAACTCTGATAAATGTACAAAACAACCATTTGCTCTCATGCATTCAACGTATGTGCTTTTAACTAAATTTTTCAATTGAAAAAACACATTGCATTATTTTTTTTTTTTTTTACTGTATGAAGTACTAAAGTTTGATGCAATACGTAAAAAATTTAGGCCAACTTAATGCAATAATTATGGTGTGAATTTCATATATTTAATTTGTCTATTATTCTTTGATGGTATCAAATTTTAAATTTCATGTATATTGGCATTTTCTTTTTTTTCTTTAAAAATTATTGAACTGGAAAACATTTTTTATTTTTTATTAATATCGTTATTTATCATTAACTAGAATGATATGGTGAACTTTTAAACCAATATGTTTAAAAATTAATTTGAATCTGAATTTTAAAGTTATGAGACAGTTCATAGCATTGTTGCATAAATTTTGAAACCTTTTGTGCCCCCCCCCCCCCTTCCGCCCGAAAAAAATAAAATCCTGGAACAAAATATAATAGAAAGGGATTTTTTTCTCTTCAAATTAAAAAATAAACTATTATTCCAGGACTAGTTAATAACTTTTATCTGAAAGTTTATAAATAATATAAAATAGGCATGTTAAACTAGATAAAAAACGAGCAAGATTTCGATTTTAGGATTTCCGCCTTTTAACCCTTTATACTGATTGCTGAGAAATGCTATTTTTAACACGAGGGTGGAGGGGTGTAGGGATTTCTGACAAAACTAACCAGTGCTGTGTTTAAAAAAAAAAAAACCCAGAGAATATCACTATAGGCACAGGGTATACGTTAGAGTATATGCTATATAGCTTTATTTGAGAACAGTAAGAAATCCAGATCCAGAAGATATATGGCATACCACCAGATTGCCTAAAAATTCATTCGCCTTGTTAAAAAATCCACGCGCCAGCGGCGAGTAAAATGTTTTCTTCCACCCCTGCTCCAAACTAATCAAAATTTCATTTAATGTCTTTAATTAAACTGAAAATTACAAGTTAAACTGTGTGAACATTGGAAAAAGATGCAGTCTGCGAGACCGCTAACTGCAGTTAGGGGATAAATTATTTACCCAAGTTAAATATTTCTTATAGATACGAATTTGTGATATGCTGTATCTGTGTGTTCCAAAATTTAATTTAATTCACCTGTGCACAAACTGATAATTTTACCAGTTTTCGCATACCCCAGTAGCAGAAAATAATCTGCAAGTATAATATTTTACAATTGAAGCGTTAATTAATCAAATAATCACTTAACGTCTTTATGCATTTTATTCATTTTTATTAATAAAAAGTCGTATCTTTTTGTATTAAAAGAGCTAAACATAATAATGTAAAGCAAAATAAAGGTTTTAGGGGAAAAAGAAATCTGCAACTCCCGTCTTGAAATTTCTGCTACTGGGTCGCATACAGCTGCTGAAGAAATACACCGAACTTCGAAAATTTTGATAATATGAATTAAAGGCGCAGTGAATAAACTTGAAAATTTAATTTTGAAATTGTAGATTGATATTTATTTGCATATTTTGAAACAGTCAGTATAAAGGGTTCATTATGTTATGATCATAATAAACATTATCCTAAACTTAGTAATCATTAATTTTACTTAAACCTTTTGTTGAATAAAATGTTTCTTGTGTTTTAGGTGCAATGTTCCTGTTAGTATAAATATGTTTTCAGAATGCATTATATATCTATATTTGCATTTGAAATACTATATATAAATTACATGACAATAAAAAAAACTTATATTTAATTGTAAATTATTGTGAGCAAATCTTGGTTTGTTTTGTTTAATCATGCACATCTTTTGAAAGTACAAAATGTGTAAAGGTATATCTGTACCATAGTTTATACATCTTTGTCAGATGTTTTATATTTATATCTTAAGAGGGGAAAAATAAGTTTTAAAAAATAACTTTTTTTTTTCTTTTTTTGGTAACTGGATTTCATAAACAAGTGATTTTAGATTTTTGAAGTAGATCCAGCCCTCAAATTTGGGGTAAAGCAGGGGTGGGGTCCTCTTTGTTTGTATGCTTTTAATTTAGCATTTTTTAAACATTAAATGCATCCACAAAATAAAGTTAAGTGCAGTTGTGTTTGTTTTATATGCAGTTCTGATTATAAACCTCAAACTTGCTTTTGAATCGATAATTGAAGATTTTTTTAAAGCAGATAAAAAAAAAAAAGTAAAAAAGTTGAACTTACATTCTGATAGTTCTATTTAATACTATGTATGTATATATATATATATCCAAAATATTTTTATCAAGATTTTTTTTTTTTTCAGAACTCTGAGGTCTTTATTATTTATCTTAAATTTTCATAAAGTTCATTTTACTTATCACTGATGAATTGATTTGAATAATCTCTGAAACATTTGTGTTTGTTAATTAACTCATTCTCTTTTAGAAATTTCAGTTGTCACCTAATTTTAAATTATCAGTAATTGAAAGTTTGATACAATACAAAAATTTTTCTTCTTTTATTGATTTTTTTTTTTAATTTGAGAATTTTTTATGAGTAATATCATATCTTTTTTTTTGGGCGGGGGGGGGGGGGGGGGGGGCTCTTCCTTATGTCAGAATATGCCCAGTAACGTAGTGATCAGCACGCCTGTCTGCCATGCTACAGGTCAAGAGTTCGATTCCCTCTTTGCAAGGTTCAATCAACTTCATCTTTTACGGGTCAATAGAATAAGTACTAAGCTTGCTAGGGAACTCAACACTGAGGATCCCGCTTTAGGATGACCACCTGACCCGGCACATATGCTATATAGTACCTCAGGTCCCAAGATCAAGGAAACAGGGTTGGGCACTTTAATCCTTGATCCTATGTGGATCGTAAGACACCGGTTTAGTTTTTGAAAATGGGTGAAAGCACATTTTTTTATATTTGAGGTTTCCAACGAGCAGACTGCACTTGTCTTTACAGCATACTAATTTATTCAATACTAAAATTTTTCTCTGAAGTCTTCAGTTTGGGAAACACATATGTATACATTACAAAATTTCAATGTTTATTTAATCCTCTAAGCAAGGACATGTCAGTATTTTTTGTATATTAATGTAATAGCTCTGCAAAGCATTAATGAGAGAATTTATAACTAATTTTATGCTCAAAACAATAGACATCAATTTCCATAATTTTATTAACCTCTGTTATAATTCAGAAGTGATGGAAAAAGACAGTTCAGCTGCTTAGAGGGTCAAATAATGCATATAAATAATGTACTTTTCTATGCATGTGAACCCCATATTCATAAAAAAAATTCTATGAGAATGATTCACTATGTAATTAGTGTGATCATTGCAGTCTGTTAAAACTGCTATTTAGTTTAGATCTGTAATTGTTAAAAAATTCTTGTTTTTCCCCTAGTGGTGATATATTATTAAATGTCTGTCATTTCACTGCCATAATATTCAAGATTTACTCTTGGTCCTTTTTCCTATAAAACTCAGGTATACATTTATATATGCTATCTTTTTTTCATTTTAAGGTAGTTCTCAAAAAGTAAAAAGATTTCTGCTCTACATCGCAAAACTTTCTGGCACATTGAAGAGCTCGTTTTTAAACTTAAAAAAAAAATACTTGGAGACATGATTAGCGAAGTGGATTGTAGTCAGTTCTTTTCATTTTCCGATTATGAACTCATTATAAGCAAACGTTATCTCAGGATGGCAGGCTTTTTTTTTCTTTTCCTGCTCTGTCACGTCTGGAAATTAATCCCTTGGCGACGAGCGACACTTATACGTGCCACATAAGAATCCCCACCAGTTATTTTTTATTGTAAACTTTGCCTTATTTAATCATAGCATTTCTACAAATTTGGCGAAAATTTCTCTTTTAAAAAATCAGTGGTAACAGCAACTTTGACAGCGTTTTCTGAAGTCTTCTGCCTTTACTGAAAAACAGACAGTATTACATATTACATAGTTTCTGAATAAGAGCATATTCCAATTTGATACATATGCGAAAAAAAATGAGTTGGAAATGTGTCAGAAAGCAGCCAATTAAGATTTGAGAACAGCCTTAAGCACTTTTGTAACAATCTGTGTAACCTGTATGCTTGGCAACCCTACTGAATTACCTATTTCCTGAATCTGGATGTTGTTTGGTTAGACTGTGTTAAGTGCTGTCCCACCAATGTATGTATTCAAACTATTTTAAGAAATGTGATATGTTTAAGGATGATGGAACTGGTCCAAGTTTTTCTTGTTACTAATGAAAGTTTGTGATTGACAAAAGCTTTGTGTGGCAAAGTTAAGGATGTAGCTCTCATTGACTGATGAAGAAGACAGGGAAAATAAATTTTTTTATGATGAATTATTTTGTTTGTCTGTGTATTTACTTATTTCCTTTCCAGGTAGTTATGGAGAAGTTATATGAAAGAAAAAAAGAAATTGCTACAGTAGACTCCCTAAAATCCGCGCATCATCACAGGTGTAAACCATGTAACTTTCAGTTCAGATTTAGGGTCAAAGCATTTTTATGTGTGTATTTTAAACGCAATTCTCATTAATATGACTGAACTCTTGCTTTTTCATGAAGAAAGTATAAATCTATTTCTGGAAAAATTCAAGATATTGCTGATATATTTGGTAATCACAATCTTTTTATCAAATATGTTCATGTATTAATCATGTTTTTTTGGTTATTAAGTCTGGCTAAACCTGAAATAAAACTTCCTTATTTTATGATTTTGATGTGAATTAGTAGGTTACCTTTATGAGGCAAGTTGCATTGAAAAATTCAAGAAAAATTTTAATTATATACATATATTATTATTTACGTGACATTTACTTATAATAATTTAATCATTCTTAAAAAAATCTTATTTTTTATTATTTTACTTTATTATTTTACTTTATTACTTTACTTATTTTAATATTCTATTATATTCTAGGCATTCATCATAATTTTGATTGCATTATTACATTCAAATTATGTTTGAAAAATATAAGATCAAGGGCCGGAAATAGAAATCCATGAAATTCTAAAATCCGCACAACCTCTGGTTCTAAGCAGTGCATATTTGAGGGAGTCTACTGTAGTAGAACATTTAAAACTGATATGTTGGAACTAACATGGTCATTTGCAATGTATCTAAAGAAAAAAAAAAAAAAATCAATGTAAGCGTGAAAGTATTTTTTGCAAATCATTAGCGTTTGATGCATTCCATTCGTATATTTAAAATATGTCAATGGGAAAATATTTTTAACTTCTGTTTTCTTCTTAAACGATGTCTCTTTTTTCCTTAGTTCTCAAACCATTTCTAAACTATAGACTTAATTTTATATGAATTCTGAAGTGTTAAAATTTTACTCTCAATTTGTCAGCTTTTTAATACATAAAGTATTAAGCATAGATTTAACAAATATTTTGAGAACTAAGGAAAAAGAGACATCATTTTTTTAAATATATGAATGCATTCTATGCCCATAGACTTAGCAGAAGTGAGGGGAATTTGGAAGCTGAGTGACCAGCAGCCTTAAACAAAAAATGCTCATTTCTGTAAATGTTTTTTGTCCTTTTAAAATAGCAGTATCTAGGATTTGCAAATGAAGTTAAACTAGAACTTTAAAATTTCTACTTATTGTATAGGGAATTTAGAAAACTAATTGACCAGAATTTTTGTAATTATTAAATAAGTCCTTTCACATCAAGTAATCTTTTAATTTTTGGGTACCACTTTTTTTCAAAAGTAATGTTTTATTATTTATTGACTGAAATTCTGTGATTTGATAAGAAATTTTCTATTTGAAAATTCTGTTGTCCAAATTAACAGATTTTGCACTGACTATACAACATGTATATGTGAAATTCATTGTGAAGGGGTTAATTGCATGCTTAAACTTTTATTACATGATTTTTTCTATTCTAATCGAAAAGTAAAATTGTTCTTGAGTGGCGTTAAAAAAATAATTTAACAAGGTTCCTATGGGTCAGGAAATTCAAAAATTTAGGCAAAAAGTCAGGAAAATTTTTAAATATTTGAAGTAGTCTGGGAATTTTTGATGTACTACTTTCCATCGAAATCTCGATTATCATCGTAAATAAAGAAATTTCGAATTATTCATCCAATCTAAAATTTTTATATAAAATTTATGCAAACTATATAACAACAGCATAATATCAGGTTGTAACGAAAGTTTCCTGCCACAGCTAATACGGTTTGTGCAAACAGTTAGCGTTGACGTGTTTACTCATATTTTGTCAAACGATTTTTGGAATTTGAAAGAAAGAGACTTGCTTTATAACCCTGTGCTCTGAAACTTGTAAAGAAAATATTGTTATCATTAAGTTCAAGGTGTATGAAATGGAACTATCACTCTATAGTGTTGACTCTAGAAAAAAAGGGCCGTCGGACGGAAATTTTTCAAAAATGGGACACTATTCTAAAAAAGGGTACAGTCTTTCAAAAAGGGAACACTATTCTAAAAAAAAAAAAGGGCATACTTGTACCTTGTTCACAAAAAATATTTTGAACTGGTTTGTTTAGAGTCCCTAGAATTTGCGATATTTTCCCGAGATCAACTGAATTACCACGGGCCACATAGCCATATAGGAAGTGTTAAAAAGCACAGCCGACGCATCAGAAAGGTTTAAAAGAGCCACCGGGCCCACAAAAGAAATAAAAAGGGCTGCGCCCTGCTAAAAGCGGCTTAGAGTTAACACTACTCTACCAGATTAGAACCATCATTTACATCCAGTTCTGTTGCAAAAAGTCAGCTACAGAATATTAAAGTTGCCCATTGTGGAGGGTTTTGCAACAATATGTAAGCAGAATTTTTATTGAGAAAGGTCAAGGAAAAGTCGGGGAATTTTTTTACCAGAATTGTGTAGGAACCCTGTTTAATTATTACTTAAATTTTTAAGTTTAAATTTTGAATTTTTATTGTTTGTGACATAAATAGCACAAAAAATCACTCAAATATAGACCATACAATAGCCAGGCAATTTTTTATTGAAAAAAAAAAAAGTGCATCCCACTCGATTCAAACTGTTTTTATAAAACGAAACATAATAACATGAAGCAGCCATCGTTTCATACATCTAATTAATCCTTATGTGAAATAAAGTTTAAATAAATCTGTGCAACGACTGTAAATATGATATATGATGCACCATACATTAAATGGTTATAAGTCTATGCTAGTCATATGAAGATAAAGATACTTAGTAGTCAGGGATGTAGTGGAGGGTATACCCTCTGGATTTTTTTTAAGGAGCACTGTATACCCTTGTTTCTCAAGAAAGCTATAGTATATATACATTAGGGTATACCCCCTGCCTTGAGAGTATACCCTCTGCTTTGAACGTATACCTTCTGTTTTTTTAACGACTACACCACTGTTAGTAGTTAGATCTTTTAGAGGTGCTAATGTTCCAATTGCAGTATTCTTTTCAAGTTTCTTGTTTGTCTTTTAGAGGTGCTAATGTTCCAAATCTTTTTTGCTTACGATATCTAAGGTTGATCTTTAAACAAATACTTATTTTCAGTTTTGGTTGCTTTTTTTTTCAAATGAGGATATTTTCACTTTCAAAATAGGACCCCCCCCCCCAAAAAAGTAAAAATATTAAAATCCAAAATGAGAAATTTTGATAGAAAACATTGCCTGTCAAGTATTACTCTTAATAGGTGGTAAAATACATGGAATGAATATTAAGGTCAAGCTTTTATTTGAACAAATAAATACCAAAATATACTTCAGATATATATTTGTTAAATTGGAATTTTGTAATAATGGTATTTCATTTCTTTCCCTTAGTATTAAATATAATAGTAATTTATTCTATTGAATATTATTCTAATGAGGATCGCCTGTGTTAAAATTGTTGAAAATTATGATTTATCAGTTATGAAAATATTTCAGTAGATTCGAAATCTATAATTTTTTTTTAAATATTCCGTACTGTAAAACGCTCGGCAACTGTACATTCTGTTAAAAAAGAGGGGGGGGGGGGGCTGCAGATTTAGAAATGTGGAAATTTATTGTTAAAGTCAAAAGGTGTTATAAATTTGAAACAATCTGTCATTTTAAATAAATGACAGATTTTTCTTTCTAAAAAATTTGCAAATTGAAGGTTTTACAATTATACTGCAGGAGTATTTGTAGATCAGAATTTTCCAATAGCTTATTCCCTAATTTTTGAAAATTACTCAGATTGTCATATACGTTTTAATAATTTTGGATGGATAGGACAAAATTGTTTTAGTGATATTTTGATAAATTTAAAGAATTTTTAAATAGAACCATCACAAATACTCTACGGTACTAATGAATGGAATAAAATGAAAATTCATTATATTCAGATGGTGAGGGGGAGATCTTTTTTCGTTTTAAGCGGGTAAGTACTAGCATGCTTAAAATATATTTGAAGATTTGTTGAATTTTAGGAAAATTCATTATATTTTACCAATATTTTGATGACTTTCTGTAAAGAAAAAAGAAGGGGGGGTGCAGACTTAGGAATATGGAAATTTATTGTTAAGCTTTCAAAGGAAGTTATTTTAATTTTCCAGATTTCAAAATTACATACAGTAAAACCTCCCTAAAGCGACCACGTTCCGTTCCAATAAAAATTGGTCGCTCCGAGAGGTGGTCTCTTAATGGAGGTCATGTTTAAATCTAGATTTTAATTGTTGAACAAAGGTCACAATTAATATTACTAAAATTTATTTCTCACATCAGGAAAAAATATGAAAATTTAAGTACCAAAACAAAAGTTAATTATACATAAGTTAATTACTGCAGAGTTTAAAAAATGAATACATTGACGTTTATTTTGATTTTACGGCTTTATCTTTTAGAACTTTTATTTCCTAGTCCTTCAGTAAATAAATGCAATTTTTTTTTTTTTTTTTTTTTTGGACAAAAACGAATAATGACGATTTCATTAATTTATCTATTTCTTTGAGAGTTTCCTGACAGAATAGGGCAAGGGAGTTTATTTACCGTCATTCTTAATTTGTCATCGTAGTTAAATTCAATGCCTAAAAAGGCACAAAGGGGTTTAAACACTTAAAAGTTACCGGCATAAAATAAAAATTATAAACTTAGTTTAGAAGTTTGATGAATAATGCGCTCTCCGTAATTATTTTTCTAATAAAACTTTCTTCAAGCGACCAGGCAAAAACGGAATTTTTTTCATTTCCTTCAAAAAAATGGGTCGCTCATGGAGGGAGTTCAACTGTGATGGTCTCTGAATGGAGGTAAAATTAGTATTGAGCCTATGGGAATAAATTACGTTCCATGAAAAAATGGCACAGGGAGGTTTCACTTTACTTTATTATATTGTTCAATAACAAACTCAATATATTTCTAGAATATCATTTTTTAAATAACTACTCATTTTCTTGTTGCCAAACAATTTCTAATATTTTTTGTTACCAAACAATACACATGTTAAAAACGACATGGATCATACATGTAATGTAACAATTGCAATTTGAAGTGGAGAAAATGTGAACCATTCCAGAATTTTTTTTTCATAGAAAAAAATATTTTGGCAAGTTTTCAAAAGTAGTAACAGACGCATAAGCCAGATATTGATTTCCGTAAAATGTTACGCAACACAGAGAAGTTTAAATTGACATATAATTTCTAACACCGACCACAAGTTACATGATAGTTTTAAGATTTTCATGATTATGTTTTAGGAAAATTATGCAATTTATAATTTAACCAAGTAAAGAATATTTTTATAATGTTTTGAAATAGCTTATTGCACTGCTTATGATAGAAATGTTAATTTAATATCCTTCGTGATCATTTGATTTTTTTTTTAAATTATATACTGCATATATACAAAAAAAGGTCAATGTATTTTTTTTTTAATTTAAAATTATAATAATAAAACGTATGTTTTGATATCGTTAAAAAAAGGAGATAGATTAAAGGCGGTTTTCAAAAAGTATTTTTCCGGCGAAACATTTGACACATTTGCGAGCTCGTTTTTAGAAGTAAAAGCATGAAATCTGCAGGCACGACTGTTGAAGGAATTCGGAATCGAATAGCGTTTTTCGATAAATCTATTATAGCTTGAGTTATAAGCGATCGCGTCTGGAAATTCGATACAAAACGGCAGATTTGACAGCATTTTTTGAATGATCTTTAACTTTTAACGAAAGATGGAAAACTATTAGATTATGTATTTTCTGAATTAAACACGTGCCAGTTTTATGTGTTTACAAATAAGAATGGTTTCAAGCCAGTTCGAGAATAGCCTTCTTGCAGTCTGTCAGCATTTTTCTTCAATTCAACCAACCTTCTGAATGCTTCAAAAATGTTTTGAAAGTAATTCACAACTATCTTCATCATACAATTGAAAATAATGATTGCTCATATCGCAGCACAGTGAAAAAAAAAATTAGAAGTGTCTTAATTTAAACGATGTTAGAAAATAAATAAATATATTTATTAAGGCCATTCTCAAGGTCACGCGAAAGTTTGACACATTTTCGGGCCCATTTTTAAACTTATAGGTATAAAATTGGCATGTCTGATTATTGAAGCGATCTGAAATCGAAATAAGTTTTCCATTTTTTTAATAAAGTTTTTTAGTTATCGTATTATAAGGGATTTTGATCACATGACGACAGGTTTTTTTCTCCTTTCTGTCGCTGTCACGCAAGGAAATTCGGTCCAAAACGCAAATTTTGACACTATTTTCCGAAAGATATTTTGCGTTTACCAAAAATAGAAAACCTCCTTCGATTACATAACACCTACAGATTTCATGCGTTTCCGAAGAAAAATAAATTAAAAAATGTGTCTGAAAGTAACCCCTTTGTATTTGAGAAAAGCTTTAATTGCGTTTTAAATGAAATGATAAATTTACCCTCACATTGAAATCAATGAGCACTTTCAATTATTCCACCAACCAGGCCAGTTTCCAATAGTTTCAGCAAATTTTTTTGATCGATTTCCTTCTATCTAGTTGTAAATCAAGAACTATATTTTGAAAAAAAAAACCTACGTAATGTCTTGTCCAGAACTATCCATAACATCAAAATGTAAAGTATTCCAACTGAAATTATTTTAGTAAAATAAGCAGACGATTATCAAAGGTATTGCCACTTACTTTTAATACCAAATAATGTAATATATACACATCTCACTTTTTTAGTCATAACATGCGATTTTGTTTAAAGCTTCACAAGTGTCTGAAGATTTCTATGATAATATTTTCTACCCTTTTCACACAAATTAATAATTTTAAGGAGCAAATTTACTTTTGATCTTGAACCATACTACTACATAACAGTACTAAAATTTTTATTCTCGGGAGTGGGATAGACGAATCCACTTGCATTTCAATAAAAAGTTTTTAATGTTGTCAGCACATAGTACATATAGAGTATTTTTTATAATCTACCAGGTTCATTACATGCGTAGTTATTCATTCGGGTGGTATCTAGCTAGCACATCAGTATATCATGATTGGTTAACAGCCTGTTGATCATATTCAGATCAGATTACATATTTAAAAAATGCAATGCGATTTTTTTTTTTTTAATGGAATTAGAGGCCCTATCTTATCGCCATTTCGGGCCCCTCTTGAATTTTAGAGGAGGGATCTCGTACTTCACCTGTCTTTTGGATAATCAAAATGCCTTGAAAATGTGAAAGATTTATTAAAGCAACAGAAATTCTTTTAAATTCGTATAATACTTTTTAATTATTTTATAATTCTGTATTTTCTAAGTTTCCGATCACTTTAGTACCCAGTGCATTTTTATTTCTTTTTTTTTTCTTGCTAAAAAAGGAAAAAAATCTATTAACACAGTTACGCGGAATCTGATTTTTTAAATATTAGATTGTTTTCATTTATCTATGGAACTATCAAATGCATAGCAAATTTAAGGGACAACGTATTCTGAAATTTTTACCACAACATAGTTATATGAAAAATTAGCATTTTGCTTAACCTGTGCTATTTTTTACATAAACTGCGGGTACTTCTTGAAGTTGAAGACACGTTAAATTAAAAAAAAAGTATCTTATTTGTTTATGACAATAAAATATAAAATACTGCATAATTTACATTGGCATTATGTTACAAATATCAAACTTTTCCTTTGTTTATGCATTGTTTGAAACCTCCAAAATGTAAACAAGATATTCCAGAAAAGGTAACAGTTCGTAATGTCTGAAAAAGGTAAACATTGAGTTGAAAACCAGTTCTAGCCGGTTCTCTCGTCGTTCTCAAAAGTCGTTATCGATTCTCCCAATCGTCGCCCTTTTCCCCCACCCTGCCGTTATACGTTGTCAGAAAAGAGAAAAAATAAATCCGAGAAAATAGTTATTTACTCAACTTGTGTTTTCTTTATGAAACGTAATATGAATAGTTAAAGTACTTCGTGAATATGTTGTGTTTTTAGTAGAAAGAGGATGGTTTCAATCAATGAAGGAAAAAAGAATAGTAATGGCTTATATCTTTTTGTTGAGAAATACAAAATTATACTTTTTTTTTTTTTACATTTATAAATACTTTCTCCCTTTTTCTTGGAACTGTGTTTATATTTACATTCTTTTTCATTTGTAAAATCTTTTAAAAATATATTTTAGATTTTTAAAAATTAAAAATTTTTAGGTCTAGCCAGAAAGGGAAGTATTCAAAAATCGATACTTCTTCTAATTATTATTATTTTTTTTTTTACTTTGTTGAAGAAGGGTAAAATAAACGTAAATTAGTTTTCAGAATTTACAAAAAATATTTATTTTAAAAAAAAGTTATTTTTCAGCAGGATTTTTAATACAAATTCGGATTAGATATTTATAAAGATTGGAAATTCATTGTAAATAATTCAGTTACTTTGGGAAACCAAATTATACTTTATTATTTATATTTATATATGTAATTTCTCTATCTCGCTCTCTTTCTTGGAATTTCGTTTATAATTACATTCTTTTCTTTTCTTTTTTTTTTTCTTGGTAAAATCTTTAAAAAATATATTTAAAAATTCAAAAATTAAAGATTTTTCATTTTAGCCATGCGGGGCCGCGTTTAAAAAATGATTCATTTTCTGAAAAAATAACTTATATTGCACTTATTACTTATATATCTTTAAAATAACTTATATTATTAACAAAGCAAAAAACAAAACGAAAAAAAAATCGAAAAATTTTTTTAAAGAATAAATTACTGACAAATACTGTTCAGATTTTCATAGCTTTATCTTTTATAAATTTTATATAGAGAAATTTAAATACGGCATGTTTCGAATAAAAATAAATCTAAAATACATGCATATAAAGTTTTAAATATTAACATTTCAAAGAATTAATAGCTCTGATTACCACAAACAGCACATCATGAACAGCGTTATAGCCTTTGAACTAATTATTATCGTATTTACATGGGGGCTTGTTTCACTTTATTATAAAAACTAAAGTATTTTTAAAGCCGAAAAAGGAAAAAATGTGATTTTCCCTCTCCCCCCCCCCCCCCCATGAGATTTTTGTATACCGGATCACTTTGATATTTCACGAAAATTTTTCAAAAGAAAAGACTTCGTAGATTTTAATTATCTTTTAAAACAGAGCATCCAGTATACATTTATTTTTCAATAAAACTAAACAAACACAAAAATAAATAAATATTCACCATTTTCTGTTAAAAATAATAACAAGAACGGAAAGTCGTGCGCCAGCATAGATTATGTAACTTTCTTTCTTTTATGTAACACATTCAGAATTCTGTAACTAAATTTCACAGATTAATAAGGCTGTTTGTTCTCAACTGCTCTGCTCAACAAGTGCAAAACGTTTTGGCACATTTACAAATTCATTTTTAACGGAAAGATATAAAATTGGAAGGCTTGACTATGCAAGCGATTTGGAATCGAACTGTGTTTTCCATTTTTTGATAAATAAATTATCTATTGAGTTAGAAGCGATTTTGATCACGTGACAGAGACGCTTTTCATCCTTTCTTGAGTGGTTATTCTTCTTTTGCACGGAAATTCCGTTCAAAATGCCCACTTTGACACTATTTTATTAAAGATCTATTGCATTTGCAAAATAACGGAAAAACAGTTCGATGACATAGTTTCTGAGCAACAACACCAGCTAGTTTCATGCATTTCCGAACACAAATAAATTAAAACTTATGTCATAAAGTTGCCTTTTTGGATTTGAGAACAGCCTTAAGCTCAAAGACTGATATAAAAATGATTCCGTTTCATTATCTGCTACGTGTGTGACACATTACGTCACATATAACTGTTTTGATTAAAAAAAAAAAAAAAGTAAAAACTTGGAGATGGGAGGGAAAGAAAAAGGTCGGCACTCCTTAAGCACCGCGATGTCATGTCATGTCAAGAAAAAGGTAATTTATGCTACGGTTTTTCGGAAGCGCTATTGCATTGAGCTCCAAAGATCTGTATTTATATGAACTCCGGTGATTTCCGACCAATATTTAAGCTCAAATCCAAAAGGCTAACTTTCTGACATAAGTTTTAATTTATTTTTGTTCGGAAATGCATGAAACTGGCAGGTGGTGTTGTTCAGAAACTATGTAATCGAGCTATTTTTTTCGTTTTTTTTTTGGAAACGCAATGTCTTTCAGAAAATAGTTTCCTAGTTGACGTTTTGAACCGAAGTTCCCGAAGAATGCAGAAAAACCAGTCCGTGAAGGGCGAAAATCGTGTTTGTCACGTGATCAAAATCACTTATAACTTAATAGCTAATTTATTGATAAAAAAATGGAAAAAACAGTTCAATTCCAAATCGCTTCTACGGCCAGGGTTTCCAATTTTATATCTTTCCGCTAAAAAATGAATTTGTAATTGTGTCAAAATGTTTTGCTGTTGTTGAGCAGAGCAGTTAAGAACAGCCTTAAGGCTGTTCACAAATCCAAAAGGGCTACTTTATGACATAAGTTTTAATTTATTTTTGTTCAGAAACTATGTAATCGAACTGTTTTTTCCGGTTTTCTGCAAACGCAATAGATCTTTTAGAAAATAGTGTCAAAGAGGACATTTTGACCCGAATTTCTGCGCAAAAGAAGAATAACCACTCCAAAAAGGTCTAAAAAGTCTTTGTCACGTGATCAGAATCGCTTCTAACTCAATAGGTAATTTATTTATATATATATATATATATAAAAATGGAAAACACAGTTCGATTCCAAATCGCCGCCATAATGAGGTTTTTCAATTTTATACCTTTCCGTTAAAAAATGAATTTGTAAATGTGCCGAAACGTTTTGCGCTTGTTGAGCAGAGCAATTGAGAACAGCCTTAAATATTTACTTAAAAGAGAGAGGTATTGGAGCTGGGCTCCGGTGCAAATTAAGCCCTGTGTAAAACGCATAAATCCGTCGAAAACCGGAAGTGGAAATTTTGCACGAATCCAGTATTTTATTCTTGTAAAGATAGAAGAAAGTAAAAATCATCAGAGATAAAGAATATGTGGTTAATTAAATTTGCCAAAGACCCATGCATTTATGAATGAAAATACCTTCATGAATATATCAGAAAAGAGCCAGTTTGGATTTGAGAACAGCCTTAAGCCCTTTTCGAAAATTAGGACAAGCAGTCTAGCGAATCTCATTAAACACTTTTCTGGAATCTTGAAGATAGTTAATAAAATTCTTAACGCGGTCTAGATCTTTCAAACTTAAGCAAAAAGTTATGAAACGGTTTAATTCATTGAAGATTCTTCATAATAAACGTCTGTGCTTAAGATGACACAGCTGCCTTATCTTGACTTCATTGTTAAAAGAAATTGAGATAAGAAATACATAGTTAACAAAAGGAGTTTGAATCTGCCCCCAAGCTCTCTGGACTCATTTTCCTTTTACCTGCATTCGCTAAGAAACGGGAAATAGCATGACAGTTTTATATAATGTAAAAGTATTTTTAAATTCTGTTTCAAGTTCTTTCCTAAAATTTATTGTTGTACCTGCTGAGCCGCCCGGCGTTGCCCAAGCCTTAAATTCTTATTAACCCCTTCGCGACGGGAGCCTTTTACGAAATGTTTATTACTTTGCTACCGGTTTTAAAAAACAGAAGTTTGTGCCTATTCAAATCGGGAAAATGCTCGGATTAAATAAGGCAAATTTTACAGTAAAATTTTACAGGTGAGGATAAACGAGGATCCTTAGGCCTATTTCCGGCACGAATACGTGTCGCTCGTCCCCAAGGGGTTAATATTCTTAAATAAACTTAAATTTGTATGATTTTATATCTGGTGCGCACGCGCTACTCAAACGATTTATCAAGCAGCTGCCGGATAAAAAAGGTTGAAAAAATTAAAATTGTTAATTAATGTATATTGATTAATTGCAGTCGGATTTCAAAGAAAATTAGATATTTGGATTCATCGTTAAAAAATACGCATAGGGGTGTTAATTTCAAATCGATAAAAGCAATATTAAAGAAATATATGTTTCTTAAAAACTCCTAGTGCATCTTAAAATGTGGCAACCTGGCGAGTTACAAATTCTGGTAAAATCTCCCCCTCCTAAAGAAGAAATTTTCTTTGCGGCCCGGTTAAAATCTATGTCTTTTCCTTCTGCAAACCGCTTGCCTCTATGCGATTTCAAGGGGAGTGTGGTGATTGGACACTCACATCAGAGTTTAATTCTATAGTTAGCTTGTGGTTTTGAAGAAAGAATCGCGTTTTTTAATCAGGCTGCTTGATGAGTTTTTAATTAATATACCAGCTAATTATTAGAAATTTAAAATTCTGAGTCTGAGGTGCATTAGGGCCTTCGACAATCTTCACAAAAAATTTCAGCCTCGTACGTGCCATAGATTTTCCCAGTCATCGCAGACACACAGACCGAAACTTTCTTTTATTATATTTCCTGTAAGAAAAATTGGCTT
Organism: Maratus speciosus; assembly: GCA_963932465.1. Classification (NCBI taxonomy): domain Eukaryota; kingdom Metazoa; phylum Arthropoda; class Arachnida; order Araneae; family Salticidae; genus Maratus; species Maratus speciosus. The sequence continues at coordinate 275,617,711 of OZ010798.1, forward strand.
TTCAAGGACGAGCGTCCTCTTTTCATTATCCCTTCGTTGGTCACACCTCTTCCCTTATCTTATGTTAGTGACTATGGTAACGAAGGGAAAATGAAAAGAGGACGTTTGTCCTTGAAAAGCCGATTTTTCCTACAGGGGGTATAGTATAGATTCGGGGGTGCCTGATTTTTATTTCACCTGCTCACGAATTTTAGTATGTGGAGTAAAAATAAAAACTGGATTTTTGGGTAGGAAAAGTGGGAGCGTTTTAAATGAACATTTAAATATATACAGGGTGTTTACAAATTCATAGGGGTGATACTAGCCAATGCATCAAGAGGATGAAAAATTACCATAGAACATGGGGTCACAAACCATGTATTTAAGGGTGTTCTTAAATCCAAAAGGGCAACTTTCTGACATAAGTTTTAATTTATTTTTGTTCGAAAATGCATGAAACTAGCTGGTGTTGTTGTTCAGAAACTATGTAACTGAGCTTTCTTTCCCCGTTTTTTTTGCAAACGCAATAGATCTTTCAGAAAAGAGTGTCAAAGTGGACGTTTTGAACCGAGTTTCCGCGCGAACGGAGAATAAGTACTCAAAAGCGGGCGAAAACCGTGTTTGTCACGTGATCAAAAACGCTTATAACTCAATAGGTGATTGATTGATCAAAAAATGGAAAGCACAGTTCAATTCCAAATTGCTTCTGTAGCCAGGATTCCCAATTTTATATCTTTCCGTTAAAAAGTGAATTTTTAAATGTGTCAAAATGTTTTGCGCTTGTTGGGCAGATCAGTTAAGAACAGCCTTAATAAAAAATACAGGTGTTCTACCTTAACTCAATTTGGGTTGACACTAATAACTTTCAGAGAACTGAAGCATATTATAATAAAACTTCTAATGTTCTCATCCTTGTAAATGTGATAATATAAAAAAAAAGTGGTAGAAGTTTCCATTATACGCGCCAGCAGTATGCACTGACGCTTCACATTTCAGACTGCGATGACCAGTTCTTACGGTATCATCGATTGCTTGAGCACTCTGTTTTTCCCGAACTCTTCGTGACGTTATAACATTTCACTCAAAATAAGGTACAGTCGTGGAAAAAAAGAAGTAAACACCCCTACTAACTCCTCAACAAATTATCGTAGAAGAAAGTTACTGGTACAGAATGATTGGAAATAAAGTATACTTTTAAATGATGTATATAAAATTTGCTTAGGGGCCATCTACATATTAAAACGAACCATAATTTTGTTTTTTTCAATAGAAGTACACAATTCTGACATCATAAATGAACTCTACACCCTTCAATTAGCCTAAAAACAAATTTTTATGCAATTCGTACCATAAGTTTCCGATAAATTAATTATTTTAAAACGAGCGTATATTAAGGGCTGTATCCAAATTGAAGTTCGTACTCGATTGTTAATCGAGAGAGCCCCCTTCTTGATCAAGGCGCCTGAAGTGCCACTCAAGGAGTCATTGAAGCCTGTTAGATTACAGAACAGCAGAATAAATTTCAAAATGTCTACTCACTTCCATCATAGACGGCCCCTTAAACCATCATTTTGCCGTTTTTTAAGCATCATTTGAAAATTACTTGGAAGAAAAATGTGAAATTTTGGATTTTCATAAAGCAGGACGTAATAAATCTAAATCCATCAAAAAATTGTAGGTTGCTATTCATAATTTTTTCGAATATTAATTTCATTATTCGTAGCATAAAATTATAAAAATTGCAAATTCAGCGTATTTATGTTTGGGTATATTAGTATTATTGCTGCAAAAAAAAAAAAAAAATTAGCACATTAGGAGCATAATTTCAGGAGATATAAATAAAAATATGAAAATGTAATTTAACATCACAACCACTTAATTTTGAATGTTTATAATTCAAAAACTTATCATTGAAATGACTTGAAATTTGGTGTCTAGGCATAGTTTGAACCGAAGATTTGAAATATCTCGTTAAAATTGGGTATTGCCATTGAAAAAAAAATGAAGTTTGGATTCGTTTTAATATGTAGATGGCCCCCTAAGCCAATTTTATATACATCATTTAAACGTAGACTTTATTTCCAATTGTTCGGTACCGGTAACTTTCGTCTACTATAATTTGATGAGGAGTTGGTAGGGGGTGTATACCTTTTTTTCCCCACGACTGTACATATCGTTGCATTTTCATTGCAATGAATGTTTTTATTTTTCGCAAAATTATTACCGTCAATTAAAGTTCAGTTAGGATGGAACACCCTGTATTTGTAACTAAATAAGTGATTTGCGACCACGTGTTCTGTGGCATTTTTTCATCCTCTTGATGCCTTCCATCACACCCTGTGAATTTGTCTATCGAATTCGGAATTATCTTGTAATGATAAAACACAAACTGAGAAATTATTTAGCTATCAAAATATTAATATTAAACAAGTAAGTATAAGCAGATAAAAGAACGTTTTAAGTACAAGAACAGTTTAACTGATTGCTGACTAGTTTCGGTAACATTCAACATACTGTCATCAGGTGCAAAGAATGGTGGAATTTTGCCCATATAGAGGAAACGCGGATTCAAGGGACAGGTTTATTGACCAATCAGGAAATTACTGGAAACAGCCATTAATAAATTTTATAGGGATAGGAACTGGTAATGCGGAAAATGCTGATAGAAATTAAGAAAAAAGGTTTTTATATAAAATTGCTAACAATCAGACAATGGAAGAACAGCGAAATCGCAATTAACAATATATATATGATTTTTATAGATATAAAAGATAAAAAAAAAATAAGTTCAAGTACAGAGGTGGGTTTAAATGTAATTTTCATCGAGATAAGTCAAAGGTGTGGTTCATCTCCCAGTAATGTTTTGCAATGGCCGATTTGTTAATTTCTTATTTGATTAAATATTGTTCAAAAAACATTACTCATTATATTTTATTGAAGATTTTTTTCTTAGACAGCTTCTTTCTGTTTCCTACTCCTTAGTATATTAGTGATCACTAGATGGTGAAATGAACTAATTTGGAATTTACTACAGAAAGAGTAGGATGTCTTGAAGACATCTGAGAAAATTTCTATTCAACCTAAATATTCACCAAACGGTTTTGTATATAAATTTTGAACATAATAGCGAGTGTTTTGTAAATAAACATTATAAACAAAATTATATTCGTTCTGTATACCTTCCCAGCAAAGAAAGAAACAGTTGGCCATCAGCTGGAAAAAAGATGGCAGCCAGCAGTGCCATCAGCGGTAAAGTGCAAGGGTGCCATTACTTAAACATGTCGAAAAGTGTCCAAATCGAATGCAGCTGGCCCATCAGGGATGGCCAACAGCAGGCCAGCATTGGTATGCCATCACATTACTTCAATCCGGCACTTTTCCTGCAGAGCAAGCGCCTATCCCACTGCTATTCCTTTTCTGGCCCAGCACTTTCTCTTACAAAAATTTCTTATAGAATTCTACAAAAAAAAAACAAAGTATTATATAATTATGGCTCTTTTTTCTATAAGCTAGTTTCACCAAGAGCTATAGAAATATCTGTAGAAGTGTCTATAATAGAAATGTCTATAGAAATATTTGAACTGCATATGGTCACCCTCCCAAGTACTGACCGCGCTCGATGCTGCTTGGTTTTCGTGATCGGACGTGAACAAGTGCTTTCAGCGTTCGCTACGACTGCTCGTAGTTATCAAGCTCTCATGACACTATTTCAAGTTTGTTTCTTTTGTGAATTACGTTCCCAATCATTAAACTGGTATAGAAATTATTCTATTGTATAGAAATCCTATGTATTTTATACGCTTTTTTTATTATTGATTCTGAGCTGTGTAAAATATGAAAACCGAAATCCTTTGTAACCTAGTAAAACCAAATTTAAGGAGAAAAAAAAGTGCGTTGAAATAAAGAAATTATTTATTTATTCATTTACTTATTTATTTTGTTGGTGGCAGTGGTGCTATATTTTTTACAGTTTCAAATAAAAAAAAAAAAAAATTAGCTTCACAGCTTAAATTGTGTTAAGATATTCATTTCAGATTTGTGTTCAAATACTCAATGTCTTCGATATTGGCAGCGCCACCTAGCGTAAGGGTTCCCAGCAATAATACTGCAAAAGTTTATGCACTTCCATGTAGTGCTGGGCCAGCGCATGAGGTAAAACGGATGCCCACCAGAATTTTATCTGATGATTTCTAACAGCAAAGTTGACTGAAGCTGTCCAGCAGTGGTCATGCAGTAGTAGACTATAAGCCAGCACTTCTCCATCATTGCCAGCACCTATCATGCTGCTGGCCAGCAATTTTCTCTTTGCTGGGTTCGTTCATCGTCCAGACATTACAGCGTTGTAGATGAATTTTTTAAGGATGGTGATTCTCAACTTATACCCATTGGAGTACTGAGATTTTTTTCCCCCTCCCAAATTCGGTCCTCTGCTTCTTCCCACACCTCCGGAGCAAAAAAGAGTACCTTCAAAGGGTGTATTCGAAAAAATATTTTCCCACCTTCAACAGCTCGAAATTTTCTGAGACATTTTCAGACTCATTTTTTAAAGTAAAAACACGAAATTTGCTGAGGTGATTTTTGAAGAGATGTATAAGAGGCCGTATGATTTCATTTTTCGCTCAATTAATTAGAATTTGATTTTTAAACAATATTTTCTCCGTAAGACCATTTTTTTCATTCCCAGATCTCCCGCTTCGGAAAATTCGGTTCAAAACGCCCACTTTGACAGCATTTTTTACAGTATTTTCTGCATTTATCAAAAAATCGACAAGCACGGCACATCATGTAGTTTCTAAATAATAAGAGAATGTGGCAGTTTGATGCGTTTAAGAGCAAAAATGAATTTAAAAATAAATCAGAAAATAAGCAGTTTGAATTGGAATACACCCTTACCCTTAAGGGTCCTGTCCCTGCCGGCGAAGACACTCAAAGCTAATGCTAATCCTATGGGGAGGGATTTTTCTAATATCTCGTTTGCATTTCGACATTTTTAAATATTTTTTTTTTTTTGCATTGGATAGCCGAGGTCCGTCTCTACAGCGCACTTTGGTTACTTTTTTGATTTTGGTCGCAGATATTTTTAATAAAGTTATTTTCATTTTCAAAACCGGTTCTGAAAATGAAAGTGTCATTCTAAAAAATATCTGCAACCAAAATCGAAAAAGTAACCAAGGTGTGCTGTAGAGACGGACCTCGGCTATCCAATGCAAAAAAAAAAAAAAATTATTTAAAAATGTCGAAATGCAAACGAGATATTAGAAAAATCCCTCCCCATAGGATTAGCATTAGCTCGTGAGTGTCTTCGCCGGCAGGGACAGGACCCTTAATGTATGTTGACACTGATTCAGTCTTCTCTTGCCGATGTATAAATAAAAGTTTGTTTTTGCTACATTGCAGCTATCAGAGTAGTGCGTTTTTAACAATATTGTTGATTATTAAATTATCATTTGTATACTTACTAATATAAACATATCTGATGATTGCTCAAGAGAAATATGTTTAACTACCTTCTTACTGTATCCTTTAGATTAGAAGCTGTTTGTTTAATTCCCTTAATTTAATGTGATGGAAGAAAACAGTCTTATATTTGCATGTCCGATTGGTAAGCAATCGACCCACTTTTTTCCTCTTCCTATCCTGCTTTTTACGATTCTGGATATGGCAACACTAGTACAGACTGAAATCTGAGGAAATTTTTGCTTCAAGCAGTCCTAAAGCCCAAGGTTGTAGTAAGGGTAGCGATGGTATGAGGCATTCTCATATAATTTTGACTTTTAAGTCCCTGAATAATAATTTTTATTTTAATACATATTCTTGTGGGGTTTTTAATTTCTTATACTGGAAAACATCTCATTGCATGACTGTATAACAATATTAATGAGATAAATAAGTTTTCGACGATGTTGGGGGTCCAATTCCTATACCGTCCCTTGTCCCTGATGCTGATATTTGTGTTTGGAGCTGTCCGTATAAAATTGTTTCAATAAAAGTAATTCGATGCAATTTTTTTTTCGAAACTGGGACTATTGTTTTATATAAACATGTAGCAAAAAATTAACCTGCACACATTTTTACGGTTGTTATTATTTTTTAACTCTGTCCCTCGAGTTTAGATTCCTTACCGTCCCTCTTGCTAAAATGATGCAGAAAATCACTTCAGATGCAGCCACAGAATTTTTTTCAACTTTTTTCTCATGCAGAAGTATGCTAGAGAAAGAATGACTAAAATTCTTTGATAGGGAATTTACTGCAGAATTTAAATCAGCATTTAAATATCAATGTCAAGCATCGTGGCTTTATTGGTAGTCTTATCGTCCCCAAGGTTTATTCCTGCACTTTTCGAGATAATTTATTATTATTTTTTAATCCAATCTAAATAACCGTTTAACACCCCTTTAAGACAATGTTATACCAAAATTTTGTACTAAAAATATTACATTGTTATTATTTCTTATTTGAATGTTCTGTGGGTACTATGCAAATTCCTTATAAGTAAAAATTTAGAGGAAAATAAAAAGTTAGAGAGGTAAAACGGTAAGGGAAATTAAACTCGCAAGTTTAACTTAAACCTCAGTTAAATAAAAAAAATCTTCGCTGTTGACCATTTTTTCTTTATTTTGTATCATTAAGGCCTATAAGTTTAAAATGTTATTTTATTAAGTTTAATTTCACCAGATTTTTATTCCTGAAAGTTAAAATTTTGTGAAAAAGCCTCGTATACGCCGTACACCCTATGGATTTGTTTAAAAGAAACTCAGATACCCTCTCTAATAAAACTATAGCGTATACTTTCCATAGCATATCTCTTCTGCCTATAGCGTATACTTTCTAGCATTCTGATATGTCGCATATTCTCAGTGATAGAGTCGTAAAAGAAAGAACCAAAGGGTACACGCTCTAGACAGAGGATATTACGTTAGATAGTGTACGTTATAGCTTTCTTTGAGAAACAGAAGGTATATGGACTTCTTTAAAAAATCCAGAAACGTATACGCTCCACTATATCCATGCATTACCCTCTGATATTTTTACGACTACGACACTACATAAGGCATCTCAAAACATTGGCCTTTGCTTAATCAGCACTTTCTACTTTGAATAATTACATATCTGTCATGTCATACTATTTACATATCTCTTTTCCCATGCTCATAATTTGCAGGAGTTATGTTTTAACATTTTGAAATTCTTTCAGTCCAGTTTTTTCTTGCATTGGAGAACGTCCAAAAAGGGAGGTCATGACTCGTATCAAGGAGAACCACATCAACAGAGAGTGGCCGACTTCTATTTCACCTTAAAGCTCTAATTTTGTTTTATTATTTAGATGAAGTCTTTTTTTTTTTTCTTCTCAGAAGTTAATTGACGTAACTTGGATATGTGAAGTGACGTCATTATGAGTGATATGTATTAATATCTCAGAAATGACATCTCTTATGGCTGTTCTCAAATCCAAAGGAGCTACTTTGTGAGACATTTATCAGTTCATTTTTGTTTGGATATGCATGAAATTCGCAGGTATTCTTATTCAGAAACTATTTCATCGAATGGCATTGTTCGTTTTTTGATAAACGCAGAAGATCTTTCAGAAAATACTGTCAAAGTTGGCGTTTTGAACCGAATTTCCAACGCAGCAGCCGGAGAAAGTGGAAAAACTTGTCATCACGTGACAAGAATCGCTTAAAACTCGATAAATAATTTATTTATCAAAAAATGGAAAATGTTATTCGATTTCAAATCGAACTGTCAGGCCTCTCAGTTTTATGCCTTTACGTTGAAGGTTTAAACAGACAGATCTTACGGACAGAGGTTTCAGTATTCTGATCGCGCGGTGCTTTTCATGTTTTATTACTTTCGTGTATCCGAATCGATCCAACGAATTCATTTCCGCTTCTTTCCATTGTTGAGACTCACCTTTGTTTTGTTGATGACCACAGAATGGTTGGTAAAGAAAGGCCAGTTGACCTTTCTATTGCTTTCGAAGAAGAGGT